>OZ020269.1:12053420-13415920 GCA_963971225.1 Melieria omissa
AAGCCCTTTTCCTCTCAATAAAACACAGAATAAATTAAAATGCATTCATTCTTACAGAAAGATACTGAATATAGCCGATCGTAGTGGGAGTGGCAAGTACGCATATCTAACCTTACATAACCTGTGTCTGTCAAGTTAAACAAAAAATTGTCTAGTAATTCTTATTTTTAATCGAAAAGTGGCGAAGAGTCTAATTTTAATAGCCACGTGGCTTACAGATGGGCTACCAAACCCATAACTTAAAAAATTGCAAACACAACTGCAACCTTTGCCTTCCATTTGTACGATATATCGTACAAAGCTTTGCAACCTTTGTGGTCATTTGTACGATATATCGTACAATTTTTTTAAAGACTCAGGAAAAATATTTGATGCAAAAAATGTTAAATTTAGTAAATTCTATAAATTAATTGAGATTCAAACTTTTAAATTGTTTCGCTTTTCGGTACCAAAAAGTATTCAATATTTAAAAATTCCTACGCAGAAGTACCGTCATTTACTGGTTTTTCAAATTCATGCAAAAAGCTGCTTACAAAACGCACTCATACTGTGTAGCCACGGCTATTATGATTAATATTTTTAAACAGAATGAAACAACACAGCCTAATTAATGCAAATTAAAAAGCTGTTTCATAAAAAGTGCGTTCGCTGTCAAATAAAAAATCGTCGAAAAAATTTTACGATATATCGTACAAATTTCCGGAAAGGGTTAAGGAAGCGCTTCTTGTTTGAAGACCACCTGAACTATTTTTCAATGCAAAACATTCATTTTTTTAAGAAGGGGAAAGTTTTAAGAAAGTTTTGGTGTTTGAAGAGCCCCCCTATTTTTTAGTAAGGAATATTTTTCCAAAAGGCAATATGATATTTTTTTCAATATTTTACTCAATACAAGCTTTTTATGAAAAATTTGTCCGAAAAACATGAAAAAGGGGGATAAGGAAAGGAAGAGGGGATTTATGTGTACACAAAAAATATTCACACTTTTAATGCAAACAACTTTGGCTTAGACATCAAAGCTTTAGCTCTTCAAGTTTTTATACTTTCCGTGTAAAAGTCTATAGGGACCCTTTAACCTTTATGTGCAAATTACCAAAAACTCAGACGTGCTGGACTATTACTTTGTTCGGCAAAAATGATCAGTATGACGTCCTCTTTCAGAAAAATATGGTCGTTACTCTGTTTCAGAAATGCTGTTGTGCAGTGTAATTATCGAGAACAAAAAAATTGTTTCTCATAACAGTTATAACGCAGTGTAAAAATTAATTGTAGCAAATAATAATTAAAATCAACAAAATAAATTAATGTTGCACTGTAATAGTTACATTGCAGTTATTTTCTTAAAAAACTTAAGTTAAGTCCTTGCAAAAATTTAGTAACATTGAATGCTCGGAACAAACTGTCAAGTGAAACGTGTAAAGCCGCTCGAATAAATGTTTATGAATGCAGCAATTTCAATAAATTTTGTCTTTCATTTATTTGTACTTAACTTAGGTTTATATATACATATGTCAGAATACCTTCCAATAAATCTTGACTATGCTACGTTTTATGTTGTACGAGTACCACGTAGAGTGTACCATGTACTCGCCATGTGGTATGGGCAGAACTGTGCTCATCATGTAATCAATGTGCGACACTGACATTTTATCCACTGCAATGTAATCCTAAAAAGCAGAAAATAACATTTGAAAAGAAAGGAACAAGTAACAGGAAAGGCATAGGAAAAACAGATTTAATATTTCATAAAATGTAGAAATTTTATATTTAATAACATAATACTTTAATTTATAAATTTTAATGAGATCCACCGGCTGGCCCAAGATTCCTCATGTCAGAATTGATGTTTGCTTCCAGCAAAAAGGTTCTATATATTCATAAATAGGTTAAGTAGTTAGTTTTACTTCTAGAAGTGAATCACGCATTGACAAATGAAGGCAGTTGTGATGCCACAATTGATTGGACGCATATGTATCCCCTCTCTAAAGGAACCAATTTGAAGGTAAGTTGACTTTAAATAGTCTCATTGGCTATTATTATTATAAATTTTTGAATTGAATTTCTTTTGAAAATCCTGTAAAACAAAACTATAAAAATTTACCCAGGTAATAGTAAAAAAAAAAGTTCCCTAGAATCTGTGATTCTGGGTTAACGATACTGGTTTTCCCAGATGGGGTTAGCTTCATTTATGGACCCTAAACAAGTACAGAGCTGACAGGCAAAAAGGAAATAAATCACATAAGTGTTGGCAGTATGAGCTTCTTACTTTAAATGGACACGTATGATTGATGTTGGAGAACTTTTCAAACAACTGATGAAAGTAACGCGCCACCGGATTGGAACGTGTCCTCAGATATTGGCAGCCATCCAAAGTGAAGTTGTACAGAAATGGCTTGTAGCCGTTGGCTCTTTGCATCAGTGCCAGACCCACCTAAAATACGAATAAAATAAAATATCATTTCTATTTGAAAAAATTTACATTAAACATTGTACCGAAATGTACCGAAATATTGTGTATCAAGTCATCGGAGTGAAATCGAACACGCGTCGAAATGTATTTGTAAGTGCGATTGACGGCCTTCAGAAAGCAGTACTCGAAATGTATGTACGTCTTGTCAACCACTTCGCACTTGATATTCGTAAACTCGATGTTGGCATTCACTATGGGCTGTTAGAAGATGATTTCAATGGATTTCTGTGACGATTATATTCAAAAATACTTTACCATCAAAGAGAAGGCAGCAAGAACGACCGCAGCACACCAAAGCATTGAACACATTATGACTTAGTGAGTTGTTGACATTGAATGATTATTCAGCGAAAATCAAAAAACTATTATACATATAAGCAAGTTTAAATGATTAGCTCTACATTGCCTGTTCAATTATTTTATAATAGGTAACAGAAACTAGATGAGAAAGAGAGAGCAATTTTATTTCGACACGCAAATGCAAACCTCTGTGCGTAAAATAGTCGTGTAGAAAGTTTTTCAGGCAGAATGTTTACAATTATATTCCATTCATTTTATATCCCTTTCAAATAATCCCTTTGAAGTTTTACTGTATCTGAGTACATCAAACCCTACCCGCACCCCCCACGGTACAACACTGAACGGTTATTATTTTTGATTGTGTATGTAGAAGTAAAATATTATTAATTGATAAATAATTGCACCCACGTGTATTCATTTGTTTCAGCTAAGTTTGTTTTCAACACTGAACAAGTGAACCTTTACTAGTTGTCGTCAGATAATCATCGGCACTGCAACTATAACTTTCATACATATGTAAATAGAAAATCAGTTGTATTCCAACTAAAAACAATAACAATGTGAGGTCACTAGTGTTTGCAGCTGTAAACGTTTAAACTTTTTTTATGATCTTTTGGTTTTTGTTAGGTTCCATTGATTAGGTTTTATTGTTTGTGTCAATTCAGAGAGTGAAAATAATTTTTATTGAGTAGGAAGAAATTCACAATAAACAATGCCATTTCAATTGCATAAAATGAATCGTATGGATGAAGTTTCAACTGCTGATCATTGATTTGTATGGATGAAGTTTCAACTGGTTGTAATTGAGAGTGTAGATAGAGTTTGAACTACTTTTCACTGTCTAAACTATGGACCAGGGAATGTTCGTGCAAAGCGTGGACATTCGAAAAGTATTCGATGTATTCAGTTACTTAACCCTAGAAGGGTAATCATATTTTACATACGTTGTTTGTAATTTTCGTCGAATCGACGAAGTCGTATTCAACTCCGATTTTTGGAAGAACTAGAAATCGTATAAACTCAAACTTCATTATATAATTATACTTAGACATTTCTTTGTAAATAATTCGAACCGTATATATTTTTAAAATTATTTGTGTATTTTTCAGTGATTTGTGTTGAGGTACATTCATTTTTGAGATCGGAATGAGTATCCGAAATGAAAAAAATAATTAAAATTAAAATAAAGTGAAGAACAATACATAGCTTCTTCATGAAGACAGAAACACAATTATAATTCCTTAAAAAAGTAATGAAAAGCAAACAAATTAATAAATATAACTAATTTTTTTATAATTCTAATTAACTATTTAACTAACTTACTTGCACAATAATTAACTAACTAACTAATTAACTTAACTTATTAATAACTAATTAATTAACCAATTCCAAAAAAATTTTCAATTAACTCGTTAATGGTTTTCTTCGTCGTTTCGACGAAGCCTAGTTTTGTTTTTCTATAAAAAAAAGGAGACTTACGCTGCGCTCGTGCTGAAAAAGCTTGTATTCCGCGAAAGTACATCGCCAACTGAGATCATACGAAAAGAGAAAGCAATCAGATCGGAGAATAAGGAGAAATTTGAAGGAACGTATGTGGTGTTCGTCGAATCGACGAAGATTACCTTTTTAGGTTTAAAGAGGAGCTATGCAACTTAATTATCCAGGTATTTGAAACAACATGGAATTAGTCTTTATAGTAATTTGTTGAAAAATCTCAGATTTCTAAGGCACTGGCTTTTGTTTCTTTTGTTTTAAATGTGCTTTGCATCTACCAGTCAGAATAACCCAGACCCATAACACCGTGCGACAGCATTTTTCACACCGGGAAAAATCCATATGGAGAGACCAAACTAGAGACCAAATATAGTAATACTGCGTACTCAGTTTTTCATTTCTACATCCCTTGTCCTTTTAAACGGACTTTAAAATTTTGAAGGGGATAAAAAAAAATATAAAAATTACGTAACCTCATTAGAATATGGCGATATGTATATCAAATGAAAGAGGAAAGGCTCAAGAATTTAAATAAAATTTATTTTTTATCTATTTGGAAAAAAAGGATATGGTAAAGGTCCTTTAAAAATTTTAATCCTTTACATCCTTGAAAATGTATATAGAATTTTCTTGAAAAGTTGGTATGTTTAAACCCGAAATCTCCCTGATCACGTGTCAAAATTGCATTATTTTCGCTTCATTGATTTTGTATATTTTTATTATTTAACCCTCATCCGACGTTCAAAAAAACTCACACATAAGTTGTTCGGGTGATATTTCACCCAATGATGATGAATTTTTTGACCAATTATAATAAAAAATAATTTGTTATCTTTAATCTTTATTATCTTGGCTGCCTCTGTAAGAGACCCACTCGGAGGCATATTATGAGACCCGTTGTGATATACGACAAATTTCACCCGTTTTTTAAATTTGTATTCAATACTTTATTCAACATATGTTACAGCACACATTTCCAGCGAATGGGGAAAGGGGGAAGGAAGGGCAGTAGTTAACTAAAACTTTGCGTATACTTGTATAGTTTTTTTAAGAATTTCAAGCAGAATATGCCTTTCGATGTTTTTTGATACCAAATTGGCACCGTGTTTCAATAGTTTTTTACTTTTTTCCGTTCTGATTTTCTGACAAGGATTGGGAAATTGGCTGTATTGAGATAAGAAGTTAGCATGAAGATTTTCCTTTCGGTAACGTTGCTCTACGCAAAATATTTAGCTTTACTAATCTCAAATCTAAGTCTTCAAGAAAAATTCGCCGCTTGTACTTTTTGTTGTAATGCCAGCTGGGAACGACAGCGATTCGTTTTTCGCTTGACATTACTATCTTTAACATTGGTCTTCACTGGCATCTTGCATTGCTGACACTCGACTTCAAGCATAGCGAGTTATACCAACTTTAGTTGAACTAATATAATTGGCTCTTACTTTTCCGTTGAGTTTAGGAGGCTCATTGATCCATAAAGGGTTTTGCCTATAAAAGCAGTTCAAAAAATTAAATGCAGTGACGTAATTTTATGGCATTTTCTGTATGTGTTGCTTTGAATTTCGATACAATTTGTATATGGGTGAAATATAACCCGAACGTCGCCCACGAAACTTTTTTGTAATCACTGTTATAATGAAATAATCAATATGTTGTAGTTAATTTCTAAAACTTATGTTGGTTTCCTACAAATACATGAAACCTTAATCACTTTGATAAATATATAGCAAAGTTATAGCATCCCAAAGTTGAAAATGGGTGAAAAATCACCCGAACGACGGATTAGGGTTAAAATACTCTCCCAGTAGCCTCTCTCATAACCCTCTTGCTTTCACCGCCATCGTTTGGTGGTTACAAAATTTTTGAATAACAAATATGATTTCAAATGGTTTTCAGCTGTGTGCGCCATTGATCCTTGCCTATAATTGGAATGAGGACAGGAAAGTAGAATTAATCTCTTTCAGAAAATAAATTTACTCTCTTAAGATTACAAAAACAGTGGTTTTATGATTTTCTAACGCTACTTCCCGCCCTGGCTGTCCTTAGCCAAGGAAAGACCCAGAGAGCATCTTATGACTAAGGCAGAGAGGACAATGGATGTTGTTGTTGTTAGTACAAAGGTGCCTTTCTTGTTTCAATCTATGCTCATTGAACCAATATCAATCGTATTCAATATCATAAAAGCAGTTGGTAGAACATTAAAACTGCAAAGGCCACTTCCACCCACTGAAATTGGGTCCCTCTGCTGCCAAACGGTGGCATCTTTACTCATGATTCAAAGCAAACTATTTAGTGGGGTTTTAGTGAAATTTCAAATAGTCTTTGTAGCCATGCAACTGTCTTTCAGATAGAATTTGTTTGCAATTTTAAAGCTCATTGATTATTTAGTGGAAATAGAATGTTGTAACTAATGAATTTGTGTCTCTAGTACCGGCAAGTCGAAACTTTGCTAAATTTTCGAGTTATCGGTAAGTCGAAAATTAAGGCAGAATTGCGTATAACATGCATCTAGCACGCACATAAGAAAGAAATAGATAAGAGCATGAATACAGAATCCGAGATAAATTCTACACATTCAAAGTCAGTAATGTCTTCTATTTATTCTATTCTCCATCTATCCTATTCTATTCTATTCTATTCTATTCTATTCTATTCTATTCTATTCTATTCTATTCTATTCTATTCTATTCTATTCTATTCTATTCTATTCCATTCTATTCTATTCTATTCTATTCTATTCTATTCCATTCTATTCTATTCTATTCTATTCTATTCTATTCTATTCTATTCTATTCTATTCTATTCTATTCTATTCTATTCTATTCTATTCTATTCTATTCTATTCTATTCTATTCTATTCTATTCTATTCTATTCTATTCTATTCTATTCTATTCTATTCTATTCTATTCTATTCTATTCTATTCTATTCTATTCTATTCTATTCTATTCTATTCTATTCTATTCTATTCTATTCTATTCTATTCTATTCTATTCTATTCTATTCTATTCTATTCTATTCTATTCTATTCTATTCTATTCTATTCTATTCTATTCTATTCTATTCTATTCTATTCTATTCTATTCTATTCTATTCTATTCTATTCTATTCTATTCTATTCTATTCTATTCTATTCTATTCTATTCTATTCTATTCTATTCTATTCTATTCTATTCTATTCTATTCTATTCTATTCTATTCTATTCTATTCTATTCTATTCTATTCTATTCTATTCTATTCTATTCTATTCTATTCTATTCTATTCTATTCTATTCTATTCTATTCTATTCTATTCTATTCTATTCTATTCTATTCTATTCTATTCTATTCTATTCTATTCTATTCTATTCTATTCTATTCTATTCTATTCTATTCTATTCTATTCTATTCTATTCTATTCTATTCTATTCTATTCTATTCTATTCTATTCTATTCTATTCTATTCTATTCTATTCTATTCTATTCTATTCTATTCTATTCTATTCTATTCTATTCTATTCTATTCTATTCTATTCTATTCTATTCTATTCTATTCTATTCTATTCTATTCTATTCTATTCTATTCTATTCTATTCTATTCTATTCTATTCTATTCTATTCTATTCTATTCTATTCTATTCTATTCTATTCTATTCTATTCTATTCTATTCTATTCTATTCTATTCTATTCTATTCTATTCTATTCTATTCTATTCTATTCTATTCTATTCTATTCTATTCTATTCTATTCTATTCTATTCTATTCTATTCTATTCTATTCTATTCTATTCTATTCTATTCTATTCTATTCTATTCTATTCTATTCTATTCTATTCTATTCTATTCTATTCTATTCTATTCTATTCTATTCTATTCTATTCTATTCTATTCTATTCTATTCTATTCTATTCTATTCTATTCTATTCTATTCTATTCTATTCTATTCTATTCTATTCTATTCTATTCTATTCTATTCTATTCTATTCTATTCTATTCTATTCTATTCTATTCTATTCTATTCTATTCTATTCTATTCTATTCTATTCTATTCTATTCTATTCTATTCTATTCTATTCTATTCTATTCTATTCTATTCTATTCTATTCTATTCTATTCTATTCTATTCTATTCTATTCTATTCTATTCTATTCTATTCTATTCTATTCTATTCTATTCTATTCTATTCTATTCTATTCTATTCTATTCTATTCTATTCTATTCTATTCTATTCTATTCTATTCTATTCTATTCTATTCTATTCTATTCTATTCTATTCTATTCTATTCTATTCTATTCTATTCTATTCTATTCTATTCTATTCTATTCTATTCTATTCTATTCTATTCTATTCTATTCTATTCTATTCTATTCTATTCTATTCTATTCTATTCTATTCTATTCTATTCTATTCTATTCTATTCTATTCTATTCTATTCTATTCTATTCTATTCTATTCTATTCTATTCTATTCTATTCTATTCTATTCTATTCTATTCTATTCTATTCTATTCTATTCTATTCTATTCTATTCTATTCTATTCTATTCTATTCTATTCTATTCTATTCTATTCTATTCTATTCTATTCTATTCTATTCTATTCTATTCTATTCTATTCTATTCTATTCTATTCTATTCTATTCTATTCTATTCTATTCTATTCTATTCTATTCTATTCTATTCTATTCTATTCTATTCTATTCTATTCTATTCTATTCTATTCTATTCTATTCTATTCTATTCTATTCTATTCTATTCTATTCTATTCTATTCTATTCTATTCTATTCTATTCTATTCTATTCTATTCTATTCTATTCTATTCTATTCTATTCTATTCTATTCTATTCTATTCTATTCTATTCTATTCTATTCTATTCTATTCTATTCTATTCTATTCTATTCTATTCTATTCTATTCTATTCTATTCTATTCTATTCTATTCTATTCTATTCTATTCTATTCTATTCTATTCTATTCTATTCTATTCTATTCTATTCTATTCTATTCTATTCTATTCTATTCTATTCTATTCTATTCTATTCTATTCTATTCTATTCTATTCTATTCTATTCTATTCTATTCTATTCTATTCTATTCTATTCTATTCTATTCTATTCTATTCTATTCTATTCTATTCTATTCTATTCTATTCTATTCTATTCTATTCTATTCTATTCTATTCTATTCTATTCTATTCTATTCTATTCTATTCTATTCTATTCTATTCTATTCTATTCTATTCTATTCTATTCTATTCTATTCTATTCTATTCTATTCTATTCTATTCTATTCTATTCTATTCTATTCTATTCTATTCTATTCTATTCTATTCTATTCTATTCTATTCTATTCTATTCTATTCTATTCTATTCTATTCTATTCTATTCTATTCTATTCTATTCTATTCTATTCTATTCTATTCTATTCTATTCTATTCTATTCTATTCTATTCTATTCTATTCTATTCTATTCTATTCTATTCTATTCTATTCTATTCTATTCTATTCTATTCTATTCTATTCTATTCTATTCTATTCTATTCTATTCTATTCTATTCTATTCTATTCTATTCTATTCTATTCTATTCTATTCTATTCTATTCTATTCTATTCTATTCTATTCTATTCTATTCTATTCTATTCTATTCTATTCTATTCTATTCTATTCTATTCTATTCTATTCTATTCTATTCTATTCTATTCTATTCTATTCTATTCTATTCTATTCTATTCTATTCTATTCTATTCTATTCTATTCTATTCTATTCTATTCTATTCTATTCTATTCTATTCTATTCTATTCTATTCTATTCTATTCTATTCTATTCTATTCTATTCTATTCTATTCTATTCTATTCTATTCTATTCTATTCTATTCTATTCTATTCTATTCTATTCTATTCTATTCTATTCTATTCTATTCTATTCTATTCTATTCTATTCTATTCTATTCTATTCTATTCTATTCTATTCTATTCTATTCTATTCTATTCTATTCTATTCTATTCTATTCTATTCTATTCTATTCTATTCTATTCTATTCTATTCTATTCTATTCTATTCTATTCTATTCTATTCTATTCTATTCTATTCTATTCTATTCTATTCTATTCTATTCTATTCTATTCTATTCTATTCTATTCTATTCTATTCTATTCTATTCTATTCTATTCTATTCTATTCTATTCTATTCTATTCTATTCTATTCTATTCTATTCTATTCTATTCTATTCTATTCTATTCTATTCTATTCTATTCTATTCTATTCTATTCTATTCTATTCTATTCTATTCTATTCTATTCTATTCTATTCTATTCTATTCTATTCTATTCTATTCTATTCTATTCTATTCTATTCTATTCTATTCTATTCTATTCTATTCTATTCTATTCTATTCTATTCTATTCTATTCTATTCTATTCTATTCTATTCTATTCTATTCTATTCTATTCTATTCTATTCTATTCTATTCTATTCTATTCTATTCTATTCTATTCTATTCTATTCTATTCTATTCTATTCTATTCTATTCTATTCTATTCTATTCTATTCTATTCTATTCTATTCTATTCTATTCTATTCTATTCTATTCTATTCTATTCTATTCTATTCTATTCTATTCTATTCTATTCTATTCTATTCTATTCTATTCTATTCTATTCTATTCTATTCTATTCTATTCTATTCTATTCTATTCTATTCTATTCTATTCTATTCTATTCTATTCTATTCTATTCTATTCTATTCTATTCTATTCTATTCTATTCTATTCTATTCTATTCTATTCTATTCTATTCTATTCTATTCTATTCTATTCTATTCTATTCTATTCTATTCTATTCTATTCTATTCTATTCTATTCTATTCTATTCTATTCTATTCTATTCTATTCTATTCTATTCTATTCTATTCTATTCTATTCTATTCTATTCTATTCTATTCTATTCTATTCTATTCTATTCTATTCTATTCTATTCTATTCTATTCTATTCTATTCTATTCTATTCTATTCTATTCTATTCTATTCTATTCTATTCTATTCTATTCTATTCTATTCTATTCTATTCTATTCTATTCTATTCTATTCTATTCTATTCTATTCTATTCTATTCTATTCTATTCTATTCTATTCTATTCTATTCTATTCTATTCTATTCTATTCTATTCTATTCTATTCTATTCTATTCTATTCTATTCTATTCTATTCTATTCTATTCTATTCTATTCTATTCTATTCTATTCTATTCTATTCTATTCTATTCTATTCTATTCTATTCTATTCTATTCTATTCTATTCTATTCTATTCTATTCTATTCTATTCTATTCTATTCTATTCTATTCTATTCTATTCTATTCTATTCTATTCTATTCTATTCTATTCTATTCTATTCTATTCTATTCTATTCTATTCTATTCTATTCTATTCTATTCTATTCTATTCTATTCTATTCTATTCTATTCTATTCTATTCTATTCTATTCTATTCTATTCTATTCTATTCTATTCTATTCTATTCTATTCTATTCTATTCTATTCTATTCTATTCTATTCTATTCTATTCTATTCTATTCTATTCTATTCTATTCTATTCTATTCTATTCTATTCTATTCTATTCTATTCTATTCTATTCTATTCTATTCTATTCTATTCTATTCTATTCTATTCTATTCTATTCTATTCTATTCTATTCTATTCTATTCTATTCTATTCTATTCTATTCTATTCTATTCTATTCTATTCTATTCTATTCTATTCTATTCTATTCTATTCTATTCTATTCTATTCTATTCTATTCTATTCTATTCTATTCTATTCTATTCTATTCTATTCTATTCTATTCTATTCTATTCTATTCTATTCTATTCTATTCTATTCTATTCTATTCTATTCTATTCTATTCTATTCTATTCTATTCTATTCTATTCTATTCTATTCTATTCTATTCTATTCTATTCTATTCTATTCTATTCTATTCTATTCTATTCTATTCTATTCTATTCTATTCTATTCTATTCTATTCTATTCTATTCTATTCTATTCTATTCTATTCTATTCTATTCTATTCTATTCTATTCTATTCTATTCTATTCTATTCTATTCTATTCTATTCTATTCTATTCTATTCTATTCTATTCTATTCTATTCTATTCTATTCTATTCTATTCTATTCTATTCTATTCTATTCTATTCTATTCTATTCTATTCTATTCTATTCTATTCTATTCTATTCTATTCTATTCTATTCTATTCTATTCTATTCTATTCTATTCTATTCTATTCTATTCTATTCTATTCTATTCTATTCTATTCTATTCTATTCTATTCTATTCTATTCTATTCTATTCTATTCTATTCTATTCTATTCTATTCTATTCTATTCTATTCTATTCTATTCTATTCTATTCTATTCTATTCTATTCTATTCTATTCTATTCTATTCTATTCTATTCTATTCTATTCTATTCTATTCTATTCTATTCTATTCTATTCTATTCTATTCTATTCTATTCTATTCTATTCTATTCTATTCTATTCTATTCTATTCTATTCTATTCTATTCTATTCTATTCTATTCTATTCTATTCTATTCTATTCTATTCTATTCTATTCTATTCTATTCTATTCTATTCTATTCTATTCTATTCTATTCTATTCTATTCTATTCTATTCTATTCTATTCTATTCTATTCTATTCTATTCTATTCTATTCTATTCTATTCTATTCTATTCTATTCTATTCTATTCTATTCTATTCTATTCTATTCTATTCTATTCTATTCTATTCTATTCTATTCTATTCTATTCTATTCTATTCTATTCTATTCTATTCTATTCTATTCTATTCTATTCTATTCTATTCTATTCTATTCTATTCTATTCTATTCTATTCTATTCTATTCTATTCTATTCTATTCTATTCTATTCTATTCTATTCTATTCTATTCTATTCTATTCTATTCTATTCTATTCTATTCTATTCTATTCTATTCTATTCTATTCTATTCTATTCTATTCTATTCTATTCTATTCTATTCTATTCTATTCTATTCTATTCTATTCTATTCTATTCTATTCTATTCTATTCTATTCTATTCTATTCTATTCTATTCTATTCTATTCTATTCTATTCTATTCTATTCTATTCTATTCTATTCTATTCTATTCTATTCTATTCTATTCTATTCTATTCTATTCTATTCTATTCTATTCTATTCTATTCTATTCTATTCTATTCTATTCTATTCTATTCTATTCTATTCTATTCTATTCTATTCTATTCTATTCTATTCTATTCTATTCTATTCTATTCTATTCTATTCTATTCTATTCTATTCTATTCTATTCTATTCTATTCTATTCTATTCTATTCTATTCTATTCTATTCTATTCTATTCTATTCTATTCTATTCTATTCTATTCTATTCTATTCTATTCTATTCTATTCTATTCTATTCTATTCTATTCTATTCTATTCTATTCTATTCTATTCTATTCTATTCTATTCTATTCTATTCTATTCTATTCTATTCTATTCTATTCTATTCTATTCTATTCTATTCTATTCTATTCTATTCTATTCTATTCTATTCTATTCTATTCTATTCTATTCTATTCTATTCTATTCTATTCTATTCTATTCTATTCTATTCTATTCTATTCTATTCTATTCTATTCTATTCTATTCTATTCTATTCTATTCTATTCTATTCTATTCTATTCTATTCTATTCTATTCTATTCTATTCTATTCTATTCTATTCTATTCTATTCTATTCTATTCTATTCTATTCTATTCTATTCTATTCTATTCTATTCTATTCTATTCTATTCTATTCTATTCTATTCTATTCTATTCTATTCTATTCTATTCTATTCTATTCTATTCTATTCTATTCTATTCTATTCTATTCTATTCTATTCTATTCTATTCTATTCTATTCTATTCTATTCTATTCTATTCTATTCTATTCTATTCTATTCTATTCTATTCTATTCTATTCTATTCTATTCTATTCTATTCTATTCTATTCTATTCTATTCTATTCTATTCTATTCTATTCTATTCTATT
The DNA here is from genome assembly GCA_963971225.1 of Melieria omissa. Taxonomy (NCBI): domain Eukaryota; kingdom Metazoa; phylum Arthropoda; class Insecta; order Diptera; family Ulidiidae; genus Melieria; species Melieria omissa. The sequence goes on from OZ020269.1 coordinate 12,067,731, forward strand.
CTATTCTATTCTATTCTATTCTATTCTATTCTATTCTATTCTATTCTATTCTATTCTATTCTATTCTATTCTATTCTATTCTATTCTATTCTATTCTATTCTATTCTATTCTATTCTATTCTATTCTATTCTATTCTATTCTATTCTATTCTATTCTATTCTATTCTATTCTATTCTATTCTATTCTATTCTATTCTATTCTATTCTATTCTATTCTATTCTATTCTATTCTATTCTATTCTATTCTATTCTATTCTATTCTATTCTATTCTATTCTATTCTATTCTATTCTATTCTATTCTATTCTATTCTATTCTATTCTATTCTATTCTATTCTATTCTATTCTATTCTATTCTATTCTATTCTATTCTATTCTATTCTATTCTATTCTATTCTATTCTATTCTATTCTATTCTATTCTATTCTATTCTATTCTATTCTATTCTATTCTATTCTATTCTATTCTATTCTATTCTATTCTATTCTATTCTATTCTATTCTATTCTATTCTATTCTATTCTATTCTATTCTATTCTATTCTATTCTATTCTATTCTATTCTATTCTATTCTATTCTATTCTATTCTATTCTATTCTATTCTATTCTATTCTATTCTATTCTATTCTATTCTATTCTATTCTATTCTATTCTATTCTATTCTATTCTATTCTATTCTATTCTATTCTATTCTATTCTATTCTATTCTATTCTATTCTATTCTATTCTATTCTATTCTATTCTATTCTATTCTATTCTATTCTATTCTATTCTATTCTATTCTATTCTATTCTATTCTATTCTATTCTATTCTATTCTATTCTATTCTATTCTATTCTATTCTATTCTATTCTATTCTATTCTATTCTATTCTATTCTATTCTATTCTATTCTATTCTATTCTATTCTATTCTATTCTATTCTATTCTATTCTATTCTATTCTATTCTATTCTATTCTATTCTATTCTATTCTATTCTATTCTATTCTATTCTATTCTATTCTATTCTATTCTATTCTATTCTATTCTATTCTATTCTATTCTATTCTATTCTATTCTATTCTATTCTATTCTATTCTATTCTATTCTATTCTATTCTATTCTATTCTATTCTATTCTATTCTATTCTATTCTATTCTATTCTATTCTATTCTATTCTATTCTATTCTATTCTATTCTATTCTATTCTATTCTATTCTATTCTATTCTATTCTATTCTATTCTATTCTATTCTATTCTATTCTATTCTATTCTATTCTATTCTATTCTATTCTATTCTATTCTATTCTATTCTATTCTATTCTATTCTATTCTATTCTATTCTATTCTATTCTATTCTATTCTATTCTATTCTATTCTATTCTATTCTATTCTATTCTATTCTATTCTATTCTATTCTATTCTATTCTATTCTATTCTATTCTATTCTATTCTATTCTATTCTATTCTATTCTATTCTATTCTATTCTATTCTATTCTATTCTATTCTATTCTATTCTATTCTATTCTATTCTATTCTATTCTATTCTATTCTATTCTATTCTATTCTATTCTATTCTATTCTATTCTATTCTATTCTATTCTATTCTATTCTATTCTATTCTATTCTATTCTATTCTATTCTATTCTATTCTATTCTATTCTATTCTATTCTATTCTATTCTATTCTATTCTATTCTATTCTATTCTATTCTATTCTATTCTATTCTATTCTATTCTATTCTATTCTATTCTATTCTCTTATCTCTCCTATGTCTATAACGATTTGAAATTTGATTTTAATTTACTTAGTTAGGAATAAGATTCAATAAGCAATTCAATCGCTGATTGATACAAAGTCGCGAGTGATAGTTTCTAGAGGGATTAGCTGAGCCCAGGCTGTGTTTTATTCAAAAGGTTGTATGAGTTGATGTGAAGTGTCATTATAGAAGGAACTAGAGACTCCTTTATTAAATGAAATAAGGACATTTTCTGTGCACCTATTAATATCTGATTTTTGCTAATTCTGTGGAAGAGATGCTGATGATGATGTGATTGTGGCCAGGAAGCATTCCATAGCACTCAGTACTGGAAGGCATTCAGCACTCAGTACTTGGTACTATTCCCTAGTGGGAGAGTAGGAGAAAGGAAAGGATAGGGGGGAAGAGTGATACAACATATGTCACCCGTTTTTTTAATGTGAATGCAACATGTTTTTGCCAACATGTGTTACAACTTACATTTCAAGTGAATCGCGGAAAGTCGGGGAGGAGACCCATAGTTTTAATGCCAAATCCTAATGACAGTTGGCAGTTTTTTTTTCACTTTTCACTTTACTTTTCTTCTTGTGCGTTGTAATTCTCATCTGCTTCATGTGGATAGCGATAGAAGTAGATGACTCTTTCGACAGCCCGAGCTGGGATTCGAACTTAGGGCCTCTGATATGAGAAGCCAGAGTGCACTACCCACACTGGAGGCCGCCTGTGGAAGAAATTCTTCAACAATTAATAATTTTTTTCTGACTCCTTTTTGAAGTTCCCCGTTTTAAGTGCACTTAATATAAGCAGATTTATTGGCAAACCAGGTAGATTTAGAAAACTGAGAATTGAAAAAGCATTTCCTACTTATTTAAGTGCTTTTATACGCACCCGACATAACCTAAAAGTGAATATTAATTGCGTAAGCCTTCGGCCACTTTCAACTACGCGACGCTAACTATTACAAAAAACATTAGCAATTCAAAAGTGGTTTCAACACGACAAACACTCCGAACATCTCTTAGCCCATCGGGCAGAGTCAACACAATGCCGTTTTGTATTTATCTTCAAACGACTTTGGCACCAATTGTAATAAAATTTTCCATAAATTCACAATTTCTGCACAGCATTCAAAGTGCTGTTGCACGTTCGTTTGTTTGAATATAATTAGCATTTTTAATAAATTAGTTTGCCGTTTGGCAACTCTGGCTACAATTTGAATGGATGTGCGAAAGCTAATGAAACGAACTCAGTTGAACATCATTCGGTGGCTGGCGGCGCGGAAAGTTTTCGGCATGAAGCTGTGTCAGCTCGTTAAAGCGTACTTTATATGGGTTGACTGTGCGTGACGATGACAATAACAGCAACAACAATAACAATAACAATAACAAGAACAACAACAGCTGCTGCCGCCGCATGCCTGACATTCAATAAACAATTGCGACAAACTGACAAAAATGATGAATTAATTAAAATGTGTACAGACAGCGGCTGTTCACAGTCCACTGCACAGGCATACATACATACAAACATGCGTAGGTGTAGGTATGTGCGTGTGTGTGTGCTAATGTTTTGGTATATGGGCGTTTTTTTCTTTTGCTGCAATGCCAGCAACTTTTAATAAGCGCGACTGATGGAACGTGACTTTGACTGCCATTTTAGGAGCTGTTTTGTTGTTATTGAAATGTGCGCAATTTCAATTATTATAATTTTTTTTCCTCTCTGCTGCGTGTCGCTGTCAGTTTTTCTGCATAATGTTTTAAGCTTAGCAAATATTTGCATTTAAATGAATTAATATTTTGCATAATTTTAAGCGCCCATGAAAATGGGTAATTTTCATTAACTTTGCTCGACTGCAAAGGATTAGTGCAATTCAATAGAATTTTTGTGTTTATTTTGGAAATTAATTTCTGGCTTTTCACTGTTTCTTCTCTCTCTCTCTTTTATTTCTACTCTTTCGCACTTCTTTCACCAATGTTTGAGTGTGAAACTGAATTGAATTTTCTCACTCAGTCAAACAAACGTTTGCGCTTCACTGCTTCACAACTTCTCTCTCTCTTTTCTACTGTTTTTAACACTTTCCTCCTTTCATTCTCCTGAGAGATGCAGAAATGTCACAAATACTTTCACAGCTCTGTTGTTGCATGCTGTCACTGCAGACATCAAACTTATATATCTATCAATATTTTCAATTCCAGCAATTGTCCCCCAGGCGCCCATAATTTGTATGCAAGTTGCCACTTGGTTATGGTTATTGTTGTTGTCACACAACATGAACTTATGGTGTCGCACAAAGTAACAACAATTGCGCAAAACTGCGCACTTTATGTGACACAACGGGGACACTTTCGCGCCCGTAACAGCAAAAGGAATAAAACTAGTAGCTGTGAAAGTGCAAATTGCAATAAAAAAGAAACATTTCAATAAAAAATATATGAATGATTTAATGTGGAAAAAAAAACTTTTCCATATCATATTAGCAAAAATTTTTACCACAAATGCTTCAAATTTACACCCAATTGAATCTCATCAGCCATCAACATACAACTTTTGAGTAAGAAAGCATTGACTAATTTCGAAAATCATATTTCCTTATGTGCCCTACCACGTTTTCAACATCATTACCTATAAATAATTTGCATGTAAATTTAGAAATTTTTCAACTTTGCTCTGCATTGAACGCCTTTTCAAAGCAGATGAGCTGTCAACATGTTTTATCTCGCTTTCATGTAGCTTTTTGTTATTTTTCACTTTTCAGGCTTTTCAACCCCAACGAAATTTTTATGATTTTTTAATGCATTCGCTAATTTCCCAGCGAACACAGGAACTTCCGCAGCAGCAACAACAACGATAGCAGCAGGAGTCGCGCCTAATTTGCATTTACATAAATTCATTAACTTAATTCTTTTACCTCCCAGACCCACCTCGCTGTTCGTGCTTGGCTCATTATTTTCTCATCGCGTATTTGTAGCGCCTACTTAATATTTACCGTTAGCAAAGATAAAAGTTTGGCATTTCTGCATGACGACAACATATGGCGCACACACATACACACACACACAACTGCAGCCTAACACAACCCAACTCAGAGCAACTCAGCGCAACTTAGCGCAGCTCAGTAGCGTTGACAGACACACAGACAGACAGACAGTTGCCAGCGTCGCTGCATTTTTCGCCATTTTCAGGCCAAGTTTTTTGGCCAACCTCGTGCAGCCGCCACGACTAAAGGCGCACGCGGCAGCCAGATTTTTATGGCTTGTCGTAGTAATTAATTTTAAAAAGTTTTTACGAACAGCAGCTGTGCTGGGGTGGAGGGGAGGAATTGCTCGTGGGCAAGGTGAGACGTAATGAGGGCAGAAACGGGGTGCGACAAATGCTCGAACGTGAACGTAAAATGATTTTAATTAATTTATACTTCGTCGCAGCCAACCAGCCAACCAACGCATGAGTGATGTGACATGGGCGACAATTAACTTGGCTTGAAGATTGGCGTCAAGGCAAAGTGGTAGCGGTGAAGTGAAGCCAAAAGCAAGTATTGACGACGTCTGGGACTTAAATAACTTAAATAACTTCAATATTCAATATTTACTTAAAAGCTGGTGGGGAGAAATTTGTCGAATCATTATTGGAGATACGGAGAATTAATGGAGATAAAAGAGAGTAAGACGAGTGGGAGATGGAATATGGAAGATGCGAACATATCGGAAAACTAAGTTCACTGAGACATTATGTTGCAAAACATTATTATGCAAACTTGTATATCGAAAAAAAGTGATAGTTAAGTACAAAATATTAAAAAAACACAAGATTGTGTCGTATTATCTTCCAAATTTATTAAGCCAAAAAATCATTTTGGCAATGATGCTTTTTTAGCGTTCGGGTTCTGATCAGGTTTCGCGACGTGACGAAAGTTCAACCATCGAACCTGGTGTGCTTCATAAATAAAAAAACACCCAGTCACCCTCAACGAAAATATGTGAAAGTGAGTTCTTTCATGGGTCTTTTTCAGACCGCCGAGTGAAAGTGCAGCTGGTACTGCCACAGCCTTTGCAAACCTAACCTTACATAACCGAACCTAATCATGACCCAATTTATTCCAAATTTATGTAGCAAAGACGAAATTTGGAAAACGTAGTAATTCTAAAAATATTTCAGACTAAGTGTCATTATGCCACAAAAGCCTCTTTAGTTGCTTGTGTGGTCTTAGCAACGCAGAAGTGTCAGAAATATCAAACCTACTCAGCTCGATCCAGAAGTCTAATTGGATTAATGACTGAGTTCCGAGTTAATATGAATTATTGGATATTCTTCCACCTAAATAAAAAATCCACTATGGGCCATTTTCACTGCCCCAAGACAAAGTGCTACTGTTACCTTCGTAAGCCCTGTGGCAGGTAGGTTTTCTCAAGGTTTGCAGAAAAGCTGCTTGTTTCAGTGATGACCTTTTTTGTTCGATTCAAAAATTATACCGCCAAGCCGTTTCTTCAATGATTTCTTTCAGGAAATGCTTGGTAGCTAAATCTGGAGTTATGTATGTATGTATGTATTCTAAATCTGGAGAATATGTAGGATGCAATATCAACAAGTCTTAGTTCAATTCATGGATTTATGCTATGGCGACTGCACAGATGCGTACCTCGTGTGCATTGCCACGGCGGAAGAGCACTTTTTCTTCACCAAATATAATCCTTTTTTGTTTCAAATCAATGCCAAATCTGTCCAGCAACTCAGAATAGTATTTTCAAATGATGGTTTTACTTTTCTGAAAGTAATCCATGTGAATGACACAACAGGCATTTCACACCTGTTGCCAATGTGCTATTGCCCAACATACTCAACTGGTTCTTTTTTGGTGCACATTAACCCAGAAAATCCACTGCTTTGACTGTTACTTGGTCTCTGGTGCATTGTGATGTATGGATTTATCATTCACATATCACGAAAAGAAACTAAACCCGTTGAGATTGCGGTTCCATATGGCCGAACATAACTTTGAAGTGGTCGCACTGTTACGTCTATGCTTCAGCAATAACAATTCATGTAAATTGTGATGTAGCGATGCACACAGCCTCAACCTGCTCAAACGCTTGCATTCTCAAATCTTCCTTTCTCATGCTACGGATTTTAATTTATCTCTGTTCTTATTTGGAATAAAGTTCATCTCAATTTTGTGCAACTCAACTTTTGCCATTTCTTTCATTTTTTTCAATATTTCCTAATTTTTTTGAAAATCAATTACGTAAAAAAATAAGTTAAAATATTACTATTTATAGCCTATAGTTTTCTCCAGCTGATAAAAATAACTCTCTTGTGCTCTTACTTCTACTAAGCTTCGATTTAATTCACACATGCAACAATGCCAATTGCCACACTCGAAAAAAAGTTTACCTCAATTTTATGCAATTCAATTTTTACAATTTGTCTCAATTGTTAAAATTTTTTTGCAACTCTTTTCATTTTCCAATTTTTCAATTTTTTCAAGAGCTTTCAGCCACAACAAAAGCTACATTGGCGCCATTCAAACAGCGCCAAGGTGCACCAAAAATAGGAAAATAGAAAATTTTTATAGAAATTGACACTAAAACTAATACAGACAAATGTAACTGTAGTTATGTGCATAAAAGCGACATTGTATATAAATTTAATTTTATGTTGGCTTTTTTTTTGGATTGAAAAGTTTCATTTTGGCTTTGTGCAAGCTGACGAAAAAAACTTGCTCGACCAACTGGTAATGCAAGTTGCAAAGATTTTCTTCGACTACTTGTAGCAAAGCGTACAGCAAAAAATGCAAAAAATCTCTGCGTAAAAAAATTTGTATATATGTATATCACATGAAAATAAAGAAAAGATGAAGAAAATCCGTAGAAAAGTTGGCAAAAGTTTTGGTATTTTTTTGGACTTACTTCTCTGGTTTTGCGCTGCGCAGTCGTGCATGTCGAACACTTGAATTGCAATGCACCAAATACGAAGAGCGCGCGCCTGCTAACAACCTCTTCTAACAACGTCGCCACCCCGGCCACTTCTTCTTCTTCTTCAACCACTCACCATATATGCAGGCATAGAGGCAATTCATCTGCTCGTCGCTGACGCTAATCCTTTGAGGCTTTGCAATTAAGAACGTTGCCTTAGTTTGCGCTCAGTGGGCGCGCGAACGTGTATGGCTGCCAATGTTGCTGCTGCTGCTGCTGCTAATGCTCTCGCTAATGTTGTTGTTGTAGTTGTTTTTGTTGTTGTGGTTAACTTAAAGCCCACGCCATGGCACTGGTGACGATAAGACGTCGCTTGTGCGTACGCGTTGGCATTTCTTTTGCATAGCATTCAAATGTTGTGTATACGCCATGTTGGACCGTTGTGCTGTACGTGCAGGTGTGTCTGAAATTAAGAGCGCAAAATGCCAAAGCAAAACTTTATAATTACGTTAAGCAGCCAGGCACAACTACAACAACAACAACAACAGTAGCTTAGTTTTCTACAACGACAACTAAAGTAATAAATCTGCATAATGTAAAGTAAAGTATAACTATTAAGTGCGTTGCATATACAAAATATAAGAAAGCACACTACACTCTGACCTCCACATGGAGCAGCCAAGCGAATATTTCCCTCCCACGCCGCACTGCTCGCTCGCCAATTTGTTCATAGCTGCAATTTGCTGCTGCCACTGCTTTGCTTTCTGCTTGGCCGCTTTGGCTGTCTTCATGTCATGTTTGGCGCTTGCTTGCATTTCACCAATGATTTGGCCATCTGTGAATGTATGAAAATCTCAATGTGTGTGTATGTGTGTGTTGCATTTGGCGCTCTTTCGCTCAACAGTTTCTCAAGATGCATGTGTCCATATGTCGCCACATCCATGCAGCGTTGGCATTTTAATTAGACAGACGTATGCCTGAGTGCTTGCAACAAGTCGTTCATTTAATTAGTAACAAAAAAAACCTTATTGAAATTTGGGCATTTTGTGAGCGACAAGGTCGTTGTTAGTTGCATTGAATAAAAAGAAAAATTCAAATTTTTCTTACTCATTTTTTTACACTTAGAAATGTGGTATTACTCATTATTATTTTAACTCATAAAGCTATATAAATTAATATGTGTTATGGGTTTATTACGCGCCTTGAGGTGAACCTATTTGACAGTGCAGCACACAATTTTTAGTTTATAAAATCTCATGAAATCCTCTTGAAGAACTTCTTTTTCAATATTCCATATAAATCTCCATTCGCTCAGCTCTCATAACATCCGATTCATGCATCCAAATTATCTCAAAAAATGTCTCAAAGTACAGTCAAGCATCGGCGAGCACTTAACACAGAAAAAATTTACAGTCGCAACACTTAAACGCTGACAGGAAGTATGACGCCAAGCCACCATTGCAGCTGATCGTATATTTTGGCTGGCGTTGTACTTAAGTGGTGATAACTTTAAGCAGCTTAGCGCTCCAAATAGCGGCTTGCTGTCAGGCTATTAAAAAGCCCATGGCGAGCAGTGAACGACGGCAGAGCCCCACACGAATGTTTCATTAAAATACGCCCACATTGTTGTTGCAATCCGGCAACTATGGGCGCGCACATAAAACTAAACCCACACATAATGTCGACGAGCCGAACACATGTCGCATAGTGCACGCACACACACACAACACACACATACGAAGCGCATCTAAACAGAGACAACGCAGGACAACACTGCGCGGCCAAAAGTGACCATTCAGCCATTCGGCTAAATAAACCAGCTCGACCGTTGGCAGCACAACCAAAACAAAAAAAACAGCACTGGGCAACAGTAAAACGACGAACGAGTTCGACAGTTATTTGGCGCAGCTACACAAACAAAGGCAAAGTAACGAGCAGGCCAAATCGATTTCGAGTTGTTGCCATTTTGGAACTTTAAATTACCAAAATTCAGCACAACGCCAGAACACGCTGCCACAGCGGCAGTTGGCTTTTATTAGAAACACATTTGGCTGCGCACAAAACGATGCTGACTGATTGAGGGAATGAGGGGAGCTGGGGTTAGGCCTAACAGTAGGCGCTCTGCATGCGTGTGTGTGTGTGTGAGAGAGAGATGGCAAATGTTCGCCTACGACTGGGACTGGACAAGCATATGGGTTAGTTTTTGTATTTGTATTTGTCCCAGGACAGCAATTATTGTTATCGTTATTGGCATCGCTCGAGATTGTTTCTGCTTGGCTCAGTGAGTGAGTGTCTAAAATTTATTTCAGCTTGAGTGGGTTAAATGGATTGATTGGAATCCACAGAATGCAAAAAACCAAAAAAAAAGAGAAAGAGTCAACGAAGAAGCAGCAGCAGCGAAAAGCCAGCGGAAACATAGAAAATCCAGCAAACAAACCGAGAAAACAACAATAACGATAAGCAAACCAATGGAAAACGTAGTGTAACAACACAAAGCAAACAATATTAGAAAATAGCAAAAATGGGAAAAGCAAAATGAAATTAGACCAGGTTGAGTCGGGGCGCCATACGTGAGAAAAAGGCAAATCAGAGGGGCCACCATCTTTGTATAATAGCAACAATGTGGACACAAATATCAGCAATGCATGTGGCCCAAGTGAGCGAACAGCCGCAGATTGTGAAGGGATAAGTTACGCCAGACCTCGCATTTATAAAGGTCCACATGCAGCCTTCATTACAGGCGAGTGCCCTGCACGTGCATGTGTGCTACAAAACAATAACAACAACTACAACAATGCTCATATGTACACAAGTGAGAGCAAGCAAACTGCTGCAGGCGACAGTTGTGAGTTCCAAGTTTCCTTTATGGTAAGCTGCGAGTTTTTCTATTTGTTTTTTGGTTCAAGTTTTGTGCGGCTAGGTGACAGGATAACAGGCATTTCTGTGTTTGTATGTATTTATGGTATAGGGTGACCATGCAAGAAACAATAAAGATCACTTTAAGCTAAGCGGAGTTTGATTGTATATCAGAAATTGTTATTTTGTTTTTATCGGTTTGACAGTTAAATCTTATTTAATCTCGATAAAGACATTATTAAAAATCATTTAACTTGGCTACTTCTAGAATACAATAAGAAGGAATTTACAATGGACGAATCAGGGGAGCGGAGCCAGACTCACATAGGCTCCGGAACTACAGCATTCAGTCCTGTTTTATTTCCTTACTTTTCATTTCTTACCTTTCTTTTCTCTCTAATTCCTATTTCATTTCATAGTTAGTCTTAGTCTTAGTCTTAGTCTTAGTCTTAGTCTTAGTCTTAGTCTTAGTCTTAGTCTTAGTCTTAGTCTTAGTCTTAGTCTTAGTCTTAGTCTTAGTCTTAGTCTTAGTCTTAGTCTTAGTCTTAGTCCTAGTCCTAGTCCTAGTCCTAGTCTTAGTCTTAGTCCTAGTCCTAGTCCTAGTCCTAGTCCTAGTCCTAGTCCTAGTCCTAGTCCTAGTCCTAGTCTTAGTCTTAGTCTTAGTCTTAGTCTTAGTCTTAGTCTTAGTCTTAGTCTTAGTCTTAGTCTTAGTCTTAGTCTTAGTCTTAGTCTTAGTCTTAGTCTTAGTCTTAGTCTTAGTCTTAGTCTTAGTCTTAGTCTTAGTCTTAGTCTTAGTCTTAGTCTTAGTCTTAGTCTTAGTCTTAGTCTTAGTCTTAGTCTTAGTCTTAGTCTTAGTCTTAGTCTTAGTCTTAGTCTTAGTCTTAGTCTTAGTCTTAGTCTTAGTCTTAGTCTTAGTCTTAGTCTTAGTCTTAGTCTTAGTCTTAGTCTTAGTCTTAGTCTTAGTCTTAGTCTTAGTCTTAGTCTTAGTCTTAGTCTTAGTCTTAGTCTTAGTCTTAGTCTTAGTCTTAGTCTTAGTCTTAGTCTTAGTCTTAGTCTTAGTCTTAGTCTTAGTCTTAGTCTTAGTCTTAGTCTTAGTCTTAGTCTTAGTCTTAGTCTTAGTCTTAGTCTTAGTCTTAGTCTTAGTCTTAGTCTTAGTCTTAGTCTTAGTCTTAGTCTTAGTCTTAGTCTTAGTCTTAGTCTTAGTCTTAGTCTTAGTCTTAGTCTTAGTCTTAGTCTTAGTCTTAGTCTTAGTCTTAGTCTTAGTCTTAGTCTTAGTCTTAGTCTTAGTCTTAGTCTTAGTCTTAGTCTTAGTCTTAGTCTTAGTCTTAGTCTTAGTCTTAGTCTTAGTCTTAGTCTTAGTCTTAGTCTTAGTCTTAGTCTTAGTCTTAGTCTTAGTCTTAGTCTTAGTCTTAGTCTTAGTCTTAGTCTTAGTCTTAGTCTTAGTCTTAGTCTTAGTCTTAGTCTTAGTCTTAGTCTTAGTCTTAGTCTTAGTCTTAGTCTTAGTCTTAGTCTTAGTCTTAGTCTTAGTCTTAGTCTTAGTCTTAGTCTTAGTCTTAGTCTTAGTCTTAGTCTTAGTCTTAGTCTTAGTCTTAGTCTTAGTCTTAGTCTTAGTCTTAGTCTTAGTCTTAGTCTTAGTCTTAGTCTTAGTCTTAGTCTTAGTCTTAGTCTTAGTCTTAGTCTTAGTCTTAGTCTTAGTCTTAGTCTTAGTCTTAGTCTTAGTCTTAGTCTTAGTCTTAGTCTTAGTCTTAGTCTTAGTCTTAGTCTTAGTCTTAGTCTTAGTCTTAGTCTTAGTCTTAGTCTTAGTCTTAGTCTTAGTCTTAGTCTTAGTCTTAGTCTTAGTCTTAGTCTTAGTCTTAGTCTTAGTCTTAGTCTTAGTCTTAGTCTTAGTCTTAGTCTTAGTCTTAGTCTTAGTCTTAGTCTTAGTCTTAGTCTTAGTCTTAGTCTTAGTCTTAGTCTTAGTCTTAGTCTTAGTCTTAGTCTTAGTCTTAGTCTTAGTCTTAGTCTTAGTCTTAGTCTTAGTCTTAGTCTTAGTCTTAGTCTTAGTCTTAGTCTTAGTCTTAGTCTTAGTCTTAGTCTTAGTCTTAGTCTTAGTCTTAGTCTTAGTCTTAGTCTTAGTCTTAGTCTTAGTCTTAGTCTTAGTCTTAGTCTTAGTCTTAGTCTTAGTCTTAGTCTTAGTCTTAGTCTTAGTCTTAGTCTTAGTCTTAGTCTTAGTCCTGTTCCTTTACCTGTTCCTTTTCCTATTTCTTTCCTGCCCTTTTATTCCCTTTTATTTTATCTTCTATTCTATTCTTGTTTACATTGTTATCCTCACATTTCTGTGCATTTTCTTTAATTTCGTTTCACTTTCTCTGCATACGTCCTGCCTTCGCTACATCGAGATTGCGCTTTTGTCTTGTGTAATCTCCTGAAAATTCCTAACGAGTCCGGGAACTTTGCACAGTAGAACAAATGCAGTCCAACTTTTTCTCTCAGCCTGAAATACAATGAGCCACAACTAACCTAATAATTTGTTAAACTTCTGCCTTTAATCTTAAGTCTGTTTATTGATAGAATCTCTCTCAACAGTGTAATACTTTCACCCTAACTAAATCCACCTTTCTCATAGTTCTACGAATTCTCCTAAGCCTTCTGCAAATTCCATTCCTTAATAAATTTTTCTTTTTTTTGTAAAATTTCACCTATGGCCACTCCAATAACACTCAAGCAACGCTTTGTGCCTATAGCTTCAGTGTACTGGTATGTTTGCTCGCTTGTAAAGCTTATTCGAACAAAAAAAAGAAGGAAATCGGCCATCCGGAAGTGTGTCCAGCGTCAACACTGACGCACATGTGTGCAAAGAAAAACCTATACGCACGCACAATCGATTTTACTGTCAACGCAGAAGTGGTCCGATTCGACACAAATCAACAACAACAACGACAAATTTTAGCAATACCCTTTTCGGTGCGCTGAAACGGCCAATGGACGCCGAACGAACACAACTTCCGCTGCTTTGCAATTGGGCGCTCTGAGTGCTGTTTTGTAACTAACTATGCGGCATTTTTTCTCCCTCAAGCCTTCACTATTTTGGCTGCTGCTCCCACGTGTCCGCCGTATCGGCTCTATTAACCAGCTGACAAATTGTGAAAAAAAATAAAACCAAAACTTTGCAACTTTGCAAAATTCAACGGTCACATTTGATTTTCGCTGGACTCTTAAGGACTTTTAAGGACTTTTATATTTGGCGATTTAGGATGAGAGTCAACTCCACTCAGAATATTAACTCAAATTCAATGGAAGGTTTCAATTTCCATATGAAATCTAATAATCATCCAACAAGTTGCAAGAACACTCTGCTGAAATATACAAAAACAAATTTTAAATAATATTTCTCTATGGAAATATGTACAAACAAATCAAAATGAAACAAAGACTCTTTGATTCTTTGATTTCTATGGCAGAGAAATATTTCCCTGCGCAAATTGATACCAAGAGTGTTTAAGCCTTTGGCAGTTTTTTGTTCATCTTGCAACATTTTTTTTGTTTTTTTTTTGTATCTTTTATAGTTGTGGTATGCTTTTCATGGCTACTTTTAGTTGTTTATGTTTAGTTTCTGTCTGTTTTCTATTCTTTTTTATTTTCTAACATGTACCAGACAAGCCGGAAACTAAACTTGCAAACTACGTTCGTTCAGTGCACTGTTGTCCACAATTGTCCAGACGCGGCCCGCGGCGCAAACAAAATTCACCCAAATAACAATTCTTCAATTATTTGCGCTCACAATACGAGTACAAAAACAAAACAATACAGAGACCGAAACAAAAACACTCACCACTACATACAAGCTGCACATGTTTTGGTGGCGCCGCTGCAACTTTTGATGCAACACTCACGGCACAGTCATTGTCACGGATATTGGGTAGAATTGTTGTTGTTTCAAGTTTTGTACTTGTTGCAGTTGTTGCTTTCATGTACTCTCTGCACTTTACGTTCAATGTCTGTGCAGATTGCAATGTCCGTCCGTTTTTACATTCGTCTATTTATGCATCCGGCCGTCCGTCCTTTCGTCCGCATGTCTGTCTCCCCTCAAATCCAACGTTTGTCTATGGGACTGTCTGTATTTTAGACGCTTTTTGTCAGCTTGTTTGTGCTGGTAATTGCTTGTATTGTTTTACAATTTTTTTCTACCTCAAATCGCTACATTTGTTAGTGTATGTGTGAGTCTGATTGTGTGCACATTGCTGCCAGTTGTGCTTAACACTTTTAGTGTTTCTTTCCAACATTGATTTCTTGAATTGCTCCTCTCTAAAGCGTGTTGCCATTGTAAACACATACAAACACTTACTCACACATTTAGATACACATGTGTGTCATTGTGTATGTTGGCTGATTTTTTTGTATTTTACCTTTTGCCAACAAGTGAATTAATGCGATCATCCGTTCGTATTGTTTACTTATCTTGCCAGTTTCTTTCTCATCCCTTCACGTTGCCCCATTCACTCGTCAACTGGCTGCTATTACCTTCAGCCAAATCGTTCTTTAATTTGCTTGCAATTGTTGTTCGCTGGTATCTTTTTGCAGCCATTTTCGAGTTGGTGTTTTTCGTAATGTGGTTTTCTCGTTCTTTCTGCCTCCCTGTTATTCCGCTTTCTCGCCCACTACATGTCTGCTTATCGACACCGAATTGGAATTGGAAAAGTTTCGTCATTAGTTTTGCACGCTTACAGCGAATCCAAATTGCTTTCAGCGTCGCGACTCAAAGCAATTTCTATTTCTATTAATATGTGCAGCTGTTGGCCGCTTTAGTTCGGGGAGAATTAACAAATTCAACTGGTCGACGCAAAGTGATTAGTGAGCAGCTTGAAGCCCAAAGCAAAAAGGTTGACGGCCTTGTTGCCGCAAGTGTTGAGCGTAAAAACAAAGAACTGCTTTAATTCCATGCATACACAAATCTAAATATAAGTATATGTATGTATATACATATACATATGTATGTCAGTGGAGAATGCAATTAAGTTAAATTGGCACATTGTGTCATTTGCTGAAATTACAATTGAGCGTGTCAAAATGGCAAAAAGGCAGTCAGACGTCACGTTTGACGTCACAACAATTGCAGCTTAAACGCTTCAAGCACGCCAGTAAATTAATTAGTATTTTGTGGACACTAATTTCATAAACTTGTGTTATTCAGAGATCAACTTTGAACCTTTCGATGTTAGAATTGAATGTAGAAAATACACATTGCATACAATAAGTTGTCAAGCAATATTGCATACTACTTGTGATGATATGATTTGTGTTACTGTCAAATTAATTTATGGGATTTTTAGACTCTCTTTTCAAACGTTCTGCTGTTACTGCTGATACAAACTAAAAATTAAAAAAAAATGTTCTTAATTCATAGTAGAGTTTTTATTTTATAAGCGGAAAGTATTGCTCAGAAAATAATTTTTAAAATATTTGAACTTACTATGTTAGATAAGGCTGATTTTGAAATCGAAAACAAAAACTCGCCACGTAATTTGTATTTTGTGAAGGAAACCATTAAACTGAAAATTCAAATCTCATTCTGCAAGTGAAAAATAAAACTCACCGCATAATTTATAATTTTCCCCCAGCCGATGGCCAAAGTCGCTAGTGCTGCTACTATGATATTTGTATAATAATTTGTTGTTGTACAGATAAAATAAAAAAATTAAAAAACATTTTTCCCCCAAGAACTAAAACTCAACAAATAATTTGTATTTTCTATTCAAAAAAATATCATCAAATAATTGTTATTCAGTGAGCGCAAAGTAAAAATCGAAAAATAAGTTTTATACATTGTGACCGAAAAGTTTCCGGAAATTCTCATTTAAAATTCGCGCGCTGTATATTTTTCGATATTTACAAAGTTTCTGTAGGGTGGTAGCACTGTCCTTAATTACTATGCCAAAAATGAGCGCGATCTGTCAGACAGTTTGTTTACGGCAGAGTACCGTGAACAGGTCTCTTTGGACGTGCTTGATCGTGCCAATTCCGATCCAACTTTCATGGAACGCGTCATAACTGGTGACGAGACATGGGTCTACGAGTACGACATGCAAACAAGCCAACAATCATCGGAATGGAGAGGAAAAGACGAGCCGAAACCGAAAAAACCACGCCAAAGTCGCTCGAAAATCAAGGTAATGCTGATTGTTTTCTTCGATATTCGTGGTTTGGTGCATCATGAATTCATCCCTGAAGGACAAACAGTCGGTAAAGACTATTATTTTACTGTTTTAAGACGTTTGCGTGAAAATATCCGCCGTAAACGGCCTCAATTGTGGAAGGATAATTCATGGATTTTTCATGACGATAATGCTCCCTCGCACCGAGCCAACATTATCAACGATTTTAAGGCCAAACATTCAATAAATACCATCGAACAGCCACCGTATTCACCTGATCTTGCACCGTGTGACTTTTTCCTGTTTCCCAAACTCAAATTACCACTCAGAGTAACGCGTTTTGAATCCATAGAAGACGTAAAACAGAATTCGCAGAGGGAACTCAAAGCCATACCGGAAAGCGCCTATAAAAAATGTTTTGATGATTGGAAGAAACGTTGGCATATGTGTATCGCTTCTAATGGAGCATATTTTGAAGGAGATAAAATAAATATTAATGAAGATTAAGAATTTTGCGTTTTATTTAAAATTTCCGGAAACTTTTCGGTCACTAGGTATAATGATTTTTATATTTAGCTTATAATTTTTACGGTCCCTGACAAAAAACATGTAACAACAAATATTTTTTTTCCTGTTTATGAATCAAGTTTCTATATGCTATTGTCAGCTCACCATATACAAGACTAGCATGTCCCCGCGGCTTTGCACGCAAGTTTAAATTTAATGAGGCCAATAAATCAAGTTCTTCTTAACCCACCAGATTCTTAACCCATTGATCCCATCAGATTTTTATGAAAAAATATTAATCAAATTATTTCTCGTTTAAAGTAATTTCACTATATTTGTAGGCAATTGGCGCATTAAATCATAGTTCCGCATATAAACTCTTAACCCATCGTTGACTCCCTCAATTTTTTTTTTTCGCAAAAATGAAAAACGCATGTCAAATTATTTCTCACCAAGAGTACTTTCACCAAATTTGAAGTCAGTAGGTCTGTTGTGGCGAGGCGTGAGTAAGCTAAACAGTATTTTCAGCAGCAATTTTAACGTGTGCTAAAATCTGTAATTTATTTGTCCCATATAAATTCACAGTCTTAAATATGATTAAATTCTTAACTTACACTCGTGTTTGGCTTGATAAAAAATAATGAGCGCCTAACCACAAATTATAAACCTGAAGGTGTACTAATATTTAAGTATACAATATCCAGCTCGCAGCTTCTGCACCGCTCGGCATCCCAATCCAAAAGAAAAGGCTAACCGGAAACGTATTGGCAGCTCCCGTGTCGGGGAAAGTAGAAAGCGCAAGAATGCGTGATGACATATGTAAAGGAGGAGCGAAACTCAGAGCCGTCGCGCTGCTAAGCAACGGCGTTGCGCATGCGGACGGCGCAACATCCCCCACCTCGTAAACTTCATACCGCTACGTATGTGGTTTACCCTTTCACGTCGAGTTTCGCGAGTTTCACTGCAGGCCTCGTTAGCAAACCATTAATCGTTTTTACGACTGCGCTTCGTACCTTCCCATCGTGTCCCATGTTTACGTCGACTACAAGTCCCTTCTGCCAAGAGTTTCGCTTGGCGTTCTCATCGACTATCAGAACCATGTCGTTTACTGCGATCGGGTCTGCTGCATTTTGGTGCCATTTCCCTCGCCTAGTCAAGCATGGCAAATACTCCCGGATCCACCGTTTCCAAAATTGATCTGCTATTCCAGTAGCGATCTTGAAGTTCTTCCTTAACGCGAGACCGTCGATACCTTCAATGCCATAATCCCGCGATCCGTTCGAACTGCCCAGAAGAAAGTGATTCGGTGTTATCGCCTCTGCATCTGCTGAATCTAGAGGGACATAAGTTAGCGGCCTTGAATTTAAAATAAACTCCACGTCAGCTAGAGCCGCTCTAAGCACTTCTTCTCGCAAGCCAGTCTCGGGCAGAATATCCATTAAAATAGATTTGACAGAGCGCACCATCCGTTCCCAACAGCCTCCCATATGAGGCGCCGCTGGAGGCAGAAAACGCCACTTAATGTCAGGGACGCGTTGTTCGTTGTTCGTTGTTCCGTTGTTCATCTTTCGACAATCGCTGAATCTCATCTACCAGGACGCGGCATGCTCCTCGAAAGTTAGTACCATTATCCGACCATATACATCTCGGCACCCCTCGGCGAGATGTAAACTGCTTCAATACGAGTAGAAACGAATCTGTTGAAAGTGACGGCGAAATCTCAATGTGAACCGCACGGATGGTGAGGCATGTGAAAAGTACGCCCCATCGTTTCTCTCGACGCCTTCCAATAACAACTTCAAACGGCCCGAAGTAATCGACGCCAGTATTGGTAAATGGCCTTGTAAAAGTAGAAAGTCTTTCCGGTGGCAGACTCCCCATTTCGGGGGCCAGCGGGGTCGCTCGACGATTGCGACAAAGTTGACACCTTTTGGTAATTGCTCTCGCCGATGCCCTTAGTCCTGGTATCCAATATCGTTGACGCAACTCGTTCACTACAATTTCACTATGATGGTGATGAAACTTACGATGGTAAAATTCTACAATAAGATCTGTCACCCGATGTTTTCGTGGCAGAATAATCGGCCGCCTGTCCCACGGCACGTGTGTGATCGCGTCGATTCTGCCCCTCACTCTCAGAAGCCCTGCCCCGTCTAAATACGGCGAGCTCTTAAAGAGATTGCTTCTGCGTTGCACTCCCTTGCCTATCGTCAGGCACTTTATTTCTTCATCGTAAACCTCCTGCTGACAGTTGCGGATTATAACGCGCTCCGCATCTTCAACTTCGGATTCACCCACCAGTCCGGTGAGTTTCGCTGACAGCGAACTTCTTCGTAATATGATATGTAGAAATCGCAGTACATACCTTTGCGAATTACGCAGTCTTTCCCATTTACTAAAGCGCTGGGGATCCGGGCTTACGACTGCTAGAGATGGTGCAGCTGTCTGCTGCATGTCCACATGGAAAATTTGCTCATCGTCAATTGTAGCAGCTTTTCCAATATCATTTTTTGGCCACGCGTTCTCCGTCTGACTTAAAAACATTGGCCCAACAAACCAGCGCGAGTCGGCGCTGAACTCAGGCTCCTTCGTCCATTTAGTGCCCTCGTCTGCAACGTTGTCCGCGGATGGCACCCACCTCCATTCGTCAGCTCGTGAGTCTTCCAAAATTTCCCCTATACGTACTGCAACAAATCGTTGAAATTTCCGAGCATCCGAATTTATCCAGCACAAGACGTTTTTTGAATCTGACCAAAATACTCGGCGGTGGAAAACAACAGATGACTCGTCCGCTATAAACTTTGCCAGACGTAGGCCCAGGATGGCAGCCATCAACTCCAGCCTAGGAATAGATATCGGCTTAAGGGGAGCCACCCGCGTTTTAGCAGCTATCAAACAACACTGAGTCTCACCATTATAATCGGCGCGTAGATACGAAGTTGCTGCATATGCGTTGACACTAGCATCTACGAATGTATGCAGTTGAAGTGTGCTAGCATAACATGCCAGGGGGTAGCAGCGTGGGATCTGAACTTCGGTAATAGTACGTAGACGACGTGCCCAGTGCGACCACTTGTCGCGTACTTCTGTGCCGACAGGCTCATCCCACGAAACGCCAGAACGCCAGACCTCTTGCAACAGCACCTTCGCGTAGATCATGAAGAATCCCAAAAGGCCCAAGGGATCAAACACCGTCATAATAACCCGTAGCATTTGACGCTTGGTTACAGCTCTTCTTTCGTCGAAAACTTCTGCCGGAAATTTCTCGAAAAACGTTAAAATGTCACCGCCAGGTGACCACCACATGCCCAACACCTTTTCGTGTTTAGTGTCAGGTTCCTCAATAAATTTGGCAACTTGATTGGTTTGCCCGGACAGGGCCAGTAAAACCTTCTTGGAGTTGGATATCCAACGACGCATTTCAAACCCACCTTCAGCGTGAATACTCCGCACCGTCGTAGCTAAATGGATAGCCTCCTCTTCCGTAGTTACACTTTGCAGCCAATCATCTACAAATGTGTTGTCCTTTATAGCTTGCACCGCCTCTGAGTGCTGCTCCAAAAATCTTTCAGCGTTTCTGTTTTTAACATAATTAGCCGAAGAAGGTGAACATGATGCCCCGAATGTCATTACCTGCATCACGTAAACGTCTAGATCTCTCGTGTTATCGCCGTCGCGCCATAGGAATTTCTGAGCGACTTGGTCCTCTTGAATTACACACACCTGGTGAAACATCTCGCGGATGCCACCGCACAATGCTATTGGCCTCTCGCGGAAGCGAATCAGCACACCGACCAACGATTTTAATAAATCGGGACCTTTAAGGAGCACGGAGTTCAAAGCTGTGTTATTAATGGCGGCTGCGGCATCCCAAACCAATCGCGTCTTATTCTTGTTGACGTTGGTAACCGTGAACATAGGAATGTACCAGGACTTGCCTCCGGATGTTACTTCTTGCTGAGTCAGCCTTCTGACGTACCCTTTTTGTTCGTAATCTCGAATAGTATTCGTGAGAAAAAGTTTTAGGTTAGGGTCTCGAGCCATCTTTGCCTCCAGACACTGAAGCCTGCGCTGAGCCATCGGTCGCGAATCGGGCAGTTCAATATGGTCATGTCTCCATAGTAGGCCAGTCTCCCATCGCTTCTCCAGCGGAAGATATTTTGTGGTGGATTCCATTATCTGACGAGAACGCTCATCTTCCTTCGATACTAAAGGGGCCACTGCACGAATACCTACGGCGTCCAAAGAAAAATATGATTTTACCAATGTCTCAAGCCGATCATCAGAACAGTCGCAGATGTGCAATATCCGCTGTAATGGGCTGCCTGGTGATACGTTTCGCCCATATACGGCCCACCCTATTTTACACTTAGCCGCAATCAAGTCATCGGCTTCACCTTCCCGAGTCTCTGATGGCACGCCTAGCTTTATGTTGTCAAGGCCAATAAGAATTCGCGCCTGGGCTGCCTCATAAGGTTTAATCGGCAAATTTTTCAAATGATCCCGAGTTTTTATGTCCATGTCGTCGAGTGTCTGCACAGGTAGGTTGAGACCAGATATGGTGCGCACTTTCGATAATGAAAACCTTTTGGCTCGTGCTTCTTGTGACGATATGCTTAAAGAAACCAGTTTCGAATTTACCTCGTTTTGCGTAATTTCACCTGTCCACTGAAGGCAAAGTTCTTGCGTCGGGCCATCCAGCCCAAGCTCTGCTGCCAGGTCGTGCTCGATAAGTGTGCACGCCGAGCCCTCGTCGATAAAGGCGTACGTGTTAACCGTTGTATCCTTCCCATGAAGCGTCACGGCTATATATCGAAACATAATGTGCCTATTTCTTTTGGCATGGAATAGGATTGTCGAGTTCGACATGTTGCCGGCTTCAACTGCTGGTATCGATGATCTTGAGGCGGCCTTATGCCGCGGCATATGTAGCAATGAATTGTGTATCATTGTACAACCATCTACTCCACATTGTCTTTTTGAACTGCAGCGACGTACATAATGTGTTCCAAAACAACAAATACATAGCTTCTTTTCCCTTACGAGGCCCCACCTCGTGTCTTTTCCCATAGCGCGAAAACCATCGCACTCCATCAGGTAATGCTCCTTAGCACAATTTGGGCAAATGCGCCTTTCAATGCTTTTGTCCATGACATCATGTAGCATCACCCTTTCCCGCCGCTGTCTGCGGCCACTTCTCGTTTCATCAGCTGAGACAGAAGTCGTAGGTGTATATCCTTGTGGTGTTATTTGGCTTACACACATAGCCAAATTAAACAGCCACTCGTCGAAGACCTGTATGTCGACATGTCCGCGTGCCACGCGGAAGCGCCCCCAGTCCAATTTTAAATCACAGGGCAATTTACTCAAAAGTTCATTCAGCAACATTGGATCATTTAAATAACCGCCTAAGCCCATGGCCTGCATTGTCGCCCTGTAGTTCTGCACTGCTAAAGCTAGATCTATTAAAGTTTCCATTTTTTCCATTCTTACGTTAGGTTGTTGTCTCAGCTTGCTCTGAAGTGTCTGATGTATCACGTCTGGCCGACCGTACAGCATCCGTAAAGTTTCAATCGCAAACGATACCGTGCTTGGCATCATCAATTTTCCCCGCACAGCTGCCAGCGCAGGACCCTTCAAACATTTTTGCAGGCGAATGAGGTTTTCCTGATCAGTGAATCCACATCGTTCCGTTGACTGATCATAATTGGTTATGAACAACGGCCACTCCTCAGGGTTGCCATAGAATGTGGGTAGATCCTTACTCATCACTTGCCGGGCTGCAACCTGAGAAGACGACAACGTTATGTCCGCTTGTGAAGCCTGTGGAAACGAAATATTTGTATTCAACGTATTGGGGTGATTGAACGCTGTAGGCGCAGTGTGACCAAATGAGCCGAAGTTTGAAAAAAGGTTCGGAACCGCTGTTGATGAAAACACGTTCGTTCGTTGGCCTGGTTCAATACCGGACCATGGTGCAAGGCTAGGCACATGTGCCCGTGCATACGACATGCTATTTGCATGGCTTGATACCGGAACATAACTCTGGAAGATTCCACCGATGCGCGTTGGATCTTCATTGGGGCCACCGTGCCCTACGTTCCCCAGAGAAAAATAACTTTGCGCTTCCATTGGCGCTTTATAGTGTGGGCGCTGAAAGCCCACCCCAGCTAACTGTGCGCCCAAGTCGCGCGTGACGTGATCACAGTTGTTGTCTCTGCTGCCTGCAGGACTACCTGTGTTCCGTGGAGCGCCGCCGGTGTCCCCGGCAGTATCCACCCGTGCAGGTCGTGCACGCTTCTTTGGCTTTTCGATGCGTAGAATACCGGAGCGGGTGCGAGGAGGTGAATCTTGCGCGGCAGGAGTAACTGATTCGGCTATAGGTAGAAACGGCGTCGAGGTTATTGCGCATGCCTCAGCGGGCGCGCCCACAGCAAGTCGTGCTGCGGCGCCAGTCGGGGCGTCTGTGCGATTCCGTGCTGAGCATGCTGGTGCATCCAAAGGCGCGTCAGCGCCGGCCGTTAATGCCACCCGGGCAGCTTGCACGTCGGATCCTGCTTCCTTAGATGTGCCTGAAGCTCCGTCCTCCCGATGTTCCATCTCGATCAGATTACGTCAGTCAATTGTCAATTGAGGTTATGCTGCCACGTTGACAGTCAAAGATGCCACGTTGCTGGTTAAATCACCACGTGTAGTGCTGCCAAAGTCGGCACTATTCTGCCGCAGTATTTTCGCACAAAGTATGATATTTTAGATGTTCGCCGACTTGTACAAGTGTTTTAGGCTGTCACCGACTTGCACAAGTAACGAGTATTTTAGGATGTTGTGGCGAGGCGTGAGTAAGCTAAACAGTATTTTCAGCAGCAATTTTAACGTGTGCTAAAATCTGTAATTTATTTGTCCCATATAAATTCACAGTCTTAAATATGATTAAATTCTTAACTTACACTCGTGTTTGGCTTGATAAACAATAATGAGCGCCTAACCACAAATTATAAACCTGAAGGTGTACTAATATTTAAGTATACAATATCCAGCTCGCAGCTTCTGCACCGCTCGGCATCCCAATCCAAAAGAAAAGGCTAACCGGAAACGTATTGGCAGCTCCCGTGTCGGGGAAAGTAGAAAGCGCAAGAATGCGTGATGACATATGTAAAGGAGGAGCGAAACTCAGAGCCGTCGCGCTGCTAAGCAACGGCGTTGCGCATGCGGACGGCGCAACAAGGTCCATTAATTCAAGTTTTTGCACAGTTTCTACACACTCTTAACCCTTCGTATACCCCGACATTTTCGATTTTCGAAAAAAGTAACAGTCACGTGTGGAATTTTTTAACATTTGAAGTAGTTTTACCAAGTTTAAGTCAAAGTCAAAGTCAAGTTTAACCCTTGTTTCACCCCTTTAAAGTTCGATTAAAACAAAAATGAAAAACATGAGTCAAATAATTTTTGTTTTCAAGTGCGCTTTCACAAACTTTGAAGTCAATAGGCCAATCGGTTCAGGATGTCCGTATACGAAACTTAACCCTTGTTAAATTTCACCCCATTAAATTTTAAATTTAGAAAAAATAAAAAATATGTGTCTAATTATTTTTTATTTTAAGTGTTTTCATCAAATTTGAAGTCCATTAGGCCCATTAACACGTTCGCGGACGATAATGCTATAGCATTAATTTTCATAGTGATGCAAAATGAAAATTGTTTTAATTTATTTTAAAGCCAATTTTTATTAATTAAATTTTAAATAAACTGAAATTTTTGTAAATAATAAGCTATATCATTCAATGTGTATAACGGCTGAAATACGATAATCTGACAGCTGCAACAATATTTGTGTAATCAAATTTCAGATAGTTCTACTAGTTTCCACAAAAATTGACTGTCTATTTGTGCAGCTCACTGAAATTTTTACCGTCCGCGAACGTGTTAAGTCGCGTTTCTTCATACAACACATTAACCCATGTTTTGCCCTTTTAGACCCCGAATTTTAAGAAATATCCCGTCTTAACGGAGGTTCATTTTTCAAGATGTATTTACAGTTTAAATTTCATTAGCGGTTTGGGCTGGGCTGAGATTACACTTAGCATACAAGAGATGTCAAAACTAAGAATCAGAGCACAAACAGATTCTTTATTTAACTGCAATTCTTTCTATAATCCTTTCAGATCCCTTCTTTGATAACCGTACAACCACTGCATGCGGGTCATTCAGCGTTAGATCAGAAGAGAAAACGGAAGAAAGCATGGAACTTTTACGTTATTTGAACTCCTACAATCCAAACCGTCCGCTATTCCTTGCTTTTTGAATGTGCCAATCCACTTTCAGCAACTGCATGTATTCTGGGAACTTGTTATAATATTTAATGGTCCTTAAAGGACCATTTCAAAAGAGTCTTTTTGGCACTTGAAACATGCAAAATTAGAAGGCAAAGTTTTGAATGAAGAGTTTATGGACACTGGACTTGAATCCATGAACATCATAGATGCTCAAGAACATCTGCAGGGGGAGATAATTTTATAGTATTCTCTCCGTAATGCGTGGTGAGCTGGAACAGCACATCAATGCTCAGCATCTGCTAACCGCCTCAGAGTACACAAATTAATAGTTCAACTCGGGTAAAACCAAAAATCAAATTAAGTTATCCGCTTCAGGCAAAGAGTCCGAGGTTCATATCTTAGCTCAGACAAACCCCAAAAAGCAAGTAGCATTGTTTTTTCTGTTATGAATCTTCTACGAAAGTGTTTTGAATAACTTAGCCCAGTGGTTCCATGGCAGCAATAAACCTTCAGAGCACTTAAGGCTTTGTAATTTTGCAAAGCAGAAGAGTAATTTGAAAAGTTTCTCTTTTCATCTTCAACTTATCTCCGATTGGTTAATTGTATCTTTTAATTCGTTAGGCATTGTTGTAGTACATTTGTTGCATTCCATTCTACGAAATGTGTACAACACTTCCAACTCCAACACTCAATCGGCGAGGCGCTGAAATTTAGCTTCGCTTCAATTATGCAAATGAATTTCAAGCTCTCACAAAAGTGCACACATTTCGACACTCGAACTCAACCGGAAGTCAACTGACATCGACCAAAAAAAAAAGTAATCTTCTCAAAGAAATTAATCATTGGCGCGTACAGTCGAGAAATTTGAATTTTAAATACTTGCTCGGGGCTTGAGCGGCCAAAGACAAATTGCTGCCAGCGACTTTAAATCATTGTCGTTAATTTCTGGTGATGGCACTGTCGAAATGTCATGCAAGAAAAATGCCAGAAAAAAACAACAAAACATGTCAACAACCACGCGCCATTGTTGAAACTGCATGAAAAGTTTATAAAACAACAAAAGCAAAAAAAAAAAGTACACACAAAAATCCGAGAGGACACTAAGGCGACTTACGCAAATAATCTGCCGTAAAAATCGTAAAAACAGACTTTGACTTTGTAATTTATGTAATTTACATCATTATTTAATGCGGACTGAGCGAAATGTTAATTGCGGGGTTAATTTATGCAATTTCGTGTTATTTTTCACCACTGAATCTCGAGGATTGGCTGCGCTGGACGCTGGCCGACGTTTGGCCAGACGCGTCGTTGCGATTGTTGTAATTTCATTTTATTTCGCATTACGCGCTCTTGTTGCGAGGGGTAGTTTGTTGTTGTTGTTGTTGTTGCTGCTTTTTGCAGTGCTCATTGTTGCTCGCTGCTGTCCAAAAAAAAATAAAAAATCACAAAAAGACTGAAAAGGCAAAATGTACTGTAATCATTGAAACGGAAAGGCAAATGAATTAATTTCCGCTGCGGCGCGCAAACGGCAGCTCACAAACACAAACACAGACACACACACAGTCTCGTCGACGCGCATCCGCTGCGCTTCTTTCCATTTCTGCCTCACTTCCGCTTCCAATGTGAGCTTGTCTCACTACACTGTACGCGCTCTTTTTCGCGCTTCCGCACTAAGGCCTTCTTCATTTAATTTGCTCGACGCTCCGCTCTGCTCCGCTCTGCTCCGCTTTTAATTGCAGCTTTTTTCGCCATTTGCCGCCGAGCGTTTTTGTGCTTTTTTCTTTTATTTATTCCGCTGCCAATTATACAAGTTAATGCAACCCGGCTTTATTTTAGTGGTTGAATTGTAGCACCGGCATAGCGCTACGGTCAGCAATAGGCGATTTATGAGCAGTCAAGAAAAATCAATTACCTATCAAGAAAGGATAAGTTGAAAAGTGGTGATGATACATATTACTTATATATATCTATGTAATTAGAGGCCAAAAGCTGCAGAACAGGGGAGAAAAAACACATCTGAGTTGCTTTAACTATCCAACTATCTCACAAGTCAAAATATATCATTGCAATCCTGCTAGAAGACTACTATCCATTTTCCAATGTTGACAGAAGTAAGACAAATTTTCAAACTGCCGATCAGGACTTGTGCAACTGCCCTAAGCTCACTGCTACATGAAAACGGATCTTAAAAAATCATCCTAATTCATAGGTGCACAAACAACGATCCAAATTTCATTAACAGTTCCAACTGATTCACGTAAAGAGGCAAATAAAGCCCTCTTTCACATCACAGCACACAGTGATTAGTTCCATAGACATAATTAAAAACATGTATAGTCTCAGAATTTAACGATTTTGATGTCATTTAAAATATAAAATTCCAAACAAGAAAACCCAAAAAATCTGAACACACAATTAATTAGTGTCTGTGCAAAAGCGACTCAAAGTTAAAACTTTTTTCAGAAAAAAATTTAAACACATATTTTCTGTTTTTTAGTGTATTGATTAAAAAAAACGGCAGCCGCCGTAGCTCAGTTGGCTAGTGCGTTGGGCCGCGAGTCAAGACACCGCGAGTTTAATACTCCGTTGCGTTAACACCAAAAAAAAAAGAAAAACAACAATTTTTCTTTCGGCGGCTGTCCTCTCAGCAGGAAATGGCAAACCTCTGAGAGTAAAATTGCCTATGAAAAAGCATCCAACTCGCCGTTCGGAATCGGCATTAACCCATTAAGCCCTGAGCGTTGCGTTTGCGCAACGTTTGGGAATTTCGCTACATTAAGTAATTCATAAAGATATAAGACTTGAAAATGGGTAGAATTGGATTCGAATTGATCGTTTTAGATTCTGCCATACTGAAATTTCAAAATTTTTTAAATATTCATATCTTTTTTTCGATCCAAAGACAAAGGTTTTTTTTGGGGAATTTTTGAAATTCAATTAAAAATACTTATTCTTCAAACCTATCAAAATCCCTTTGTGGGCTGCATTTTGTAATGCTAAACTATTTAAAAATAAGTTTTAAAAAATTTTTTTTTTTTTTAATTTTATGTTTTGTATGTGACTAAGGCCCAAATTGCGTTTGCGCAACGTACCCTCCTGGTTCAGGGGGTGGGGGTATGAATTATTTTCTTGATTTTTTTTCTTGACTAGGTCAATTACTAAGATTGTGCAAAATTTTATGGAAATCGCACAAGCCCTTCTGGGGTCAGGTTTTAATGGGTTAAACTGTAGGTCCCTTCCGACCTTGAAAAAAATTCACACGCACAAAATGGATAGTTGCGGGTAGCCAGGCCTTAGTCTCGTAATCGGGCTGTCGTGCGAGTTAAGAAGATTAACGGCGATATCACGTTTAGACTATTGAAAAATTGCACATCCTCTCTCAATAGGTGCTAACAAAGAATCTACTGTGCATGGCGACGATCATATGCATTTTGTGGATAAACTCGTTCGAGAATAGCAGACTTGTATGGCGAACACTTGTGTGTATATGGCAACCGTCGACATATTCTTGGTAGTAAGGTAAGGAACGGCAGTTATATTCGAATATAATCTAACATTACCGCCTGGTGTACAGAATATTGCCGTCAGGGACGATAGTACTTCACTTGGTCCAAACATCCTTTTTCATCAAAAGTCGAATAGTATCAATAACTTTTACAAAAATTACAAAATCTGAAAAATTTTTCAAAATACTCCTCTCTTTCTGGTCACACACACAAACTTTTCTTATGCTCTTTTCTTACTCTCTTGGAACTTGTGCTCTCTGTTAACATTTAATTGTAGGTATTTTACTAGCAAATAGTTTCTACAAGATATTTAACCCTCAATCGCCCACCCTGAGTCCAGGGGACTCACTACGAACTTTAATAAGTTGGTACACGTTGTGTTTTTATGTTTCGGCGCCCAGCTTTCGTATACCTTCCTAAAGGGTCGCTCTGAACGCGAAGACGATCGGAAGTTAGCGCACTACAATTACAAGGCTGAGTTTTGGCACAGAGTGAGTCCCAGGGACTCAGGGTGGTGTTTTGTGTTACAAAAATTGTACTTGTAATTTTTTTAAAATCGTGTTAATTTAAATTTAGGATGCCAAAAATGGCCGCGAAAAGTTTAATAATTGAGAGTGTTAACCCTTTGAGAAGTTTTACTACTAACACTTTGCCTTAGTTGTGCTGGAAAAGTATGTGAGGTATGTGCACAACATATGAAATTCAACCTGATGCACATTTTCTTATTTTATATAATGAAGTATTAGTTTAAGTTTTTTTTCTGAACAGTTATTTACTTTTTAGGTTATTTATGTAAAAAGAATTGTTTTTGTTAATTTATTTATATCTTTTATTTTTATAAAATGCTTAGTGTATGTTTTTTAAGGTATGTTTTTTTCTGTCAATTAAAAGGTGAATTTTTATTTGAGTTATGCAAAAAAATGGAATGATATCTGTATCAAGAGATCTTAATGTGTCCTACAAAAATATAAAAAACCATAAAAATTTAATAAATGTTGCGTTATTTCGTAAACAAAAATTTTGAGTCCCAGGGACTCAGGGTGGGTAACATAGATACGTGATTTTAATAGGGGTGGGTGATTGAGGGTTAAATATTGTTACGAAAATTAGTTTCTACGTTCGTTTTTGGATTGTGCTTCAAAAATAAAACCACTTCAATTATTCAGCGCAAACGCAGTCAAAATCCAACAGTCACTTTATTTACAGATTTACACTTTACTTGTATCTACTAAAGAGCGGCGCAAGCACTATAAAAATTACTTGCAAGCCATCGCTGTGCTTTCAAATACTGTCGCTCTTCTTCACTTTCACTACAAAATAAGCACTGCAGTGAAGAAAGCTTTTGATATTCATACGAATACTGCACGAAACGACAATAGAACTTTTAAGCACCTTGAAGTATAGAACAACACTGAAGTAGAACAACACGGAAGTAGAACAAGACTGTAGTGAAGCACTGAACTAGAACATTTTCAAGCATACGGTATTTTGTTTTGCACGATCGGAATAGCTGATGTATGTTTTTGGTATTTTGTATGGAATCTGGGCTGCATTTCAAGCATTACAACAACATTAATGTTAAAAAAATGCAGGTTTAAAACATGTTTTTTCAATATTTATTTAAGTCTAAGTGAAGTAGAAGTTCTGCTTCACTCGGTGTGATGTAGAAGTTCTGTTTCACTCGGTGTGAAGTAGAAGTTCTACTTCAGTCAGTGTACTTGCTGTGATTTACCGTTACTTAACCTCATTATAGCTTTCTGTTTCGATGCTTTGCTTCACAACAGAACACTGTCGATGCTGTAACGAAAAGGTTTTCGAATGATGCAGTGTTGCAGAATAGAACTATTGAGCATTTGTACTTGACAGTACTGTGCAGAAGTGAAGTGTGCCCAATAGAACCTTTTGTGCAGCTTTTTAGTATCTACACTTGACAACTTTGCTTCCTCAACACAGACTCGACTCCTTGCGCTGCACACTGCTGCTTTTATACTAGTTTTCTTATCGCGCTGGTGTTTCTTGCACATTCTAGTTGTACTTTCTAACTCGATTGTTCTAGCACAGCTCATCATCTTCGCGAACCATCGCATAACACAGCACAGAGTGCCTCATCATTACAATAACATAAATCATCTCGTCAAAGATGTTACTATTTTTCTTGACCCACCTAAAACAAAATAATAGGTACGTAGATATCAACTTTTGATAGATATGGCCTGATTTTTTCACTCAACAACCATCAAGCATGACAACATCATGCAATATTAGGCCATGTCGTCGGCAAATGAAAAATTATCAATTTATTGTCTTAAAATCTACAAGCTACCTCAAATAAACATAATCTCATGCAATCATAAAACTTGAGCAGTTAAATATTAAATTTATGACCAAACGCATACAAATTTACGCATTTCACATTCAAAACATTCCTAGAAAAATGTTTATCGTTGCGAACTCTTTTGATAAAGAGCCAACAAAAATTTGTTAATCTTTCAAGCAGCCTTATTTGAGCCTTTTTTTACGAAAATAAAACACTAATTTTTAATGGGAAAGTAAAAAACATTTTATTCAAAGTATTGGCCATTGCTAGCTACACATTTTGTCCATCTTTCAGGCAATTTGTGGACACCGCGCCAATAGAATTGTTTATCTTTTGAAGCAAACCAATCAGACACCCAATTTTCGACCTCCTCGTACGAATCGAAGTGCTGCTCAGCCAATGCGTGTCCCATCGATGAAAACAAATGGTAGTCGAAAGAAGCTAAGTCTGTTGAATACGGCAGGTGGGGTAGCAGCTCCCAGCCAAGTGCTTTGATTGTATCCCGAACCGGTCTTGTTTTGGGTGCAGGTGCATTGTTATGGAGCAAAATTACCTTGCGGTGTCTTCTGGCCCATTTTTATCGTTTTTCGATCAATGCATGGTTCAAATTGATCATTTGTTGTCGGTAGCGATCAGCATTAACGGTTTCGGCAGGTTTGAAGAACTCGTAATACACCACGTCACTCTGGTCCCACCAAACACACAGCATTGTCTTCTTGCCAAATCGATCTGATTTTGCAGTCCATGTTAAAGGTTGTTCCGGATTAACCCATAATTTTTTCCGTTTAGGTTTCTTAGAATAGATCAATTTTTCATTGCCAGTAACAATTCGATGCAAAATTGATTTTCTTTCGTGTCTTTGAAGCAAAATTTCAAAAGTGTTTTTTTCGGTTTTCCATCTGCCTTTCACTCAATTCATGTGGCACCCATTTTCCACACTTTTGGATCTTTCCCATAGCTTTTAAATGGACAAACATTGTTACTTGTGCAACATTTAACAGTTCTGCTATTTGCTTTTGACTCAAAGTGTCATCTTTATCCAATGTCATTTGCAATTCGGCGTCTTCAAACTTTTTTGGTGGTGTTCCACGTTCTTCATTTCTCACATCAAAATCATTATTTCTGACCCGTTGAAACCATCTCTTGATAGAGCATGATCATCATATGCCTCGACAAGCATTCGATGCGACTCTGCAGCACTTTTCTTTAAATAAAAACAACAAATTAATGCTTTCCGCAAATCATCACTATCTGGTACTAAATTCGACATTTTTAAAGCGATGAAAAAATATTGTTACGAAAATCTCAAGTTTTCCAAGGTTCGTTTTGATTGTGTTGGAAAATAAAACAACTTCAATTATCCAGCGCAAACGTAGTCAAAACTAACAATCACTTTATTTACAGATTTACACTTCGCTTGTATCTACACTTGTTACCACTTTGCTTGCTTAACGCAGACTCGACCCATTGCGCTGCACACTGCTGCTTTTATACCAGTTTTCTTATCGCGCCGAAGTTTCTTGCAACTTCCAATTGGAAAGCGCTCGACCATTCTCGCACAGCCCATTTCTTCGAGAACCATCCTTGCCATATCGGACTATACCAAGCGAATTATACCAAATTTGCCGTACTTCAAAGTGCATGCCTAAAAGTATGCTTGGAAAAGCGTTCGTGCACAGCACAGAGTGCCTCTTCGTTTCAATATGATTTTGTTTGTTCAATGACTTGATGTATACTAAATATGCTTGACAGATGTCATGGCAACAAAACAAAAACAAATTAAGGCTCGTTCACAACATATATTCCCTATCGAGATATTTGTATCTTGAAATCTTAGATTGATTCCTCATCCTCATCATCAAATTCAGTTAAATCTGGATGAAAGTCCAACGCATTCGATGCATCCGCAACACTTAAATTCAAATAAAAGTCCTTGCACAAGTCATCAATAAGTGGTAGCATGGTAAGTAGATCTTGCTTTTTTTTCCGAGTAATATCAAGTGCTGTAAAATAGCATTGTTTTAAATTGATCGTCTTTACATCGATTTGTCGCAAGAGAATTCTTCGAAACGGTTCATTTTCATCCAAAGTGCACTTGAAGAAAACACTTCCAAAGTCTCTGGTATATCTTAACCATTTTATATCGGCCCAACGATACCGTTGGCCGTCGGCGTCAATTTTTTGCCACAAAACCAATTCTTCGGCAGCATCGGCAAAATCGACAAATTGACAGCTATTCATTTGGTTCACATTGAAAAGTCTCTTCGCACCAATAACCCGAACAAACTGATACCAGTCGCGTGGATGATGAATTTCAACTGATGTGATTGCTCTTCGTTTCTCAATTAAATCATGATCTTTGTCACATTCCAGCCACGAGTGTCCCGCAACCATAAACTTGTGATCAATTGTATGTAACGTTGGTTGACCCGTATCGGCAGCGAATTGCATGAAAATGGTAAACATCGTTGCAAGCGACGAATTCTTATATTGATCAGTCGAGCCGTCACTATAAAAAACAACATGCTTGACATGCGACTCTAGATTTTGCAAGTGTTGCGATAAACATGAAGCTATCTCGTTGCTGCCCCATTTTGCTATAGTTTCGTCCCACATGTAGCAGTGCGGTTCATTTGTTGAACAATCGTGTACGATTAAATTGAATGTCCACAATGACATTTTAGAGAATGGTAAAGATGTGCGCAAAACTGGTGTAGGTAAACATGGCTGCAAACCGAAACTAAACACTTTCCAATCTATATCGCTCAATGTTTTTAGTAAATCATTTCGTTGCGATTTTTTACTTTGTTTGATCTCATAGCGATGCGTTGCTTGTTCGAATTTCAATGCTTCAGATAGCGATTCGTTTTCAGCTTGTCTATTTTTTTCGATGTTAATCGTAAATTTTTCACATTTTCGACAAGTTTCTAGTTTCGATTTTTTGAATTTCAAATTTAAAGTTGAAAAGATTTGTGAAAATTTTGAATGTGACACCTTATGATCAAACGTGAACTTGTCACAATACAAACGATAAAGTTGAACAATTGACAAATCTCCCGGCAAGTAGCGTTTCGCTCTATTACTATTACTACTAATACAACAACAAGGACCAGCAGTATCGTGTTGCGTGCAACCACTACGTGGCGTGTAGCGTGCTTCATATGATGGGAAAGATTTAATGAAATCAATGACTTCTTTTTCTTTTAATGGTGAAATTTTTCTTTCTTTCTTTCTTTCTTCACGTTTGTTAGCATTCGCATTCGTTTTTAGGCGTTCGCCGTTCGTGTCGAAAATGTCACCTTTTTCAATTTTCATCTTTATCACATTTTTAATAAATTGATAACTTTCGCCCATTGTCAATGTAAAACATTTCTGACATACTAAGACTCGTTGCTTGAGCAACTGCTGCGGATCGTCAATGATGGTATCGACCAAGTGATATATGTAGGTATTCTCACGATTTCGATAATTTCTTTTGGCTAAATGTATGTCGATCAGTTGAGCCAAAAATGCTTGTCGCAATTGAACTGTTTCAAGTTGCCAGTAAATTTTATGTATATGTTGCCTTTGTTGTGGTGTAATTTTTATTATACACATATTTCGACAAAGTCGCAAATTTTGAATTGTGCGATACGGTGATGCTGCTTTGACGGCACCACCTGCCATTGTCATCATGATACCACCTGCTTCTTCACATTGCATGTTGTTATTTTCCTATTCAAAAAAAATTTATTTGTTTCTATGGAAAATTTTGAATCTACTTCAACACTACAAACACTTACTGGCAACTGTTCCATGCGTAATTTACTTGAAATGTACTTTGAAATTTGCTTCAAAAATGTTACTTGTTAAATTTGACGTGTTAAATTTGACTTGTTGTATGTTTATAGTTTTCTTGTGGTGTATGATGATACATAGATACATACAACAAGTACGAAAATTTTTTACCAACTGGCGCTTTATATGCAATTTGTAAGCAATAATAAACAAAAAAAGTATACTATATATAGTATGTAGCGTTCGCGATAAACGCCAATACACGCTCACATAAACTAATCTTTCATTAAGGTTGATTGATTATTTTCATTATCGCCGTACGATCGTGTTTGTCGGCGCCCCAAACAATAAATCATCATATCATACATTATCATACATTTTAATTGCCGAAATTCACAAACTGTCCGTAACATATAAAGATTACCTTTCAACAAGAGGGAGATATTGCTTACCTAGTTGCGTTTTGAAAGAAAAAAATAGGCGTTGCTGGGTATAAGTAGATGTAAGGGAGAGGGCTGGGTTGTGAACCGGGCTGGGTTGTGAACCATTACCGTTTTTTCTATCCCTAATTGACATATCGCCAATCTTTCGACTGTCAAGTTTGTCTTTTGATAAGACTCTGCTTTTGTGGTTACACTGAAGTACAAACACGTATTGCTTGTGTTAGCTACAGACAACGTGTTTGAAAATCGACTGCGAAACTTTTTTTGCTTTTTTTTTAAGTGCTATCCAAGTGCCTGATTTTATTGCAGAAAGGTAAGTGTAATACATGTTTATTTAGGGGTTTGATTCTTTTTTACAATCCAATATTTGTTTATGTTGAAATATGATTGGAAGTGTCGTTATTTTAAAAGTTTCCAAAATAGCGTCGTGGTTGGGCTGTGAACCACTGTGGGGGCTGGGTTATGAACCACCTGTTTTTTGTACTACATTTGTACTAAGACGGTCAAATATCGCCGGATTTATTAAAATAGAGTAATTTTATGTCATTTTACTCGATTTGCGGTGAGTTCACTTGAAGTGGACCAATGTGAGAACGCGTTCGTAACATTGCGATACCGATTAGGATGAAAATGGAAAAAAATTGAACACTTGCATTCATTGCCGTCCGGCTTATCTCTTAGCCGTTTACGGCTTCGGTTTTAATTGTCTCAGGGCTCTTTCACAGTACGAGAAGGGATGGTTTGAAAAACTAAAAAAAAGGTACAAATGGCACAATACTAAGTTTCAAGGAGAACAGGCCTCAACAGATGCTAAGGCTGCCGAAAATTATAAGGTGCGGCTAGCTAGAATTATCAATGAAGGAGGTTATTCACCTGATCAGATTTTTACCGCCGATGAGACGGTATTATATTGAAAAACCTACAAGCTAGGACCTTCATTTCGAAAAATCAAAGACGTGCTCAGGGTAAGCCCCTCCACCTCCAAAAGAACGTTCAATAAAAAGAAAAGATAAATTCAATAAAAATAATTTTTCATTTATCTTGTCTTTTGTATTTATTGGTCTCCATATAACGCGGTACGAATGATGTGATTTGTACTAATTCTGAGTTTCTTATAGCGCTGTTGCCATATAACGCGGTACGTAAGGTTGCGGTACGCACTCACCGCCTTATAGGAGGGTTGACTGTAATGAATTTCCATAAAGTGAATATTTCTCTACAATGAATAAATTTTTTAGTTGAAAACTTCGCTTTCATTCGTTTTTTGTCTCCATATAATGAATTTTTCCATACTATTTTCTCTCACGCATATTAACAACACTAAATACTGAAAACAAGTAAAACATATTTAGGGGAACCCCAAAAGTTAAAAAACAACAGCATAAGAAGAAGAAAGTCACATCACTAACAATTTTAACAGCCATTTTTTGTTTTGAGTGAATAAAGGGAAAATGTCGCAATTAATTTTTTGCTTCTCTTGATGTACTTAAAACCTGTGGAGATGAAGAGCAACGTACCGAATAATGTTTTTAAGTCTCTAAATGTAGGCTTTGCTGAGAAAGAAAAATGGATGGGTGTAATCTAAACTAAAATAAATCATTATTTTAAATAAAAGATGAAAAAATCATAATTTCTATGTAATGAATTTTCTATTGCATATAATGAAGCCTTTTGTGGTCCCGTGCGAATTCATTATAGGGAAGTTTGACTGTACTAACATGTAAATGTAAACCGAGAGAGAGAGTAAAGTAGAGTAAAACTGAGAGGCACTGAGGCTTAGAGAGGAAAGAGTAAAAAGTAGAAGTTAAAGAGAGTAAGAAAAAGTTTGTGTGTGTGACCATAAAGAGAGGAATATTTTGAAAAAATTTTCAAAATTTGGCATTTTTTAATAACTTATTGATACTATTCGACTTTTGATGAAAAAGGATGTTTGGATCAAGTGAAGTACTATCGTCTCTGACGGCAATACTCTGTCTACCAGGCGGTAATGATAGATAATATTCGCATATAACCGCCGTTCCTTACCTTACTACCAAGAATATGTCAACGGTTGCCATACGCACAAGTGTTCGCCGCACAAGTCAGCTATTCTTGAACGAGTTTATCCACAAAATGCATATGATCGTCGCCATGCACAGTAGATTCTGTGTTAGCACCTATTGAGAGAGGATGTGCAATTTTTCAATAACCTAAACATGAAAACATTTCAATTTAACAAGCTCTTTTTTATATGCACAACAAGACTTGTGGAGATTCAAAATATAATTAGAAAATTCACATGTAGTATTTCGTTGCGCATTACACACCAGCTGCTTTGCATGAGCATTGAAATTTCGAGGAACTATCTACACGCCGCACAGTGGCTGATTTTGCCGACGCAGGTTGCAAAAGTCGATTTTGTCATGTTCGATTTGGGGGAAACGGTTATACTTGTCCGATAGATAAATGCTTGGACCTAAGAAATTCGAAAATCTGAACTAAATTGGACGACTAGCTTTGCTTGTCGAGCCCGTCAAAGTTGAGCAATTTTTAGAGTGTGAAATAATATCAGAAATTTGCACTTTTTCAGCAAAGCTGAAGTTTTAAAATACGGAAAGGAGCAAATTAATTGAAACTTTTTGCATCAGCATCGTAAAAGAAGACATTTTTAGTAAATAATTAAATATAGAAAAAAAAGTTTGGTTGTTGTTGTTGTCTTTTCATAGGCACTCACTTGAAGCACTGTTTTTATCACTCTTTTTGAACTTTCGATAGACTTTCAAAAAAAAGGCCATACTTTCCACGGTTCCGTCTTTGGGAAAATTGTTCACTAGTCTTCTGTGAGTACTGCGCTGAAGAGATCGGGTGCCCGATTTTGCCCGACTGGATTTTACAGTGATTTTTCTGTGGCCACCTCGCGCAATTTTGTGCTTTCGGGTGCGTGCGTTCGAACAAGTTCGTCAAGATTTTGATAGTGAATCAATTATACGCGATTATAATCGTTACCAGGGCATGCAAATTTGGATTTTGGCCTTCATTTAAGATGTGATACAAGCTTGCAACTCCATATTAAGTCGACTTTGTTTTGCTTATATTGCTCGAAGTAAAGAGTACTTTTGCTGCATTTACGAAAAACAAGTTGGCTTTCATTTCCGGCAATCAGCTATCATTTATCCTTTGATGTAATGTTTTTGTTTAAAAAAGAATACTAACACTGTATCTAGCATACATATTTTTTTTAATTTGAACAAAACTCAGTCAGTCACCATTAGTCTTTGAGTTGAATCGCGCCAATGAAACAATTAGTTATTGAAAAACAAAAAGCAGACTTATATCTATGTGCACTGTCTAAAACCCACTTAAGTTAAGTTAGTTTTGAATTTAATTTGAACTAAACATCAACTCCGCCACTGCAATTAAACCGAAGAAGAAGCACAAAGATGTTTTTGAAAAATTCGAAGCTGTTTGAAATATTTACTATTTCGCAGACAAAGGAGAAGTTCGTGCTGGCTGTCACTAAAGAAATTAGTTACGTCGAAGGAAGTTTGCCTGCAGCCAACATATCTACGACTAAAGAGAAGATATCCAGAACTTATCGCACTACAAAGTTGAAATGAATTGCGGCAAACCGTACCAAATTAAATTTTGTCCAGAATAATGAGAAGTGGTTGCAAAAAACAATTTACTTCGATGCAGGAGATGCATGTAGCATAAGCGATGACCACCCATTGACATCCAAGGCGGCAAAA
The DNA here is from genome assembly GCA_963971225.1 of Melieria omissa. Classification (NCBI taxonomy): domain Eukaryota; kingdom Metazoa; phylum Arthropoda; class Insecta; order Diptera; family Ulidiidae; genus Melieria; species Melieria omissa. The sequence goes on from OZ020269.1 coordinate 12,106,912, forward strand.
GGAAGGCCGAAAAAGTCAAATCAGGACTGTGCGTCATTTAATAAAAAATGAAGCTTATAGAGACAACGGAAACAATAACTACCACCCACCTATCAGATGCTTTGATCATAAAATAAAATAAGGATCAGGAGAAAATGAAAGGCGTTATAGTGGAAGCAGTTTTACCAGCAAGCCCGGGTCGTGTTATAAGAATAGAAAACAGTATTCGCACCCCACCTAATGCGCTACCCATCAAATATATTCATAATAACCATTGTTTTTGTCCAAAGAAAAATTGACTTTTTATGTAAATTTTTCGAATTCTTGTTCTAATTTTGAAAGCAAAATTTATTGATTTTTATCTTTAAATTTGACTTTTTCAGCTTATTTCTTAAATTTCTTATTACTGCTCATATTTTTTTAATGAATTTTCATTAATTTTGCAACTAAAACAACATTGCTGCTCGCATTATTCTTATTTACAGTAAGCCGAACTTTGGCAAAGTATTACGCCGCACTCTGTATTTTAATTGAATTTAGTTTGTGAAATACAATAGTCTGATGAATGTATAACACCGTGCGACAACAAATTTTACACACGAAAAAATCGGTATACTTGCAAAACTAGGGGCCAAACGTAGTAAAACTGCGTTTTTAGTTTTTCTCTCTGACGTCAGGATTTTTTTTAAAAGGACTTTGAAATTTGAAGGACATGTTTATTTCAAAAAAATGTTTTAAAAATTGAACGCATTATAGAATTACAATATGGGTATCAAATGAAAGAGAAAAATCCTTAGAATCTTAAAAAAATTATTTTTTTGGTGTAAAAGGACGAAGAGGTTTTGAAAATGTCCTTTTAAAACTTTATCCTTGAATATCCTTGAAAATTTCCAATATTTTTTTGGGAAAAAATATATCTTAAGGACTAATATGTACACTACCACATCCTCGAATTTCGTTCTTCTAACCTTAATAGTTAAGGAAACTCAATTTTTTAATTTTCAATGTCTTGTGAAAACATATACTTAGGTTCAAACGCAATTTTCAAGTTGCAGAATTAGTGTATTTAACCTCCAGTATTAGCAGCATAACGATTTATACATGAGTTAATTAAATATTTTATTTTTGTCGTACGGTGCAATATATCTTTGTTTTATAATGAGAAATATAAAATTTTGTATATCTTTAACTATTAAAGTTAGAAGAACGAAATTCGAGGATGTGGTAGTGTACATATTAGTCCTCATGATATATTTTTTTCAAATATATATATTGGAAATTTCAAAGGATATTCAAGTATAAAGTTTTAAAAGGACATTTTCAATACCTCTTCGTCCTTTTACACCAAAAAAATAATTTTTTTAAGATTCTAAGGATTTTTCTCTTTCATTTGATACCCATATTGTAATTCTATAATGCGTTCAATTTTTAAAACATTTTTTTGAAATAAACATGTCCTTCAAATTTCAAAGTCCTTTTAAAAAAAATCCTGACGTCAGAGAGAAAAACTAAAAACGCAGTTTTACTACGTTTGGCCCCTAGTTTTGCAAGTATACCGATTTTTTCGTGTGTTTTGGAATTTTTTGATTTTTGTCGCACGGTGTAATGAAGAACAGAAAAAATTTTCCAATTATCTCTATTCGTTCAGAAGTTATGATTTTCGCAACCTAAAATGACAATTTTAGCCACTGTGCGCCGCCAGATGCATGTAAACAGTTGTTTTTTCGAGATGCTTGTTAGAGGTAAAATGGTGGTAGATGGTTAGAGGAAAGATGATGATTGGACTCTTTACGCACATCTTGTATCATTCAATTTTTATACGTTGCTCGAATAAGTTCACGGAAAAGCGGTGCTTAAAAACATAAACTTACTACGACGACTATTACTTACTATACGATGATGATGAGTCCTGAAGAACGTGAGCCATCATCTGGTGTCCTCGAACAAACTGCCGAAAAAATAGGTGTGAATATGTCCAAAGCTAAAAAACTATATTTACGTGCTGCCATCAATCAAGCAAATTGTAAAAAGGTACAACCATCATTGTTACCATCATCATCACCACCACCACCAATAATGACGATGAAGAAAACGATGATGACAAGACCAATATTTGATACAAAACCAATGGCGAAGAGACAAAAATTCGCAACAAAACATTTAACATCGGGATACAAACGTTGGCGTAAACTTATATTTTCCGAAACGTTTCACTTTGAACGGTCCAGATCGAAAAAATTTCTATTTTCATGATCTTCGTTTCGATGATTTGTTTAGTAATATCTTTGGGGCATTTCACGTCAAGCGGACAACCCAAAAAAATGAATTTTGTGTATATTCTGGTCCCTTTACTTCGTCGAATGGAGAATGTTGTGAAGGAAAGTGTGGTGTGGTGACAATTTGGACAGCCATTTGATTCGATGAAAAAATCAAATTACACTTTTTAAATAACACATTGGTGGTAAGTGCTACAAAACGAGATATAATATTTAATATAGGGTGTTTTTTTTAGAGGTATAGAACTTCGAATTGAAATAAAACACACGAAAATCGTTTTAATGTCCATCAATTTGGCTTTATTGGAAGGATAATTTTATGCCATTGATGTTTAAATATGATTTCGGGCATGTGGCCGCCGCGGCTGGCTCGAATAAAGCCAATTCTACAGGTCCAATTTTTAAAGTTGATGGACAAAGCTCCAATTGCTGTGCACGGTAGCGAATCGATTCATTCGGGTCCTCTTCAACATTTTGCTCTACAGCGGCAATTGTTTCTTCGGTGCGCACTGTTCGACGTCTCTGCGGATGCGTATTATCACATAGAGTAAACGTAGTGCGAAAACGACCCATGGTTAACCGATGGATGGACCGATTTTGCTCTGATGGACGATTATGTCGACCATAAAATGGACGGAGCTTGCGGTAAACTTCGCGAACTGAACCATTATTTTCGAAATAAATTTGCACGATTTGCAAGCGTTGTTCTTTTGTCAACCTGTTCACGATGAAATGGCAAACCAAACTGAACATAAATGACATTAGAGTTGCCAGATTTGACCACAAAATGCCAGTTTTATCTCTATTCGAAAAACAAACCTCTAAAAAAAACACCCTATGTAATAAAACCTTCAAAAGGTGCTTGTAAAAAAAAAGTCTAGACCCAGAAAATCTACCATTATTGATTGGCTTGCTCAATTTAAACGTGGTCGTAAGAACACCGACGATGTGTCGCGCTGTGGTCGGCCAAGTGAGGTGGTTACATCGGAAAACGTTAAAAAAGTACACAAAATTGTTTTTGAAAACCATAAAGTGAGATTGGAAAAAAAATACCAATTTTAAGGCCAAAGATAAGTCGTTTTACAAGAAAGGTGTCGAAATGTTAGAGAAGTGCTCGAATGAATGTATCGCTTTTGAAGGAAACCATGTAGACGAATAAAATTTAATTTCTCAAACAAAAGTTTTGCTTTCTGCCTCAGCCGATGTGTTAATGATAAAGCTAATGCCAATATTAACGAGAATAATGATTACGACGATGGCGATGAATGCATGTTATTGCAAAAGAACTCATCCACATTTATTTATAGTAGCGAATTTAATATGAAAAAATCTTTTCCATCATGTGAAATTATATATGAAAGAAATTGACGAAGACGTATGGGGACTATTGATACGTTTAGTATACACGGACAATATTGGTTTTTCAAATATTAATGAACTACGCAATGCGTTACAAGTCGCTTGGACTAAGAACTGCAGTACATAAATTTGCACTTAACTTGTTAGAGTTTCTTATTAAGTTTCGTTTATGATACGACGCCAGACAACACTGGCTGGCTGCTTCAACAACAATAACATTTTTATCGACAAAAGTAATAAATAATATTAACCCAAATTCCCAGAAGTGACCCTCTCAAATGGTGATAAATCTTATACCAAAAGATTTCCGGTTCCAATTTTTTTATACAATCCTCTAATGGAATGTAAGTATTATATTTCATTTATAAATTTAACTTTTTAGACAGTTTTTCTATATTTTTTAAACAATTTTTTTAAAATGCAACGTAAACCCAGAAGTGAGCCTCAGAAACTCATTTGAACAAAAACTCAAATGTACTCAGAATTCCTTGACTTTTTGTCCAACATATGGAAGAATATTTTTATTTTTCATTTTTAGGTGCATTTTTATTGTGTCAAGTTCATAGTTTTTAAGCCTAGCACACATCTAGTCGGCATGGGATGAAGTCAATTAAAATTTTTGAAAACACTACCATAAACGAAATATTCTGAACAATTTATGCCTCGCCAAAGTTGATGTTAGTTCATACAGATTTGTCTTCCAATTCCGATAAATATGTAATCAGAATATGGAATTGCGATAGTACTAATACTTCCCGAAATCCCATACACATGCAAAGACGGTAATCAAGGAACTGTGAGTCCTGCGGAAAGAGTGTTGAAAAACCAACGCAATATAATGGTTGGTCGTTGAATAATAGCAAAAATTACGACTGTTGGTCAAATTCTGATATTGATTCCTTGTCGCGACATTCGTGTTCGCATAGTATTGAAGAAATTGAACATGTATGATACATGTACATGTATCTTTCAAAATACAATTAGTAATACAAGTAAGTACAAGTACAAGTAGTGTGAGTAACAATAATAGTAATCATGAAAAATCAAAATATCCCGAATATGTACAATATTGCCATAGAATGAAAACGTTCCTAAATTGGCCAATCAATTAACCAGAAGCACATGCATGACATGGCAACATCTGGTTTCTTTTATATTGGCGAAAAGGACAAAGTCAAATATTTTCATTGCGGAATCGGCATTATGGATTGGCATTATAGCGATCAACCGTTCGAACAACAGAAACTATTAAATAGAACGTGTCGTTGGCGTCTGCATAAAAATAATAAAGAATCGCTAGACAAAATGCATGCTAGCAATGGAAAATGTTGACCCTCTACCGCTGCATAAGCACAAAAGAACCTGCGCACAAACACAAATTTGACACTGAAAATTCATCAGAAAGCAATGAAGCGCATATGTATTGTTACGAATACTAGTTCTAGTGGGCTGTTACGTATCACTGGATTGTGCAATTTGAAAATAAAACAACTTTAATTATCTAAACGCAGTCAATAAGAACCAACAATCACTTTATTTCACAGATTTACACTTCACTGTCTTTACACTTAATTATTTGCTTAACTACTCCGTGTGGCACCTTCAATAGTCAAAATCAGACTGACCCGCTGCGCCGCACCCGGCTGCCTTTTATACCTGTCCGGCCATCGCGCAGATCGTTCTCGCACATTCCAGAGTGGACTAAAGGTTTCCATGATGATCGCGACCATCATTGCCAGGTTGGGCGAAAAGTTTCCATCATTGCCAGGTTGGGCTAAAAGGTTCCATCATTGCCAGGTTGGACTAAAAGTTTCCATCATTGCCAGGTTGGCCTAAAAGTTTCCCTTATTATCGCGGCCGTCGTTGCCAGATTGAATTATAGCATTACGGTTACAGTATTAATAAGGTACTAAAGTAATAAGGTAACACAAAACCCAATTCTTGTAAATAAATACACACACACCAACCACACGCCAACAAAAGCCTGATAAGTAGCGCACATTGCACGCTGAATCACGCACATCCACTCATTCAACTACAACAACAAAATCCTAAACACGACACTTGCAATCGCAACAATTAGCCAAAGAGAATAAAACTTACACGCCAGACAGCAACCTCACCATGAGAACTCAAACATTGGACAAGTAACCAATACCAAAGACAAATAAGGTATATACTTTAATTGTCTTTGTATTAGTGTTGATAGAGAGACGCGAACAAGTACCAATCGAGAGATGCAAACGAATGCTAAAAGAGACATACATACAAACGAACACCAATCGAATCGAACAAACTATTCCAGTCAAGCAAACGAACACCAATCGAATCGAGCAAAGTATTGATACCGATCTATCATATTTCACAACGAACCCAAAATTTGTGTTGCTTATTTCTGGGATACGAATACAAAATTAATGTATGTATTTATATTGGGAATTTCACGTTTCTGTTCTTGATCGTTTTGATCGCTTTCATTTGAGGTTCGCAAGTGTTTAATTAGGCTGCTGCTACTGTTGACGACGAGTCATGTTCATTGGCAAAAGTAGAAAAATGCATATTATCGTGTTTTTGTTATTGCTATTACTACTAGTAGTAATTACTGAACGACAACACCATTCTGCTGAAATAATACCGAAAATTTGAACTTCAAAACGACACGAAACATATGCACGTTGATAATTTAAATAGAAACGTTTTAAAATGTCGCTTCAAGAACGGGTACTAAGCTCACCGAATTTGTATCGGTTTGTTGAAGTAATTCACTCAAAAAATTAAAATAACGTATTTTGTAATTAAAGGGTAATAAATTATTTTCACCCCACTTAAATAAATCGGTTAGAACAAGTTGCAATTCCAAACAATCGCAATGATTGTTTCGGCAACCGTTAAAATATGTTCGCTTTTTGGGATCGTACCATAAAGCGATAAATTCACCACAAAACGACGTACATACCCTCGAAAATTTTCCGCGATAAGGCAATCGCGCAATCTTTTCATATGTAAGAGGCGAACCAGAATTCGAAAATGCCAAGAGTTAGGAGGCTGGTATATGGGAGTGAAATTATCTATAAATATTGCAGTTTCTTGCTATATTACTCAATTGCATCTTGGATCTACTTTAGTCAACATTTCCAGCCCGCAAAAGCGCTGCCGCAAATTAATATTGGACATTTACTTGACTGATAAGACGAAGTCTAGACTAAGCATTGCAAGGGAAAGCAAAGCGAGCGTAGTGACGGTTTATAATGTTATAAACAACTACAACGTGGGAAACTCCATCTACAGAGCCGAAGAATCAGGCAGAAATAAGGGTCCAAGTAACCCAGAAGTGCTGAAGAGGCTTGTTAGCACATATCGGAATAAAAACACGAGGGCAACTTGAGATATTGCAGCTGCATCAGGCACATCGCAATCAACTGAGATGCTATATAAGCGAAGTCAAGGGTTAAGGACCTACGAACAGCAGAAAGTGCCTGCCCGGTCGGAAGCAAAAGAAAAAATAGGGAAGACGCGGGCTCGAAAACTGTATGACGATTACCTAACCAAGTTCGATTGCGTGATTCTCGATGATGAAACCTACTCTTAGAAGGACTTCAAGCAGTTGCCTGGGAATGCCTATTTCACTCAAAACAATAAGAATGGAACACAAAGAAAGTACTCCGAACTGAAATACGCCACATTTCCAAAACGCTTCATGGATTGGCAAGCTTTTTGCACCTGTGGTCTACGGAGCAAGGCGTTCATTGCGACAGGAACAATAAACTCTAGAATTTATATAAAAGAATGTATGCAAACACGCCTTCTAGCATTTATTGAATAGCACAAAGGAACAGTTTTGTTTTTGCCAGACCAAGCGACAAGCCACTACTCCAGGTCAACTATGGAATGGTATGAAGGAAATTGTGTCACGGTGGTCCCAAAAGAGGCAAATCGTCCCAACTGCCTGGAACTTCGGCCTATTGAAAGATATTGGGCTGTAATGAAGCAAACTCTAAGAAAAATAAAGAAAGTTTGCATGTACAGTTCCGAAATCGATGGAAGCAAGCCTATGCAATAGTTACCGAAAGTACTTTCCAGTCTCTAACTAAGACCGTTAAGAAAAATATAAAAAAATGTTGCAACCACTAATTATATTTCATGAAATTTTTTTGTAAATTCGAGTTTCAGAAATGTATAATAAACTTCAGTTTATTTTAGTAAAATCAGACTATTACTTTTTTTTTAATGTATTCTTAAAAATTCTAAATTTTTTCTGGTTCACCTCTTATATGCGCATTGAAACCGTTGGCGTTGCTTATAATATATTCGCTTTTTTTCCCGTAACTTTTATTTTATTTATACACACACGTACACCGAAAAATTTCGGTGGTACGACATAGTCGTCGATAAGCATATGAATGTTTCTCAGCAAATTAGCTCAGTTTTAACGGCCAATGAAAGTGCCCGCAATCAGCCGACATCGGTATCAGTTCGTGTGTATGATATCAAAGAATGTGAAGTGTATGAAGTATGTTTATTTTCTTTCCTAGTATTCTCTGATTACTACTAGCGTAAACATGTCCAAGTCGCTGCCTACTAGTACTGTACAACAGCGACAAATATCAACACCACCATCACCACCACTAAACGGCTGCTCGTCTGCTGATGATAATGACAATGATGACAACGACAACATCATCACTATACCTGCGGCTGCTGCTACAACTAGTTATATTTAGAATCAATTTCAATTGATTCGCTCGTTGTAAATTAAACGAGGAGTTCTGTATTATAGGAAGTTCTTTATTCAATTCCAACTTAAAACTAAATATTGCAACGCACAGAGTTCACAATGAAACCTCGGTTTGTTGCGATATGCATATTGTATGTTTAAATATATGTATATTGTATGTTTATGATAAGGCAGGAAGCCACTTAGGATTTGTTTGCGTTTGTGATACTGTATGTTGCGATAAGGGTTTATGGATACTCAAGTGGAAGAAAACGACTGGAGAGTTATCGGCTGTTGGTATTTGTTTAAATATGGGATTTTATAGGTTGTGATAAGGATTGAAGGAACAGATCGATTGTGTTTGAGGAGTCAGGTTTCTGAGTTATGGTTAAAAGATAGCCGTTGGTGGGTTATCGTTACTAGCGACCAAAAGCAACGAGTTGTTCAAACGTATGTTGACACGTGGCGAGTCAGTTCTCTTTTACAATGCACAAAATGAACTAAGGAGCTCGCGCAATTAAACTCAACCGAGCGAAAAGTGGTGTGTGACGCATACCGTTCCTTTTTTTGCATTTGCAGCTTCGACATGGCTTCGACAATAATCCCCTGACATGAGTTTCGATTAGGCAATGTCGATCGAAAATCCTTGTGAGAAAGAATATCTCATTTCACTTAAGACTTAATATAACTGATGTACGTTTTTATCAAAACTTATCCATGTATTCAATTCTTAAAATATTTAATTCGATACCGATTTCGATTCGAATCTATTTTCTATGAGCAAATTTTTTTGCTTGGACGAGCTGCCTTTGAACGACTCATTATTTTGGTTAAAATAAAATAAAATAAAATAAAATAAAATAAAATAAAATAAAATAAAATAAAATAAAATAAAATAAAATAAAAAAAAATAAAATAAAATAAAATAAAATAAAATAAAATAAAATAAAATAAAATAAAATAAAATAAAATAAAATAAAATAAAATGAAATAAACTAAAATAAAATAAAATAAAATAAAATAAATTAAAATAAAATATAAATTAAAAAAAATACAAAAATGTATTGAAAGCTGCAGTTGCACAACTCCACTAAATACTTGCAACCACTGAGCCATGACGACTGGCAATAGCGTACACAATGAACTTTGTCAACCAAATAACGCGAAAACTGTTGACTAGTGCTGCTGCTTCTTCTTCAAATAAAAAAAAAAACAAAATATGCACAACGTAAACAAAACAAAACAAAACAAAGAAAGCAAAATTGTCGCAGGACACAGGGAGAAAATTCTTAAAAACAAGTACCTCGTAATCAGTTATTTTGCATAGCTTTTGTTGTTGTTGTTTTTGTTGTTGCAGCTGCTTATTAGTTGCCCTTTGCACTAATGTCGCGCTTTCTTTTCTTTTCGGCCGCCGAAACTCTCAAACGTGGCGCATTACTAACACAAAACAACAACAACGGCAACGTCTTTTTCCCCCGCCCCTACCCCCTTCAACTCACTCGACAAGTAGCAACCTTTGTTGCTTGGCGCCTTTTGTCGCCGCTCCCACTACTACGAAAACAACAACAACAAGCACAGCGCACACTAAAGCGATGCCAGTCGGCGTCGGCCATTTTGGCTTTGCCGAATTGTTTGCTTAACATTTTATTTTGACCGTGACCGAGCGATTTGGGGCGCCCGGTCCGAGGATGCTGCCGCATTAATTACTTTTTGCCTGATTCTCGTTTGGATGCTCAATTTTGCGCCCTTGTTGTTGCTGTTTTTTTTTAATTTTTTTTTAGTTACTGCTTAGTAAGTCGCTGGCTTCCTCGCGGACTGCAATTGGCCGCCGATTTAGTCACACCCGCACGCCCGTCACTGTAGCAGCCTTGACGGTGTTGATGTTGTTGTTTGTGTTGTTGTTGATGCTGCGACGGCTGCCTGCCTGCGGTTCATTAGGGCGCAATTTGGCATGGTGGCAGCGTTTGGCATTGCAGCGCCAAATGTTGAAACTTTACAATTGCCCCCACACCCCTCTTCCTCTCCTTCCCACGTCATCCATGGCCACATCTCGCCACTTGCGCTCAACCGAAAAAAGGCATCAATTTAAAAAATTAACCACACTCAACGCGGCGCCTGCGCCCGCTTCATGTTCCAACATTTGGTGTGTTTGTATGTATGTGTGTGTGTGTGTGCGTGTATTTGCATGTTGGCAGCCTGCGCCTCGTCGTTGTGGCAAATCAAAAATAAATTTTGACCTTAATTAAACGCGCATATTGCCAGCTTTCGCATTTTTTTGTTGTTTTTGTTATTATTATTATTTTGTTGTTGTTGTTGTTGTTGGAAGAAAATTGCGGCACTCGCAGCCTCGAACGCATTGGCTGCAAGTGAACGCGCCAGCCGCGGCCTGTTTGCCGCCTTGATGCTGCTCCAGCCCCGTCATGGCTGTTGCTATCTGTGCGTTCAGTTTGTTGCTGTTGTTGTTGTTGTTGCTTCATTTCTACTTATTTTGGCGCAGCGCCGATATTGTTCGCGTCTAAGGGGTTATTATATGTTGTTGTTGTTGTTGTTGTTGTTGGTATTGTTCGACCGTTGTTGGTTGTAGTTTTCATCATTTTTGTTGTAAATATATTCAAATAGCTCTTGTTTTCTGTTTTTTTTTGTTGTTATTGTTATTGTCGGTTCTTTTTTTTTTCTTTTGGTTGGCTGCCCAAAATCACTTTACTTATACAAATATGCTGCGGTTTGGTGTGCCATGGCCAGCATGAGATAAAATGTGGTGCCACATCGTTTAGAGCCAAACACACGCACACATACACACACACACAAACACAACAAGAAACAAGAAAAAACCGAAAATAAAATATTTCAATTTAATATATGACCTTTAAATTGTTTTCGCAACATTTGAAATTACATTCTGCCAACCAGAGTTGTGCACAAAATTTTATTTAAAGCAATTTCAAAGATTTTATTGGATAAGTTAAATATTTTCATGCTGACTTTTAATGTATTGTGTAAAGTTTGTGCGGAATTGTTATGAAAAGAAAAATTTACTGCTGTTTAGATTTAAACTTGAACTAAAATAAAGGTACAGCAGTGTTGCAGTTAAAAATTGTAGAAAAGTTATTTTTTTGGTTTCTTTTGAATTGATTATGTTTTTTAATAGCTTTGCTCAAACATTTATCTGCAACTCATGGAATACTCACAGACAACCCACAGGTATTTTAGAATCAAATTCCATCTGACTTAAGGCCATAGGAATGTTGACAGTAATGGAAAAGTCTCACGAAACGGAATTACTTTTCTGATTCGGAAGGAAAAGTTCGTGTTTCACTGAGTGCGAGTGGGGGAGGAATCATAGATCATTTTCGGAAAAGGATGAAATGAATGTAAACATTTAATTTTCTTAAAGAAGAACATTACCTGATCCATTAGATTCAGGTGACCATGGACAGACAAACAAATATCTATGAAAGTTGTTGATTAGAGAAATCAAACTGAGATAATACACTTTTAATACCTTCCAACTGACGATGTCTGCCATACTCGTATAATCCAATTTGTAATTATGAAGAACAACTAATTAACTAACTAACTATTTAACGAACTAACTAACCAACTAGCATCTAACTAACTAACTAACGAACTATTGAACTAATGAATTCGCTAACTACCTAACTATCTCACTAACTAACTATGTAATTAATTTACTAGCTAATTAACTAACTGATTTGCTAACTAAGTAATTAACTCAACTAACTAAACCGACTTAACTAACTAAACTAAGTAGACTAACTAAAATAACTTTTCTTTCTAAAACAACTAGCCTTACTAACATAACTTAACTGACTAAACTAACTGAACTGATTAAACTAACTAAACTTATTAATCTGACTTAACTGACTTAACTAACTACATTAACACGCATCCGTCGTTTGTGTCAATTTGACACAATTTCCGAATTCAAACTGTCATTGCGCCTTTATTTTTTCACGAAATCGAATGAGATTTTGGCTCACTGGCAAAACACAAACAAAAATAAACTTCCCCTCCCTTTTCCTTTTTAACTACTACTTTGCATTGATATTTTTTGATGTTTGTTTTTGATGATTTGACAAACGACTCTTTCGTAACTTTTTGTTAACGACGGATGCGTGTTAACTTAACTATTAAACTTACTAAATAAACTAAACTGACTAACATAACTAAACAAACTAAACTGTCTAAGCTAACTAAACTGACTAAACTTACTAAAGTGAGTAAACTAACTAAGCTGACTCAACTAACTAAACTTTCTAAACGAACTAAACTATGTAAACTTAATAAACTAACTAAGCTATTGTATGTTAACTGACTTAATTAACTAAATTGACTGAAAGAACTAAGTTAACTGATTAAACTAACTAAACTGACTAAATTTACTAAACTAAGTAAACTGACTAAACTGACTAACCTAACTAAACTGACTAAACTGTCTAAACTAACTAAACAGACTAAACTAACTAAACGGACTAACCTGACTTAACTGACTAAACTAACTAAACTGACTAAACGAACTAAACTAAGTTACCTGATTAAACTAACTAAACTGACTAAATTTACTAAACTAAGTAAACTGACTAAACTGACTAACCTAACTAAACTGTCTAAACTAACTAAACAGACTATACTAACTAAACGGACTAAACTGACTTAACTGACTAAACTAACTAAACTGACTAAACTGTCTAAACTAACTAAACAGACTATACTAGCTAAACGGACTAAACTGACTTAACTGACTAAATTAACTAAACTGACTGAACTAATTAAACTGACTAAACGAACTAAGCTATGTAAACTAACTAAACTGACTAAATGTACTAAACTAAGTAAACTGACCTAACAAACTAAACTTAATAAACTAAACCAATTAAACTAATTAAACTACTATTTTACTAACTAAATAACTAAACTCACATAACTTACATTCTGTCTAACTTACTTCCTAGTTAACTAACTAACCAATTAACTAACTAATTAATCTACTAATTAACTATCTAAGTAACTAATTTACTAAATAGTTGACTGACTAATTAACTACTTTTATTTACATTGAATTTCTATTAAATTTTAGAAGGGAAAAGCCAGCCAAGATTTTCTTTTACGATTAGTAAATAACTTAAATGGAACCATTTCGTTTCCCTTTAACATTCCAGGGTTAAACCAATTCAAAAACACTATAATCCAATAAAAATATTCCGAAATTGTTCCTAAGCCAATAAAAAGTTCAAATGCCACAAGTATGTATGTTTCATTGAATGAGGGTAGTTAAAGATTAATAACACAAAGATTGTTTTAATTTAAAAAACTTTCAATATTAATTGGAAAAAATTAATAAGACCCTAAAAAACTTTTGCCAGCTACTTTTTTAGTTTTAAAATAATTCCACTCTATTAGCGAGTTATTTGCAATTTTTCAATTATTCAATTATTCACTTTTTCAGTCTTTTTAGCCTTTTAAAGTCATTTACTGTCGAACAAGTGCCAATAAGTTTTCAAACTCATTTCTTCTCCCACTCTCTCAACCCATTCCATACCACAAAAAAAAGAAGACATTTTTCAAATTCATTCTTCTCATTGATTTTTTGTTTCAAACTTTCGCGCACTTTCTTGCAAATTTTAAATGCATTCGAAAAAACTGGCCATTCTTTTTTTTCGTAAATTACAATCTCTCACTTGAGCCCATACTTTCTTAACGCTAACCCTTTTTTTGTCACCCGACCCTGCTTCCACCAACCTAATCACGCTGCCTGCACTCGACGCACACATTTTTGCATCTTCCATTAGTTTCAAGTTGCGCGCCATTGCCGTCGCCGCCCTCGTCTGCGTTGCGAAAATAATTGCCAGCGCGGTCGGTATAAATCACTTCCTACCATTTTAACGTATTCCATTTAAGTTTTTTCTGCCGTTGCTGGCGCATGCAGAGCGCATGCCGCATGCAAACGAAAATATAAATTTCACGGCGAGGTGCGGCGAGGCAACGCTGCGGCCGTGGCGGCCAAAACGCCAGTGTGCTCGTAAAATAAATATTCAGGAATGCATGCGGCCAGATTGATAGTCTGACTCGGGCCGCGTGCGAGTGCTGTGTAAATACGGCACCGGCCAAAACGATACCAACAAACAACAACAATAACAATGACAACCGCAACAATAACAAAACACACGATTGCACACATTGGCAAACGTGCAAAGTCAACGCCAAAGGCCAACGCAATGGGCACTAAAGTGAACCTTTTGCAAACTGCCCATTTACTCCGTACCTCTTCATCCCCCCCTCACCCTCTCACTACTCTGGCTACTACTCACCAAGCCAACACGCACAACACTCGCACTCAACAAAACGAAATATTCAAGTGGAAAATGGTTCAATGGCGAAATTTTCTAGCACGCCTTCGCTCTTTGTCGCTTTTTCGCGCATTTGCGTTTATCATTAAAAATTAATGTTTCCACTTGACCAAGTGTTGCCAACTCAATCGTGTGAAATGACCTTAAGTTGTGCGATGAGCAGCGCTGATGGATAGAATGGCGCAGTTAGACGCCGTCAACAACAGCAACGACCTTAAAATTGTAATTACGACCCGTTCTGTTTTTTGTTGATTTTTTTCTTTTTAATTTTGTTGAAACATTTTTGGTGTAAATTTTAACCCTTTTTTGGTTTGGGTGTAGCAATTAAAAACTGTGCTTCCGAGCATCTTTGGCAGTTTGTTGCTTGTCGGCGTGCATTTTTTTCTTTCAACTCGTTTGTTCATTTTTTCCATTCTGTGCACAACAGCGTTGCGTTGAAATAGGAAGCAAGCCAATGGGTTGAATGAGTGCGGCACATTTAAGGGATCCAACGATGCCGGCTACTGCAATCACGGTTGCAATGTGGGAACGCGGTTCGAGTTGGCAAACCTTTTTCTGTATGCATTGCCAACTTGAAGCGTTAGTTGGATACCAAAAATTTGGTTTTTCATTTATTTTTTGCTAATTTGTTTGCAATTTGGTGTGATTTGAACTCAAAATAAATATGGATGGACAGAGCCACGGCTTTCGGAAGTTTGCTTTGTGAAGCTAATTGTAATTTGCATGCCTTATGGCAAATTTCTTTCAGAGTCTTTGAGTTAGTTGATACTTTCATAAAAAAATTATACCTTAATTGTAATCTACATGAAACTACAATTTAAAAAATTGGTTTGATTTAATGGTTTTAATTATTTATATTAAAGTATTGCTTTCAAAAACGTTTGAATCATTTGATTTAGGTAAACAATTTAAAAATCTTATAAATCGAAATTACAGAAAACGAAAGCTTCCGATTCATGATTAGAAATGTTCAAAACAAAAACCATTTTTTAATTATAGCCCAGAAATAGAGTCCTAAGTCTACAAGTATATTTTTTCCATAGACTTAAAAAATTCAACGAAACTATACTCTTTATGTTTTCATAAAAATTGAAAGAAGCGCATACAGAGACACTAAATCTTCCAGGAGCTACAGATTTGATTGTGGTTCTATGGAACTTGTACCATGTGACTAAGATTATCTAAGAAGAGAACAATCTACTCTCTCTACTAGTTCGGTCAGACTCATCATTGGTGTCATCACAGAATACTGTGAGGGAGAGCAGTGTTTGACTAGTGATTAGACTAGAGATGAGACTAGAGGTGACACTAACCAGATTAAGATTCACTAATCGCAGGCATGGTTTTTCCTTCACCCTTACGTATTCTTGCGTGGGAGCCCAATTGTCATAATTGATACGATTTTCATCATTTTTTAAACCGAATTCTAGTTAAAAATTATTCTTATGAATCTTAAAATCGAATTTCTATAACAAGCCGTAATAAGACTTTTCCGAATATCGAACTACTTTAGTAACTTATTGCTGGATGACTCTGCTTTTCATTTGTTAACACATAGCATAAGGCAGCACTTCTTCAAGTTCATTCTTTCATAGAAGATGTGGTCTTTTTTTCATTATCTTACAGCAACATCAACATTTCATACCTTCTTTGTCTCCTGATTCTTATTTTTCTTTTATTCTTATTCTTCTTTTTCTTCTTCTTTTTATTCCTCTTTTTTTCCTTTCATCGAAGATTTGGTTTTTTTTCATTATCGTACAGCAAGTTTGGCATCTCGTATCTTCTTCTTCTCCATCTTCTTTATCTTCTTTATCTTCTTTTTCTTCTTCTTCTTCTTCTGCTTCTTCTACTTTTACTTCTACTTTTACTTTTACTTTTACTTCTACTTCTACTTTTTCTTCTTCTTCCACTTCTACTTCGATTTCTATTTCGACTTCTAATTTTGCTTCTACTTCTACTTTTACTTCTACTTCTACTTTTACTTTTACTTCTATTTCTACTTCTACATTTATTTCAACCTTCACCTCTACTTTTTCTTCTACTTCTACTTTTACTTCTGCTTCTACATCTTCTTCTTCATGTTCATGTTCATCTGCTTCTTGTTCTTTTTTTCTTCTAATTATTCTACTTTTACTTTAACTTCTACTTCTACATCTATACCTACATCTACATCTACATCTACATGGACTTCTACTTCTACTTCTAATCCTACTTCTACTTCTACTTCTACTTCTACTTCTACTTCTACTTCTACTTCTACCTCTACTACTACTTCTACTTCTACTTCTACTTCTACTTCTACTTCTACTTCTACTTCTACTGCTACTGCTACTTCTTCTTCTTCTACTTCTTCTTCTACTTCTACTTCTACTTCTACTTCTACTTCTACTTCTTCTTCTTCTTCTACTTCTACTTTTACTTCTACTTCTACTTCTAATCTTACATCTACTTCTACTTCTACGTCTACTTCTACTTCTACTTCTACTTCTACTTCTACTTCTACTTCTACTTCTACTTCTACTTCTACTTCTTCTTCTTCTTCTTCTTCTGCTTCTACTTCTACTTCTACTTCTAATTCTAATTCTACTTCTACTTCTACCTCTACTTCTACTTCTACTTCTACTTCTTATTCTTATTCTAATTCTACTTCTACCTCTACTTCTACTGCTACTTCTACTTCTACTTGTACTTCTACTTCTACTTCTACTTCTACTTCTACTTCTAATTCTATGGTACTTATACTTCTACTTCTACTTCAACTTCTACTTATACTGCTACTTCTTCTTCTTGTTCTACTTCTACTTCTAATTTTACATCTACTTCTACATCTACTTCTACTTCTACTGCTACTTCTTCTTCTTCTGCTACTTCTACTTCTAATTCTAATTCCTATTCTAATTCTACTTCTACTTTTACTTCTACTTCTTCTTCTACTTCTACTTCTAATTTTACTTCTACTTCTACCTCTACTTCCACTTCTTCTTTTTCTTGTTATGCTTCTTCTTCTTCTTCATTTTCATCATCATCTTCTTTATTTCTACTTCTTCTTCTTCTACTTTTACTTCTACATCTATTTCTACTTCTATTTATATTTCTACTTCTACTTCGACTTCTTCTTCTTTCTTTTCTTCTTTTTCTGTTTTCTTCTTCTTCTTGTTCTTCTTCTTCTTCATCTTCTTTTTTATCTCTCTCTCACTCAAATTGAAACCTTCATCACTCCAGTACGGTCCTTGCTTACTGATTCCCCGGAAAGGCTCATACCGCACCCATTTACTATAAAAAAATATTTTATTAAATAAAAAGTATGTTTCACCTCCTTTTCTACTTAACATAACCTCAAAATATTCATTGAAATTCATACGAAATATGCATAAATGACCAGTGCCTCTACGATAAATTAATAACTTTTGCATTCTTTGCTTTTGCATTTTATTTCCAAACGAATTTAAATTTTCCCTTTGACTACTCGAGACTTTCGCCCTTAGCCGCAGTCAGCTCTCCGCTCCACCCATACACATCAACTACTTCTCAGTTAAAATTGAATATTATTTCCAAAAATACACAACAAAAAGGCAACGCCTTCACTTTCGGCTTATTTGCCATGATGCCCGGCGACATTCTCATCCAATTGAACTTTTCTAATAACATTAAGCACATTGCTTTCAACTTCCGCGCTGACATTTAGGCACTTTTATTATATTTACTTGCTTCTCTTTGCGCTTTTAATCTGCTCCGGCGAGCTGAGTGTGCGATTTGTGTTGTCACTTATCGACAAACATCAGACGCACGCACCAAGTAGCATGCAGCCACAACAGCAACAACAGCAACGCCGAAAGCCATCACAAACATTTAAAAGCAAACACTTGTACGATAGGCGACAAACTCACAAACACACAAATCCCTTTCCAAGCAATTAAACGCCATTTGCATAACCCTAAAATGAAATCTCGAGAAAACAAAACCGCGAATTGAATACAAAATACCAAATGTCGCTAAATCTGTGTGTGTGTGTGTGTGAATGCGTGAGTGTGACTCTGTCACAGTGCAAAAACACTGATGCGTGCAGACATACAAAGGAAAACACATAACAACGCACACAAACTCATACACACGTACGCGCACAGCGAATCCACACACACGAGCGCACAAATGAAATTTCATGTAAGAATTTCCACTTAAACGCTTTCAAATGAATTTCCAGGCGTACAAGTCATAAATAAAATTGATGCGCGACAAATCGCAATAAGCGACAACACAGATACGCCGCTCTCGCTCACTCACTCACACATATATACACACACACACATACACACAGATGCGATCTTAAGATGTTCAACATATGAAAAACTCATTTAAAGCATAAATTATGCATAAAAAAGCACATAACTCATGTGTGTGCGAGCGGGCGCGTCTGTGTGCGTACGTGTGACTAAAAATGCGTAGATGTGTGTGTGCGTGTTTCTTGCATTTAAAATTTATGACTTGACTATAAAGTGCGAATTATGTGAATATTTGCCTGAACATGGACGCTGCTGAAAAGCATTGCGACAGTCGACGTTGTCCCTGACAACTTCAATAAAATATATGGCTTACAAAATCGAAGAAGAAGAAGAAGAAGAAGAAGAAGCAAAACATGTCAAGTGCACGTTGAACAGGAAATAGGCGACACGTTGCAATCAAATGAGTCAAAGCGAAAGCAATGCGGAAAAATGTGAATTAAGACATTTAAATAAATAAATGTAACAATTTCCGAAAATGCAGAGGATGCCACTTGTCACTTGAACTAGATTTTGCATGCAACCATAGTTCAAGTTTGATCCTTCATATGCAAATCATTCTATCTATTCTTCAATTTTCTTATATCTTCGCGATCGTGAGAGAAAAACGCCAACAGCAATCAATGTCCATGACAGTGGCGTATACAAGATTTATTTTCGGGGGGGTTTCGTACACATCTTTTAAGGCTTAAACTATTTGAAACCATATTTTTCCACACACAATTTTTGTAAAAAAAACAGATATTTAGGGGATTCGAACTTGCGTTGCATGCGCCACTGATCATTCGATCATTAGTCAATGAAAATATTCTTCTATGTTTTAGATATGTTAGTATTTTTCAACTCTCAGTAGAAACGATTTTGTTTCCAATTGTGACAAATAAATATTTAGGGGATTTGAACCCCCTTTTCCTGAACCACTGGACACCCAATGATTAGTCAATGAAAAGATTCTGTTATGTCTTAGTTTTGTTAGCATTTTTGAACTCTCAGTAGAATCAATCCTCTTTATAATAGCCACAAATAGATATTTGGGGATTTGAACCCCCTTTGAGTGCGCCACTGACCACTCGATAATTAATCAATGGAAATATTCTAATATGTTTTAGGAATGCTCTACTGCGAATTGTAAAATTCTCAGAAGAATCGCTTTCGTTCCTTCATGTAACAAACAGTCACAGGGTTTTGAACCCTCTTTTCGTGCGTCACTGGTAACCCGATCATTGGCCAATGAAAATATTCTTTTATATCAGACTTATGTTAGTATTTTTTAACTCTCAGTAGAATCGATCCTCTTTATAATAGTAACAAATAGATACTTGGGGACTAGAACCCCCTTTGGGTGCGCCACTGACCACTCGATGATTAATCATTGAAAATATACTATTATTCTTAGTTATGTTAGCATTTTTCAACTCTCAGTAGAACCGCTTCTCTTCCTTCTTGTAACAAACATACCATTGGGGGGTTTTGACCCCTTTTTGAGCACCACTAGTTACCAATGATTAATCAATGAAAAGAATTGTTATGTCTTAGTTATGTTAACATTTTTCTCTGTCAGTAGAACCGTTCCTCTTCCTCCTTGCAAACAAATATTTGTGGGGTGCGAACCCTCCTTGCGTGCACCACTGATCACCCCTTGAGTCAATTAAAAAAATTCTATTATGTCATAGTTGTCTTAGCATTTTCGAACTCTCATTAATCCCTCTACCCCTACTCCCACTCTCATCTCTTTGCCTTCACCTTTTTCGTTCTTTCACACAACTTTAGTAAACTTTCTAGTAAAAATCACTTGTAAACTGCTGCCACACATAAACTATTTATGTGGTAAGAGAAAGAGAGCAACGCTGTTGGCCAACTTACTTGCGCCACTAATGATTTAAAGTTTTGGCCTTTTTTCCGTTTGTTTGTTTGTTTGTTTGCGTTTGTTCTTTTCCACTGCAGCCATTCAGCGATGGCGACGTCAGTCCCTGCTAATTACTGCTGCTAATTCAATTTGATGGCATTAGTCGCTGCGCTTGCATTGCGGCCAACGCAAATGGTTAATGAACCGCACATTAGTGCAATCGAGCGTTGGCGCGCACCCTCTGCCCTCTGTTTGTATTTTTTTTAATATAAATTCGTCCTTTGAGATTTTGCCGCAAACGAATTAGTGATTCCTTTTAATCGCACACAGCCCACCCAGCCAACGAGTGACAACGAATACACACACACACACTTAGGCAACCGTTTCGCTGCGTGCTTTGCATTGGTTTTTGTTTTGCTTGTAATATCTTTGTGTGTGTGTGCGTGTGCTTTGAAATCTTGTTAGCGCACACAATCTGCAATTGCAACCGAGTCGCGCAGCCTCGTTTGCTTCTTCTTTCTGTGGTTTCCATTGCTTTGCTGTCGCTTGAGCGGTTTCCAATGCGCTCGCAATTTCCGCTGCCGCTGCCGCTGCTGCAGTCATGCGCTGTGTGCCGTGTGCACAATTAGTTAAATATTTTATGCTTTAATAAAATGTAATTTTTATCAAAAGCCACAAAAGACGCGCTGCCAATGCGAGCAAAAGCCTAACAACCCACAAATTGGGTCAGGGTTGCCAGGTTGTTGATGCCACTGCTGTTGTTGTTGTTGTTTTTGTTCATTATATTTGTTGTTTAGCATTTTGGAATGCTGAACCCAAGAAAATGCGTTTTTAATGCGAAGAAAATGTTGTGCGCAAACACAATGAGCCGCATTTTGCATGAATAATTAAAAGCCAAATTGCAATTTGCCTCAAAATGCACCGCACTAATGGCTCGAAATGTTGAAGCCTACAATGCACCGACACAATCGACAGCCGCAGCTGTGGTTGTTGTCGCTGCTACGGTAAATTCGCTTTGATGTAATCCTGGAAAATTTGCATAGAGGATTTGTTTGTTCTGTTTAAGGGGTTATATACCTTTTTCTGTAGGGAAATACAGTGTTTTAATTTTTTTTTAAGCATGTTACCATAGCTTTATTCAAATGCAATACAAAGTTTATAAAAGTACATGTCCTTATGTGAATTTGTATAAAATTTCAAGCGAAAATTCGAAAAATTGGGGAAGTTACAGTCCTTCCCGCAGAACTCCTTTTGTTAGCAGTGGTTGACGGTGAGCATGAAATCGAGGTAACGGCTCAGCTGAAAAACAAAAAAAAAAAAAACCACGTTAGTACATAGTGTTACCTTGTTCGTGAACGAAGGATTTAAAAAAAAAAATTTTTACAGTTACAGTGCTATTTTTTCCAAAAATGTCGATTTTTTAAGCTCGAAAAATTGAGTTTTTTGCCCAAAAAAAATAGAAGAATTTGTCGAAAAAAAAATTCCTTCGTTCACGAATTAGCTATTATATGTACAAACAAACCCTCAAAATTTAAAATTGATCGATGAAGTGGTTAGCGGGATATCGTGCTCACCGAGATGGCATTTTTCAAAAAACATCATTTGGAGAAAATCACGTTTAAAATTTGAGTTGAGTACTTGAGTTCCGGAAACTGCGCGCTATGAACGGCCGTATCTTAGGTTCTAGTGCCCCGATCTCGATGGAATTTTGCAGAAAAATTGTTAAAAGTATGTACTTCAAAAATAAGTCATAACAATTTTTTTCGATTTTTGAGCCACAAAAAGGTATATAACCCCTTAAGTTAGCTCATTGACATGAAGACGTGTTCTGTTTTTAGTTTAGTTGATTTCATTTTATTGTTGAACTTTTATTGTACCAATTTGCTAAATAATACTTTATCTCTTTATAATCTTTATCCAGATTCTGTCTTTTGTGCTTAATCAAACCTTAATGGGGGTCAAATGGACGTTTTTTCTTCAATTTTTTCATTTTATTTCACTTTTTCTTTTCTTCTATTTTCTTCAATTATCAATTTTCAATTTTCTAGTTTCTTTTCTTCTATTTTCAATTTTGAATTTACTATTTTTAATTTTTTATTTTTTATTTCCTATTCCATATCCTATTTCCTATTTAATATTTCCTCTTTTCTCATTTCCTTTCTTCAATTTTCTATTTGCAATTTTCAATTTGTAATTTTCTCTTTTAAATTTTCAGTTTTTAATTTTTAATTTTTTAATTTATTTATTTCCTATTCTATTTCTTATTCCCTATTTTCTATTTTTTTCTTCAATTTTTTTTCTATTTTCAATTATTTATTTTTAATTTTTAATTGTTAATTTTTAATTTTAAAGCTTTAATTTTAAGTTTTTAATTTTTAATATTTATTTTTTAATTTTTCTTTTTTAATTTTAAATTTTGAATTCTAAATTTTTAATTCCAAATTTGTAGTTTTACTTATTTTATTTTATTTTAATTTATTTTATTTTATTTTATTGTATTTTATTTTATTTTATTTTATTTTATTTTATTTTATTTTATTTTATTTTATTTTATTTTATTTTATTTTATTTTATTTTATTTTATTTTATTTTATTTTATTTTATTTTACTATATTTTATTTTATTTTTTTATTTAATTTATTTTATTTTATTTTATTTTATTTTGTTTTATTTTAGTTTATTTTATTTTATTTTATTTTATTTTATTTTATTTTATTTTATTTTATTTTATTTTATTTTATTTTATTTTATTTCATTTCATTTCATTTCATTTTATTTCATTTTATTTCATTTTATTTCATTTTATTTTATTTTATTTTGTTTTATTGTATTTTATTTTATTTTATTTTATTTTATTTTATTTTATTTTTTTTTGTTTTGATTTGTTTTATTTTATTTTATTTTATTTTATTTTATTTTATTTTATTTTATTTTATTTTTTTTTTTTTATATTATTATATTTTATTGAATTTTCATGAATCTTTCTTTTACTTCCCGGCTATTAAGTTACAGATGGGAAACTTAGCTGCATTTAATGAGCTTAACTATGCTGAGGCAAACCGAAAACAATTACGTATGCGTTTAGTGTTCGAGAAAAAGTTAATGGTAAGAAATTTAATATTAAAATTTCTTTATCTTTCATGCTGCGTCCCTAACAGTGACTGCACAAAGCACACTCTCAACTCGCATCAAAGTTAATATTTATAGCACAACATAATGCTGCCAACATTATAATCAGACGCATATATCATATTCACATCACTCGTAATTAACTTACACACAAGCACACTTATTTCCCTTTCACGCCCACTGCGAACACCAAACCCACCATCTGCCAGCTGCCTCAGCTATGGCCGGCACAAAGGGAAATTGGAAGTTGGCTTGCCGCCATTTGCCTGCCTCAACATGCAACCGGACCACGTCGTGTGCGCCCCATAGCTCAGGTTCCCTACACGTGCCACGCCTTCTGGCTCTCATCACATGTATGAATAAAACAAAAGTTATGTTCACGAATGCGGCCGCCGCCGAACCCAATCAATACCAATTGTTATGTTCCCATTTTGCGGACTGCGTTGGCTGTGCGTGTCTGCGTGTGTGTGTGTGTTCGTGCGTGTATGAGCGCACAGCACTCGACTATATTAGCATATTCGGTTGCAATGGGCAGCAGAGGCAGCCACGGCAACGATTCGTGATGAGACTAATTGCGAAATAAGGACAATCCATGCCCCACACTGGCGCACGCAATGAGCAAAGCAATGCGACTAATGGACACTTTCTCATTAGGCGACGTGCAGCAGGGTGTATGCGTTCGCATAAATAACAGTTAGGCCTACGCACAGGTCTTTGTACAGAACACAACTGTTGGTTCGTTTGGCAACATTTGAATAGTTGAATTCTTGGAAATTTGTTGTTTGAACTAGAAAGTTTGGAAAGATTTAATTAATAAATGTAATTAATTATTATTATTAAATATTAAATATTAATTGTTGATTATTAATTGACTGACCAATTATTGTTGATTAATTTTGTAATATTTTAATTTTAGTAAAATTTTTAAAAACCTTCAACTCAAACTGCACTTTAAATTATTTTCCATTGCGGCCGAGTAAAAAGACTTCTCCGAAGAAGACCACTTTTCTGCTCATGCGAAGAGTTCCGCCTTCGATTGACACTGCCAAACCCATTTCAGGTTACAGAAATTAAAGTCTGAGCGTGCACACAGCGCCTCGCTTCAGATGCTTTTTCCAGTTCCACACACATACGTATACACAATTTGACGGGCGCACAGTTGTGCAAATTGTTAAATTAAAAAAAATCATAGTCGACATTTTTTGTAATTTAATTTTAAGTAAGTAGAAGCAACTGTCTGGCCGCAATTAGCCACATATATCTTTGATGAATTCTTTAATTATGTTCTCTACACACATTAAATTGCATTACTGAGCACTCTCCGTTGAATTTCACCAAAGCATCAGAGCACATGCTCTGAAAATCATTTGAATAACCACTACTCAACGAATTTAATTTGCAAATTTCACCATTTTCGCCATGACTGCTGCTGTGTCAACATTCGTGAACCGACGTAAATAGCGGCAAAAGCAAAGTTATTTGCCTCAAGTTGGTGCAACTTTAAATTCAATTGCGCACAAAGCGGATTAAGATGACGAAGTAAACTTTTGCAAAAATCGCTCATCAAATAAATAAGTGCAAAATTGCGCGCGCACGCCGAAAGTGTCAAGGTCAGCCCACTACTGCTGCCCACCACTCAACCAAACGGCATTACGTCCTTGCCACACTTGAAACGAAACAAGCTTTACGAAAGAAACTTTCGCGGAAAACTCAATGTGATTGATTATGCGCGCCGGCATCAATTTGCTAGCAAAATTTTATCAATTTAGAAATAATATCCAATCCAAATCCGAAATGTTGATAGATCTGTCAAAGGAATCAGTGAACTCACTGAATAAGGATAATTCAAATTAAATGAGAATCAATCACTCGCCAGGGAAATCAAATCACAACGAGCAAAAGCATTAAATGTGGTAAAATATGTCATTTCAGAATAGAAACAGTTAATTAAATAATTGAACTCAAAAAAATATAAAAAGAAATTCAGTTTAGAAACAATAAACATGATTAAGTAATAATAATAAATGAATTCCAAACAACGAAATCAATTCATTTAGAACACAGCCACCAATTAAAAAGTGTAAACCCATTTTTAGGGAATCTATTTTGCATAAATATTTCTTTTCATAATTAATAAATTTTAATTAAATAAATTTTGAATTAAATCAATTAATTACCTCTTATGAATTTCGAATCATTTTTAATTGACTAATTTCTATTCAATGAATTTTTAATTGAAACTAACAATGAATTGGTCATTATTGTCATTTAAAAACAAACTAAGTATTTAAACAAAATTAAAAACTAACAAAATGTGAACTTTAATAAAAAAAATTACAATTAATAATAATCATTTTTCCTTTTTAATTAAAACACAATAAATAAAGTCTTCAATTATTGACTAATTTAATAATTTTTAGTTAAAAAACATAATTATGAATTAAATAATAATTAAATAATAATTAAAAAAATTTTAATAATAATAAAGTTTTATTTTACAAAAATACAAAAAATAATTTATTACATTAAAAACTAATCAATATTAAATTTATTTAGTCTGTATTAGTATTAGTATTAGTATTAGTATTAGTATTAGTATTAGTATTAGTATTAGTATTAGTATTAGTATTAGTATTAGTATTAGTATTAGTATTAGTATTAGTATTAGTATTAGTATTAGTATTAGTATTAGTATTAGTATTAGTATTAGTATTAGTATTAGTATTAGTATTAGTATTAGTATTAGTATTAGTATTAGTATTAGTATTAGTATTAGTATTAGTATTAGTATTAGTATTAGTATTAGTATTAGTATTAGTATTAGTATTAGTATTAGTATTAGTATTAGTATTAGTATTAGTATTAGTATTAGTATTAGTATTAGTATTAGTATTAGTATTAGTATTAGTATTAGTATTAGTATTAGTATTAGTATTAGTATTAGTATTAGTATTAGTATTAGTATTAGTATTAGTATTAGTATTAGTATTAGTATTAGTATTAGTATTAGTATTAGTATTAGTATTAGTATTAGTATTAGTATTAGTATTAGTATTAGTATTAGTATTAGTATTAGTATTAGTATTAGTATTAGTATTAGTATTAGTATTAGTATTAGTATTAGTATTAGTATTAGTATTAGTATTAGTATTAGTATTAGTATTAGTATTAGTATTAGTATTAGTATTAGTATTAGTATTAGTATTAGTATTAGTATTAGTATTAGTATTAGTATTAGTATTAGTATTAGTATTAGTATTAGTATTAGTATTAGTATTAGTATTAGTATTAGTATTAGTATTAGTATTAGTATTAGTATTAGTATTAGTATTAGTATTAGTATTAGTATTAGTATTAGTATTAGTATTAGTATTAGTATTAGTATTAGTATTAGTATTAGTATTAGTATTAGTATTAGTATTAGTATTAGTATTAGTATTAGTATTAGTATTAGTATTAGTATTAGTATTAGTATTAGTATTAGTATTAGTATTAGTATTAGTATTAGTATTAGTATTAGTATTAGTATTAGTATTAGTATTAGTATTAGTATTAGTATTAGTATTAGTATTAGTATTAGTATTAGTATTAGTATTAGTATTAGTATTAGTATTAGTATTAGTATTAGTATTAATTAATCAAGTATAAAGAAACATTTTTCCAATTATAATTAATTACTTTTAATTAAATTAATTTTGAATTACATTTGAAATTTTGTTGTTATAAATCAATTAACTGTTTTGAATTGTATTTAATATGAGTAAATTAACTTAATTAATTTAAACTTAATTATTACTAGTGAGACTTTTAAAGATCGTAGTCTCTACTAAATAAACGTTACAGTTAATTCCATGACTAAGTAATATGAAAATCATCAAATTAAAACTCAAAACACAAAAACTCAAAACACAAAAACTCAAAAACTCATCAAAAAGTGTGTCCATTATTTTTTTAAATTTAATTATCAGTCGACTACTTTGAATTATATGCTTTATTCATTTAAATAAATAATTATTTTAAGCACTTTGCTTTTCTTCTCGCTTACTTTCTTTTCCTTCAACTAACTGATGCGCTTTCCACAGCCTAAGTTCAAAGCTTTTCTAACTGTATCTTAAAAGCTGTGCCTTTAAAACATTTAAAGCTTCTTACATGAAGTACAGTGCATCTGAAAATGTTTGATTATTTTATATATTTGAAATAAATACAATGGTTCCAACCACAAAAGCTTGTGAGCAAAACAAATGCACAAAACTGGTTCTTGACTTCAATCAAATCCGCTACTAAACTGCTTTAGTACTTTTTACTGAAAGCAGATAAGTAGAAAGCATATAAAAATGTTTGTAATAAGCTTCTGAGAAAGAAATTCTAAGCTTATTCTTTTATCAAAATAAAATTATAAACAGACCTCAAATCTATTGCTAAATCTACTCAAATCAACAGCTAAATAGCTGCAAATACAGTCGATATCTCGACGACTCCAACTAGTAGAAATCATTCAAAAACTTATATACCTAACCTAACCTATATACGTGGCTGGTCCGATAAGTACTTAGCCTACAAAAGAAAAACGAAAATTTTGGAAAATTTGATACGTTTATTTCTCAACGTAGTCTTCTTTCAACTCGATACACTTGACCCAGCGATGCTCCAACTTCTTTAACCTGTCTGAAAAATACGTTTTCTGGAGGCCTCCGTGGCGGCGATAACCTCCTCATTCGACTCAAATTTGTGCCCGGCGAGGGACTTTTTCGGTTTTTAAGTTCGGAAACAAAAAAAAGTCACACGGGGCCAAATCTGTAGAATACGGTGGATGGGGCAGCTGTTTGTGGCGAATCACCGACCGATATTGCTCTTTTTCCATTTTTCTAAAATCCACGGACACGTTCGTTTCCACACGCGGTCAACACAAAACTAAAAATCCAATATGGCTGAAATTTGGACAGTAGCCGTCTACGAGGATATTCTATACGATAATAAATTTCTCTTACGATAGTGGCACCATCGGGCGGTGGGGCTAATCGGGGTACTTATCGGACTGCCCACGTAGCTGTAACTGTTTATATGAATTGCTGTAACAGTCCTTAAGGATAAGGAAACCATCATCCACTTCCTCTGTGTTCACCCAGCGCTAACGAGAAGAAGGTGAAAGACGTTAAAGTTGGAAGCCAATAAACGGTTACTTCTTGTTTTCATTAACCTCTCATTCTGGCTACAAGAATCAGTTCATCGATTGGGTTAACCACCTATACGTACTAACCTATACGTACTACATGTTCTAATTTGATGCCAGGGCATCAACTAGGTTTGAGGTTTGAGAATTGAAAGGTGTGTGCGGGAAAGCCTACCCTTCTTTTTGCCCACTGTGAATGCTCCTATATCACCCAGAAAACCTCTATCTGGGTTACATACCAGAGTAGAAATTTTGTCCCTGTTGAACCATTGGCTTTCTCGGATAATATTGAGTAGGTCCATTAATTGTACAACTCTTTACTAAAGTAAATACTGGCTGTCGCTCAAAGCAAGTAAGTCTTCGTAGGCATGTTTTACTGTAGTTACAGAAAAGCTCTATAAAATAGCTTTAATTTTTTAAAGCTTAACCAAAGCTAGTCAAGCAAGTTAAGATAATGTGGAAGCTTTTATTGTAAGTCCAAGAAGCTTTATCCATAAAAGTTTTAGTTTTAGTCACCAAAAGAGCTTAAAGCTCCTATGAGACCATACCTATAAATGCAGTCAACTTTTATAGGAACATTTGTAAAGCTTATGTAACTTAAATGGGCACTCAACCAAAGCAAGTTAAGCAAGTTAAGCTAATATGGAAGCTCTTTTGCCAGTCCAAGAAGCTTTTTTCATAAAACTTTTACTTTAGTTTGGCTTTAGTTTGGTTGGTGACACCATACCTATAAATGTAGTAAACTTTTGAAGGAACATTTGCAAAGCTTATGTAACTTAAATGGCCAAACCTTGGTTTGAAAAAACGGTATTCCTAACTTTGTTACCTGCATGAAGCACCCTGTATTTCTGGGTTAGAGTTAGAAGTATAATAGTCCAAACCATGGGATGATCAACAGTTTGATGCAAGTGTGAAGTGTTGTTTGTGGATGCTACTTCGGCAATTATGAACACAATCCAGTCAAGCCAAGTACCACACAAATCAAGTTAAGGTAGTCAAGGGGGAAAATAACAGCCCAGACAATAAGCCAATAGACAATAGATACGTCAGATACGTTTAAGTGCTTGTGTCCTTAGGTCATAATACTAATAATAACAACGATACAATCAAATGCCGTCTCCTTAACTTTGGCGCTTGACAAATATTACATTTTAAAATACGAAATGACAAAGACATTTTTTAGATAGTAAGAAAAGAAAGAGAAAGATTTAGAAAGAGAAGACTTCCATGTGTAACTCAAAGTATACTTATACTTAAAAAAAAAATTTCTCATTGGTGAACATATTCATTTGCAAGTAGGAGAGTAATGGTTTCTAGTTCTCTACAGAGAAATTTTTACTGTAGGCAACTTCTATCAACGCCCAACGCAATTAAAAACCCCTGAGTTGATTAACTTACTTGTGTATAAAAAGCAAATAAAGAATTTTTATAAAATGAATTAATATATATGTAGCTGCCTCGGGTGCCTCGAACTTAAACTGTCGGTCGTCATGCAATGCCAACGCTTCGACCTTTTGCTTCATTGCTCTAACCATTCTTCATTGCTCTAACCTTAAACTTGATTGCTTTATCTTTAGGCTCCATTACTCTAACCTTATAATCCACTTAAGTATGCAACAAAGCCCAAAATGTATGCCGCATTCACCAATAATAATAGCCGAATATCGATGTAGTTGTAAATTTACACCAATTACCCAACTGATTTGCATAGTTTTAAACTGTGCAGCCACTTGTCAAACTGGCAACAAGCAGCATTTATCAAGGAAATCTATTTACATAATTAACTACTCGACTGTCGCCTCGAGCCTTGCGCCCATCTCACACAAGCCACAACAATAGAGTCGATGACTTGCCAATGCGCAGACAACGCTAAATATCAAATACTGCTGCTGAAAGTGTCGTTGTCGGCGTCGATAATGCGAAAACTTTTCGCTACACTCGAGAGAAAACGACCAAAAGTGACACAGCTCCGTTCGGGCGCAACGACAATGCCATAACGACTCAGCACGCCATCGCCCACACACACACACAGAAAACACGCACCCGAACAATACAGTCAACCAATCACACCCAGCCAGCTGAGGACCTTCCATCCACCTTAACGCTTAGCGTCGTCACCGTCGTCAACGTTATCATCACATTATTGAAAGGACCTTGCAATAATTTAAATCTCAACGGGGATAAACAACACGCAACGATGGCACCACTGGCTTTTTTCTACTTGGCATTAAAACGCCATTTGTTTATGTGTGTGTGTGTGTGTGTGTGTGTAATGGTTTCTGAACAAGTAACCGGAAGTGAAAGTGAGTGTTCGCGCTATAAATGCAAAAGACAAATTCGAGTGAATTCTACTCTCACTCGACGCCAACGCGCAGTCAATCAACAATTCAACAATTGCCAAACTTGCCAATTGTTGTGAGTGAATTTCGGTTTGTTTGCTGCCAAGTCGATTTTACGTTTTATTGCCTAGCAATGTTGGCAAAGTTATCTGTGCGTAATTCTCAATGCTGCCGCTGATTTTTATTTAATATGCGTAAATTTGCGATTGGAATTCAATTTAAAGTTGAGCTATTTACGAGAGTGTTGTGAAAAGTTTCTAAATGCTGATTTAGGACAACTTTTCACAAATCCAAATGAACTCTTAAGGATTGAGATACACTAACGAAAATGGAATTAGTTTAGGAGTATGGTCTGAAAAGTTTCCGAACTAATGAAGATAAAAGAATTTTTTTCATCAAATTTAATTTTATTTTTCTGCATAGTCTCCTTGTAAGTCTGTACACTTCTCTATCATCAAACATACTTTGTTCATCAAAATAATTGCAAATTTTCTACGTAGTCTTCTCGTAAGTCCATACACTTCTTCATCATCAAACCACACTTTGTTCATCAAAATTATTTTAATCTTTCAACATAGTCTCCCTGTAAGTCTTCTATTCACTTCTCCATCATCAAACTTACTTGGTTAAGCAAAATAATTTAAACTTTTCTACATAGTCTCTTTCTAAATCTATACAATTCTCCACCATCAAACACACTTTGTTCATCAAATTCATTTATATTTTTCTATTTTACAATTTTCTACATAGTCATATGCAGACTTACGGGACCATACACTACTTCACCATCAAACATTTTATCTAAATAATTTTCATTTTCCTACATTTTCTCCTTGTAAGTCCATACACTTCTCCATCATCAAACACACTTTGTTCATCAAAATTATTTCAATATTTCTACATCGTATCCGTAAGTCTTCTATTCACTTCTCCATCATCCAACCACACTTTGTTCATCAAAATTATTTCAATCTTTCTACATCGTCTCCCTGTAAGTCTTCTATTCACTTCTCCATCATCAAGCTTTCTTGGTTCATCAAAATAATTTAAATTGTTCTACATAGTCCCTTTCTAAGTCCATACAGTTCTCCACCATCGAACATACTTTGATCATCAAATTAATTTCTATTTTTCTACATAACCTTCTTGTAAGTCTGTATGTAAGTCTGTCAAACATTTTATCAAAATCTTTTACAGTTTTCTACATAGTCATAGAAGTGTATGGACTTATGGGACCATACACTACTTCATCATCAAACTTACTTGTTTTATCAAGAAAATTTAAATTTTTCTACATAGTTTTTCCGTAAATCTATACAATTCTTCATCATCAAACACACTTTGTTCATCAAAATAATTTCATTTTTCTACATCGTCGCCTTCTTAGTCCATTGTCCATCATCAAACACCCTTTTTTCATCAAAAAAATTTTATATTTTTCTACATCGTCTCCCTGTGGTCTTCTCCATCATCAAACACAACTTTTTCATCAAAAAAATTTAAATGCTTCCGCATAGTCTCCTCGTAAGTCCATACACTTCTTGATCATCAAACACACTTTGTTCATCAAAATAATTTCAATTTTTCTACATAGTCTTCTATTCAGTTCTACATCATCAAACACACTTTGTTCATCAAAATAATTTTAATAAAAGTTATTTGTTCATTAAAATTAAAACGAATTAAATCTTTCAAAAGATGCTCCAAAAGATTTCCTGTCTATTGTTGACAAGTGCTACACCATCTATCTTCATCTTGAGATAGAAAACTTTTCAGACCAACCTCATACTTACTGACGACATTCACTGGACTCGTTGTCGTATGCCACAAACGTTGAGCGGACACCAGCGTTTCAGCTCTTAGTATGAGTGGACAATGAGGAAAACAAGTTAAATTGAATGCTGAATATTTTTACATATTTTTGATTTGCTTTTCGCATAAATTTTTTCGCAGCAATGAAACAAGCTTTTACATTTAGGCAGCGAAACAACAGCCACGAAGATTAAGAAGATTAAAAGTTTTAGCCAGTTGAGGCAGGAATTAGCAAGGAAGGCACTTAAAGGAAGAAAAAGGAAATTAAAGTGTTTTTTTGCCGTGAAATAATTTTTTTTTTTTACTTCAATAAAAATGCATTGTTTATTTTAATTTTTATTGTTATTCTATTTTTTTACTTTTGACATAAATGATTTCAAGTTCAAGATTTAATTTTCTTCTGTTTTTTTGGGTTTAGTTTTACTTATTTTTTCTTTGGTTTTGCATGTCTGTGTTTGTTTTTGTTGCATTTTTTGCACAAATAAAATTCAATGCATGCACATTTTTTTGCCGTTGGATATTTGCATGCTTGGCTTATATGAATTTGGTTATTGTTGTTGTAATGTTTTGTATATTCTTGACTGCTTAAAATGATGTTTGTTTGTTTGTTTGTTTTAAACATTGAATTTCAGTAACCATAAACTTTGCATTATTTTTGTAATTTTTTCTCCTTTATATTTTTTTTTTAATTTTTTTAAATTTTTTAAAATTTTTTAAATTTGTTAGGCTTTAGCTTTGCTTGAAGTATAAATGATATTTGTCTCATGTAATCAGTAAAATTAAATTTTATTTTCAACACATTTGAAATCAGATTTTGTATGAACTATGGCTGCATTATAATATTTACATAACGTTTGTGTATTTTTGAAGCTTTTTTTGAAATATTTTATTAATTTTTTTAATTTTATTTTATGTTATTTAATTTTAATTTTTTTAATTATTTTTATTTATTTAATTTAATATATATTTTCTTCAATAAATATATAGCAGCCGCAGCACAAGTCTTTGCAGTTTTAGAAACACTTTACATGATGTATGCATTTAGGCGG
This sequence comes from Melieria omissa, assembly GCA_963971225.1. NCBI lineage: Eukaryota > Metazoa > Arthropoda > Insecta > Diptera > Ulidiidae > Melieria > Melieria omissa. The sequence continues at coordinate 12,141,230 of OZ020269.1, forward strand.
GTTTAATTGTTGTTTTTTTTTATTTTTTTCTTTTGTTTTTGTTTTAATCTGTAACAGATTTGAATTTCTTACTGATGCTTTACACAATCGGCTACAGTAAATTTGCATTGCAGATGCGCAGACAGCAGCAGCGCACTTTAGCCTAAAAGTATGCCACATTTATGCGGCTCTAAAATGCATAGAAGTGTTTTAATGCGGCATTTACTGTCTGCCGTCCACAACATTGTGAAAATTATTTATTATACAAAATGCCATTAGCGCGTTTACGCCTTAAATTTGTTATGGTTAAAGTGAAGAAAAATAACACTCTCGCTTTTAGGTTTTTGTCTCATTCACACACATTTCTTTGCATCAGCATTGGCAAAATATTTTCAGTTGTCCTCATGCTATGTTTAGGTTTGATAAATGCTACTCGTATGCCTTAGTCCTTAGTCCTTACGTACAGTACAGTTTCTAATTCACACAATGAACAATGGAAATCACAAAATGCACCTTATTTATTGTATTTAGTTGATTAGAAAGCGTCATGCTTCACCTGCGCACATGCCAGCTGTTTGCATTGCTGTGCTGTGTGGTTGTGTGTGTGTGTGCTTCATAACTCAAAGTTTTTAGGCGCCAAATCATCCAAAAAGAGTGCTAGCACAATACAAAGTCTACGTCACATTTACTTAGGTAAAGTCTTGTAACTGATACGTGATGCACTTGTGGCATACTTTTAGGATGAAAACTAAAACTACTGGTTTTGGAAGTAATGGGAATTTTTAAGCACCTTTGAGATTGTCATTGTATTTAAATAATTAATGGAACAATTCTTTAATACACAAAAAAATTTATTACAATATATAATATAAAAAAATGTGCTAAATTAAAAAAAGCCAATCACACAAACAAACACAAAAAGTATTCTGTTGAAGGGAAAAAAGACCTTAAGAAGACCTGAAAGAAACTTTGACAATTTATTTCACCACTATGGAAAAAGTATGAAAATTTCTGGAGTACATTATAATAAAAATATTTTAAGCACATATTGAAGTATGGAAAACAATTCTTTTATAATAATAAAAGATTTGTTTCTTTTTATTCCATTTTATTATTTTATTATTTAATTTTTTACTTTTATTCAAAATGGCAAAAAATAATGTTTTCCATTATTAGATATAAAATGTTGTTCCTAAATATAAACAGAACATGTTAAAAGATATATGAAAATAATAAATTAAAATATTTATTTAAAAAAACCTAAAAAATTGTTACTCGTAACTAACCCAAAAAAGAGTTCAGTGACTACAAAAGACCCCTGGACAAGTAGGATCAGTTGTCGAGGGAGCGAAAAAGTGCCTGATAAGTGACCTGTTCGAGCGAATTCCCAGCCAGCGGGACGCAAAACAGGCGTTGCTAGTTGCTTCCTGAATATTATGAACCCGTAAAAACAAAAAAAAAAACAAATCTAATCAGTCTTGTTCCAAACAGTAAATGGAAAAACGGAAAACCCTTGTTGAAGCCTTTTTTGCATCCAAGCGAAGGAAACAAGAAGAACCAAAAACAAATATTCATAGAAATTTAATCAACTAAACCGCAAAATTCAACGAAGCAAAAATTACACAACAACAAAAAGAACATTAAAGATAAATAAAAGATAGAATAAAAAGATAAAATAAAAATAAAGATTAATAATCAAATTTATAATAAAAAAATTTTAAAAAGTTTTTAATAACAAAATAATTATAACAGCACTCACATAAGTATACAAATATACATACATATTACATGTTTCTTAGGCATTTAGCATTTCGTTATAATAAATTCGTACTCACAACCAATGAGACACCATTTGGCCAATGGACTTAAACAATTATAACTTGGTATATAAACAATATAAAAAAAATTCAATATTAATAAAAATAGTTTCTACGTACGAAATATATCAAAGTTAATACATAAAATAAACTATTTTAAAATAAAACAAAATAAAATAAAATAAAATAAAATAAAATAAAATAAAATAAAATAAAATAAAATAAAATAAAATAAAATAAAATAAAATAAAATACAACAAAATAAAATAAAATAAAATAAAATAAAATAAAGTAAAATTAAATAAAATTAAATAAAATAAAATAAAATAAAATAAAACAAAATAAAATAAAATAGAATCATATATATTTCAACATGAACCCTGTAATTTTTAATAGGAACGACAAGCCCCAAATTTCTAGTTTTCTTCTGGCCAGAAACAAATATTGGCACATGAAATATGAAACCGTTTCATATTCTTTAAAAACAGAATATGAAACATTCATAGTTTTTTGCACGATTTCTATTGAGTACAACAACCACTGTGATGGCATTCCGGCTTAATTGATCCAAGAAACTTGCAGTATTTTGTTAGAACACCGACTAAGGGGAGAATGGACTTTTGACAAGAGAAAAAAGAACTTCGTATCATGATCGAACAACCGAACTTTCGATAACATCACATACAAATTTCAAGGACGTAAACATATGGCAACATACTAGTTTGTAGCCACCTTTGTTTTTGTCCTTTGAATAGTTTGAAGTTTAAAAAATAATACGAAATTAATGAAGTGAATAAAGGAGAGAAGACTACACGTTTCTTGAAGCAGAAAACAAGGCATTTTTAATTTTACGTTTGACTTGAATGTAGATAAAGTTTTTAAGAAATTTCAGCTCAAGTAAATTGAGAAATATTCGATTTGTAGTTATGCCTAATAATTATAGCAGCCACATCAATATGGTTGTTGCCATAAGACAACATTCTAAAAACAGGGTTCGGTAACAAAAATTAAAAAAATAGATTTTGTTGATATAACAACACAAAAGCCTAAGTCAATGCATTAAAAACTTTAACTTTTCCCAGTAAAAACTTTACCGAAAGGGTTAACAGCCTTGCAGTTCCTGGTGATGCCTCTTACGAAGTGAATAAATTAAAAAAATAAATAAATTAAAAACAACAACATCAGTAAAACATTAACTAACTGACTGACTAACTGACTGAATAAATTACAAAGTTAAATTAAAAAATATAACATACATTTTAAATATTGGAGCTGATGAAAAGTACTCAACATTAAATTAAGCATTTAAATTAAATTATAAAAAAAAATTACAACAAAATAATAATTATGAAATTTAAAGAAAAATTTATATAAAAATTTTAATTCAACTTACGGACATAAGAAGCCAACTTTGCAAATAATATTTGCTCCAAATTTCTAAAATCCTTCACGTAACTACCAACCTCTGTCATTAACCGCAAACACACAAACGCGCTCACACACACACACACACAGTTACTGCAAAGCACTTCAAGTGGGTGAATGTTAGTTTCCATACAGCAGTGATGACCATTCAACTATTTGCGACGCTGCCTCACATTCGTTTATCTGCTTCGGCATTACTCTAACTTGCGATTAGCAGAATAGCTGTCACTGACTATATACATTCTGCCCGATTTGCAACTATATGTGCTGGCATTAGTTCTTTGAAAAAATTTAACAATTTTGTGATTTCACTTTTTATACAAATTTTTTGCACTTACTGTCCCTTAACAGCCACAAATTTACAATTACAATTGGAAATTTCTTTACAATTCACATTTCGCATTGAATTCCCATTTGTCATTTAACGCAGACATGACTTGCACAATTTTCAATTTTTATGATATTTTGTAAAGTTTCCCTAAAAAATATATAGTTGAACTTGAAACATGCGTTCATATGTATAGCACTTACAGTATACGAATTACAAGACAAGTCATAGCAAAGTTTTTTACTCAGTTAATGTTGATTTAAGTTTAGTTGAATTTTATTGCAATTAATTTTAATTTTAATTTAATTTTTTTTAATTCTGCCTTTAGGTCAACACTTAGTCCTACGTATCATATATTCTTAAGTCGAGAAGGTATCTCTATTGATTTTTGTTGTTTTTTGTTATTTTTTGGGTTTTTTTAATTTCAACACACACACACATTCATAATAAATAAAGGATTTTTTACAAACTGACAGACAACATGAAAAATATTTATATGTTTTTATGTACGTACGAACGAAAATATCTTCATGGATTACAAGAACAAGCGTATTCGTTTTGCATTTGGCAATAGTGGCGCACGACCGGGTGACGAGTGAGTTGCTGCCGGCAGCTCGACTCAGTTGACGCTGGCATCGCGCAGCGAACGCGTCGACGGCAGCCCCTTGAGGCCCTTCTCCAGCTTGTCGGCATCGCCCGCCGAGAAGCGAAAGTTGGTGCCGTGCGCGCCGGCGCCGTTACTCGCGCCACCAGTGCTCACGCTCAGCAGCGAGCGGTTCGCGTTCAGACTGTTGCGCTTGTTAACCAGCGCTGCCGGCGTGCTCTGCTCGCCGCCTGTCGCTGACAGCGTCGAGCCGCAGCTCGAACGCGACGCGCGTCGATTGGCGAGCAGTTCCAGATGCTCGTCGGCATCGCCGTAGACGTAGTGCGTGGGCGGCGTTGCAGTCTTGGCGGGCGGCGAGTCCTCAAGCGTCTCGGGCAGCCGCTTGTAGTCGCCGCTGTGCGAGCGATGCAGCTTCCACGACGAGCGCCGCACCACGGGCCCGTTGTAGCCCGCCGACGAGCCCAGCGGCGTCGCTGCGTTCGTGGCGCTGTTCGGCGGCAGCGCGCCGCTGGAGTGCGTCGAGCTGTTGCTGGACAGGCTGGAGTTGCTGTTGTGCTGGCTGCTGGCTGAGTTGCGGCGCGCGTTGCGATGCGCCGACTGCTGTTGCGGCGGCGACAACTTGTCCGCCTCGCTCACCATATGCAGACTGGTGGACTGTGGCGTCGACTCGCCGCCGCCGCAGCCGCCGTGTGTGATTGTCGTGTAGTGTTCGTAGCGCTGGGCGGGCGTTGGCGGCGACTGTTCGTCGCCGGCTGACGGCAGCAGCGCATCGGTGGAACGACAGCAGCTGCTGCCGTTGTTCGCCGAATGCTTCAGCGTCCAGCGAAAATCGTTTGAGTTCTCGTCGTCGAGCGGCGGAAACGCCTTGCAGCCGTCGCCGAGCAGCCGCTCCTTGGAGCTGCAGATCGAACCCTCCGCCGGCGAGATCACCTCCTCAATGGTGTTCAGCGGCGACACCTGCAGCGTCTGCTGCTGCTGCAGCAGCTCAATTTCAGTCTTAATTGTGGGCTCAATGCCCAGCAGTCCGAGCACCAGGCGCGGATTTGCCAACACAAAACGCTCAAACATGGGAAAGTCCATTTTGTAGAAGTCCGTCTGCGTCGTACGCGACACCTTCGATACCTCGGCAGCGTTGGTTGCAGCGGCGGGCGAGCTGGCCTTCGAGTTTGACGCTGGCCCACTGCCCGCTACGCCAGTCGTCTCGCGACCCACGAGCGCCAGATGCATTTCGCGGCCCCAAATCTCGGGCGGATGCGACGAGCTGCGCTGCAGCGCCGAATCTTCGCTGCTGCTGCCCGTCGAAAAGTGCACGCCCACCGCTGCCGTGCCGCATATGTTGGGTATGGAGCGCGCAGGCGGAAACTTCAGACTGACCTGCGACGCCATGGTCGAGAAGGTCATTTCTTGCAGCGCCTGTATGGCGTTGCGTACCTCCATACTCAGCTGCGCCACGTCCTGATGCAACGTCGACACTTGCGAATCGAGTCGCTCCATCGATGGCTTCTTCTGCGTGCCGCGCACTTCATCCTCCACCTCCACCAAATTCAAGTCCTCATCCAGCGAGCCGGTGTCCACGCTCGACATTACATTGATCGAGCGCTGCCGTTCGACGCGCTCGCGCAACGTTATCAACGAACGGCCGCGCGGTTGCAGCTTCATGAGGCGCGGACTGTTCATGCCCAGAAGCGGCGAACGCGCATGCAGCGGTGACGGTGTGGTGATGCTGTGATGGGGCGAGGCTGTCGTCGCAGTGGCGGCGCCGTTCTCGTTCTCATCGTCGGCACCGTCGGCTTCCGGCTGGTTCTCGTCGTCCTCGCTGATGCTAGGCAGCGGAAACGAGGGCCCAATGTCCGAATCCTGGCTCTCGTAGCCCTCGCGCAGATTAAAGGTCAAATCGTGCTGAATGTCGTTGGCGAACTGTTGCTGGTACTCGGGATAGAGACGCAGCACCTCGACCAGGCCGCCCATGTGCACACACTTCAGATCGCAATAGGTGAGCGCCTGTGGGAAAGAGACAAAGTGAAGAGCTTCGTTAATTTGGTTTCATTTATTTAATTTGAAAATAGTTTGCGTTTGAATCAATGAAGCAGTAAATTATTTGGTGGAATTTAGAAATTATCAGCAATAAAGAATACCCCTACAGAAACTTCGGTTATTGACCTATGACTTTCTATGAAAGCCTAAAGATCTCTTCTAAACCAGTGATGACCATTCTACTACTGACCATTCTGTCGCGAGTAGCAGAATGGTAATCACTGTTCTAATACTTCCTGACGCTTTTTAAAGTTTATTCTCGAGTTACAAATAAATGACCTTTCATGTGAAATGAGTTTACAAATTAATCAATAATTCAGTAAATGGTTCAGGAAGGTTCTTCTTCTTCTTGACTGGCACGACACCGATTACGAGACTAAGGCCTAACTACCCGCAACCATCCACGTTGTGCGTGGGAATGTTTTTACAAGATTGGAAGGGACCTACAGTTTTATGCCGATTTTGAACGGCGAGTTGGGAGCTTTTTCATAGACAATTTTACTCTCAGATGTTTGCCATTTCCTGTTGAGATGACAGCCGCCGAAAGATAAATTGTTGTTTTTCTTTTTTTTTCGGTGTTAACGCAACGGAGTATTGAACTCGCGGAGTCTTGACTCGCGGCCCAAAGCACTAGCCAGCTGAGCTATGGCGACTGCTGGCTGTTCAGGAAGGTTAGGTTAGGTAATGGAAAGGAAGTATGCGCCATGCACTTCCACTCGAAGACCCTTATTGGGTTCATTGTGTTTCCAATCATTTTTTCCAATCAGTTTTTAACCCGTTTTGCTTTCCAATCGATTGGTTCAGTAGCTGATCTGCTTAAAAGTGATTAGAAATAAACAAATTCTTCTACAGAAACTTGACTCATTAACCTTCGAGCATCTAGAAGTCTTTCTCTTGCCTGTTAAAAGCTTACTTGAGCATAAATATAAGCAACAAACTTTTCAGCATTCATGAAAACATAAAGACGTTGAGCATCTATCTGTCTGAGACAAGTCTTTTACATACCTTGTGTTGCCTCCAAAAATTCTTACTCAAGCAACACGCGGACGTGCGACTCATTCGAACGAAGGTCCGACTCATTAAAGTTAGTTTGCAATTGAATCAATGATTCAATAAATGATTCAATAACATACATTGTCTAAGAAGCAATACACCTTTTAGCTTTCATGAAAACCTAAAAAAGTCCTTACTTTCTACACCTGTATGTACTTTCTCTCATATGAGAGCTGCCACTACCACCATGTACTTTCTTCTTCACATCTCCTGATGACTCTAAACATTTGTTCAACTTTACTTTTTCATCTTCAATTAACTTAAATACTCTTAACGCTCATAACCTTTTAACGAAATAATATTGAATTAATAATAATAATAACTTAAGAGTTAAGTCACAACCCTAAGCACTCATTTTCACTTAACTGTTGCCCATCATTTCTGCTTCTTGCACCTCTACCGAACGAATACAAACCACAATACAAGTAATGACTTTCATAATGATGTCGCACAACCTTTTCGACTCCATAAAAGAAACCCACTAACACTCTGAAACCAAATACTTCGCTGCATATAAAACGAAATGGCATTACTTAACGTAAAAGCCGGTCCACCTAAGCACTGTTTAAAGCGCCTTCGAAAGGACACTGCATGGAATTAATGACAGCAGCACGCCGAAGGTGAGCACTGAACAATCTTTTGGCGGTCGTTGGCACAATTAATATTTCGCGGCCCCAACAAAACATTTAAGAAGCCACACGTCATACTCGGCTGCGAAGGAATTCAAGCAAACTGGTTAAGCGAAATTTGTTTGAAAGTAAACAACTGTTGCGCCAAACGAGCGGATCGAGCGGAAGTGCAATTTTCACGTCGGCACTTGATGTGTCGGCAGATAAGCGTTGAGTGAGGACAACGGTAGGCGGTGTGTAATGTATCTGAGCAATATTTTAGCTCAATAACAGCAAACGAGTGTGGAGGATACAAATTGTTGACGATGACGTGGCATGTTGGCTTCAACATTGAGTCAATTTTCTTATTGGAAACCTTTAAAGGGGTTAAAGGTTAAAGTGTTGAATGCGGCCAATTGAGTGAAAGGTTTCAATGGCATTTGCAATTACTTACAGAACCACAGTCTTTAGGAAATATGTATTTTTAAAATGACTTTTTTAAGTTGGCCATAAACTGGAAAAGGTCACGAGATTCAGGCAGTAAACTTGTTGATTGCTTTTTGGTTCATAAATTGCCGATTGGCACAGATACTAAATAAAGCCAAATAAGTACTAAAAGTGGTCTTTGAAAAATTGCCTTAAAGTTGTTTGTTTGTTTGGCTGAGATTTAGAGAAATTATACAAGTGTGACAACTCTGAAGAAAAAATGGAAAATTACTATAAGGCAGTCAGTCGACGGTATTTAGGCGAAACAAACAACCAATTGTAAACTTGGAACTAAACTTGTAAAACGGCTTTTAAAATAAAATAAAAATAATAAACAATTCAAAAGGTTAAATAATACAAAATCGTTTATAATTTGATGCCAAAACACGAATATCCCAGGACTTGGTTGCTTTATGAGCGGCAGCACATCTAACATGACAACGTTTGGAGCATCTAGCTCTGCAAACTGCAATTCTGAGCTGTAAAAAGCTGTAAGAGTGTGTCAGCTGCACTTCAAGGAATCAGAGAACGACGCTTTTCAAGTTGGATCAATTCAATGAAGAAACTTTTTTGTCAAAATGTTTGTCATGTGTGAAAATCTAGTCTACTACTTACAAAGGATTGACTGAGGCTTTAAAAAACACACAGTGAAAGCCTCCAAGGGATGTGAGCGTTGCGTTTATTTCAGCACAAAAGTGTGGCTGAAGAATTGGCAAATTAAATTGTTTCTATTTTAGTGTTTCTTATTTTAATGAAAATTGTTTAAATTTGTTAACTTTTACTTGTTTTGTAAAAAACAATTCTTTAAAAAATTCCTAAAAAAAAACCTAAACCAAACTTTTTCTAACAATCTTTCAACTGAAATCCATGAAATTTATTCAACACTATGCAGCATGTTCAAGCTTGATAAAAAACACAATTCTTTACTACATTACTACATTTCAAAGCACCATTCAGTTGAAATCCATAAATTTTTTGCTGCTTTTGCATTTTTCCATATAACCGAAGTACAAAACAACAAAAAGTCGCGGTCAACGATGCGTATGAGTAATATTTATTGGCAAAATATGCCCAGCGACCCGCTGCCCACTGTTCAGCGCATCTGTACAGCGGTCTTTTCAAACTTTTCATTTATTCATTGCATTTGCAGTCACTTTCATCTGGTTTCGTTCACTCACCTTAATGTCACTGCTGCTTCGCACCACCACATCCTGTCCGGCGCTGTTGGTTGTTGCCGTCATCTGCCCGTTTGAGGTGGCCACCAGATGCACATTGATATCGGACCCGACCAGATCGCCTTTGCCTGTAATTTGTAAACATTGAAATTCATTGTGAATACAAATTGAAAGTGTGAGTGCAATGAAACAGTTAATATGTCAGTGAGCAACTCAAAGGCATGCAGCGAATTTACATAAAACAAAAGCACCGAAAGGGGATGTAAGTAAAATAAAATAAAATAAAATAAAATAAAATAAAATAAAATAAAATAAAATAAAATAAAATAAAATAAAATAAAATAAAATAAAATAAAATAAAATAAAATAAAATAAAATAAAATAAAATATAATAAAATAAAATAAAATAAAATAAAATAAAATAAAATAAAAAAAAATAAAATAAAATAAAATATAGTAAACTAAAATAAAATATAGTAAAATAAAATAAAATAAAATAAAATAAAATAAAATAAAATAAAATAAAAGAAAAGAAAAGAAAAGAAAAGAAAAGAAAAGAAAAGAAAAGAAAAGAAAAGAAAAGAAAAGAAAAGAAAAGAAAAGAAAAGAAAAGAAAAGAAAAGAAAAGAAAAGAAAAGAAAAGAAAAGAAAAGAAAAGAAAAGAAAAGAAAAGAAAAGAAAAGAAAAGAAAAGAAAAGAAAAGAAAAGAAAAGAAAAGAAAAGAAAAGAAAAGAAAAGAAAAGAAAAGAAAAGAAAAGAAAAGAAAAGAAAAGAAAAGAAAAGAAAAGAAAAGAAAAGAAAAGAAAAGAAAAGAAAAGATAAGAAAACAAAAGAAAAGAAAAGAAAAGAAAAGAAAAGAAAATAAAATAAAATAAAATAAAATAAAATAAAATAAAATGAAATAAAATAAAATAAAATAAAATAAAATAAAATAAAATAAAATAAAATAAAATAAAATAAAATAAAATAAAATAAAATAAAATAAAATAAAATAAAATAAAATAAAATAAAATAAAATAAAATAAAATAAAATAAAATAAAATAAAATAAAATAAAATAAAATACAATAAAATAAAATAAAATAAAATAAAATAAAATAATATAAAATAAAATCAAATAATGAAACAGAATAAAATGTAAAAAATGTAAAAAAAAATATAAAAAAATAAAATAAAAATAATTGAAACAACACAAAAGTTCAACCAACTGCAGAGTTGTTGACTCGACAAACATTAAAGGCCACTAATAACTCACCTAAAATGGCCACAACCATATCGTCCTTGATGACTTCCATCGAGCCGTTGCACAGATAGTAAATGTAGTTAAGCGCATCGCCTTTGTGTATTAGGAATTCGCCAGGCGCACAAAAGTTCGTCTTGATGTGCAGCGAAAGCAGCTTCAGGCAGCCCTGTTGTCGTTGTTGTAGTTTTTGTTATTATTTCCATCGTGTAATATGCAAAAAAGTTAAGGAATGATGAAGAAAATTGAGCATCATGCAAATAGCAAAATTGCGATTAAAGCCACTTGACAGTTTACCCAAGTAGCCTTGAGTGGCCGACTATCATTGGGTGCGCACTCGAATACGCTTTGCATACAGCAGTTCATTAGCGAGAAGTTCGGAGCGAGAATCCTCACAAGGACGACTAAGTGTCAGCGCCACACATAAATCGTAGCAACTGACCAATGGAATGTGATATTAATAATATTTTTATTTGCTTTACTTTTTTGTAAAATTAAAACTAGTTCATTTCAAGTTTTCTGAAAGCATGTCGCTTGATTTTTTTTTTATTAAAAAGCTTTGAACACATTAACCACTAAATCCCTGAGCATATTTCTCAAACAAAACGAGAATAACGATGCATCGCTTCAATGACTTAATTCCTATGAGAAAAGGCTTCAAGGTCAAGAGATATTTAATAGCTGTGTGATGTAGTGTAGTAGTGTGCATATTAGTCCTTAGGATATATTTTTTTCCAAAAAAAATATTGGAAATTTGCAAAGATATTCAAGGATAAAGTTTAAAAAGGACACTTTCAATAACTCTTCGTCATTTTGCACCAAAACATTAAATTTTCTAAGATTCTATGGATTTTTCTCTTTGATACTCATATTTTTATTCTGCAATGTGCAATGTGAAATAATTCCTTAAAATAAACATGTCCTTGAAATTTCAAAGTCCTTTAAAAAAAATCTTGACGTCAGAGGGAAAAGCTAACACCGCAGTGAACCAATCAATTTTGCCACAGCGAGATGACAAACAAATAGTTTCAAATAGTTTCAATCAACAACAAGTAGCAAATTTTGGACATAAAAGCCTCAATCACAACCAATTTCAAGATTTTAACTAACAATTTGGGCATACATTACTATGACAGTCAGTGCCAGAGGACTCGAGACAAACGATAGTCTCTATCGGTGTCTGAATTAAAAAATTTGGTTCAAAAGGAAATATAAAAAAACACGAGTATACTGGATTAGCAATTTTAGAATCAATTGTCACAATTGAAACTCGAAATATATTGTCCCAATAATGTTGAAAGAGTTGATCGATGTTAATTTTAACAAATTTAAGATTTGAGTTAACAAATTTGTGACAATATATATATATATACAGTTATCGTGCTTAACAGTTTTGGGACAAAATATCGCAATGGATTCAGAGAGCCCACATTGTTCACATATTTTAGACGTAACTCTATTTATATGTAAAGGAATATCTTGTCCCAATCAGGTGGTAAGTAAATACATACAGTTGAATAATGTTAATTTCAAAACGAGTGTTATCGAAGTGTTACAGCAATCCACAAACTTGCAAAATAAATTTCTTGTAGCACTCAGTTATATTAGGTATGAAAATGTGACAGTAAGAATGTGACTGAAATATAATTCCTTCATTAGGTGTAAATGGGTGACATTAAAAATGTGATTAACACAGCAGGATTTTTTGGTTTAACACAGACATTTCACTAGGTTTAAAAATGCGTTGCATTGTGACAGTGAAAATGTAAATGTAAAAATGTAAATGTAATAAAATAAATAAAATAAATAAAAATAAAATGTAAATGTAAAATGTAAAATACCAGGAATTTTTTTTTAAACACAGGTGTTCATTAGGTGTAAAAATGTGACACAAATGTGGGACACAAATGTGGGACACAAATGTGGGACACAGATGCATTATTAAGTGTAAAAATCTGGAAGTAAAACTTTTAATAAAAGACAGATCTCTCATGTAAAAGTGTGACAGTAAAAATGTGACTAAAATTACACACTTAACACTCTTGAGCTCAACTTCCTGTGGGACACAGATGTCTCATCAAGTATGAAAAAGTTAATTCGCCCAAAAATAATTTTCCATACCTCTCACACAGCTTTTTTGTAGAAAAGTACAAAACGCTCAATGAAAGTCCATTCAAATGCCACAACCCTTAGAGAACCTTGACTGATTTTTCTGCAGTTGACCTTATCTCAGCATTGAACTTGATTTGTTGTATGGAAATTTCTCAATTTAAATTCATGTCAAATTTTTGCAGCTGAACTCAAAAGAAACCCCAAACATCAAAAGCAGCTCGACACTCAGATTCGTCTACGGCTGCTGACACGTTTATGACTGCGTGTGTCTTATGTGCAGATGTGCAGAGGAAATTTCTAAAAAAAATTTAGATTTATGCGCAACAATTTTAATGCGTTCGGTGCACTGCGTCTGGCCACCGGCACGCGAGTCAAGAAACGACAAAAACAGCCAAGACAACAAAAGATTTTTGTCTCGCTCAGCGTGTGTCGTTCTTCATATTTCTCAACTACATGAAAAATGAATAAAATAAATTATTACTAAAAAAAAAAAATTTACAATAACAATAGCGGCAGTTGCAAAAATATGCTGCAATAAAAAATTTTTCAAATATATATCAAAGTCATTTTTCTAACAAAAAAATCAAGTCTGAAAATAAAACGAAAATCTTACAAGAAACTTGAAACGCGCCCGCAAAGCATAAAGGTGACTGATGCCATTTTGTTGTTATTGTTGTGTTTTTTTTTAACTGTTGCTTTTTTGGACATTTGTGCTTTTGGCTTGTGCTGCATTTTATAAATTACACTCTTGAGCGCTTTTTGTTTGCGCATTGTTCACTTTTGACCCACGTCAAGCGCCATCAGCAGCAATGATGCTGCAGTTATCGTTGTTGGTGTTGTTCTTGCTATTGTAGTGTTGCTCGAGTGTGCTCGAGTGAACTATTTACCAAAGAAGGAGTGACTGTTCGACTCACCCATGTGAGAAAAAATACAAAATACTTTTAGAAATTTTTGCACATCACACGCACTTTCGCTGAGATATTTCAATGTTGTGGCGTTGTTGTGATTTGCTTTACATAGTTGAGATAAAGAATTCCACTTTAACACTTTGACCAGCAAAGTTGAATGTGTGCCTGATATGAAGTTTGCCTCAATTTCACTCTAAATTTTTCACGTTCAGTGTTTTCAAAAATAAAATCGTTCTACTGAAAAAAATTGTCCCATTGGGTGTGAAAGAGTTAACTCGGTACGTGCGCACATTCCGCACTTTCCACCCACACAACTGTTGGCCTATCGCAATGCTCGTTTGCTGCGCTGTTTCAGTTATGCGTCTCAATCGCATTTCCCTGCCTCGCACACCACAGGGAAATGATTTTTCACACGTTGCCGCTACCTGCTCGCCGGCACGAAACGATTTTTCATGCAAATCGCTTTCAAATCGCTACGTAATGAAAAAAGTATCGATTTTGTTTGTACGCACCTGCGAGGCCGCCTCGAATATTGGCAACTGTAGAATTTCGCGATGCAGATGCATGGAGACGTCGCCGCGCAGCTCCTCGGGAAATTCGCGTAGCGTCTGTGGACGAGAAAAGAGATGTTGGAAAAATAAGTCAAAAAATATTAATAAAAAATATCGAAGTGGAAAAAATTCTCATAAGCACAATCAAGAACGAAGATGAAGATGTAGATGTCAAAGTCGAAGAGGAGGATGCAAGGAATGCATTTTTTCGTCCTTCAGAATGCTGAGAACTTTCGTGTTGTCAGTGGTTTGGATGGCATTAGTGCTGATATTGTTGTTGTTGTTATTGTCACCGTTTCAAATTCACGCCAATATACATAAATGTCAAATGTTGCAAACGTCATATGATGAAATGGTGTGGTGTATTCGTTAGGGAAAATAAAAGATAGTGTAATTTTTTCTGACGTTGTTTTTGTTGTTAATTTTATGTGCAACAGTTGCGACTGAATCTGGATTTGCAAATACTTTTGTAATATTAGAAATGTGCTCATGTTGAGTAAAAGTGCATAGAGTATGTGAGTTGAAATGAGATTTCGCTAATTTAGTTGTAGGCAATTCAAAGGTAGAGAAATTAGATGAGAAAGTTAAGGCAGTCAGCGTGTAAATGCGAAAAGATAAATTTCAAGTCTTGACAGAATAAGTTTTGTTAATGGGTTTTAGAAATAATTGCTGGTCAAACGTTCAGCAGAATGTGTAATGTGAATCTGAAGTACGCAGTATTTCAAAGTCAAAGAAAATTTTAATCATATGGAGAACTAAATTACTTCTGAAACTGCAATAAACACTGTCAAAAAAATATTCTAGTCAAAAGAAGAAATTGTTTGACTATTTTAATGAATTTTTCCGCCACATAAACTACAAATTCGTTTCGTTTTAGTTTCATCCTGGCTTTTAGCATGTTTTAAGTTTGGAAAATTTCATGAAGATAATTTAATAAAAAACGAAGTTAATTGGATTTTTTTTAATGATTTAATTTAATATTACTATTTGTAATTATTATTTATTTTATTTTACTTTATTTTATTTTATTTTATTTTATATTATTTCGTTTTATTTTATTTTATTTTATTTTCTTTTATTTTATTTATTTTTATTTTATTTTATTTTATTTTATTTTATTTTATTTTATTTTATTTTATTTTATTTTATTTTATTTTATTTTATTTTATTTTATTTTATTTTATTTTATTTTATTTTATTTTACTTTATTTTATTTTATATATTTTATTTTAATTTATTTTATTCTATTTTATTTTATTTTATTTTATTTTAATTTATTTTATTTTATTTTATTTTATTTTATTTTATTTTATTTTATTTTATTTTATTTTATTTTATTTTATTTTATTTTATTTTATTTTATTTTATTTGATTTTATTTGATTTTATTTTATTTTAATTTATTTTATTTTATTTTATTTTATTTTATTTTATTTTATTTTATTTTATTTTATTTTATTTTATTTTATTTTATTTTATTTTATTTTATTTTATTTTATTTTAAATATTTTATTTTTATTTATTTTTTCTTACATTACATTCTTTGTTTTTTAGAAAACAGTTTGACAATTTTTGTATCCTAAACTAATAAAGTTTGTTTAATCGTCGACGAAGCGGAGAAAAGAAACAACGTTGGTTTTCAGGTTTGTTTATTCGCGTTGGGTTGAATAGCGAATTAGTTAACGGAACAAAAAGGCCAAGTCCGGAGAGCAGGGGGCACATGAGTACAGAAGGAGAAGGAAAGAATGGGATTAGTGATGGGATAAACAGATCACTAGAGACAGCAGCCATTTAGCCAAAGTCAAAAAAACCAAATTCGAGGATGTCGTAGTGTACCTGTTGGCCCTTAAGATATACAGTGGTGAGCAAAATAATAAGAACAATACTTTTACTATTATGTTGGTATATATTTCAAGCAAACAGTGTTGTTACAAAAACTTTTGATATACCCACATTGTCTTAGCTGTAATTATCACACAAATTTTACTGTTTTACAAAAAATCGTATGACTACATTGTCCGACACCCGCTTTTTTTATCGATTTGAAAATAATTTTACTGTGCAAAAAAATAAGAACACGTTGTCAAACCTGTTCTAAAAGCAAAATTTTCGCAAATTTCACTTAACGTAACGGTAAGTTATTGTATAAAAATATAAAAACTTGCATAGTACATGTTTAAAAAAAAATCTGTTTACTAACCATAGAAATGGGTCGCGGAAAAACTTGCACAAATGTAGAAAGACAAATGATCAGGGCGATGGTAGAAGAACGAAAAACATATCGCGAAATATCCACGATATTTAAGATATCGCTCTGCAAAATCCATAACGCCGTAAATTGGACGCCAAAACCAGAAACTCGAGGCCGAAAAAAGAAAACGAGCGAAAACATTGATAGGCGAATTATAAAAGCGGCAAAAGACGACCCATGCAAGTCCTCAAAAGTAATTGGACTTGAATGGGGTGCAGAAGCTCTACCATTCGCAGAAGGCTACGGGACACCAATTTATACGGCCGGGTGGTGCGCAAGGTGCTGATGTTGCGGCCAAAAATTTTTAAAAGAACAACTTCAGTTTGCCAGAAAGCACGTAGCTCTCAGAAACCAATCGAAGTGGCGCAGCGTACTTTTTAGTGATAAAACAAAGGTAAACCTAGTTGGATCGGATGGCAAGAAGTATGTTCGCCGCCCTGTCACCCGTGCGTATGACACCAAATACACGCAGAAGACTGTCAAGAATGAAGGTGGAAGCATTATGTTATGGGACTGCTTTGGATGGCACGGTGTGGGGCCCATACATCTCATAAAAGGCAACCTGGAGAGCCAAAAATACATTGACATACTGTCCACTGAAATGCTTCCCTATGCACAACAAGTTATGGGCCCTGGAGTCATTTTCCAACAGGATAATGACCCCAAACACACATCTCGCTTGGCCAAAGATTGGTTTGCAGCGCAAAATGTTATTCTTATGGAATGGCCCGCGCAAAGTCCTCACCTAAACCCAATTGAACATTAATTGGCGGACTTAAAACGCGCCATTGGTACTAAAAGATTTAACAATACGGACGAATTATGGGCTGCAGCACAAATTTCATGGAATGCAATCCTTGTACAACGATGTCGAGACCTTATTGACTCCATGAATAGGCGGTGCATTGCAGCGGAGTCCAGCAAGGGCTACAACATAAAATATTAAAAATAAGAATGGATTTGGTCTGTTAAATAGCAAAAATAATAGTAACATTTAACTTGTTCTTATTATTTTGAACAACTTGTTTTCTATGTTTTTGTTAATTACATTCTTTTCTTGGGCTGTAAATAATCTTGAAAATAAAACCATGCTTAGCCACTGTTAACAAACCTATAAATAAAATGGTCTGCAAATTTATATGGTTATTTTTTAATTGGGTTAATTTTTGTGCGAAGTTTAAATGCATACATATTCCTGTTCGTATTATTTTGCTCACCACTGTATTTTTTCATAGGAGACTATTAGAAATTTGCAAGGATATTCAAGAATAAGGTTTTAAAAAGACATTTTTAATACCTAATCGTCCTTGTGCACCAAAAAGACTATTTCTTTAAAATTCTGGGGAAGTCTTCTTTAATTTTATGCCAATTTTATTATTACAAATTGCGCTAATTTTTATAAATAATTTTTTTAAATATTCAAGTCCTTACAAATTTCAAAATCGTATTTTGCTTGGGTATTTTTCATTTTAAAAGTGGACAATTTCATGCCTTGAAAGGTGTAACAAAATTCCTATTGACATCATTATAGTGTCACAAAATCATGTCCTTTTAACTGCTCCCCAACGGCCAAATTTGGACATGACCTTGCAGGTTTGAGACCTACTAATATGAAGGGGATAATGATCCAGTGACATTAAAATGGGCCTAATTTTGGCCTACGTGCGCTCTCGTGAGGGCCGCCACATCTACCAACCTACCTACCTACCTACCCTCAAAGCAGCCAAACATAACTTGAGTAATTATTCGAAAAATTTATAAGATTAAGAAAATTGTTTACTGACAGCATAAATTTATTAAGTTCCCAATTGAGTACAATTGTTCTGGGATTAAATAATAATAAACAATTTTTTACTCATTTGCATAAACAAATAATTGATTTTTGTCGATTGAAATAACAAAAAAATGTATTGGTCTTTCTTGAGTTACATTTTCAAATGTAAATTTAAATTCAACATAGAGTAAGTTGCGCAATGCATTCATGTGTGCGTAGTTGAAAAATTTGCATTGCATTTTTCAATTTATTTATTTATTTTTTTTGCAACCACTGCTGAGAGTGAATTGCAAAAGTGGTTTTCAAATGTGACAGAGAAAGTCTCTTTATTTTTAACAGAAAAAACCTACACAAACACCGCAGATGAGTGCCATCCATCTATCTGCATATCTTCGCCTCTAAGCTTCTTTGCAAACTAGAGCAGGAAAGCAATGGAAAGCAGCTGGTGAGTGTAGTAAAATTTTTATACGTTCCCAATGCATTAAGACATATGGAGAGAAAATGTGGCAAACCATAAAGCAGCCAGTGAAATAAATGGAAAAATGTAGTCATCGTCTGCACAAGTAGAAAATCACTCATACGACCCGATGTGCTGAATTCAAATGTACAAAAGAAAATCTTCCAAGCTGACACACGTGTACACATCGCTTACAATTATGCAAAACGTGTAAAAACACACACACAAAATTACCAAACTAAAATAATAAATGAGATGGCAAGAGCAGAGTTAAAGGCGGCCTAAATTTGAAAAGGGTGAATGAAAAATGCTGGCTGAAGGCAGCAAAAGTTTTGCCAAGTATACTTTACTCTTTGGTTTGCTGGTTGGTGTTGGCGGAGGACTTTATTGAAACGCTGGCGGTGCTCTTTGGAGCACACAACACAAATAAACTGAGTAACAATAAAAGCAATTTTGGTCGCCATACACGGCCATACACACAAGTCGGTTTACGAATTTCCGAAAGCACTGAAGGCAAAGTGCTAATGGGACAGAAACGTGCAGCTTGCAGCCCCCAAATGTATGCAGAAAGGCCACTAAGCCAATGTGGGACGAGTAATAAATGGGTTTTTGTTGTTGTTGTGGGCGGGCAGGAGTCTTTGGTTATGTACACATACACACACACATGCACGAGAGTGTGTTTAGAGTAGCATTATCAAAATGGTAAACAAGTAATTTACAACAAACTGCAACAGGCCAACTACACAAACAGCCATAAAACTACTTTCTGCTTTTCAATTTCGGAGCCAACTACTCCTGCTGAAAAGCAACGCTGGCAATAAGACCTTTTTTTTATTTCGAGGAGCATTTAATGCCAAACAAAAATTCAAATCGCATGCAAGGCAAAACAAGCTCATGGCAAGAACACAATTTAAACGCACACAACTTCATACAAGAACACAGCGCAATAAAAAATTGAAAGCAACAAATGGCCAAGTTAACATGCTGGAAAATATTTTGTTTGTTGTGTGCATTGCCTTTGGTCTTTTGCCATAATGTTATGTGTTTGTGGCACATTTAAAATGCAAAATGTAATAAAAACCAACTTGTGCTGCAACAAAGTTGAGGAAGAAAAATTTAGCATTTACATGGCTTGCTGGCAAAGCAATAAATTCATAATTATACTAATTTATTGTACTCGTGGCAGCAAAACGCTCACAACAACAATGCCAAAACCAATAAAATGATGATAAATATAATTTACTTGTTTGTGTGTATTTATTTGCACTGATATACAAATATAAACAAGTATGCATTGGACCAGTTGGAATGAGTGAATGTGTGAGTGAGTGTGTGCAAAAGGCTCATTACATAACCTCTCTTCAACTGTGTATGTCATGGTTGACTTGGGTTTTTACGAGTGCATAAAGTGTTGATATGAGCATGAAATATATTTATTGTGATTCACTGACTTTCAGCAGCATCATTGAAACATTCATATTCTGTATATTGCAACAAATAACAACTTGTGTGACTTCGTTTTTACGTGGCAGTACATCACTATTATTTGCTGGTATACATGACGTATGAGTGCTATGAATTTCACTATAAAAAATTATTCTTGTAGAATTTATTTATTTATTTTACGTTTGTTGAGGAATTCTAGTAAAATGGTTACAGAAGTTATTTATGTATAAAGCAAAAAAAATAAAAGAAAATCGAAGAAATCTAGTATCAGAAATTTGTTATTTAAGAATTTATTTATTTATTCCTGTGAGTTAATGTTATAAGTTTTTAAAAATATTGCCAATCAATAACAAAACAGACTAAATTTTAGTACTTGTTGCTAGTTTTATTGAATGGAGCACATGGCGTATGAGTGATGGGAAATGTGGTGAGGAAAAATAAAGCTGAGTTTTTTCTATTTTATACCGAGGACTTTTATATAAGAACTGTTCTTCTTTTTTAGTTAAACTTTGATTTTGAATTCTGACCGAATTGGCAGCGATTGAACGTTGATAGCGAAAACTAAGCAAAACAAGTTGTCTGGAAACAATATAAAGAATTGTTTATAAAATTTCAGTGCTGCATTATGGACGATCAGACTTGCGTTAAGTGGAACTTTCAACAGCAGTTTTACCTACAGAAGTTACTAAAAAAATTGTAATTTATTTATTTTATATTAATTTTTTTCTTTTTTATTTTTTTTTATTTTAGTTTTTTATTTTATTTTTATTTTATTTTACTTTATTTTATTTTTTTATTTTATTTTTATTTTATTTTATTTTTTGTTATTTTCTTTTATTTTATTTTATTTTTTGTTATTTTATTTTATTTTATTTGATTTTATTTTATTTATTTGTTATTATTTATTTATTTATTTATTTTATTTTATTTTATTTTATTTTATTTTATTTTAATTTATTTTATTTTATTTTATTTTTTTATTTTATTTTTTTCTATTGTATTTAAATTTTTATTTTATTTTAGATTATTTTATTTTATTTTCTTTCATTTCATTTTATTTTATTTTATTTTATTTTATTTTATTTTATTTTATTTTATTTTATTTTATTTTATTTTATTTTATTTTATTTTATTTTATTTTATTTTATTTTATTTGACTTCAATACTATCTCCAAAAGAGTCTTCAGAGAACCAAATCTCAAAATGATTGACTCAACAAACCCAAAAGTTTAATGAGGATGATAATTACAGTTCCTTCACTTCCTTTTTATCGCATTTCCCTACTGCAACTTATGACAATGCAAATTTTCTAACACCAACTGACTCCAATTTATTAAACATTTTCCTATTTTCTGCTGCGACTTGTAGCAATTCCAGCTCTATAAAATCAACTGATGACACTTTTCGAAACTTTTCCCCAATGCTGCGATACCAACTAAATTCCCAACTGACATTACGAAATACAAACTCATGACGTCCATTTAATTTACACAGCTGCAACGTTTTTGCTGCGGGGCAAAAACTCGCAGAGAAATTATGCCAATAAAATTCAAAATTAAAATCAAAACACATAAACAAACCCAGCGGTTTCTTTCGCTTTCAACGACCACGGCGAAAAAGTTTTCAAGCAAAATTCAACAATCACAGCCACAGCAAATTAATTATGGTAGCCGCTGTACGGCAACCAACGCAATGCTTCAAGCAAAAACACACACACACACTGCTTGTGTGCTTGTGTGTGTGTGAGTGTGCAAAGAGAAAAGCAAAAACAATGAAATTAATGACAGCAGATACAAACGACAGACAATAATTCCCAACTGAGGCAAAATGGCGTAAGTTTAAAATGCGCATGGACCCACTTCAGACATGAAAAATACTTTAACAAAATAGTAAAGAATGCAATATTTCAAGCATACAATGCGGCGCACTAGCACACAGCAACAGCTGAGTGAGCCAAGTTGATAATTCGGCAACGCTTCAACGGTAATTACGACTGTAATACCTTTTAATTTTCGCTTCTCTGTGTGGCGTTTAACAAATATTTGTTTGTATGTTTATAATTTAACAAGGAAACTGCAAAGAAGCGCTGTGAAAAGACGCAAACGTGTAAACAAGTTGAAGCAGGAAACTCATTAAATGAAACGAAACGAAACTGTTGCCAAGCAGCCGCTGGCTCCGGCGAACAGAGCCAAAGAAAAGTGCTTGAAGAGAGAAGAAAGAGGAAGAAGAGGCCAGGTGTGTGGCGAAGCGCTGCTACAGTAAACACTAAAAGGCGGTCAAAGGGTAAAAAGGGAAAAGCCAAGGAACTTGAATAGTGATTGAGTGAGCTTCTCACTGTTGTTGTGCTGACAGCGCATTAAAACACTTGTCAGTGATAAAGCATACTCGCGGGCGCGCTAAATTATTTTTGGGCACAGCACAAACAGCGCAAGGAAGATAATAAAATTTTAAATATTTAATTTAGCAACACTGTCAGCTGAGGCAAATTAAATGGCCTCAAATATTTGCTTACTACTCTCGTTGTTCATGCAGCCTGAAAGCATGCCACACGCATTTTGTTGACATTAAATGTTGACCAAATGGGCAACTTTGCGTCAGGCACATTTAGCCAAATAATTTGTGTGGTTTTGGCAAAACTTTTTGGACATTAATGGTGTTTTCATGAAAAGCACAAACCGCATTATTAGCTTGAAAACAACTAAACTAAGTTTTATCAGAACGCGAGCTGTCAGTTGCAATTGTTCAGAGTTTAATTGTAATTTTGTTGTGGTCAACCAGAAATTAAGTCAAAACTAAAAATTAATTGAGGAAGAGTTAAAACAGATTTTTGATGAAGATGAGGAAATTGGAGGAGGATGGAGAAAATATTTTGAATTTGTTGCTTTGGCTTTAAAAATTTACTAAAGCAGCCACGAAAGCTGAAAGAAATGTTCAAAAGTAAACAACTGAAAGCCTGGGAATGAGGATCGAAGCATGAATAGAAATCAGATTTGGAAGTTTATGGAAAAAGTTGACTTTTTAAAATTTTATTTATCACGCATTCACAGCTATCCAAGAAATATAAAATTTTTTTCTTAATTTTCAAATTGGGCAGGTAAAAAAAAAGTTGTTTGGTTTACACATTTTTGAGTTAAAATAAGAAAACCCAAAATTCAGTATCCATTTAGGATTTTTGTAACTAAATTCATCAACCATTCTGGTTTTTCATAACCAAATTCAGTAACCATTCTGGGTTTTACAACGAAATTCAATAATCATCAATCAATCGTTTATAATCAAATTCAGTAACCATTTTGGGTTTTCAAAACCAAACTCGGTAACTACTTTGGGTTTTTATAACCAAATCAAGTAACCATTTTGGGTTTTCGCAACCAAATTCTGGTTATTTATAATCAAATTCAGTAACTGTTTTGGATTTTCACATTCAAATTCGATAGCTACTTTGGATTCTTATAACCAAATCAAGTTACCGTTTTGGGTTTTCGCAACCAAATTCAATAACCATTCCGGTTATTTATAATCAAATTCAGTAAGCATTTTGGGTTTTCACAACCAAATTCAATAACCATTTTGGGTTTTCATAACCTAAGTGATTACTGAATGAATCAAAACGTGAAATTGGATTTTTGAAAATTTCAGTTACAAAATGGTTACTATTTAATTAAAGTTAAACTGAAACATATACGCGGTGCCCCAGTGACTCCTGTAACGGACAGCGCAAACCAAACCCATCTTAGCAAAGTCCACAACCATCCTGCTGTCACCTCTCTAGCAAAACAGATGGCGCTTTGAGCGGTAGCTCACGACATCGGAGGAGTCGGAAATGGCGGTAGATGGCAACGCCATCATTTAGCGACAGGTCAATCACCAACCTTCAATCAGAACAACTCAACCGATTAACGTAACCAAAACAAGGCAATGTCTTGTGGAGGCCTTATGCTCTAAATAAGAATTTCTAGTTCCAACTGTTTAAATACTCATCTTGTTCTATCACAATCTTCTTAAAGCAGATAATAATTTTATGAGACGGAACAGTGTGCTTTGGAAGGTCTTGGCAACACCTCCAAGTGTGAAAGGGAAACTGCCAACTGCCATTTGCATTCAGCACTAAACTGTTGGTCCCCTTCTCCAACTGTTTCAAACGGGTGAAATTTGTGGTATCACAATAGTCCATAACTTTTCTCATATATTGTATTATCTTCAAATTTAAATCACATTTCTGAAAATTGCGACCTAAGTAATATAATTGTGGTCATATGGACAAGTAGCATTGGTTAGAACATCTTATGTGCAAATTACATAGTTTAGAAAATAAAAATAAAAATTTCAAAATTCAAACTTCAACTTCCATACTCTTCCATGTGACTACAGATCTATCTATTCCGAAAAATTTCGAATTCTCTCTACACTCTACACACTCCATCACTACTTCCGGTACACACTTCTATCTCTGGATCTGTCATTCGTTTTGTATAAGCAACTTTGAAATGAGCTGCTCACCTAATTTCGACTGCAAAAACTTTGTTATTTATATGCAGAACAAACAAAATATATGCGTTTGCGTAAACAAATAATGGTTTATAATTTCATTTGAAATAGTTTAGAGTTTTTCTAGAAGCTCGACATAATTAAAGCAAATCAATTAAATATTTTTAAATGTAAATATACACAAACAATTTTGTCTATTTATATTATTTTTAATCTATATTGCTTATAAAATATCAACTACAAATCAAATAAATGAATGAACAGCAAAAATTAAAATACAAATAATAATAAACATTTATTCATTCATTTATTAGATCAATTTTTTTACACTGCTCATTTGCCTTCAAGCTTTGCAATTGTGCATGAATTATGAATTCTTTTTAAATTTTAAGCAAAATTTCACACTTCAAACATTTAAGCTTTGCGCATTGAATCAAAGACACAAGTAAACAAAAAGACAACGCCAACGGCCAACCACTCAACGACTGACACTTTGACACTTGAACGAATGCTGTGAACAATGATAAAAGACCACATTTGAAAGTTCAGAACGGCAACTTGCAAACAATAACACACAACGAAACTGACACTGAGGCAACACAACAACTGCACTATGCCACACACTGCCGAAGGGGAGTGGCATGCATATAGGTGCTGGCTGTGATGCCGTGCAATGCCCTCAACATTTACATTTTATGCAAATGCGAAAGAAGAGACGTAGCCTGCTGCCTGGTCAGCTGCACCGTGTGGGGGTCAAAATGGCGCCAAAATACACACTCACACACACACACGCACACCTAACATACTTTTGTTACTTGCCAGCGTTGACGGTCAACTGACAGAAAGCCAAGCGGTCGGCTTGACATAAGGAATTCATAAATAAATTACACAAATGAATGCGTTTGGTCGCTGGCAGCCGACAAGTATGCAATGGAAATGTTGGCAATATCAATGACAACAACAATAGTATCAGCTGCATTCACACTTAAGTGACACATTTTCACTCACCTCATATATATCGATGCCATGGTTGAGCGACCACGAAGTCTGGAAATAATCCTCAATACGTTGTTTCAGTTCTTTGGGCATCTGGCGGTTGCAACGTGGAATCAACAGCGCCAACATTGTGCACAATTGATGAGCATGTAAAAAAGAGATAGATAGATAGAGAAAAAGAGAGAAACAAAATTTCATTGGCAATTGTAAGCAAATTGAATTGTATTGTGGTAGCAAAATTGTGGCACAATGTGTGCGAATGATGTGTCAATGAAATATGGACAATACGTAAAAAATTCAATAAAAATTGACAATGAAATTTGCTGATGCAAACAAAACTAGCATGATGTGATATGACGCTAAAATATTTATGATAACTGGTTTTGAAAGTTACAATGTGTTGCAGTGCACTTGTAAGCGATATTGCTTGGGTAATATTTATAAAATTTTTAAATTGAATATCATCTCTTTTCATTTTCATGTCAGCCAAAAGAGACATCAGAATGAAGAGAACACAACCAAAAACCAACCAACAATACGTAAAAATTTTTCAAAATACCAAAATTTACTTTCATATACGAACCGTTAATATTTTGAAGCTTTCAAACAAATAAATTTTTATGGAAATTTTTAGATAATTTTATGCAGAAAAACGATTTGACCGAACTATTTTTAAACTCGATTTTGTACATTAAAAAAAGTAGCTGAACAACTTAAAAAAAAGTCCATTCAGCTGCTAATGGGTTAATCATCATCAAGTATTTTCAATAAATATATTTCAAAAAATTATTTTTATGGAAATGTTTGGATAATTTTATGCAGAAAAACGATCAGACCGAACTATTTTTTAAACTCGATTTTGTACATAAAAATAAGTGGCTGAAAAACCCTTTAAAAAAGTTCAATCAGCTGCCAATGAGTTAATCATCATCAAGTATTTTCAATACATTTTATAATCAATGAATTTTCCATAAAAATTGCTTTCGATTGATAAAAGGATATTCAATTTCGAAAATAGCACATTCGAAAATAACTGTTGCTCTGATTTTATTTGATTTCACTGATTTTATTTATTACCACATGAAATTGCACCAAAACCCTCGTAAACGGCAATGAGGCGCATCACACAGCAATGCTCCACCGCAGCCAGTTTCAATCGTTAAATGTGTAACGTGGAATAGCCGAACGCAGCGGGCAACTTTACTCCAAACAACTGAGCACGTCACAAGCTACACTGCCGTACTGCCGCACGCATATATAAACAATGAATTACTTATTTAAACCAATTTCCCCCACATTAGGATGCAACGACACAGACACAGCCGCAAACACACGCAACGGATTTAGCTGAAATATCTTAATTTTTGTCAATGTCACGTATGCCACCCCAACACTTTTTGGCTTAGGATGTCATTTAGTGGTGTGCGTGTGCGTGTTTGTGAGTGTGTGTGTTCAGCAGACACACACAGCCACACTTACTTCCTGTCTGTCCCCCTTGTTAACTTCAGCCTAACTCTTGCCTTTTATTTTCATGCCCTCACTCGCCATTGCTTCTAATTTCCCAGTATCCTCTTCCGAGCACACAGACAGCCACCAACACTGCTGTCACTGCCGCTGTCACTGTCACAGTCACTGTGGCACCTGTTGCCCCTCGACCGAACGCTGACAATAAACGCCCACAGCGCACAAACACAATCAAATGATGCACGTCGGCTGTATGCGTTGGCTCGTGTGCTGCCACGTGTGTGCTTGTTTGCCCATATTGTTGTTGTAGTTGTAATACACATTTGCCCATTTGCAGCGCCCTTGATTTCCTCGCCAGCTGCACATAATACCAGGTACTCTATATATGTAGGCACACTCACTCCTGGATCTACAACAACCAACCCAAAGGATTACATGTCAACTTGCAACTATTTTCAGGCAACGAAACTGTCACACCCACCAATTCGCCTGGTCGCAGCTCAATTTCTGTTCACATGAAATTTCCGGTTGGTTGCTCGTCGCTGCTCTTTTATGCGTTTGGCTTGCAGTGAATTGCTTAAGCCAAACGCCGCGGCGTTTTTGCCATAAAAATAAATGACAGCCAGTTGAGCGCAGCCAAACGACAACGCAACACTCGACACTTCACTGCTCTCCGAAGTGAGCGTACAAGGCAACAATGGCCAATGCAGCGCACATATGGGTCACTGGCGTTCGATGTGCACTTATCCAGCCACACGCACACTCACACACACACACACATTTACTCACTATTTCTATTTATTTATGCGCTGCACTCGAGCGGCACACGGCGCCAATATAATTCCGCCGCGATTATATTCACTGCGCCGTTCATATTCGTTTTATATTCGCTGCGGTATTAGAGCGCATTAGTGGCAAACGTTGCTCGGCCGCAGGACGAAGCGGGGCGCCCACATTGACAATAATAGCTTTTTTTGTGGCCGCCACAAACTGCAGCTGCAGCTGCATCGCATTTGCCTGAATGGTAAAAGTGTGTTAAGCATTTATTGCATCACAGTGCGCCATTTGACAGACAGACAGATCATGATGCACAGACAGCCGAGCATTGTCTGTCAGTGGACTGTAATTTATTGGCCAGAAGTTGGTGCTGCCATCTGGCTACCTCAATCGAGCTGTGTGCCTAGATGTCTCTGGTCTATGTTCTTCTTACTTGAGCTTTTCCAAGAGCCACAAGTCACTCTACTAGAATGTCTATCTGTCTCTTCATCTGCATTTCTTTTGGGGTTTTTTAAGTAGAATAGAATATTTGTTTTCTAACAGGCAGTCCATCCCTTCATTATTGTCTTTCCCCTAGACTGCCACTCTATCTTATAATTCGTTTATCTGTCTATCTGATAGACGGTTGTGATATACAGACAACAGGGCCATCTGGCAGCCTCGCTTTTTGAATGCCTGGCTGTATCTACTTTACGTGTATGTTCTTCGAACCCATTTTTACTTTCCAAAAAAAAAAATCACGCATTAACCCATATAAGCCCAGCGATTTTTTTTGTCAATATTCGAATGAAACAGTTTTTTTAAGGTGAAATGGGGTCGGACAATTAAAATTTGGGGTCAACAAAATTTCCGATTTTTAGTTTTCGAGATATTTGGTGTTTAATAAATCGAACACCTAACTATAAATATATATTGTGGCTATAATATTGGTTTTATGAGAAAAGTGTAAATATATTTTCGAGAGTTTGATCAATTTTTAACAAGACTGGATAGTTACTTTTTTAAATATTATTGTTTTTTAATGTTTTTCAATGCTTTTGAAATGTTGCCAAAAATTATCTTTTGTTTGGGGAATTCATACAACTGGGAAGAAGTGCGAGAAATGAATATATTTATCCCATATTATACAAAATATCCCATATTAACTTTTGTTATTGTTTATTACAAATCAGACCATCATATTATGCAAAACTTTCGCGTTTGAAGTTAAAAACAGAGCCCAAAAAAATTTATGGAAAATGTTAAAATTTACTGCTCGATTAATCGAACATTGGGCCGATATGGGTTAACCTCCTAACTAGAATGTCAATCTCTATATCTGTGGCATTTTGACAAAACAACCTAAGTCTAATTTTTTAAAATGTTCAGGAGAGCGAAAAAACTGCTGAGGTGCAGACCAAATCTCATACAAAACTCGAGAAAAGTTGAAATTATACACGTCATATCTCTGTAACTAAATGTCATAGAAACAAACCGATTACACCAATAGAAGCATCTTTAAATTGTTTCTTTATGATTAAAAAAATTGGAAATTTGACTTAAGTCGACTTAAGTGCTTTTGTCAAAATTCCAAAGATATATTTCGATCGACTTATCTGTATGATACCACCAGAATAAACCAACCAACCAACCAACTATTCAATCAATCTGTTTGTCTTTAGGTTTGATGTGGTTAGAATAGAATAAGCAAAGACTTTTTAGAAGAATATTACAAAGAATAATTCATATTTTTCTTTACATCTGTTCAACGATTTTTTGTCTATGTGTTGATTTGGGTTGTCTATTCGTATATTTCGCTGTATTCTTGTCTACCCTTTAGACCAAATGGAGACATTTGTACAACCATCTTTTTGTCTGTTTGTAGGTTTGGTTTGTCCATTTCCGTTTTTCCCTGCCGGCTGTTATGTTCGTTTATTTATTTGTCTGTTTGTTTAAAATGTCTTTTTGTGTCTTTCCTTGAAGATGGCAAATCTTCTCCGACACTGTCTGTCTATTTGTTCACCTATTTATTTGACTTTCTTTTTGATTTGTGGATCCGTCTTTTTCTATAGCTTCTTGTCACTTACTTAGACTCTCTATCTATCTGCATAATAGTTTTCCTATCTCTTTACTAACTTATTTGTCGAACTGTTGGTTAGGTTTATATGGTTGTCTTAGTTGCCTATCTGTTGACGCATTTATCTCTTTATCTTTTGCTTTGATTTCTCTACCCATCTCTTTCTAAACCTTCTTGTCTTCCACTTGGGCTGACTATCTATTATTTCAACTACCCATCTCCTGAGTTGGTTTGTCTCTCTCTACGCCTTCTTGTCCACCACTTAGTCGGTCTGTCTATCTGTTGACCCATTTATCTGTCTGTCTCTTGATTTAATTTGTCAATTCGGCTCTTTCTATACCTTCTTGTCCACCACTTAGTCAGTCCGTCTATGTGTGGACCCATTTTTCTCTCTTTCTTTTGATTTAGTTTTTTCATCCATCGCTTTCTATGCCTATTTGTCTACTATTTAGGCTCACCTCTTTATCTGTCTTCAACTCTCTGTCTTTCTGTTCATCGATTTATCTGTTGGTCTTCTGATCCTTTGGTTTCTACTTTTCTCTTTCTAAAGCTTCTTGTCTTTTTCACTTGTGCTGACTTTCTACGATTACCTTTTCACCTACTCATCTCTTGATTTGATTTATCTTTCTCTATGCTTTTTGTCCACTATTTAGTCTGTTTGTCTATCTTTTGACTCAATTATCTGCCTGTCTCTTGGTTTTATTTATCCATCTATCTCTTTCTTTATCTTCTTGCCTACCACTTAGGCTCTTTTTCAATCCGTATACTCATATTTCTGTCTTTTGATTTCGTTTGTTTATCCATCGCTTTCTATGCCTAATTGTCTCATCTACTTCTCCATCTCTTGATCTATCTGGCTTTAACTCTCTGTGTTTCTGTTCAACAATTTATCTGTCAGTCCTTTGATCTTTTGGTTTCTACTCTTCTCTTTCTAAACCTTCTTTTGTTCTACTTAAACTGAAGATTATTTCACCTACCCATCTCTTGAGTTGGTTTGTGTCTCTCTCTACGCCTTCTTTTCCACCACTTAGTCTATCTGTTTATCTGTTGACTCACTTTCTCTTGACTCTCACTTTCTTTTGATTTCATTTGTTCATCCATCTATGCCTAGTTGTCTATCAGTTAGAATCTTGACTGATCTGTCTTCATCTGTCTGTTCACCCATTTATTTGTCTTTATCTGTCGGTCGTTTGGTTTCTACTTGTCTCTTTTAAAACCTTCTTGTATTCCACTTGGGCTGACTATCTTTCTGTTCACCCATTTATCTGTCAGTCTTTTGGTCCTTTGGTTACTACTCGTCTCTTTCAAAACTTTTTGGATTACACTTGGGTTCACTGTCTATCATTTCACCTTTTTAACTGCTTGTCTCTAGCTTTTGTTTTTCTTTTTCTATGTTTTTGCGTCTACCACTTAGTTCGCCTGTCTATCGTTCACTCAATCATCTGACAGTCTTTCGGTTTGTTTATCTATTCCTTCTATGCCCTTTTGCCTACATGTCTATTTGTCTATCCGTCTAGTTTTTCCTATTTTTCAGCTTTTTTGGCTACAACCTAATTTGTTCCCTAATCTGTCATTCTGTCTGCCTGTCAGTGTATATGTCGGCCTGTCAACTTCTGCTTCTAACAGACTTGCTGTCTATTTATTTGTTTCACTTCATGTTATTACATTTCTTTTTTCACAAATCACATTTAAAAGAAAATGGAATTCCTGTCAATTTTCCACTTTCAGCCTACACATAAAATTGTGAATGTCTGATTCACAATCTTTCTTCACAGTTTTATCAACTAACATTTCTACTCGAATTTACTCGAATGCAGTGCTTTGCTTCAATGGCGGTGTCACCTACGCTCGTTGCTTGGAAAAATTTGCAAGGAAAATTGTGAATGCTTGATTCATTTAAATTGAAGCAAAGCACTGCATTCGAGTAAATTCGAGTAGAAATGTTAGTTGTTGAAGCTTTGAAGAAAAATTGCGTGCAGAAATATGTAAAGTTTAGCCAGCTGGCTGTTGTTATAAATAATCTACTACTTATTTATTATTCAAATTCTAGTTTAAAGATTCTTTGATTTCAGGGTTTTAAAAATTTTCAAAAATAGTGAAAATTGCCTAAAACTCTGCTATTAATATTTAAATATTTATTTAGTAATATTTACTATAGAAATCTGAGTATTCAGTTGTGCACAAAAACATATGAAAATCCAAATAAAACATAAAAAGAAATAAAATAAATAAAAATGTGAAATGAAAAATATGAAAATCCAAACCAACAATGAATGATAAAAACTATTTACCAACTATAATTCAGCACAAAGGTTGCTTTCAAGGATCAAATAATTTACATTTAACTATCAATGAAATCAACTCAGTTTGCATGCAGAAAACCAAGCAATTAACAAAATTACAAATGAAAATAACAAATAAATAATATTTAATTAAACCACACTGCCCAATATGAACATACAAAAAGCATTGAAAATCAACAGTTGAGCAGCATGCAACGAGCGAGTGCCACACCTGGCACACAGCTGCACAAATAAGCCAACAATGTCAGCTCATGAACGGGCAATGTAAACAAATTTCAAAACCAGTTGTTGCACGAAATTCGCAATAACCACAAAATAGCAATAATAACACAAGCAAACAGCAGCAGCAACTGCACACAGCTCACTGGTTGGCGCACTGGCAACAGCAGCACACTTTAACTAATACGACGAGTGAAACATCAATCACGCAATTCATCGACGCAGCTGCCTGCTGACGGCTTCGTAAACAATCAACAAATGCAACACGTGAGGCACGTACATCCGTACGCTGTTGCTGTTAACATTATTGCTGTTGTTGTTGCTGTTTTTGCGTATGGCACTGTAGCTTATAATGAAACAAATTACGTTTCTCGCTTATGACATTTGCCACTGTTTGCGGCATTTGGTTGTGGGCTACGGATGATTGTGTGTGTGTGTGTGTATGTGTGTGTGTGTGAAATGAAAATGATTCGACACGCTGTTTATTGCCGCTTTTCGCCGCTGCTTACCTGATGCAATGCAATAAAATCCTTCAAATCACGCCATTTGCTCTCGTACAGCGAACGACGCGAATACATGCGCTGAATTATCGCCGTCACATTACCGAAAACGACAGCGTGCATCAGCGCTAGAAACAGCAAACAGTACACGGGAAATGAAAAGAAAAAAACACACATACATAATGAAAGACTGGGTTCCATTTTGAGCCAATTAATTGAAATGGCAATTCGGCTAAACGAAAAGGTAGCGAGTTGGCAATAAAGCAGCATTTGAGATGCTTGTGGCAGCATACTTTTAGGGGCTGATGCTTTAGGGGTTAATTTACCACATTAACTCTTAAAGCAATTGGAACTGATTCGATTAGATTTGATTGATTGTATTAAATTTAAATTTCGATATCATTTTACTCAAACGGGTCTTTAAGTCCATCTATGGGTTAGAATGTGGCAAGTGCTGGTATTACAAGGACCACTTCAGAATGGAGAATATGTCAAAGAATCAAACATATGTTGAAAATTTTGCCATATCTCTGTGTTATGTTATAATTTTTGCCACAATAATTATTTGATTATTGCTCTCTAATATAATTTTTGCCCTTGTTTTGCATGATTTTGTAGGCTATATCCTTAACTCTGAACTTAAGGGCTCTAAAGAGTTAACTGCATTTAAAGCCACTTTGTAATATTACAAGGCTATCAGAACTCTCACACCTTCACACACATACTTACCGCCAATTAGCATCATTATAATTGAGAACACCTTTTCCGCTGTTGTATTGGCCGAAACATTGCCAAACCCCACCGATGTTAAACTGGTGAAAGTAAAGTACAGCGCCGTTGAGTAGGCTTCCGCATTGGTGATGTTCGAGATGGGTATTTTTAGACGCTCTGACAAGGCATGCATCCAGCCTGTTGAATGAGAAAGAAGATAACAAAATACAAACTTGTCATAAGATTTTTGTAATGAGGATCCAAGAAATTAATCAATTGGCAGTAAGTCAGTTAAAGGTCCGTTTTTAAGTCCATTTTTTATTTATTTTATTTTATTTTTTATTTTATTTTATTTTATTTTATTTTATTTTATTTTATTTTATTTTATTTTATTTTATTTTATTTTATTTTATTTTGTTTTATTTTGTTTTATTTTATTTTATTTTATTTTATTTTATTTTATTTTATTTTATTTTATTTTATTTTATTTTATTTTATTTTATTTTATTTTATTTTATTTTATTTTATTTTATTTTATTTTATTTTATTTTATTTTATTTTATTTTGTTTTATTTTGTTTTATTTTGTTTTATTTTTCCACGATTTATTGAACTCCTTAAGGGTTAAATATTACATATCGGTTGTATAACAACAAGATACATAAAACTATTGCAGGTACATGGTATTTTCTTAAGCATATATACAATTTAACTTTCAATACTTAAAAACGAACGAACAATTGACGTTGTTGACAATATTACTGATTTTTGTATAGTCAAAAATTTATCCGCTAATTGAAGCCTCTCCAGTGTCGTCATTAATGTTTTGGGCACTACCCCTGTCGATGAAATGATGATTGGTACAATCACTACCTTGTCGAGTTGCCACATCTGTTTCAGTTCTTGGGCCAGTTGCTGATATTTCCTGCTTTTTTCCGCGATACAGTCCTGTAGGTTGTGTGTGTTGGGAACTCCGATGTCAATTAGATGTGCGTTATTTGTCAATTTTTCGAGCAGGATAACATCTGGTCTGTTGTGCGGAATGCTCCTATCCGTCAATACTGTGCGATCCCAGTAAATCTTGAACTCGTCATTTTCTAGCACTGCACTGGGCGTATACTTATAATATGGTAATTCTTCTGTTAGCAGCTTGGTCCGTATTGCAAGGCTTTGGTGCACAATTTTTGCAACGTTGTTATGACGCGTCAAGTATTCAGTGGCCGCTAACATTACACATGCTCCAGTGATATGTTGTATCGTTTCCGGTTGTTGTTGGCATTTCCGGCATTTGTCGTTGTTAATGTCAGCGCGTGCAATATATTTTAGGTAATTTCTGGTTGCAATAACCTGGTCCTGGATCGCGAGCATGAGTCCTTCAGTTTCCGCATAAATGCCCGCTTGTTTGAGCCACAGATTTGAGGCAGGGGCGTCGATATCAGCTTGACTTAAGGCATGTGGATGTTTGCCATGCAACGATTTCATCTTCCATTCTTCCAATAACTTGTCAATGCGCATGATGTCTGTTGTTATTTTATTTTATTTTATTTTATTTTATTTTATTTTATTTTATTTTAATTTATTTTATTTTATTTTGTTTTGTTTTGTTGTATTTTATTTTATTTTATTTTATTTTATTTTATTTTATTTTATTTTATTTTATTTTATTTTATTGTATTTTATTTTATTTTATTTAATCATTTATTTATTTGTTTATTCATGTAGTATTTTTTTGTTTATTAATTAATTTATTTATTTATTTACTTATTTCTTTATAAAAAAATCATTAATTTATTTATTTATTTATGAATTTTTTTATTTAGTTATTTATTTATGTATTAGATTATTATTATATTAATTTATTAATTTTGTATTATATTAGTTTATTAATTTATGTATTTATTTACTTATTTATTTATTTAATTAATTAATTATTTATTTATTTATTTATTCTATGGAAAACACCTCACAGACTATAAGAATATAAGATATAGAAGTATATCCAATAAAATCTTAACATTGAAAATTATGATATAAAAAGCAAATGAAGGCATTCCAAAAAATATTCCTAGAAGACATTTAGATGTTATTAAAAAATTCATGAAATTGCATTCAGGTTGCATTGAATTAATTTAAATTTATTTCGCGCAAAAACTTTTAACAAACAAATTCAATTTCCATCGACTTCACATAAGTCAGCCTCAACGTCTGCCAGCAACAGCTAACCATGACTGCGTAAACCTCTGTCACAAGTCAATCGTGACAGTTGCCTAAATAGTTGCCGAAAAAACTTAAATGCACACTATGTATCGCACTCATGTCAAAAGTTGCCTTTCAATTTGACCTGTTTCGAAGAGCGCTACGCTAGGCTACTCTACTCGTAATACCACTTTGACGTGCCCCAAAAGGCGCAACGTGCTCTTACAGTCTATGGACTGCAACACCCACATACACAGTTAAACACAGGCACACGCCTTTACAATTTTTCCCATAACGCCACAGACAGAACTGGCGCTCCATTTGGCCAGCCTTCGGTAAACTTTCTCCCTTAATTGGATTGACCTATTGAACTTCTTGTCAGCTGTCACCAACTCGACTCTCGGCGTTTGTAGCTGACGTGCGTAAACCCTTCAATAGCCATCCATAGTATTTCATTTGTACATATGTTTGTATATAAGCGCACACATCAACGCATAAGCCGCAGAGTGTTGTGGCAAAAGCAACAGCTGCTCCTGTCGAAATGCCAAGCAACAACCACAAGCTCCCACAGATGGCAGGCATCCACATCAGCACAAACGACATGAATCGGAATCGTATGAGCACAAACGGAAATTGCATATAAGTTTCCGTTTCCTGTTGCCGTTTTACAACAACTCGATTGACAAAGCGTTGCGTTGAGTAGCGCTGCTGTCATTTGTTTTTGTGTGTTTCTTTGCCTTTTTGCTGCCAAATGGCGTGGCGTGGCGCGCTGCCTTGTTTGCTTTGCTATGCTCAATATTACTTATTATTGTTTTGGCTGTTGATATTGTTGCTGCTGCTGTTGTTGTTATACTTTTTGTTGTATCATTAACCACAACACGAACGCTAAGTAGCTGCTTTCGTGCTCGCCTGCCAATTGTTGTCAACTGTCAATTTGCGATTATTTTTCATGGCTGGTTTTTATGCATCGCTTTTTTGGTTAACTGTTGATGTTGTTTTTGGGGGGCTACTGTTTATTTATAGAAGGATTTATTAGTTACCCAACAGCGGTTGACAGCATTGGCTTAAATATTGGCGACGCATGAAAAGCTAAACGTCGCTTGCAGAATTGAGAAAGAGAAAAGGCTCATTGCAAGCAGTAGCACAGTCACAATTTAATTAGCTGTTTTTATTATTGAAGTTGTTGATGAGCCATACAGTAGGCACAGAGGGTATTAGTCATGATATACAGTGGGTTTGAAATGTGATGCAATATGAGAAGCAACCAACTTGCCACAAAAATGCAGGTTGAAAACTTAATCTGTTTTAGTTTGAGTAATTTTGGGTTATTCAGATTCAAATCTATTCAATTTACTTTTTAATTTTTTTCAATTTATATTGTTAACACAAGGACTCAATATCCTAGAAACAGTTTGAGACTTAAAGCTCAAATATCATAAAGTGAAATTAATTGCTGCCAAGTGGCGTGGCGTGGCACGCTGCCTTGTTTGCTTTGTTATGCTCAGTTTCACACGAAAATGGCTCATTAAATGCTGTGTTCGTCTCACCTAAAACAACACTTTGCTTGTTTTTCAGATCTTAAGCAATTTTGTTCACTATATTCAATATCACTCATACAAACTGCAAATTCCCTTTGAATATTTTCAAATTCTTGAAGTTTTCGTGACAGTTTGAAACGTAAATAGCAAAGTGAAATCAGACTGACATTCCTCTCACAAAAATCACCCTAAATGTCATCTGTTGTTAATGGTTTCGTTTGCATTTTCTCAGACGTTGACAATTGTCACATATGCTATGCTTTTAGTGAAATTTTTACTTTTGAGTTGGCAGACGTCAATCCCGCTAACACTTTGTTTATTGCGCAGTGGTTGTAACAACTCGAGTGTAAGTTCATGTTACTCATACGCCCCATTGTATGAAATTTGTTCAAGCAGAATTTTAGGCAATTGCATCATTTACTTTTAGATATGTTCAGAATAAATTCGAATATAATTAAAACAACTAAGATTAGGTTTCTAAAAAATTATAAGAAACTAGTGAGACTCGATGATTTCATTATGGCGCCCTAATATTCGACCAACAGATTCGGTTAATATGTTTTTAAATTCCTGAAAGAACGTGGATTTAATCTGTTATTTTTCATTAGATACAAATCCCAATAAATGTTGCTCATACGCCTTATTGTACGAATCCTGTTAAGCAGAATTGCAAACAATTGCACCAGTATACCTTTAAAAGCTATTCGAAACCCTTAAAACTCATTTAAGATGTGTAAAATGTGCAAATAAAATTAGCTAAAGATAGGTTTCAATGATAATAAAAGACTCTATGATTTGATGATTTTTTACTACATTAAATATTAAATATCACTCATACGCTCTGCTATACGACCAATAAATTCAGTTAGTATTTATTCAAATTTCTAAGTTTACGTAGGTAAGAAGTTTTAGAAGAGTTAATAAGGGCAGAGTCCTAATAAATGTTACTCATACGCCTCACGGAACGAAAGCAAACATTTATACACTTTAAGAGGCGTTAAGTCCATTTTAACATTGAGTTTTTTATGTTTAAAAGCTTCAAGTAATGTAATAACAACTAAAGTTTGGTTTTAATGATTGTGAAAAGAAGCTTCATGACATTTTGGATATTTATATCTCTCATAAGACTCACAAACTCAGTTATAATGTATTTAAATTCCTAAGTTTTTATAGGTAAGAAGCGGTAAAAGCTTTAAGACACGAATCCTAATAAATGTTACTCATACGCCTCATTGTACGAAACATGTTAAAGGCAAAATTGTATACATTTTTAGAAGGGTTAATTTGAAGATGAAATTATTTATGTTTAAAAGCTCAAATAATGTAAAAACAGGTAACGTTTGGCTTGAACGATTATAAAATGAAAGTCGTTGACGTTCCACTATTTTAAATATTTAAGATCACTCATACGACATGGCATTTGGTGGCATGCATGGCATTTATGTTTAGTTCAGTTAAAATTCCTAAATTTACGAGGGTATGATCTGTTTTCAGAGTTAACTATACTCGAAACTTAACTATTGTTACTCATACGCCCCAATTGTCTGACAAAAGTAAAAATTTCCGAAAAATTACCATCAAACTTTCAGAGAAGTTTTGTTAATGTAGGTTATGTAAGGTTAGGTTAGTGGGCCATAAGAGTGTTGCCTACTGCCTATTCGCCAAGCAAAGATATGTTTGTTTAGAAGTTTCGCTGGTAGAGTCAAATAAATGTTACTCATACGTTCTAAATTCGTGAAATAAACTGCTGTTTTGTTTTAGAATACTTAAATAAGAATGCTAAACAGTACCTAATAACAATAAAATTCCTATATGTTCAATTAAATTGCAGTTTGTCCCAATGCTGGCATATAGTTTCCATGCCGTCCGTCCTTTTTTTCTTGCTCACTCCTCTCTGGTGCATAGAGCCTCCACAAGCCTCTTCCTACGTTTTCAATAATTTCCTAGCGCCCATTTTACTTCTTCAAAAAACATTTGTCATTCATTCAAAGAGAAATGAAAAGTAAATCAACTCCCAACAAAACTTAATTTTAAACATTTTTATTCAAATGCCCAATACGCTTCTCTGTACTAATCTCACTAAGAAATCTCAGATAAGACGCCAACTAATCTGTTACAATTTGTGCTAAATAATCTGTGTAACTTGAACGCTTGGGGCGCGCAATAAAAAGGTCACCTTCACACTGAGCGTATTTGTGAAAAAGGCCAAGCAATTTCGCATCAATTATATGAAGTTAAATCACAAATTTACAGAGTATTCTCGTTTTCAAGCCCCTACACACACACATAAACACGGCAATTTCGCTTAAAAGCCACGCGCAAGGTTGACCCGCGCACACTGAAAACGCCATAAAAGATTAAAGACCAACTTAGCTCCATTCCTGTCATCATAACCTTTTTTAATTTTCATTTTTATTTTTTTTATTTCCAGTTTAAATTAGTCAATGAATAACAAAAAATTCTTAGCGGCAACCAAGTGAAAATATTGCTTTCTAGCTAAATGCAGCTTAAGTCAACCAGCTCGTACGCCGACCAACTGGAAAATCGACTTGGCTGTGACCAGGAAATGGCATGGAAAATGCAAATAACTGGCTCAACTTGTTTGTGCAAAAGTGCGTAAAAACAACCAATAATCCAGTGAGCGAATTATGACCGAATGCGAAAACTTATAACGAACGGATGTTAAAGCGTTTCGCATATGGAATTTGCGGAAATATTGCTGACAAAATAATTTCCGTTTCACTAGATGAGTATTTGTGAGTCTGCCAAGGTCTCAACGACTACGAACGGTTATCAGCTTAGGAACAATAAAGTCGACTGCAGCAACAGCTGCTCGATGTCGACGTTGATGTCGAGGCCGTTGCAGCCGTGACAATGATAAATCATGCCATCGACAATGGAATAAGATAATCAACAAAAGCGGCATCGCACCGACACATGTCTGCATGTGAGTGAATGCACTCGTATGGCATGCAATTTGTACGCAACAACGCCGAGCAGTCATCAAGGCAACGACACAATGAGCATGCAGCGACGGCTGGGCTTGCGGGGCGTATGAGTGACGACTGCAAAAGCGCACGCGCTGAGTATGAAAAGCAGCATAGACATCGACTCGCATGTGGCTATGAATATGACTGCAGTTAAGAAATATTGTATTGTTTTTTGCACTCACCAATATCCCAGCCGTTGTCGTTCATCATGTTCTCCTTTTCGGCTATGATGTACCAGATGCACGCCAGCCAGTGCGCCACCAGCGAGAAGCACAGCATCAGCAGCGTCAGTATCATGGCCGTGTACTGCGAGTATCGATCCATTTTTTGCAACAGTCGTGCCAAGCGCAACAGGCGCGTTAATTTCACCAGATGTATGTGTGATTCCTGTCGGCGAAAAAAATAGGACAAAAAATAATGTTGGGTAAAACAAATTGACAGCATTATAGATGGCAGCGACGACAAGTTAAATTAGTGCGTGAAAAATTTGAAGATAAAATAACAAAAAAATAATATTTTTATAAAAAAGGTGCAATGTATGCGGCAAAAATTAGGACCAAAAAATACAGAAAAATATAAAAAAATATAAAAAATGTAACAAAAGGCAAAGCCGAACCAAAAAAGGCAACGCAATCAACATGAAACCAGTGGCCGTAGGCATATTCAACAAATTATCACAAAGCACCATAGCATTGTCTTTGTTTTTGTTGTTATTGTTCTTGTTAATGTGGCTGTTTTTGTAAAATCTCTCGTGGCGCAATTTCTTCCGATTCTCACTGCTTAAAAGTAAATTGGTTACCCTAATTTGGAAGCACAAAGACCTAACATCACACAAATTAACCAGAGTGACCATCAATAAGAGTATTTTTTCCATCTAGAAATATTTTATGGGTGTGACGCCAGCATCTTATTGCTTTGAAGATATAATCAAAGTAGGTTTATTTGTAATAACAAAGTGTTCAGCTCAATTTTATTTCGTTAGTCTTCTAATTGTCTGCCCATCGGCTCGTATACGCAACCCTTTTTGAATGAGTGGAGAGGAAAACACAAAATTATGGCAATCCTACACTAACTTTGCCATTACTGTAAATAAATACTAAGCTGTTTATTAATTTTAAGATTATAATAATTTCATCTAAAACACTTACACAGGAAAAAACAGGGATACCAACGTAAAAAAATGGCACAAACAATGCTGCCAAATTACAATGAAAAGATATCAATGAAAAGACATTAATGATTTCTTCTTTACTCCTCGGTGAATACTTTGCAAGGAAAAAATTTCCGGAAAAACTTAAGCAACAAAAGCAGCGATTAGTAGGGATACCAACGTACAAAAACTGCACAGACAATGCTGCCAAATTGCAATAAAAAGACATCAAGTGGTGATTTCTATTTACTCATTTGTGAATTTT
This sequence comes from Melieria omissa, assembly GCA_963971225.1. Classification (NCBI taxonomy): domain Eukaryota; kingdom Metazoa; phylum Arthropoda; class Insecta; order Diptera; family Ulidiidae; genus Melieria; species Melieria omissa. Next base: position 12,183,128 of record OZ020269.1, read on the forward strand.
TTGCAAGGAAAAAGCTGCTAAGAACAAACTTAGGCCACTTAAGCTGCTTAACAAAAGCAGCGATCATTAGGAATACAACGTATAAAAACTGCAGAGACAATGCTGCCAAATCGCAATGAAAAAACCTCAAGTAATTAAATCTTTAATGATTCCTTCTTTATTCATTGGTAAATGTTTTGCAAGGATAAAGTTGCTGAAAAAACTTAAGCAACTTAAGCTGCTTAACACAATAAGCGATCAATAGGGACACCAACGATCAAAAACACCACGGACAATGCTACCAAATCGCAAGGAAAAGACATCAATTGGGGATTCCTATTTACTCATTGGTGAATTTTTTGCCATGAACAAAATGCTGAGTGCAAACTTAGACAACTTAAGCTGCTTAACAAAAGCAGCGATCAGTAGGGATACTAACGTACAAAAGCTGCACAGACAGTGGTGCCAAATCGCAATGAAAAGACATCAAGTATTCTTCTTTCTTTGATTTTTTTTACTCATTTGTGAATTTTTTGCAAAACAATGTGCTAAGAAAAAAACTTAAGCAACTTAGGCTTCTACAAAAATCAATCAAAAAAAACTTAAGCTTTATAAAACCGTTAAAACTAAAAGTTTTTTACATTAAAACCATTAATATGAGCAATCGAGACTTGAAGCTTTCAGCATGAAGTCTGAGTGTGCTGCAAGTAATCAAACTTGTCATAAAAAATACTTAACAATGATTCAAATAAAAAACCAAAAATAAAACAAATAAAAGAACAAAACACCAATAATATAATAATATAATTTCATCCATAAACATGAACATGAACAACACTTCAAGCCACAAACATGAAGACTGAAACTTCCTGAAGCAAACAAACTATTCATAGAAAATAAGCACTCAACAGTGTTAAACACAAAATGCTTATACAATCACAGTGTTTTTCTGCGTTTCAAACATGCTGGCAACTCTGTCACTGTTTAGAGTATCTTCATTCATGCCGACTGTTCCTTATTCACTTAACTCAAATCCACTCCCTCTCTTCTGTGTCTATGTAACTTCTTTTTCATTAGGCTGGCAACCCCACAAATATCCAGAGGGGTTAGCAATCAAAATAGTCCAACAATTTACAAGTAAGCACTGCAAAAATTATTTTTTCATTTCCCATGCCATATCCCTTCTACCACACATCACTTTCTCTGTCTGCCTTCAACTGTTTGTTTGGTTCTTTTGGGAAAAAAAATTCAAGCAAAGTATTTCAAGCAAAGCTAAAAGTTCTTTTTATGTTGTTGTTGTTGTCTATGACATTAGCACAAGTATGAATAAACAAAATTCTTTACATACCCTGGCGAACGTTTAAGGCTGCAAAGCGCACAGCAAAAGTTTGAGGCAGCTGAACGGCCAAAGGGAAAACAACTTTTTTCTCATTAAAAATGTTTGCTATGCGCTTAATTAGTAAACTTGATATGGCAACGAAATTCGAATTTTTATGCGACAGCAAATAAATATAGTGTAATGTAAGAAAAAATGTGTAATGAAAGAAGAATTGAAGAAAGGCAGCAACATGCCAAGAAAATGGCAGCAACTTAACTGACAACAAAACAAAAGTGACAAGTGTGAAACAAGTTGAAGGAGAATTTTGAAAACAGCAACGTGCCATTTTTTATGAAATTATTGAACAGAATTGATAAAATATTTCAAAAACTTTAAAGAATGTTTTGAAGTAGAGAGAAATGACAAGAGATGAGGCAGTCAAGTAGTAAAGAAAACATTTGCTAAAGAAAATCTAACCGAAGAGTGCTTCAACTCTTCGAAAAGCTGAAAGCAGTAAAATGAAAAAGCAGACAACTGTAATGGGGTGAAAGGTCAATCATTACAAGGCTGAGACTTTTATGATCAAGGTCAAGCCGAAACGTCGTAGACGAAACAATGGAATGGAATCAAGAATCAAGTGAGAGAACAAACAAATGGCTGCACTCAAGTGGCAGAGATGAAAAGGACCAAACCATCAGGGAGAGTAGAGAAAGGGATAAAGCGTGTGAATGCATAGAGATTATGAGTTTGGCAAGACTTAATAGATTTGCTTCGTTCATTGACCCCAAATAACTCAAGGCAGATGAGTATTGAGATGCGATTGTAAACAATTATGACAGTAAATGCTTTGGGGCAAGAAAATGGAAAGTCAAAATGTTTGCCAGTAAAGAATTCAAATACTATTTTTTAAATTATTAAATTACACAGTACAACAATTTAAAACTTTTTGTGTGCAACAGAGTAACGACCGTATATTCCTGAAAGAGGACGTCGTACTGATCATTTTTGCAGAACAAAGTAATAGTCCAGCACGTCTGAGTTTTTTGTAATTCGCACATAAAGGTTAAAGGGGTCTCTATAGACTTTTACACGGAAAGTATAAAAACTAGAAGAGCTAGAGCTTTGATGTCTAAGGCAAAGTTGTTTGCAATAAAAATGTGAATATTTTTTATGCACACATGAACCCCCCTCCCCCCTTTCTTACCCCCCTTTTTCGCGATTTTCGGAAAAATTTTTCATAAAAAGCTTGTATTGAGTAAAATATTGAAAAGAATACCATATTGTCTTTTGGGAAAATATTCCCCATTAAAAAATAGGAGGGGTCTTCAAACACCAAAACTTTCTCAAACCTTCCGCCAAAAAAATAAAAAGCCTTATACACGAAACCTTCATTAAATCATCTTTTCATTAATTGCTAATTCTGCTTGAGATGTTGAAAAAAATGTTGAATATTGAAAAAAAACTATTTCCCATTGAATAATAGTTCAGGTGGTCTCCAAACAAGAAGTCCTCTCTTAATAAAATAAAAAATTTTTATGATTTCAAAAAGACGCTTTCGCTTTACGGGAATGTGCAGATGGGTCAATATTGCGATTCAAATTCTTAACGTACGAGGATTGCTACATTCTTCAAGTAGCTTCATTTGTTGATAAAACTTTTCACTTTTTCATCAGAAACAGCCCCAAGATTTTCTTTGAAAATATCAAAGTGTGAAGGAAGCAGGGGCAAAGCCAGAACTTGGAAATTAACATATTTTCCCGATTTTAAGTCAAAATTTCATGAAATTTGGTTCAATGGAATTGAAGTCATTCCGTCTGAATTGAAAGTATGTTTGTGTCATCGGTAGAAAAATATGCATCAAACAAGCATCCAATATCACGTATTTTTTCCTCATCAGAAAACTTTTTTAAGTATTTTCAAAGTCGCAAAATCGTGTAAATCGTTGTAATGAGGCTGAAGGGGACATTAAAAAAAATTGGGCTTGTAAAAAACAATGTGCCTTAAATGTTTAAAGGTAAAAAGGCCTTTTGTATTTTGTACATAACATGCATAGTGATTGAAAATATTGAATGTTTATAGGCTTTAGGGGTTTTGGCAACCAATACATTGATGTTATAAAAAGCAATACGAGTTTATCAAAGTCTTTTTTGAAATCATAAAAATTGTTTCTTTTATTAAGAGGAGAACTATTACTCAATGAACTATTATTCAATGGGAAATAGTGTTTTTTTCAATATTCAACATTTTTCTCAACATCTCAAGCAGAATTAGCAATTAATGAAAAGATTATTTAATGAAGGTTTCGTGTTTAAGGCTTTTTATTTTTTTGGAGGAAGGTTTGAGAAAGTTTTGGTGTTTGAAGACCCCCTCCTATTTTTTAATGGGGAATATTTTCCCAAGAGACAATATGGCATTCTTTTCAATATTTTACTCAATACAAGCTTTTTATGAAAAATTTTTCCGAAAATCGTGAAAAAGGGTGGTAAGAAAGGGGGAGGGGGGTTCATGTGTATATAAAAAATATTCACATTTTTATTGCAAACAACTTTGCCTTAGACATCAAAGCACTAGCTCTTCTCGTTTTTATACTTTCCGTGTAAAAGTCTATAGAGACCCCTTTAACCTTTATGTGCGAATTACAAAAAACTCAGACGTGCTGGACTATTACTTTGTTCTGCAAAAATGATCAGTACGACGTCCTCTTTCAGGAATATACGGTCGTTACTCTGTTGCAGAAATGCTGTTGTACAGTGTTATTATTCAAACAAATTATTTGAAAAATTATAAAAAAAATAATAATTATTTAATGGGATTTACTTAGAGAGGTGACATCACAACATAAATGCACAATTTTCTTGGTTTGCATGAAATTTTAAATATTTGGTAAAATTTTCTTATATCATAATCTATATATATAAAAATCAAATAAATTCCGTATGTGTTCTATAGACTCCCAAACCACCAGACCTATTTTAATAAAATATTACGTGTGTGTTTACGGGCACCGTGTGGAAGGTTCTTAGCATAGGGGGCGTGGGATTATTCAAGGGGGCGTGGCACCGCCCATACAACTCAATTCTTTAATATTGAATATCTTCAGAATTATAAGTCGTATAGCATTGAAATTTGGTACAGTGTCATGGCGTAAACATGTTGTTCGACCGGTAAAATTTAATGGGCGTTGGACAAGGGGCGTGGCACTTTTTAAATTCCGGTGTAACTTTCGAACTATAGCGTTCACATCAGTGAAACTCGGTACAAACTAACGATTTGGTCGTGTCCTTCGACAGGGAGAATAGGGTGGGTTTTTGACAAGGGGGCGTGGCACCGCCCATACAAGCCAACTTTTTAATGCGGAATATCTTCGGAATTATAAGTCGTATAGCATTGAAATTTGGTACAGTGTCATGGCGTAAACATGTTGTTCGACCGGTAAAATTTAATGGGCGTTGGACAAGGGGCGTGGCACTTTTTAAATTCCGGTGTAACTTTCGAACTATAGCGTTCACATCAGTGAAACTCGGTACAAACTAACGATTTGGTCGTGTCCTTCGACAGGGAGAATAGGGTGGGTTTTTTACAAGGGGGCGTGGCTCCGCCCATACCAGCCAACTTTTTAATACGGAATATCTTCGGAATCATAAGTCGTATAGCATTGAAATTTGGAACAGTGTCATGGCGTAAACGTGTCTTTCCACAAATAAAATTTAATGGGCTTTGGAAAGGGGCGTGGCACTTTTTAAATTCCGGTGTAGCTTTTGAACTATAGCATTCACATCAATGACACTCGGTATAAACTTATTATTTAGTCGTGTCCTTCGGCAGGGGGAATAGGGTTTATTTTAGACAAGGGGGCGTGGCACCGTCCATACAACCCAAATTGTTGATTAGAAATATCTTCAGAATTATAGGTCGCTCAGTATTGAAATTTGAAACAGTGTCATTATGTAAGCATGTCATTCGACTGGTAAAATTTAATGGGCGTTGGACAAGGGGCGTGGAACTTTTTAAATTCCGGTGTTACTTTTGAACTATAGCATTCACATCAACGACACTTGGTACAAAGTAACGATTTGGTCATGTCCTTCGGCATGGGGAATAGGGTGTATTTTGGACAAGGAGGCGTGGCATCGCCCATACAACCCAACTTTTTGATATGGAATATCTTCGGAATTATAAGTCGCTCAGCATTGAAATATGGAACAGTGTCATGGCGTAAACGTGTCTTTCCACAAATAAAATTTAATGGGTTTTGGAAAGGGGCGTGGCATTTTTTAAATTCCGGTGTAGCTTTTGAACTATAGCATTCACATGAATGACACTCGGTATAAACTTATTATTTAGTGGTGTCCTTTGGCAGGGGGAATAGGGTGGATTTTGGACAAGGGGCGGGGCACCACTCATGCAACTCAAATTTTTAATATGGAATAATTTCGGAATTATAAGTCATACAACACTAAAATTTAGTACCCTGTCGTCTCATACATGAGTCATTCTAATGATAAGATTTGATGGGCGTCAGACAAGGGGCGTGGCGCATTGTTTGTGACCCAAATATTTTGCTGAACTTTGAGTGGCACAGCAATGAAACTAAGTACGAACCTACCATTTTCCCTTCCGAAAGACGGGATGGTGCGGGTATTGAACAAGGGGGCTTGGAACCGCCCATATAACTTAAATCTATATAAATATACAAGAAAGTGACTGTATGTGAGTTACGGCATCACACACAAACGGACCGTTGGGGCGAGACGAAGTTTGCCGGGTCAGCTAGTTTTACTATAAATTTACAATTCAGTCATTCATTTACTATATAATTAATTTATTATTTTATTAATAATTTTTAATTATTATTGAGTAAAGCCTGATTTATACCAAGTTTGACGCCACTATCTCAAACAATATGAGCACTTAAATTCATCCAAACCAGTTTCTAAACAATCGGGAAGATAGAGAGATGGACCGGATGAGATATTGACAGATGTCCGAATAAAAAAGTTAAAGAATAGACAAACTGAAAAGCTAAGGAATCAACAGATAGTTGGTCAAACGAACAAATGAAACAAATTAAAGAAAAGATGAACGCACGAATACCCAAACAAATGGAAGAATGAATGTATGAATTAAAGGATGAACTTAAAAATAGAAGCAGGAAGCAACAGACAGATGAATGGACAAAGGAGCAACCAAAAAGGTCAACAGTTAGACAGACAGAATAGATGGATGAACGGAGAGATGAATAGAAAAAAGGGGAATGAATGGACAAACAGAAAAAGAGAATCAAAAAAGATTTGAACGAACGAACAAATACAAATTTTGAAGAAAAAAGGATCAAAAAAGAGTTCACCGAACTAACAAATACAAATTTGAACAGATAGATGAACAAATTAGGAGATGGACTGAGAGTCGGATGCTTGGAGGTACCAACGCACAGACGAGCAAATGCACAGATTCACAGAAAGACAGTTGTGGATGGACAAACGGAGGAATGAATGGTTAAATACAAAAATTAAAATATATAGGAACAAACGTAAGAATCAACAAATAAACCGCACGACTGAGATTCAGAGAGAAATCTTGATGAAGAAGCACCAAAAATATGAATAAATAGACGAACAAATGAATGAATGGACGAACAAACGTAGAGATTGATGGAGGAATGGGCGAAAAACCGTAGGGATTGATTGAGGAATAGACGAACAAAGAAATTAAAGAATGAATGTACAAACTGAGGTTCGGATAGACAAAAGGATTTATTGAACAAATGAAAAATCTAACGATGAACCAGAAAACGAAAATTTTAACAAACAGATGAACAAATGTTAACCAAAAAGAAAATTGGCGGCACAAACGAAAGAATAGATGGACAAACGGATGGATAGACGGGTTGATAGATAGAAGTAAGATTTGACAGGGAGCCAAGAAAATTTACCCACGGAAGGTGCATTCCTCAAGTACTCAGACTCAGTACTAAATGCTTAGGAAACAGGATGATAACAGAGCAAGAAGTGGGAGGAAGTGAATAAATATGATATTGTTTCTGCTTTGTAAATTCTCTAGGCTCTGTTACGAATGTACAGAGCAAGAAAATAGACTTTGTGAATCCTCGTAATGAAGCTAAAGTACGCTATATCGTTCTACCGGATAGGCAAACTGGAGAATGAGGGAACGAGAAAATAGACGGATAGTCGGACAAACAGAGAGATGAACGAAAGGAAAAAGAAGCAAGTTGACGTATGAAAGGTCATACGGACGAATGGAAACACAAACGAACAGAAAAAATTAGCAATCATACAAATTAATAAATGGATAAAGTAAACACAAACCAGCCACACTTACAGGGCATTCTAAGCTACTTGACAAAGTGGACATAACCTAAATAGCATCTTAGCGCAATAACCCTCGACAAACCATACATCGACTTGCAAAGTCCAAAAGCTGACAACATCCAATTTTGATTTGGTTATTTCACATTAATTCGACATAAATTAAAAACAGCTAAAACGCTTAAAATTCACTTAAACTTCAACACAAGTAAAACATACAACTCGTCTTCTCAGTGGCCTGCAGTCAAATTCTGCTGGTAATAAAGTTCAACAATTAAAAAGCTTTTAAATCGCTTTTATTTAACTGCGCTGATTACGCGTCAATAGCGTCGAGCACAGCCAGACAGAAGACAGAACAAAAACTTAACGCCGAATGCGCCGCAAGTCAAACAGCAACGCGACCATCGTAAACACAGCCACAGCGAGCGGCTAATGCGAACAAGTCGTAAGCGTGCCGACAGTAAAGTAAATCAGCGAACAGCCAAGACAGAGCGTCGATTGTCAGTGGACGTAAAAGTTGCGACCGAGGCAAAATTGTCAAAGTCGCAGCGCGGAAATTACTGCTGTGTGTGCGCGCAGTGCAAATAAGTCGGATTTGGTAAAGTGTTAGACGACATGGCTTAAACGGGCTAAACTTGGGCCAACTTGCAAGCAGAAAAGACTGAACAGCGAACAGTGAATAAAAAAAAAAGAAGAAAGCGGTCGGCGCTGTTCACATCCGTTAACAAGTAAAAAGAGCAAAGGGGTCAAGGGTCATGTCATTGGTTTTATATACAAAGCGAATCATTTCTGTCTCGGTGTCTGCCTTCTCACTCGCGTGACTGCAGGATCAGTGTGCCAAAGCACCAAAGAAACATGTAGGAAAATAGGAAACAAAAAATGCGCCGACAGTGTGGGAAATCGCAAAGACAGTTCGGTCTTGCGGAAAATGACAGTTTGATGGCAGATAAAACCGAGAAAATTAAAGGTGAATGTAATGTTAATCAAGGAAGCTATTTGTATTTGCTTTAGTTGCTTTCGTTTTTCTGTGGCTGTTTTTATTTATATGTTTTCTACTTTACTTCAAAGGACCCTTTTGTATTGTTGGGTTTTATTCGTTTTGCCATAGAGTTTCCAAAAAGATGCTAGAGTATTGAAATTCTTATGGAATGGATCTGACTATCACTTTTTTGATTGCTCCATCGACCCGATCATCTATCCAAGCATCTTTCTGGCCAGTTGAAGCATTCATCTACACATCCATCTCTCTTTATTTACTATTAAATACGCTTAGAAGAACGAATGCAATTTGGTCCTAATAATCAGAATTAATTTGATTATCCTTTCTTATCCTTTTCAATTTTCTTTACTCTATCTTTTTATTTTTTCATTGTTCCGTCCATAAATCTATTTCATTATCCATTTAGTCATCCATACTTTCATTCATTCATCTTTCTTTTCTTCCTTCCTACCATTCATTCATTCATCTACTATCTATCCACCTCCATCCATCTATCCACTCATCTATATCACACATCCAATCCATTCCAACCACTCATCAATCCACCCATCCTATCCATCCCCCAATCTATTTTTATCTATTCCATTCATCCTATCCATCCATCCCATCCATTCCATCGATCTTATCGATCCAAGCCGTCCTATCCATACCATCCATCCTAGTTCCCTTTCTTACTTACATCCCACCTATCCCACACATCCAATCCATTCCAACAATCACATCGATCTTATCTATGCTATCCATTCATTCCATCCATCTCACCCACGCAAGCCAACTTATCCATCCCATCCATCCTATCCATCCATCCCACCCACCTAAGCCAACCTATCCATCCCACCCATTAACGTTTCCTTACTTATTTCCATCCATTCATTGATCTACTATCTATCCATTTCCCATTTCTTCTTCTTCTTGTTCATCTTCTTGATCCCATCCATCCTATCCATCCATCCTATCCATCCATCTCATCCATCCATCCTATCCATCCATCCTATCCTATCTACCCATCCAACCTATCCAACCTATCCATTCTATCCATCTATTCTATCCATCTATTCTATCCATCTATTCTATCCATCTATTCTATCCATCCTATCCATCCTATCCATCCTATCCATCCTATCCATCCTATCCATCCATCCATCCATCCATCCTATCTATCCATCCTATCCATCCATCTATCTATACTATCCATCTATCCTATCCATCTATCCTATCCATTCATCCTATCCATCCATCCATCCTATCCATCCATCCATCTATCCTATCCATCTATCCTATCCATCCATCCTATCCATCCATCCTATCCATCCATCTTATCAATCCATCCTATCCATCCATCCTATCCTATCCACCCATCCAACCTATCCAACCTATCCAACCTATCCATCCATCCATCCTATCCATCCTATCCATCCTATCCATCCTGTCCATCCTATCCATCGTATCCATCCATCCATCCTATCCATCCATCCTATCCATCCATCCTACCCATCCATCCATCTATCCTATCCATCTATCCTATCCATCCATCTTTTCCATCCATCCTATCCATCCATCCTATCCATCCATCCTATCTATCCAACCTATCCATCCATCCTATCCATCCATCTTATCAATCCATCCTATCCATCCATCCTATCCTATCCACCCATCCAACCTATCGAACCTATCCAACCTATCCATCCATCCATCCTATCCATCCTATCCATCCTATTCATCCTATCCATCGTATCCATCCATCCATCCTATCCATCCATCCTATCCATCCATCCTACCCATCCATCCATCTATCCTATCCATCTATCCTATCCATCCATCCTATCCATCCATCCTATCCATCCATCCTATCCATACATCCTATCTATCCAACCTATCCATCCATCCTATCCATCCATCCTATCCATCCATCCTATCCATCCAGCCTATCCATCAATCCTATCCATACATCCTATCCATCCATCCTATCCATCCATCCTATCCATCCATCCTATCCATCCATCCTATCCATCCATCCTATCCATCCATCCTATCCATCCATCCTATCCATCCATCCTATCCATCCATCCTATCCATCCATCCTATCCATCCATCCTATCCATCCATCCTATCCATCCATCCTATCCATCCATCCTATCCATCCATCCTATCCATCCATCCTATCCATCCATCCTATCCATCCATCCTATCCATCCATCCTATCTATCCATCCTATCCATCCATCCTATCCATCCATCCTATCCATCCATCCTATCCATCCTATCCATCCATCCTATCCATCCATCCTATCCATCCATCCTATCCATACATCCTATCCACCCATCCTATCCATCCATCCTATCCATCCATCCTATCCATCCATCCTATCCATCCCTAAATCCATCTCATCCATCCCACGTATCCAACCCATCGTATTCATCCCAAAAAAAATCCATGTCTTCTAACATTCATTACATCTTATCCCACACGTCCAATCCATTCAATCGATCCCATCCTATCCTATCCTATTCATCCAACTTATTCATCCCATCCTCGTTTCCTCCCTTACTTACATCCCTCCTCTCCCACAGATCTAATCCATCCCATCGATCCCATCCCTCCTATCCATCCTATCCAACCATTCCATCCAATTTAACCACCTCACCCATCCAAACCATCGCATTCATCTCATTCATCCCAGCCATCGTATGCATCCATCTAATCAATCCATCAATTTGTACTAACTATCTATTCCAACCCATCCATTCCATCTCTTTCAACTATCCATGATCGTCTATCGGTTCGTCTACCGATTTCGTAAACCCAAAGGTCAACTTCCAACATTGCATGGCTGTATTGCAACGCTTTAATTTGTCGGTCAAGACCAACTCAGACACTTGTTTTTGGCTTCACTTGTTTTATTTACTTGTCTTTTCTTCTTTTTGAGATTTTACTCAAGATTACTCAGCGAAACGCATAAACGTCAACCTAACATTAAGCAATGATGCCCCTGACTGTGACACTAAAACGTCGCTGTAATGCGCCCCAGTTGAATGACACTTGATTTGCTTTCACTTTCAACGCTTTTTGTGATTTCCAAAGCAACGACACTTGTCGTTCGACGCCCTTCTTTCCCCTGCCACATACTCATATAATCGCTTACATATTTACGTGCGCGTGTGTGTTTGTATTTTTTGAGCGAAATTTGAGCGCATCGAGAGCTGCTGATGGCAGCCACAGCTCAATTCACACAGCACACCTTGCGGCTGCACACTCTTGGTCAGAATGAGAGCACAAATTGACAACAACAATAACAAAACAAAATAATGCAAATACAAAAATAATAAAATCATTTGAAAAGTTCAAACAGCTGGCAATGTTAATTTTTTTTTGTTGGGACTCACCTCGCCGTTGTACAAATCGGATGCGTAGAGATGATCAAACGGCAGCGCAGCCAATAAATCCACCACAAACCAACCGCGCAAATAGTTGATGGCAATCAACTTTGAGTCGGAGACCACTTCACCTTTGCTCGAAACGAATGTTGTACGAAAATTTAATAAAATGTCTGCAAATAAAAAAAGCATGAAAAGAAAAACATGAATTAAATAGCGAATCAAATTGCATTCGGCAAACGCCTTAAACAAGCAGCAGCCGAGCAGAAAGCCAACGCGGCGGCACAAAGCGACGCGCCATAATTGGTTGGCAGCTGCGCCAATGTCGCTCGTACGCCCCGTGTGTACGCGCACCTGCAATGAAGAGCGCCTCGACGATGACATCGGAGACCATTGTTTGGCGATCCGCTTTGGCGAAGGCCGCATTGTACGGCACCAAAACGGCCACGTAGAACGTCGACACGAGTATAATCCAGTCCCAGAAACCTTTGAAAACGCCGTAATGCGGCAAAATGAAGCGTGACTTTTTTATTGATTGTGTTTTGTATTCGGGAAACGGGGCCTCGGTCGAGTGTAGCAGATTCTGCGAAAGGCAAGAAAATTGTACAAGGAAAAATACCAATGAGTAAATAAACAAAAATGAGACCAAATACTAAGTAAATAGTAGAGAAAATAATTCAAAAAGACTTGAATAATGTTTGTTTGTACGTACATACTATTTAATCATATACTACACATACACATATGTATACCTAAATTTGCTTAAGTATATAGTTGTACCTATGTTCATGAGTTGCTGTGTGCATGTGTGCATAAAAGTGAATTGGCAATTGCGCGTAGAAAAAAAGGATTCAAATGAGGAGGCGCTCATCGTGGCGGCGATTCGATGTGCTACGGTTGAATGCACAGCAATCGAATTAGTATTAAATCGATTTAAGTAAAGGTGAAAAACTCAAGTGTGAGCAATAAAATTTACTAGTATAAGCTAAAAAACAAATGTAGGAACTGAGAGAAAGCTTGTTTTTATTGATGCTGAAAAGCTACTTTAAGTGATGAGTTAGTAAATTAAACGTATGTGTAAAAACGCAATGAAAGTACGAAATCGAATGAAATCTATTTTCTTGGGATGGTATATGCCATGGCTTGGATAAGTATGAAATAAAAGGAAATTATACCAAAGGATCTGAATACATGGGATAATGAATTAAAATTAATGATGACACGTGGCAATGGAATTCAAAGGAACATGTTGAATGAATGAGAATGTTTATTTAAGAACAGAAAATAAAACTTAAACTGATTCTAGTTGGACTTGAACCAGAACAACATTCACAAAAATCAATGAGTCAGACCTTTATAACTAAAAATAGTTGGACTATATTCAATTCGATTGGTTTAGATCTGAAACTGGGGCAAGTACTCTTTTCACACGTATGCACACAGGACTATGTTCTAGAAAATAATATAAGTCGAAGTAAAAACAAAATGCATTATTTGATTAATTGGCACTCTGAATGTCTGAAGATGATATCAGAAAACTAACATTTCATACTAAAACAAAACTTCTCAGACAGTTTTATGATTGCTTGGCTTCGATTTGCTTGAGCGCTCATCAAAGATGGAAAACAGCAAAGAAAACATTACGTAATATTTAAAAAAATTTCTACGATAAAGGCCAGTCGGCTGAAAATGTTAAATAGTTAGTACAGCAGCGCACGCAAGGGGGAGTTTTGGGCATTCAAGCCTCCGCCCAAATATCTCTTTGGTAAAAACATTCTTGGTGGCAAAAATGGTTTCAATTAATTTTTGGCTCAAAAGTTGTTACGAACCCCCTCTGCCCCTCCAATGAAATTGTTTATGCTCCTATCAACCAGTCACAAACTGGTTTTATCAATTCCCTTTCGGTACTTAATTTTGATGCCAAAAATGTATCAAAAAATTGGAAAGCCAATTGTCATAAATGTCTAAAAAATCATATAAATTGAGTCCAGTCGTCATTTAAACACTGTCTCGATTATCCACAACCTGAACTTTGCAGACAAATATTTTGAAACCACCTGAATAAAGCTGGATACAAAAACAAACTCATTGTTTGAATGCCAGACGAGTCAACTCAAAAAAATCTACATTTTCAACAGCAAATCGCCGCTTACTCACAACAAACTTGACTCATTTCTAAAGCGAATGGTGACTGGTAATTAAAAGTGAATCACTTAGAAAAACTTCAAGCGAAAACGGTCGCAATGGCAATGAATAGCAATGAGCCGACACAAATAATGGCTCAGACAAGATTAACGATAAGAAAAGTATTGCTATGTATTTGATGGGATTGACATGGAATCAGCTACTATGCGTTGCTCCTAAGTGTTTAATGGGGAAGTCCCAATTGTCAACAACTGGACCGTCTGAGGACACAGAAGCGGGCCAGAAGCGACCAGATTTGGCCAATGAAAGAGAAATTGTGTTCCATCAGAACAGCAGCAAACCAGCCACATCGGCAGTGACTCGTCAAAAGTACCCAAAGCGAGCTTGGAAGATTCTTGTGCATCCACCTTAAAGTCCAGACCTATCCGCACCAAATGACTACCAGCTGTTCGGTCTATGGCAAATGATTTGACTGGTCAAAAATTACAATAGTGTCAACAAAAACTTGTGAAAACCGACTTTCAACGTTTTTTTGCTAATAGGGACGAGGGTTTCTATTAGAGAGTCATGATAGAATTACCTTTAAAATACTCGTAGCAACAAGTTAGGGAACCAAGCTTTGAATATTTGACCTGAATCGAATCATTCCAACTATGCCAAATAAAACCTTAAATTTTAAGCAAACCTGATGGATTAACTTTTGACTACAGCTTCAACTTTTCTTTATGAATATTTTCTAAAAATAGTCTAAAAAATTTTAGTTTTTAAATTTATACAATTCTTAATTTAACTTTAATTAAAAAAATTCTTCTTGTTTTTCATTTGAATTAAAATTTTTAAGAAATAATAAATAATCAAATTAAAAATAATATTTAAACAAATAATAATAAAATAAAAAGTTTTCTTAGTTTGAATAGTGTTTTAGTTTTAAAATTTAAATAGTTTTCAAATTCAATTCTTAATCAAATTTTAATTAAAAACATTTGAAATAAAGTCTTTAATAAATAACTCACTTCAAATAATTTTAAATATTTTTCTTAGTGTTCAAATAATTTTAAATATTTTTTTTAATTTGAATAGTTTTGTAGTTTAAATAGTTTTCAAATTGAATTCTTAATTCAAATTTAATTAAAAACATTTGAGACAAAATCGTTAATAAATAATTAAATTTAAATCATTTTAAATATATTTCTTAGTGTTAATAGTATTTTAGTTTTAAAATTTTAATAGTTTTCAAAATCAATTTTCAATTAAATTTTAATTGAAAACATTTGATATAAAATTTTTAATAATCAATAAAATTTAAGCAGTTTTAAGTTTCTTAGTTTTCATAATTTTTTAGTGTTTAAATTTAAATAGTTCTCAAATTTAATACTTAATTAAATTTTCATTAAAACATCTGTACTTCTTGTTTTAAATTTAAATTAAATTCTTTACTAAATAACAAAATTTAAATAGTTTTAATTTTTTTTTTTATAGTTTTTTAGTTTTAAAAATTAAATATTTTTCAAATTCAACCCAACCTTAATTACATTTTAATTAAAAACATAACAGAATTTTTTAAATTGTTGCTTGATAGATTTTGTTTTACTTTACTTGAGAAATTTTGTCTAAACATAGTTGAAAAAATTATTTGTTTCCAATTGAATTCAATACTTAATAATTCCACTAACTCATTTGAAACAAAATCTTTATGAATTTTTAAAAGGGTTGCTTGATCGAATTTTTTCTTACTACACCTTACACTTCGCTTTAGAAATCTTTTTTTAACAAATTTAGAAAATGTTTAGTTTTCAAATTAAATTCTGGATTTAATTTTAATTAGTTTTTAATTTCGTTTTCAAATTTAGTTTTACATTTAATTTTAATTTCAAAATATTTAATTTTTTGCTTTCCATTTCAACTACAAATTTCAGGAAATCATAAAATTCTTGCTACTTATTTGCATCACATTTTTCACATAATTTGAATTTTTGTATTTTTCATTTTGTTTTTTTCAACACCCACAGCTTCCGTCACCTAACTTACGTTTCCCAATTTCAATTTGGTTTTCACCTTCTCCGGTTTGTAGTGGCCGGACAGTTGATAGAGCACCGCGCGACTTCGCCGTCGACCCATATTGCAGCCAGCCGGTATGTCCAGATTGTTGCCGTCGCTGCCGTCGCCGTCGTTGTCGCCGCCAGAGTTGGCCGCAGCACCGCCCAGACCGGGCAGGGCGCCCAGGCCGAGCATGCCGGCATTGCTGCCGGCACGAAAACGCGCGCCCAACAGCGCAGCTGTAAGGGCAAAAACTTGCATAATGAACCCAAAAGCAACACAAAACCAACACGAGCACATGTAATGGCGAAAACACGAAGAAGAGCAATGAAAACGATAGAAACGCACGAAAACCGAATAAAGAGATATGTAATAAATAAGAGAAAAGAGAAGAGAGGGGAAGAAAGAAAATGACATAAAAACGGATTATTAAATTATGTACTTGGGACAGATACATACATTGCTGTTGTTGTTGTTATTGTTGTTGTTGTTATATCTTTTTGTGGGGGGTGGGGTATATTTTGTTGTACACAAATTAACACAAATTAACGCGACACATATATGGAGTGCAGATTGTGTGGATTGTGTGTGTGTGTGTGTATGGGTGTGTGCTTTGAATATTTTCTGTGTGTTGATGTTTGTGTGCTTCTGTTCTTCGTTTTGCTTTATTTTTGTGTTTTTTTTGGTTACCTTTTCCATTGAACTCCAATTTAGATAATTTTGAATTTTTTTCACAGACAAAAGTAATTAAGTAAATCACAATTAAAATATTTATATGCATGATTAATGTTCACTTAAAAAATTCCAAAAAATTAAAATTACACATTCAGCATAAAATGTACACACTTGGCTTAAGCTTGCAACATGTGCTCAAACTTTTCTGACAATACAATTAAAATTAAAAGGCAGAAACTGCAGCAGCCGAAAAGCACAAAAGCGTGAAGCGAAAAGCGAAAACGTAAAAACGCTGCAACAAAAAAAAGTTCCACTGCCAGCAGCAAAACTTTTCTCATTTCACAAGTAAATATGACATTTTTACATCAACCGCCGCACGACCCCAACAAAAATTCAGAATTTTCATGCGCTTTAGTTTACTTTTCCACTCGTCCTCTCGTACTCGTTGCATGCGATTTCGTTCATTTGTTGCCAGCTCGCTTGTGTTGTTGTGTTCTGTTTTTGTTGTGGTTTATATATTATGTTTTATTTTGTGTTTAATTAAAAAAGGACACTTGCAATTAAACGCCAGTGAGCCACTTCTCGAACCGTAATAAGAATTTAAGCGCGAAAAGAATACATTTTGATAAGCAGAATATACACACAACCCCAAACCTCGCGTAACAAAAACCACAATGGAAACTCAGCAAAAGCAAAACAAACAACCAACATTGACAGCAAAAAAAAACTGTATGCCAGCAAAGTCCAAAACAAACACACTCACACTCACCCAAACCACACATAGCTAAGTGAAAGAGATAGCAAAGAGCAGCGGCCATTCAGTCAGCCCGTCAGTTGGCACATGGCAACGCAAATTCCTTCTTTGAGCTGCGTTGCCTGGGGCTCTTCTCATAACAATCGCTCGACCCTCATTCTTGTTATTCCAACTCTTTCTGTCTTCTTCACTGTCTATCTATCTATCTCTCTCACTCTCGCTCTGTTCATTCTGTACATTTGTTTGGCAAGCGATAAATTACAATTAACTTGATTGTGAAAAATTGCGCGCCAACTGTTAAAGGGTCTTAAAAATATAAAACCCCCAACTGGCTTTTTGCTCCTTTTGTGGTTACACAAATTAAAGGATTGAATTGCTTTTATTGAAGTAAATTGCATTTTAATTCAAACATTTAACTGAACGAATGCTTTTGTAAAAAGCAAACAAAATGTTACAACAATGAAAAATTGAGACGATAAACAAGAATATAAAAAAAATATAAACTCCATTTAAAAATAAATTACACACAGCACAGAAAATGCAACAAAAAAATTTAAGATATGGGAGAACTTGTAAGCAACAACAGTGAAACAATAAAATTAAATGTTTTCCAAAATAAAAAAGGGCAAGAATGCTGGTAGAGGAGGCCGAAAGAAAATAAAAGTGCACAGTGAATTTTTTTAGGGGCTCAAAGTGTCCCGATTTTACATACGAAACCCATGTAGGCTTACATTTTAGATATATGATATGTTCACCACTTTGATTTAAAATACCATGGGGAACTTTTTTGTGAAACATTTTAACCCTCTATCTCCTATGTGTATGGGTCAATTTGACCCTCATATCATAAAATTCCAAAAATGTCCTTTGAAACAGGACTTTTAAGGAAGAAATGTACCACAAAAATAATGACCATAAATTTCTACTATAAGTGCCTGAATACACTAAAGCTTAAAATTGAACTTAAACGTCAGAAATAAGTCGAAACTGAAGTGGACTTTTGCAAAGGGGCTCAAAGTTTACCGCTTTTTGTGCATTTTTATGGTGAATTGGCACACGAAACCCATGTAAGCTTACATTTTAGATATATGATGTATTCAGCAATTTAATGTAAAATACTACGAGGAAATTTTTTGTGCAACACTTTAACCCTCTATCTCCTATGTGTACAGGTCAAATTGACCCTCATATCTTAAAATGCCAAAAATGTCCTTTGAAACAGGACTTTTAAGGAAGAAATGTACCACAAAAATAATGACCATAAAATTTTACTATAAGTGCCTGAATATACCCAAGCTCAAAATTTAACTTAAACGCCAGAAATAAGTCAAAACTGAAGTGGACTTTTGCAATTTTGTTGTCAGAGATTTTGTGACATGTTGTTCCTCAAGTAAGTAGTTTTACTTACTAACTGGTCTCATTAAAGTTTCATTGAAATTTTTTACCAAAAACTACACCTCTAACATTCAATGGCACCACAGTCCAACTAACTAGAATGGATTCTATTCTAAAACCTCCCAAAGTTGAAAATGAGCTGAAAATTTCAATTACAGTCAATTACTATTAATTAACTAATTTCAATTACTTTCAACTACTTTCATATAAAATCACTTGTCATCACAAGAAGCAAGAAACTGCCAAAACCATTCAACTGATTTACACACAATTAAATTCAAATGACGCTTATTTCTGTCACGCGATTTCTTCTTGCTCGCATCAATTTGAGTCAATTGAATTTTCCTAATGCAAACAGCCATTGACCAATTTTTCAGCATATGGACGTAATGAATCGCACACAAGTAACGATATCATTAACACTCTCAACACTCATTACTCATTACTCACTCATACATACACACACACAAACTTAAAACGAAACACTAAAATTTCGCTCGACCAGAGTGAACAATGAATAGAGGCCGCATTGTTTTTGGCGCACAAGCAAAGCACATAAAGTGCCTTGTCATGTCCGCTATGCCACGCCAAATCTCTATGTGTATTTGTGTGTGTGTCGATTGTTGCATGAATGTGTGTTTGCGTGTTTATTTGCGAAGCCCTACAACAGTTGTCGTTTATAATTCATTTGAACACAACACAACACAACGTCCCGACGGCAATGGTAGCAATGAATCGGAAAAGCAAAATAAATGCAATCATATTGTTTAATTAATTAGTCGTAAACGTTAAATTGAGCGTGTGTTCAAATTTTAATGAACACTTACATAAAGCACGCACACACACCTACGCAGATATTCACGTAATAAAATCAAGCAAGCAGAGCACAACGCATAAAATACAAACACCCACACACACACACACGTGAGCACATAAGGAAAATCTCTACATGTATGTATGTATGTGTGAAGTATGATGGAAATACTGCTGGCGCACCAGCTGCTGCCCACCGCAAATGATGTGTGAGCATATTTTTTCGTTTTTTTTTTTGCTGAAAAACCGCAACTCGTAAAAATCATTTTTCATATTTTCACCTTTGACTCGTGAAAGCAGTAAAGGCGCTGTTAATGCTGTAATGCATTGTGTATGTGTGTGTGTGTGTGTGTGTGAGGGTAACCATGAAAATTTGATCTCGGTCAATTGCTGTCATTGATTTTCGTACTATCAGAGATTATAAATTATATCGTTGTATGATGTTTTTTCTTGGTCATCTTAAACAATGAATTGAATTTTTGGAGCAAAATTAAAAAGAAATGCGCAAGAACTGAGGTCATAGGTCAGTAAATGTGAAAGTTTGACTCATAAACGGCAAAGGGAGAGTTGGTATATTTCCCAAAGAACTTAAGCGGTCTTATAGATGTTCATCTAGAAGGATACGTCAGGGTATAATAAGTATAAAAGCTGAGAGTGATTCATGCCTGAATGAACTTATTTACCTAAACTTGTCTAAAGCGTTGATTTTTATTCGCTTCATTGATTTTGTATTTTTTTATTATTCAAAATTGAAAATAAATATAAAATAAATAAATAAAAATAAAAATAAATTTGAATTTTTTTACTTCATTAGAATTGAAGCTTCCGCTTTTTTTAATAACCTTTGAACCGGTAAAGTTAGCGTAATGAAATTTTGACACGTAATCGAGGAGATTTTGGGTTTTAACATACTTTCATACATACAATTTTCAAGAAAATTCTATATAAATTTTCAAGGATATAAAAGATAAACATTTTCAAAGGACTTTTTTCATGTCCTTATTTTACAAATAAATACAAAATCAATTTTATTTAAATTCTTGAGTCTTTCTTTTATCATTTGATATACATATCGCCATATTCTAACGAAGCTAAGTATTTTTTATAATTTTTTACTTTTTATCCCCTTCAAATATTTGAAGTCCTTTTAAAAGGACAAAGGAAGTAGAAATGAAAAACTGAGTACGCAATACTATATTTGGTTTCTAGTTTCACACACATATGGTGAAACTAGACGCTAGATTAGACTAGATTTTTCCCGGTGTGAAAAATGCTGTCGCACGGTGTCATCGGAAATGATTGGCATGATTCATGCGCTGAATCAATTAAGTTACTTAGGTTCATTTTTATACAAAGCAGACAGTAAATTCAGTGTATACATCTCAACAAAAGAACTGAATGTGACTTGCAGACTCAGAACAATGATGAGATGGATCCGTATAGTTAAGCAGAAGCGTTAAGACTGAGTCACGCAATGGATAATTCACTGCATCATATTCTCGATAGAACTCAATGTGACTTGCAGATTTGCATCTATGAAGATTCGTGTCGAAATAATAAACAAAATTATTAGAATGACTCATGCGCTAAATCAATTTAGTTACTTAGGTTAATTCTTATACAAACCAGACGGTAACTCAATGTTTGTATCTTTCCAAAAGATTTGAATTTGACTTGCAGATTTGCATCTATTAGGAGTAGTATCGATATAATCATCAAAAATGTTTGGAATGACTCAATCACTAAATCAATTCATTGACTGCAAGTTGACTAGAAATTATTCTCATACAATCTATTCAAAAATTCAGTGCAAGCAACAGCAGGCACTGGACTCCAAACTGGTTCTGGAATGCATTCATAAACTCAACAGATGACTCTATGGGTTAGAGGAAGTATTGCGATAGATCCAAATCATCATCAGCTAATGAATGAAATATAATTTTAATTTGAATTTACTTTACTTTGATAGACCTTTGTATGATGAAGAAAGATGAGTTGAACCAAAGTTGTTTAGTAATATGAACTTTTAGAACCGAAAATGAATTCCTTGGGACTCGAACCTATGGTTGAATTGACACAATCAAATCTGAATAAATCAGAGAGTAATCACCTTCTTGGGCAGATATGTATACTTGCTGAAGATTTGGAAGACAATGAGATTAAAGCCTCAAGCATCAAGAAAAGTGGATTGGGACTGTCAACTGTAATCTGAATTGGCTTTAAAGAAGCTATTAGACGCTAAAGCCAAAAAAGGTTGGATGGTCTTATATCGTGACAGAGATACGAATTTTATATATAACAAAAACACAGTTAATTTCAAACAAAAAATCAAAAACAAGAACTCGAGAAATTTTGTACTATCATGAGTGGTAGAAATCTGTCCAAATTTTGAAGGGTATAAAAAAATATATAAAAAATACTTCAACTCGTTAAAATATGGCGACATGTATATCAAAGGAAAGAGGAAAGGCTCAAGAATTTAAATAAAATTGATCTTTTATTTATTTGTAGAAAAAAGACATGAAAAAGGTCCTTTGCAAATGTTAACCCTTTATATTCTTGAAAATTTATATAGAATTTTCTTGAAAAGTAAGTATATTAAAACCCAAAATCTCGTTGATCACGTGTCAAAATTTCATTATTCTCGCTTCAGAATTTTTGTACTTCATTAGAATTGAAGCTTTTTTTAATAACTTACTATAATCAATAAACTTAAAGTAATGAAATTTTGACACGTGATAAAGGAGATTTTGTCTCTGGTTGTCCCTGGATTATTCCCGGTCTGAAAAATGCTGTCGGATGGTGTTAGGGTGTGTATGCCTTACCTACTTTTCATACAATTTTACTTAAACTTCTTGAATAACTTTAAATTTATTGAACTGTTCAGACTCAACTTTGGCCGATAAAACAAACGTTTTTAAAGTTTAAACTTTAAATAGCCAAACTTCAGACAAAAATATTTGAAATATTTATCTAAGATATGCTCCAGCCATGCAAACAGCTTTCAAATTTATGAAAACACCCAGTTGACATGTGGCTAAAGCATTTTTGCTTTTTCGTTTGGAATAATCTATGAAAAATGTTCAACAGTTATGCGTCGGAAACGCTTTGGACAGTTGCAAAAAAAATAAATATGAAATGCACAGAGAAGAGAAAGAAAATGAAAAATGAAATAAAAATAAAAATATATATTTTTATATTTTACTTTTTTATATGAATTCTAAAAATTGTTTGTTTACACCAGTTCCGGATAAACAAACAAGCGAGAAAGGTTGCTGCATTAATCAAAGCAGCGCAACGTCCGCTTAGATTGTCCAACCGGACTGATGATGTTTTCTTGGGGCTTACGCCAACAATTTTGTGCTGTCTAAATTTTAAAGTAAAAGTTAAATGAAATTCCGAACATTCGTGCATACATTTTTGATGTTGAACCGAAATGACCAAATAATGGCTGCAACATTAGCACAGAAACTGACGAATAACTCACATATTCGAAAGATGGCATTGAATTACTTAACTTTGATCTCAAGTGGTGTGAACATTTTTCTTCAAGAGATCGAATATGGTAGCAAAATTTTTTAGTGTTTAATCGATTTAATATTTTTTTGCAGTTGTAAAGCCAAAGTCTGTTTCTTTAAGAGACCTGATAAAAAAATCTTGTGGTGTTGAACAGATTAAGTGATTTGAAGCTGTTTTGAGGCATTTGGTCCACAAATAAAATCATACGAGTCTATTACTTTGAGAGTTCTGATAGCAAAATTGTGTGAAGTTGAACTGTTTTAGCGGTTCAAAGCTATTTTAAGGCAAATGGTCCATAAATAAAATCATACGGGTTTATTTCTTTGAGATATCTGATAACTAAATCTTGGGAAGTTGAGCTTTTTCAGCGGTTCCAAGCTGTTTTAAGGTAACTGGTCCTCAAATTAAGTGGTATGAGTCTATTTCTTTGAGAGATCTGAAACAAAATCTTGTGGTGTTACGCTATTTAACTGGTTTTAAGCTGATTTAAAGCAAATATTTATCTCTTGAACGATCCTAAGCAAACTCTTGTGGTCTTAGAAAGAAATCCTCTTTAACTTGAGCCAAATCTTACCCAATTCCTACCTGGTGCAAAGGCCCGCACTCTTCCAACTTTTCTAATTATTCCTGTCCTCTAAATATGTCCGACCACAGTTCAAGAATTCCGTCTCTCAGATGATACTTTCCCACTCACTCCAACGCAATATTACGCTATGGGTCTCTAAAAGGGATGTAAGGGGAAGCAAGCATTAGCGAAAACAGCTCACCAAACCCATCTTAGTGAAGTCTGCAACCATATTGCTGTCGCCTCCTTTACACAATAGATGGCGCTATGAGCGATAGCTCACAACTTTGGAGGTGTCGCTCCTAAGCGGCAATAGGTGGCAGTCCCATCACTTAGGAATACCTGCGATAGGTCAATCACTAACACTGGCAGAATTGCACAACCGATTAACGTAACTAACACAAGTCAATGTCTCGCAAAGCTCCATGCTCTCTCGAGAAGTAAACAAGGAAGAAAAAATATTCCAACATTTTGGCATCATTACTGGATTCTTTCTATTTTTAAGCTTCAAGTTCCATGACAGTTTCAAATAATATGTAATGATCTTTCTCTAGGAGAGTATTTGGCTGTCAGTGATTTTGTAATACCTGCTTAGAGGCCGCCTGACGAAATGAACTTTGTCTACTGTTGAGTATAAATTCAAACTTACAACCATCTATCATACTGAAAATTTTGCTCACTTGGAGTTCACTTGAACTTTTTGAATGTACTCCCCTTTTATTATATTTTTTCTATTTTATTCTATTTATAAACAAATCAAATCAGTCACCAAGCGACAGGCGAACGAGCAAGACGCTCATTAAAATACAAAATACAGGCAAAATAAATAAATAATAAAAGCAAATCGTGCGCTGCCACTCAAAGGAAGTACGGAACATCCGTTCTCTGTGAGAGGCAGAAGAAGTTATTTAAAAAAGTTATTTATTTGCTTTCTGAACAAAAAACAATGTCTTTCAATGTCTGTGAAGTCTCTTTTTCTCTCTGGTATAACAGAAGTTAAATAGTTCTATCAGAAACCTTAAAAACAGACCAACTTCTACTATGAGGTCTGTGCCCCAAAACAAAACATTTTTTGTTTTAAAACATTTGTCTTGTTTCAAAAACCATACATGTTTACAATTTCTACCTTAGCGCCCTTACTCGCCTTGAAAATGTTCTGAAATGAAATTAAACTGCCAAACAAAAAACAACAACTAATTACAGCATCGTCATACAAGCATAAATTAATCCTTTCAGCATCAGTTCGCATCAAAAATGATTAAAGCATATTAAATGCTTTAATTATGTTTGGAATTTGCATTCCATCATTTATTAGTACTTCGAAACTTCAACTCTAGTGAACACTTAATCATTCATTACTACTCAATTTTTTTTTTTGCATGCCCAACGATTTATTAGCGCAATTTTTTGTCAGCGCTGCCCGCATGCACAGCGCTCGTGGAACGTTAATCAAAGCTAATTTATGCGCATGAAAATATTTAATTCATCTTGATTTATTAACGCTCGAATTAGACACTTGAACGCGCCACAGCACGTGGCATCACAAGCTGTCAATTAAGTGCCGTGACAGTTTAGCAACTCGTCAGTGCTGTTTCCAACCGAAAAAAAATAATCATAACAAAAGAAAATAACAAAAATGGCAAGCAATGGTAAAAACCATGGAAACAGGGGATAAATTTAATGGAATAAAGAACCGTATTATATAAACAACAGCAGCAACAACAACATAAATAAAAATCAAATAAATAAAAATCGATTTGCATGACAGGCGTAAAAAATCGAATTGCATAAAGTTTTGTGAAAAAAAACAACAACACAACTCTCTGAAATCAAATTAAGACGGAAGCAATAAATTCAAATCAATGACAGTGTTGTCAAATTGAAGCTATTTTGCCATATTTTGTGGATGCAAAGGGAAAATATGTATTGAGCAGATATGCGTTATCGATGTATCGGTGTTTTTATTCACAAAAACACGGGAACAAATTTATAGTTAATTTTTAATAATATTTTGCCGGAGGATTGAATAGCATTGTAGCAGAATTCCTAATTGGTTTCTTTTCGTTCTGACTGACTATTTTTAGCAATTCATAGATTATTGATCTCGTTCCTATTAACTTAAGGTTAGATAGAGAAGTGTGTGTTGGTCGTAACTTCGATTCAATTTTTGTGACTAATGGTCAATAGGTGTCGATGTATAGAAGTTGTTTGTGACTAAGACTGAGACATTCTCTCCTCTCTCCATAGGATGGAGAGCAGTCCAAGTTTAAAGTACCGTCACTTCGACGCATAATTGTCCATGTTTTCTGTGACAAATGGGCCATAGATCAATTGTACACATTTATACATATATTGTACACAAATACTGATGGTCCAAGTGTCACCCTCTTCGATACATAGTTGTCCATGTTTTCTGTGACAAATGGTCCTTAGATTACTCTCTACGATGTATAGCTGACCAAATTTGTTATGACATATGGTCTATGGGTTCATTTCTTAGATTTAGAGCTATCCAAGTTTTTGGTAACTAATGGTCCACATGTCACCCTCTTCGGCGCAGAGTTGTCCATGTTTTCTGTGACAAATGCTCTATAGACCACCCTCTACGATGTATAGCTGACCAAATTTGTTATGACATATGGTCTATGGGTTCATTTCTTAGATTTAGAGCTGTCCAAGTTTTTGGTATTTAATGGTCCACATGTTACTCTCTTCGAAGTTGTCCATGTTTTCTGTGACAAACGGGCCATAGATCACTCTCAGAGATATACAGTTTTCAACATTTTTTGTGACATATGGTCCATGGGTTCATCTCTTAGATTTAGATCTGTCCAAATTATATGTTTGTAACAAATGGTCCACATCTCACCCTCTTCACCACATAGTTGTTCATGTTTTTTGTGACAAATGGGCCATAGATAACTTTCTGCGATATATATTTTTTAAAATTTTTTGTGACACATGGTCCATGGATTCATCTCTTGGATTTAGAACTATCCAAGTTTTTTGTAACAAATGGTCCACATCTCACCCTCTTCACCACATAGTTGTTCATGTTTTTTGTGACAAATGGGCCATAGATCACTGTCTGCGATGTATAGCTGTCCAAGTTTTTATGACATTATGGTCCAGAGGTCCATCTGCTGGATTTAGAGCTGTCCAAGGTTTTTGTAACTAACGATCCAAATTTTCGACAGCTTTAATGATGTGTGAAACGACAGTCAAACGGCAGCAATTGCCGACAATTATGTGCATGCTATATTATAACAACAACAATAATAATAACAACAATACAATCAGTAGCTCAGACGTAATATTTAACCACAACAACAACTGAAACACCAAACAAAGCATAAATTTCAATTCAATATGGCGGCCAATGTGGGTCATTAACATGCAGCCAGCTGTGCAGCATAAACTCAGCACTAAGCGGTATCCCTCAAACCACCCGCTTCCCCCTCAACGGGCCAACAAGTGGCGGCAATGTTTTTACGGCGGCAATGTTTTGTACGAATCCGTACGAATGGAATGAATGGCATCGCCGCTACAACGCCAACGTCGATTAATTCCAAATTGACGTGTCGAACGGCACTCGACTTTTCACAATGCGTAGGCATTTTCACTGCGAGTGTGTGAGTGGCAGGTGGGTGAAAGGCGGGGAAACGGCCGCATGCCTGTTGCGCGACTTGGTTCTCTGCTGTGTTTCGCAGCGGCTGCGGCAAATGGAGTCAGCCAGGATTTACGGCGGCGACAATGCCTTCCATTCATTGTTTTGACTCAATTAGGCATTCATTACATTCATTTTTTTGCACGCGCATTTTTTACACCGACTGGCGCTCTTGAGCCACTTTAGTTAGTTGACTTGTTGTTGGTGTTTGTGTTGTTGTTTGGCTATTTTTCGACTGCCTTGTTTTCCCTCTATTATTTATATTTAATTTATTTGCATTTCTACATCTTCGATAGCTTCGGTAGCTGCGCCTATCGGCGTCTCTGTGTGTAATTTCGGCTTCAATGTATTTTCGTTGCCGCAAATGTTGGCCGCTCATTAAAGCATCCTATGCATAATTTAAGCCACATAACCTTAGCAAAGCAACTGCTGTTGCTTCTTCAATTTTGTTTTTTATGGTTTTTATTTTCTTATTTTTTTCTTATTTATTCTTTGTGTTTTTCGGTGTGGAGTGGAGTGGCCCGAGACAAGTGAATGGCTTTCTTGGGAAAAGTATTATTTGTGCTTTAATACGAACGCTTTAGCGGCTTTGAGGCATCGGTGCGCCACACTCGACGACTGTCATTAACGACGCACGTGCGTGCAGCACACATGTGCCCGCTGCGTGTTGATTCATCATTTGAGCAACGCAACAACACAAGGACACGCAATCCTCTCGCATTCAACAGCTGGTGCTGCGCATTTAAATATGCAAAACAGGCGCTCCGACGAAACCTTTTGACATTTTCCACACAAACAATCTCAAATTATTTTCATATTTTTAATTGCATGTTTATAAAAAATTATAAAAATTATATTTATAAATTAAATTATTTTTATTCAGCTACAAAAATCCAAAATGGAAAATTTAACACAAATTTTAAATGTTAAGGAACACAACTTTATTTGGTTTATTTTATTTTCATTTCAAAATTATTTTAATTAAAATTTTTATTTTATTTTTTATTAATTATTTTTTTTGTACGTATTACATAAGTATTTATTTTTATTGAGCTATAAAAACCAAAAATTGAAAATTTAACACAAAATTTAAATATTGTGACACAATCTTATTTTGGTTTCAAATTTTTTTATTTTTAAATTATTTTAATTTTTTTCATTTATTTTAAATTTGTTTCAAATGTTTTTTTTTATTTTTTAATAATTTTTTGTTACGTTAATATTAAGTGACACAATTCTTTGGTTTCAAATATTTTCGTTTTTAAATTATATTATTTTTTAAATTTTTATTTTTATTTTTTTCAATTTAAACGTTTTTTTATTTTTTTTTATTTTTAAATTATGTAATTTTTTTTTTTTAATTTATTTCAATTTTAAAATTTTTTTTTTAATTTTGAGTTTTTGAATTTGAATGAATTTATTTTTTTCTAATTTTGGAAATTTTTTTACATTGTATTTTAATTTTTTTTTAATTTATTTCAGTTATAAAGTTTTTAAATTTTTTTTTAATTTTAAAATTATTTTATATTTTGTATTTGTTTTTTTTTTATTTTTTTTTATTTTTTTTCAATTTTTACTTTTTTTTATTTTTATCAATTATTTGTTTAGCTACAAAGTGTGATCAACGGGTCACAATATGGCCTATGTGAGTTCTTTAACCCTTTCAATACTGCGGGGATATATAGGGTTTTCCAACAAAAGGTGTTATTTTGAATCACCCGGTATTTCGGTAGCTGTCACTTTTGAAGCTTTTATTCTTTGACATTTGACAAGTAGAAACTACGCCATTATTAAAATTGGAACGACACACGCTTCAACAACGCATTGAAATTATTAAAATTCACTACAAAAATGGTGAAAATCTTGCAGTCACAGTTCGCAAAACTAAAGCATTTTTGGGTTGTCGTGAAGCACTTGTCGGACCTCAATATAGAAATTGGTGGAAAAATGCGAGCTCGGAAAACCCAAGAGTTATTGTTGAGAAGCCTCTTCATCCTCAACGTGTGACTGTTTGGTGCGGTTTATGATCCGGCGGAGTCATTGGACCTTACTTTTTCGAAAATGAGGTTGGATCAACAGTTACGGTGAATGGAGTGCGCTATCGAGAGATGATTAACCCTACGGTCCATAACCAGCTGGATGAACGGGAGTCCATAACCAGGGTACCCGGGTACCTAGTGCAGTTTTTTCGTTTATATTCAAATAAAATAATATATATCTGCAGAGATTATTAGAAACGCTTAGTTTTTACATCTGAACTGTACAAATTTCGTGTTTGTATGATAATACTGGTTTCTATAGGCATTTTGTACCTAACAGGCACACAAAAGTAAACAGAAATTGGTTTTATAAGGCTTGGTTTTTTGCTTGTTTTTGGTACCTGCTTGTGAATTGTTTGTGTTGTTAGGTAGCAAACGTTCAGCTACGCTAGAAAAAGAATAGATTTCAATGATTTCGTCATTATAAGTTGAACAGTTGAACAGTGAAGTTGACGAAAAATGAACCGCAAAATATAATTTTTAACTGAAAGACAATATCTGCGTTTGAGTGAAGAAGCCAGAAGCAGATATATTGAGTCTTTACTTGATGATATGACTGAGAATGACGACGCTTTAGTGCCAATTGAAGAAGAAGGAGAGGTATTTACTGGAGAAGTGCAAGACTCAGAGAGTGAAGACTGGGACAATGACAACGAAATTCCAGCCGCTATTGACACGCCAATGCAAATTGAGCAAGATGTATTTGAAGATGAAAGTGACAATGAAACTGATATGGTTGAAGAAAATGCACCAACATCAAGCACAACAGAAAGTATGATTGCACGTGATGGTACTCAATGGCAACCAACACCACCTGTAAGGAGTCACAACATCAGTAGAACTCGCAGTGGTCCATTACGAATGACGGAAAGTATGAAGTATGACTGGTATGAAAGGCTTCAAGAGTTAATTTTACAATAGAAATGGTCGATATAATCGTGCGTCATACCAACAAAAAAGCCAATTCAACTTATGATGCCGTTTGTCGTTTTTCTACAATATGCTCGATGTTAGTGCTTTCGCGGCATACACTATATTTTATGAGAATACCACAACTGTTCCATATCAAACAACACGGAGAAAACGCGTTTTGCGTAAACTTGCTGAAGATTTGTGTGCGCCAATAATAGAAGAAAGAGTAACCAATCCAAAATAGCAATTGAGAGCTTTTTGGGAAGACCAGTGGAGACGGTAACCTTTACCGAGCAGCCATCTACTTCTACGGCCGCTTCTACTGATGGCAGGAAGCCAATAAAAGGAAGCTGTTATTTGTGCGCTTCTTTGCCAGATAAAAGGAGAAGAAAGACGAGAAAAGTCGACAGCGTTTGCAAGAAACCAGTTTGCGATCAACATACTAAAACAATATCAAAATGTTTTCCATGTTTCAACAATGACTCAACATTTGACATCATATATTAGAAATAAGTTAAAATGAATAAAATATAAATAATTCAACTAAGAAACAATTACATTTCATATTTTACACATCAATAAACATTATGAAACAAAATAAAAATAAAACAAACGTTTTTTCTTTGAAATATAAGGTAATTTGCACTAAGGTACCCGGGTACCCTGGTCATGGACCCCTGTATGCAAAAACATTAAACTCATTTTTTGGTTAATATATTTAACCAAATTTGATAAACTTTTTCCTAGTCTCTAAGTTTAGCCGAAATGTCTGATGATCTGGAGTTTCATGTTAATATCTTCAATATTATAGGAACAGCAGCACTTTAAAGTTCAAATTGTTACCCAGGTACCCGGTTATGGACCGTAGGGTTAATGATTTGTTATGGTCGGAGTTGGATGGTATTGATCTGGACAACGTTTACTTTCAACAAGACGGCGCTACGTGCCGCACAAGCAACGAAACCATTGCTCTTTTACGGGAAAAGTTTCCGGACCGTGTTATCTCTGGAAGAGGTGATCACAATTGGCCACCGAGATCTTGGGATTTAACACCTTGCGACTTCTTCCTTTGGGGCCATGTGAAAGATAAGGTGTACAGCCCAGCGTCGATTCAAGACCTCAAAGATAGAATTCGTGAGGCTATCGAGGACATAGGGCAGCCACTTTGCGATTTGGTTATGGAAAATTTCATGAAAAGGATATGGTCCTGTAAGCGTGGTCGTGGTGGCCATTTGGCTAATGTTGTTTTTCATTATTAACGGCATACCTTCCTCATTATTATGAAATAAACATCCGATCATTTATCTCAAAAAATGTTACTTTCTTTGAATACCAAAATAACACCTCTTGTTGGAAAACCCTGTATAAGTCCCAGATAATGTTCAAAAATTACTGGTGCGAAAAGTGACTACACAGTAGTCTGTAGTCAGTACTTCACAACACGTGTTTTGGTTAGCATAACCTAACTAATTCATACTTGGTATACGTTCAGAAGTGTAAGCGTGCTCTTTGTGCATTAAAAAAAAATATCTGAAATTATGTAAACATGTTCTTTTACTTATTTACAGCACATTTAGTTCAATTATACAGAAATATCTGCACTGGCCAAAAGTCGTATTGAAAGGGTTAATCTGCCATCCTAACCTAACCTAACGCAACTTAAATCCTAAGGCCTTAATGGCCAAAACTTTTTCTCTCTATTAACTACTTGCTGAGGCTGAGAAAATGTGATTTGTCGGACTTACAATAGCACAGTCTCGCTTAAAGAAAACGTCAATTAAATTGTGGAGGAACCTTAGCAGTAGTGCACACAGAATTTTATTTGGGGGTAGGGGGCAGCGTTTGCGACCAACTTTTGAGCCTAATACCATTTGAAATCATATTTTTCATTACCAATTTTTGTATTTGAAGGGGATTTGAAGCCCTACACTCCTCCTCCATCTATGTGCGCTACTGAGCCTTAGACATTTTCAATATGTTTCTAAAGGACGATGAGACTGCTGATCACTACATTAGTATTCAATTAGTATTCACCACCACAACCCAACTTTCGGACGTTCCAGGCACTTGCGCTCTCATTCAGATATCATTCGCAGTGATTAAATTCTGATCCAATAATTAGAGAAACATTATTCTTAATACAATGGCAATCTTTTCAAATCCTGTTAGCATATTAGAAAATCTAAAGTGAAGTATGCTTAGTCAGCTGCGACAATAGCTTTGAAGATGTCTCCTTGGAACATTGCTGAGAGACCAGTGGCCAAAACAAAACGATTTACTGCTCCCACCGTTGATATTTGAACTCACAACTTCAATCATTAATCATCAAACATCCACAGTAAATGAGTGCAGAACCACTTAAGAAGGCTATTCAATCTCAATTTATGTTTCTAATGTTTATTTTGCCAAAGCAAACTCATTCACTTCCAAAGCTTTGAAATGGCCCACTTTATTCTTAATCAAAGCAAAAATTACACATTGCCTTGAAAGCAAAACTCCATCAATAGCATTTAATACCCGAATTGCACAGAAAATGCTATCAAAATACTTAGCAATATTTGCACTGCAAACATATTTTCACGCCTATGAAAGCAGCACTTAGCTTTTGACCTTTTCTGTGTTGTCATTTGCCGCTCGTCAGCCGCACACACTATTTCTCTAACTCTGGGAACTTTCATTACCACGTAAGCACTTTCAGCTCAACCAACAACAAGTGTACCAATGCTTTTATTTTTACTATGTGTTGGGATTTAAAGTTTCTTTACTTCTCACACACACATGCACACAGCAAAAAATGCCCAAAATCAAAGCAGGCGAATATGCAAACAAACACTCCCACAAACAACACACACACACACACACACACACGCACACGAAAAACCACCCAAAAGCGCGCTCCATAAATTCTGTCTTTGTCAATTTTTTTTCATCAGACTTTTGTTGGTGCTGCTTTAATATTTTCTCCTTTATGTAATTTATTCATTGCAAATTGTACCAAGTAAAAGCTGGTTCTTCTTTCTCTCTCTAGTTCGCACATGATGCTCTCTCTCTCTCTCTCTCTCCTTTATATGAGCTGATATGTTGTTTGGTGTTGCGCTGCATAGCCAACTGATTGGCAGCATTTACCGTCTGTCGCTTTGTATGCAAATGACATTTTGATTAGAATTTATGCGCAGTGAAAAAATTAACATGTTGTTGCGTATTAAATTTAATAATGCCCGGATTTGCGAGCACACAAAATCTTTTTCATGTACTTATTATTAGCGAAAGACACGCAGAAAGCCTCGGCATAATGGGCTGCTGTCACTAAACAGAGAGAGAAAGAGAAAGCAAAGGAGAGAGAAGCAGCAAGCAAGCAACAGCCGAAAGAACCAAATGCGTGAAATTTGAATTTCGGTAAATTGTGCAAATTGATTGCATTTAGTTGTGTTGTTGGCTGTCAAAAAATTTATCTCAGCAGAGGCGCCTCTGTTAGATCTAATAAAAGGTCATTGTTCAGTTTTAGCCGGATTTATTTTAATATTTCAAATACGCCTAAATGTATGCTTTTGTCAAGCGGGACGTACGGTTTAGTGAAGGTGCGCATAGTGTTTGCAGTAGATGCTAAAATTTGCTGGCATACTTTTAGGCTGTACAAAAAATATATAATAACCTGGTTGATTGGTTGAAGATGAAGCGTAGGTGGCATACATTGATTGATTGAGGCAATTTCGAAGTTTATATTTAGTTTATATTTAGCTTATAAATAGATATCTAAAAATATTTTGGAATCCTCAAGTTTGCACAGCTTTTCTTAGAGTGTTACAAAAAAAATGAATATAAATAATTTTTTAAAAATAAATAAAACGGTGAACTTAACTCAGAGGACTTTACATGAAAACAATAAAGTGGCTTTTCTACACTAAAAATGTATACAAACAACAAAACATGGCAATGTGTACAAACAAAAAACCATCATCAATATTTGTACATAATTTCTATAAATTGTTTTAAAAGTTTTAATTCGAATTAATTCAAAAACATTAACGAAAAACTGAACTCAAACAAGTTTATTTAAACACCAAAAAATGGCTTTGCTACACGAAAAATCTATGAACTTAAATAAAAATACCCCGAGCAAGATTTGTGCATCATTTCTAAAAACTGTTAAGAATTTTCATGTAAAATATTTTTTTTAAATAAATTAAAATTTGAACTACACTCTGAGAACTTGACTTAGAAGACTTTACATGAAGACAAGAAAGTGGCTTTGCTACACTCGAAAAGAACACAAAAAACACAAATTTACACAAATGTATACAAACTAAAAATTACCAACAATATTTCTAAATTATTTCTATAAATTTATAAAAATTCTAATTCGAATTAATTTTTAAAAATAAATAAAAACTTGAACTAAACACAGAAAAGTTTAGTTAAATACCAGAAAATCGCTTTGCTACGAAAAGAAATCTACATACTGAAATAAACAAACCTCGTTTCTAAAAATTGTTTAAAATTTAATAAAAATATGTAAAAATTAAAAACATTAAAAAGAATTAAACTCAAAGAACAACACAAAAAATGTATAAACTTACAAATAAAAATCCATCAGCAGTATTTGTTCATCACTTCTATAAATGGTTGAAAATTTTAATGCAAATAAATTTTTACAATTAAATAAAAACTTGAACTGAACTCAGACAACTTCACTTAAGCACCAGAAAGTTGCTTTGCTACACGAGAAGAAATCTACGAAATCAAATTAAGAGACCCCAAGCGATATTTGTGCATCATTGCTACATACTGTTAAAAATTTTTAATATTTAAAAATTTTTTAAAATGAACTTAAACTTGAATTAAACTCAAAGAACTTTATCGAAAGGCTAGAAAGAAGCTTTTCGGCAACAAAAATTTATAAACTTACAAAAAAAAACCATCAGCAACATTTGCACATCATTTCAATAAAATGTTAACAATTTTAATGCAAATTAATTTCATAAAATAAATAAAAATTTAAACCAAACTCATACAAGTTTACTCAAACAACAGAAAGTACATATATTTGCTACACAAAAAATTGATTAACTTACAAAACAGAAAATGCAAACTTAATGACTAAAAGTTGACACAAAGCATCTCAAAACAAATATGATAACTGTCAAATAACTGGCAATTCATATAATCCCAATAAGTCAAAGATATTAGGAAAACAAAACACACACAGCTGCAATCCTCACAGCACAACAAAATAAATTTCGGCTAAGCCGCATTGGCCAAGACGTATTCTGCAGTTTAATGAAAGCAAATACGATGTCAATAAAATTTATTGAGTTTAACGTCATAAAGTAGGCAGCATTAAATACTGATTAAACACAAATGACATTAAGCTATGTGCAATATAAATACATACATACACACATATCAATTTAATTATTTTCTACATAAATGCCTATTTGACTTGACAACTGAGAAATGTAACAAAGAAAATTTGCACGCTTAAAGAAGTTAAAGATTTTCCAAAACGATTTGTTGTGATTAGAATTGATTAGATTAGAAATGTATTTAAACACTTGTCTTAAGAGGCAAAGAGACAGAATTAGTAAAGAAGAATGCTTCTTTAATCAAGGAAAAATTAAAAAAAAACTTGGCCCCAGTTTTTTTGGAGACTATTTCAAAGTTCAATGGTTAACTTTTCGCTCTCATAAAACAATAAAATGTTTATATACATAAGTTTATAAGTTTTCAGTGAATACATAGATAGATGAAAACATAGTTCTAAATGGGGATATTTAGTAAAAAAAAGTAAAACGAAATCCATTTAAAACCACGTTTAACCACAGATTTGGATATTTTTATTATTTCCCCAATAGATGATTTTAGTTATCTATATCTCGCTTTGTATAACTACAATGAGATTACGCTGGATGGCATTAGAAAGATAAGATTTCGAACTAAAATAACTTTTCAGACAGTGTTATGCTTGCTTGACCCAGTTTTGTCTGAGCTCTCGTTAAAAATGGACACCCGCAAACAGAAAATAGGCCATGTTTTACAGTTCTTATCTTCTACTGAAGTTTTAACTTTTAATAAATTGTTCTCTACGTAATAAAGGAAATGGAAGTTTCATAACAAGTTTTGTTTAAACAATAAAAAAATTTTGCTTAAAAAATGTTCGAATATTTCTACTTTTAAATATTTGAAAAATATCTTAAAAAATCCGCTTTTCCTATGAAAATTGTACAACTGTTTCAGTTATTTCTTTGCATTTTATAATTAACAATTTTTTTCAAAACAATTCCTATGTCTATGTTTTTGTTTAGGGCGTTGAATGAATCTGATTTGTCATATAATTTCGGCGTAAATGCAAATTTAAATGCAATTACAAGGCAATCACACAAATAAAGTCGACGTAAGGAGGACATAGCAGAACAAATATAACAACACAAACACACTAAAGGAAATGCGTACATATGTATGCATGTGTGTGTGTATATACTGTTATACTTATATACTCGTATAAGCATACAAATTTCACATACCAAGTCTCATGTAGCATCATGCGTACAAAAGTCAGTGGGAACGTTGCCACATGGAAGTAAAAAAAAAAAGAAATCTAAAAGCGGAAATGCCAACGAATGAAAAGGAAATGAGCGAATTTAACGGAATGCAGCGATGTGAACAGAAATCGTGCGTAATGTAAATTATTAACAATGAGGACAATAACAATGAAAACAGATTTACGGAAAGTCTCCAACAACAAACACAACAACAACAACAACAGCTACTACGACAACGTAGAATCGCGTGTGGTAGGCATTGAAGCGACAGTAGGAAAAATCAGATCAGAGTAGAAAGAAGCATATAAATTTGCAGAGGTAAAAATTACGCCAAAGAATGCCAAGTATTAGAAGAGGGGGAAAGAAGTAAAAAATGGGTAAAAAGAGAGGAATGAAAAAGAAAGAAAAAGTAGGCAGCGCATGCATGAAGCATGAAAATTTAATGAAACAACTGAAGGTGAAACGGCAAATAAAGAAGAGACATGAACAAGATGGGGTAGAGAAGAAAAGAAAGAAAAGGCATTTGGAAATTAAAGCAAAAATGGCGGAACTGAGAAGAGGGAAAATGCGAAAAGAGAGCAGTGTGTTGGAAATTAAAGAAAAATTATGACAATAAAAAAATATAAAAATAAAAATAAAGCTAGGAACCAAAACCAAAGGGAAAGAGACACTTAACAAAACAATGACTGA
The DNA here is from genome assembly GCA_963971225.1 of Melieria omissa. Taxonomy (NCBI): domain Eukaryota; kingdom Metazoa; phylum Arthropoda; class Insecta; order Diptera; family Ulidiidae; genus Melieria; species Melieria omissa. Next base: position 12,220,875 of record OZ020269.1, read on the forward strand.
ATGAGAAGAATTAATGAAAGAATAAAGCAAAAGAGCAAAAGCATTAAAGCAAAAGAGAAAACTAAAGAGAAATGAAAAGATTTTCTCAACATTTTGCATGAAAGTGAATTTTTAGTTAATTTAATAGAAAATTAAAATGTGCATGGTTTTTAATTTAATTTCATGGTTTTTAATTTAATGAGATAATGTCAAAAAATCGCATGCGAGAAATAAAAATTAAATTTACCCAACAGAAAATGTCGCAAATCAAACTGAGTAAAATGTTAAAAATATAGTGAATACAGTGAAAAAAGTGAGTGAATTGCATGCGAGAAATAACAATGAAATTTACACAACAGAAAATTCCGCAAATCAAACTGAGTAAAATGTAGAACACAAGATATCTAAACTAAAAATGTTCATGATTTTTAACTAAACATTGGGCAAACTTTAATGAATAAATAAATAAAATAACAAATAAAATAACAATTGCATGAGAGAAATAACAATTAAATTTACCCAAAAGAAAATTCCGCAAATCAAAATAATTTAATGAATACAATGAAGAAAAATTGCATGCGAGAAATAATAATTAAATTTAAGCAACGAAAAATTTCTAAATCAATTTAACTAAAATTTTACTAAAAAGCTATAGAAATTCTAGGCACACATTTTTTTACTATATTTTGAAATTATTTACCCAACAGAAAATTTCGAAAATAAAACTGAGTAAAATGTTAAATGTTAGATATCTTTTATCTAAACTGACAATTTTCATGATTTTTAATTAAATTTTATGCAAACTATGATAAATAAAATACAGTGAACAAAAAATTGCATGCGAGAAATAATAATTAAATTTAAGCAACGAAAAAATTTCCAAATCAATTTAACTAAAGTTTTACTAAAAAGCTATAAAAAATCTAGACACCATTTGTTTTACTTATTTTGAAAATCACACAACTTTAAAGAATAAAAAGCAAAGAAAGTCAAGAAAAACTCGCATGCACGAAATTTTAATTGATTTAACGCAACGCAAAAATTCCGCAAGTCAAGCTGAGAGGAAACGTGAAAAAACTGCGAAATTGATTCGCACTTGGAATGAGTTTTAAATTTCCAAAGCATATTTCAAGGCGTACAACGTGTCTAATGTCTGTGTTGTAGGTTTTGGTCTATGCAAAATCGGTATGTGTGTTTATGTGTACGCGTGCGTGTAGTACGTGTTGCAATGTGTGTGTGCTTGTGACAGAAATATATGGTACAACAACACTTTAGCTCCGGCTACCCCGCCCCACACCTCAAGGATACACACATCTGTATGGCTTTTTGGCGCCCACTCAGCCTACTTACCGCTATCACATTCTTCGTTGACATTCATCTCCAGCATTTTGGTGTGTGTGATGTCCTTGTGCGATGCCAGAAATAGCACCACGTCCCGCTTCTCGTTTTTAATTGGCACAATGTCAAAGAGACACCAAAACGGTGAGCCTAGCCGCCGATACGGAAAGAACAAATTAAAACAACACAATGAGTTTCGACATTATACAAACATGATTACATAAATACATATCAGTGTGAGAGTGTCTTTGTGTGAGTATTACTGTTGTGCGTTCGTTTTAAATTGCAATTTATTTTCTTCTTCTGCGCTCTGTTCTAATCATCATAATTGCAAAGGTGATAAAACGCAGCTGTTGTCATAAGCACATACACGAAAGTTTATGTATGCTGACATATGTAAAGTATACAGTTACTATGAAACAACAACATATTCGACTTAAGCCGCTTACGCTGCCATGAAGCAATGTTGCCACGTGGCGTCGGTGTCATGTTGGAGCTGGCGTTGACGGCGCTGCTGACTGCAGCTGCAGCTGCATTAAATTTATATTCTTTATAATTGCTTCCTATAACAAAAGGAAAACCAATGCGAATTTCTTGAGAACTCCTTGAATAGGACGTGATAACGTCTTTGTTTGAAATAATCTTACTTTAATTCATGTAGACAGCAACCATGTTAAACAAGGATGCTGTGATTTCATTGTATTAAATGTGTTTTCTGCTTTACTATCACTTGAAATAAATAAGTTCTGGTAGTGGTTTCAATGCTTTAAGTGGGCATATTTAGGCAAAAGGTCATCATCATCAATACACATTCATATTTGTAGTGAGTTGATCCTAACTTAACTAATACCAGCAAAAAGTGGATTCTATTAGAGAACAAAATAACATTCAAATATCCTTTAGAGAAGTGGCAAATTCCAGAAGTTGCACATTTAATGTTGATCATCAAATTGCTTAGAAACTCTGTATAAGTAAGATAAGTAAGTAGATTCAAATCAGATACAAGCTCAGCAGAGATGATTTATCAAGAACGCAACTAAGTAACTCATATAACTATAGACTTATTAAAACAAGTGACAGTGTGAGAAAAATTAGGCACAGCAAAAAAAGGATTAAAAAATATTGGAAATAATTTGATGTAAGTCACCAGTCATTGGCGCGTTGGTTTCTCATACCAGAGACCGTTGGTTCGAATCACAGCTCGGGCTGCTTAAATGTTCATCTACTTCTATCGCTATCCACATGAAGCATATAAGGATTACAAGACTCGCACAAGTGCATTCTTGGCAGGCAATGGCAAAACATCCAAGTGTGAAAGAAAACTGCCAACAGCCGTTTGGATTTGGCGTTAAATTGTAGATCACTACCCTCATCCACTTGAAATGTGTGTAACATTGTTGCAACGACCACCTTCAGGTCTCCGAGTGTGTCTCTTACGGACGTGGCTACCGCAACCTAACCTTAGTCTTGCGTATATTTCCTGAACTTTTTTAAAGATCGCTGAAAGAATGAGTGTAAGAAATAAATCTTTATACACTTTTAATCACATCAGAATCCAAGATACACAATCTTATTCAAGCAAATACGAAACAGACACCGGCAAAGTTTTCAATGCTGTCCGCTTTCTAGAGACAGAATAATCCAAAAGCAAATCATTACCGAATGCAAATCTTTACTGTAAGAATTTTCATGGTAATAAAGCGACCAGAGGTATAACAACCCAGAAGGAGGATGTTTAGCTGGTGGTATAACAACCCAGAAAACCCAAACCCAGGCTTTGACTGCTTTGTTGATAGGGACGCGTCTAGACTGGAATTGCTCTTATGATGATGTACCACAAATTTCCAGCAGACACCAGATGGGTCCATAACAAAACATGCAACATAGCAAAACAGGTCTATCCAACGCTCAACCAGAGCAGATGCAAAGAATTGGTCCAACTAAATAAACCCTGACAGTTGGAATCATAAGTGAAAACTGTCTTATTGGTTAATACGCCAGTAGACTAGGTTGCTATTCAATAACTTCTGGTATATAACTTTAACCACAAGTTTTTAACAAACACCAGATGAGACGATGAACCAGAGCAGAAGAAAGAAAGGTCGTCATAGAACCGACAGTTGGAATCATAACTGGGAGCTGCTTTATTGGTTGACACGCCAGTAGACTAGAATTTCTATACAATAACTTCTGATATATGACTTGTACCACAAACATGCACCACTGTGCAACAGATTTGGCTAACGATCAACCTAAGCTAATCAAAAGAATGAAAACCCATCATAAGACTGGCAGTTGGAATCATAACTGGGAACTGCTTTATTGGCTGACACGCCAGTGGACTAGAAGTACATTAGAAGTAAACAATGTCTTCACGAAAAGTGTAAAATACTTTCTTTGCATATATTTTTTTTTTAACAGGAACAAACGCGCAGGGGATGACTCCTATTAATGCGAAGTATTGCGTTGGTTCAGGAAGGATATAAAGGTTAGGAGATAGGGTTATGAGTGAAGTGCCGTTCTCTCTCAATCTCCACAGAGCTGGGACGCTTTGTGAAAGAGTATGAATGACAACAAGTGGTGCTGTCATCCGCAAACGAGTAGATGGGATTCTTCGTCAACGACAACAGGTCGTTGATGAAGATCCTGCCGACACCATAGGCAATAAATTTTGACACGAGTGCTTCATGCTTCGAAAAATTTAATGCAACAACCTTGCTTTCACCAAGGTTTAGAATGCTATGGTTCTAAACCTCGGTTCCGCAAGCGAGTAGATGGGATTCTTCGTCAATGACAACAGGTCGTTGATGAAGATCAGGAAAAGGGTTGGAGAAAGGACCGAACCCTGTGGCACTCACGCGCTATGGGAATGCTTTTCCGAGGCTATGCCGTCTATTACAACACGAATAGAGCGATCATAGAGGAAGCTCGTTATCCACCGAGAGAAGATACTACCGACACAACCAATCCAATGCAACAACCCTGCTTTCACCGAGGTTTAAAATGCTATGGTTCTATTTCTCGGGGAGGACCGCCATAAGGTCTCCCGTCGATCGCTGTCTTCGGAAGCCGTATTGGCGGTCACTTAGCAGTATATTGTGCTCCAGATATTTCACAAGGTTGAAGTTTACAATGTTTTCCATTGCTTTGGAAAGCACCGTGGAAATTGCTATAGGTCGGTAGTTCGCAGGGTCAGTAGTCTTGCCGTTTTTAGGAACTGGTTGAACACTTCTACCTTCCAGCATGTCGGAAATACGCCTGTGGTGTATGACATGCTGAAAAGTTTACGTAATGGACAAGCCAGCGAAGTAGCGCACTTTTTGAGCACTAGAAAGAATGGACTTTTGTATCTTGGGGATCACTAAATGATCTGTTTTAATGGATCTTTAAAAGTCAGTACCCAAAACATTAATACTATTTACAAGAGCCAACAATCCCTCTCAGTCTCAGATATAGTAAACGCTTAGGAGAATTTCCTAATGTAATGAAACATGGGATCAACTGGCTTAAGTGTTGTCCTAGAGATGACAACTTTTACTACCTATCCACCTACATGTCTATAGTATATATTACAGTAATACATCAGTAATATAGATTTTTTCTGTTTTTCATAAATAACACTTCGTTCAATAATGTGTGTGACTGACACATAGATGGCGGCACTAATACTAAATCAATATTTTTTTTTTGTGAAATTGAAATTGAAATTGTGAACCTTTTTAGGCTTACTGTCAAAATTATATGTCAATCCGACCATTAGTTTACAAGTTACAGTGCTTTAAGTGACACTACTTTTGAGTTTTCAAAAAAAATGAATTCAAAGCAATTCCGTGTGCTGATTTATCATTGTTTTTTAATGAAAAAAAATACTGTTCAATGCCAGGAATGGCTTGAAAACCATTATTCGGACTCTGCTCCATCAAAAAGAACCATTTGTTATTGGTATGCCGAATTCAAACGTGGTCGTACAGACACCGATGACATTCCATCTGCTGGACGGCCAAATGACGCTGTTATTCCGGAAAACGTTGAAAAAACACTGAAAATCATTATGTCCGACCGTAAAGTGAAAGTGGGGGAGATTGCTGACATTCTAAAGATATCAGCAGGCAGTGTACACACCATAATACACGAACATTTGGTTATGAAAAAGGTGTTTTCGAAATGGGTGCCGCGTTTGCTCACACCGGAGCAAAAACAACAACGAATCGATGATTCAAAGAGCTGTTTGGACATGTTTACGCGCAACAAGTCGGAGTTTTTGCGTCGGTACATCACAATGGATGAAACATGGATCCACCATTTCACTCCAGAGTCAAATCGACAGTCTGCTGAGTGGCATGCAACCGGTGAAAGCCGCCCAAAGCGTCCAAAGGCACAAACATCGGCTGGCAAGGTTATGGCGTCAGTATTTTGGGATGTGCACGGAATAATATTCATCGACTATCTTGAGAAAGGGAAAACAATCAATAGCGACTATTATATAGCGTTGTTGGAACGTTTGAAAGAAGAAATCGCGATTAAGCGGCCCCATATGAAGAAGAAAAAAATGTTGTTTCACCAAGACAATGCACCGTGTCACAAGTCGATGAAAACGATGGCAAAAATGCATGAATTGGGCTTCGAATTGCTTCCTCATCCCCCGTATTCTCCAGATCTGGCCCCCAGCGACTAGTGGCTCTTCGCAGACCTCACAAAGATGCTCCGTGGTAAGAGATTTGGCTCAAATGATGAAGTAATCGCCGAAACTAACGCCTATTTTGAAGGCAAAGAAAAATCGTTCTACAAAGGCGGTATCGAAAGATTGGAAAAGCGTTGGAATGATTGTATCTCCCTAAAAGGGGACTATGTTGATGAATAAAAACGAATTTTGGCAAAAAAATGTGTTTTAATTAGTTAGTCACACACATTATTGAACGAAGTGTTATTTCAGGTGGCAAAAAGTTGTGTACGGAATCACCAAAATTAAATCATATGGGCACTACTGGTCTAATAAAAGGTAGACAAAACAACCAATTTAAAAGCAAAGCGGGCGACAATCTGGTGACAAAATACCTCTGTCTGTGGTCCAAGAGTTTCAAAGAGATGAAGCTTTCAGCTTGTAATAAAGCAGAAAAAAGAGCACAAAACATATTTAATCGCACTGACATGAGCTCTCTTAGTAAATGCTATATTAATACAACAGGATCATATAAGAAACTCATCCATATATGTATCTTTCATATAATGGTATGCACTTTTTTTCCAAAACTAAGCGATTGGAATACAAAAGTTGTAATACTTCTCTCTATAAAACAAAGAGTAATTATTGCATTGTAAGTCAAATAAAAAATATTTAATTCACAAAAGAAGGAAGTATGTGGTAATGTACATAAGTATTAGTGCTTCAGAGATATTTTTATTTTCATAAAAACTATTTGAAATGTTCTGGGAATTTTCTAAGAATAAAGTTTCAAAGGATATTTCCAATACCTATTCATCCTGGCGAACGAAAAGATTAAATTTCTTCAAATTCTAGGGAATTTTCTCCCTGATTTTAAATCCATATTTATATTCTATATTGTGCTTAGTTTTTAAATTTTTTTTTTTAATATTCATATCCCTGAAATTTTAATTCAAAATCCTTTATAAAAATTCCTACGTTAAAAAGAAAAACTAAAAATTCAGTTTTACTATTTTTGGCTCCTAGTCTTGCAATTTTTCTTTTTTTGTATAAATTTGACTATCGCACGATGTAATATTTCTAATAGCTTTTCCGACAAACTTTAGTGTCAGCTAAACAATTTCACTTCGAATTTACTTGCACTGTCGCAGCGCATTAAACACTCTAAACGCCTTTAATTTAACGATTCTTTTTCATCACAAATACAAAAATACAACCTCACGCTCCATGAACTGGTTCAAGCTTAATTGATTTCCATTACGTGCGACAGCAGCGAAACTCCAAATGGGAGAAGGGGGGAAAAACAAAAGATTGCGCTCGATAAAAAAAAATCCTAAAATATTCTTCTTCTTCCAAGAAGCATAAAACCATATGAGGCCATTAGGTGCAACATACACACACACATACATAAAACTGAGGGCAAAAACGCAAACATCTTATCGCAACGCTTTGACAACAACAATGCATGCAAACCCCTGTTGAATCCGACTTGAACGCATTTTTAACGTCTACAAAGCCAATCAATTGATTCGTCTCGAGTCTCGAGTGGAAAACTTTCAAGTGCTCGTTCACATCACATCTGACACACTTTTCAATCTGCTAATAGAAATTGTTTTAAATTTAATGAAGCTGCCAGAACGGGCTGAACGCTCGAAAGATGTCACATTTTGTGGTGGCGGCCTTTTATGGTTGCATGTGTGTGTGTGTGACTGCGTGAATGTGGTTTAGTTAGGGCGACAGACTTAATCGTGACCTCATTATAGCAATGAGCTCGCCTTGCTGCGTAACTATGTATCTCCGCCTCATCAACACCAACACCAACAAAGCAAAATTATGTGCGTGAAAAAGAGGATTATTAAAGATTTCTGGTTTACTTTCTGTTGTGTACTGTGTACGTGTTTTGTTGGCCTATGTGGCTTCTTCCTCTAGCTGCACCCCTAACCTAACCTAACCTTACATTGTCCTTTAGTTTTTACTGCGGCTGGTTGGCGCCACTTGAAGCCTGGCGGAATTTCAGTTTTATGTGTCAGCAAACACGCACGCACACACATACAAACGTAAATGTGCTTTTGTGTTGTTTTAACTTCTTTTAATTTCTAACATAACACTGAACAAAAAAATTAATTTTTTTTCCAAAAAAGGGTTTTGACAACGATTATTGGCAGAGGGGGTCAAAAGAAAATATTCGTGTATCGGCTTCCTAAAAATTTACATAGGATTTTTTTAGAGAAGTCAAACTAACTTTTTGCCATTTCTATGATGAATTCGCATACAAAAACCATGTTTCTTTACATTTTAAGTATATAATGTGTTCAGCAACTTTAGGTAAAATACTACGGTGAACATTTTTGTGGAACATTTTAACCCTCTAGCTTCTATTTGTATGGGTCGATTTGACCCTTTCTTCTTAAACTACCAAAAAAGTCCTTTAAAACAGGACTTTTTAGGGAAGAATATACCACAAAAATATTCGCCATAAAATTATTCTACAGATCTCTGAAGACACCAAAGCTCAGAATCCAACTCAACTACCAGAAACCAGTCCAAACTTAAGAAGAGTCCTAGTCTGACCAAACCTACGCCAACCTCACTCAATGCTTCATTTCACACACTGTTCAAATATCCTCATCACAAAACTCTTCCAATTAGTTTGTTTAAGTTTTGTCACCTTATTTCCATAGTATAATAGTTATTGTTCCTTTCGTTCATCATTTATCATTCAGCGTCGACGACCTTGTTTCCTATGCGGTTTTATGCAAATTTAATTCAAGCAACAAACACAGACGCATTCGCCGAAAACCGCCTGTTGCTATTTACGTGCAATAAAACATTGCCAGCCCACGCACACAAACACTCACACTCACACACACCCAGCCAAGCAACAAACGACGCCCAAAACGAAAACTGTCTGTCGCTCAGTGGCCGAGTTGTACGTGTCGCATACACTGCCGCATATAAAAATGTGAATAAATTAAAAAGCAAAAAAAAGTACAAATGATTCTCATGAATTCTCACACAAAATACCAAAGTTTATTTTTATTTATTTGTCAAGTGTACTCGTACGTGTCGGCAGCGCCAAAAGTTGCCAGCCGCACTTTGCATGTACGACACGTGCAACCGCGTACGAATTGTACACGTCAGCGTCGTATTTGCGCCTGAAACTTACGAGCGCACACAAACACACCCAAACCCAACAAATTGTTCACTTTTGTGCCTGCCACGTCATTCATGGGTGTATTGTGGCTGCATTGCATTGTTGTTGTTGTAGATTTTTCTTTTTTTTTTTTGTTTTGCTGTCTCACACTAAAAGCCGTGTTGGGCTTGGTGATGCTTCAACTTTGTCTCTGGGGCCTTTTAGTTTTTTGTCCGCTCGAGCATTCAACAAATAACTCAACTCACTGTTGCGTTGCTCAGTGTTGAAGAGGGAGGAAAGAGGAAGGGGAAGAAAGCAGTGGCCATTAGTTGGCAGCAAACAGACTCAATTTGCTGTCTCGTTAGGCTTTTCAATTCATACTAGTTGGAAGTTTGAGGGCATTCACATCATTTAATAGAGAACTTTATTATTCGATTTCTAGCTTTACACTCTCAGGGGGCATTTTAATCTGGGAATTGAAAATATAACCTGACTCTGAATACCGCCAAAAGGATTGTATTTCTATGTAAATAAACAAACTGTGGGAGGATTTCAATTAGGAACTGTTAGACTGACTTTTATTGCAGTTGATTCTGCACTCCAAGCTAGAAAAGATATATTTAAATGTATAGAGAAAAAGTTTTGATCGCTTTCAAATAAAGCTAAACATATAAGACATACGTGCGCTGAGGGATTTTGTATTTATTTAAGTGAGGTTAGATACGAAGTTTGCGTCAAAAAACTCACGCAGACACCTAAGTAAGCGCTTTGCTCAGTCAGGTGAAGGTCTGGAGTTCTTTAGTTCTATTTTGAATTGACTAAAGCTCAATGAACTGAAGTATCACTGCAGACGAAACAAACACACAGTAGGATTTCAAAGGATAAAAAACGATTAGCACAAGGAATACAAAAGTGAAACATTAGGTAGACAAGCTTCAGAGACTAGGGAACAGAAAGAGTGGAGACAAAGGCACAGAAGAAGAAGCAAATCAAGGAATCTTAGGTGAATCAAAAGATCCCTAAACACAGCACTCATTTGAAAAAAAGCAGTGATTGAACTCTGGTCCAATACTTGGAAAACTATTGGCTTTCAAAACTGATTTGTTGGCAAACCCGAATGACAATCATTTTGACTTCTGGCATTAAATTTTTTAAATCTTAAACTAATAAAGTTAGAAGGACGAAATGCAAGGATGTAGTGGTGTACGTATTAGTCCTCATGATATATTTTTTTCAAATATATACATTGGAAATTTCCAAGGATATTCAAGGATAAAGTTTTAAAAGAACATTTTTAATACCTCTTCGTACTTTTGCACCAAAACATTGAAATTTCTAAGATTCTAAGGATTTGTCTCTTTCATTTGATACCCATATTGTTATTCTCCATTGCGCTCAATTTTTTAAATAATTTGTTTATATAAACATGTCCTTTAAATTTGAAAGTCCTTTATTTGACCTGACGTCAGAGAGCAAAACTAAAACCGCAGTTTTACTACATTTGGCCCCTAGTTTTGCAAATATATCGATTTTTTTCGTGTGTTTTGGAATTTTTTGATTTTTGTCGCACGGTGATGTTAGTGGTGAATAAAGTTATCGAGAAAAAGAAACACTCAACTGGGCCACTCATCTGTGGAACTCGAACATCATACATCCATCGCATAGATCCTTCGCTTTACAAAAGTGATGGACAAGCTAAATGAGGTCCAGAGGAATCTGGAATCTCTGGGAAACTGGAAAACAGAATCACCTAGCGGTGGGGCTGACCAGATCTACTTCAAGTAGTTCCAGATCCACGAAATTTCTAGTCAAGAGAGAGCTATTGCCTCCGGTGGTACAAAAGAGAGTGATCCACATGATTGCGTCCTCGAACACTCCCAACAATATAAGAATAGCAATTCTTTTTCGACAATATAAAGAATGTAGCCGATAGGACTATTCACAGTCTACTAGGCTTCATGAGGATTTTAAACTCTTTCTATGAGTAAGCAGTTTTAAGTTCGATTGAGCCGTAATGGCCTAAGTGGGCTACAGCTTGGGGCAGCCACTCCTATCTACTCACCTACCAAATATTAGTGGAATCAAGCTTCTCCTCTAATCTGATCTAACTGATGTATGAGTGGATTTAAGTATCTAAAACGCTCCCAACATTAAAAGTACTCAACTTAAAAGCACAACTAATCCCAATTACTTCGCAATGTTTACAACGCTCAGCGGCCAACATTTTACCATAATTTAATTTACTTAAATTTTCGCTACACTTTCATTTCCTGTGTAGAAAATTGAACCGTAAGCGCCCTAACCTCACTCTTATGGCACATTATGCTGTTGCCGTGATCCACCAATCCAACAAACAGTCTTTTTCAATTCAAAACTTATTATATACTTATTATATACATTATATATTACAGCTGCACAATGCCGTTCACCGCACTGCAACGCATTTACTTTTTTCAATTAAGAAACAACAATGAAAAAGTTGAAAAAGACATTGTATGTGTCTTACTTACCATCTTTTTTGTAAAAAATTACTTCCAACTTCAGTTCGGTCTTATTCATCAGACTTTTCTCAATTTGCTGTTTGTGTTCCTCTTTTGTTTCCGGCCCGTACAGGAAATGGCACGAGCATCCTGTTGTCGTTGTTCATGTTTTTAATATTGTTGTTGTTGTTGTTGTTGTTGTTGTTGTTGTTGTTGTTGTTGTTGTTGTTGTTGCCGTTGCCGTCGTCGTTGTTGTTGTTGTTGTTGTTATCATTGATATTGTTTTCATTTTCGTTGTCGTTATGGTTGTTGTTGTTGTTGGCATTGGACACGCAATTGTGCATTGCCAAGTTCAAGTTTGTTTTTACGTTCGTGTTGATGTCGCATAGCAAGGTGAAGAAAGCATTGTTGTAAATATTTTTGTTGTTTTTGTAATTGTATTCAACAAAACAACAGCAGTGGCAAAATAACACAGGAAGTGCGGAAAATTGAAATAAAAATTTAGTTAAATGCAAAGACATTGCGTGCTTAGCCAACAGCGTTTGTGTGCGCTACAGTCGGCAGTTTTGATTTTTTTATTTTTTATTTTTTTTACAGTAAACCATTTTACATTATTACAGAATTTAATATAGAATTGGTTTTTTATTTTTAATATTTTTTTTTAGTAGTGGGGAAAATATTTTTAACTTCTGGTAATTTTGGTAATTTTATTTATTTTTTAATTCAAAAAAGTAAATGCTCTTTAGCTTAAAATTGTATTCTCACAAGCCTTCTTATTGTTTTGCCATTGCTGCTGTTTCGCTACGACTTCGCTGTAGCCATTGCCTTACTTACCCTTTTGCATTATTTGCGCTCTCGAATATCCTGTCAAATCCACGAAGCCATCCGAACAATAAACAATTGGATTGCCGTTTGCCTGCGCATTTCCGAGCACAAAATTTGAATCTGCAAAATTCACAAAAACAAAAAACCAACCATGAACAAATGCGATTAAATGTGCAAATTTTACATTTGAAACAACATTGAAATTCCACTTTCACGCTGGACTATACAATTAAAGTGTGCGCCATTTTGTTTAATGTTTTGTTATTTCGCTACTTCGCTGACAATTGCAATCTAAGTACCTGCTGTTATTTTTGCTTTGTTGTTGTTTAAAAAAGCTCTTAAAATTTAATGTGTTGTTGCTGATGGAAAATTTTACCATCAGTTGGTTTAATATGCGCATAGAAAAACTTTGCCTTTTTTGAATTTTTGAGCATTGGAATTGAATTTCTGAAAGACTCTTAAGCTGGTCACAAATTTGCCAATGAATTAGGCAAAGTTTCTAAAATTGTATTAAAATTAAATGTCGTAAAATTTATGGAAATGTTAAGCGCTCGTTGCGATGGCGTCGAGACTTTGCGTTTGGTTACTGCGAAATTTAAGTTAGTTTGGGAATTTAACGAATGTTCTTTAAAGTTTAGTTTAGATATTTCAATCATGTTCATTTTCATGTTTTAAATTGTTTCCATTATCAACAAAATAATTTTCTTAACTCAACCAACCTTTCAACTGTCTTTAAAGCGTGAATTGCTACAAACTTTTGTAGCTGTTTTATACCACAACTTTAGAACCTTAAAAAAATTATAAAAATGTACCAAAAGTCCTTTAATGATTTGCCAAATTAAGCCAAAACAACGCATCACTAGACAGTCGCAGCAACATCCACACACAGACAGACAAACAGCCAGCAACAACACTCACAACTTTGGCACTTCACTCCACTGAGAGCAGTCACAGTACACTTGTAGCTTGCTGGCACATTTTTGTGCAATTCCCTTAAAAGTGCTGTCGTTTATTTACTTTTATTCGTTTTTTTTATTATTTAGATATTTTGCTTTTTACTTTTTACTCGCACTTTTATTTGTTTTTTTTTCTGTTTTTGTTTCTAATTTGAAAAACTTGTAACAGCACGTACTGAGCAACTAAAAGAACGACACAGGCGTCACATTTCATGGCATCAGAGACACACGTAGAAGATTCAAAATCGAAGGATGGGGGTTCTGTGCACAACTTTACAAGTGCCTTGAAAGTAAATAAATAAATAAATAAACTTTTGAGCCCAACACCACTTAAAATCATATAAATTGATATTGCAAAATTGAAATCCTGTGTGCATCACTGCATCCAAAATGTTTGAAGCAAACAAATATTTGTGCAAAGTTGAACCCCTGAAACCCCCCTTTGTCACCACTATGCGCAATGTTCCACATGTTTGGTTCACACATTGCGACAGACAATCGACTCAAAAAATTGTTGCATTTTAATCACAAATATTTCCGTTGAGTACAAATATTTTCTATTTCATTGATTTTTGTGAGTTGCTTTTAATTTTTGTCTAAGTGCTTTCACTCACTCACACTTGGTCAGTTCATTCAATTGAAAGAATGAAAAGAGGAAATGGCATTCTTGTTTTTGTGATTGTAACAAAGCAAGTAATGTGAGAGTTTGTGAAAATTGAAATGTTTTTTATTTTCTATAACATTTGTTGCTGCGTTTGGCCTCACTTTTTTACAATCGCTCTCTTCTATTAAATTGAATTGAAATTGAAACTTTGTCGATTGTGACCAAATGGGTTTTAACTAATTGAGTTCACAACAAATAAACAAATAAAATAAATAAAAAATAAAAATAGAGTTTCTTTACAACTTTCTCTATTTTTTAACGACAAGCAAAAACGTAGGTGAAGTGTTATTACTGAAAAAACCAACCAGAATTAAAACATTCGAAAGCGGAAATTAACTCTTTCGCTACAGGTTTTTACTGGGCAAAGTACAGTTTTTAAATTTATTAAATTTTATTATTATTAATTTATATCAACAACAAAAAAAATTAAATGGAATATTTTCTTTATTAGGTTAGGATAGGTAGGGAAGGGTGTGTGTGCGGCAGGACCGCACTTCCACTCGGAGGCCAAACAGGCCCATTGTGAATCCCTTCTTATGGCCTTCCAGAGCTAACCAATAGTCTCAGTCAAGGTGAAACCAGTTCGACCTCTTAATGAAGGAGAGCAGATTCGAGATTTTGACCTTCGCCGAGCAAGCGAGGTCTGTCAGGAATCTTGACCCCAAGGTCAATGTTGTTATTTTTTTGTTGCTTCTTGTTTCTTTACTATGTAAAGATATATCATTGAAAAAACGTTTATACTTACTTTTTTAACTTTAATATTCAGCTTTTTATTTTTGTATTATTCCTTAAACTTCAAATTTTTCTAAGGGCTAACAACAAAATTTATTCTTAAAACCATAGAGGGTTCAGATAACTGGCGCACACGCACAGGATCTCATTTGGGTACAAATTTTAAGCCGAATACCATATAAAATCGTATTTTGTATCAGCAACTTTTGTGTTTAAGGAAGGGTTTGAAACCCCAAAACCCCCCTGTGTGCGCTTCGACGTCCACAAAGTAGCATGTTGCCATATGGCAACAAAACAAAACTGTGTTTGAACACAGCATATGTAACCCTCAACAACTCTAAAACTCTCTTGTAATGTTGAAAGCGTAGAAGACTCTGGCTTCTTAGGTTGCTTCCTGGAAAGATGAAAGTCTTTGAAAGCTCAAAATAAATCAATCTTCTTTCTTCAGTGGTGGAGACGAGTGGTGGCAGTGAAAACAAATAGATCAACTGCTATGCCATCAGTCGCCCATCACTGCAAGAACAACTGCTCCGGACTCTCGGACCAGGTTCTTCAACGAACTTGCGGAAGAAAACTGATCGAAACATTTTTTCGCCAAAATCAAATGATTTCCAAAAGATCCCTTTTAGATCTTCAGAGAAGACAAAAGATAGGAAGGACACTGAATTCAAAAATAAAGAAAATCACAATAGGCCCAACAGGGCCTCTTAGTGGAAGTGCATACCGCCCACTCCCCTTCTATAACCTAACCTAACCTAACCTAACCTTACCTTACCTAACCCTCTCCAGAGACACATCAGTCATCATTTTCAGAGAATCTCCAAGGGGATTTTGTGGGTCCAACCGAATATTCTCCGAATATTTATTTGTTGCAAAAATTTTGAATGGAAAATATAGATTCAAATGGTATTGGGTCCTAAGTTTATAAAGAGAATTCCCACAAAATGAAATTCTGTATGCGCCACTGTGTTCAGATTATTAATTGTTCTTCTAATAAGAAACCCGAAACATTTCTTTGAAAATTTAGCACAAAAAAGACCTTAAAAATCTACCAATTACCGTTTAAGTTATTTTTTAAAACTAAAGACTGAATGAAAACAATTAACATATCCGCGAATAAAAATTTTCTCTAAAAACACATAAAAACAATTAAAGGATATTTTTGTTGTTGTTTCAAGCACCACAAACCAAACGGAAGTTAAAGAATGGCGAATGCTTTGCCTCAGTGTGAATGTCATTGCAATTCCAGAAAAATCCACTCTTAATGACAATTTCCAAGTGCCGTCACGTATTCGACTTTACGTGAACCAATTCGAGCGCAATTCAATTGCTAGAGGAAAACAAAAGGAGAATTAATGAGAGAGAGACAGAAGAATGAAGAGTAGCGGAAAATGCAGCGCTGTCGGTGTCTGTTTTATGTCAGAAGTATGGAATAGTGAAGCAAAACTGTGACATCAAAGCCACACAAATAAAATTAGTGTGTCTGTGGGCAGACACACCAAAAAGTGGCAAACAGAATGTGCCAAGAAAAAGTTATAAATGCCAATTAAAAGTTCATCAATAGTTGAAAAAGTCACACACACACACACTCAGACAAACTGACACCGTTGAGACCACTTGAACAACGAGCTTCTGGAGCTGCTGGACGAACAAGTGAAGAAACAATGTGGGTTTCTGATGCGGCAAACAATTTGTACACTTTTTCCAAGACATTAAGGCGACATTGCAAACCAATAAAATACTCAAGCCGTTGTATGTATGTGTGTATGTGTGTGTGTCAGTGTACTACGCAACAATATTGCGCCAACATTGCACAAAAGCAATAAAGGCGAAATAATTGCAAACTTAATTAGCAACGATAACTGTTGCGCCCAATGAATGAAATGAAAGTGCGTTGCCGCCAACGTTGGTTGCAGGCGCAGCCGTCCTCGATTGTGCGCTACGCAAAATTTCACGTAAAAGCTACATTTGTGTAGCTTTGTGCAGTGTGTGGGCATTGACCTGCGGCCAGGAACGAGCAAATTCATTCAACTGAAAATTTGCACAGAAAAAATTATGGAAAATGTAGCCTTTCAGAAGGACGCAAAATTATGCACAGCTGCTGTTGTTGTGGGATTTTTGTTGTTGTCATCTGTTGCCAACGAAACGTCGCACACATGCATGCACGGGTTGGTTGTTGGCTGTTGGTATAATTCTGCTGGTTTTATTGCGGCTATTTTTGGCTTTTTACTGCTAATGTTGTTTTTGTTGTTGTTGTTGTTTCTCTTATGGCTTCAAGCGCAGCGCCCACAACATCCAATACGCTTCATGCTTTTCAGGTCAATTGCCGGCAGCATTGTTGTGGACACTCATTCGACGCTACGATAGTCTGCTTTTAGGCCCCGTAGCCGTTGGCAGTAACGCGTAGTGGATTTTAATGTGATTACAGCAAATGTGCAAATTGTCATTGCGGCCTGAATAATAATTGCCACGCTGCTCTGAGAAAGTGTGTGTGTAACGATTTGCGTTTAAATTGTTTGCACTTTGTTGATGTTTATGGTTGCAATGTTTAAAGTTCATTTTATATATTTCTATATTTTTAATTTTGCTGTTATTTTGATTTGATTTTGATTTAAATATTAATTTTAATTTCTATAATTCAAATAAAAACTTAAAATCACATTAATTAATTATTAAATTACAATTAAAAAATGTAGTTCAATTAACTTAAATGAAATTAACTTTTATAGTTTGACTATTTTTTCCAATTACTTAAGACAGGTTCTCACCTTGTGGAAAAAAAACCAATTTTTTTTGCCTTATCGTGTAGATATATGTTTAAAAAATGTGCTCCAGAAATTTCAGATCAAAATCTGAAAAATTACAAAAGTTACAGGCCGTTACATAGAGCAGTGTAGAGCACCGGCCAAGCGCGCTTTAAACTTTAAACGCGCTTTTCTCAGAACCACATTTTCGGACCTTACGGAAGTATTGAAGGCTCTGGAATGAACCAATCGTCACCAAATTTTTTCCAAATGTTCCTTAGGGTTTTTCTAATAAACGAACTACGATCAGCCAAAAATATTGAAAATTGTTTATTTAAAAAAATAATTAGTGAACAAAAAAATGCGAAAATCGTAATTTTTTTTCCAAAACCTCATAACTTTTTTAATTTCGATTTTTTTTTATAATTTTAGTTCATTCAATAGATAATACGGTACACATTAAGAATGTGTTCGACTTTTGTGTTTCCGATCACGGGTTTTGACGGAATCACTTCCGGTAGCGGGACACCTCCTCGCCGACATGCCGCCACTGATGGACGCCCCCTCCCCCCCTTTTTTTGATTCATTAAATTTTAAAAATTGTATTCTCTAAATAAATGTGTGTTCATATCCAGAAACAATTTTCAGCGTTGTATCTTTAACCGTTTTCTCAAAAAAAATTCCTAAAAAAAATGCACTTTTTCGGATCCACAAGGTGAGAACCTGCCTTAACTGTGGTTTTTCATATTTTTATTTATAATAATTTAATTGAAATTCAACGAACTTTACTGAATTCAGTTTAATAATAAAAATTACAACATACTACAAATCAACTAATTGGAATCAAATTGTAAATTATTTAAAATTAAATTAATTAATAACTTTTGTTTTAATTTTTTTATTTTATTAATTATTTTACTATTTTATTTAGCTTTTAGTCATTTCGTAAGTTTTCGTTAGTTAGTTAGTTTCGTTTTAGTTAGTTTCAGTTAGTTAGGTTTAGTTAATGACTTTTAGTTAGTTTTTTAATTAGAACAATTAAAATAAATCATTTTAAGCTTTCAAATTATTTTGAATGATTTAAGTAAAAATAATTTAATTTGTTTACATCATTTTTTTTGTTTAATCAATATTAATTTTTAACTTTTAACTAATTTTTAACAAATTATTTTAAATGATAAAATTAAAATTAAATAATTGTTTTCAAGTTTTTGTATTTAAATGTAATTTTTGTTTTAACTTATTTTTTATAATTTTTTTATAATTTGATTTTAATTAAAAACTAATATTAAACATAAAAATTAATAAACGTTTATTATAAATTGTTTTAATTGATTTAAGTTTTAAAAAACTGATAAAATTTAAATAAACTTTTCGTAAATTTTAATTGAAAAGTCATTTTGAATAATATAAAATGTTCATTGATCAATATTCATAATAAATATTCATTCTTAGAGTAAACAATTAACATCAATTAAAAGAAAAATTTAGTAATTTAATAATTTAAAATTAATTTCAGATACTTTGACTAAAATTAATTACTAAATTGAAAAAAAACTAAAATTATTAATTACATTTTAATTACTTGATATAACACTTCGTTCAATAATGTGTGTGACTGACACATAGATGGCGGCACTAACACTAAATCAATATTTTTTTTCGAAATTTTGAACCTTTTTAGGCTTACTGTCAAAATTATATGTCAATCCGACCATTAGTTTACAAGTTACAGTGATTTAAGTGACACTACTTTTGAGTTTTGTGTGCTGATTTATCATTGTTTTTTAATGAAAAAAAATACTGTTCAGCCAAATGACGCTGTTATTCCGGAAAACGTTGAAAAAACACTGAAAATCATTATGTCCGACCGTAAAGTGAAAGTGGGGGAGATTGCTGACATTCTAAAGATATCAGCAGGCAGTGTACACACCATAATACACGAACATTTGGTTATGAAAAAGGTGTTTTCGAAATGGGTGCCGCGTTTGCTCACACCGGAGCAAAAACAACAACGAATCGATGATTCAAAGAGCTGTTTGGACATGTTTACGCGCAACAAGTCGGAGTTTTTGCGTCGGTACATCACAATGGATGAAACATGGATCCACCATTTCACTCCAGAGTCAAATCGACAGTCTGCTGAGTGGCATGCAACCGGTGAAAGCCGCCCAAAGCGTCCAAAGGCACAAACATCGGCTGGCAAGGTTATGGCGTCAGTATTTTGGGATGTGCACGGAATAATATTCATCGACTATCTTGAGAAAGGGAAAACAATCAATAGCGACTATTATATAGCGTTGTTGGAACGTTTGAAAGAAGAAATCGCGATTAAGCGGCCCCATATGACGAAGAAAAAAGTGTTGTTTCACCAAGACAATGCACCGTGTCACAAGTCGATGAAAACGATGGCAAAAATGCATGAATTGGGCTTCGAATTGCTTCCTCATCCCCCGTATTCTCCAGATCTGGCCCCCAGCGACTACTGGCTCTTCGCAGACCTCAAAAAGATGCTTCGTGGTAAGAGATTTGGCTCAAATGATGAAGTAATCGCCGAAACTAACGCCTATTTTGAAGGCAAAGAAAAATCGTTCTACAAAGGCGGTATCGAAAGATTGGAAAAGCGTTGGAATGATTGTATCTCCCTAAAAGGGGACTAAGTATGTTGATGAATAAAAACGAATTTTGGCAAAAAAATGTGTTTTAATTAGTTAGTCACACACATTATTGAACGAAGTGTTAATACTTGATATATAAATAAAATACAACTATAAACTTGATATATAAATTCAATTGAAAAATAAAATTTAATAATGTAATAATTTAAAATTAAATTAAATTAATTAACTAAAATTAATTACTAAATATTAGAAAATTAAAATTATTAATTAAATTTTAATTACTTGATAATATAAATTATTATTTTTTATTTCAATTGTTTTTGAATTGATGAAATGAAATGAATTAAATTAAATGTAAAAAACTAAACAAATAACTAATTAAATCAAATTTGTCTTAAATAACATCAATGAATTGTTAATTGTTGTTAAATTAGTAAAATTAATTCATTTTGTGCTCAATTAGTTTACAAATAATTTAGATTCATTATATTTAAATTAATTTAGGAAAACTGAAAGTCTTTTGTTTAAGTTGAAATTAACATAATATTTAGTTAATTTTATAAGCTAAATAATTAATTAGTTAGTTTAATCACTATCATGAAATTGAACGGTTTAAAGCGCGGCTTGTGGCCAAAGGATGCAGCCAGCGTTTCGGTGTGAACTACACAGAAACTTTTTCTCCGGTTGTACGATATGCAACCATACGTATGGTGTTGGCGATATCAGCAGAGTTGAAAATGTTTACACATCAAATGGACGTTTGCAGTGCTTATTTAAACAGCGAGCTAAGTGACATAGTTTTTATGAAACAGCCAGAAAAGTTTGTGGACCGGCGTTATCCGGAGCGGGTTCTAAAACTAAATAAAGCGATATATGGACTCAAACAATCTGGAAGGGAGTGGAATTCAAAACTCGACAATGTTTTAAAAAGTATTGGTTTCAAGCCATGCCTCAGCGAACCATGCCTATATACGATGCGCATAAAAAGTAAATTATGTTTGATAGCTGTATACGTAGACGATTTAATCATTAGCTGCCAGTCGGAGAATGACTTATACACCATCAAAGCTCAGATATCGGACAATTTTGAGTGCGTCGATGGTGGCCCTATTTCATATTTCTTGGGCATGGAAGTTACACGAGATGGAAAAACTGGTCCAATTTCTATTGGACAACCGCAATATATCAAGACTTTACTCGAAGAATACGACATGATGCAATGCCGTACCGCAACTACGCCACTGGACGCCGGCTTCCAGGTCGGGTTCGAGAACGAAAGCTGTAGCAGAGTCGATGCCACGAAATACCAGTCAGCAATCGGTGCTCTAATGTATCTTGCCATTTCTACACGGCCAGATATTTTACACTCGGTATCGAAGTTGGCTCAACGAAACCAGAACCCTCACACTGAACATGAGGCTGGCATAAGACATATTTTGCGGTATTTAGCAGCCACAATGCAGTTAAAACTAGTGTATCGTGCTACAGGCACGCCCATAGAAGGTTTTGTGGACGCAGATTGGGGCAGTAATACCCTCAATCGAAGGTCATATACTGGGTATGTATTTGTTCTAGGAGGCAGCGCTTTTTCTTGGGAATCGAAGAGGCAAGATTGTGTGGCCCTAAGCAGCACAGAAGCGGAATACATTGCTCTAGCAACAGCGGTGAAAGAGGCGGTATATCTCAGACGTTTGGCAAAGGAGATTGGTTTTTGCGACGGCGACAGCCCGATAGTTCTGCACGGCGATAATTTAAGTGCACAATATTTAGCGAAAAACGCCATTCATCATGCGCGTAGCAAGCATATTGATATAAGATATCATTTTGTCAGAGAAGCCGTCAGTAATGAAAAGATTAAACTAAAATACCTTTGTACAAACGAAATGCTAGCAGACGTACTTACAAAGAATCTTGTTAAGGTTAAACATGAAAAATTTGTAAATCTTTTAGGACTTGAAAAATAAATTAAATTGTATATTCTTGTTGAGGAGGAATTTAATTGAAGTTTAACATGAGAAATTTGTAAATTGTATATTCGTGTTGAGGAGGAATGTTAACATGTAACCGATAACTTAAGTAACGAGCAACACGATGCAACCATGTAATCTAAACTATGTTCCTTGATGTGAAAGACAGTAGTTCAATAAACGCACTACCGAGCAGACATATTAAAGCGGGTTTTTTCTCTAACACAAATATAATTAACAAATAAAATAAAATAATTTAAGTGAGACTTAATAACTAATTTCAATAAACTATTATTTTAAATAAAATTTATGTAATTGTAAATTTAAATTAAATAAAGTTAATTTAATTTTTAGTTAATTGTAAATTTAAATTAATTGAAATAAAATTTTAATTAAATACACCAACATCTTTTTTTTTTAATTTAAATCTAATTAATAAAATAAAAATAGTTAAATTGATTTTAAGTAACTAATTCATTTCCGTAAATAAATTAAAAAGACAAAATTAATTAAATTTTTTTTTAAATCAGAATTAATTAAGTTTATTTCAAGTTTTTTTATTTCTTTTAATATATTTTAATTTCAAGCTACAATTTTTGGGAACATTTTTAATTATTAGTTTAATTAAGTTTTAATTATTTTTAATTATTATTAATTTTTTTAATTATTTTAATTATTATTAATTTGTAATTATTTATTTAAAATGTTTTTGATTTAAAAAATTGTATTTTATATTTTGTATTAAATTCAAATTGTTTAATTTTTTATAACAAAAATTTAATTTTATATTATTTAAAAAAATTTAGTTAAGCCATAAAACATTCAATTTATTTAATTAAATCATTTTTATTATTTCATTTCTCTTTGCATTATTTAACTATAAACTTTAATATTGAGCCTGTGGCCATGGTTGCGGGTCACTTTGTGGTGGACGACTGCAAATTGCTGGTTGTGCAAACGAGAATTGCTGGTGGGCCACATAAAGGCGGAACAATGTGTTGAATTTTAATTGGAAAATGTAATTGGCGCAGGTCAAACAAACGAACTATTTATATGGATTTTGTTTTTGCTTTCTTTCGAGGGCCAAACGAGGCCGTGAACTATTCGAAAGCTTTAGTTGACTAATTTTCATTGCTGGAAACGCAACTAACTAGTGAAATTTTTCTGTTGATTTTACAGTTTCAAATGATTTTATAATTCAAACAACACTCATAATGCTGACTTTTATAAAAATCAACTTGTCCCATTAGGAATTTTGTTTCACTTTTGTTGTTTGAGTAATTTTGTAAAATTTTAATTTTTCCTTTTTTGAAATAGTTCTATGAGCCCAAAAAACTTTTTTATTTAAATGCAAAATTGTTGGTACCTACTTCATGCTTAAGCAAAACTAAAAACAAATTGTTGTGCAACAACAAATAATTATAATCGAAAGCAGCACAAATTCGATTGCAAGCGCAATGAGCGCTAAACAGGAAATTACAGCGATGTAAAATGCAATTTTCTCCGATAATTAAAATGCCGCCCCCCGAAAACACCGCAATGGCACTAAAATAAAGAAGAAGAAGAATCATCACTGACATTATTTGAATTGAAAATGTTGCAATTTCATGGCATAAGCGAGGCTTAACGAGCTGTCACAAGTGCGATTTGGCGCGTAGCGAATTTTATGCGCAAACATTTGCATTTTGCAATTGATGCATACATCCTTATTTACATACAGTACATATATATAAAGATATATGTATGGATAGTTTAAATTCAAAGCATTTTCACTTTAAGAGCTTCAAGTGTTCGGACGACTTTATTGTATTCATTTATTTTAGTTTCAATCAGCTTTAAATCCTTTGCTGTCATTCAAACCCGTCGGCCACATCCGGCTGAAAGGTGCCGCAAATGCGTTTATCATTTGCATAAATGCTGGCGGCATTTTTGTTGTTGTGCTTTATTGCTGTAATTCTTGTTATTGCTATCAGTATTTAGAGCTGTTTAGGGTTGTTGCTGTTTTGATTATATCAGCAACATGACCCAATTGTTTACCGCAGCTCAAGCGATTAATTACTTGCTGTGAGTAAGCAGCCAACAAAAAAGCATTACGTAATTTCCATTTATAAATATGAGTCATAAATGAGTCTTTGAATATTTGTGCGTAATTTCTAAAACATCTTAAGGAGTGAAAATTATGAATTTCTATGCACTAAAGTGTCATCAATTAGTTACTACAACAGTTCATAATGCGGCTTTCTAAAGTTGAACCTGACAACAAGAATAACAAATCGCACCAACATAATGTTGACAACATGCCATGAAACTAACTAATAACGCAACGACAACCAAGACAACAACAGCAATGACTGCAGCATCCACGACAACAACAGCAACAACAGCGCACCCGTCGTCAATCAACGCCCCAGCAACGCAGAAATGCAATATTGCAACGTCAACAATAACCGCCGAAACAACAACAACAATAACAGCAACAAGAACTGCAACAAGAACAACACCTAGTTGCAGCAACCATCGCCACAGTATGCACCAATCAAGCTGGCATCCGCAGCAGACATAATTATTGCATTACCCTACGGCGCACGTGGCGGACCGTGTTTCGCCACCTGACGCGACGCTGACGTTGAGGTTGAAAAATTGTAGGCACGCAGCCAAGACGGAGGTGGAATGAAAATACATAGCGGAAATTTGCCAGTTGAAAATTCCACCGCAGCAAATATGAAAAGGACTGGCGAGCGAGCGAGCTGCTGCTGCTGTCGGTTGACTGGCTGACGCATCATCAGCGAAGATTTTCGCATTGATCGACAACATTTTTAGCATAAAGCGACGCTGAGCAGACTAAGCTTTAATAATGTTGCTCATGAAGCGCCTGTCGGGTGGTGGCAAGCAAGAGCCGATTATTAATTACTAAAAAGGATTTTTTACGCTTCAGCTTGAAACTTGTTAGAAAACACAGAGCAATTAATTTGTCTTACATTCTTCTTGAGGACGTTGTGACTTAGTGATTAGGGCGTTGGTGCAGCAGCTAGAAGGTCAGAGGTTCGAAACGTAAAGCAGGCAACAACAAAATGGCGAAAAAAATAATCCTCAACAAAAATTGCCCAGTTCAAAGTGTAAAACCGACTGAAGTTTATTTTTTACTGTGAGTTGCTCATAATGTAAATTCAGTTGGAATACTATGTAATATTACACAAACTGTCATATTGACTTTCATGCCAAATTTTGAAGAAATTTTAACGGTTTCATATCAAGTTATATAACAAACAATCTTAAGATGACCTTGGCACCACGTTTTTGCGAGTTTTATAGCAATTTTTTATTGTTTCCTAGATTTTTGAGTAATATTACATTTGGAGTAATATTACTCAAAACATCGTAATAACTTTTATTCCACATTCAACAAGGCTTGGAGTAATTTTGAACAATTTTTAGCATTTTCATATGGAGTAATATTACACACAATCTTAGGTTGAGTTTAATACCATATTTTCTTGGGTTCTATAAAAATGTTTGATAATTTGCGGTAATATTACACAAAATAACGCTTTGATACCACGTTCAATATGGATTTGGCATCATTTTTATATCAAGTATTATTACACACAGTCTTAATATGACCTTTTTGTGAGTTTTATAGCAATTTTTGATTGTTTCCTAGATTTTTGAGTAATATTACATTTGGAGTAATATTACTCAAAACATCATATTGACTTTGATTCCACATTCAATGGGGTTTGGAGTAATTTTAAAAAGTTTTCAGAATTTTGATATGGAGTAATATTACACACAATCCTATAATCTTGTTTTATAACGATTTTTGATAATTTGGGCGTAATATTACACAAAATAACACTCTGATACCATACGAAGTATTATTACACACAATCTTGGATTGACTTTAATACCACAGTTTTGTGGGGTATATAGCAATTTTTGATCATTTGGCGGTTATATTACACAGCAACACTTTCACATCGGGATTAATAAGATTTGTAGCAATTTGTCATCATTTACATAGGGTCAAAATTTGTCAAGTGGGCCACTTTTTTTTGGTGGGTTGGAATTTTTTGTCGTAAATGCGAAATTCGTAAGAGTTTTACACAACTAAGATGCCCGTTAATTCGGTTTTGCGTTATTTTCATTTTTTCAAATGCTATTGTTATTTAAATTTTTTAGCAGCGTCCCGGTAATTATTTTTTTTCTCTTGATGTGTCGCAAGGTTTGTGCTGGTTTTTTCAATGTTTCGTTCAAAATGTTCATAGAATAACATAAAAATTGTTTTAACATTTTCGCGCGATTATTGTTAAAATTAGGAACAATTTTTATAAACAAATTAAGTTTGTTGTAACTTCTTCATCGATTTTAATGTCATTCTTTAAAAATTATGAAAGCTCGTTAAATTACGAAGATTTTGGTGAAAAAAAAATGGAGAAACTTGCATTCAATGGAAAGTAATGACTGTTTTTGTGCCGACGCGTCGCGCGCGGTGCCGCGCGATCCACTATAAGTGCGTATCGCTGCGTGCTACAACATGTCTGGACCTGCAGTTTCCTTATTTTTTTGAATTTTCTTCGACCTGATATTCAGTTGCGTTTATTGCTTTGTTAAGTTCGGACTCGCGGACTTCGGACTCAAGCAATAAATGTAGTGAGTTGAGTGTTTTCCAATGCTAAAATGCCGAGACCTAATCGTTGCTGTAATCCCTTAAATAAAAAAGCACATGAGTGCATTTACAAAAACATTTTTTAAGTCAGTGAAACACGGAATCCTAAAACAGTGAATTTGATTGGAAAATATATTTGCAAATCATGTCGAACCCAAATCGATCGAATGTCGGAAGAAAATTTACAAGAACTTGAAATAATTTCAAGTCAAAAAAAAAGTGCAGAAAAAAGTGAGGAAATAGTTAGTAATGATGAGTCGACCAATGACAGAGATGACGTGCGACGCGATCCCCATTACACAAGCCCGGAAATCGTTATTGGAAAAAGAAAAACAGTGAACGAATTACTAAAAGAGATCGGTGAGGCCCCACTTAAAAAAGAAAAACAAATAAACCGAATTCACGACAGAAAAAATTCCAATGCAAGTGCAAGTGATGTAAGTGAAAAATGGGAAGAAGATCTGAAATTGGCTATTTCAAAAGAAACATCAAGATGTGGTAAAATTTCTCTTTTGACAACGGCTCCTCTTGATTGGAGTATTCGCAAAATGCAACGGAAATTGAACGTTTCTCGTAGAATGGCTTCAATAGCGAAAAATGTTCACCTGGATTCTGGGTTTGGAGCTCATCCTCCACCAAAAAGTGGCAAACGACTGAATGCATCAATTATCGAAAACGTGAAGAAATTTTATTTAAATGATGAGAATAGTAGGCTGATGCCAGGCAGAAAAGATTATATTTCAGTCGTGGAGAATGGTGTACGCTGTCAGAAACAAAAAAGATTGCTTCTTTATAACCTTGGAGATTTGCATAAAAAATTCGAAGATACTTTTCCGGAGATGAAAACTTCTTTGTCTGCATTTCAATCACTTCGACCACGCGAATGCATCTTAGCTGGGCATTCAGGAACGCATAACGTTTGCGTATGCAAGATACACTAGTCAGAATAAGTTTGCGTACAGGCAAGTCAAAAATATTTTATGATTAATTTTGACCTCAAAAATGGGTTCTCTGTTTATAAAAACTTATCCACATTATTCATATATGCCTTAACTGCACTTTTTGTTCTGTTTTAGATGAATTAAAATAATAATTTTCCATGTATTCGTATTTATTGACAATATACTCACAAAACGGTGCAGAATAAGTTTGCGTACAAAACTAATAACGGGAACTTCCGGTTATGCTCTTTATTTTTTTTGGAAAATTTGTATTCCATTGAACATTAAACGGACTTGTAAGTTATTTGGAACCGTATATGTGCTTGAAATTTAATAGAAAGCAATAGAATTCAACAGAAAAATATTAAAAATGGATAAAGAATAATCTTACAAAAACTTTTCAAAATTGACAAACAATTTCATGAAATTAGGGAAACTTTTGGGAGAGCACATTCGTCATTTCAAAAAGCCATCTTAAATCTAAAAAAAAACAGAAAATCTTGTTTGGTTACTACGATCTGACCATTTTCTTAAGTTACCCGAGCAAGAGGATTCGATTGTTTGCGATCAGTGCATCACAATCTAAGGCTAGTTGCATCCAATATCTTCAGAAATGTACAGAAATATTTTATAAACCCCATTAGCAGTGACTTTATAAGAAAAGTTCTGAAAAAAACATACTTCCCCTACATAACAGCATGTAAGAAGCCCATATTTAGTTTACTTACAAGGAGCACAGAATTGCTTTCGTAAAAGAGTCCATCAAGGAGTCTAAAAAACCGGATTTCCGGAACGAAATGTTGTTATCTATAGAAAGTGGGACCTTTCATTATTATTTGATAATGATTTGGCATATTTGGAATTAAAAAGCATCAACTAATTTGAACAGGATCCTGTTAATAACAAAAATCTGAAATTAACAGTGAAGCATAGCATATGTGGAGATATGGTATGGGGCTGCATGTCAGGAAAAGGAGTGAGCAGGCTGTGTTGTTTTATTCAGAAATGTTTCCGGGGGGTTATTTACATATTCTAAAAGCTTATGTAAGCCAAGGTTTCAAAACTTTGGATCAGATTCCAACATATCTTTTCAACCTTAGCGCGCAATGCATACGATGCGAAGCTATGTTTGCTATTAACTGGCTCAACAAAGTTGCAAAAGTCCCTCCCTAGTCACCTACCGTGCATCTAATTGAGTATATAAGGGGTTCAGTTAAACCCTGAGCCCAACAACACTCCATCTTCTAAGATATAGTTAACCAATACAACAATTCAAGGATATAACAAAATAACCGCTGAAAAAACACCGAATTTAAAAAAATTTGCGCCAAAACTTCTGCAGGGAGTTCAAGCGAGAAAAGAAAATTCACAAAGTGATTAATTTTTGGACAAAACTTAGTTTCAATTGAATTTTAACTACATAATCTCATCTTGTACGCAAACTTTTTCTGAGGTGAATTCATAACATATTTTGTTTTTGGCCCTCCTTTTACAGTTTGGTCAAGTTTTTGTTATTATTATCTTAATGGAATAAAAGAACTAAGTTTACGGAAAAAATAAAAAATATTTTGTTTTTGAAAAATTACTTTAAGTGATTTATTTTTCATATGAAAAAACTACGTACCCCTTGTACGCAAACTTATTCTGACTAGTGTACATGAAAATATGCGATTAAAATTTATCGGTATTTATCACTGTTTTATTACATAAAAAAAAATAGTTTTCATCGCAGCGAGCAAAAAAGACGTTTTTTCTACTCTCTTTGCGGGTGAAAAAAGTCTTTTTTGCGGCTGGAATGAAAAATATCGTTCGCCCTTGGTGCGGAATATATTGATAGATTTTAGCTGGAATATAATTATGAAAAGGAAATTTCAGGAATCAAACTTCAACTCACCAAAAAAGGCGTAAGCTTTAGTTCAAAATATCGTGATATTTTCAAAGAAATGATGTGTGACAATCCAGGACCAGATTGCCACTTTTCGAACTGCCAGAATTGCCCGGGACCACATGTTATCTTTGATAAGTTAAAAAATTTGCTCGAAAACCACGGAGTACTGCAAATTCAATTTCGACAATGGACAAATACGGATAGGTGTGTAGATAAATCTGGGACTCCGCGGACATTAATTTTGTAAATATCTTTTCTTTATGTTTCATTGTATTTGTATCTACAGGTGCGAACTACTAGATTGTTCTTTATCAAGAAAAGATTTTTTAGAGAAATTGATTGATGATTTACCTGCTGTAGTGAAACACGATTTTTTATCAACTTCTCAGGCTTCATATTTTGACAAAGTGAAGAATTCATTGAGCGAAGGTGAATTTCTTGTTACTCTCGATTTCGCAGAAAATTACACTTGTCAAGTCCAAGATAAAGTTCAATCACAACATTGGGCTAATATTCAGGCAACGCTTCATACTTATGTTGTTTATTTCCGGAAAGACAATGACATAAAACATCACAATTTTGTTGTGATTTCTGAACGATTGCACCACTATTCCTATTTGTTGACAAGATTTTGCAACTATAAGCTTAGAAAAACTATGTGAATGATTATTAATAAAAAAATGCTTACATATCAAACAGCATCATTTTATGTAGACGGCACTGTTTCGCACGCACTTATAGTGGATCGCGCGGCACCGCGCGCGGCGCGTCGGCACAAAAACCATTGAATGCAAGTTTCTCCATTTTTTTTTCACCAAAATCTTCGTAATTTAACGAGCTTTCATAATTTTTAAAGAATGACATTAAAATCGATGAAGAAGTTACAACAAACTTAATTTGTTTATAAAAATTGTTCCTAATTTTAACAATAATCGCGCGAAAATGTTAAAACAATTTTTATGTTGTTCTATGAACATTTTGAACGAAACATTGAAAAAACCAGCACAATCCTTGCGACACATCAGGAGAAAAAAAATAATTACCGGGACGCTGCTAAAAAATTTAAATAACAATAGCATTTGAAAAAATGAAAATAACGCAAAACCGAATTAACGGGCATCTTAGTTGTGTAAAACTCTTACGAATTTCGCATTTACGACAATAAATTCCAACCCACCAAAAAAAAGTGGCCCACTTGACAAATTTTGACCCATATGGAGTAATATTACTCACATTCTTCAGTTCGCTTTTAATACCACGTTTCTGTGAGTTTTTCTAGACATTTCTGGTCTTTTTCAGTTTTTAACTTTGTGGTAATATTACACAAAGTCTCTTGACTTGACTTAATTGACTTTAGTTTCATAAAACTTTTTATAATATTTCACCTCTAACATTTGGCCTAATATAGGGTGTTTTTTTTAGAGGTTTGTTTTTCGAATAGAGATAAAACTGGCATTTTGTGGTCAAATCTGGCAACTCTAATGTCATTTATGTTCAGTTTGGTTTGCCATTTCATCATGAACAGGTTGACAAAAGAACAGCGCTTGCAAATCGTGCAAATTTATTTCGAAAATAATGGTTTAGTTCGCGAAGTTTACCGCAAGCTCCGTCTATTTTATGGTCGACATAATCGTCCATCAGAGCAAAATCGGTCCATCCATCGGTTAACCATGGGTCGTTTTCGCACTACGTTTAGTCTATGTGATAATACGCATCCGCAGAGACGTCGAACAGTGCGCACCGAAGAAACAATTGCCGCTGTAGAGCAAAATGTTGAAGAGGACCCGAATGAATCGATTCGCCACCGTGCACAGCAATTGGAGCTTTGTCCATCAACTTTAAAAATTGGACCTGTAGAATTGGCTTTATTCGAGCCAGCCGCGGCGGCCACATGCCCGAAATCATATTTAAACATTAATGGCATAAAATTATCCTTCCAATAAAGCCAAATTGATGGACATTAAAACGATTTTCTTGTGTTTTATTTCAATTCTATACCTCTAAAAAAAACACCCTATATTATACAAAGTGCCTAAAAAATTTTTAATAAATTCTCAGTTGTTTACTTGTGGTAAAACTACACAAAGTCTCACATTGCCTTTTTTAATTTTTTAAAGTTTTATGAAAATTTTTTATAATATTTATGAAAAATTGTTTATTATTTAATTTAATTTTAATTACTTGATTTATATTTGCTGTAACATTACACAAAGTGTCTAAATAAACCTTCATACCAGTTTTATTGATTTTACATCAGTTTTTGATAAATTTTAAGTTTTTACGTTTGTGGTAATATTACATAAAGTCTTACCTTGCCCTTTCAATAGTTTTATAACATTTTTTGTATAATATTTGCTCATATATCTATTACTTTTACTGTAATATTACACAAAGTGTCTAAACAAATTGTTTTACCTCTTTTTATTCCAATTTTATTTTGCAGTGTTTAACTTTGTGGTATTATTACACAAAGTCTGACATTAGAGTAATATTACACAGAGGCTCAGATTGACTTGTTTATTATATTTTTATAGATTTATGGTAATTTTGCATCTGTTTTCAATTTTTGCATATAGAGTAATATTACACAAAGACTTGCAGTGGTTTTTACAACACTTTTTCACGAGTTCTACATCAATTTTTCTTTATATTTCAGCTCTCAGTTTTGGAGTTTTGTTGCACCGAGACTCATTTCAACTTTACATTACGTTTTTATAGGTTTTCTAGCACTTTCACATGAATCCGAAGTTAGCGTTTACTTACACAGGCGGAGTAATATTACACAATATTTGTCAATGACTGTTATAGCAACTTTTTATTTGTTTTATAGCAATTATTCCACTCATAAGCAAATGTTACTCTTGCATTTTCCATCACCATAAAAATTACAATTAACATTTACTGATAAGTATAGTTGAACATCAACATCACTGTTTCCTGAAATCGTTTATTAGCCACATAAATAATTTTTTTTTCAGTTAAAAAGAATTTCAGCTTCAGCAGCGCCACAAATTGTTACACATATATTTATTAATTTCCACCACGAGCTGTGCGCAACTCTCAAGCCAACAAATTTCCGCATAATCCACATAACACTTAACGCCGAAAATTTGTTGCGCTGAGCATATTTTTCATGTATTACACAAATTCCACATACCGACGCTCGCCTCGAAACACAAAGTTACAGATAGCGCTGACTCGTGTGCCGCCTTGGGCCGCTCGTGCAAAGAGTTACAGCAGCGGAAATTCCCTAAGCCAGCATTCGGCTATGTGTGCGTGTGTGTGCTTCAGTATCAAACTTGAACGCTGCCAGGAAATGAATTAAATTTGATCTACGAGGACGCGTCTGTGAGGTGAATTTGTGAAAGGATAATTTGTCATCACGCGCATTCTGTGATATATTCACGTGCGTATTGTTTTGAGCTTACGTCTACTTTGCATGGAACCGAGTTGAATTTAGCTGTCCTATTTTAAACCAGATAGTTTCTCTTCATCTTGTTTGCTTTGGTTGATCAAATTAAGTTAAGCCGTTGACATATTTTCAGCCACAAAGTGTGGCGCCCACACTGCGAGTTCTTAAAATATGCACAACTAACTAACTAATTACAAAGCATCACTCACTTGGCGGCTGTTGTGCCAAAGCCAACGTGCGCAGGCAACGTTTCAACGTAACCAACGGCAGCGCTGTAAACTTATTTGATGTAAATTTCCTGAGTGTGCAGCGTAGGTGTGGG
Organism: Melieria omissa; assembly: GCA_963971225.1. Taxonomy (NCBI): domain Eukaryota; kingdom Metazoa; phylum Arthropoda; class Insecta; order Diptera; family Ulidiidae; genus Melieria; species Melieria omissa. The sequence goes on from OZ020269.1 coordinate 12,254,206, forward strand.
AGCAATTCTGTGTAAAACTCATATTGAATGATTTCAATTACGTGATGGCAAGTTACAACACTGCTGACAATGTTTATGAGAATGAATGGTTGCATCATGACGGAGCTTCTGGTACCACTTTTCCAACAAGTTTCAGAATCTCATAGCCAATGATTCATTTTTAATTTTTAAAATCAGTCTCAGAAGATTAAGAAGATAAAGTCATCAGTAAACTCTACAAAAGATTGAGTGTAATGTTACACAAATTATAAAAATGTGGGCATCAAACAAAACTAGAACAAAGTCAACTCCGGGTATGAATAAAATGTTATACAACATTCAGCAAACAAAATCATCAACAAAAATAAAAGCGTTAAGCTTTGGTATAATTTCATACCAAATCTGAAATTTCAGACAGCCGTAAAATACTCATTGAATTTTTAATATATTTTTTATGAATTTCATATACAATTTTTGTAAAAATAACTTACGCGTTCCATCGAATCGTGTCGCAATCGTATCCAGAAATGTATTTTGGGGCGCAAGCAGCCCCTTTCGGGCTGGCATTGGATTGTACGGTCTTTTATACAATTTCTTTTCACGATGCAGTTCTGAAAGCAGCAAAACAAATAAAATATTGTAAAAATATGTAATTTTTCATTTCAATTTTCTGCTTCTCATCAAGCAATTATCGACTTTAACATAAAACAATGTAATACTTCAAAATGTGCATGAAGTTGTATGAGCCATGAACTAAAGCCCAGCAACGAAACCCTGTATTAGGTTATTAAAATTAATATTAAGTCATCTTATATAAATAACTGTTCGTAGAAATTCTGTGCTTAAGTGATAAAGAAATCATGAGATAACACAAAAATCTGAGCATTTGCAGCAATAATTTTCATTCAACTTTTATGTCACCAAATATTCTCACTTCATGCTTCCTGACTTCTTTTGCTGCTCATTGAAGCCCATAACAGTATTTGATATCAAATTGCTGAACATATCATGTACCCAAAATGTAAGCTTACATGGTTTTTGTAGAAGAAATTTTCTATACGAATTTTAGGCCTCTTTCTCTTCCTTAGTTCAAGTTAGTTCTAAGTTAACATCCATTAAAAGTTTTCTAGTTGGAATCTTTCAATTTTCTAACTTCTGCTTTCTCAAAATTCCAATGCAAAAACCCAGAGCTTTCCACCACGCGCTGAATAGGTGCAGAGTTCTACTTTAAAGTACGATCTATTTTCAGCTCCTATACCTTTTAGCTTAGGAGCTAAAGGTATTTAATGTTTTTCAATTATCATTTACATCCAGTCACTTTCATTTCCTCAGATACGCAAATGGCACTTACCCCCTGCCCACTTGGCCAACAGGTTTAACATTCGCTTTGGCCAAACAAAACATTGCCCTAATATTCCTTACCTTGCTGCATAATTGGCAGCGGTGTAATTAATTTCCCAAAACAAACAACAACCGTAATTTAAATCCTGTCTAAAGTTAGATAGGAAGTGAATGAACTTATTGCGCATAAGATGTATTCCTACGTAGAAGCGAGTTTAGGAGAAGCGGAATGTTGAGCATTTCCAAGTATTTTCGGTAGTCAAGGATGCTCATTAGGTTAGCAGGTAAGCAGCCTTGACCCTTTTTTGATGTCCTAAAACATAGTCGTATATTTTGTCTACTGGAACTAAAACACTTTCAAGGTAAAATTAGCCAGATCGCGCAACTGCAAGCCCCCTAACATAGGCAACACTACAACACTTAACGGGCATTTATTGGCAGCAGCAGCATTGCATACTTTAAAGGATATGCTAATTTTGCGGGAATTATTGCAGAGAGGGTTCGAGGTGATGCTAGAACCTTCTTAGTCTTAGTCTTAGTCTTAGTCTTAGTCTTAGTCTTAGTCTTAGTCTTAGTCTTAGTCTTAGTCTTAGTCTTAGTCTTAGTCTTAGTCTTAGTCTTAGTCTTAGTCTTAGTCTTAGTCTTAGTCTTAGTCTTAGTCTTAGTCTTAGTCTTAGTCTTAGTCTTAGTCTTAGTCTTAGTCTTAGTCTTAGTCTTAGTCTTAGTCTTAGTCTTAGTCTTAGTCTTAGTCTTAGTCTTAGTCTTAGTCTTAGTCCTAGTCCTAGTCCTAGTCCTAGTCCTAGTCCTAGTCCTAGTCCTAGTCTTAGTCTTAGTCTTAGTCTTAGTCTTAGTCTTAGTCTTAGTCTTAGTCTTAGTCTTAGTCTTAGTCTTAGTCTTAGTCTTAGTCTTAGTCTTAGTCTTAGTCTTAGTCTTAGTCTTAGTCTTAGTCTTAGTCTTAGTCTTAGTCTTAGTCTTAGTCTTAGTCTTAGTCTTAGTCTTAGTCTTAGTCTTAGTCTTAGTCTTAGTCTTAGTCTTAGTCTTAGTCTTAGTCTTAGTCTTAGTCTTAGTCTTAGTCTTAGTCTTAGTCTTAGTCTTAGTCTTAGTCTTAGTCTTAGTCTTAGTCTTAGTCTTAGTCTTAGTCTTAGTCTTAGTCCTAGTCCTAGTCCTAGTCCTAGTCCTAGTCCTAGTCCTAGTCTTAGTCTTAGTCTTAGTCTTAGTCTTAGTCTTAGTCTTAGTCTTAGTCTTAGTCTTAGTCTTAGTCTTAGTCTTAGTCTTAGTCTTAGTCTTAGTCTTAGTCTTAGTCTTAGTCTTAGTCTTAGTCTTAGTCTTAGTCTTAGTCTTAGTCTTAGTCTTAGTCTTAGTCTTAGTCTTAGTCTTAGTCTTAGTCTTAGTCTTAGTCTTAGTCTTAGTCTTAGTCTTAGTCTTAGTCTTAGTCTTAGTCCTAGTCCTAGTCCTAGTCCTAGTCCTAGTCCTAGTCTTAGTCTTAGTCTTAGTCTTAGTCTTAGTCTTAGTCTTAGTCTTAGTCTTAGTCTTAGTCTTAGTCTTAGTCTTAGTCTTAGTCTTAGTCTTAGTCTTAGTCTTAGTCTTAGTCTTAGTCTTAGTCTTAGTCTTAGTCTTAGTCTTAGTCTTAGTCTTAGTCTTAGTCTTAGTCTTAGTCTTAGTCTTAGTCTTAGTCTTAGTCTTAGTCTTAGTCTTAGTCTTAGTCTTAGTCTTAGTCTTAGTCTTAGTCTTAGTCTTAGTCTTAGTCTTAGTCTTAGTCTTAGTCTTAGTCTTAGTCTTAGTCTTAGTCGTAGTCTTAGTCTTAGTCTTAGTCTTAGTCTTAGTCTTAGTCTTAGTCTTAGTCTTAGTCTTAGTCTTAGTCTTAGTCTTAGTCTTAGTCTTAGTCTTAGTCTTAGTCTTAGTCTTAGTCTTAGTCTTAGTCTTAGTCTTAGTCTTAGTCTTAGTCTTAGTCTTAGTCTTAGTCTTAGTCTTAGTCTTAGTCTTAGTCTTAGTCTTAGTCTTAGTCTTAGTCTTAGTCTTAGTCTTAGTCTTAGTCTTAGTCTTAGTCTTAGTCTTAGTCTTAGTCTTAGTCTTAGTCTTAGTCTTAGTCTTAGTCTTAGTCTTAGTCTTAGTCTTAGTCTTAGTCTTAGTCTTAGTCTTAGTCTTAGTCTTAGTCTTAGTCTTAGTCTTAGTCTTAGTCTTAGTCTTAGTCTTAGTCTTAGTCTTAGTCTTAGTCTTAGTCTTAGTCTTAGTCTTAGTCTTAGTCTTAGTCTTAGTCTTAGTCTTAGTCTTAGTCTTAGTCTTAGTCTTAGTCTTAGTCTTAGTCTTAGTCTTAGTCTTAGTCTTAGTCTTAGTCTTAGTCTTAGTCTTAGTCTTAGTCTTAGTCTTAGTCTTAGTCTTAGTCTTAGTCTTAGTCTTAGTCTTAGTCTTAGTCTTAGTCTTAGTCTTAGTCTTAGTCTTAGCAAATCTTCATAGGTACCAATGAACTCGAGTCCTTCGACACATCAACTTCTGATCAACCACTTTGTGCTATTCAGTCATGGAATTGGCCAAAGCAGATCACCCATTTGATAACCAACTGCTTTAACAAAATTTAATAAGTCTTCATCTAATAACTTAATGTATTTTTTACCATATTTCTTGCGTTCGGATTTCTGTCTTTGCATCATGAAAACATATGCGCCATACTCGTCGCACTCGAGCTTCCGATTCTATATTAAGCACACAATTGACATTTGAATTCCTTCCTAGTGGGATTAGAGTGAAAGAAAAATGCCAGCACGCTGGCAGTCAATCACAGCGTTGCATAAAGTGTAGGCGCTCGTGTCGGTGTTGGCGTTTGAAGGTGAACGCTGCACGAATACAAATTTCGACAAAGAAAACACACACTGCTTATTTTCCATATTTTCACAGAAAAGTACACGGAAAGGTACTGAAACTCGTTTATTTTATTTTTCTCGTTTTTCCTATTTTGCTGCTTATTTTTTATTTTTCATTTTTATGTTTCCTTTTTTGGCACAATTTTTCAACACACTCTCTTTATACTCGTATGTCGTTTTTTTTCAAAGAAATATGTACATTTTTTGCAAAATAGTCAAAATTCCCATCAAAAAGGATAAAATATTTTTATGGCACGCACGCTGTGCGCAACGAGCGCAAAACACCGTTATGTTGTGCGCACCAACACCAACGAATCCACACACTTTGCACAAACCGCCACACTCGAGACACATGTGGCATGTGGCAGCTGCCTGGTGTGTACGTCAATTCGGCGCCGCAACGCCAACGTGCGCTTATAATTCTGTCATTTCAATTCCGCGCTTGAGTGAAAATTATGTGGCACAGAAAACGCCGAACCAACGAATGATTTGCTACAATTTTTGCACGCACTTTTCTGCCGAATAACCAAAGAACGGCCAGCTGAAACGAAACGTCACACAACAAATGCAAAGCCAATAAACGCGACCCAAAGCGCCAAGGGACAAATAATGAAATGTTAAAGCAGCTAACGACGTCCACGAGCCGGTCGACCAAACGGCAAAACCGCTGCGCAGATACGAACACAGAGATAAGACAACACACCAATACAAACATAGCACACAAACACACACACGCACACGCGAACGCGATTTATGCAAATATTGGGCGAACACACCCTGTCGCCGATTGCGCCATCAAAACGACAACAGCAACAATAACAACAACAACAACTGCCATATGAGAACGAGCGAAAATATTGAAATGAACACCGACACAGGTGGCAGCGCCTGGCAACTTAACGGCAGCTGTCGCTTGGTGCCATTTCCAGCGCAATGGCAGCGCAGCGCAAACTTTGTTATTGAATAGTGTTGGAAAATAAATGCAAAAATTGTATACATGTATACAGCAGAACGCTGGGTGTGTTTATCGAAAAGTAACCGTAGAGGGCAACCAATGTTTAACCAAAGAACAGCGTCAATGTCAGAAACAAAACTAGTAACTGCTCTCTGCTCCACCTTCGAGCGTTTACTCTCTAATTAGCTCTCAGGTTACATGCTCAGCGTGTGCTTGACTTTCCGAACAACTGGTTGCAGCTGTGTGGGTGTGTGTGAGTGATTAAGTGAAAATTGTGCCCTTGTTGACATCTACACACTGCGAGGATGTGTGCAAGTTGTCTCGTTTCAGGCTCCACACGCCCATTCCACAGTCTCACCTTATTGGAAATTAATTTAATTTCACTTGGCTTTAAAGAGGTTTGGCACAGCCACAAACCTCTCAGACACACACACACACACACACACCTATGACTAGTTATTACGGTTTTGTAATTAAATTTACTTCCGCCCGGGTTGGTCAGCAATCCGGCCACACAGGAAGCACACCCCACACACCCCACAGCTGTGCACTGATGGACGCAATATGTATTCTCTCGTTAGCCTTAAGCCAAGTAAGGATTTTTATGTTTTACTCTGATCAAGTGCAGGGTTTGTTTGGTTTCTAGTATTTGCTGTAAATGCATGGAGAGAACATTTAACTCAATGTTTATGTATATGAAGAAAATTACAGTGGAAAAGCAAGAACACAGATATTGTAATAAAGATACTCAGATAAAGAATGTTCAGATAGACTGGAAGGAGTGGCAAAGCCTTCTTAGGCCATAAAGGCCCATTTTGATACAATAATCAATCGACCTGCCAAGTGCGCTCACTTCCCATTCATTGCATCAATTTGAGCTCGTAACTGTAGTAAACTGTGAGTAGTCCTTTCGACTAGATCGCCTAGTTTGCCGAAGAAAAAGTTTTCTGTTATTTGATTGCTTGAAATGTATAACAATATAACAAAATAACAAGTAGTAAATAAACGAACCCACATTTCATTAAGATCAAACAAGAAAAGAAGGCACTACAAGTGCTTTAATTGCACTGAGATCTTTCGCAGTGGGAGATCACAATTTGCATGTTACATACACATTTCAAACAAGTGGAATTTTGGTATCACCATCGACCTAGGTCTCATGCAGAGACAGCGTACTTAGACTTGATAACCTGATCATCAAGAGACACATCCCTATATGATGAAATGAACGTAGTTAATGCAAGCTTTGGTGGTAAAAGTATGGGGATCATTAGGGAATGGTGGCTGCCTCTGTATGAGTCCCACTTAGGCCTATATAGGGCACGTTTTTATACCAAAAACTCGTCCCTTTTGAAATGTGTTTGCAAGATTGATTTTATTAGCATCTATTATAATAATTAAGTAGCCTCGATAGCCTAGCGTGAGTGCACTAGACTGTCATCCCAGAGGTCGTGGGTTCAACTCCCGCCGTGTGCACGGTCCCCGCACTTTGCCATCCAATTTTTCCGATTTTTCCTGTTCTCTAAATTTTCCTAAAAACCCTGCAACATATTCAAGTTCATTGATTCCCAACCCAATTATTCCTATTCCACTTACTTCCACGCAATAGAACGCGCAAGTATGCGCTGTGCGACTGATAAAAGCAAACTAATAAACAGTTACGCAAAGCAGTCGCACGAGCGACATCTGCAAGGAGAAGCGGACATCTGCGAAAACAGCGCGCACCAACCTAATCTAGCGAAGTCCCCAACCATTCTGCTGTAACCTCCTCACAACAGATGGCGCTACGAGCGGAGGCGTCATTCCTGAGCGGCGTTAGATGATTCCATCACTTAGGACTACCTGCGACAGGCCAATCACCTACCCTGGCAGAACAACACAACTGATTAATGTAACCAACACAAGGCTGTCTTGTGGAGGCCCTATGCTCCCGAGAGGAGTGAACAAGGAACAAAAATTATAATAATTATAACACAAATTTCAAAATAATATTGTGGGAATGGGGGGACCTACAGTTTGACGCAGACTACGAGCAGTAGATAAGAGTTTTTCTTTCATTTTTTCTAGAGCTCACTTGTGCCTTTCTTATAATTCTTACCTCCTTCTTGTGAATAGTGATGAAAGCAGACGAATGTTTGACCAACTCAAACTGGAAATCGAACGTAAAGCCTTTAGTGAGAAAAATCAACCCGCTAACCACTGAACTATAGAGGTCAACTGTCTTCGAGGTTCATCATTAGAAACTTAGGCACATCACTTAACCCATAACGGCCCAATGTTCGATTAATCGAACAGTAAATTTTACCATTTTCCATAAATTTTTTTGGGCTCTTTTTTTAATTTTAAACGCAAAAGTTTTGCATAATATGATGGTCTGATTTGTAATAAAAAATAACAAAAGGTAATATGGGATATTTTGTATAATATGGGATAAATATATTCATTTCTCGCACTTCTTCCCAGTTGTATAAATTCCCCAAACAAAAGGTAATTTTTGACATAATTTCAAAAGCACATAAAAACATAAAAAAACAATAATATTTAAACAAGTAACTATGCAGTCTTGTTAGAAATTGATCAATGTCTCGAAAATATATTTACACTTTTCCCATAAAATCAATATTCTAGCCACAATATATATTTATAGTTAGGTTTTCGATTTATTAAACATTTATTATCTCGAAAACCAAAAACCAATTTTTTTTTACCCCAAATTTGAATTGTCCGACCCCATTTCACCTTAAAAAAACTGTTTCATTCGAATATTGACAAAAAATAAATCGCTGGGCTTATATGGGTTAAAGGTTATTACGGAAATTATTTCTGCTGGCCAATGAAGTCGTAGTTTGTATCGCTGAATTGTGCCAAAATAAAACAAACCAAAATTCTTTAACACAGTTCATCACACGTCATTTAAAAATTACAGATTCACTAGCTAAGTCACTTTCAATTCACTCTTCCACTTCGTGTTACGCAGTTGCTTGTCAAACCCAAAACTTACTCGCTGCACTATACCGAGCTTCCAATTTGTAATTGTTTACCAGGAGTTGAACTCGTTCTCGAACATTCCAGCAAGGCCTCGAATGTTCTCTGCAGTAATTCCTTCGAAATTACCATGTTCCCTAAAAGTATGCAATACTGCCAATGCCCATTCAGTGTTGTTACATTGCCTATGCTAAGGCAATGATCGGCATGATTGTCTCAATATATCCAAAATATAATGTTCACAGATTTTTGGCAATTTGATCCTTTACAGAAAATATAACCGACTTTAAAGTTAAAGTACAGTAACTCAAAAAAACGTAATACCAAATAAACAAGAAAACAAAACCATTGCTTGCGTCAGGTATTTTTACTGCTTGAAACGTTAATAGCCAACTTTGTTGAATTAGTCGAAGTTTTTGCCATCATGTCAGTTACCATTAAGGAAATTGTCTTTCTTCGAAATCCAGTTCAAAAACCAAAACCAGATTACAAATATCATAAAGCTTTGCTCATACTCGGAAAACAAATTAATGTTTTTACTTTCATTCTCACAAATGCTTTCATATTTCTTTCATGTTTTACTGCTCACACAGTAAACGAAATTTCAAAGCATTTTTAAATACGTAAAATCCAATGAATGCCAAATAAATTCTATGGAAATATTTTTGTATGTAAGCTCTGTTGTACTTGGAACAGATTTAACATATTAAAAAAAATTTCATCATTTCCATTAAATATTTTCAAAAATTAAAAATCTCCTTAGGTTTTTTTCTTTAAGTGGGGGTGATTGTGCTCTGTTTTAAATAAAATTTAACGAAATTTCAGGAGTGTCGTGCTCCCTTAGTGTTGTGGCAGTATTAAAGCATTTTCGAATTAAATTTAATGAATTTTTTGGAGTCACATGATCCTCCAGTGTTGAAGTTTACATTTGTGAGCCCAGCTATGAATGTCCTGTTTCAGGTTCATTTTACCAAAACCAAAAACAGCACCTCGTTGTAAAACTGTGCTTTCTGTGACCTTTTTTGTTTGGATGCAGTAAAGAATTGTTATATTTTGTTTCTATTTTAAACTTTCTATGTTTATAGCAGTAAACCGCAGCATACTTTTAGGCTGCAACTTTTAGTTACCTATGACAAACTCGGCGCAACAACTACTATTGCAATTTTAAAGCACTGCTTTCACGCTTAAATTTTCGTTTCAATTTTTAACCCATCTCACTCAACAATATATTTAAAATGTAACAATGCACAGCATCTGCGCCTCAAAGCTAATTGCCAATAATATTTTTGGCGTTATGATTTTACACAAACAATTAACGAAAATTCTTGAGACAGAGCCAGACAGCTTAATTTAATGGCAAAAATAACAAGATGCCAAAAATTTAATAAAAGTCAACCACTTTGTTATAATGGCCGCATATTAAAACCCAACCAACCGTGTAGGCAAATCGACCTTTTTTCGAACCACTCCCACACCCACCATCACTTATTACCAACAAAAAAGATACAAATACAGTAAAAGGACAAAATCTATCTAAAGCTAAGCTATTGTTGATTCGCGCTGCTTATCTTCTATGCCCAATGTTTCCCTCTCTCTCTCTCGCTGTGCCTCTATCTCTGTCTCTGTTGTGTCAGTGGCGCGCAATTTTGTATTAATTTTCACGCTTTCATCATATCAAACGCGTAATTAACGTCATTCATTTGGCATTTTTATTGCGTTGTGTCGCGTTGTCCTTCGCCGCGCACCGCATGCAGATAAATTTTCTTGCATGTCACTTTCCATAAAAAATAAAATCGATAAAAATTCGCTGATAACGCGCCCCGCAAGCAACGTCATTGTTTTGTTGTTGTCTGCCGAGCCGATAACGTGCCGCATAATTTTTTTGTTAGTTTTGTATTTGTAGCTTTTGTTTTTGGTTTTTTATTTCTCATTATTCATGTAAATTGAAATTCATTTGAATATTCAATAAAAGCACTTTTGATCTGCTGCAAGAATTCGCCTATTATGTGCGCCTCAAAGCGTTAATTAATGCCGTTTGTACCAGGCGGCCAACATGCCGGTGCGTGTTGTTGGCATTTGTAATGCTTATCGGCGACTAGAACGCCGACAGCATTGCAGCATTTCACAGCTGAACGAATTTCAATTAATTTGTAAAGACATCAATTTGATTTTAGAAAAACTTTCCTTCCTCAAAAATGTTCTTAATTTTCTTTTAGCAGCTAAGAAGAGACAAACACATAGACACACACATAGCTGCTATCTCTACCTGCGTCTTTAACTTGAAAATTTAATTTGCTATGCTCTTTTTTTCGAACTTGACTCAAAGTTGCTTCTGCCCAAACTTCTTTGGAATAAAAAAAAAATGCTGCAAAAACTTTATGTAGCCACCACCGACTGCTGATAAAAGTCTTAGCAAAAGTTCTGTCTACATTTAATTGCCACACATGAACACTAGCAAACACACACACACACACACTCACACACACTCACACACACACACTCACACACACATACACACACACCTAATTCACACAAACACACTTACCAAACTTTTCTTGTTGTCTATGAAGCTTAAAGTCTACACAAGTCCGACCCGCACAAAATCACAAGTTTTACTTTTTGCGGCGCCTCAACTCAACTCAACAAGCCGCACAAATTTGTCTTGAGCGAGTTGAACAGGCAGTACTCCCCCCCCCCCCTGCCCCCACTCACACACTTTTGCTACAACACTTTAAGTATTAAAATATTCAGGCTTTAATAAAATCTTTACTTGCCAGGCAGAGCCACACGTCTACTTGAAAATTTCACTCTTTTATGTTTTTGGATTTTGTTGATTTCTTTCAAACTCTTCTTTCTCTGCTTACTTTTTAAAAATTTGTTGTTTAAGAAGTCACCAAAAACATTTATCTCTTTGCCAATTTAACTCAGGTCACATATGCGGAAACGTGTCAATGACAAAGTCATAGAGTCGTAAAGAGCGTCGTTTTGGCACACTAATTAAATTTCCTCGAAAATTGGGCAGAAAATTGCATTAACTCACTGCCAACAAGGAAAAATATTTTCTATAAAAACTCATATGTAATCAAGATGTTGAAAACTTTTCATCCGACTTGATACAAGTCAAAGAAATATGCCAAAAATTTTATTAATTAATTTGTATTCAAATTAATTTGCAAAATCAATTTTAACAAAATTTTGCTGATTTCATTAATAAAATAAAATAAAATAAAATAAAATAAAATAAAATAAAATAACATAAAATAAAATAAAATAAAATAAAATAAAATAAAATAAAATAAAATAAAATAAAATAAAATAAAATAAATTAAAATAAAATAAAATAAAATAAAATAAAATAAAATAAAATAAAATAAAATAAAATAAAATAAAGTAAAATAAAGTAAAATAAAATAAAATAAAATAAAATAAAATAAAATAAAATAAAATAAAATAAAATAAAATAAAATAAAATAAAATAAAATAAAATAAAATAAAATAAAATAAAATAAAATAAAATAAAATAAAATAAAATAAAATAAAACAAAATAAAATAAAATAAAATAAAACAATTTTTGGCGAACGTGGGTTTTTTGGCCGAATGTGAGTTAAGCTGAATCCGATTAAACGGTGGGGCTCTACCAAAAAGGTCTAAATCGAAGCTTTAGAAATTCCAATATTACCCAGAAGAATGTTGCAGTAAAAGATCGAATCGCACAATCGCACTTATTCCATAAAATCAATTCAATCAATCAATCATAATGAATATTTCCATATACCTTTTCCATAAGTAAACAAGCCTCGCTCTACACAAACTATTCCCACTCCGCTATTGTTCATACAATTTTATATAAAGCTTACATTTTACTGATCATATTTTTTCACCTCAACAATTCAGTTTGATATGTTACGGCAATCAAACATCTAAATATTTTCGCAATAATAACCAACGTGTGGTTGTGGCGTAATTTTATGCCAAAGTTCAAACACCACTAATATTAAATCTATTCCACGTGCTTGCATATCAATTTCGCAGCGCAAGAAAAAAATGTCACAACAAAAATGTGGCAATATTCATAACGCAATTCACAGTCGGCAATGCTAGTCAACAGTGAATGCCAGCAATTTGTAATCAAATCAACAAAATTATGGTTAAATAATTTAACTGAATTTGGCTGGAATTCAGAGAAAATTTATATAACCGTTTTATGCACCAAGCACCCACTCACACATACAGCAATTTACAACAACAAACACAAGGACAGACAGACACTAACGCACATTCCGGCAAACGTTGTGGGCAGCCAACGAGCGCAGCTGCCAGCAATTTGTGCCTTTAATTCCGCTTGATTTAGGTTTGGAGTTGTTGTGCATCCAAAGACTGCATTTGCTGTCACTGCATGCTGCACGCTGGTCCGTTTCGTGACCTTTTCCGAAGTGAATTTATATTAAAATTGAATTTAAAGTGGAAAAGCCTCTGTCCCAAATGGCTTTGCTGCGTTGGCGCTTATTGTTCTCAATTCAAATCTGTGTCCAAACAACATTGTGATGCTTCCGTTGCTGCTTGAAGCACTTCTTTCTTACCTTTGCATGTCAATTCTAGTTTTCCTCTTCTTGTTGCCTTACTTGTGCTTCTTTTGTTCGCACAAATCTGTGGCGTACTTTGTCCTTCGGCTTTAAAGGCAAATCACAACGCAAATCGTCTATATGCGCAGCTCTTGAGGCTATCACTCAAATTAACTCAAACTCTATCCAAATTTGTGTGTGTGTGTGTGAAATCACTCAAGCGTAGTCAAGCATTTCCGCTTGGCACAATTTTGACAACAGCAAACCGACTGACCACCAGATATGCAACAGCAAACTAAATTCAATGGCATGATAGCAATTTGAGCTTTGCTGCTCTTCTACGAATCAAGGACACATATTTTACTTTATTTTCAAAAATTTAAAAACTTTCAACTATACACTTCAGTAGTGAGAAATTTCTTTAAGAGTAAAAGATAAAGTAACTACCGAGAAATTATATTCGCCTGTGGACTAAACTACTTCATTCAAGCACTGCAATATAGAATGTTTCTACATTCTTTAGATAACATAAAACGTTACGATTTTCCATCTATTCACAAAATACAAATACACAAATTTTCATCCATTTACAGAAATAACTATTAACTCCTTTCCTACTCTCTTAAAAGGAACATTTCTGACGTAGTTACTTGTCTTGCCGGCCTCGATAGTTCAGTGGTAGCGCGCTGGTTTCTCAGAGCAAAGGCCTTATGTTCAATTCCTAGCTAGTAAAACACTCATCTACTTCTATCGCTATCCACATGAAGCAGATGAGAATTCCAAGAATCGCACAAGTGCAGCCACTACAACCTACTTACCTACCTACTTGTCTTACCTACAACATTAGACACCAGTCTATCAAAGAGATCTGGTTTGAATATTGAAATAGAATTATTCAAATAAAGATAGGTCTCCTTATAATATCTAAAATAAAGATTTTATGTAGAGAATATGATTTTTGTGTTCCATGTGATTTTTAGTTCCAAAGCTGACAACTTGAAGAGGAGAGTCTGATTGACAAAATTCAAGTTTTTAACGTTTTTTGTATAAATTTGCAGCTTTGTTTAAGGAAATTTTACAACACATTTGATTGAAATTACTGTCTCTTCGTTCGCTCTGACTTTTCTCCATCTTTCAGACATCATATAGATTTGGCGTTGCCTTTTGAGGCAAATTAAACTTTAAATTTTAAAGATTGACCAATGTTGTTGCTTCTTCATATAAAATGAAGAACAACTCTTCCTGGTCATGTCTCATAGACCAGGAAAAGTGATAGTAGAAAAGAGCAATGTTTGGAAAATCCAAAGGTTCAGATAGAATGTCCCATTGAAGCGCTCGCAAAGTTTCTTTGTAGCCGTTGGCAACAAGTGGCCGAGGGTGGCAGTGCAAAAGGATCCTCAATTCATGCAAACTGTGTTTTGTTTATATGGTTAGAACACAAAGTACCACTTAGCCAAAATGACAAATACTGATTCTATGAGAGAGACAATGATGCTTTCAATTTAAACAATTTTATTCTCCCGCCCCTTCATTCTCAATTCTTAGCGTGAAACCAATGCATGGTTTTTTTTTTCATGACTTGGGTCCATCGTTTGCCAGTTCCCACAACTTATAGTTTCTAATTGTGCTTGGCCTATATTATCATTTTTCTATATTTAGAAAATCCTGACTAAACACTTGTTGACAAAGACTTGGAACCTCTGTGTGATGGCGTTTGAAACCAGCCAAGTTTCACTGCCATTGAACAGAGTTGATTTTACAAATGCTTCACTTCAATCTTTTTTAAATCTCTCAGTACAGATCAGTCTCAGTCTCAGATTTAACAAAATCATAAAAAGGCAAATAAATAGCAGCAATTCTAATCTACAGTAAACAAAAACAGAAAATAATAGCTTAACTTAAGCACTTAAATATAAGAAAGTTTATTCTTCTCTGTTTTAAACTTCAGCATTGGAACGAGAGACGATTAGAGGAAATAAGGTGAGGAGGAAAGATGACAAGAGATAAAGTAAGAGGAGGAAACGTGTTCAAAACAAGAAGAGGAAAGGAAAGAAAATATGTGAAGATTAATGAAAGTGTGGTGAAAAGGGAAGATTAGAAGGAATAAGTTGAGATGAGAAAAGGTTTTCAAAAAAAATTAATATTTACAAACATAAATTGAAACCATTTGAAGCAAACAAGAAGAGAGCAAAAAATAAGATGAAGAAACATAAACATTCAGTGTTAATTTTAAAATACTTTCAAGACAACAGAAATGTATTCTTAGCACATTCAGAAAGTTTTTTGTTTTCATAAAGCAACAACAACATAGCTGCAGGGTTAACAAGACTTTGAGCTTGATTTTCTTTGGCTTGCCACATATTTTTTCAACGCGAACTTAAATTTGTTGCCTTACTCCAACCACTGCGTCAAGTCTCAAATAATTGGATACCCATGTATCAGTCACGTTTGCCACAAAAAAATATAAAAACAATAAAACATAAAACATAAAACAAAAAACAAAAATTATGTTGCACCATTACTGCAACTCCAACTCATCATTACTGAAGTGTGCTTGACTGAGAATTGAAGACTTCAAAGCTTGCAACATTGGTCATGCCTGCTGCCATAGCAACTTAGGAGGTCGTTGGTCATAAATTGAGTTTTTATGTTCAGCCTAAACGGAATGAAACTATTCAGCCGAGTCAATGTCAAAACAAGCACACGCTGCGCACGTACGCACGTCAAACGCCAACCAACTAAACATAGCCACATGGCCACATAGCGACATACCTACATCATGTACGCATTCATACAAATAGATGTGTATGTATGTAAGTATAGATGTGCTTATTTGTAGGCGCAAGTACAACGTGCAATTGTCGATGCCAAACACGTTTACACTTACAAGCAATTTAGAGCCTTTAGGCTTAATTTCAACTCAACCTCCACCCAACGTTACGTATACGCCCCGTGTGCACAAATATGCGGGTTTAATTATGGTTGTTGCGCAGGTTTTTGCTTTCTTTTATTAAAAAAAAAGAACTATGTCACAAACTGCAACTGTCACGTCATGGCAGTGTTTGTCTGGCAACGCTCATGGCACGCTAAGCATTTTTAAGCTGAACGTTTTTGCAATTGCAAAGCTGTGCAAACATTTTTCAAGCATGTTTTGCGCTTCTTAATGACTGTTGTTTTATTTTGTTTTATTTTAGTTGCGGTTTAGCAACAGTTCCCTTATTCAAGCAATCAAAACAACTTTAATCAAACAATTTAAAAAGCTGCACATAGTCGCAATGCTTTCAAGACGTTGACTGCATACTGATCTGTGAATTTTTGCTGCTTTTATTATTGTTGTGCCTACAGGAATACAGATTTTGCTTTTTAATTTCCGCTGCTTGTCTTAGATTGTCGCATATTTTACGTTTTCTAATAATCACATGCGTTTTTTTTATTTTTTCACACTGCTCTCGCCGCGCACTTAATCGCAGCAAGTGTTATTGCTTTTGCTTTTGTCACTTCTACTTGCCTTATTGTTGATATAGAATTTCTTGTGCACCCACGCTGACAGCATTTATTAAAGTATGCACCCCACTTCAGTGCTCTGTATGTGTTTTGTTGTTGTTGTGTTTGTTGTTCGCCTACTTGAAGCCACCATGCGACGCATAAAATATTCAAGAAAATCGCCAAACAGCAAAAGCTCATTGTGCTATGCTCCGCTTTAGTTGGCTTTGCTTTCTCATTGCTTGTTGCCATTTTTCGTTGTTACTGCAGCAATTCCTTAATCCACAAAGTGCTTAAAAAAATATATAAAAATTTGTGTACTTGTTGCTCAGATTTTGTTTGACTTGGAGCTCATTTGATACATTACGTTATTTTGATTTCATTTTTCGTTCATTCTGATAATAGAAGGCAGCACCAACAACAACAACAACATTAATAATAATGTGGCATGTCATTTTTCAGCGGTGGCAATATTCAAATTTTATGTATTCATTTAACTTCTTCGACGTCTAATCAGTCTAGACCAATTTATACGCAACCTGCAGCAGCTTACGTAGCCTGCGGGTTCATCGTGGCGTATAAGTGATTAATTGTTGCTCGCTGCGTTGGAGTGCGCAGTTCTTTTGGGATGCGTTAACTGTTTTAGCTATTGACTACTGTATTAAGTGTTAATTTACTGTTATTGTCTGTATTGTTATTGTCTGTTTTTAGTTTTAGTAAAAAGCTTGAAGGACCTTATATAAATTTTGATAATTAAAAAAGCGTTTAAAGCTTTAATAATATTGACTACAACTCAATTTAAGCAATCTAAGTCCCAGATGGGGCAGATGAGTATGAAACATTTCCTATGAAATTTTCTTTATGAGTTAACTCCAAACGGAATATGAAATGAATATGAAATATGAAAATACCAAGAAAATTACTTTGCCCAATAACAGTTTTCAAACTGAGCTGTTTCATTTGTTCTGGAAGAGTTATTTCTTAGTTCAAAAATAACTTGAAAATACCAAGAAATATTCTTTGCCTACTATCAAAGATTCCTATTTCGAGTATTCAAAATAGATTATTTTTGAAATATTTGAAATAAATTGTTCTGCATTCAAAGTTGCTTAAAATTTGCTCCTACTCCACATAAATGAATCGACCAACAAAGTTTTCTATTTAAAATATTCCAGATAGATTATTTTTGAAACATTAAAATTTAAAATATTAAATAAAATACTTAAAATTTATAAGTTTTCTGCATTCATAGTTGCTTAAAATTTACTCCCACTTTGAGACTTCAATAGACCAACAAAGTTTATTGTTTGAAATATTCAAAAGCTAGTCGCCTCTTGGTGCAGAAAATACTTGCAGAATTTTGACTGCTACCATATTTCAAAAAAAAATTTATATTGCAACTAAAAGTTTGCTTCAAGTGCACTTCAAGTCGTAAAATTTCCCCCATTAAATAGTCAAATATGTAAATAAAAAATAGATATAAAACGTAGCCAGCTCGAATGAGACCACAAATGTTAGCTTGAGGCAGTTGCGTGCACGATTTCATTGGCTCCACTCGTTGGCCTCACAGTATGACGCCTAATGCTGCTTACCTTTTTCCAAAATAAATGTAAAGGCACCGCATCCCCCAACCCCGTTGCAACACATTTATGCGAATTTTTTATAGCTTCGTTTCGCTTTTTATCATCGCTTCACAGCTGTTGGCTGTGTGTGCAATTTTATTTTATTTGACTTAGAACATTTCTCACTTTTTGGAATTTTTCATATTTACCACAATTGCGGTGTTTGTGTTTGTGTTTTGTTATTTGTTTGCTGCCCCCTTCCTTTTATCTGAAAATTTGGCGTTGGCATTTTTACAAGCATATTCCATTACGGCAAAATTGTTGCAGAAATTTTATGGGTTGGAGCAAATTAAGTATTTTCATGCACGTCAAATGCCAATAATACGAATAGCAAAAGTCTGGAGAGTAAATGTTGCAAGCTGTTGCAACAATTTGGCTGTGCTGGACACAGTGGGATCGACTAAAGTTTGTTGTAAGTGGTCAAAATGGTGAATGCATTTAATTGTTGAAGAAGGCAAGGATGCGAAGAAGGGCTGCTTGCGGTGGTCTGAAATGGGTACTGAGGCTGGGTATGGGATAGGGGTGAGGTAGGGATGGGTAGGGAATGGATTTGGGATGAGACAAGGATCAGATGAGAATAAGGAAGAGTAAGATGGAATAAGGACGAAGTAAAAAAATGCGGAAGAGATATGAGATATAAACGTGCAAAACCATAAAATAAAGATTACATAGGGATGAGATGAAGATAAACAGAGGTAAGATAAAATAAGCGAAAAAAGAAAACTAAACGGAGGAGTTTTGAGATATCGACATGTAAGGCCATAAGATAAAAAAGTCATATAGATTACATGGGTATGCGATAGAGAAGGGACAGATATGAGATGGGGATGGTATAGCGATAGAGTTGAGATAAGATAGGATAGATAGATAAAGAAGAGTTAAGAATGGGATGACCCAAGTATGTATAAGGATAAGACATAATAAGGTTAGAACGATATAAGAATAGGATAGGGAAGGGATCGGTGTAGGGTATGGATATCTATGGACATAAGAAAGTAATAATAATGGTATTGACGTGAGATGAGGATGGGATAGGAATGATATAAGGATGAGATAAAGATGATATATAAATGAGATAGAAATGGGTATGATCCGAGTATAGGATAGTATGAGGATATAGGATGACACGAGGGTTAGAAAAGATAACAATAGCATGTAACAAAAGCGCGTATAGAAAACCGATATGAATAGAAATAAAGTAAGGACGTCAATGGGAACACATGAGTATTCGATTAGAAAGAGATGAGAATGAGAGAGGAATGAAATAGAGATGAGAGAAAGACTTGGTAGGGATTAGATAAGGATCAAATAGGGATGGAATAGGGATGAGAGAGGGGGAAATGGATCGAAGAAAGATCGTAGAGGGATTGGAAAGAGATCGGATAGGGATTGAATAGATTGGATATTCAAAAAAAGAAAAGATCGTATAGAGAGATAAAGAAAGATCGTATAGGGACAGGAGAGGAATCGTGTAGAGATTATAGGAGATCTTAGAGCGATACGAAAGGGATCGAATAGGGATTCAATAGATTTTAGAGTGATCGAATATAGACCATTTAAGGATAGGAGATTGGATTGGAGCGATTGGATAGGAATTGGATAGGTATGGAATATTGAGCAGAGAGAGATCATATAAGGATAGGTGAGGGAGAGGAATCGCAAAGGAATTAGATAGAAATAAAATATTGATCGGAAAGAGATTTTATAGAGTTAGGAGAGGAAGAGGAATATTATATTAGTTGGAGAGATACCGTTAAGGGATAGGAGAGGAATCGGAAAGAAATTGGATAGGAGAAATATTGATCGGAAAAAGATCTTATAGAGTTAGGAGAGGGAGAGGGATCGGGTGGAAATGGAATATTGATCGGAACGAAATTTTATAGAGGCTAGAGAGGGAGAGGGATATTGCTTGGAAGTATACCGTACGGGGATAGGAGAGGGATCGGAAAGGATTTGGCTAGAGCAGAAATATTGATCGGAAAAAGATCGTACAGAGTTAATAGAGGGAGAGGGATCGGATATAGATGGAATATTGAGCGGAAAGAGATCGTATAGGGATGGGAGAGAAAGTGGATAGGGATGGGTTCTTGATCGGAGAGAGATCGTATAGAGATAGAAGAGGGAAAGGAATCGGATAGAGGTGGGATAAGGATGGAATATTGCTCTGAGGGATGGGAGAGAGGTGAGATAGAAATGGGAGTGGAATAGACATGAAATAGGCATACAATAGGGAGTGGGGCAGACATGAGGTGGGAATATATTAAGGACGGATAGGCGTGGGATAAGCATAGTAATTTAGAAGATGTAAAGATGCAATAGAGAAGCAATAATCCTGCGATAGGAATGGAACAAGGATGGAAAAGGCATAAGAATAAGGCAAGGAACAAGAATGGGATAGGTCTGGGATGTATATGAGATGAGGTTGGGATAGATACGGGAAAGAAATAAACTATGGACAGCAAACGGATAGTAAAGAGTTGAGACAAAGATGGGATAGTCATAGGAATAAAATGAGTTGGAGTAAAATGTAGGATAAGCTGAGAAAAGTACAAGAAGATGGCGGAATTATAAGGAATAGTCAAGCTACGGATATTGATGCAATAGAGATGTTAAAGATATGAAATAGGATATACATAGGATACGGATGGTGTGCTCATGGTATAGAGATGAAATATGCGTTTGAAAGGAGTACAGATGGAACATAAATGAGATGGAGTTGTTACAACAATGGGAGAAGGATGCGATACGGATAGAATAAACATAGGGCAGGCATGGGATGTGGATGAAATATGAACGTTTTTGGCATGATCTATGGATGGAATATGTACGGTAGAGCGATGGGATAGGTTATGGAATATAGAAAGGGAAAAAGCATGGGCAGCATTATTTGGATTTAGAACTCAGTTAAGTTTAAAAATCAATGGATTGAATTGAATTTGATTGGGTTTGCAGAATGAAATAGAAATGGATTGGTCTTGAACTAAGTGTAGTGACAGTAAGGGGAGTAGAGCTGAGTCTAGTGTCGAAGAGAAGAGCAATAGAAGTCAGAAAGTATGAAATATGACAGCCTTATTCCTGTGCTTGTTTATTGCAACCTTGGGGTTCATTTTAGTTCCATCAAATAAATAACGAAATCATATTGAGAACTATTATACTCCATCCCACATGAAATCCATTTCCATTCAATTTGAATATCTTACTAAACCCGAATCGATTTCTGGTGCTGATTTTTATGGCCACTGCTTCGCCGTTGCTTTATTATTGCAAACCTAATCAAATCTCAACACTCTTAACACTTAACTCCCAAAAGGTAATGATGGCTGCCGGCCAAATGCAGTCCTCAACATTTGCACTCACATAAGTATTAAGTTTCAGCGGGTTTTATGTCTTTGCAGACACTTTGCAAAGGGCACCAGCTGCACATTGAAGCAGCTGCAAAGTGCCTTCGAGCAACATGCGCACTATGCGAGGCCGTTGGTCGAATTATTGCAGTTCCACATCACTTTTGATGAGCCATAAATCGAAGCCAGTGGCCGAGCGCAGCAATTTGCTGCATGCAAATGGACCATCGACGCATGAGCTATGAATATGTAAATAGCGTCAATAAACGTCAGATTTCAGTCAACACAAATTGAGCGAATATTTCAGTGCTCAATATTCAAACTTTTATGTGTTACACTTGAGCAGATAAATTTAAAAGATAGGCGAGTACAGATGGACCAATCGGTTGCCGAAACTTAAAATTGCCTTTGAACTATTTTATTTAAGCAAATTTGTTACAGTGAAGTGTATAAATTTTCGGCAGTCTGTGGTCCTAGCTGCCGCCACGGCCACGTCGCAGATGTATGCGGCTTTCAACGTAACCTGTGAGGAGCTTTTTGCCATCTAACAGAAAATCAAACCAACATTTCATGTAGGACTCGAAAGCAAAGGCCGGTATGCTGTTCAAATCCAGCCGGAAGCCACGTATGTAGTAGAGAACATTCTTACGAAGCGGACACTGGTTCGGTAAGTTGGAGAACCGATCGAACATGGCGCGGCTCATCTGCATAAACGGCACCTGATTACGATTGGACAATACCTGGCAACCGTTTAAGTTTGTCAAATTAAGCAGCACAAAGTCGTTGTATTTGCGCGGCAGCACAATCAGTATATTGTTGAAGTACATCGGCACGTCTTGGTTGAATTTAAACTCCATGGAAAAGCTGCGTCGCTTGACGTTCTTGCTCATGTAGCATTTGAGTTCAGCCAGCCGTGCCTCGGTGTCCAGATTGCTACAGTTGATGTCAGTGTAGATCATTTCGAAGTTGCTCTAAAAAGATGCCATTCAATGGGTTTGCTCTTTCGTATCTCCTCACCGACACAACAAACCTTTGCCTGGACGCAATGCCTCTCTGCTCTTAGTAGAAACAACGCGAGAAGTAGCAGCGTCCTCAGCTTAGCGATCAATGCGTTCATCGTTGTGCTCTGGCGTAGAGTTTTGGCCGTAATGGCGCTTTTTTAATTTTGTTGGTAATTATCTGTTGATAACTTTTTTGGTTAATTATTTCATGGTGTAAAGTATTGAAGCGCTTTTTAATCACTGAAATGTGCGCAAATAAATCATTACAGTGTTTTTTTTTGGGATTGCTGAAAGTTTTCCAATCAACTCGAATTAGTTGCAGATGAGCGAATTTTAAGTCATCAAACTATTTTCAGGTCAAGTGCCTAAAATAAGCAAACCATTTAAATCAGGTAGACCAACTGATATTTTGACTTTAAGTTATTCAATAGAGACATGAAACCCGATTCTGGTTTTTCAACTTGGCACTTAATAGATCTCTCAATAGAATCAACTAGTTCTGCTTAAAATTCAACTCGTTTTGATTGAGCGCTTAAATGCAAGAAAATTTCTATACACTCAACGAAAGGACATTCCACGAAAAGGACTACGCATGAAAGTGGATCAAATTGTAATACTTGCGGAGTCATATTGAATGAACGCCGGTCAGCAAAACAACTTCTCGACCTATGGAAGACGCTCTACGGATCAAACTTTAAGCTATGGAGAAAAATAATTGAGAGAGACAAAGGGTCACATTTCCACTTAGAACCGTGGACAACCCATTGAAAATTTGCTCATCTCTAAGTTGGAAAATTGCTTAGTCTGCTTTCCTAGTAAAGTGACACTGCCTCTGAAACCATAAATGATTCGAGGACCTGAATGCTGAACTGCTTGTCAGACTCTCTAAGAACCTTTTAAACTTCTTAAAGAACCTTTAAGAGCCTCTTTAAGAACCCTGAATCAAACAGTCGACTTAAGAGTCAAAAAAATGTTCAACTTGAAACAGTCAACAGCTGCTTACACTTCCAATTGCTTTTGCCCAATTTTATTTCAGCAAATTCGTTTACGTGAGGTGTTCAAATAATTTCGCGAGTCTATTATCCTAACTGCCGCCACTGACATGTCGCACTTGTATGCGACTTTGAATGTGACCTTTGAATAGCTTTTTGCGTTCGAACAAGAAATCGAACCACAACTTCATGTCCGACTCGAACGCAAAAGCCGGCATGTTGTTCAAGTCCAATCGAAAGCCGCGTATGTAGTAGAGAACATTCTTGTGAAACGGACACTGGTGAGGTATGTTGCTGTAGCGATCGAGCGTGGAGCGGCCCAGCTGCACGAACGGCACCTGGTTGCGATTGGACAGCAACTGGCAACCGTTCAGTTGCGTCAAATTAAGCAGCACAAAGTCGTTGGGTTTTCGCGGCAGCACAATCAGTAAATTTAGGAAAAACAAAGGCACGTCCTGGTTGAATTTTAGCTCAATGGAAAAGCTGCGTCGCTTGATATTTTTGCTTACATAGCATTTGAGTTCAGCCAGCTGTGCTTTGGTGTCCAGACTGCTGCAGTTGATGGCAGTGAAGATCATTTTAAAGTTGTTCTAGAAAAATGCAAATCAATGGGTTTGATCTTTCGTGTCTGCGCACACTGACACAACAAACCTTTGCCTTGACGCAATTCCTCTGGGCGCCTATTAACAGAAA
Organism: Melieria omissa; assembly: GCA_963971225.1. Lineage (NCBI taxonomy): Eukaryota > Metazoa > Arthropoda > Insecta > Diptera > Ulidiidae > Melieria > Melieria omissa. The sequence continues at coordinate 12,278,019 of OZ020269.1, forward strand.
TGCGAAAAGAAGCAGCGCCTTCAGCGAAGCGATCAACGCGTTCATCGTTGGGCACTGACGTAGAGTTTTGGTTGTGGTTTGCAGAGCAACGCTCCGGGGTGGCGCTTTTCCAATAGCTGCCATGATTTTTGCAATTTTAATGGATTTCCCTTATCAGTCTGGGGATTATTTTATCGCGTAATAGCTTCATGGTGAAAAGTTATTGGAGCATTTTTTAATTACATTTTTTTATAATTGCTTCAATTTTGCAAATAACTTGTGCTACTTGTAATTAGGACTTGAATTTCTGGTTCATATTCATAAATTCGTTTTTGTATATCTATAAAGCGAGTACAGATAGGCCTTAGAGGCCTAGAAAACCCATATCTCTTAGCAAGTGAACCCCAAACACTCTTTCCCTGACAAACCAATAGCACCGCCTAACTTGCAGTTGAATCAAAAAATTGACTCTTATACCATTTGAAGCCCTTTTTAAGAACCCTGACCTTCAATCTTTTCACAAAAATATTTGCAATCAGCCACACAGCTTGTAAGAGGCTGAGCCTAAGACAAACTTAGCGACAGCAATAAGTAAACAAGTCAAATCAAATGCAAAGCCAAATGATTTGATTATGAAATTTCTCATTTATTGCAATAATTCCATTATTCAGCCATTTTATAATTAAATTAGGCTGAAAATTAGTCCCAAAACAACTTCAACTCACTGCCATCCTTTCGGTTTATGCGACCTTTCACAAATGCCTGCATGATGCGATCGCGATCGACCATCACATCAACAAAGACATTCAAATCGTTCACAATAGAAAAGGCCGGCGCTAGTTTGAGATCAACGCGAAAGTTTCGTATGTAGTAGTTGGTGCGCTTCAGCAGCGGACATTGCTTGGGTATGTTGGAGTAGCGCTCCAAGGCGGAGCGCAGCAAACGCAGCAGCGTCACCTGATTTTTCTTGTTGGCCATAACTTCGCAGCCGTTGATATTTGTCAAATTGAGCAGCACAAAGTCGCCGCCGTGACGCGGCAGCACAATCATGACATTCAGGCGAAAATTGTGAATGTCGCGCGTTAACATCCCATTCGCGTTTAAGCTGGGCCGCTTGACACTTTTACCCATCGAACAGTCGAGCGAGGAGATCACCGCACGCGGATCGTTCACAGTGCAGGAAAAATTCTCGAAGATGAACTCCTCATTCGACTGAAAGTGAAGCGAGTTGTGTTAGGGAAAAGTGTTTCAATATTTACGTAAAACTTGGCAAACCTTTGCTGCTTCGCTGCGATGTGGAGCGCACAAATGCAGCGCTAATAGGGAGCACAACAACAATGCTACAGAGTACATTTCATACTTGCAGAGCTGAAGCAGAATAATGGAGGTTTTCAGTTAGTTGAGCGTATTTTAATATGTGGACACGAGTGGACAATTGGAAGTAGAAAAAAATTGCCAAAGTTTTAGTGTAGTTTTTTAGTTTCAGTTTACTAATGGTTTTATAATTACTTACTGCTTAACGAGACTAATGGGTGAACTGATGCATAGTGAGTTGTTGCCGCACACATTTTTCAATTATGTACAAGAACTTTATTTTTTTAATTTATTTAATTTTATTTTGTTTTTATTTTTATTTATATTTATTTATTTATTTTATTTTATTTTATCTTTATTTACTTTATCTTAAATTAGTTTAATTTTTTTTATTCATTTGATTTTTTAAATTAAATGAAATTATTAAAATTTTAAAAATTACATTAGATTGTTTTTTTTAATTATTTTATTTACTTTAAACTTTAACATGATTTCTTTAATTGTTTCTTTCATTCTTTTCTATTTTATTTTATTTTATTTTGTTTCATTTAATTTTATTTTATTTTATTTTATTTTATTTTATTTTATTTTATTTTATTTTATTTTATTTTATTTTATTTTATTTTATTTTATTTTATTTTATTTTATTTTATTTTATTTTATTTTATTTTATTTTATTTTATATTGTTTCTTTTGTTCTTTTGTTTTATTTTATTTTATTTTAATTTATTTTATTAAAAATTTATTTTACTTCATTTCATTCTATTTTCTTTTATTTTATTTTTTATTTTATTTTATTTTATTTTATTTTATTTTATTTTATTTTGTTTTATTTTAAATTATTTTAAATTATTTTAAATTATTTTAAATTATTTTATTTTATTTTATTTTAGTTTATTTTAAATTATTTTATTTTATTTTATTTTATTTTATTTTATTTTATTTTATTTTATTTTATTTTATTTTATTTTATTTTATTTTATTTTATTTATTTTATTTATTTTATTTTATTTGATTTGATTTTATTTTATTTTATTTGATTTTATTTTATTTTATTTTATTTTATTTTATTTTATTTTATTTTATTTTATTTTATTTTATTTTATTTTATTTTATTTTATTTTATTTTATTTTATTTTATTTTATTGTATTTTATTTTATTTTATTTTATTTTATTTTATTGTATTTTATTTTATTTTATTTTATTTTATTTTATTTTATTTTATTTTATTTTATTTTATTTTATTTTATTTTATTTTATTTTATTTTATTTTATTTTATTTTGTTTTATTTTATTTTATTTTATCTTATTTTATTTTATTTTATTTTATTTTATTTTATTTTACTTCTTTTCATTTCATTTCATTTTATTTTATTGTATTTTATTTTATTTTATTTTATTTTATTTTATTTTATTTTATTTTATTTTATTTTATTTTATTTTATTTTATTTTATTTTAATTTAAAATAATTTTTTTCTTTAAATTAATTTATTAAAACTTTAAGAAATTAAATTCATTTATTAAAACTTTAAGAAATTAATTTTATTTTTTTTGTTTATTTGTTTTATTCTTTAACTGCATTTATTTAATTGTTTTCTTTTATTCTATTTTTTATTACAAAATAAATTTTCAACGACAATTATTATTACAATAGTTTTTAAACTTTTATAGGAATTTTCCACACAAATTAAATTGTGGTATAATACAAATTTATTAAAATAGGTGTATTAGGCTTTACGTAATTGAAAAATTTCGTCACCTCAAAATTCAAATGTCGTATGTTCCATGTCGCTCCAAATGACATACGACATTTGATTTCTCAGGCATGTACTTGGTTTAAAAATGGTCGTATATCATTTTGTTTCGCATGAAATTTATGTTTATGATCACTTTTAAACATTATTCAATTTATTAAAATTTATATGAATAATATAATAATATAATTTTATATAAATATATATTTATTAAGACTATATTTAAAAATTTAATTTATTTTATTTTATTTTTTGTATCTCAAATCTAAGAAAAAGAATAAAATCATTTTCATGCACTCGAGAAATATATAGAAATAAGATTTCAAGATCAATCGAATCAGTTAGTTTTTATCAGTCAAAGCTAAATTGCAGCGTTGAGCGTTGCGTTTTCTGACGCAACGCCTTCGCTCAGTGCGGCATATCGAAATTGAAGCGTTGCGTTGGGATTGTCAAAATCATGAAATGAAAACAAATGTAAAAAAAATATTTGTTTAGTTGCCAAAAAACCAACAAGCTATTATTATTTTGCAAAACTTAGCTCTTATTTGAATAAATTCCTCACAATTTAAATCAAATCAAATATAAATCACAGGCGTTTTTGTTTGTCGCAGCCAACTTCAACTGCTAACGCGCTATCAAAATTGGAAATTCGAATAGCTCAGCATCAGAGCGTTTCAATTGCGGTTTGCCCCATACAATTTGTATGGGCATGAAGCAATTTTGACAGTTGCTTGCCGCTGACGCTTCAATTTAGGTTTGACTGTATGTTGCGTCCATGTTTGACGCTAACGTTTGCGTTCAAAAATCCCTGTATGACCTTGTTGCTATTCACCAGCACATCGAACCACACATTCATAGTCGTCTCGAACGAGAAGGCCGGCAACAGTTCCATGTCGACGCGAAAGTTGCGTATGTAGTAGGCTTTGCCCCCACGCAGCGGACACCTGGATGGAAAGTTGGAGTAGTGCGCCAGGTTGAGGCGCACCAGACGCACCAGTGGCACTTGATTGATGTTTGCGATCAGCTCACATCCATCGAAATTAGTCCGATTGAGCAGCACAAAATTTTCAGACCTGCGCGGCAGCACAATCACCAAATTCATGTTGAACGCTGCCACATCGCGGCTGAAGATGGTGTCGACGTTGATGGTGCGCCGCTTGGAGCTTTTTCCCAGCGAACAATTCAGTGCTTTCATAACGCCGCGCGGATCAGTGGACTTGCACGAACAATCCTCAAAGATCATTTCCACATTGCTCTGGAAGGTTTTTAGGAGCAAAAGTTTAGAAAATCGATCGGCTTTTTTTTCACACAAACCTTGGCAGCGTCAAGTTGGACAAGGCGTTCAAATATTTGCAGCAACACCGCACACCACAGAAGTCCAGCAAGCCTCATTTTGCGCTCGACTGTGGCCAGCAGTGAGTGTTGTTGTTAGGAATATTTCAAATTGATTTTAATACCAGTAACATGAGCACGTCAGGCAGGTTTGTAGCTAATTGTGCAAATGTGAAATTAAGTGATTTCGAAGCAAAATGACTAATAATTGCTGAGACGCCTTAATGATGGTGACCGACATTAGAGCTCATTAGTTGGCCGTGGATGTAGTTTAGTTATGTTTGCAAATGTTTGTTGAATATTTTAGTGCTAATATTTCAATGATTTGACAAAATATAAATGAAACATTTTTGATATTACTTGATGATAAAATGTTAAAATAAAACTTGAATATATTTGACATTGCTTCATCATGAAATAATGCTTCAATCTATAAACATAGGCGGTCTACTGCTACCAGCTTGGTAGACCAGCTGGCGATGGCGGAAGAACTGGCGGAATGTGACTAGACCTCCCCGTGGTGGTCGCTGGAAACAGCCACCGGGTCTTATCTATACGAAGCAGCAGCAGAATCGAAGCGGCGAAACCCGCACCGAAGAGGACGAAGTTCAGTCCGTCCTTTGCTTCTTTGTCCTAACTAACTGACTGACTGATGGACTGATTTAGCATCGCCCAGCCCAAACACGTGAAACTACAAACATTCAGTTTAACTATAGGTACATTAAAAAAATTAACCTCCGCTGAGATGATAAATTCGATGTCTAAAGGGCAAAACATGGGTCAAGGTATTCTTTGAAGAAACGTGGTTTATTGAGTTATGGATTTCAAACTTTGAAAAAAATCGAAACAAAATACCTAAAATCAAACTTTTACAGGGTCAAGAATGGGAATGAGTTCGTAAAGACAAAAAAACATGAATCGATTGGCTTATTGGCTTCAAAATTGTTGAAAACACTTAAAATAAAAAAAGACTTAAACACGTGTTTTTAATTTTTGTAAAATTTTAAAACTTTAATGAGTAAACAAAGGGTTAAAAAAATTAATTAAAAATACTTAAACCCGTGTTTTTAATTTTTGTAAAAATTTAAAACTTAAATGAGTAAACAAAGGGTTAAAAGTTTGTTTAAAAAAACATGATTTTAAGGGCTTTTGACTTAAACTTTTACAATGTTTTAAAAGTTTGTATTAAGAACCATGATTTGAAAATTTTTTTTTACTTAAAACTTGGTGGAAGTACTCCAAATGATAAGTAAACCGACACATGTTTTTCATTTGAAAACAATTGGAAAAAAGTTGAAAAATTGGAATCTGACGGGTAAACGTGGTTTGTATGGGAAAACATGACTTAATGCGCCAATTGATTTCAAATGTGGTGAAAGCACTTCATGTGAGAAATAATTGGAAAAGCATTATTTCATAAAAATCTAACGGGGTCAACAAAGTGTTACGAGAAGTTTGATCTATTGTGCCCACTGACTTTAAATTTGCGTGCAGTAACGCTTCAAAAAATTTACGAAAAAACAACTACAACAGTTTGTACTCTCGACAAGACAATTCAACTTGTTGCAATAATTTAAAATATACAAGTTTTAACAAAAGTTTCAGAAAAGTTTGTCCACGGAATTTTCCATTGAAAAGTGAGTTTGTAAATTGTGATAAAACAAAATTTAAACATGACATCCAAGCAAGGTTCTTTGTTTATTAAAAGTCTACCTATGCTAAAATTACCATATATCCTCATATACTATAAAACTTCACTGATCTAACTAATTGTGTAAGTATGGTAGAATACTTCAATCCTTATCTTCCCAAACGATTCTCAACCTTTTTCTCACATATTTTTTATGTACTTAACGTGTTCCATCACAGTTTAAGAAACCCTGACCCAAGCTTTATGCAAATGCTTCCACCGCAACCGCAAAATAAGTAATACTTATGAAATCGGCTTAAATTTCTGCAAAAAGTCTCCTACTTTTTTTGACCGCAAAGTCGCCAAGTGACAACAATTCAAATTTAAAATTTATATACGTAAATTATTTGATCAGCTTAGGAAAGCCTAAGGAATGGCATTATAAATGCTGCTGAATGGGTTTAGTTGGTGTGTGTGTGTGTGCTTTCTTTAGAAAGTAAGCACACAAAAAATCACAAAAAAACATGAATGACTGATTGAATGAATGCACAACATCAAATTGAAGGCTACTTAAAACATTATTGATGCCATTTTTTTATTACTGAAAATAGCTAACGTCAAAAAATTACAGTTATGGTTAAGTAAAATCTTAAGTAGCCAGTAAATATTTTATTGATATCATTTAATTTATTCAAACAAGCTTTTGAGAGTTGAAGAGATTTCAGCGATAAGTTGGCACGTCTTTAAAAAGACAAAAGTGGGAATCATAGAACATATACCTAATTTTGCAAGAAAATTGTTGCAAGAAATTGGTTTGAAATCAGACTGAAAAATTTTAACGTAAAATTTAAAAAATTTTAAAAATTTAAAATTAAAAATTTTAAGTTTAGTTTTTTAATTTTTTGGGCTTCTTTGCAAATCTCTCATTGAGTCTCAAATGTTTGTATTTGTTCGTTTCGGAAAAGGATTAAATTTGTTTGAAGGCATTTTTGTTGCATATTGCAAACATTGATTGGTTGTGTTAAGTGAATCTTTTTTAATTCCTACGGAACCCAAATATCAAACGAATCCAGAACATTTTTAATGATTTTCAACAATTTTATTCTGTGAGATTCCGGTTACGCTGGCTCGGTCATGTCTGCCGTATGGACGACGAAGCTCCAGCGAAACAGGTGTTCGATGCTATGGTTGGAGGTCGACTGTGAAGAGGGAGGCCGTGTCTCCGGTGGAAAGACCAATTAAAAAGGCCCTGGTATCTCTTGGTGTGACCAACTGGAGAAGGCGCGCGCAAAGCAGAGGCACCTGGAGAGAAGTTTTGCGGCAGGCCGTAACCCCGATAACGGGTTGTTATGGCCAGTTAAGTAAGTAAGTAAAAGATTTCGTACACAACTTTTGAGTCTAATGCCATTTGAAACCATGTTTATAATACAAAATGTTTATAACAGATATTTGGGGGATTCGAATCGACTTTGATTTGGTTGTCGTCAACTTTGAAGTGGGACCAAAACTTTAGGCAGCTTGAAGTGTAAATCAGAATGAATATTTTGGTGCTATTGAGCAATTAACACCAGAACCAGAACTTTGTTCACCTTGAAGTGGGAAATCTTCAAAATGAATATTTTTTGTTACTGAGCAATTAACAACACAACCTTTACACATCTTTCTGTGAGTAGCAGCGCCTTTCTTGCCTTTAATAAAGTCAAAATAATTAAATATTTATGTTGAAAACTGTGCGCTCAATGGCAGCTGTCAAAAGGGAAAGGAGAAACATACCTAATGTCTTGAAATTTGTGAAAACCAAAATGACTTTCTTGCCAGCCCATTACAAGATTTATGGCAACATGTTTGTATAATAACAACAACTACTTGTGTGGTGGAAAATCATCATAAGACAAAATCCTCATTACACAGACAACACAGTTTGAATTTGCATCCTCATTAGCAACGCCATCATCATTATAGCATAACCAACAACACAATCTTCATCATTATCATTAACCAAATAATAATTGCCACTCCATTAATGCAGTATTAATGCCTCTTTCATTAGCGGACAGCTGTAACCAACTGCCACAGCGCCAACTATTCCCCTGACAGATGTCATTTGGCAATCACAGTGCATGTCAAAGTAAATTCCAACCTGACAGACCGACAGTTACTGACTAATTCCAATTCCTGCCAATACACAACGCGCTACAACGAAAAGCTCGCCCTTCAGCCACGCCTGCTATTTGTTGCTGCAATATATACTTAGAACAACCATCAGATTGCCAGACTCTGACGACCAACACTAGTGACAGCGAGCACAAAGCAAATAGTGTTTAATTATTTGCAAATTTTTGCTGATGTTGCTGTGACATTGCGTTGGTAATGGCAAACACCTACTTGCCAGAGTTGCCAGCTGCTTTTCCACTTTACTGGATTTTCATAGACATAATTTCCACAGGATAGGACCATCGTTTCGTCCAAAGCTTGTCGACCACAACTAAGTATCGGCTGGCGCCTGTTAGTGCATTGGCGCCAACCGATATCACAATGGAAAATTAATGGTGGCAATTTGGTTGAGCGACAGGCAGCAAATTGCTGCAGACCGTGTTGCCACTAGTAATTTTTGCAGTCAACGCTTATTGTTGGTTTTGTTGTGCTTGCTGCATCAGCTTAATGTGCCAACTGCGTTTTAGTTAATGTTATAAGCGTAGTTATTCTGAAAGCGTGTCGGTATCTACACGTTGATCAAATGCAAACAACAACAATAGCTACTTTGTACTTTCAGAAACCTAATTAATTCAATTAATCAGCACAAACATTGAGTTTCATTAGTTGTGCTGGCAGTTTGTAAATTTTGTAAAATTTACATTAGAAATACAGGCTTTGAGTGCCTGAAAGTATGCACTTGTTGTTTTCACTATGCAGGAATGCAATTAATATTTTGTTGCTGTTGGTTATTTGCTAAAGTTGTGTTGTTGTATTTTTGTTTTGATTATTTTCAGCAAAGTGCAGTTAGTTGGAAGAGCGCAAGTTTCGACGCATTCAATGGACCCAAACTCAAATGTTCGGCACAGCAATGCAGCAAATTTGATGCACTTGACTTTGGTTTGTGTGTATATGTGTGTGTTTATTTAACTGTGTGCTTGCGTGTACTTTTCATATGTGAGATTACATGTTTTGTGGGTTTGTTTGTTATTTTTCAATATACAAAAACACTCAAAACGAATCAACAGTTCACGTACGGTGCGCAACTTTAGTTGTTTCTCTGTTCATAGGGGGCTATATACCTACAACAACAATGCAATCCAATCAGCAGACGCTGAACGATTTTTTTGCCAATGTTGCTGTACGGTTTCCGGCCTAAAAACTATGCACTCTCTATGAGTGGTTAGTTTTTCTGTTATAAGAATAAATATTTATTTTGGTAGTTTACATTTTTAGACTCAATCAATTTTATTGACAAAATTTATTGCTGTAGAAATAGTTACGAACAATTTTTGCAATTTTGTTGTATTCGAATTGTGAATGTGAAGTTGAGAATCTATGAAAATAATGAATTTTCAATATTAAAACAAAGATATAAAAACCACTTAAAAATAACTGCTATTTTAAAATATAATTTTGATTTAATTTTACAAATATTTATTAAATTTGTTTGTACTCACTTCGAATTCACAAATAAATTTCTCACGCCAGGCATGAAAGTTGCGGTTTTCAGAAATCCAAGTAAAACAAACTAAGTGCACACAAGCACAGGCAGCAAGAACAACAACAACAGCAGCAACAATTTAAGCAACAACAACAACCACTGAAAAGCTCCACAACTGCAATTCGGGCAGTGGAACCAAAGCAACAACTCAAACCAAGACGCAACTGAAACAAAAAATAAAAAACAAAAATAAAAACACAAAACAACAACAACGGCAACGCCAACGACAACCACAAACAACTACAACAACAACAACAACCAGACCTGCGGTCTTATGCATTTCTTATCAGCCAGCGACCAATTCTCACAAAAGCTTAGCAATTCTTTAGCTATAAAAAGCATTGCGCTGCTTCAATGGTTCACACAATTGCTGCGAAGTAGCCAGGAACAGCCAGGTCGCCACTTGCCTTCAGCACACAGCAACTACGAAAAACTTTGTTTCACCTTCAACATGTCCAACGCCACCAACAAGAAAGCCTTGGACCTGCTCTTCCAGCGTCCACTGGAGCCCGTCTTCACCAAACGCGACGATGGCAAATCCATACTCGATGTGCCCGACAGTTTCTACACGGAAAACTACACCGAAGTCAAAGAGGACATTCAGAGCCGTTTTGGCGACGAGGTCGAAGTGAAGATTCCGCTGCGCGATTTGGCACAAAAGCCGAATCTGGAATTTGCGCGTCCGCTGGGCAAACGTCGTCAGTTCTCGCTGTTCTACACGCTGCATCGGCGCATTGCCGCACAGCTCATTCAGCTGTTCATGGACGCCGACAGCGAGGACATGTTCATCTCGCTTAGTGCCTACGTGAGGGATCGCGTCAATCCGTTTCTGTTTCAGTACGCATTCGCCGTGGCCGTGCAGCATCGCAAGGACACCGGCGACTTTGCAGTGCCGCCCATAGTCGAGCAGTTTCCGCAGAACTTTGTCGAGCCGTCCGTGTTTCAGGATGCGCGCGCCGAAGGCAAACTGGTCGAGGATGTTGGCAATAGGGTGAGTTCAGATATTCAGAATTTAAATAAATTTGCAAATTTGAATTCCATTTCTTGGCTCCACTACATAGCGCCGCATTGAGATACCGCAAAATTTCACCGCCTCCGATCGCGAGGAAGAGCAGCGCCTCAGCTATTTCCGCGAGGACATTGGCGTCAACAGCCATCACTGGCACTGGCATCTCGTCTACCCCGGCTCGGGACCTCGCGAGATTGTGAAGAAGGACCGTCGCGGCGAGCTCTTCTACTACATGCACCATCAGCTGTTGGCGCGCTACAACGTCGAGCGCATCTGCAACAATTTGGCCAAGCTGCGTCCGCTCAACAACCTGCGCGAGCCCATCAGCGAGGGCTACTTCCCCAAGATACTGAGCAGCCTCAACAATCGCACCTATCCGGGCCGCATTGCCAACCTCAAGCTGCACGACATCGATCGCGAGGGCAACGGCCTGGAAGTGGCCGACATTGAGCGCTGGGTCGATCGCGTTGTTCACGCCATCGATCAGGGCTACGTGACCGATGTATGTCAGCCAATCATTACAAGATTTCACACTCCTAAAATTGATTTATTTCTATACTCGCAGACTCAAGGCAAGAACATACCGCTGGATGCGGTCAAGGGCATTGATGTGCTGGGCGATCTCATCGAATCCAGTGATCTTTCTGTGAATCCCACCTTATATGGCAATCTGCACAACGAGGGTCACAATGCCATCTCGTTCGCACACGATCCCGACTATCGGTTCCTGGAGGAGTTCGGCGTCATGGGCGACGTTACCACCGCCATGCGCGATCCCGTCTTCTACCGCTGGCACGGCTACCTCGACACGCTCTTCAATCGCCACAAGAACATATTGGAACCCTACACCGAGCAGGACCTGAACTTCCAAGGCATCACGGTGCAGCGCGGCGATGTGCGCATTCTCAGCGACAAGCGCAACGTCATCAACTCGCTGCTCACCTACTGGGAGAAGTCCGACGTGGACTTGGCAGCCGGCCTGGACTTTGGCCCGAACGGCAACGTGTACGCACAGTTCACGCATCTGCAACACTCGCCGTTCGAGTATCTGGTCGAGGTGGACAACTCAACGGGCGCCATGCGTCGCGGTACCTGTCGCATCTTCCTGTGTCCCAAAGCAGACGAACGTGGCACGCCGCTGACGCTGAACGAGCAGCGCCTTCTCGCCATTGAGCTGGACAAATTCAACGTCAATTGTAAGCAAAATCCATTCCGCATGCGACATTTCTTTGCAAGTGTGACATTTCAGTGGTGCCGGGCGTCAACACCATCAGACAGTCGTATGCCAACTCGAGCGTCACCATACCCTACGAACGCTCGTTCCGTCGCCTGGGCACGCAGTACCAGCCGACCGAGGAGAGGCAGTTGGCCGAATTCCGTTTCTGCGGCTGTGGCTGGCCGGCGCACATGTTGCTGCCGAAGGGAAAGCCGGAAGGTCTCAACTTCGATCTGTTTGTCATGATTTCCAACTACGAGGACGATGCGGTGCAGCAAATGAATAGCGCGTAAGTGCAGAAGGAGAAGGGATAGTAGAAAATTAAGCATCTAACTATTTGATTTGCTCTTAGACCCGATGTGTGCGGCGATTCGGCCTCCTACTGCGGTCTCAAGGACAAGTTGTATCCAGATAGACGCGCCATGGGTTATCCATTCGACCGACGTCTGCCAGCGGACACGCTGACCGAGCTGACCAACAACTTCGGCAACATGAAGAAGACCGACGTCAAGATTATTTTCCAGAACCAGGTGGTGGATCGCAAAAAGAACTAAACAGCGTGTAGCCCATGGAAACAAATGTGAATGACAGGAACCCGAACAAAATGCGCTCACTTGAAACGAACTTGAAACTAGATTTAATTTTTTTTTTTGAATTTTCTATGCAATCAGCAGTTTTACTATGCAATCGTTAAAAATATTCCTCGTGCTGAGAAGTGTTACTGATATATAATTTATTATATATTATCATATATTCTTATATTACTCAACCCACTGTAACCAACCAACAATCCAAACCAAGCAAATATATTTTTATAAAAAAATTTATGAAATATTCAGCAAATATTTTAATTGACATTTTTTGCACAACTCACAAAAATGAGGTTATATGTGGTTTGCTTATCGCTCAAATATTTTAGCTTCAGACATGCAAAAATAATTTCGAATTCACAGGCATCCAGCTGTGGATTTGACAACCACAAACCACAAAAGGCTCAACCCAACCGAGAGACATTGAAACGTTGGATTTGAAAGTAAGCTGCCTCGGCTTGGGGTTTTCACTTTGTGCATAATGTCAGCAAACTTTCGAGCATAAGTGGATTAAAATTAAGTGTACTTAAATCGCACGACATATGTTACGAGTACTTCAGAAATACCTTTTTTGTTCATTACTTTGCTAATCAGATTGATTCAATGATTAATGTGGCGGAACATGTTGACGTTGATTCAGCCTAAATTTTGAGTTGAATCCAAGCTGAATAAACTCAAGAATTTTGAGTTGAAACTCAGGCGAAACAAACTCACGAATTTTGAATGGGAACTTAGAGTTAGAACTCAGACTGAAACAATAAAATCCAAATTCGTGTTTATGTTGAACAAATCTACGAATTCTGAGTTTGTATTCGGACTGAACCCAACGACTAATTCTGAGTTGAAATTCAAACTGAATAACCTACGAATCCTAGGTTGCAACTCAAGCTGAACCAACCGACTAATTCTGAGTATTAATTAAGGCTGAACTAACCCACAAATTCTGAGTTGGAACTCAGGCAATGGAAACCATTGAATGTTGACTGGGAACTCAGATTTAGTATTTAGACTGAAACAATGAATTCCGAGTTCGAATTTGTGTTGAAGCAACCTAGAACGTCTGAGTTTTAATTCCAACTGAACCGGTTAGTCGGTTACTAATTCTGAGTTGAAATTCAGGCTGAACTAACTTACGAATTCTAGGATGGAACTCAAGCTGAATCAACCGAATAATTCTGAGTATTAAATCAGGCTGAATCAATCCACGAAGTCTGAGTTTAAATTCTAATTGAATTTTATTGAATCTAATTGAATCTAATTGAATTCTAATTGAACCAACCGACTAATCGAAATTCAGGCTGAACTAACCCACAAATTCTGAGTTTGAATTCAGGCAAAGGAAACTAACGAATGTGGACTGGGAACTCAGAGTTAGAACTCAGACTGAAGCAATGAATTTTGAGTTCGAGTTCATGTTGAACCAATCCACCAAGTCTGAGTTTAAATTCAAACTGAACCAACCGACTAATTTTGAGTTGAAATTCAGGCTCAACTTACCCACAAATTCTGAGTTGGAACTCAGACAAACCCAACGAATGTTGACTGGGAACTCAGAGTTAGAACTCAAACTAAATCAATGAAATCAAATTTAAATTTATGTTGAACAAACCTACGAATTGTGAGTTTGTACTCGGGCTGAATCATCCGACTAATTCTGACTTTAAATTGAGGTTGAACCAACCCACAAAATATGATTTGGAATTCAAGCTGAACCAACCGACTTATTCTGGGTTGGAACTTAAGCTGAATTAACCGACTAATTATGAGTATTAAATCAGACTGAATCAATCCACAAAGTCTGAGTATTAATTTAGGCTGAACTAACCCATAAATTCTGAGTTGGAACTCAAGCTCAACCAACACAAGATTCGAGGACAGAGCTGAGTTAGTGGGCACATTGTGATACTACAAAGAAGAGAGAACCATATATCGCACACGCACAACAAAAGTGACACAACTCAAAATTTTTTATTTTTCAGGAAACGCAAAAAACTGGTTTTGAGCTAAATAAACATTTTTTTTAATAACAAATAGACCGTTCAGTAGAAAATCCTTACAGATTATGCTTTAGGATAAGTTACAAGAATTTTTTTTATTTTACACTAGAAAATCCAAAATTTTAAGTTGTGATTGTTTTGATGATATTTTAATTCAATAATTACGAAACTATTTCAAGTTATACCACTTTTCTGAATTTAATAATTATAAATGACAGTTAAAAAGTTGAAAGAAAAATTTTGAAAATTCATAATTAATTTTAATAATTCAAAATATATAAAAAAAATTTCAGAATTTTGCTTAAAATTAACTTTAACAAAAATTTTTTTTTTCAAAAGTGACACAATTTGAGTTAGGACTCTTTTGCATTGAGCTGCAGCGATCAAATGGCATCAAACTTCTGGACATGAAGAGAGACCTAACTGTATTTTTGCAACAGTTAACAACAACAAAATATACTGAGCTTTTGCTGATTGGTAGATTAACACATAAACCCGAAAATGAAAAATTTTGAGTTGTGTCACTTTTGTAGTGCGTGTGCAATATGTATTTTCTGCAAGATCGATACAATTTTAAGATCCTTTGACTGCTGAATAAACCTTAGAAAACCTGCAACATTATACCATATAACTAAAGTTAGTATAGACCATCAAAAAATTATCAGGTCACCGAAGAGTGTTCAACTAGCGTCAACGAAGGCCCAGGAAAATCTTCTTTCAAGATCTGTGAAACCACAAGCTTCTTTAACTGCTGAATAATTTCAAGGAACTTATAAGACTTACAGAATCTTTCTTTATTTTCTGGCACAAAATAAGGAAAATCATATTCTTATAGAATGAGAGCTTAGTGTCTGTATCTGATTTGAAGTCAGAGTCTCATAGGTCTGAAAATAGTATACGAGCCGAGTTGAACTCATTTTTCCTGAGTCAGTGGTGAGTGTTAGAAAGTCGTTAAGCCATAAATACCAATCCTCACTCAATAAATTGGTTTTTTCTCTCGACCAACACTCTGAAGGTTTCCAAATCTCCCTGTAAGAGTTGTCGTATACAGATTACACCGTGCGACAAAAATTAAAAAAATTTTCACACCGGAAAAAATCTATATGGGCGTGAAACTAGAGACCAAATATAGTAATACTGCGTACTCAGTTTTTCATTTCTACATCCCTTGTCCTTTTAAAAGGACTTCAAAATTTTGAAGGGGATACAAAATTAAAAAAAAAAATATAAAAAATACTTAACCTCGTTAGAACATAGCGATATGTATATCAAATGAAAGAGGAAAGGCTCAAGAATTGAAATAAACATTTGTAAAAAAACTTATATTAAAAAGTTCCTTTGAAAACTTTAATCCTTTATATCCTTGAAAATGTATATCACATTTTTTTGAAAAGTAAATATGTTAAAACCCAAAATCTCCTTCATCATGTGCCATTTCGATTTTTTCGAATTTTTAGACTAGAATTCCCGCCTTAATTAAAACCTTTAAACCCACCAAAATTTCCCTCTGCCGCTCCCTTACTTTTCAATTAAGATATTCCTTCTGGCCTGCAGCAATCAGCGCTTCAACGTCAACAACTTTGCCTGCACCTTTCATGCAAATTCCCTCAGCTGTCATCACCTGTGCACATCGTTTGCAATGCAGTGAAAATTAATGCCCGAAATTTACGGCCGGTCACGTTAGGCTGCTCGAGCAGAGTCGACGGTAAATTTCAGCAACGGTAAATTGACAACTCGTCTGCGCGTGCTCACTGACCGCCGGCAAACTGGCTGAGTGACAGCGCTGCACACAATATTCGCAACACATCAGCAACAATAACAACAACAACAAATAACCAATATGTACGCAAACATTTAGTTATGGCAAACTTCCTTTGCCTGGCCGCCGGCAATTGAGCTTCGGTCGAGGGTTACCATGCGCCGTGGCTGCTGCTATCTGCCTGCCGTCTGCTTGGCTGTCACTGTGAACGCGCTGACAGCCTAACGCCGCATTGCCAAACTGCGCACATTTTCACCTCAGCAGCCGCACTCCGGAGCGTTGCGCGTGCAATGCGACTGCGGGACTTATTTAATAACGCCGCAGTCACTTCAAGGTTCAATGTTATTGTTGTTGTTGTTGCACCCTTCGAGGCTACTTTCCACTGAATTGCCGATAATTACCAGCCTCGAGCGACGAACGAGACAGCACGTTGCCATTGCTGTGGTGTTGCGGTTAGCCAGGCACAACAACAACATTGTCCGCAGCAGTCTTGCAGTCACACGTGTTTGTCATTAATTTATTAGCAAACGTATTTAATTTCGATTATTGCGTGCTTCTCAATTTGTTGTTGTTATTAATGTTGAATTTGTTTTTTGTTTTTTTTTTTTGTCATTTGGTATCTTTTACCCGCTCACAAGCCAATCCTTATTTTGGCCACATTTCCAATTGGCCCTTTTAATTTGTAATTAGCTTCCCCACATCACAGACACACAAAAACGCCAAACGTCTGCGGTCCTGTCGAGCAACACCGGCCTTTTTGCGGTCGCAGAGATAAATGCCGAATCAGGCAACGTGTGCAGTTTATCTGTTTGCCTAATTCCGTTATTGGGCATCAGTGTGCTTGACATGGCCTATGTAAATATGCTGAAACCGCTTATGGCATCCAATTTCCAAATATAGCAGGACATGCAAAATTACCAAAACGTTGGGATGAACTGATAAATGAGGTTTTGAAACGAGCAGAGACTGTACATAAATAACAGAGAAAGTTCTAGTTTCTCATGCTGAAAATTGAAATGGGTTGCATCCGCTTTTAATTTCCAATTTATGTGAACATTTCATGTGCTTCCAGATATTTTCAAGGTTGTCGGAAATTGCAGCCAAAAGGCTTTCGAAGCTCGAAAATCCTTTAAAAATGCCTTCACATATATGCAAAATGAGCTCCGAGGCCAACACCAATCGCACGCTTCAATCATTAATTACATGGGAAACTTAGTCATTAGTTCAATTGAGAAGCAAATATAATAATGAGTTATCACCGCTACATATCAAATGAAATAAGTGTCAATAAGCCCAAACTTTCGACATTCATTCTCTGATATTTCAGCTTGACATGTTCGAAGTTCTAATTTTAGGTTTATTTTCTAACTTAAATGGTCACAAACTGTCTATCAATCTAACGTATCAATAACAACTATCACTAATTACAGTCAATCAAGTTTGATCAGAAGAAAAGTGCTTAACCTGGTCAACAATTATCAACTTACACTAACAATTGCCACTTTATACAGCCCATCAATCAGTCAATCAAAGTCATGAATCCATTGTTAGCATATATGAGCGCAAAGTGCTTAAATAGACCATTAGTCTTTGATATTTTTACTAATCAGAGTCAATTAATCTTAATTACAAAAATGTACTAAAATTTTTTAACAATTTTTGGCACCAAATCTTTAAAATTCGTCATCAATCAATATCAATCAAAAACATTAATCACGTTTTCGCCTTATTTAATGCTAATTATTTTTAAATAACCATCAATTCCTCACCTCACGCTTTCAATTATTGTCAAACAACATCAATCAGCTGCAAATTGTTGCAATCAACCAACATTAATCACTAATTCTTAACATTTTTTAACGCAAATCGCTTAAATTAGCCATCAATCAATATCAACATCAATCACGTTTTGTTTTTAAATAACTATCAATTCCTCACCTCACACTTTCAGTTATTGTCAAACACCCTCAAACAACATCAATCAGGAACAAAAATAACTTATTCCTGGCTTTAATCACTGCAAATTGTTGCAATCAACCAACATTAATCACTAATTCTTAACATTTTTTAACGCAAATCGCTTAAATTAGCCATCAATCAATATCAATCAAAAACATTAATCACGTTTTATTTTTAAATAACCATCAATTCCTCAACTCACACTTTCAATTATTGTCAAACACCCTCAAACAACATCAATCAAACAAAAATAACTAGTTCTTGACTTTAATCGCTGCAAACTGTTGTAATCAACCAATTCTTAGAATTTTTTACTGCAAATCGTTTAAATTAGCCATCAATCAATTGATATTGATATCAATCAAGAGCATTTTAAACTGATTCTTTGCATCACTCAATGAAAATCATTTTTAATAAACAGCAATTCTCACCTCACACTATTAATCATTGTCAAACACCATAAATCAATATCAATCAAGATCATGAACAACTAGTTTTTAACATAAATGGCCTCAAACTGTTTTAATCAATCATCATTCATTTAAAGTAACAATCACCATCAATCAACATTAATCAACCGCTGGTTTTTAACATAAATAACCTCAAACTGTTTTAATCAATAAAAATAATAATAATCACTAATTTCTCATATTTCTCATAATCTCAAATTAGCCATCAATCAAAAACACTCATCACTTATTCTTACCATTTCTTCATGCAAATCGTTTTAAATAACCAGCAATTTCTACGAAATGTTAACAATCATTATCCACCACCATCAATCAAGAACATTAACAACTAATTTGTAACATTTGGCCGCAAACTGTTTTAATCAATCATCATTCTTCATTTTGTACTAAAAATCATCACCAATAACCATCAATCAGTATCAAGCAAAAAACATAATCACTAATTCCTTGCATTAATGAGCGTCAATCATTCTAATTAACCATCAATCATCACTTTACACTATCAATCCTCGGCAATAATCGTCAATTAATTTTAATCTTAAGCAGTTTTTAACAAATACAATGCGTAAATAACCAAGAATTGTTAAACTACGAAATTAATTATCGTCAATTAATATTAGTCTTAAGAATTTTTCACAAATTCATTGAATATGGTAAATAACCAAGAATTGTCAAATTAACCAATTAATTAATAATAATAATTTACTGGCAAATTTATAAATAAATAATAACCAATTAAACTAATTAAATAACCAATTAATTATCGTCAATTAATATCATCAGTCTTAAGCATTTTTTACAAATTCAAAGCATAAATAACCAGGAATTGTTTAATTAACCATCAATCGTCGCCTCGTCAACTTCACTGTTATCATCAATCACCGTCAAACAATATGTATCAGGGGGATTTCACCATTAATTTTGCAATAACGATTGTCCTTATTGCAAATCATTTAAATTATTCATAAAGAAGTAAATGTCACAAATAAGTAATCTACGTCAAAATCAATATCAACTCTGCCTCTTTATCAGGTGTACAACTTTGCTTCCGCCGTTTTCCGATAGGTGGCTGTACCGGCTGAGGCTGGTTGAAATACATAGATGGTAATGCCTTTAAAGTGAGTGTGGACAGTGCCTAACGAATTGTCATCGCCGTTTCAGTGACAGTTGTTCTTGTTTTCGTATTATTCACGCTCGAAAATGTCCGTTTATGTGCCCAATTCTCGCCATTTGCGGGAAGTTTTACTTTTCTGTTACAATTCGAAAAAAAATGCAGCTGAAGCGCATCGAATGGTCTCAGAAACTTACGGTGATGCTGCTCTGAGTGAAAGAACGTGTCGGGAGTGGTTTCAACGTTTTAAAAATGGAAGAGCGACATGACAAAGTCATCCTCCAACACGACAATGCTCGGCCTCACGTCGCAAAAGTGGTCAAAAAGTACCTGGAAACGCTGAAATGGGAAGTCTTGCCCCACCCGCCGTATTCCCCAGATGTCGCCCCTTCTGACTTCCACCTATTCCGTTCGATGGCACACGGCCTGGCAGATCAACATTTTCAATCCTTCGAAGAATTGGAAAAATGGATTGCTTCATGGATAGCGTCAAAAGAGGACTCCTTTTTTCGAGCCGGGATCCGAAAATTGCCGGAAAGATGGGAGAAAGTTGTCGCTAGCGACGGACAATACTTTGAATAATACATCTGTAAGCACTTTTTCGCAATAAAGCTTTTTAATTTTGTTAAATAAAGTTTTTTTAAAAAACGGCGGAAGCAAAGTTGTACACCTGATACTTTTGAATCCTTTTAGAAAAAATGCAATGATTCTCCTGCGCCCATTAAAAAATCAAGAGTATTTGCCCCTAATTTGTAAATAAATTGCTCATCATCATCAATTCAAAAGCATTAATCCCTTATTTTGAACTAAAATGTATACAATTCGTTTGAATTTCCTATCAATCTCTCTGTGTGGATCAACAATCATCAACAATTACCTCAAGTAGTCATCAAACAACATCAACTATGAACATTATCTGTAATGCAGAACATGAATGACCACAAATCACTTTAATTAACCACTTAAATTAATCAGTAAATAACTGATAATTGGCAGCATCCATCATTTCCACTTAGATACCTTCAATCAATAAAAGCATCTAACAAAAAATAGTTTTCTTTGTATGTTAAATTAATAGTTAAGTTTGAAAAGTAAAAGGTTTTAAGAGAACTGAATACTTAAATAAATTAAATAATATTTCTGCCATACATTTGGTTATCAAACTTTTACTTTTGACCACAACAATCATCACCTCGCTTTACGTAATAATTGTCACGAGCTTCTTGCAATCAAATCCATTAAAGTTTAAATTACCGAAACTACACCACACACATACACACACGTACACATCCACCTACAAACCAACGCATTAACTCTGTTATGCAAACACTAACCAATGTTTCAGGACCGCAGCACACCAGCCACACATGCGGTGGCTCGTGTTGCACGCGAGCGTGTGTTGGTGCGTGTAAATGTTTATGTGAATATTTGCTGGCGCAAAGCACCCATCTAAATTTCAATTAAAGCCTGACGCCACTCGCTACTCGACAGCCATGTGGCAACGCTGCATAAATATCACTTTGGGAGACCGCACGCAAAATTGCTTATAAATATTAAGGTGACCGCAAATTTGCTGCAGAGACAAAGCCACTGGCACAACTTGAGCATCAAACAGTTTAGGTTTAATACTATTTGACCAAATGAGCAAACCAACAACCAAGAACAGCAGCCCAACAGCACTGAGCACCATAACCAACTATACAACTGACCCTTCAGTGAATTGGTCCAGGCACAAAACGGTCGCGTGGGCAACAGACGCAAGTGAAGCAAGCGCCCAAGCAATGCCGCTTTCGGCCACTGCGTGCACGAGACGCATTTATCTACTGTCCACATACATTTATGCGTCACATTATGATGCCATGGTCGCCATTATGCGAAGTTCTGGCAACGGTCGCCTCTGTGTGGCCGCAAGGACTAATCCTATTAACCATAACAGCTGATTGCCCACTCCGATGCGAAGAAATGCCATCTCGTCGCTGAGAGCTCAGCGTTGCCGCACCGACATTACGTGTACTCGAAAAATGTCAGGAAGAATCGAGACAATTGTGAATGAATAGAACAAATAATAAAAAAGCATTTGCATGTGAACAACAAATACAGCGCACTGCACTGAAGGATTACGAAGGACGAAATAGAAATTGCACTGGGAATTTCACCTAATTGTGTATACAAGACTTTACCCATTAGACGCGTTGTAAGCGACAGACTTGTCTTTCATTATAAAACATAAAATAAGTAAATAGATTGTTTACTTGTAATGACGAGCGCTTTGCTGTAGTCAAACGAAATACGACTTAAGTATTTCCTGAATATGAATATTTCAAGGTTAATGATTGGTTGCATTGTAATTTTCCTATCCCACATTGCACTGTTATGCCATACTTGGCCACTACGTGAAGCACTTATGGCATCAGATAGTTCTGGCATTGGATGCTTCAAGTGTCTGCAAGTTTTCCATTTGCTATGTCCTGGTTTTCATGTCTTCACGGAGCCAATTAGTGGAGATATTTTCTGAGCGTTTATTAGTCATTGCGTTCGATAATTAGAGCATTGGATGGTGCAGTTTTTGAGTGATTAAACTCAAGAAACTAAAGAGAAATTACAAATACTTAAAAACAAATTCTTTGTCAACACAGGACACTGTGTCATTCAACAGTGGACGAGATGTTTTATGAAAAAGTGATTGTAGTAATGTCTCAAGCTTAAATTTTATCTAAAAAGGCAATAGCTGACCGAGAAAAGAGATCACAGTCTGAATGTAGATTTGACCCTAAATCCTCCTGTCGTCCCTCATTTTCCTTGCAATTCTTTTTAGTTACAATTATTAGTTTAATCTTCGATATAAAAATTGCATTAATTCTCCCAATAGGGTTTGTTGCGAATTAATTGTGAAAACACAGAGGCAATAGAAAACTTTAATGAAATATGACATTGCCCAGCTTTAGAGGAATGTCGTCTGTCACTTTTGAGTTCAATTAGGTTACTGTCTAATTCTCAAAACGCAGCCGAGGCTAAACCAAAAGATCTGTGAAACCTAATCAAGAATTCGAATTGGTTTGTTGACTTTAATTTGGGTAAAAAAACAGTAGGGCTTGTGTATCTTCTGATGCCACTTTTTGAATTCCATAAGGTTCCTAAGTAGTCTGAGCAACTCAACCGAAGTTGAGTTTGAGATCTGCTTAACTTCATTCAGCAAGAACTCGAGTTGGTTTATTAACTACAATTTTTATAAAAAAAAAAGTTAGGCCTACCTACCTACCTACCACTGCTGCTCTTTGAGCTCCATTAAGATCCTATGTAGTCTATGTAACTCAACAGAACTACTACTAATCTTGTCAAGAAGTCGAACTGGTTTTTTGACTGAGACTTTGATGAGCGGCACTTAATTCAATCTACCAACCATTGCCGTCTTTTGGGCTCCATTAAGTTCCTACCTAGCAACTCAGCGGAAGTGGAACCATGGAATCTACTAAATCTTTTCAAGAAATCGAACTGTTTTTTTGACTGAAATTTATTAATTATTATTAATTTGGGTTCCATTAAGTTCGACTCTATTCTAAGCAATTCAACAGAATTTGAACTATGAAATCTGCTAAGCCTATCACGAAATCGAATGGGTTTAAATATTAAACACAATACGACTTAGAGACATTCGGGCTTATCCTATCCTAGCTACCACTTTTTGAGCTCCATTAGGTTCGTATCTGGTCTGAGCAACGCAGCAGAAACAGCAGAAGACATGGGAACCGCTAAAACTTATTGACTGCAATTCGACTAAGAAACTTTTAGTCCTACCTACCTACCACTTTTGGCTCTATTAAGTTACTTTCTGGATTTCAGAACGTAGAAGAAGTTGAACTATGAGATCTTCTAAGCCTCATTAGAAATTCGAATTGGTTTATTGACTTAAATTCTTTTACGAAAAAAGTCCTATCTACTTCATTCTGAGACTTCATTAAGTTCCTATCCAGTCTAAGCAACTCAACAGAAGTTAGACCAGGAGATCTACTAAATCTGGTCAAGAAGTCGAACTGGTTTTTTGACTGGTATTTTGAAAAACAAAACACTTTGGATTCCATTAAATTCGAATGTAGTCTGAAAAACTTAGCAGAAGTTGAACTAACGGATCTGCTTAGCTTCAGCAAGATGCCAATTTGGTTTGTTGACTACAATGCAAACAAGAAATAGTTACCCCTATCCACTGTTACTGCTTTTAAAGGTCCATCAGGTTCTTGACTGGTCTAAAAAACGCAGCAGAGCTGGACCGAGAGATCTGCCAAACCGCATCAGAAAGTCTATTGTCAAGTTTATTGACTTAAAGAAGATAGGTGGGAGCGATCAACTGCCTGAAGGATTTGACATTAAGGGTCAATTTTGATACCTTAGGACTTACTCCTACTTTCACTAGAACCGTCTCGAACTTGCTAGAAGAAATTTAGAAGAGTTGGCTGTTCTTTAACTTTCACAAAGTGACTAAAAATGAACCTCTTTCAGAAATCCAGCGCGTACAGCACAAAACTTTTTGCCATTTGCTTTAATCTATAAGTAATTATAAGCTGATTATGCCAGTTTTGGCAACAACAACCAACCAATTTAAGATATTACCATACTTTGTAATAAAATATGCCATTCCGTTGAAGTAACAAAAATTAAGAAAAACAAATAAACAAACGAAAAAACATTATTTTCATTCAAATAAAGCACAAATCTGTACACAAAGATTTCTTTTTTTATTTTTTTGTTTGATTTTTGCTACACTTTTGCATTACCCTTCCGTCAATTTACTTTGATTCTTTTGATTTGTCTGAAGACATCAAAGTACGTTTGTCAAAGTACTTGAAATTAGTAGTTCAGCACTCGAATGCTTTGTGCAATGACTTTCTGTCATTGATTGACATTGTTGAAGTAAGAGCAACTAACAGCAAACTAGCAGAGCAAACAGAAATGCTTCAAAAGTTGATAAAACAATTCCAGTTGGTTTTCCGTTTCCTTTGCCAACTTTGCATTGCTTCAACATTTTTGGAATTTTTTTTCATTATTTAATATTAATTCATTCATAATTCATTATTTTATATTAATTAATTAGTCCTTTTTGGGGCAAAGAAGAATGCAATCCTTGTTAAATACAGGAATATTCGTTTATAATAAAATCATTCGATTTTGTGTTAAATATGCCAACAAAATGCTTTGGCATTAAAGGTGTTTTGAAAACAAAAACGAAAAGGCAAATAAAACTAAATATGCAAAAACAAAAAACCCACAATGGCAACACAATGGTATCCACAGAAAGCGAAAGGTGAATCGAATGAAAGCATTGAAATTAGAAATGGAAATTTTTTTTAATTGTCTGTAATCCACTGGTGTCCTGGTAACCCAAGCATTATCCGGTGGCACGTTGCAGCTTAGATTTTTATGTGATTGTAATTAGAAAACTTGGCTTTTGCCTTTTCACAAGCAAATTAAATTAACAGGAAATTGCATTTTATTTCAACTCACCTGGGCAACGGACACATCAAGTACACACAGCTCGGCCAACTTGTCTGAGACAGAAGGTCAAATGCTTTCACCGCAAATCCGTTGCCTCAAAAAATTTAATAGCATATTTCTAAAGCAGCCATCGGTAGCAGAGTTTCACCTCTCATCTGCCACTCAACAACGGTAACTCAACAGAGATAACTTTTCCACATGCCAGCGAAATTTCGGTCAACTAGTTTATTGAGTGCAATTTGCTGTGTTATATCAAAATTGTGTTTGTTTGCAGCTGGAACATTTGCCGTGGGAAAATTTTTAGTTTGTTATTTGGTCAGGATTTAAATTAAAACTTTTACCAATTCAGTAAGCTACGGATTTCATATTCTAAGCTCGGCTTATGTGGCCACAAAAGTACCAACTAAAAACTATAAAAACCTGTGGTGTGTCTGTGTGTGTGATATCTGTAGTTGAGTTTGTTTTGTCAGCAGCGCATCTATTTTATCTGAAAGAGTTTTTTGGTTTTTTTGTTGCCACTCAAATAAAACTTGCCGTATTTTTCACTAGTTGGCTGGTTTATTTTGCTTGCTAGGCTTTTTTTGTGAAATTCGGTTTTTTTTTTTTGTTTCACATGCCATGTTTTCATGCCTAAATCCTCAAAGCTCTTTCGTGCTATGTACGCTTACTTATGTATGTATGATGTCCTGCTTTTTCTAATAAAAGCATAAATAAAACGATTGCTTCAGCACCAATCAAACGCACGTTTCAAATATAAATAAATAGAAATAAAATAAAATAAAAAAAAATAAAATAAAATAAAATAAAATAAAAAAATAAAATAAAATAAAATAAAATGAAATGAAATAAAATAAAATAAAATAAAATAAAATAGACTAAAATAAGATAAAATAAAATAAAAAAATAAAATAAAATAAAATAAAATAAAATAAAATAAAATAAAATAAAATAAAAAAATAAAATAAAATAAAATACAATAAAATAAAATAAAATAAAATAAAATAAAATAAAATAAAATAAAATAAAATAAAATAAAATAAAATAAAATAAAATAAAATAAAATAAAATAAAATAAAATAAAATAAAATAAAATAAAATAAAATAAAAAATAAAATCAAATCAAATCAAATAAAATCAAATAAAATAAAATATAAAATAAAATAAAATAAAATAAAATAAAATAAAATAAAATAAAATAAAATAAGATAAAATAAAATAAAATAAAATAAAATAAAATAAAATAAAATAAAATAAAATAAAATAAAATAAAATAAAATAAAATAAAATAAAATAAAATAAAATAAAATAAAATAAAATAAAATAAAATAGACTAAAATAAAATAAAATAAAATAAAAAAATAAAATAAAATAAAATAAAATACAATAAAATAAAATAAAATAAAATAAAATAAAATAAAATAAAATAAAATAAAATAAAATAAAATAAAATAAAATAAAATAAAATAAAATAAAATAAAATAAAATAAAATAAAATAAAATAAAATAAAAAAATAAAATAAAATCAAATCAAATCAAATAAAATCAAATAAAATAAAATATAAAATAAAATAAAATAAAATAAAATAAAATAAAATAAAATAAAATAAAATAAAATAAAACTGGCTGAAACTGGCTGGTTTGCTGTCAAATTTTGATGAAAAATGTTCATTTGTGACATAACGGTTCAAACCGAATTCTTCATTTCCTTTCCTGCGCTTCGTGGCGTATAAGTAAGTTTATTTATTATGCCAAAAACTCAAAGGTTCTATAAACACTCTTAACTTGACGTTGAAGGCTGTAATTACTGTGAAGCTAAAGCAAAAAGGCAGCAATTGCTGGCACGCTGACATTGCAAGAATGCTGACGAATTTGCATAATAAAGATGAATTGTTTGCTTTTTAAAAGCGAGCAAGTTGTGCCTTTTGTTATCAGTCGTAGTGGTTTCGTTAGACAATGAAGTATTTTCACAGAAAAATGTATTCTTAAAGTTGAGAAAAAAAGGCAACAGCATTATTCAAGTCCATTCTATAAATTAAACTCGCCGTAACTACGGCGATTATTAATCCTATTCCTCCTTACTTTGCAAAAGCAACAGAAACTCAAAACTCCAATTCAATCCTACGAAAATGAAGTATAAAAAAGCCAAAGCAAAAAGCAACAATCGTAAGCAATTCTACTTCAAATAACGACATCGCAGAGTTTCAAAGCAAAAACGCCTTGTACTCAGCTTCGTCTTTGCTTCACTTTGAACACTTTTGGCTGATTTCATAAGATTTTTTCTCACAGTTTTAATTTTTCAGGTTTAGCAAACAGTTCATCTTCTGATTCGCTTCACCTTCACTACCATAGCAGCCTTAAACTTCAACACCTTCACCTGCGCTACGTGGCGTATGAGTAACCTAATCAAAGCACATATTGGTACATCGCACAGAAGCGCTTTGATTGAATCAAACACTGAGTCTCCTTATTGACTGTCAGATGTCGATGTTATAGGAAGATCGACTGTTATATGAATAGAAAGCTAAGCATGGACAGGGAGAAAAAACGTTCACTAAGCAATCCGCTTTGGCTAATTTCTACTAAGGTTCTCTGCAAGTGCAGTTTATGGATCTTTGCTGTACTATCTAAGGTCACCCATTTGGTAATTTTAAATACTCGAATGAAGTCCACGACTTAAGACAGACAGTTTAACCTAACCAAACTTATCCAAGCATAGAAATAAACCACTTAAAACTTTCCCCTACAGCTTCATAACTTTTCTTATGTTTACAATTCAATTCGCAGCATCTATTCCCCACTTTCAAAATCCATGTAAAAAGTATTTTATAATAAAAGCAAAATGTTTTCAAAATTTTTTTATTATTTTCTACAATATGCAAAACACTATTCCAATGCTTTTTTTTTTAATTACTTGCATTGCATCTGAAAATACACAACCAAATTGCAACAAAACTGAATCTTTGAATTTCTCAGTAAAGCGTCAAGGTTCAGTCAGGCGTTGCACATAACAGCCAGTTGTAAATTTAAATGTGCAAAATTCATGCAAAGTGCAAACGAAAATCAATTTTTCTATTTTTAAATGCATTTCACTGCACTGGACGGCAGCCTTGGCTGATCGGCATTTGCCGGCCAATTCACTTAATTACTCACACTTAACACTAAAGTCACACCGCAAATAGAACAATCAGAGCACTGCTGGGCACAACAACAATCAAAATAACCTACCACAGCCTAAATATTGTTCGAATATGGCCAAAATAATGAAACTGGAAATGTTGAAAATCAATTTAAATGCATCGAATTGCGCCCAGGCACGTCTTGGCTTCAGGCCAGACACGCACACACGCACACACACAAAACAACTCAATAAAATTATGTAAAAACAAACAAAACATAGAAAAGCAAAAACATATGAAATAGAAAATAGAAAACAATGTAAATTGCACGCGCAATGGCGCCGTCAATAATGTTTGTATTTACATTTTATTACAATTAAGTGGAAAATAAATTTCCACACAAGCGCGAAATTCGATTGATGATGGTTGTGTGTTAATAGAAATGCATTTTATGGTTGTGGTTTTTTGAAGAAAATACAAATATGGCATTTTAATGCTATTGAAACTCTTTGACAATGAATAAATGCAAAATAAACAAAATTATATAAATAAAAGTTAACAGTAAAATAACAACAAAATTAACGAAAATATATAAACAAAAATATAAGCACAAAAATGTTGAAAAAATATGAAATTACCAATTACACTGCACAACAAAATCAAATTTTTTTTAAATAACAAGGTTCTGAGAACGGATTTTGGTAGAGGGGACCAAAAAAAACTATACATGTATCGGCGTTTTGAAAGTTTGCGGCTGAATTTTTTTTAGGGGGGGTCAAAGTTTTCCCCTTTTCGCGCATTCTTATGGTGAATCGGCATACTAAAACCATGTAACATCACATTTTAGGTATATGATGTGTTCAGCAATTAGGTGTAACATACTGCGAGAAACATTTTGTGGAGCATTTTAACCCTGTAGCTCTTATTTTTATGGGTCCATTTGACCCTTCTTTTCTGAAATGCCAAAAATGTCCTGTAAAACAAGACTATTTAAAGACAAAATGTACCACAAAAATATTCGCCATAAAATTCTACTATAGGTCACTGAATACACTAAAGCTCAGAAACTAACCTGAATGCCAGAATTTAGCCAAAACTGAAAATGTGCTTAAGTGTTTATTTCGTATTTTCAGTTTTTTGTTATTTTTTTGTATTGTGCAGTGTTATTAAAAAAACTCTCATACATGAATCTTTACTAAAAAAAATACTAAAAATTTTAAGATTAGCAACAAATTATGTAAAAAAACCCCTAATGGTTTTTTCGAAAATTCGAAATTTATTCTTAACTAAAAAAATACAAAATAACCCTCTCACATTACAAACAAATTTTTCTAAAAATTTAAAATTACAAATTATGTAAAAAACGCTAATGGTTTTTTCGAAAATGCAAATATTGAATTGCATAAATAAAACAAATAAAAACTTTTATTAAAAACTTTGATTAAAAATGGTACACAAAAAATATAAAATTACAAATTATTTGGAAAAAAAATGAAGTAAACAAACAATTTAATGAATAAAATGTCATATGTGATTTATATATAAATTTTATTCAGGGCATTTAAAACACTTAATGCGACTTGAACCCAGCAACAAATTGCAACACTCTGGATTGGCTTTAAAAAAAGCAGACAGAAGAGGGATAACCCATCAATCATTTGTGAGAAGAACCAACTCGAGATAACGAGGATTGACACAGCTTAGAGAGAAAAGATGGATAACTATAACTATAAAGATGGATAACTAACCTTTGAAAAGGAAAAGCAATTAAAACAAAGATTGACTCACGGTAGATGGTTTTTGTCGATAAGAATACAGTGGCCACGGATACATTCATATCAGTGAAGATTTCCTTCTTCTACGGACAAAACTTTAAACTTTTAACTTAACCGTAGTCCTACGGAAAAAAAAACTCAATAATCCCACGTTAGTGTAGTTTTCTACACTATGGGTGTTTTGAGTAAGTAAAGTATTTCATTTACATTTTTATTTTAGTTGTTTGTCTCTGTATTAATAAAATGCAATTAAGCTTAAAAGTATTTAATTTTATAAAAAAATTTAAATTAAAAAAATGCACTCTACGCATACGGTTCGAGTGTGATGTGCCTTGCAAATAGTTTTTTTGCATAGGCAGCAAGCAAATTCATGATTATATGTTTGTTTTGAACTATTCTCCTTAATGCAAAGGAAACATTTGCCTCTTTTTTTTATTTGCTCTGGAATTGATTTTGATACGGTTGGCTGCTGGTCAGAAATATCGCTTAATACCAATGGTGATCGCCCTTTTTTTCCGCGTTCCGCCATGTACGGTTTAGCCAATTCTAAACCAAGATTGCGCAGGAAAGGGCGACGTTTTGACTTTTTTTGTGTCTGTGGCCAACCAGGATTGATTCTAAAAATATGTTTTTATTTGTATAGTTACTGAGATAATAATTACTGATATTGATAACTCACTCTTGGAAAATAACGAAAGCGTTCAAAGCTGATATGTCAATCATGTTGCTGAAAACTGCCATTGGCCATCTATTGGTTTTGCGTTTGCAGCTATATGTGGATATCATTTTATCAACAGTATCCACTCCGCCCTTTGTTTTGTTATAGTACGATACAATCTCTGGCATTTTTTTCGAATCAGTTCCCACTTCAGCAGAATCGTGTAAAGTACTTTGAAGTACCGTGCATTTGTCTTTTCTTGAAACGTACGATACAAGAACAGTGTTTCCGGCGAAAGCAAATGTGGATTGGTATAGCGGCGCCTTTTTGCACAATAAAAGTTTGGGAGGTATTGAACGCTTATTTTTGCGAATTGTTCCAACCATAGTTATTTGTTTCTTCAACAATTTTTGACCCAATTCGTGAGACACAAAGAAATTATCCATAGTCACATTGTGGCCGCGTAAGCCTTCAACCAAATCCATTACCACACGCTGTCCAACATTTTTTTCTGGAGCACATCCAGCAAGTTTTCCAAGATATGGTTGAATGTTCACAAGTTGCCAAAATTTCAAACCATACCTTTCAGGCTTGCTTGGTATATACTGCCTAAACGAACAGCGTCCATTGAACCCGCACAATTGTTCATCAATTGTAACACATTCAGATGGATTATAATATTTAGGCAATAACTGCACCCAATGTTCCCATAACTCGCGAATGGGAGCAAATTTATCTTCCGATCTATTACGTCGACGATTTTCAGTATCATCAAAGCGAATAATTCTTGTCAGGTATTCAAACATTTCTTTTGACATTATGGCTCTAAATATGGGTGGACCAAAATTTGCCTCAAAGAGTTCCGATACAGCTTGATTTTTTGCTCTAAAAATATAATTTAACAATATAATTTTTTAAAGAAAATATTGAACATATTTATATACACCCGCTAATAGCAATACGGCTATATATGCATAAAGCAAATTAGCATCAACTTCTTTGTGGTTCTTGTTGATGAAACATCCAAATTTGTTTGTGTTCTCCAAAATAATTTTTTCAATATTTGGAGGAAAATACAATAAAAAAGCATCAATCATACTGGACACGCGAGAAGTAGTTGCTGTGGTACATCCTGGTTTCAACCGCAAAATATTTGCAGCTTGAGTACGTCCAACTGCTTGAGCCATCACAAATGGACTCCACACTATATTGTCTTTCGATACGAACATCGGGTCAGCATTTGCAAAATTAGAACCGGATAAAATATCATTTTCTTCGGCACTGAACTCATTGCTGCTCTCGTCTGAACTTTCACAATTAACTTCAGGTCCGAAATTATTATCAGTTCCATCAGATGAAAAGTCACATTCACTTTCTGTATCTTCATATAAAACACTTTCAATTTCTTTCGCACAAAAATTCCGTCCGGCCATTTCTTATATGAACTCTACAACCGTTTACGTTCACGTCCGACGTTCTACTGACGATTTCAATTCTTTTCAAACAAAAAATAATTATAATATTCAAATATTTTTGTCGCAGGAATCAACGATTATTTCAAATACATAAAAAATAACAGTAGCCATTGCTATTAATCAATAATTTCTATAAACTCATGGCTTACTATAGAAAAAAGCACTAGGTGTAGAAAACTACACTTACCCTCTCAAATGGAAGTTCATATTTTTAACGGAAATGTTAATGATTTAAAAAACGAAACTACATGATCGTAGTAGGTTTTGATGATTTAGGAAAAGTCACGAAAGCTCAACTTCATATCTTGTACAGTTCTTGAGAAATTTAAGAAAGAAAATTAAAAAATGTAGTTTTCTACACTTCCGTAGGACTACGGTTAAGAAATCGCCCAGAAGCGGTCAGCTTTGGCCAATAGGACAGTGATTGTATCCCAGAGAATATCAGATCTCACACATCAATAGTAACTCCCCAGAAAAAGTGGAAACTTGATTAAGGGGCCCCCCCACTTTCTAGTCCGATCTCAGCACTAAGTAACTTCCAGCTGTTCCTGTCTATGGTGAATGATTTTATTGGTGAAAAATTTGCCTCAATGAAGGTTCTTTGTTTCTTGAGACTTTTACCAATGGGAAAGAGAGAGAAATATTGAACAAAATGGCGCATATTTAATCTAAATGAGATCATTCTAGTTTTACTAAGCAAAGCTTTAAATTTCATCCAAAAAAGTTACCTTTTATTTAAAACAAATTGTAATAAAAAGTAATAAATATAAATGTTAAAAAAATATTTTAAGCAAAACAAAGTCTAAAGTCTTCTGCTACCAATGAACTACAATTTCAAACAAAGTCATGCAATGACTTTTAACATTTCTTGCTTCCGCTTTGTGCCGCATCACACATTTTATTACAGTAACAGTTGCAGGAATTCATTACCATTAAGATTGTAATGTAATGTAATGTAATGTAATGTAATGAACATTAGCTGTTCGTATGCGCATTTGAAGGCAGCAATCATTTGAAAGCTGGCAATAGCTTGTGAAGTGGAAGCCAAGTACACACGAACCAAACCAAAAACACACAAACAATGCCAGCTATTTTTGATTTCCATCGACCTTTAAATCATTACATACAGACACACATACACTATGTTTGAATGTGCAAAATTATTCAAATGTGCATTGAAAATGCATTTAGTTACATTTCCGCTGAAAGCCACACGTGTCCATGGCTGCGGGCCATTGCATGTTGCTCATACGCCATGGGGTGCGGCGTGGCAGGAAATTTCACAGCGGCACTATTAATAAGCTATTAACATAAATCAGAGCTTTGTGCTTACAATAAAAAGTTGAACGTTTTTCTAATTAACTAAATAAAATTGTTGGAAAACATTTCGACTTGATTCATTAGTGAGTTTTGTGAATTTCATTTCAATTGCATTGAAACTGACAAAAAATAATTTACGAGTGAAACAAAATTCTACTATAAATTCCAGCATGTTGATCCAAACAATTCTTTATTACTTTAAAATTTTTTTCACGTGTAATATTTTAATTATTCATTGCAAGAATTTAAATTTTAAAATGCCTCATTTTTTATAATAAACACGTGAAAGACATTAAAGTAAATGCGCAATTTTTTAAAACAAATAGAAAACATTTGTTTACCAGCCACAACGACGCGAATATGCATAAAAATCAGTCCCACAGGCGCTGTCAAATAAATTAGTCTACACGCGCGTAAATTTACATAAACATCAATGCATGCAACAACAACAACACATAAAATTTGGCTTTAAACGTTGGCTTTTTATAGGCAGGCAGTATGTTTTATGGTTTTATGGTTTTCACAAAACGAAACAAGGTCAACAACTTGCAGCATTATGTTGATACATAAATCGAACGATGGTCGATTGCTGTAATGAACTTTTAGTAGCAATCAATCAAGGTCCATTTTTTTTTTTAAATTAGAAAAAAATTCAAATGTCTAGGAGAGAACTCTACAGTCTTTAGAAGAAGAATAATTTTTGGCTTTGACATTTTTGGATCTGTTATTGTTGTTTAAATAGGATTTGAATGCCTGTTGCTGAAGGCTCAAATGCAGTTGTGATGAATTCAATTTACCTAAAGAAAAAATTGTATTGTCTTATCGTGTGCAAACAAGTAGAAAATTAATTTTTTGGGGTTTTCGTTTTTTCAAGTTGTTGTTGTAATTTCAAGAGAATTTAAGCGTCTGCTCCCTGAAGGCTCGAATGCAGTTTTGATGAAAAAAAATTTAGTAAAGAAATAGTGTTCTTTTGAAGAAAATAAATTTTTTGGGTTTTCCTTTTTCGAAGTTGTTGTTGTTTCAAGAGGATTCGAAAGCCTATTCCTTGAAGGCTAGAATGCAGTCTTGATTAAAAAATGTATCAAAAAACAAAAACAGTTTTCACATGTTGAAGGTTCATATGCAAAGTTCTTCAGAAGAATAGGAATTTTGTGGAATTTTTATTTTAGAAGCTGTTGTTGTTGGAAAAGGATTTAAACGCTTATTCTCTGAAAGCTCGAATGCAGTTTTGATGAAAAAAGTTTATCAAAAAAAAGTTATATTAAAAGTATCATGTGCAAAAATTTTCAGAGGAATAGACATTTTTTAGGTTTTTTTAATTTTTTAAGCTTATTTATTCTCTGAAGGCTCGAATGCAGTTTTGATGAAAAAAGTTTATAAAAAAAAAGTTATATTAAAAGTTCTTCGGAAGAACAGGAATTTTTCGAGGTTTTTATTTTTAAAGCTTTTGTTGTGGTTGGAAAAGGACCTCAACACTTATTCCCTGAAGGCTCGAATGCAGTTTTGATGAAAAAATTTACCAAAAAAAAAGTTGTATTGTCATGTGAAAAATTCTTCAGAGGATTAGACATTTTTTAGGTTTTTTTTTTTTTTGAAGCTTTTTTTGTTGTTGGAGAACAATTTAAACGCTTATTCTCTAAAGGCTCGAATGCAATTTTTGATGAAAGAATTTTACCAAAAAAAAAATTATATTGCCTGCAAATTTCTTCGGAAGAATAGGATTTTTTTTGGGGTTTTTATTTTTGATGCTATTGTTGCTAACTGTATTTCCTATTCAGCAGCAAAGTTCTTTAAAAGGCGAAGAATTTTTTTCGAAGCATGTAAAAAAAACAACAAAAATTAACGCTGAATAAGTAGTAAGACTACTCCAAATCATTGAATTTGAATTTTTTCAAGTGGAAAAAGAAGTGGAAACGGAACTTCAGCCAGCAAAATTGAGTTGAAGTGTTTGCTTTGTCGCCTAATAGATAATTCCATGTTAGGCAAAAACTCAGACTCGACTACACGAACAGACCAGTAACGCATGCAAAGAGAATTCTAGAGATTACAACACCCTAAATATTTGTTTGTTACAAAAATGTTGGTTGACAAATATGGTTTGAAGTGTTATTGTGTTAAAAAGTTGTACAAAGAAATGAAATCATCTGTGCGCCATTGCGATAGACAAGCAATTTTTAAAATAGATTCTCCAAATTTAAAGCCAATTGAATGTAATAAAATTCCAGTCATAAAATTTGGCCAAATCTTTGCTCCACTAAACGACAAAAAAACATCCAAAGCAGTCAACAGAAAACTAATTAAATTTGTTTTCTCAGCTTATAAACATTTATTTAAATTTTTCATTTTAATGTTGATATAAAAACTCTCTCACACTCACCTAAAACCGCGTAATACATTAACAATGCCCACATTAAAGTCCGTTGAATGCCATTAAATAAAGTCGGAGCTCAGTTTTGCACCTGCGGCCGCACTGCAACTGTTTATTGCTCGTCGCCTTATCTCATTCATAAATTCAGCCTGCACCGCAGCGTTTTTTGCAAAGCAGGAAATTCATGAAATTAATTTGCAGACTTTTTGCCACAACATGGTCACCTCGCGTTTGTTGTGCCTCTTTCTCGACTTGCCGCTGCTTTTTTACAGCCATTACACTAAATTCAATCTGAAAAAGTTTGCCGGCAATTGAAAAGCATTCAAGCATTTGAAAAGCAACATCTGCCGTTTGCATTTTTCATAAGATTTGCGCCAGACTCGCATGCAAAAGGTGTAGGTGTGTATCATAGAGTAGCTGGCACAGTGGCAGCGCCAGTCAGCGAGTAATGCAAAAGCAAAGCGTCAGCAAAGTGTAGCATTCAGTCGTGTGTTGGCGCTTTAAGCTGCGCCGCACAGCAGGTGGCTGCTGACTTTTTCATTTATTTTTCAACAAAACGTACACAGATACGAGAATATACCTACTTGTATGTGGTCTTAACATACATATGTACTTGTATATATAGGAGTCTTTTTAAATGTGTGTTGTAGTGCATAATGCTTGGCGACCTTTCACTCGGTTACTGGTGCGCTTTGCTACACATTTAAGCGGCCTTAATGAAAATCCGCTCCGCACTATGTAAGCTCATATGTACACATTGCCAACCCGCTCTGCTGTACACTTACTCCAAGCTTTGTTGGTGCTCTTCTGCCGCTGCTCCATTTCTATGCAAATAGAAATAGACAAATTTCAGTGGCTGGCAGTTTGCAATGTGCTCGTGCAAATATTTACTCGCCTTTTGCAAAATGCGAAAATTCGCCAAATTGACTTTGGGCTTGGGTTCGCTGACGCTGCACTACGTCAAAGATTGAAGCCACCGTAAGCGAAATGATTGGATAACACGACTGGCGATAGCAGCAACAAGCAACTTTTGCCTAGTGAGACTAAACAACTTTGAACATGTTGCCTTCAGTGTGTGCATTGAGTTAATTTCTGAGATGAAATAAGCATCAACACACATAAACCTTGTCACTGACCTCTGATTCGGTGCAATTTATTTATTTTAATTACATATTTTTTTTATTTCATTTAGTTTTTTATTATACAGTTGGTTTATTTTTTTATTTTATTTTGTTTTATTTTAATTATTTGTCTATATTTATTTAGTTTATTTCATACATTTTATTTATTGTTGTTTAATCTATTTTTTTAATTTGATAAAATTTTTTTTTTACAGTATCTACATTATTTTTATTTATTATTTATTTTATGTATTTTATTTATTTTTGATTGTTGTTTTTTATTATTGTTAAATAATAAAAAATTTATTTTGTTTTAATAATTTTATATATATTTTATTTTTTTTATTTTATATATTTCATTCATTTTATTTTAATTTTATATTTTAATTGATTTATTTTATTTTCACTTGTTTAATTTTATTTTATTTTATTTTATTTTATTTTATTTTATTTTATTTTATTTTATTTTATTTTATTTTATTTTATTTTATTTTATTTTATTTTATTTTATTTTATTTTATTTTATTTTATTTTATTTTATTTTATTTTATTTTATTTTATTTTATTTTATTTTATTTTATTTTATTTTATTTTATTTTATTTTATTTATTTTATTTTATTTTATTTTATTTTATTTTATTTTATTTATTTATTTTATTTTATTTTATTTTATTTTATTTTATTTTATTTTTATTTTATTTTATTTTATTTTATTTTATTTTATTTTATTTTATTTTATTTTATTTTATTTTATGTTATTTTATTTTTTTTATTTTATTTTATTTTATTTTATTTTATTTTATTTTTATTTTATTTTATTTTATTTTATTTTATTTTATTTTATTTTATTTTATTTTATTTTATGTTATTTTATTTTATTTTATTTTATTTTATTTTATTTTATTTTATTTTATTTTATTCTATTTTATTTTATTTTATTTTATTTTATTTTATTTTATTTTATTTTTTTTACTTTACTTTATTTTATTTTTTTTTATTTTATTTTATTTTAGTTTATTTTATTTTATTTTATTTTATTTTATTTCATTTTATTTTATTTAGTTTAATTTTATTTTATTTTATTTTATTTTATTTTATTTTATTTTATTTTATTTTTTTGTTTATTTTGTTTTATTTATTTGTTTTTGTTTTATTCAATTTAATTATATTATGTATCTTATTTTTTAAATTAATTATAAATTAATTTTTTTTATTAATTTTATTTATTTAAAATTATTTATTAGTTTTATTTATTAAATTTATTTTATGTATTTTATTAATTTTATATTTTTGTATTAATTGTTTTTATTTTAAAAAATGAATAAATTATTTACTTTCTTTTTTTAGTTAAGTTTATATACTTTTTATTGATATTAGTTTTTTATTTTTAAATAAATTATTTATTTATTTATTTTATTTCTTTTATAATTTTATTTATTTTTTATTTTTTTTTACTTATTTATTTACACTTTTCTTTATTTATTTAATTTGGTCTATGAACAAAAGTTAAAGTCTACTGCCTTACTACTGATCTTACTATTGATCCTCAGACAGGAACTGGATTCAGGACTGACTCCAGGAAGACAGGTTTAGGAAGCGTAATATCGATGTCGAATATCGAAGACACAAACATGTCTATTGAGCTCAATTAAAGCTCTGGAAAGCGAAGCACAGTAAATCGTTCTCATGAAGCCAACATAAAACGGCAAAGAATTTCGAACAATTTTCACCGTCAACATAAAAAGATTCTGCCTTTTGACAGTTCCATCAATAACATCAAAACCGAAAGAAAATTATGGGATACTTCTCCTGCTGTGAGAGCATTTTAAATTAATTAGCCTGCTAATCACATTGAAAGCATTCAATTTGAGTCGACGTACGGCAGCCTTCAATCATCGAATTCAGAGGCAGCAAAAACATTCCATTCCAACAACAAAAATCAAACTAAAAATCAAAAACACTCACCACAGCAAGCAAACGCAGCTCAGCGCTTTGGCCCATTGGGACTGAAAGATGTGCGTCGTGGCCAGCACTAATCACGCGGCCTGCTCTGTGCACTTGGCAATTTGTGCGCCATTCCAGCATCCCCGACTGCGCATCCCGACAATAATGATGAATATTAATCCTTGAGCTGTAAGTAATTGCTCGAGCAGCACCAACTCTATCGGAAAGGCAGCGCGGCACAACGCAGCCCGACGCACTGCAAACTCAGTTCAGCTGAGAGCTGTGCCGGAAAATCGATATGGAATTTCCTTTTGAAATGCTAATTGTTCGCGATTATGCTTTTTGTGTTGTAATGTGCGTCAAATTGAATTTCCGCACAAAGGCGTCGAACGTAAAATGCGAAATCGTTCAGCGCAGTCTCAGCTCGCAGTAAAATGTTATCTGCACAGCTTTTACGTAATGTTTGTTGTTCTGCCAGCTGGGCACGTTGTCGAACAAGAAGATTAACTACGGTGAATCCTTGCAGGAAGAAGTATTGCACGCAGCGCCATTTATTACCGACAGAGTCATTAACGTAGCGCAAAAGTTTTTGCCGTCTTCAAGCTCGACTGCGCGCCGAACGCGCCGGCATTCTCAATTTTTGCCGCCCGCCAGACTAATTTCATTAACAAATAAACATAAACAAATGATTTCACATAAAATCCTGTGCCCAAGATTCGTAAAACATTTTCGTTTTTTGTTGTTCAGTATTAAGTATTTCATTTATGTTAGTGTGTGTGTTTGTTTTTATGATTTGCTTTGACGAATACAAACTGTGGCAATGGAAAGATGGCGATATGTGTGTTCTTGGTAGTAAAAAAGACGCTTTTCTATGGAAGCAATTCATTCAAATTTTAAAATGGATTTCACCTTTGAATGAACAAAGGGGAAGTGAAGATTTGATTGCGTTTTTTCGTGCAGAGATTGAGAACTGTGTGTTTGGTATTTAACATTTTCAACTGAGAAATTATATGAGATCTTCAAGGACCATGGAGGAATTTTTTAATATATGAAGATCAGAATCTTTTTGTTTTTATTTTAAACAAATGAATTATGAAGCCCAACTTCACTAAAAACTTACTTAATTTTCAGAATCACACTAAAATTGTTAGGAAATACTAACTTAAGACTGCAAGAGTACAAAGGTCCGAGTACGACAGCTGAAGAAGGTTGGTCAAAGTAAGCCAAGGTTTTCTTCTCAACTTCTTACACTCAGTACAGAGTTTTTAGGAAATTATTACTTAAGACTACAATAGTACAAAGAGACAACTTACAAGCCCATAGATCCATGAAGGTCTTCACATAAGTAAAACTCAGAGATAGCAAGAAAAAGTTTAATTAAAATTGGAAAAACTGTTTCTTCTACAATCTACTTCTTACAATCGGACCAGAATCCTTAGAAAGAGACTACTCAAGACTACAAGAGTACAAAGAGAGAACTTACAAATCCATAGATCCGTGAAGGTCTTCACAGAAGTAAAAGTCAGAGAATGCTAGCTGAAGAAGCTTATTCAAAGTTAACCAAGATTCTTCTAAACCTTTTACAATCAGACCAGAATTTTCAGAAAGACTACTTAAGGCTACAAGGTTGCAAAGCGACAGCTTACAAACTCACAGATCCATGAAGGTCTTCACATAAGTAAAAGTGAGAAATAAGTAACTCAGAGAGAAGTTCAATAAAAATTGGGTAAGCCTTTTCTTCTAAACTTCTTGCAATCGGACCAGAATTCTTAGGAAGAGACTACTCACGATTGCAAAAGTACAAAGGGAAAGGATCTTAGAAGTCAGAGAATGCCAGTTGAAGAAGCTTAGTCAAAGTTAGCCAAACTTTGTCTTCTAAACCCTTTTCAATCAGACCACAACTCTTAGGAAGAGACTACTCAAGACTTAAAGAGTATAAAGAGAGAACTTACATATCGTAAGATCCGTGAAGGTCTTCACAGAAGTAAAAGTCAGAGAATTCCAGTTGAAGAAGCTGAGTCAAAGTGAGTCAAGCTTTGTCTTCTAAACCTTCTACGAGACCAGATAAACCAGACAATTCCAAATTTCCAAAATTCTTAACGAGTGACTACTAAAGACTTCAAGAGTACAAAGAGAGAGCTTACAGATCCATAGATCCATAAAAGTCTTCACGTAAGTAAAAGTCAGAGAATGCCAATTAAAGAATCTTATTCAAAGTTAGCCAACCTTTGTCTTCTAAATCTTTTAAAAGACCAAACCAAATTCAAAATTTACAAAATTCTTAGGGAGTGACTACTTAAGACTTCAAGAGTATAAAGAGAGAGCTTACAAATCCATAGATTCATGAAGGTCTTCACAGAAGTAAAACTCAGAGAAAGCTGAAGAAGTTTATTTAAAATTGGGTAACCTTTTTCTTCTCAACTTCTTACATTCGGACCGGAATTCTTAGGAAAAAACTACTCAAGACTTCAAGAGTACAAAGAGAAAGCTTACAAACCCATAAATCCATGAAGGTCTTCACATAAGTAATCACAGATAGCTGAAGAAGTTACATTAAAATTGGATAACATTTTCCTTCTTAATTTCTTACAATCTGACCGGAATTCTTAGGAAGAGACTACTTAAGACTTACAAACCCATAGATCCATGAAAGTCTTCACGTAAGTAAATGTCAGAGAATGCCAATTGAAGAAGCTTAGTCAAAGTGAGCCAAGCTTTGTCTTCTAAACCTTTTACAAGACCAGACAAAATTCCAAATTTCCAAAATTCTTAGGGAGTGACTACTTAAGACTTCAAGAGTACAAAGAGAGAGCTTACAAGCCCATAGATTTATGAAGGTTTTCAGATTAGTAAAAATCAGAAAATGATAGTTGAAAAATCTCAAAAGCTTGCTCTTCCCAACTCTTTTGAATTAGACCAGAATCAAGGATAGTTCAAGGACCTTCATACCTCTTAAGCTTAATACCGGCTTAAGCTTGGAAAATTATCTATGGAAACTGCCAAGAACCTCTTGCTTATTATATTTTCAAGTCAAGTTTTAAAGCCGCGCTTCGAATTTGTTGTTCGAACTTGAAAATTGTTGACACTCTTCTTGCGCAAACTCTAACATCAGCATCACAACACTGAAATATGACAACTAATTAAATTCACAACCCAAAACAAATTTCATAAAATAAATTGCAGTGCTCTCGGCGCACTTTGCTAGTAGAAACTACAACAAAACTAACAGAACAGCAAAAATTAACAACGCAAATGTGTGCAATGTGAACAGCGCAAAATTAGCAATAAAATTTTAGCAAATTTCACCCAAGAGACGAAAGCAATATTTTCACATAAGCAAACACACAAACAAACAAGTAATCATATTTGAGAAAACAAACACACACACACAAACAAATAAATACTCATATTTGAGACAACACGTAAATATTTACAAAATTTGCAAATTGAAGGAAAAACTTTTTACGTACTCAATGCAAAAGCAAAGTGCACAGTTCAAAATGAATTTAATAAAATATGGGGAAAAAAACATATTTAACAAAAAAAAATAATATTTCGCTGGCATTTTCATAAACGAAATGAAAAGTGCACATTTCGACAGATGGCAGCGCGTGGCCCAACGGCAAAGTGACGCTGCCAGCGCCATGAAAATGGAATTCATGTGAAATTCAATGTGAGCGACAAGGCTGCAGTAGCTGCGTCGCGGCATAGCGCAGTCAATTAATTGCAAAAACAACAACAACACTATTAACTGCTTAGTCGCAATTGACGAATCTATTCGATACAACAGCGTCGAGTACATAAATCAATGAAATTTTGCAGCGATTTTTGGGCATATTTGACTTATGACTGCAAGGTTGAAATTTTGAATAATTTTCTTTTATAATTGATGTCATTTTTCACTTGAATTTCAATCGCATAAGAAAGGCATTGAATCTACTTTTGGAAATTGTGTTATTATTGCGAAGCGAAAGAAAGCGCAAAAAGGCAACTAACACGAACGAAAATTGCAAGTATTTTTAATGTGAAAACTCGACAACTGGCTAAATGGCCAATTGGAGTTATTTATAATTTAAGTTTGTTTTTTTTTGCTGGCAATTACGCGCCCAAACGATGGCAGCTGCCATAAATAAAGTCACTCAAGCAGAAGCAACAAAAAAAGCACTGGCAAAGCAATAAGCAACAACACGCTGTGAGCAATGTGCCGCGTTTTTTTACGCTCGAAAACACGAGCCCAGCCGTTGCGCTAAGCACTAATAAACTGCTTGTTTATAATGAATCAGAACTGTTTTTTGCTCAAGTTTCAGTGCTCTGCACTATTTGGCTTTTTAACATAAACGTTTTTTGTAAATGTCGTTAATGCTAACTAAAGTTTTATTATTTTGTATAATCGTGTAAACATAGTTTAAATGTGGCACAAGGTCGGCATCTGCACAGCACTTTGGAAAACTTATTACAAAAGCTCAAATAATATACAAAGTTATATTGTTTATCACTAAAAAGTGTACTGGACTCCCATCATTCATTCTCTCATTCATTCATCATTCAATAGTCATGGATTCTATACCCATTTTTCTTACATTTAATTGTTTTTCTCTCCATCAACACTTCCTAGTCAAATCATTTAATCTATCAGAAGTTCCTATTCTTTCCTCTCCATTCAGTGAATGAGCAGCACGCAACAGATCCTCAGATACTCGTGTCAATTAGTCAAAAGCAACACACGAGTAGTGCCAGTTCGAACTAACGGGAAATAACGCAGCGCTCATCGAAGACACCAACCCTCTACCCTATCCACCACCTTCAATCTATCAGCAAAGTGATGCGCAGACATTATTCCAAGAAGTTTAGTTTATCAGTTTCAATTATAATTAATTCAATTCAGATTCCATTGGTAATAGAACCGTGAGCAAACCATTACCCCACAGAATAGAACAGAACCCATTACCTCTCACCTCACCATTCTACTGAAACTTAGAAGTTCTTGCGTGCTTCCATGCATTAGTACTTCACATTATGGGCTCAAAATTAATGACTGTTGTTCTATTCTACAAATTACAGTGATTAGTTCTAACGAAGAGGCAGACCATGTCTCCGTTGGAAGAACCAAATTGAGAAT
Source organism: Melieria omissa (assembly GCA_963971225.1). Lineage (NCBI taxonomy): Eukaryota > Metazoa > Arthropoda > Insecta > Diptera > Ulidiidae > Melieria > Melieria omissa. The sequence goes on from OZ020269.1 coordinate 12,322,221, forward strand.
ACTCTATCAAGCACACGAAAGCAGAGGCGCCTGAAGAGAATTGTGCATAACCCGGCAACGGATGGTTATGACCAATCAAGTAACATTAGTTCTAAATGTTAACATTGTGACAACTTGTCACAAATTTACAAATGTTGTAAACTCCTCGCTAACCTCATGAGTCATGACATTCAAATTTCCAAGTCAAACGCATAACCTCAAACCACACAATGTGCACAACTTTTCCATTTGTTGCCACAAATTGTACTAAATTGTCACTTGACAAAATGACAACAGCTATCACATACAGCCTTTAATATGTTACAACAAGCTTTACAACACGTGTTCTGTTTCGTTAAAAATCTTTTACCACAAAAACATACAACAAATCACCGGCATTCACTTAAATTCAGACCACAGACCGCACCGTCAACAAAAAGGCTCCAACCACACGTTTGCCGGATAAAACTTGTCACTTCCACATGGACAACTGCAATGGCAGCAACAGTCAAAACCGAAATTACTTAACTAATTTTAAGATAAAAAGAAAACACAAAAACCAAATAAACAAGAAAACACATGATGAAATTTGAGTGAATACTTCGTAAAAGCATTTTGAAGGTTGAAGGCTGAAGGAAAGACATGTTTATGACATGGTTTTAGTTTTTGATTTTTGGGATCTTATGGATTTGAAATTTTTTTTAATACTTATTAATTTTTTTTCTTATATCATTTTTTTTTTAATTTTTATATTTTTATATTTTCATTGAAATTGTTTTTTTAATTTACTTATTTTTAATTTTTATATTTTATTTTATTTTTTTTATTTTTTATTTTACTTATTTTTAATTTTTATATGTTATTTTATTTTTATTTTATTTTTTATTTCATTTTATTATTATTATTATTATTTTTTTTATTTTTATTACTTATAAATTTACTTATAAATATTACTTATTACTTTATAAATTTTTATTTTACTTTGTTTATTTTTATATTTTTTTTTTATTTTTTTTCAATTTATTTAATTTTAATTTTTGTATTTTCTAAAATTTATTTCAATTTTATATTTGTTCATATTTTAGTTTTTTATTTATGTTTTATTTGATTTACTTTCAATTTTCATATTTTATTTCAGTTATTTGTATATTTTTATTTTTATTTGATATTCATTATATTTTAATTTTTTATTTAGTTTTATATTTTTGATTTATATTTTTTTTTATTTAATTTTAATTTACTTTATTTTTTGAATCATCTATTTTTCATTTTTGTATTTTTTTAATTCATTTTTATGTTTTTTTATAATTTTTTATATTTCAAATTTATTTTATTTGTGTTTTATTTTATTAGCCTTGAGTTTTTATATTATATTTTATTTATATTTATTTTTTAGTTGATATTTTTTATTCTTTTTTATTTTTAAATTTTTTATTTATATTTTTTTTATATTTATTTAATTTAATAAATTCTTAATTCTATTTATTTTCAATTTCTTCATTTTATTTTAGTTACTTAAATATTTTTTATATATCAATTTAATTTAATTTTATTTATTTTATAATTTTTATATTTTAATTTAATTACCTTGTTTTTTATATTATTTATTTTTTAATTTTATTTATTTATTATTTGTTCTTTTTTTTATTTGATATTTTTTATATTTAAAATTTTTTATTTATTTTTTCCTTTTCCATTTCTATTTTTTAGATTTTAATTCAATTTTATTTTTTAATTTATTTATTCTTTATTTTTTTTAATTTATTTTGGTATTTTTTAATTTTTTATAATTTTATTTTATTTATTTTTTATTTTATATATTTGTAATTTTTATATTTTATTTTATTTATTTTTCTATTTATATTTGTATTTGATATTTTTTATTTATTTATTTTTTATATATTAATGTAATTTAGTTTTTATTTTCTTTATTTTAAAATTTTTGTATTTTATTTTATTAATTTAATATTTTTATTTGATATTTTTTATATTTTGGTTTTTCTTTATTGGTTTTTTTTATTTATAATTTTTATTTTTTTTTTGCATTATCTACTTATTATTTAATTTTTATATCTTACGTTATTTATTTTATTTTATTTTTCATTATTTTTGTATTTGTTTTTTTCATGTACAGTTTGTAAAATGTAGCAAATGTTTCATGTTCACTTTTTTGAAAAGTGCCAACAAGCTGTCAGTGCAAAAACGTGCCAAAGCCAACACACTCACAACAATAATACGTATCAAAGAAGAAGAAAATACAATATATTTTGTATGGTAAAACCGCCCAAGAAAAATTTCCATAAACAAGCTGAAAATTGCTCTTTGTGCTGTATGACACGTGTGGAAAATGTTTGTATTCGGTTGAAGAGCAGCTGTGCTTTTCGACTGGGTGGAAACTGCACGTCTCATCAGCATCTTCAAGGTTTTGTTAATGTGTGCGTAAGGGTGTATCAGAAGCTCAGGTGGAGAAATTCAGCATAGAGATGTAATATAAAATATCGAAGGGCAACACAGCCTGTGGGTAGAATTACGTAAGCATACAAAAGTCACACAAATTGCCTGCAGGTGCTTAACAAAAGAGTCAACATTGAATGTTAATTCGGCCCAAATATAGACGATAGAATAATCCGAGAAACTTAAGTAAGTATGGTAGAAGTGGCTGTCCTAATGCGGAATCCACCCAACAAGGCCTTCACAATGAGCCTTTGTGGATGGGGTGATAGTCCTAGTCGACTGTGATAGTCCTATTGGCTGAATGCTTCTAATTTTCCAAAGAATATGTGGCGCAAGTGTATCTTCCTTCTTCTATGTAGATAATGCGGATCTTAATTTTCCTCGTTCATACAGTTTCGGCAGAAGTCAGTAGAAAGCAAAGCCATCATTCTTGCAGCGATGTCAATGACACAGGACACTCACAACACGTCGGAATACTAATCATGGTTCTCATCTGGTTATGAACTACTGGTAGACTGTGAAAAGTCCTATTGACTAGATCCCCTCTATTGTCGAAGAAGAAGACACCCAGATGACTCTACCTTCTTCCAAGTAATGAAGAACAAGTTCATATTTAAAAGCTAAAGTGCGTTTTCTTCCTTTTTCTTGTCCATGTAGCTTCGCAAGAAGTCATTAGAAAGCAAACTTTAACTTCTCTTTAACTCATCAGAACACCACTCATAATTCTTTCAAGGAACGTAAGTAAATTAAATCTATTACACCTACTACATCATTTGATTTCTGGCTCTAAATAAAATGCTAAATTTTCAGAACAAAACATACAACGCACAGCTACATTGCCTTCTTTCAATTACCAGACGGTTTTTGCAATAAATTTCTCAAATATGATTGACTGTCTTCTACCGTTGCTACTCTTTGGCCGCTCTTCAGTGCCTAAATTTCAACTCAACTCACCAAAGTTAGCCATTCGATAATGTGAAAACCACTCAACTGGTTGGTCAATAAATTTGGTCTCGACAATGTAAATAAATATTAAAAAGCTACCAACAACTGTGCAAGTCATCTCTTGTACACTTCAAACTTGTGCGCCAGGCCAAAAATAAAATGATTTATATTTACTTCAAGCCATGCAAACAGCCACATTTTCTATGTGCCACATTTCGGCAGCTTCATTGATTTATGGCCGAAACTTTTTTGCATACATCCGAAGCGTCAAGCTTCAAGCTTTACGCTGCCACAAAATAAAAGCCCAGCAACACCAGTTAACTAATTGTTATTTATAGCCGACACTTGAAGGCATATAAAACAAAAACTACGCATTTAAGACTAACAAAAGTTCAGCAAAGAAGCGCAATAAAATTTCAAAGTAGCACACAAAATATTAAAAATTGAAAATTGCTACCAATGTGGAAGAGAAACTTGCCGCTTTCAATGTTGCTCTCGATTTTGTGCCACTGTCAGCAAAGTGTTGTAACTGTCAGCAAGTGTAAGGTCAACAGTTTTGCCACAACTACAAAGCTACAAAAATAGACATAGACCAAGTTAGAAAAAGTCCCTTTTTAGAAGTCGCTCGCCATTCCAATCAACTCTAATTTGTTTGTGTGTGTGTGTGTGTATTTTTGTTAATACGGCTGAGCGCCGCCAGCGTTGCTGTATTATTAAATTTGCAAATATTTTAAATTGCTGCCATGTTTGGGTCATTTTAACGCTTTTAAATGTCACACAAACACAGACAAACGGCAAATGCCTAGAAATCAGTCAGGCCGCCTTAGCTGGCAACCAATAAGTGCCGGCGCACGCACACATCCTTCACACACAATATGCAAATCCAATTTTTGACTCGCTCAGACAACGGAAAGGGACCAAAGACCCATGAAAGAGCGCAAAAAGCCTATTTTACGAGCATCACGCTTGGTGGTGTTTCTAGGTCCTTTTCGCATATTCACACAAACGAACGCTGCGAATCCATGCAAACGATTTTATTAATCAAACAAAAACACACACACACACAGCAGGCACACATATTTCCGCAGTGTCAAGCCGGAAACGAAAAGCGAACCAATGCCTAAACGCCGCTGCGTAAATATCTACTTTTCGTTCAATTTTGCAAAAAGTGGGGTTAGAAACATTTTATCAGTTTGCTTGTTGATATTCATGTAGCAGCTTTTCATGCATCCAAAGTCATAATGTAAATTTTCATTGATAAGACGAAGTGGATTTGAAACGCTTATGGGATATTTTTAAAGGAGGTTCAAAACTATATGGACATTTTTAGTAAAGTTTTATTGTTTTACTTGAAAAATAAATTTTGTGTTTTAAAATAAGTTAAACAAATTAATTTTGTATTTTTTTTATTAAATGTTTGTTTTTTTCACACTTCAACGCATTAAAACTCTAAAATATTTTAAAAGTTTTATTAATTTTTTGTTTTTTATTTCTAAAAATTATTTTGTTATTTTCTTTTTTATCAAACGTTTGCGTTTTTTAGTTGTTCTTTTAGGCATTTAATAAAAAAAATTGTATAAAAATATTTTAAAACACATTTAAAATTTTTCCAAATTTTTTAAAGTTGTTAACACGTTGAAGTAGCAACAATTTAACGCCTTAAATCAAAAAAATAAATCAAATAAATAAAAACTATTAAAATTTTTTAAGTAAAACAATACAAATTTACCAAAATTTTTATATTTATTTTTATATTTTATATATATATTTATACATACATTTGAACTCCTTTTAAAATAATTCTTTCTACATTAACTTATTAAATACTTCAAAAATATTTCAAAAGCTTAAGTAACTTTTTCTTTTTTATTTGAAATATTAAATTCTGAATTATGTTTCTATTAACTAAATGTTTGTGTGTTTCGTAGAAATGAAATTGTTCTATTTCAACTTATTAAATACTTCAAAAATTTTTCATTTGACTTCTTTCCTTTGACTCACATTTGAACTCCTTTTAAAATAATTCTTTCTACATTAACTTATTAAATACTTCAAAAATATTTCAAAAGCTTAAGCAACTTTTTGTTTTTTATTTGAAATATTAAATTCTGAATTATGTTTCTATTAACTAAATATTTGTGTGTTTCGTAGAAATTAAATTGTTCTATTTCAACTTATTAAATACTTCAAAAATTTTTCGAAAGTTGCCGAAATTTTTTGGTTCTTATTTTTAATATTAAATTCTGTATTTTTTTCTTTTAAATGTGTGAGTTTTTTTTTCATTTTTTTTCTATTTCATCTACAAAATATTTAAAAAATTTCAGTGAGTTTTGTTTTTATTTGAAAAATTGTGTTTTATTATTATTTTTTTTTTATTTTAGTGTTTTTTGCAGTTTAAGACATGAAATTTTTTCTACATCAACTTATTAAATACATGAAAAATATTTCAAATATTTAATACATTTTTGTTTTTATTTGAAAATTGTATTTTGTAAAAGTTTACTGTTAAATGTATGCTTCTTCTTCTTTTTTGTAGTTTAAGTCATTAATTTGTATTTAATTTTCCATTTTATTTTCAAAATATTTCGAAACTTTCAGTAAACTTTTTAAAATTAAAATCTGTATTATTATTTTTCTATTAAATTTATATTTTTTGTAGTTCAAGACTTAAAATTTTTCCTATTTCAATTTATTAAATACTTGAAAATATTTGGAAAGGTTTAGTAAAGTTTAATTTAAATACATACTTCGAAATATTTCGAAAAGTTTAGTAAGTTTTAATTTTTTTATTTAACAATTTTTTTTATTTCTACTGATTTTATGCTGTTTTGTTGTTTTATGTCATTCTTTTCTACTTCAACTTTTGATTTAAATGTAAAACTAGTTTACATGGATTAGGAAAATTGAGGTTATGTTTTAGTCAGATTTCAAATTCAAAATGTGGTTATGAAACAATCTCCGCAAGTCAAAGCCTTTAACAGCTGCATTCAAAATTCTGCAAATTCACAAGTTTTTTGAACTGTGTCATTTTCATTCAGATTCCATGTAATTTTCCCTTCCTTTCCGCTATCCGTTTCTCTTCCGTTTATTTGTCTAATTACTGTGCCATATGTAAAATTTTGCCTAATTAACTTGAACTTAACAGTTCCTGTAATGTGATAAAAAATAATATTATTGTTGATACAAATTAAAGGTAATTAGTCCGTATTAACTCGCGGATGTGTGTGTGTGCGTGTGTCAATAATTCTATTTATAATTGCACAGCAGAAGGCTGATTACAGCAGCTGCCACATGTGCCACACATCAACACTGTAAACAAACAAACAAACCCAACACTAAAGTCTCACACAGAACAATGACAGCAAAAATCTCGCGCGCATCGAAACCAATCAAGGCAAAGCCCAAGGAAAAGGTAAATAAACAAAATATGTAAATATGTGGAAAAATATGAGTATTTGCAAAAATTTGCCGCAGTGCTGATGAGCCGATTAGACGCTACGAAGAGCAGTGAGGAAGTGCGCTTTGACTGGATTTGAGTAAGAAAAACTGCGAGGCCATGAAGGTCCATTGTGATACCACAATTAATGGAACTCAAGACTGTCCACTCATTGAATCAGTTTGAACTCCTTACGAAGCCTAGATTAATTCTCTCAATGAAAATGAATTCATTGAATACCAAAGCAGATATTCTCATGAATCTTTGAAATCAAAGCTAATGTTTGAGTTGGTCTTAGTACCAAAGATGGTACCACACCTCTATAGACTTCGCTGAAACTTTTTTCATATGACGTCTACAGTAACTTTAGAAGCTTTGAGGAGTCGATTTCTCCCTAATCCCTGTGAGTCCCTAAAGCAATCTTTGTCAATAGTCGAGACTACTTTAAGAAGACTAAGAAAGTACTAAATATTTGCAGCTTTTTCTCATTTGAAAGGAAACAGTTTTACAAAACTCTACGATGAATCTTAAAAGTCTAATTGAGCTCATGGTTTAGCATTGAATTAGATTCATTTACTGAGATTCAATTAATGGAATATTTTAAAGGATTTTTTAAACTTCGGATTTATTGCAGCTTTTGCTGATTTGAAAAGACACAACTTAACAAGAATCTACAATGCGCCTTAAAAGTTTACGTGAGCTCGTTACTTAGCATTGAATTTCTTTCTCTAGCTGCTATAGGATGAGATTACTGCAATTCTTTTAACTACTTAACCCCTTTCGTGAAAACCAAGACAACTCTTAGTCACCTAAGGGCTTTTTGCAGCTTTTGATAGTTTTAAATTAAAGAATTTTACAAAACTTTGGGCTCTAACTTGACTGGACCTTAAAAGTCAAAGTGGGTTCTTAGCTTTGCATTGAAAGCTCTTAGCTTTGCATTAAAGTTAGGATCCCTTTCCTTAAATTTTGATTTACTTTGGATGTTAATCCTGTTATAAAGTTTAGACTATTTGATCTCGAAATATGAGATAAAATTATTTTTTAAAAATTTGCATTACATGCTTCGACCCATTGTAGACTGATTTCTAGTCTCTGTGAAGCGCCACCTTTCAAGTTTTTCAAATACTCCAAAAAATTCACAAGAAAAGAAAGCTTTTGAGCAGCTACTGTCGTTCAAAGTAGAACTATGGGCCTACATGACCCAGTATGTTCTCCGAAGCTTAATAGTCTTGACCACTCCAACAAAGAATAGCAACGTTCTAATTGTATATTCACTCCGCACTTAAATAACTTCGATAGAAGACACTCAGAGCAAGTCTGCTCAGAAGAATAAACGGTCTGTTGTGGAATTCTGAAGTGTCGCAAAGTGTTTTGAGAAAACACCGACACTTTCTTCTTCGGCTGGAGAGAAAAGAAATGATTTTCGGACTAATTATAGGACTAGGATAATTATAGGATAGATAGGATAAGGCATTTGCCAGCATACGACAAACCAGCAAATTATTGATTACCCCACATGCAAATCCTGTCTTGAAGACGTGGACAAAACTCTACGAGTAACTTCCACTGTTCAGCGTTCTCGAGAAGCAGGAGGCGCAAATTGGGCAGCGATTTATTGACACTACCAACCTCTGAGATTCCTCAAGGAAACCACAAAAGTTCAGGGAAAGTGAGAGGTTAGGACCTCTTTTACGATTCTCTTCTCCTATTAAATTGCTTTCTTCTAGCCCTTTTGTCTTTTCTTTAATCCAAATGACTGCCATAGAAGGCAAACCCACCTATCAACCTCACATCATCATCAAATCTTGAAACCCAAGTTCAAAACCCTTCTCAGACCCCTTGAATCTTTCTCGTTAATCTCTCCTCGCATCTGCCTTCAACTTCACTGAACTCTCTTTCCATTCATATATCTTAATAAACTTTTTCGCTGATGGAAAAACACGCGCATGGATGAAATTTTTTGTTTATAAAACAAAAGACTGCAATTTCACTTGAAACAGTGGAGCGCAGCTGTTGAATTGTGAGGTCTAAATGTTTACGCAGCAACTTTATGACGTGTACAACGTGTTGCTCTGTCTATTTGTCTACTATATACCTATGTGTGCGAACGTGCGTCTGATCATGAAAAAAAAACGCTGCCAGATGACTGCGCACAGTCGATTTGTAAATATTTGAGAATAGACAAAACAACGCCACGAACCACATTAAAACAACACAATGGCAACAACCAAAGCGTAACAGCGGCAAACAGAACCAAAGCAACAACAACACAAATATGAGCAACAAAATACAATTACCTCAAACTACAACAACACGTAATTCAAATATGTATACAAATGAAAAAGTAAAAATGCAACAACAACTGGCATCGCAATAACAATGACGTTATCGACTGCTTCATGAATAACAACAACAACAAGAACAACCAAATCCAAAGCAAAGTTCATTGCGAAAAGTTTAGTAAACATTGCACAAGAAGGCAGCATTGAACGCACAAAATCAAACACACAACACAACACAGTTCGAAGTGAATTTGGTGCGTGATAATTTGGGCAACAACTACACATTTACAACAACAGCCAACGCATATCTGCAACGCATATCGAAGGCACCAAAACTATTCAACTATTCAACTGTGTCTATCAGCAATTTTGATTTTGATTCTTGTTGTTGCTTTGTTGCTGCTGCTGCTTCTTACTTCTGAATAGAAGCCGAGTCTCGTCTCGCACATATCTAATTTGTAGATAATTCCACGATTGTGCACCGATAACGAGTTCATAACAAGTTGCCAAGTGCGCTCAAGTATGCTTCAATCATTGCGGCACAACTGCGGCTGCATCAGCTTCGCATTACTTTTCCGTATCGATTCCATTCCAATTATTTGCGCCACTGTTCATGTCGCTGCTTTTTGCATTTTACTCTATGTTTACTTGAAGATATTTTTTTTTGTTTCTCTGTTTTTGTTGTTGTTGTTGTTGCCATGCTGTGTGCTTTTTCTGCACTTCTCCGCCGGCACTCAGCTATCGGCTGAGCATTCAGTGGGTTTTTATATCGCTGCCACCTCATTTGTGGTGCCGCCCGCTGGCACTGGAATTGTTTGTGGGACGCTGTGCGTAACGTTTCAGCAACGCAACGCACTTTGACGCAATGGCCGTGTTGGTGTTGCCTCGAATCATCTGCCCAGCAACTGGGCTGCAAGTTCAAACTTTCCACTGCTGATTTCTTTTTTTCAGATTTACTTGTTGGATTGCTTGTCTGTCTTTCTTTCTTATTTATTTGTTTGTCATTCGATTTTATTTTTCATTTCGTTGCTATATTTTTTATTTAATTTCTCATTGCCTTTGTGTTTGTGTATATGCGTGTGGACGTCTCTGTGGGTGCATTACATGGCCTCCAAAGTTCCAGCTATTTGCATACTTTTGTGCTTCATTCCGTTCTGCTATTTTCAATCGTTTCATTTTTTGTTTGTTTTTGTGTTTTATTCTACACAATTTTATTGAATTTGCATTGGTTCTATTTCCAGAAATATTTCACTATCGTCAATATTTATTTACCTACCTGCATACTAATCGACTACTGAGTACACAATAGCAATGGAAATTATTGTGAAGACCAGCTGTTGGTTCAATGGAAATATTCAATGATTTTAGAAACATTGATTTGAAAAACATTGATTATGCCGTGAAAGTTGAAGGAAAGAATTAAGTAGTTGAAGGAAACAACTCCATATCCAATCAAAAAAGTTAAGCAAACTTAAAATAACCTGAAAGAACTTAAAAGAATGTTGAATGAGTTTAGTAAGTCAAAAGTTGAATGAGTTTGAGTAATCGAGCTTAAAATCTTTTAAAAAACTTAAGAAACCCTAAAGTGAATGGCACCTATACCTATAAATCGGTAGGTGTAACTGGATACTAGATGGACATTCTTTTGTGAGTTGTTATACTGATCCGTGTACAACAAACTTGTCAGGCCTATTGTCATCGTCACCTTGTCTGGCAAACTCAAGATTGCTAAAAGTTATCTTGAGATGGCAAGGCATCTAATATTTGTAAAGCTTCATGTTTCTCGCACATTTTGCAACTTTTACTGTCTGTCAAACCTATTCCATGCGCATAAGTCGGTAGAAGGTAGTGTCCTGTTCATTTGCCTATCACGGTTCTGCAGTCTGAGTCAATAGACATACATACCCATGTAACCTTCGCCCATGTCTGTGAGAAGTATTGTTAAAAAAGCAAAACCATTCCGAAAGTAATCATTGATGCTAAGTACCAATCCGCATCCCATTTTAGAATCATAGTCACAGTTGGCTCTTGATTTTAGTACAAACTCAGCGTATTACAAATCATTAAACATTTGCATGTCAAAATTTCTTCAAATATGTCCTAAAATGCCTAAAAAAACCATTTGAGTACAAACTCAAAGCATTTATTACATTTTATAAAATTATACAAAAAATTTCAATGTCACAATTTTTTAGAATGAATCGTAAAATGCCTATAAAACCAAAAACATTAATTACATTTTATAAAATTATAAAAAAAATTTCAATGTCACATTTTTTAGAATGAATTATAAAATGCCTGTAAAACCAAAACCAAAACACTGATTACATTTTATGAAATTATGCACAAAAACTCAATGTCACAATTTTTCAAACTAATCGCAAATTGCCTCTAAAAGCAATTACAATGCAAAACAAAACACTTTTTGCATTTTATACAATTCAACATAAAATTTGCTTCTCACAATTCTTTTAAATGCATTGTAAAATGTCTATAAAACCAAACCCGGTGCATAAGCAAAACTCTTGCTACATTTAATGAAATTATACACAAAATTTACTTGTCACAATTTTTCAAATGTGTCCCGAAATCTTTGTATCTTACTTAAAGTGCATAAATTCAAACATTTACACTCATACTGCATCATTTGAAATAATATTTGTTTGTCACACATTTTAGAATATGTCCCAATATCTATCTAGCTCACTTAAAGTGCAATATTCACACTTTTACACTCAACCTCCATCATTTCAAATAAAATTTACTTGTCACAATTTTTCCTAGTACATGCCAATGTGTCAAATATTTGTAAAAACTGTCCAAAAATGTCAATATAATCAATTTAATGCAATAAATTCGCAACTTTCAAACGTTACAGCACTACAGCATGAAGTTATATTTCACTTAACTTAAATTATGCCTGTGACAATTCTTTCAAATGAGTCCCAAAATACTAATGAAGCCAAGTAAAGTTCAAAGCGCATGTAATTTCAATATATTAGAACATATAATAGGTTCCTTTCATGTCAAAATTTTTGTTTTTCTGTCCCAAAATTATCGATAGAGCCAATTCTGAATTCCCACACATTCGCAATACTTACTACACTAATACCCACAAAATTTTCACATCATAAGCCACTCAGAATACTGGCATTACTTCTTTCAGTTCCAATTCTATACCTTTTAAACAAATATATATACACATTTGCATGCATGTTGCATCATTTTGAATAGAACTTGCATATCCACATTAGCTCAAGTCTGTCCCAAAATATAAATCGAGTACATTGGGCGTATATATAAACCAACAAGTTGGTATATGTATGCTACAATTTTTGTATAAGTGTCATAGTTATTGCGTCATCTTAAATAGAACTTGCATGTCTAAATGTCTAACATCTGTCCCAAAATGCTAATTTTGTTGAATTTTGTAAAAAAATTTAGTTAACTTGGCAAATTTTATAATCGCAAAATTTAAATTTTCATGTCAAAATGACTGTATAAATGTTATATTACATTATTGTAACAAGTCCAAAATTTTTCAAATCTATCCCAAAATGCTTAACTATAAACATTTTGTAAAAACCCCAGATCTGTTAGATTATTATTATGTAATCACAAAGAAATTTCATATGTCACAATTTCTGTAAAAGTGTCATATTTTATCATTTTAAATAAAACTTACACATCCAATTTTTCCCAAATTTGCCCCAAAATGCGAAATTACACAAAGTAATTTCACATGTCAAAATTTCTGCATAAGTGTAATGTTACACTTATACAGAAATTATTCGTTTTATTTTAAATCGTTTTAAATTAAACTTAAACATCCAAATTTTCTGAAACCTGTCCCAAAATGCTAGATTAATCAAATTTTTTGGAAAATTTTCTTTTCTTTTGCCTATTATGTGAGTCACAACATAACTTTACATGTCACAATTTTTGTATAAGTGTAATATAACATCGTTTTAAATTAAACTTGTGCATCCAAATTTTCGGAAATCTGTCTCAAAAAACCAAACTCATCAAATTTTGTGGAAAACTTTAGTTTTTTTGCTTACTATGTAATCACAACATAATTTTACATGTCACACTTTTTGTATAAGTGTCCCAAATTTCTTATATGACCAATTAAAGTCTAAATTTTAAACTTTTTCATCATATTATATGAACAAAATTAATCTAACAAGTACATAACACATAAATAACTTGTCCCAATAGCACATTTGAGTGTCACAAATTGCAATTATGTTGAAATTGTTTTATTATAACATTTTGCCGAAAGACTTTTAATACCAAATCAAGCGAGAACTTTATTATTGCAGCAAGTAACCTTCAACACTGTGTTGCAAAATTTGAGTTATTTTCTACTAATACCTCATGCAGCACTCTTAGACACCTTTGAAAACTTTGCAGTAAAGCAAAAACGTTTTTAAAACAAACAAAAAACTGCAACAAATATTCAAATGAATGCACTTTAGAGCTTAAGCACAAACAGTTCATTACTTTTCTGACAGCAGGTGTTTCCGCATAAAAGATTAGTAAAAAAACGAGTAGATTAAAGCAACAAACGCACTGAAAAACAATGCAAAGTTTTTAGAGCATGTGAAATTAAAAAAAACAAGAAAACAATTAAAAACAACACAACCTTCTTGGGGCCCACTATTGCTTCTTGTACAGCGAGAGTGCAACTCATTCGCCATGCAGCAGTCTGCAATGTCAAAATATAGTTTTGAATAAAATGTTTTAAGCATTTTGTTTAGTATTTCTTTTTTTAATTTTTTACTATTTGTATTTTGTAATTTTTTTATTTTATTTTTTCTCTTCAAATCGTCAAAGCCTAAGGCCAACGAATTTGACTTTGACAGCTGCTGCAAAATTGCAATTCTTTCATTTTTCGCTCCCACTACATTCACATACAAAACGTACATTAGTTTTTCACAAAATCAAATTTTTTGTTATTTTCATGAGACTTTTAAACTGTTGAAACATGTTTCCAGTAATAAAAAATGTAAATTGTTGCACTCACACATATGCACTCTGCGAGTGCGTTTAATTGCGGCGCCTTTTGTTCTAACAGCAATTTAGTGCAATTTTCGGCCCGACCAGCCAACGTTGCTCCGCCACACATACACTCACTCACACACACACATACACGCACTCAGCAAAGTGCATTTAATTTGTATTCTTCGCACAGCTGGCGGCCTCGCACAGCCATAAACATGCAACACTCACACACACTGCTGACTGCATCTGTGTCTGTGTCCATGTCTGCGTATTTGCCTGTTCGCATTGTTGTAGTGCAATTTCTTGTTGCCTTTATGGTTAATAATACGCTGCCTGCTTTTAACAACATTTGCACTCCACAGCTTAACGGCAGCGCACTGACGTAGTTGTTTTTGTTATTTGTTGTTGTATCACACTCGGAGCTCACTTGAATGCGCCAGCATACAAAATTGCACTCACCATTGCACATTGCGCTGATATGTCATAATTTTAAGTGAGCGTAAACTTACACTTACTTACACAGTGTCGCACTTCGTTTGCTGCCTTCGTTGCGAGTGTGTGTGAGTGTTTTTGAGTTAAGATAATCGCTTAGCTGAGCGTTGAACGTTTTATTACTAAGTGTCAGCTGGCGGTTTTTTATGGCCCCAGCGCCTGTCGGCAGGTGTAATTGTTTATTTTCACTTTGACACTCGACGGGGTACTCAACATTTCATTGTCTGTCTGTCGCAGCGCTGCGATAAGTAATTCAATCAAGCATCTACGAGTATTGACGGTTGTAGGCCTCAGGGAAATCACCTATTTCGCTGATCGTATCGTTCAAATTTATTAGACACACTGGGCTATGGTGATAAATGCGAGGAGTAAATTCTATTTTTTTCAAATTTATTTGAAGACTAGAAACTAAGCCAAATTCTGGATTCTTTAAAAGTAAACTATTTACTTTTTGAATTTTTTATAATATGAGAAAGTAAGCCAGGAAAAAACTTTTCATCATCAACATGTCAGTCAAAACATACATTAAGAATAAATTCTTTGAAAATAAATTCTTTACATTCTTAATTTAATTCGAATACCAGAAACTTAGTCAACAAGAAACTGCGTTTTCCTTGATAAGTCAGTCAACAGAATCTTTAAAAATAAATTCTTTACTTTCTTAATTTTATTCGAATACTCAGTCAACAAGAAAAATGTTCTTCCTCCAGAGGTCCGTCAAAAAAATTTTTACAAATTATTTCATTCCATCACCAGAAACTCAGTCAACAAAACCCTTCTTTTTCCTCGATATGTCAGTCAAAAAAATCTTTGAAAATAAGTTCTTTACTTTCTTAATTCCGTTCGAGCACTGAGTAAAACAAGACAACTCAGTAAACAAGAAAAATACTCTTCCAGTCCAGTTTTTTAATAATTTCTTTATTTTCTTAATTTCATTGCATTACCAGAAACGCAGACAACAAAAAACCTCTTCTTCCTCGATATATCAGTCAACCAGATCTTTCAAAAATAAATTCTGTACATTCTTAATTTTATTTGAACGCGAGAAACTCAGTCAACTTCTTCTTTACTTTCTAAATTTATTTGAACACCTGAAACTCAGTTGACAAGAAAAATGTTCTTTCTTCCTCGATAGGTCAGTCAAAACATTTTTTTAATCATTTCTTTATTTACCTTATTTCATTGCATTACCAGAAAATCAATCAATAAAAAAATGCTTCTTCCTCCATATATCAGTCAACAAAATCTTTAAAAATAAATTACTTACTTTCTTAATTTCATTCGAACACTCAGTCCAAGAAGACAACGCAGGCAACAAGAAAAATGTTCTTTCTGGTTAGTCAGAAATGTCTTTAAAAATCTTTCTTAACTTCATTTCATCACCAAAAACTATGTCAACAAAAAACCTGTTCTTCCTCGATTTGTCAGTCAAAACCTTTTTTAAAAAATTCTTTACTTCCTTAATTTTACAAAAACACCAAAAACTCAGTCAACAAATCATCTATTCATTCTCAACGTCAGTGAAAAAATTCTTTTACACTAATTTTAGTTTAATAACAAAAAAAGGAAACAACATAAAACCTGCTCCCACTCAATATGTCAGTTAAAAATAAAAAACATTCTTTAAATGTAATTTCGTTACTTTTTATATTGTATTATTTAAATACCAGAAACTTCGTAATCTGTTCATTGTCGACATCAGTCAAAAAATTCTTTAGAAATAAAATTAGTAAGTACAACACAAAAAATATAGTCAACAAAAATTCTCCGTCAAAATTAAATAAACTCTTACATTTCAAATGTGTGACAACATCTCACAGTGTCATTTCCATTATAAATTCAACTTAAAAGCAAAGTTTATTGCCACCTACACAAAATTTAGTAACAAAATGTAACAATGACATTTCTAATGAATATGCAATTTGCTTTAAACGTGAAAGGTAAATCTGTCAGAAATTACACATTTCAATCAAATATTTTCTTTTAAAATAAATGAGATGCAATCAGTACGTCACAATGTCACTTTAAGTAACAATTTGATGAGCTTGTCTCATAAGAAAAGCAAAATTTGTAATTAGTTATAAACTATACAATTCAAAAAATGTGTGACAATGTGTCACAGTATCAGTTTTAGTTACAATTTTACAAGCTTATCTTAGAAGACAAATAAATTATGTTATTTTTTTACATTCCATATAATACCTTTGTGACAACATGTCCCAAGATTATTTCTAATAACATTTTAATGATTGTTGTGTTAAACAATTTTGTCTTCAATTCTCTTTAATTAATTAAAACTTATCTTGCATGGTGTTTTTATGTCACGTTGGTGAATTTCATCATTAATTTTAAATTAGTTAAATCCTACATCTCATAATATTAAAAAAACTTATCAAAATCATGTGACAGCATGTCACAGTGTCATTTTTGTTACTTTCTTGATTTTTTGTTATAAAATTAGCACATTTTTTCGTTAGTTGCGCATATTAAAAAAAAAACCCCTTAAAAACTTTTAAAATTTTGTGACAATCAGTCACAATCAGTTTTCACATTACCCAATTTTTAATTAATTAAAGCATATCCTTCATAATATCCTATATCCATAGGATATCCATAAGATATAGCATATCCTTCACATCAAAATCGTGTGACAGTGTGTCACAGTGTCATTTTTGTTAAAACCTTATTAATTTTTTGTCATAAAATTGGCACACTTTTTCGTTAGCTCTGCATATTTCAGTTTAAAAATAGTGTCACAATGGGTCACAGTATCATTTTGAATCACAATTTAACTATCTTCACAATAAAAAATTTAAAAAAATTTTTAAATTTAATTAAAAATTGAATAATCTGATGATAGTTAAATTTTCATGCAAAATGATACTGTGACTGATTGTCACAAAGTTTTTAAAAATTTTAAGGTTTTTTGTTTTGAAATATGCACAACCAAAGAAAACATGTGCTAATTTTATAACAAAAATCTATAAATTTTTAACAAAAATTGCACTGTGACATGCTGTCACACGATTTTTCTTTTTTTTCACAAATATTATGAGAGGTGTGCTTTTATTAATTAAAAATGTATGATGAAATTCACTTGTATACCATAATGTTTGTGACAAACACATAAGATTGTGTCACAAAACAGATCTTTTCTTCCATACTAAAAACCAAAAGTGCTCACTTTTATTGTAATAATACCCATATGGGTCAAAAACAATCCATAACATGAAATTATTTAGGTTTTCAATATTTTTGTCCCAATTTTCCTTTCTTATAATACAAGACGATCCCCAAAACAACTTGGCATGATTTTCTTTACCAAAAATTGGCACCTTAAATTTTAAAACAAAAACCAAAAATCCCACCAAAAATTTAGAAATTTTTGAACCATAAAAAATTGTTCTACACCATTGTAAGTAGTTCACATAATACAATATTTAATTAAATGTTCATAAGTAATGGCAAAACGTTGCTACTGCTGAAGCCCCAAAAATGGTAAACAAGCGTTGTGTGTCACACATTGTGACGAGTGCCGGCAGCGGCATTTCGTTAGTTATTTTGGCCACCATCGATGATAACACAAAGTCCATAATGAATATTTGTTCATATTTATTGGACTCGACATTACTTTTATTGATTTTTTTTAATATTATTTTTATAAGCGATACGAACCAAATATAGATCGGCAATGAGTCAACGGCGTTATGGCAATGTTGTGGTTGTGCCAAATTGGGACAAATCGTGTTCGTGCTTGAACCTACGTCAAAGTCTAAGCGAAAAGATGGCACAATGCCTTCATAATAAATTTTAATTGTAATGTAATAAACAAAAAAATTGTAAATGCCATGCGACTCCATATTTTGTGTTAAGTGTCAATTTTTCAGCGTTGTGCGTCTTTATGACAGCCAACAGAAAATTGCTGCTCTTGGCTGGTTCTGACTGACATGTGTGTGTGTGTGTGTGTGTGAGTGTTTGGAGCAGAAATGCAGCGCGAAAAGTCAAGCAACATGCTCAACAATGCATCGTGTTTTGTGCTCTTCAGTACATATTGTCACACGCTCCAGTTGGCAACTTTAGACGCAATGATTTTCCACTTCAGCTGGCAGTGTGCACCGGTAAAGGATGACTTTCAGCTGTGCAACTGTCATTTCGAACGACAACCAACAAAAGATGCACTGGCTGACAGTAGTGAACTGACAAAGGAGATTTTGTTGCGAGCTCTAGTTTTTTTATTTGTCTGATACAAATTTTTAATAGAAAAGCTTTTTTATTTGTTTAGGTTTTGTTTGGACGGAAATTGTCTTCTTTGATTTGCAATGGCAGGAAATTGCACTCATGAAAATTAACAACAACCAAATTAAAGATTATAATTATTATCTCTGCAAGTTGCAAGTTGATCCATATAGATAATTTTTCAAGTACTCTAATTTTGGTTTGCTTTATGAAGAAATGATAGTTAATCTCATTTGGCGAACAGCTGTGTTCGATTTAATTTGCAACTGTATGAAAGTGTGTTGGTCAAAGTGTGGTATGTCTCAAGTATGAATTATCTTTCAAGTACTTTATTGCTGAATCAATGAGCTTCCTATATGCAATTCAGTTGGTTCCATTATTTTATGGTTTGATTATGGCAAATCAATGCGAATACAAAGTTCTGTTGCTATTTTAGTATGAAAAATTGAGTCAAAGATTGCAATGTTAGACAAAAAAAGTTTGAATGAATATAAATATAAAACTTTTTCATTACTTCCAAGATTGTAGATTGAGTTGACTTTAAATTTGCACACTTTCAATTTGCCCAAAAGCCAAATTGAGGAACTTCAACTTCAGATTTATCAACTCTGAAAATAATGAATGAATTCTTTCTCTAGAAAACTTGCATTAAAGTTGTCTTTATCTACTTTACATCTAAATATATAATGTAGCATCAAGTTTTAAAGGATAGGAGGGACACATTTTGGCTCATTTGCAACAACACATCACACCCGCCAAACATTCTTCTGTTCATTCAGCGTTTGATTGATTGATGATTGAAACAAAACTTTTCGCAGCTGCCAATTATTTAAAGTAAATTACACTCGAATCAGAATCAACATTGACCGTAAGGATTCAACGTGCTAACGTGTCGTCATAGTGACTGCATTAGTCAAAAGTCAACAAACACACCAAAAAAGGTTTCCTGCACGACCAGGTGCGTTGATTTTTTGCATCAAACAAATACCTGACCTGAAAACAAAACGAACAAATCTTGCCGTTCATTGCGAGCCGTCGCCATCAAATGAACTAAAAAACCCAGCGTCCTTTTTAGAAGCGACGGCATTATAAATTGCACTCATTTAATTAAAATCAAACGCTGCCAGCAACCAGCGGCAACGCTTTCCCACAGTATAACAACTACAAGTTCTAAAAAAAAAGCAACAAAAAAACCCCAACCCAATGAGAAAAAGCATTAATGGCGCCAAGTGCGAAACAGCGGAAATGTGCACCAACTGCGAAAACAATAAAACTTCCGCTCGACACGGAAATCCCGCTCGGCTGTATAAGCGTTCGTACAAGTTTAAGGAATTTAAAGAGAAACTCAACAATTGAAAACATGCTTTTTTTCTGCGCCATAGCATTGGAGGAGAGCAACACTTGTGACTGGCGGGGCGGCAAAGGCGAAAGAAAAAAATCAGCGGAAATTTTATTTAAGTTGCTCAGAGGCAGCATTGCCTCTTCCGTGCGTCTTTCGCAGTGGTTTTAACGCTCCCGTAGTTACATTTTTCAAACGGCATTAAACGCAGCAAAGCGTGCTGCCAATGCAGCGTTGCATTCGAAAAGTAGTTGTGATGACGCACAATGGGACGTGCACATGAAAGTTGTTAAAAAAACAGGTTTAGTGAAACTAAAAAGTTGTAAAAATTTATTTTTTAATGATTTTATAAGCCCAACGTAACAAAAAGAGAGAAATTAAAAAAAATTAGTTGCCTTTTAGTAATAATTCAAAATAGTTTGAAACTTGATGGGGCTTCAAAGAAATTTTTCAGCACAAGAAAATTATAGGAAATTTTTGTTGTAGTGGCAGAAGCACATCTTACATGACTGGTAACTACAGTCGTGTCTGGTTATAGTGAACTACTTGCAAGGCCTGTTCACAGTATCGAGGTTGTTCACTATATCAAGATTAACATTCTTGTTCAAAAACTCGTTTTATTTGCTCAAAAAACACTTTTTGTTTTTTGATTAAAATTTTTTTCATTTAAAGGCTCCATATCAAAATTTGTGTGTTCACTAAATCGGGTGCTCACTATACCCAGACACGACTGTAATTGCAAAAAATGTTATCGAGAATGAGAGCTGCATTTCAATGAATCAGAGAGCGATCTGAGGTTTTTGGATTAATGCAATTAAGAAACTCTTTGAGAAAATATTTGTCATTTTGTTTTTTTATGTTTCTGAAGAAATGTGAAGCCATGCCCATGTCTGGTCTACTGTGTTTCTAACTATTTCAACACAAAAATATTGACATAAAACCATTTTTAATGAAAAAATCATAGTTTATGTTGAATGAAAAAAAAGTTTGTAAAATGTTGATTACAGATTCCGAAAAGTCAGATATTTTTGCAACGAAACACATTTTTGCTAATTTTTTTTTTACTTTCAATTTTCAAACTGAAAAGAGTTGCTGAAAGAAGTCTTAGCAATTACAGAATCCGAATACTCAGAAAATGTTATATCAGAAAAAATTTTCTCTGAATATTTTTCGTTGATATTTCCAACTGAAAAGGGTTGCTAAATGAAGTTTTAGAAAAACATGTATACAAAAATATAAAAAACCAATAATATGCTGCATTTTGTAAGGTTTCGATTACAGAATCCGAATATTCAGAAATTGTTATATCAGAAAAATTTGTCTCTGAATATTTTTACTTGAAATTGCCAACTGAAAAGAGTTGCTGAAAGAAGTCTTAGAAAAACATGGATACAAAAATATTAAAATCAAATTTGTATATGAAAAACAATCATTTCTTCTTCAAAATAGGTTTTCAATTTCCAACTGAAAAGAAGTCTTAGAAAACCAGATTCCGAAAACTCAGATATTTTTGCAACGGAACACATTTTTGCTGAATTTTTTTACTTTCAATTTCCAACTGAAAAGAGTTGCTGAAAGAATTCTTAGAAAAACATGGATACAAAAATATTAAAGTCAAATTTGTATATGAAAAACAATCGTTTGTTCTTCAAAATAGGTTTTCAATTTCCAACTGAAAAGAGTTACTAAAAGAAGTCTTAGAAAAACAGATTTCGTAAACTCGGATGATTTTACTTTCAATTTCCAACTAAAAAGAGTTGCTCAAAGAAGTCTTAGAAAAACATGGATACAAAAATATGAAAACCAATAATATTCTGAATATTCTAAATATGCATTTTTGTAAAATTTCGATTACACAATCCGAATACTCAGAAAATGTTGCATCAGAAAACATTTTTGCTGAATTTTTTTACTTGAAATTTTCAAGAAGAATGTGTTTAGAACAGAAAAACAAACATGGAAACTTCGAACCGAAAACCGTCGCTAAAGAAACTGTAAATAAAAACATGGACACAAAAATATTGAAGTGAAATTTGATATGAAAAACTATCGTTTTTTGTAAATAAATCAAAATAGGTTTTCCAATTTTCAACTGAAAAGAGTTGTTGAAAGAAGTCTTAGAAAAACATGAATACAAAAGTATTAAAAACCAACAATCTAAGAAATCTAAACATGCATTTTTGTAAAGTTTTGATTACAGAATCCGAATACTCAGATTATGTTGCATCAGAAAACAATTTTGCTGAATTTTGTTACTTGAAATTTTAAGAAGAATGTGAAGAACAGAAAACCAAACATGGACACAAAAATATTTATGTGAAATTTTTATATAAGAAACAATCGTTTATTGTTTAATAAATGAGAAAGGTTTTGATTTGGTATTCTAAAAAAGTTATATATGTATTTTCGATTACAGAATCCGATTACTCTGGAGATTTTGCATTAGAAAAAAAGTTTACTGAATTTTTTATTTCAAATTTTCAACCAAAAGAGTCGCTGAAAGAAGTCTTAGAAAAACATTGATATAAAATTATCAAGTCCAATAATATTCTGAAAAGTTCAATTATTTTTATTTTTTTATATGCTTTCTTCTAAAGTATCGATTACAGAAATCGAATGCTCAGAAAATTTTACATCAGACAACATTTTTGCTGATTTTTTTACGTTCAATTTTGAACCGAATAGAGTCCTTGAATCAAATCTTTAAAAACTTGTTTTACCCGCTAGTGGGTTAAATAAACTGCCAGTCGACAATCGAACCTTAATTGAATTGGGATTAAATCAACCGGGAACATCAACGTGACCTTGAAAATAACAACTTAACGAACAGTCTTTCCACTTGAAGACTGTTGTTTGCTTCATCTTTTCCTACTTTTATGTGGAGAAACAATCGATGGCTCACCTCGAATTTTTTTATCAATTTCGAGATGTGAATTCTTGTCTTAAACATCTTTCACCAACCCTACCCTAAGTTCTCGATGAACCCTACGAGTCAGTTATGGTCAGTTAATGTCTTCAAGTCTGACCATTTATTGACCATAAATGAAGCACTGTACGACACCAATAGACAACGTTGCAATGTGTGTGTGTGTGTGTGTGTTTTGATCCTTACACAGCATTGCATGGCCACACGCCGCGTTGTTGCTGTCTGCGCGTGACAAGAAACTAAATTGCTGTCAATTAAATAAATGGCAGCCAGCTTGAAAATTGTTACAAAATTTAATTGTTTTTCTGCCCTCAACAAATATTTCTGTGTATGTATGTGTTTTTTCTTTTATTTTTTCCTTTGCAAATTCCTCTTGGTTTGTTTTTCAATTTGTAAGTTGTTTTTTAATTGAATTTCACACGTTGTCGACTCGTGGATTTGTGGGGATCAGCATTCAGCTGAAAAAATATGCATTGCGGGTTTAAATGTAATTAAGTGGTTGGGGTTTTATTGCATTTGGCCTTAAAACAATTCAGTTATTAATTAAATATTAATTAAATGCTGCAATTATCAGCCACACTGGTTGCACACATCAACACTGGTCACTGGATTTTTATGTCGCGACATGAAATTCGACTACCGGTCACTTGTAGCTGTGGACAGCTGTCGTTCTTTTATTAACCGTTCAATGTTTTTTATTTAATTTAATTGAATTGAATTTTTTTTCATTAAATGTTATGTAAACGAGAAAGTTTGTATGAATTTCGTTTGCAATCGTAAATAACTTTTGTTATACTTGGGTGCCGCATTTTTTATGATTTATTATTAAATTGAATGCATTCGGGGAATTCATCTGAGCAACGCTTTTCATGTTGAGTGTATTTTTAGTTTCGGAAACATTGCATGTAAAAATTATGTATTTTTATTTTTTTACAATAAATAATTTTCATTTTTATAGAGTAAATATTTTTCATTAATAAATGTGCAAAACTATTGGCAGAATTAAATTAATGTTTTGCAGTAAATTTTAATCATTTGAACTGAGAAATTCATGAATATTTGCTCATAGTATGAAAAAGTTGCTTTATTCAAACAAAATTGTATGGAAAGGTACAGTTGTGTTCATAGAAACTAATAGCAAATAAGTAGCAAACCAAAGTTCTAACATTAAATTGATTGCGAAGGTGAGTATGAAATGGCTTTGGACCCAGAGTCAAGTTAGAACAAATATATTCAGAAAAAACGCAAATATACACTTTTATATTTCATTGTAAAGGGAATTTCATAGGCTACAATCTGGTAGCAAACTTATTGTACCTTAGTAATGGATTTGTTCGAGAAAAAAAACCGTTAACAAAAAAATTTTATAAAAAAAATGTTTTTTTCCATTAAAACTTTTCATTAGTACATCTTACGTATTTGATGATGCACATCAAAGGAAAGGTATGAAACCTTTCGTTTAATACCCATATCGTTTAAATCAGTTGGAGAATAATTGAGTTTTTTGATAAAAACTTTCAATTATACTGTTTTTATGCCTCGACGAAAGTGTGGTTTTTGGGACATTTTTGTCGAAAACACAGTTTGGATGTATTTTTTTTGCATTGGTATCTTAAGCAAATTTGTTGGTCGTTAAAATATCTACAAACTTGCCAAAGACAGTAAAGCGATATTCGGAACAATTTAGGACCTATTAGCATTTAAACGTTCAAAGACTTAAGCGACGAACTCGACTAAAATGAGCAAACT
Source organism: Melieria omissa (assembly GCA_963971225.1). NCBI lineage: Eukaryota > Metazoa > Arthropoda > Insecta > Diptera > Ulidiidae > Melieria > Melieria omissa. The sequence continues at coordinate 12,347,066 of OZ020269.1, forward strand.
TCAAAGTCGGATTTCTCCTAAACTAGAGCCAATCCAGCCAAACGGCGTATGGATCTCAACTCAGTATACCTATAGAAAAGTCCTCTGTAGGTCCACCCCATGTCTGAATTTTTTAGGGTAAATTTCACGCACAGTGTTATTATTAATAGATCAGATGATGACGTAGGCAAAAATTTGTAATTTGTATCCTGGCTTGCCACTTCCTCCTTGCAAAGGAACTAGCTGGCCCCTACAGCTTCCAGGGCCCAAAAGAGATCTAGGGGCCTGTTCTATTAGTCTTACAGCCCCTACAGCTTGCAGGGCCCAAAACAGATCTAGGGGCCTTTTCTGTTATGCTTACAGTTGCCCTAAGAAGGCTCACATAAGCTCTGGAACGTTGCTTTCTCAAAGCCAAACACTTTCAGTAGCTCCAGGACCAGGAACTCTCCCAACCGAGGAATCATAGTGTTAAGTCAAATATGCTCAGCACTGCGTTAATGAGCATGTTAGATGCATGATACGAATTTGATGAATGATATGAATTTGATATGACGAAAGGAATTTCATTTGTTGCAATTTGTCTCGTTTCAGTCTGAAGTGATTTTCACCTTCGCTTTGGTTACCACTTTGGTTACATTACCGAAATACCACTTGAACATTGTGCCTTGCTTCCAGAGGTCAAATTTCAAATGCAACGCCACACCAGAACCAAAAGATTTAAATGCGTAAAAGACTTCAAGCCAAAAATTCAGTGAAACAGTTCCATGTCAAACAAAAAAATTTTGCTAAGCAAATATTACGTAAAACTTTGAATGAGATGAGTAATTGCTGTCACTGTTTTTTTATTGTGTACATAGACTTTGATGAATTGCCTAAACAACAACAAAAATTATATACATACATATAAATTTTATAGAAGCAAAAGAGTTGTGTATGCAGCGAGCTGATGAAAACAATAGTCGAGTAAATATTTCAAAGCAGCAAAAAGCAATTAAAAAATTGTTATTGTAAACACACAATAATATTGACAATTCTGCTAAAGCAAACTTCATACACCTTCGGTGGGCATTTGAATTTTGTTCAAACGATTGTTTCGTAAGAAATACTTCAACAAAAGCAGTCAAAAACAACATCTGCGGCTAAAATTTGAGTCTGAGTGAGAAAAACAACAAAAAGATACAATTTTTTCAATTATTTTAAAGAGGAGTGAATACATCCAGAGTCATGAAAAATAAATTCCTAAAAAACGTGCCTTCAGTTGCTGATAACTTATTTGAGTACAGTTTTCAAAGATTCCGAAAATTTTACATAAGAAAATCGTTTTGCAGAATTTTTGTTACTAATAATTTGGTATCAAATAGAGTCATTGCAAAAGCCTTAAAAAACCTTTGCTCATGAGTTAATGGCTTATGTTGAGCTCAATTGTCAAAAGTTCAGACCATTTTACATTAGAAAACCTTTTTGCAGAATTTTTTAACATTCTATTTAGTATCAAATGGAGTCATTGAGGAAGCCTTGAACAATCTTCGTTCATGCATTCATGGCTTCTTTTGAGCTCATTTGTCAACAGTTTAGACAGTTTTATGTCAGAAAATCTTTTAACAAATGTGTTTAACATTCAGTTTAGTACCCAATAGAATCATTGAAGAAACCTTGAAAAATTTCCTTTCAGTAGTTAATGGCTTTTTGAGCTCAGTTGTCAACAGTTTAGAAAGTTTTATATCAGAAAATCGTTTGGCAAAATTGTTTAACATTCAATTTAATAACAAATAGAGTCATTGAAGAAGCTTAAAAAACCTTCTTTCGTGCATTAACGGCTTATTTTGAGCTCAATTGTCAAAAGTTCAGCCAATTTTACATCAGAAAACCCTTTTGCAGAATTTTTTAAGATTCAATTTAGCATCAAATGGAGTCAGTAGAAAACCTTCTGAAACACCTTCGTTTATGCGTTCATGGCTTATTTTGAGCTCATTTGTCAACAGTTTAGACAGTTTTATGTCAGAAAATCTTTTAACAAAATTGTTCAACATTCAGTTTAGTACCCAATAGAATCATTGAAGAAGCCTTGAAAAACATTCGTTCATGAGTTATTTTGAGCTCAATTGTCAATAGTTCAGACCATTTTACATTAGAAAACCTTTTTGCAGAATTTGTTAACATTCAATTTTGAATCAAATAGATTAATTGAAAACAAGTCTTCAGCACAAATGACAATGGCTTAATTAGTCTATTCTAGACAGATTCAAAACAAAATAATATCAAAGTGGTGACAATGTTATAAAAAAATGTGCTTTTCAATTTGTTCATAACCCTAACAACACAATCTAACTTGAAAAAAAAAATATTTCGTTACGCTCTAATACAAATGCCATTATAGCACAGAGCTCAATCTGTAGATTTACACAAAAGTGTAAAATGTAAAAAATAAAAACATGATATCCATCAAAAGGCAGCTGCGGAAGCACAGCGAATTGGAATCCCACATCTATGAAAAAAAGCTAGAAACATAAATAAAACTGACAAAGCGGATTACACAAGAAATACGAGCTGGAGTTAATATTACCACGAAGAAGAAGAAGCACACCACCTACACATTCCAAGGTGGAAGGCCATCAATATGCAACGTTAGTAGAAAAAATTTCAATCTCTTCGTTTGGCATTTACAGTCAGCGGTGCAACTGTAAATGCGGCATGCGGCCTCAACCAATACATATGAAACCTCATGTCGACGAGCTACGCATCGGCAGCAATCGTAAATTTAGGCCACACTAAACCATAAATTACGTTAAAATACATCAATGCGAACGCTTGGAAGCTAACAGCCACCAAACACGAAAGTAAAATGAAAAGTCGATAACACGGTGCGAAACAAAATCAAACAAATTTGAAAACAAACGAAAAAATATAGTAAAACTGCGTCTTTAGTTTTTCTCTCTGACGTCAGTATCTTTTTTAAAAGGACTTTGAAGTTTCAAGGACATGTTGATTTCAAAAAATTTTTTTAAAAATTGAGCGCAATGTAGAATAACAATATGAATATCAAATGAAAGAGAAATATCCTTAGAATTTAAAAAAATTTTATGTTTTGGTGCAAAAGGACGAAGAGGTATTGAGGTATTTTAAAATTGTGTCTTTGAATTTGTTTTGAAATTTAAAAAAGTTTGTTTTGAAAAACATTCTCGAACATCCTCGAATTTCGTTCTTCTAACTTTATTAGTTTAGGATAAAAAAATGTAATACTTCTCTCTATAGGATACGGATAGTTTCAGTATCATTAAGGATAATTAAGGATTAAAATTAAGACTAAGCATGTCCTTGAAATTGTACACCTATGTATGTTTCGTGCGCCAGTTTTCGTTATAAATTATTTATTTTTAGTGCGCCTCATGGAATTTTCAGGGTGTTTACATTTTGTTAGAAACACCCAGAAGGAGACGTGAGAAGCTCAAGATTTAGTCATATTAGATGAAATCATCATAGATTTGCGAGTGATTGGAGATTCATTCATTCTTAGGAATGCAGTCACTGCAGCCTAAGAAGTCTTATTCTGATAATGAATGCAGGATTTAGTTATATCAGATAATGTCATCATAGAATTTAGAAGGCTTAGAGATTTATTCACCTAGGTATGAAATCAAGAGTTAGTATAGTAAAACAAAATTTAGTTATATTAAATGAACTCATCATAGATTTGGAAGGGTTTGGAGATTCATTCACCTCAGGGCTTCAGTCACTGCGGCCTAAGAAGTCTTATTCTGATGATGAATGCAGGATTTAGTTATATCAGATGAAGTCATCATAGAATTTAGAAAATGAAATTTAGGATGCAGTCACTGCGGCCTAAAAACTCTTATCTTGGTGCTGACTTCAATAGTTAGTAATATCACCATAAAATTTGAGTTTGAGTCGTTGAGGTATCCACATTTTTCTTTAAACACTCAGAACAAAACGTGATGAGATGAACTTATCATAGATTTAAGAATCCAGTTACTGTGGCCTGAGAAGTATTATTCTGGTGATGAGTACAGCATTTAGTTATATTTGATGAACTCATCATCGATTTCAGAGGGTTTGGAGATTCATTCATTTTTAAGAATCCAGCCACTACAACCTATTAAGTCTTATCATGGTGATGATGAATTCAAGATTTAGTTACATCAGATGAACTCATCATAGATTTCAGAGGGTTTAGAGGTTCATCTACTTCAAGGATGTAGTCACTTTAGTTATAGTAGAAGAACTCATTTTAGATTTGAAAGGGTTTGGAGACTCATTTAGGGTGATGAGTTACATTAAATGAAGTTATAATAGATTTGAGAGGATTTTGAGATTCATTCATTCTTACAAGATTCATTCATTAACTACAACCTATGAAGTCTTATTCTGGTGATGATGAGTACAAGATTTAATCATATTAGAAGAACTCATCAAGGATGTAGTCACTTTAGTCTAAGAAGTCTGAGTGCAAGATTAAGTTATAGTAGAAGAACTCATTTTAGGTTTGACAGACCTGGGAGACTCATTTATGGTGATGAGTGCAGCATTTAGTTATATTAGATGAACTCATCATAGATTTCAGAGGGTTTGGAGATTCATTCATTCTTAAGAATCCAGTCACTACAACCTATGAAGTCTTATTCTGGTGATGAGTGCAGGATTATAAGGTGAACTCATCATTGATTTGGGTTTGGGTTTGGATATTTGTTTGGAGATTCATTCACCTTAAGAATGCAATCACTGCCGTCTAAGAAGTCTTATTCTGATGATGAATGCGAGATTGAGTTATATTAGATCAAACCACTATACAATTTGGAATTCTTGGAGATTCAATCACCTTAAGGATGCAGTCACTTTGAGCTTAAAAGTCCAAATCTGACAAAGCATCCATTGAAATTCTCTACTAAATCTCAAGATTCATTAGACTATGTCCTTGTTTGTCTTTGGGCTAACATTGTTTCGTCAGGTGCTATGTTTGTTGAAACCTTTTTTATAAGAATTTGATGAAATTATCTATTAATAGAATCGGTTAAAGAATGCATTTGATTTCTAGTAACATTCACAGAAAATATATTCTGATATGTTAAAATATTTCCCTTCAAAAGTCAACAAATATCTACCAAAAAAAGTCAATTCAGCCGACTGCAGCTCACTCATTCCATTAATTTTTTATGCTTTATTTTATTTTTATTTGTATTTTATTACTTCTGTTTCTGTAAAAAATGAAAGGGTAACTTACCTTTTCGCAGGTAAGCCGCACCGAAGGCGGCAAAGCGTTGGTGTTAGTTGCGGCGGTCCTTTGCCGCCCACCCTTCTTGGCGTTTCGCACCAGTAAGCAGCTGTTATGTGCTGCTTTTTAGTGTTGTTGTTGTTCTTGTTATTGTAACTGAGTACACGTTTTGCGCCTTTATTTACTGCTGGCTTTCTTTGCTTTCACTCAAATAATATTTGTTTTCGCCTTTCGCCCCAACGATGGTATGAGTGTATGTGTGTTTTTATGTTTGTGTTTGTGTTCGTGTATGTGTGCTGGGCGTAAAATCTTTTTGGCTGCGCACAAATTCGCAACGTCAAAGACGCACAACAAAGCGCATCAATCACATTAGCGACGCGTGAATTGTGCGCATCGTCGTTGTTGTGTTGGTTGGTTGGTTGCTTGCGACTTGTGTTGTTGCAAGTGTTAAAACGACGTTTTCACGCATAAACCGTTAATGGTTTACAACTGCCACTATTCGTACTCGTACAGCCAACAACAATAAATTTCCACGCCAACTTGTAAACGTTACAGTTACACGACGGTCTGTGTGGTGGGACACGGTGCGGGGTGATGGGGAATGCGGAAAACACGTGTCGGAGCACGCTGCTGTTATGAGAAAGCTGCTCGTTATGAGAAAATATAATGTTCGTTGCTGTTGTTACTTGTTTTGTTGTTGTTGTTGTTATTTACTTGTTTGTATTAGCCTGAATTTCGTTTTCAATTCAAATTTCAATTGGCTTTGGCGTGTTTTGTGTTGTTGTTGTTGTTGTTGTTGTTGTCGCGTTTGTTATCACTGCAAAGCATAAAAGAAAGAAACACAGATAAACAATTTTCTGTTCGCTTCACAGACACCGCCAAATTCTTTATGGCTGCCAGTAGGTTTTTTTTGTAGTTGTTGTCTTTTCAAGTATTTGCATTTGCACTGTTTTCATATGGAAATCGCTATTCAATGCTGTTCAAGTGCATTATTTTTATTTTATTTTATTTTTTGTATGAAATACGGAAATTTCAATTACGATTATTTTCTTTTGTAAGTTGTACTTAGTTCGCCAACAATGACATAAGCTGATTACATTTATTACAGTTTTGAATTTTATGGTTGCAATTGGTTTATTTATATTGGCCAATTTATTGAGTTGATTGTCAGTCACTTAGTAGTAAAGGAAAATTTTATGTTTAAAAAGTTCATTTTTGTAGTCGGATTGTGGTTAAATAGTTAGATTTTTAATCAATTGAAAATTTATTCTCGAATTGGAATTTTAATTATTTCTTAAATTAGAATTATTATTTGTTCCTTAACTGAATGATTATTAGTTCTTCAATTGGAACTATTTTTAGTTCTTTAATTGATGTTTTTATTAGTTGTTTAGTTGGATTTTTTTATTTTATTATTAATTGGAATAATAGTAATTTTTATTTTTGCTTATTTGTATTTATGTTTATTAATTTTTTTATTTTACTTTTTTCTTTTCAAATCTAAAAGTTATATTTTTTTAAATAAATCTGCCTTTTATTAAATAATAAATTAATTAAAATGAATTAAATTAAATAATTAAATAATAATGATAATAATTAAATAATAATTAAATAATAATAATAATAATTAAATAATAATTACAATAATAATAAAAAGCGAAAATCGGAATGAATAAATTATTTTTTAAATCAAAGCAATTTAGCCATAAATTTCATTTAATCAATTCAAATACAAAAATCAAGTTACTTAATCAACTAATAAATTAATTAATAAAAATTAGTACGCAAGAATTATGAATAGTTAAAAAAATATAATTGTGTATATAATTAATAATATAATTAAATTTTGTAATTAATCATTTGTTTAATTGAAATTATTGATTCAAATCATAAATATTTTTTAATAGTTTGATTGTATACACGGAATATTTTTTTAATAATTTGATTCAATACAATTAATTATTCAATAAATTGTTAATTATTATTTAATTATTTCTTCGCTTAATTAAATATGATTAATTATTGATTATTAAATGATAAATAGTTTTATTAATTTCTTAATACTTTAACGCTAGAAAATTAAAAACTGCACACAATTAAATAAAACATTTCTAAATATTTCGGCATATTTGACTAATTTATTAGTTATTTAATTAGTTAACTAGTTATTTGACTTTAATTATGATAAATTAGTCGACTAGATACTAACCTAACCGACTAACTAAATACGAAAATATTTGTATTCTGTTTTAAAGCTTTAAAGTCTTTAATTAATCTCTAATTAATTGTTATTTAATTCCATTGATTTGAATATTTTTTATATAATTTTTTATAATCTGCATTATTGAAAAATGCATTTCAAAATTTTTAATGAATCACTAATTAATTGAAAATTAATTCCATTGATTTTTTCAATTTTTTATATTTTTTTAATATTTATTTAATGCGTATTGATTTTAATATTTTTAATAATCGTTTTAACATATTTTTTCAATTGTTGTTAATTATAGGGTTTCCAACAAGAGGTGTTATTTTGAATCACCCGGTATTTCAGTAGCTGTCACTTTTGAAGCTTTTATTCTTTGACATTTGACAAGTAGAAATTACGCCATTACTAAAAATGGAACGATACACGCTTCAACAACGCATTGAAATTATTAAAATTCACTACAAAAATGGTGCACTCGAATTCCATCGAAATATCATCTTGACTGATGAGGCCCATTTCCACCTCGGTGGCTACGTCAACAAGGAAAATTGTCGCATCTTGGGCTCGGAAAACGCAAGAGTTATTGTTGAGAAGCCTCTACATCCTCAACGTGTGACTGTTTGGTGCGGTTTATGGTTCGGCGGGGTCATTGGACCTTACATTTTCGAAAATGAGGTTGGATCAACAGTTACGGTGAATGGATTGCGCTATGGAGAGATGATTAATGATTTTTTATGGTCGGAGTTGGATGGTATTGATCTGGACAACGTTTACTTTCAACAAGACGGCGCTACGTGCCACACAACCAACGGAACCATTGCTCTTTTACGGGAAAAGTTTCAGGACCGTGTTATCTCTGGAAGAGGTGATCACAATTGGCCACCGAGATCTTGTGATTTAACACCTTGCGACTTCTTCCTTTGAGGCCACGTGATAGATAAGGTGTACGCCAACAGCCCAGAGTCGATTCAAGACCTCAAAGATAGAATTCGTGAGGCTATCGAGGACATAGGGCAGCCACTTTGCGATTTGGTTATGGAAAATTTCATAAAAAGGATATGGTCCTGTAAGCGTGGTCGTGGTGGCCATTTGGCTGATGTTGTTTTTCATTATTAACGGAATACCTTCCTCTTTATTATGAAATAAACATCCGATCATTTATCTCAAAAAATGGCATTTTTCTTTGAATACCAAAATAACACCTCTTGTTGGAAAACCCTATAGTAACAACAAGCGTTAAAAGTGCCGACTGAGCGCATCCGATTTTACAAGAAAAAAATTTTATTTCAGTTTTTAAATGATTATTTTTTGTTTTTTTATAATTTTAAAATCTGAAATTTTTTCAAATCCAATTTTACAATTTTTTTATTTCCAACCTTTTTAATTCCAGTTTCTTTTCAATTTGTTTTATTTAAAAATTTTCAATTTAAATTTTTTGATTGGAAATAAAAATAGTTTAGTTTTTAGTTTAAATTTTTATAGTTGGCATATTTATTTCCAATTATTAAGATTCAAATTTTTTCATTTACAATTTTAGTTTAAATTTTTTTAGTTGAACATTTTTATTTATTTTTATTTTATTATTAAGTTTCCAATTTTTTCATTTACAATTTATTAATTTCTAATTTTTTATTTCCAAATTGTTATTTTACATTTCTAACTTCCAAATTTTTAGTTTGCAATTTCTTGATTTAAGAATTTTTAAATTAAAACTTTTTATTTCCAACTTTTTTTATTTCCAGTTTTTTTATTTTCAATTTTTTTTTTAATTAACTTTTCTTTTTTCACAGCTGCTGGCACTTTTAAATCGTTTTATGCTTCAATCACTTGCACCACATTTCACCGTTATTCTTTACCGTTGCTGCCTGCAGCCAAGGCCAAGGTACCTACACGCACACCGCTGCATTTCAGTCTATGTGTGTTTGTGTGTATAGCAGCGATTGAAAGGGCTCGCGAGGGCGCAGCATAAGTTTGGCCCTGCCCACCATGCGACAACAGAATTTCAAGAGCACACACACCAACACACACTCACACACTAACACGCACCTTTTGCTGCACACTTTGCTGGCGTTTCAACCTTTCACACTGCTCAGCATTTCTCAGCAGCAAATTACAATTAAATTACAACTCATCGACTCCAACGCGCCGCACGGTTGCCACTTTACTAACTTTATTTGTGCTAGTTGTTGTTGTTGTTTTTTTTTGTCACTAACAAGAACTTCATTCATTTGCTGCTATTAAATTTAAGAAATATTTTTTTTTTTCAAACAAACCACAAAGAAAAAAACACCAAAACGCTTTGGTCACTTTTAGCGACGGTGATTAGTTATTCCGTTGGCCACGTCCGTTTTTGAAAGCAACACGTCTGCAACTGTTGCAAATTTTCGTAATGGCAACTTGTGGCTGCTGATGCTGCTGCCAGTTCTTCGGCTGCCGCTGTGCGCAACTCTCCGCCTGCCCCACCGTGGACCAGCGCGTGCGTTTCGCCTGCCAATCCGGTCCATTTCGGCCAAGAATCCACGGCCGAAGCGTGCAAAAAGTCTCCAAACAGTCAGCCGAAAAAGCTTCAGCAGCTGTGCGTGCGGCCGAGCGCAGCGCTGGCACTGCCACTGGGCGCGCTTGTGTTATCAGCTGCTCCCACATCTCTCATCTCGTCTCCCTCTGGCGTTCGCACACACACACATACAGTTGCTGTTCTTGTTTTATTTGATGCTGCAATGATAAAACCGCCGACGTGCAACCGCCTGTTGAAATACAACGCTGGATAATTTGTCTTCATGAAGCCGTCCGAATGTGGTTTTGAGCGTTTTTATGTGTGTATGTGTGTGTGCGTATGTATGAGTTTATTTTTGAGTTAAAATATCTGTGTGCATCTACAGCGCTGTGGGCATCATTGCAGGCGAAAATAACTCAATTAAGTTTTTCAATCAATACATCAATCAATCTGCCAGTCAATCAATCTAGTTGGGATGTTCATGTTGAAAAGTAAATAAAGTTTCAAAGGCAAATAAGGCTCACAAGTTGTGTACGTAATTGACCCAAAATGGATTCCTATGTGCGCCACTGCGTCAACCAAACATTTAATCAACCAATCAATCATTGTCTCCTGTATGCAAAATGAAGCTCCAACGAAAATAGATATTTGATGTGAAAGTTGGAGGTCGACTACGAAGAGGGAGACCGGGTCTCCCATGGAAGGACCAAGTTGTGGACGCCCAATTATCTGTTGGTGTCACCAACGAGTTGTTATGGCCTGTTAGGTAAATAATCATTAATTTGCGTTACTACCTTTTGCACCATCTTACACACAGCCTTTATTCTTATCCAATACTTGCTTCAATCCCCATACTTATCTCTAAACTCATCTCTTCATAAGTCAGAACGACCTAATTCTGTCAATATCCTTAGCCGTAACTTTTTATCTGTGTCTGTACTTGTCCCTCGGTCCTTGTGTCTGTCTTTATTCGTATCTCTTTGATCCCACTGAGATTCTAATATTTTCGTCATGAACAATTTTACTGTCCTAAGGTTGTAATGGCATGAAACGGGATATGAATTCAAGAGACCCTAATGAAAAAGCCACCTCCGGAGGGAATAAATGAGGAGCAGGTGTGCACTTCTTCCTGTATCTTTTTTAACTCTAAATAACACTCAGAGAATAGGAAATTTTTGTTTTCGTCCCTATTAATATCTCAGTTCCATACTTTTCCGGGCACCGCCTTAGCCCGTTTCTGTTCCAGCCTATATCTGTCTCTCTCTGAGTCGTAATGTTCTGTCTCTCCGTCTTCTTGCTTATATTCCTTGTTGTACTTCGATCCCTGTCTCTTTTCCAATTCTTATCATCATCCTACTTTCTGTCCTTATCTCTGTTCTTATTTCTGTCTTTACCTCCGTAATATTCTATTACCCTTTTTCCGATCCCTGGTCCTGTTTTCCAAGTCCATTTTTACCCAACAATTATATATACCTGTATTTATCCCTCTTTCAGTATTTATATCTCTCTCTCCCCAATATTTCACTTTTCATCTATGGTATATGACTTTACCTCTCTATCTGTACACTTTTATACTTTCTCCGGGCATCACAATGGTCTTCAAAACACTTTGGTTATACTAATCGAACGATTGATTGACTGCCTGTCTAAGCTCATTTGACCTTTCCACTGTCTCCACCTACTCTGACCTAATCTGACATTTTTCCTCTATTCGACGGCACACACAAAGGCGCAAGGTGGGTCCAGCCCTTCCTCACCCTGTATTTTAAACAATTAAGTTGCCAAATATGGTATCAACTGGTATTGGGTTCAGAAGCTATAAACGAAAACCCCACTGAAAAGAAGTCCTGCGTGCGCCACTGACTGTGTCTATCACTATTATTCCTGTTTCAAACTTTTTCGGTATCCTTACTATTTTTATCTCTTTCCATTTCTGCTTGTTTCTTTCATTATCCCCATCGCTTTATCTGTCTCTACTTAACTTGTTCTTTCAACAATTAATCGTCTCCCTATCCCTATACCTATCGCTATTCCTGTCTGCATCCCTACTTTTACTATTTACCTTTAGTCCTTCATCTCTGCTATTTTGATTCTTTATCCCTATAGCTTTATCTGCCTCTACTTATCCTTATTTCATAGCAATTATTCGTATCCGTATCTCTGTATCTATCGCTATTCCTGTCTCGATCCTTATTTGTACTCCGTTACCTTTAGTCTTTCATCTCTGATTGTTTCTTTCTTTATCCCTACCGCATTATCTGTCTTTACTTATCTTTATCTTTCAGCAATTACTCGTATCCCCTGTATCTTTCTTTATTCCTCCTTTCTCTATTCCTCTATTCCCTTACTTCCTCTATTCCCTCTTTATCTATCCCTACACTTATTCTTTAAATACTGCTCCCTATTCGTTTATATGTCCCTATCCCCGTCCCTGTTTGTATTATTTGTCCTGTCCTAATCAAGTACTTATTTCATTCTTTATCCTTATATCGTTATCTGTCCTTATACTTATTGTAATCCTTTTTCAACATTTACCCTCATCCCTATTCCTTTATGTACCCCTATTTGTATTCCTTGCCTTTTGACCTTCACCTGTCCACTTTTTCGTTATCTCTTCTTATGAACCCTAAACATATTATTCATTCTTATCCTGCTGTAACGGAACAATTTGTGTTCCAACGAGTACAATATGTGGTACCGTATAGAGGCCTAAGTGTGTCTCATACAGAGGCAGCCAATACAACCTACCCTAACCTATCCTGATCAAACTTTCCGTATCTCTGTATCTGCCCAACTATTCTAGCTCTATCCCGTTAAGTGTTATTTTTCCTGTCCTAAAACTAACCTCTAATCCAGCATTTCTCTTTTTTATTATCCTGCAGTTATCCTTTTGATCAGTGTTGCCAGATCAGGAAATTTCCTCTTAGATTTAGGAGATTTTTTGGGAGGAAGAACTGTTTAGGAGAAATCTCAGGAGATTTATATTTAATGTCAGGGGAATTTTTCGGATCCTTAGTGGATTTTTTGGGGATTTTTGGATAACGAAGTATGATGGTGTTTTGGTAACTATTTTAATAGTCAAAGCACCTTACTGTGTTAAAAATTTTTAAGCTTGCAGAATGTAAGCTCGTTCTATCTCGCTCTCAATTATTGCTGTCACAATGAAATCCCCCCAAAAATTTAACTTTTTATTTAATTCATTTGTTATATATTTTGTTTTCGTTAAGTTTTTGTTGTTAAGCTGAGGATGAATTAAAAACGGTTGCAATAAAAAAACTTAAAAAACGTATTGCCAAGAAAACTATGGCTTTCGGGAAAACTGTATGCACCTCTGGGATTGCGAAAAAAAGCGCGAATTTTAAACTTTGTGCGAAATTTTAAACTTTGAACCTCGATATCTCAAAAACGAAGCGAGATGTCGAAAAATTGTATTCATCATTTTCGACTTATTTTTGGTCGATCTATCTAAAGACACCCTTAAATGGCAGCGCCACAGAAACCGTAGTCGTGCCATTACATGTATGTATAAAACAAAGGAAAAAACTTTATAAAAAAAAAATTTATTTTTTCCTAATTAATTAATTCCTTTAAAATGATCCTAACTATACAAAAAAAATTTAGGAGTTTTTGTTAACTTTTGGGAGGAAATTTCGGTATTTTTTAAGATTTAGGAAAAAGTCATTTCAGGTATCTGGCAACACTATTTTCGATATACCTTTATCTGAATCTATTCCTGTCTCCTTTCCTTTTTGTACTTCTATACAAAATCATCTTCCTAACATTCACCCATTCCCATAACCGAATACCCACTTCTCATATTCCCAACAAAATTCTCTAAAGTGAATACCCAATCATCCAACACTGGCAAAAAGCTCAACTGATTTCATTTCAGAAAGCAACAGCTGAACTTTCGGATGCTGCTCGACTCACGCAAGCACAGCAACTCGCTCAATTTCATCTCGATTTGAGATGTTTGCTTGACAATTGTGCTCTCGCAAAAACTCTACAAAGTGTCGATGCACAGCGCAAACAGTTCATTTGAACCAGAAACAACGAAAATATAGAAACTCTGAGGAAGGGAGAAATTAAATGCAAAAGAAAGTTTCTAAAACAGGAAAAACAATAAAACATGCAATAAACTGTTATGGAGAAATTTGTTATTGTGACTAGTGGAAAAGACGAAACTAACACACACAACTATCATAACTATAATCATAACAACAAAAACAACAATAAAAACTGCTACGTATTAACTGAGCAACTAAGTACGAAGCATATTTAACTACCCAGTTGCCCATTCCTTCGGCATCCTCATTCTCTCTTCTCGGCCCTCTAACCATAAACGCCACGCGCTGCATGAAGCCGAAATTTAAGCCTCGTCAACGCGTTGCTGCAGTTGTTATGGAAATGGGCAGCAAAGGAATTAAATTAGGCCCAATGTCGCCCAGCGCCAGTGGCAGTGCGGCAGTCGCCGTTCAACGGAAGCGAGCAACAGTTGCAGACACATTGGCGACATGCGGCTGCTTGTGGCGCTGGCAACGACCGGCGGCAGCAGCACCTCCAAGTAGCAACAGCAACACGACAAAAAAAGTTACAACAACAGAGCAACAGCTGTTGATAGACAGCAGCACACGGCTGCGTTGACTGTTGCTGCTGAGGTTGTTGTTGGTTTTGTTTGTGTTGTTGGTGTCGTGGCGCAAATGTGTGGCACGTAGGCTGGGCGTTGTAGTCAGCGTTGCAGAATGTTTTTTTAAGGAATTTTATTTTCTGCTTTGTTCATTTTTTTAACACATGTTTTTGTGTTGTTTTTAGGTGAGTGTGCGTGGGCGAGTGCAAGTGTGTGGGTGTCAGTGTTAAAAGTTGAGTGCCAAAATGAATTGTCTAGCACTTGTTTTTATTTGTAAGTGTCTGTCTTCTGTTGTTGTTGTTTGTTGTTGTTTTGTTTTTTCTTTTTAATCGTTTTAAAAGCAACCCAAATGTGAAATGGGTTGAAATGTGTGTTTGACTTTTGGTACCATGTCTGCATTGGCCGTCAGTCTGGCTGTCAAAGTGTTCGTCAAAGGCACATTAGGCCCTAAGCCAATATTGGAATTAAATAAATTTAATTAAGCATTTTATTTGTGACATGAGAAAGGCATATCTGACGATTTAATTATATGACGATTATGTAAATCTTTTTTTTACTAAAAGAGATTAAAATGGAAATTGCAGGTTTGATTGCATGACGTGGCAACAGCAAATTTTTAGCAAAGCTGCCAGAATCATCACAAACGTTTGCATTAACCCTGTAGCTGCCAGAAAAGTCTGTCAATATGCTAGAAACACTCATTAAGTGCGCCCAATGGTTTTCTCTATTTTAACATATCTACAGTTTTCTAGATAACTTTTCAACAGTCCGCAGTGTTTACTATCTTTTTTATTTAACCATTTCGACCCCAAAGTTGCCTGAGAGCAACTTCACCTGTTTGTCATCTTATAGCAAACGATTGATGTTTAATTTAAGTAGGCACCAACAAAATAATAGTTTTAGAAGTGAATTCAAAACAAATTACAAACATTTTACGGTTATCCCCAAAAAAATGTCCAATAATTTTGCAGCGATATCAGGGAAAGTTTGTGTTCTAATTGAAGTCTACGCATTGGGCGCGTTTGATCAAAACCCTGTTTCTTCAATAATGGTTAAATAAACTCAAAAAGTGATAATTTTGTATTTTTCCATCAATATTTAGTAATTTTTTTTAATTAAAAAATTTTGATACAAAATTTATTTAACCCTTTTCAAGCTAAAATTGTTCAAAAGTGAACTAGCTCTGGAACTCCAATAAAGAGGCGTGGTGACAAATGTCGTGTACACAATTCTTAGGAAAGTTTTTCATGATTTAAAGACTAAAAAGGTTATCGGGGTCGTAAGGGTTGCCACTAGAAAGACCATTTTTGTCATATTGACGGGTTTTTCAATTTTTAAATATCTGTATTTTCTTCAATATTTCTGTCTACTTTTGCTTTGGTGACTTTTATTTTTTTATGGTGGAAAATTTTATATATTTTTTTTAATTTATTGTGTAAAGTTTTCAACAGTCAGTAGTTTTTACTATCTTTTCTTTTAACCATTTAATTAATTTTTATTCATTTTAATTTATTTTAATTTTTTTATTTTTTATTTATTTATTTTTTTATTTATTTTAATAATTTTAAGTTCATTAATTTTTTTAATCTTTAAATATCTGTATTTTCTGTAGTATTTTTTTCAACTTTTGCTTTCGAGACTTTTATTTTTTATCGTGGAAAATTTTATAAATTGTTTTTTTCATTTATTTTGTAAAAAAATTCCTTGTTAAAAGATACCTTTCAAGTTTCCTAGATAACTTTTCAACAGTCCATAGTTTTTACTATCTTTTCTAATAACCATTTAGTTAATTTTTATCAATTTTAATTTATTTTTATTATTTTTTTTATTTATTTTTTTATTTTTTTTTTTCATAATTTTAATTTAATTAATTTTTTCAATATCTGTATTTTCTTTTGTATTTCTGTCAACTTTTGCTTTGGTGACTTTTAATTTTTTATCGTAGAAAATTTTATAATTTTTTAAAATATATTTTGTAAAAAAAATAGCCAAATCCGCAGTTCACTTTTCGAGATATCATTTGTAGTCTTTGTAGATATGGAAAACTTGCCGTCCATCGAGTGTTAACATATCCAAAAAATTCCCGCTTAAGGGTTAACTAGATCAGCATTAGCCGCATTGTTGTCTTTCTGTCCATTAAAACCCGCATTTCTATGCTCTCATTTCTTGTTTATAGGTTTCAGCCTGTCATTGCCCCCTCTCCTCCCATACTGTTCAACATAAATGTTCGTTCCAACATGAATGTCTCCAATGACCAAACATCTCTATCGCATACTTCTCAACAACAACAAACACACCAGCAACCAACGCAGCAGCATTTGTCAGCTGTCAGCTGCCAGCCAGCCTATCCCACTCAACTTTTTCTTGTCTTCCCTGGCCGCCTGCCCGTTCTACATAGCGGCAGCCGAGCAAAGCTCGTGGCGATGCGTTGCCCGTACATTGCTCTCGACAGACTTGGATCTATGCCACAAGTGGGTGTACGGCTGCCTAAGCTGCCGCAGTTCCTCACGTTTCATTTTATTTTTATTCTTTTGCTTTTTTTTTGCTCACAAACATAAAGTGCCATTTTTTTTTTGTCGTGCATATACACACACAAGCAAACACAACCTTGTCGTTTGTCGTTGGTGTAGGCGTTGTTTGTGCTTCCTCGACTTGCGCGCTCTTTTGGTTGCGTTTGTCTCTTCGCCCCCAACCCGAAACCTAACCTA
Source organism: Melieria omissa (assembly GCA_963971225.1). Taxonomy (NCBI): domain Eukaryota; kingdom Metazoa; phylum Arthropoda; class Insecta; order Diptera; family Ulidiidae; genus Melieria; species Melieria omissa. Next base: position 12,364,310 of record OZ020269.1, read on the forward strand.
TATTTAGCTGAAATTCCATAGAATGGTGAACGCTGCAAAATTTGCATGCTGTTGGTTTTTAAAAGCCTTCGTTGTTGTTATTGTTGTTGGTGGTGGTGGTGGTGCTGGCTGCGGTGCTGTTGCGATTGTCTTCAGCCTGAAATATTAGTTTGGGTTTATTTTGATTTACATTCTATGCGCTGACCCAAACGGTATCCCTGGCTGTGTTTTTTTCTCACTCAGCCTTTTTTTTCTCAATTTATTTTGTCTGTGTCAACGTCTTTGGCCTTCAACACAGCCACAGTTAGCTGGTCAGGCTGGGCTTTTTTTTATTGCTTGACCAAAAATCATATTTATTTATTCAAATCGTACACTTATCTTTTATTACATATACACACGCACACACTTAAGTACAAATTTTACAGACATTGAACAAACAAATAACAAATAATTGTGCATTAACATGTGAGAACATGTAGATACACCAACACTTACTTGAAGGACCTCCAATTCGACAACATTTATTGTGTTTTAAAAAGCGAAAATGATTTTTATTACAATGGATTATTGGGTGCAAACATTTGCTGATGAAAAACAAAACAAAAATGTTGTATTGCTATTTCAGGTCAAAGACCTTTTACTAAGGTAAATCTGAGAACGCAAAATGTTGTAATACATAAAAAATGAATCATTTAAATAAAAAATTTGAATGAAACGCTGACAAAAAAAAACGACCAAAAATTAGGTTGAGATCATCTGCGCTTGGTGTGACCGCAGATAACTCATGAATTATATGATAAGACCACAGATAACTTATGAATTATGATGAGTTATCTGTGGTGTGACTAATCAAGTGCAAAGCCGAGGCTTCTGGTTTAGGTTGGCCGTAACTCAAAAATGTGTTAAGGCCAAATATGCAATGCCTCGTGCTTTTCAATAAAAACTTGCAAAGCTACCAGGTCTGGTCTGGCAGTTTGGAATCATAGGTCTTTTAATAATGACGCTTGATAAGACAATGTCAATCTTTTCTATCTAATATATTTAATCTTATTCAAACTATTTAATTCAATCTATTTCAATTTTCATTTTGAAGTTAAATCTGGAACATAAGCAATAAGATGATAGAGTCATCTGGAGGCCCTATGCTCCCGAGAGGAGTGAACAAGAAAAAGCAATAAGCATTATGTCTGGAACATAACGTTGTTCAAATTCACTTCATAATGATTTTCTCACATAAATCTTCTGAATGGCATCGTTCTATTAACTTTTGGAACGTTGCATTTAACTTGACATCAATTGTTTGCAGTTTATTCGCAAACGTCTGCGATTTAAGATATCACCAAAGAGAGAAGTCTAAAGACATTAAATCGCACGATCTCAGTGGGGAGTCTCCGTGAGCTAACCATGCATTCGAATCGCGCGCTAAATGCCCCACAATGTACTCTATGACACATAGCGTCTTTCTGTTGGAACCACATGCTATCGGAATTCATAAGAATGAATACATTCTTCATACAGTTTAGGCCACAAGAATTTACTTATCGTCCATCTGTAGGGTTCGAAGTTGATTGCCATAACCAATGTCAGTTTTGTTTCAGAGGAAGTATGGACCAATGATCTTGTCAGACGAAAATTGACACCAAATCGTGGCTTCCTCGGCATTTGGTGCTGATGTATCTCGTGCGGAATGGTTTCGCCCAAATCCACACATTTTACTTGTTCTAATATTTATTCATACAAAAATTTGTCTCGTCACTGAAGATGTCACGCTGCACAAAACGTGTCTCGAATGAAACAGTGACCATACATTGCTTACAGATCTCCTGAGATTCATTAATGAGTCCTGGAAGTTTGCACAAGAGAACCCATAACCCTTTCTCCCTTTCGACCCACCTTCTCTTTTCTTTTCCCATTCAACATTTTTCTGAGCCTTAAGTACAATGAGCTATAAAGCCTGAGCCTTGCTACTATAATCTTTCTTTGATCATTTCCCATAGAATGCTAATGACAACTCATTTGGCTATCAAGCCTAACTAATTTTGAGCATCTCTATTGAGAAATGTACGACGTACAGAACAGAGAGAGCACAGAGACATGTCCAGTTTCGAACAGAACAGTTAGAGAATAGCAACGACTCCATATCTGAACTATGAGTTGAAAACCCAACATTCACTTTGGACTCTGTTCCAATCTTCATATAAGCACATCTTACACATATTTTCACAAACTTTTATCGGATTGCATAGGTCAACAAATTTCTACCCTTTCCACAACATTCCTGGTTTTATCATTGCTTTTAAGGTATTAAGAGGTCGCTGACTTTGAATCCGCAAACCGCATGTAGCTTCCTATGTCAAACAACTCCTGCTCAGATCAAAGACTTGACAAAACATGGCAATAAATTGTGCAGTCCTCGATGGGATGTATGACGTCTATTGTCAACGCTTTGCAGACAAAGAAATAAATATTATTTCATGCTGAAAATAAAAACGTCTTTGTGCGAGTATATTTCTTTCATCTGCAGTAGCAAACCAACAGCAACACAAAAAAATCAGAACAACAGCAAACGATAATGACCTCAGAGAATCAACAAAGCATCGCCAGAAGGAAGCAGCAACATTTACCAAACATTCCCAGTCAACTGCAGTGAAAGCTTAATGAACACTAAATACAAAGATGTTTTGTGGTGCATAAGTGTTGTTGTTGTTGTTGTTGTTGTTGTTGTCGTTGTCGTTGTCGTTGCTACTAATGTTGACTATGGCTGGCTGGATGAAGTTACAGTGTTGTTTGCTGCTTGTTCTAATGTTGATTTTGACTTTGGCGTTGAATACTGTTTGCTGCTGTTGCTAGTCGTTGTTGTCGGTTTTTAGTTGTTGAAGTCTGAGGTAAACGACAAGTTGAAGTTTGTTGGCAAACAAACATACGAGTACATAAACGTTCTGTCGCTGCAGTCATTGACTTTTTAATTGGCTAATTGATATTTACTCTCATAGAGTGATTCACATTTGCAGCAAATTTAAGTTTTTGCACTCTTCTCAAATGGCGAAGCGGAAGCAGACATTTTAGGCATTTTATGCAAATATCCGGCAGAGCTGGCGGCATAAATTGACTTAATTGTGGGCGCATTAGTTCAACGCTTGAAGTGTCTGATTACAAAGTTAACCAGTGACGTTGGAAAATGGCTGCCAGCAACATGGTTTCCATTGTCCTTTGACTTTGAGAGCAACTTAAACCAGTGGAACTTTAAGTCTCTAGGATTTGCATTTAAATAACATATTTTATAATTGCATAGAAATACCATATTGGACAATGGTCCAATCGCACACATTTGCCTGCGCTCCTTCTGCTGTAATTAGATTTCCGCATAAATGGCAATTCACACTGACAGCCAACTTTCTCGCGAATTGCTTCTCCCTAACCCTTATGTTCGCATACTGTGTGGCATTGTACTGGACGCTAACTAAACTAAAGCCAACAAAAGCCACTCGTGCCATGGCTGCGCACAAACCCGCAAATTGCCAACAGGTGAGCGGTCCCGCAGTGCTGAATTGTACGACGACGACTTCGACGCCCCAGTGGGTCGCCACAACACGCAGTCGGAACGTGCATTGCATGTGCAATTTATGTGGCGTTGTTGTCCACCTAACTGTGCGCTGTCGCCGCTGCCCGGGTGGCATAACTTGCGTGTAATTCCCATAAAATAGAAACGACCCTGAAGCGTACAATTCGCATCGGGACTCCATGAAAACGGGAGCGCCAGCGTGCAATCAAAAGTAAATGCGGCTGGTTTAAGGTGCACACGCAACGTTTCAATAGCGGCGAAAAAGTTCGCGATACACATTGTTTTTTCCCGTTTTGCTTTTGTTTGATAAGCCACAAGGACACAAGTGATAATGGCATTGAGTTGTGTGAAGGACTAACAATGCACTTTAGTCCCTTAAGTAAGAACATTACTTCGAATTCATTAATTTTTATTTTGAAATAATAGTAAATAATAAATGTTTGCAATAACTTGTTACATCAGAAGGATAAGCGAATGTGTTGCGCACTTACAAATAATCAATTCAATATTATCTCTTGTGAGTTTTTGTTTTAACCCTCATCCGACGTTCAAAAAAACTCACACATAAGATGTTCGGGTGATATTTCACCCATATGGTACTTTGCCTTGTTTTGATGAATTTTTTGACCAATTATAATAAAAAATAATTTGTTATCTTTAATCTTTATTATCTTTGTTATATTACAGGTAAATAAGTTAAATAAATTAATAAATTTTTCTATTTTTTTTGCAATTAGGGCAACTAGGTTAGGTTAGGTTATTGTGGCTGCCTCTGTAAGAGACACACTCGAAGGCCTATTATGAGACCCGTTGTGATATACCATAAATTTCACCCGTTTTTAAATGTGTATGTAATACTGTTTTTCGAATATATGTTACAGCACCCATTTCAATCGGATGGGGAAAGGGGGCAAGGAAGGGCAGTAGTTAACTAAAACTTTGTGTTCACCACAAGTATATTTTTTTTCAAGAATTGCAAGCAGAATATGCCTTTCGATCGTTTTTGAAACCAAATTAGCTATCTTCCAATAGTTCTTTTACTTTTTACGCTTTGACTTTCTGACAAGGTTTGCAAAAATGGCTGTATTGAGATAAGAAGTCAGCATGAAGATTTTCCTTTCGCTACTACGCTCTACGCAAAACCTTTAGCTTTACTAAACTCAAATCTAAGTTTTCAAGAAAAATTCGCCACTTGTACTTTTTGTACAAGCGATCCAGATGGAATCGACAGCAATTAGTTTTTCGCTTAAGAGTAAAGTTAGTGAACAATCAATTGGTCTTAAGTGTCAACTACTGCTTTTGATTTATTGTAAACGATATAATTTCGGGTAATTTTTTGTCACCCACATATCCTGGTTATGATGAAAAGTGCTCAAATCTTCTTCTTGTTAACTTAGTGTGTCCTTTTCATAGGACGTACATAGCAGTTGTAGCTAAACTCATTTTTTTCATATATCTCTTATGGGTGTTAACTAGCTTCATTCTTGATTACAATCGTTTCATTCTTGGCGAATGGTTTTGTCACCGATAGAACGAAAAATTGGTCTGCCTGTTGTGTAACTCTACAGATTATCAAGAGATTCTCCATTCGACTTATAAACACCACTCAAAATTGAAATACCAAACTATGCCTGAATATCACCAACGCTGATCCATGCACTGCCAAAAACGCCCAAACCTTCAACATTAGGTTTGTCAGTTACTATCTTTAACATTGGTCTTCATTAGCATCTTTTCTTACTGGCACACGACTTCAAGCATAACGAGTTCTACCAACTTTAGTTGAAATAAAATAATTGGCTCCTACTTTTCCTTTGAGTTCAGGAGGCCCATTGATCCATAAAAAGTTTTGCCTATAAAAGCAGTTCAAAACTTTCAATCCAGTGACGTAATTTTATGGCATTTTCTGTATGTGTTGCGTTGAATTTCCATACAATTTGTATATGGGTGAAATATCACCCGAACGTCGCCCACGTAACTTTTTTTGTAATCACCGTTATAATCAAATAATCAATATGTTGTAGATAAATTCTAAAACTTATATTGGTTTGCTACAAATACAAGAAACCTTAATCATTTTGATAAATATATAAGAAAGTTATAGCATCTCAAAGTTGAAAATGGGTGAAAAATCACCCGAACGACGGATTAGGGTTAATTAAACAAAGCAAAAGTTGTTAGAAATGCTAAAGGAAATACAAATATTTAAAATATAATCAAAATGTTATTTTTAGTGTTAAAGCAATCCATCTCTATTCGTGTGTTAGAAAAACTTGTAATACTTAGAAATACTAAAACTTTTTTAACACTTTCGACCCCGAAGTTGCCTGAGAGCAACTTCACCTATTTGTCTATCTTATAGCAAAAGCTACGATTGATTCATGGGTTTAATTTAAGTAGGCACCAACAAATTAATATTTTTAGTAGTGAATTCAAAGCAAATTACAAACATTTTACTGTTATCCCACAAATAATTTCCAATAATTTGCAGCGATATCAGGGAAAGTTTGTATTGTAATTAAAGTCTACGAGTTGGGCACGTTTGATCAAAATCCTGTTTCTTTAATAATGATTAAATAAAATCAAAAAGTGATAATTTTGTATTTTTCCAAAAGTATTAAATAATTTTTCTGTAATTAGAAAATATTGATACAAAATTTATTAAACCCGTTTTAAGCTAAAATTGATAAAAAGTAAACTAGCTCTAGAACTCTAACAAAGAGGCGTAACAACTTCAAATGTCGTGTGCACACTTCTTAGACACGTGTTGTATGATTTAAATACCAAAAAGTAGTATCGAGACAAAGGGTAAAGTTTTAGGTCGAAAGGGTTAACCAGCGACCATAACAGTTATAAGTTTTCTTATAAAAATCAATGTTTAAGCGTTATTTTTTAACTTTTATTTAATGATTCGACAAATAACAGTTATTTGTGATTGATGTTTAAAAAATCCTATAATAATTATTTTAGGTTTTTATTTAATTACTCCACAAATAACTGTTTTTCTGAAATTTGTTTTTTCTTTTCGTGTGATAACAATTATTGGTGACTTGTTTTAAAAAAGTCGACAATAGAAATTAGTCAGTGACTTTCATTTATCAAAGTTATCATAAATAGTCAGTCACTCTTATTTATCAAAGTCATTAAAGTCAATAAATTTAATAAATAGAATCCGAACAAAATAGAATATAGAATTCTATACATTTATAAAATATAGAACTTCCAATTTTAGAAGGACCAAATGCCCTCCCTGCTCCCTGCCCTGGTTGCATCTTTTAGTATTTGTTCCTTAAACTCTAAAAACTGCGTTTATGTAGGACAAATGTTATAATTAGTTAGTTTTAATAGAATGCCACAAAGATAATTTGGTATAAATTGTTATAGTGTTGCTGAATGTCTTATAAATTTTTTGCCCATTCAAAAATAAAAATGTAATGTAAATTTCCATGGAAGAGTTTTTGATAATTTTTTATTTACGTAAAATCTTTTTCTCAGTTGTTTTTGTTTTAAATTTTTGTTTAAGTTCCTTATTCTAAAATACATTATACATTAAAATAAAGTTGTTTTACTTCTTCAGCAAGCTGAACAGAATTAGGAAAAGAACATACAATTTCGCAAAAATTGCTAACACATAAAATTTTCAATTTAAATTTATTTCATTCTCTCATTTGTATTCATTCCACAATATATTTTAGTGCGTATCAGGCTGGTGTCATGGGCTATATTTCGCGTATATGTATTTTACAATGTTACCCAAATCGGTACACAAAAGTATAGTTGTACAAACAATATCAACACTAATAGTATGTTCTTTATTCTACAAAAAGAGCAACCGTTCACAAATAAGAGGGTGAAAAGAGACATTTAAAGCTGCCGCTCCCAGCCTGGCGTACCTTGTTAATATACCTTGGATATGCCTATATAGCTATCACAAAAACTCTGAGATATAATAAAACATTAATTTCATGCTCAAGTCAGAGTCAATCATTTACTTTCACTACATTTCAACGAAAACATTTATATTTCCAGACTTTTGGCAACTCTTGTGGCAATGTTGTGCTTTTTCAACATTGTTCCCTTTTTCCCTCTCTGCAATGATTTTCTACCAAATTAATGTAATGAATTACTTCCTGCTTTACTTTTAATAGAAACCACTCACGTCAAATGTTGTTTTATTCACTTTCAACTAAAAATGTTATGCAAACATTTATTTTAAACAAAATATCAAATGAACGATTATTCCAGCAGCTACCAGAACTTCCCGCACAAAGCGGCAACACTGCGCCACGCCGAGCACTTGTTATGACTTTTTGACAGCTGCTCTTCGCTTGCTCGTTCAGTCATTCGCCGTCATTGCTCATCTGTTGTTTGTTTTTTAGTGAGTTTTCGTGTGCCTTACGAATTTATTATACATTTTTCCGTTCGCTGTTTTAATATGGATTTATTAAGAAAACGTTCAAACACGCGTCTAAACGAGGATATGGTGCTTGCATTGATTAATTAACTAATTAAAAAAAAATTGTCTACGTTGGCAAATTGCCCAGCGACGCGTGAGCAACGTCGAACACCAAACGAAGTAGCGAAGCAGTGAAGTGAAAAAAAATTGAACGCAAAGCAACAAGTGAAAGACTGAATCGTGACGATAAAAATTGAACTATTGAACCAATAAATTGACAACGTCGGCGAGTGCCATTTCGCGAAAACTAATGAAACAAAAGCGCAATACGACAAACATACAAACGTATAGACGCATAAAAACTTATTATTGATGTGTCATATGCAAACAATTAAAATTAGTACATTGGCAAAGTAGCAAATACAACAGCAACAACAACAATAGCACCAGCGGCCGCAGCAACAGCAACAGCGAGACAAGCAAGCAGCCCGAAGGTGAACACAATTCACAAACGAATTTTTCTTTCACTGCGGCGCGACATTGTTTCGCCTATTTTTCGCACAGTCTGTTTTTATTGGTAGTAATTTATATATAATATTTGAGTATATGGCTGGCGTGTGTTGTCTGCGGCTCATTTACAGCTCCGCACCGCGAGCCGCTTTGCTAAAGCAACACACGACTGCGAGGCTTTTCAATCACCGCACAACAACAAAAGCAATAAAGCTAACATTAGTGGCTCCCCGCCTGGTCGCATGCGCATCGTTCGATGTTGTGATTGCGCCCAACGATAACTCTAACTCTGGCCATAACCGGTCACTGATAATAATGGCCTTTCGCTCTGGCTAAATGGCTCTGGTGCTCGCAGCTGTAATAGCAAAAAAAAAACAAAGGCCTCACTATAAAAGCTAACAGCACACACTGAAGCCAGCAATAAAGTGATAAATTTGAAGCACAACAACAACAACGCTAATACCAAAAGAAATTACGATTTACTAACAGCGAGTGTTTTCGTTGTGCGGGCAGAGGGGGAAGACTCACCTGTGCTGCATTCACCAAGCCTAATCGAGTTGAGTGTCAGCGGCATTGTCGTCTGCATTGCCTGGCTCGCTGCCAGCCAGCGCCAGAACATGTGACCATTTTAACCGAAAACAGATTAATCAATAAATAAACAAAGCATTTAGATTGGGTTCAAGAACGACAAGCGGCGAGACCGGCGTGTGGCGACAAGGCCGTTGAGCATGTGCGTGGAAAAGCGCGTCCACAGCAGGTCGACGAGAAAAGCCAGAAATTTCGTCTAGCTGACAGTGAAATATTTGTATCGTTCAATTGTTTGTTGTAGATTCGAAGAGAAAGTGAAAAACAGGTGGAATGTTTTTCAATAGTGAACAATAAATTATTCATGAACACTATTTAAGCGTTCAAGCTAAAATGTAAACAATAACATTGAAGGCTATTAATTGTTGCTACTTTTGCTATGAAAAAACATTGAAATCGTTAATACAGAGAGTGCGTCCATAACCTGGTTGCGCTTATGTCAGTTGTCCACGAAATCATGCAACAATTTTTTATTTTCTCCTTAAACCAATGTTTGTTTACTTTTCTATGTTTCTAAATTAATTTTAAATTTTAAGATTAAATGCTGTAAAGAAATTGTTTATGAAGACTATTTTCACACCAAAAATAAAAATATTCTTAGCTCTGTTTCACCTTTGCTTCAACACTTCCATTACAAGTCTCAAGTCAATATTATTGACAGCCATATTATTGAGCGTGTGCTAGTGTAAGCAGTGCGCAATTACCTTCGTTGGTTCAAGTCAACTGAGCCCAAGTTCGTAGTTCAAATGATTGCCTTGTGGCCTTGTAGAGGTTTGCTCGTTAAAGGGAAAAACAAAAAGAATACTAATCACAATTTAAGACTACAGGCGTGAACTAATAACAATAACAATAATAATGATTTTTTTTAGATAGTATCAAGCAAAAAACGAATGTAATTAGCTTAGTTCGTATATGGGATTGTTTTGTTTACGATTGGCATTACATGAACAAAACTTTCAAATATATATATGAATCCAATTAAAGTAGGTCTATATATGTATGTATGTACATACCTATAAATGTAACACAATTATTCAATTCTAATTTCAAGACAGTTAATAAAACAAATTCTAAACTTTTACATAACGATGCAACACCTCCAGTGAAATCCTTCTCTCAGTTCCATTGAACATAAAAGGAACAAGCTTTAAGACTTTTCTTAATCCGTCTCTGTTTTCTGCCTTTTCCACCTGGCCACACTGCGCGTCGATAGGACTTTGCACCTTAATCGGCCTTTCAAACCCAAAACTCAAACTAATGTTATATCATATCCTCTGATCAAAAAATACACGTAATTCTTTAAGAAAGCGAAAACTTTTGAACGTTTCATCGATATTTGATTTATTCATCTCAAAGTAAGCTCTACATCTTCCAATGCTTCCTTCAATCTTGAAAACACTTTTCATAGGCTAATTTTGGACTCACCTTCAGCTTCTTCTTCAAATTCCACTTCATTCCCTTCAATCGTCTTAAAACACTTTCCGTGAAGTGGTAACTTGTGTCTTGGGAATAGGAAAAAAATCAAATGAAGCCATGTCGAGTGAATACGGAGTTTGCAAAACGGTTCTTTGGTCAAGTAGTCGTTTATGCGATGAGATGTGTCAACCAGTGCGGTGCCGAAACCCCAAGTGGTTTCTTCACAATTTTGTCCTCTTGCGACAACAATTTTCTCAAACAGATATTTGAGCCAGTCAGCCAGTTTTTTTAATTGGAAATTCCGCTTACTTTTTGATCAGAAGGTAACACTGTATCTCACTTGGCCTCAAAAAACGTATGTTCCTTCTCCCTCGTCCTCCGTAGAATGAAAGAATATTTGCCAAAAATACCGTCCCATCTTTTCAAAGTCATTTAAATGGCTTCAATTCCTAAACTTATAGGTCCTAGAAACCTTATAGTGCTTTATTGTGAATATTTTAAGTTGGAAATCCCGCTTATTTTTTGATCAGAAAGTAACACTGTATTTCACTTGGCCCCAAAAACTCCTGTTCTTCCTCTTTCATTCTTAAATTAAAGGATATTTGCCAAAAAAAATACTGTCCCATCTTTTCAAAGTCATTTAAGTGGCTTCAGTTCCTAAACTAAGGGGTCCTAGAAACTGCTTTATGGTGAACATTTTGAATTGGAAATTCCGCGTATTTTTCAATCAGAAGGTAACACTGTATCTCACTTGGCCCCAAAAAACTTCTGTTCCTTCTCCCTCTTCATCCTTAAAATTAAATGATATTTGCCCAAAATACTGTCTCATCCTTTCAAAGTCATTTTAATGGCTTCATTTCATAAACTAAAAGGTCCTAGAAACCTTATTTTAAAGTGGATATTCCGCATATTGTTTACAATCTGTTTCAACTCTTCTTATGCAAACTTTTCCCGAACTTTTTTAAGATGTTTATTTGCTGTTGTTTATTTATTATTGTCTATTAGTTTATAAATAACAACACATACCAAATGTGTTTACCAGAATACTGGGCTTCTTTTGGAATTTGATTGTTCTTCGAATCAGCATTTAAAACCCACAAAAATCCTATCTGGTGTCATGCACTTTGATGCTATCAATTTCATGTTCATATGCTTAAATTTTGACATGATTTCTGAAAATATGTTTCCAGTCCAAAAAAAATATGTATTTTTAAACTTACCTTACTTATACTTATCAATGTGAAACAAAAAACCCATAATTTGTCAACCATTTAGACATTTAGACACCATTAGATCCATATTTATGTGGTTGCTATGAAATTATTGACAGGCAAACTAATAACGTTTCTGTGCTGATGATAAGAAAGCATCAACAATGAACTAATGTTCGAGCGAAATTCTACGCACGATAAGGCCCACAACTCAATAAAGCGAACGAACTTTATTGTTGTTTACTAACTAATTAACTATGTATAGTATTTAGTTGAAAATAACGTCAACGGAAATCGCAGTGCTAAAATTAATAATACTGGAAATAAACCCAATCTTGTGGTTGAAAGCAAATTCCATGCTGATTTTTCCCACTAAGCATTTCATTGAAACTAAGTCGTAATAATGTAATCTGAGTACTGCATTGTAAAGTGCATAGTAATTGATTTAACAAGGTCTGCCTTATTAGGGCGTAGAAGAAATGCAATTGTATTCGTAGTTCTTTTTAAATTTAAACAAATGTGTCGAAAGGCCAAATGGTTTTTCGTAAACTCTATAAAACTCTAAATATCTCGAATTGCTGAATCAAAAACCGGTGATCCTTCATTGATTTTAACACAAGTTGAGAGAGGCACATGTGACTTCAAGTGTTTTATACATGAAATGTACAAGTGGTCACTGCTATTGGTCACACTGAACCAAAACCAATAGCTGGCTTATCAAAATCATTAGTGAAATTCACTGCGTCCGTTGCTAATTCTGTCAATCAGTCAACTTTTATCTTTGCATTGTACATAATCATAAAAACTAATCAGCTTCCGTTGCATTTTATACAGAAAAGCGGCAACTTCAAGCAAATTACGCATTAACAAACAAATATCAATTAAAATTCTTCAGTTAATGAATACAAAAATATGTATGTGTTATTTTTGTTAATTTTTGTGTTATTTGTCAGTTACCGTAAAATCACAAATCTTGTGGTTTTTAAGCACTTAATATCAATCATTCTTCGAATTTCAATTTTGCACACACACATACACACACACACACACTCGTTCATAGTGTCACAATGTTAATGGATAATGTGAAAATTTGTTTACCAAGAAAATACAAAAAATACATTAAAACCAGTTGGAGTTTTTTTTTACGCATGCAAAATAGATTTATGCGAGTATTGGCCTTTTATAAGTTAAAAACATGCGAGATTATGTTTATAAATATTTTTTTTATTTTCATATTTCATTGGATACTCCTATACATAATTTTACTATTTCGAATTCTTAGTTGGAGTTGGATGGTTGGTTAAGTGGCTGCCTCTGTATGAGTGTTTTTTCCAGCCCAAGCCAGGAATCGAACCTGGAGCGCTCGGTATGAGAAGCCAGCGCGCTACCCGCTGAGCTATCGAGGCCGAGGTTGGAGTTACTCCGAACAAATTTTCTTTGCGCGGTCTCTATTTCAAAGTCAGTGGGTGCTTTATAGGTAAAGTTATAGGTAACGTAACTGGTAACTGATTATCCAGAGCATTTATATACACGTCCTTCAACGGGATTATTCCTAGACACCACAGTACAGAGTATGAAACTGTTTCTATTCTCTTCAAAGGTTCAGAAAACTTTAGTGATGAGTTCTAAGTTACCACACCCAACGTGAAATAATCCACAGAATCTTTTTGTTAGTTTTCCCACAGCCAAAATCAAACATAACTGCTTATAAAAGACCTCCAAAAGCTCCATTCGGACTTGACATAACATTTTAGGTCTCTTCGATACGTGAGGTTAACCGAACTAAGTTTTTCCATTCTAAAGATTCTGGATGAAATTGCAATAACATCAAATTCTGTTCTAAGCTACAGTGAATCTCTCAACAAGATTGTCTTCGCATACACCTATGTTAGCTTTCGGTATGTAGAGATATTCCCGGGATCTTTAAAGCAGACGAGCTCGCTCCATAGGATACTGCAGAGTAGTTGCTTCAAAACATGGCAACGTATCCCTTGTATCCCTTTTTTATCCTGCTAGCTTCGTACTCATACAAGATCTATACAAACAAATATCTAATCTTAATCTAAATCTATCTATCTAAGTCTTTCTTAATCTAAATCTAGTCAAACTTAAATCTTCAGCATTCTAGAGTGCTTCTCTCACTAAGCAGGGACCAGATCAGAACCATGATCGGTGTTCTGACGGTGTTCACTGTCTAATTGCAACCCACAAAAGAAGGATTTTGAAAGGGAATTCTGTCGTAGTTGTATGGAAAAGGAAGAGAAGAAATCCACTTCAAATTCTATGCACCTGATCTGCTTTATCCAGAAGAAGGATCAACTAGCTGGGCAACCTCTTCTCCGACAGTTTAGAGAATCTAACCTATAAGACTAAACACAGTCGTGACTAGGATTCCTGAGAAGCTTACACTATGTCACAATGGGTCTTTATGATATCAGCCACTCCTACCCACCTATTTACCTAATTCTACATAAGCCTCTAGCGCCATGGATTTAAGTGTCTGAAAAACCTTGTTAACACTAGATTTACGGACCGAGCCAGTTTGACTCATTAAAAATTTGATCACAATATATATTTAAAACTTTAATACTACTTTTTAAAAATATACCTTGTGACCGAAAAGTTTCCGGAAATTTTAAATAAAACGCAAAATTCTTAATCTTCATCAATATTTATTTTATCTCCTTCAAAATATGCTCCATTAGAAGCGATACACATATGCCAACGTTTCTTCCAATCATCAAAACATTTTTTATAGGAGCTTTCCGGTATGGCTTTGAGTTCCCTCTGCGAATTCGGTTTTACTTCTATGGATTCAAAACGCGTTCCTCTGAGTGGTAATTTGAGTTTGGGAAACAGGAAAAAGTCACACGGTGCAAGATCAGGTGAATACGGTGGCTGTTCGATGGTATTTATTGAATGTTTGGCCTTCAAATCGTTGATAATGTTGGCTCGGTGCGAGGGAGCATTATCGTCATGAAAAATCCATGAATTATCCTTTCACAATTGAGGCCGTTTACGGCGGATACACGCAAACGTCTTAAAACAGTCAAATAATAGTCTTTACCGACTGTTTGTCCTTCAGGGACGAATTCATGATGCACCACACCACGAATATCGAAGAAAACAATCATCATTACCTTGATTTTCGAGCGACTTTGGCGTGGTTTTTTCGGTTTCGGCTCGTCTTTTCCTCTCCATTCCGATGATTGTTGGCTTGTTTGCATGTCGTACTCGTAGACCCATGTCTCGTCACCAGTTATGATGCGTTCCATGAAAGTTGGATCGGAATTGGCACGATCAAGCACGTCCAAAGAGACCTGTTCACGGTACTCATTTTGAAGAAAATTCTCAGCAAAATCGCATTATCGAATGTGGTATACCCAGTGTTGGGACTTATTACTTATGACAGTAACATATTACTTATTACACATTACTGACATTTGAAAGTAATATCGTTACAAGAAAATTCTCAGCAAAATCGCAACGCACTACTGAGGTGAACTGGTTTCAACAGCTGCCGTAAACAAACTGTCTGACAGATCGCGCTCATTTTTGGCATAGTAATTAAGGACAGTGCTACCAACCTACAGAAACTTAAAATATCGAATTTTAAATGAGAATTTCCGGAAACTTTTCGGTCACAATGTACATTGGTTTTTAGTTAAGTAATTAAATATATGTAAACGTTCATTCATCTTCCCCGCAGACCCCTTCATTTCGCATTATCGAATGTGGTATACCCGGTGTTGGGACTTATTACTTATGACAGTAACATATTACTTATTACACATTACTGACATTTGAAAGTAATATCGTTACATTTACTTATTACTGGAAATGTGAAGTAATGTATCACAAAAAGTAATATATTATTTTCCGGAAATATTTGCGGAATTTCCAGCTATTAAAAGTAGTCATTCTGCAAAAAAACAATCATCAATTAAATGTTTATTTAATTTTGAATTACAATCTGAATTTCGCTACCTTTTTTGTTAAAACCGCTTGAATTTGCTTGCAAATATTAATGGTTTCTCCTCTACCAAACTCAGTTGGAAATGAAATACGCGAGCTATGTTTACAAGTGCAGCGTTGTATAATTGTAATACATCTTAAGGGGGTCTTACTATGTAACAGTTTCAAAAAATCGATTTTTTTTTTAACATTTTTTTCATCTTAATGTTAGGAATACGCTGGTAAAAGGATTTAACTGTGGACGGGCTCGTTTGGCAGTGACAGGGCATTTTTCACGGTCACGCGCGGTCGTTTTTCGCGTTTCTTAAATCTTTAAACGTGTTTTTCCGAAAGTCGTCTTTTTAGAGGTGGGGTGAACGTTTTCGGAAAATCTACCTGACCGATCTTTTCATACTAAAAATTTGTATTATCAGAAAACATGTCGCAACAGATAGACGAGAGCTTTTTTTGAAATTCTTGTCCAAAAATTTTTAACAGCCTTGAATAGCAGAATAAAAGAGCTCAAAAAAATTTTTGAAAAAGCTCAATTTTTGAATATAGCGCTCGGAAATGAGGTATTACATAGTAAGACCCCCTTAATTATGTTATCAGTGCTGCTGTTTTACATGAAAGTTAGAACTTTGTTGTAAAAAGTAATAATGTTGTAAAAAGTAATATTGTAATAAGTAACTTGAAAAAAAGTAGTAATATTACTGAAGGTGATTACTTGTGGGGAAAAGTAACTAGTTACACTATATTTTTTAAGCAAAAATAATATACTACGTAATTAGTTACACTACTTTAATATATTAGTCACAACACTGGGTATACCTATTTTCACGGCTGTGACTCATATAATGTTTCAAAAGTTAAACGCATAACATGAAATTTTTTGGTCCTATTAGGCCTGGGCAACAGTCAAGTCGCACGTGATTTGTTTCTCTTCTCATTTGGCTTTCCTCACATACAATATTTGTGTGTATGTGGGAGCCATTGTCACTTGTTTTCGCTTCTCCGCTACATTATTACTTCTGTCATAATTTCGATTTATACATCGCGTGTGAGCAGTGCAATGAAGTAATATATATTTTATAATTTTATAAAATAAATTTTTTGCCAGAAAAATTTGATCCCCAAAGGTAATTTTGTAATTTATTTATCTGGTTATCTAGGGTTTCTATTATGGGAAAAAATCAGAAAAATTGTCTTTTCTTGAAAAACCTAATCAAAATAAAGAAAGACCAATCAGATAATGAATCGGATGCAATTGATATAGACCAACGTGATAACGAAATTAAATTAGAGAAGAAAGTCAATAAATTTGAATCTTCAAGCAGTGAAGATGAAGATCTTTGTTATATATCAGGTGTACAACTTTGCTTCCGCCGTTTTCCGATAGGTGGCTGTACCGGCTGAGGCTGGCTGAAATACATAGATGGTAATGCCTTTAAAGTGAGTGTGGACAGTGCCTAACGAATTGTCATCGCCGTTTCAGTGACAGTTGTTCTTGTTTTCGTATTATTCACGCTCGAAAATGTCCGTTTATGTGCCCAATTCTCGCCATTTGCGGGAAGTTTTACTTTTCTGTTACAATTCGAAAAAAAATGCAGCTGAAGCGCATCGAATGCTCTCAGAAACTTACGGTGATGCTGCTCTGAGTGAAAGAACGTGTCGGGAGTAGTTTCAACGTTTTAAAAATGGTGATTTCGTGGTGAGTGAAAATGGTGAGTCATCCTCCAACACGACAATGCTCGGCCTCACGTCGCAAAAGTGGTCAAAAAGTACCTGGAAACGCTGAAATGGGAAGTCTTGCCCCAGATGTCGCCCCTTCTGACTTCCACCTATTCCGTTCGACGGCACACGGCCTGGCAGATCAACATTTTCAATCCTTCGAAGAATTGGAAAAATGGATTGCTTCATGGATAGCGTCAAAAGAGGACTCCTTTTTTCGAGCCGGGATCCGAAAATTGCCGGAAAGATGGGAGAAAGTTGTCGCTAGCGACGGACAATACTTTGAATAATACATCTGTAAGCACTTTTTCGCAATAAAGCTTTTAATTTTGGAAAAAAAAAACGGCGGAAGCAAAGTTGTACACCTGATAGATCCTAACAAAAAAAGAGACAGACAAGAGATCACCGTGCGACAAAAATGAAAACAATTTTTCACACTGGAAAAAATCCATGTGAACGTGAAACTAGAGACCAAACATAGTAATACCGCGAACTCAGTTTTTCATTTCCACATCCTTTGTCCTTTTAAAAGAACTTCAAAATTTTGAAGGGGATAAAATATAAAAAAAATATAAAAAATACTTAACCTCGTTGGAATATGGCGATATGTATATCAAATGAAAGAGGAAAGGCTTAAGAATTTAAATAAAATTGATTTTTCATCTATTTGTAAAAAAACGATATGAAAACGGTCCTTTGAAAATTTTAATCCTTTATATCCTTGAAAATTTATGTAGAATTTTCTTTAAAAGTAAGTATGGTAAAACCCAAAATCTCCTTGATCACGTGTCAAAATTTCATCCGTTAATCTTGTTCTTCTACTAAAAAAAAATGACAACGCCGCATACAATATATACAAAAATGTCTCGATAACTATTCAACAATGGCCTCAGTGCACATTCTTAAAATAACTTTTGCCACCTAAATATATCACATATAAATCGAAAAATATTCAGCCATTGCCTTCGATGTTTGTTTTTCAATTAGTTTTTGCCAAGTTTTTAACAAATATTTGTAAACATAGACATTTTCTAGCCTTGTCAATATGCATCTTCTTGCATCTCTATTCTGCTCATCTCGATTCTTTATTATTGAAATTTGTTTAAAAAATTTTCTGTTCAGTCAAAAATCAACGCTCGACAAATGCTTTTGTCAACAAACCGAAACATTTACCTGCAGCAAATAAGCAAACAAGACCAACATTTCCCTGGCAAAATTTATGACTAAAAATAATCTTTGCATGTGCTCTTTGCTCAAAATATTCTTCAATGTTTGTGTTGTCACTTAGAAGAGCACGCGAATTGGCAGTTGCCAACTCGAACTCGAATCAGCTGATTCATGCGTATTGCAATTCACGTTTTCCCGCTTGAATGTTAGCTCACAACAAGCAACAACAACAACAACATTGATCTGATTAATCTACTATAGTGTTTATACGAAAAATATTATGACACGCCTAATCTCGCCACTTGCTGTCAATCACGCGGTGCAGCGCCCACTTGCACTTATCAATTCATTGCAATCGCTTATCGCGACCCCCGTCGCTTGTTGCTGGCATATGGCGCAAACAACCACCTGAAAATTTCTAACGCATAGTTTTCCACCTCTTATCGCACTATTTACAGCAACAACAACGCTATCTGGCTTTTCATCGGCATCGCCATGGTGCAACAACGGCTGGCAATTTCCATACCGAACATCAACAGCAGCCACACAGCGGCCGCAATGAATTCGCCCGCCACTGCCGACGAGGCGGACATTGAGCTGTTTGTCGGAACACCGCTGCACGAGCTGAGCGGCAACACACGCCTGCAGCTGTCGCAGCTGCTCAACTGCAGGAAGATTCTGCGCTCCGAGGACGGCTACGAGCGCGACTGGCGCGGCGTGGCCGAGCTGGCGGCTGTGCGCAGCTTCTGCAACTCCTTCGGCGATGATCCGATGGCGAGTGTGCTGCGTGAGTGGTGCGCCCACAATGCGCCCACGGCCACCTTTGCCCATCTGCAGCACTTTCTCGGCACCATCGATCGCTGGGACGTCTGCGACGATATCTACGAGAATATGGGTGCGTATTGTGACAAAAACACACATAAATAACTGAATATTTTTACCTGTTCATTGCATCAAATTTGTGAATATTAATGTAAAAGTTATGTGATTTTTTATGGACTTATCGCGTGTTGAATTGCTTTTAAGCGTTGTTGTCTTTGCCTGCAGATGTTTGTTTTGTCGAGATGTTGATACGAAAATGAATATTCAAGACAAGCTATATTGACTTGACGCGCAGACGCTACCAAGTTGTCGCCGCTCATCTGATAAACAGCCCAGCAAACCTAGCAAAAAAAAACAGCAGCAACAACAACAACAACCAAGCAACTAGCAAAACACCAGCACGACAAAAACAGCAACGCAAATGGTGACGTGCGTTCATTAGCTCGGCTTATCTGCTGCTGCTGTGCTCGAATCCAGACGAGCTGTGCGCACATTATTGCAAATTGCTTGGAGCGCCTCGCTTCATTCGAGTCAAACGAGCGCGCACCCACAGCATCACCGTTCAAACGACTTCGTTAAAATATATACGTTTTTTTCGCCCAACTGCTAGCGGGAAGATGAATTATTAATTGCTCATTACTGGCAACTGCTTTGCTGCTCGCTGCCATTGCTCGTTTTTTTAATTGCCAGGCACGCGAAAAATCGCACTGGTCATGCACGAGTGCGCACACTTCTCAATTGAGCACTTCTTGCTATGACAGACGGACGACTAAAACGCAACAATTGCAGGCGAACGTCGGCGCAGTGGCGGGTCTCGCCTCAACCCAATTGCTGCCGCACATGTGACTCAGACACACTGCTTTCTTCGGCTGCGACAGTTTCACGAGTGAAAATGTTAGTTTTTAGTTTTTTGAGCTGTTCAGCTGACATTGAATGATTTGTAAATGTTTGCACACTGTGCGTGCGCAGGCAGTACAGCAAATGGAGCAGCGGAGATTTACTGCTCAAGCAGCTCATTTAATTTAGTTCATAAAAATGTGTGCAACAACAATGGCCACACGGCCAGTACGCACGTACCGCCAAAGAAAATAAACAAACAGTAAAACATCTGCCGGCTGACGGGGGAAAACACAACCGAATTTCTCAATTACTAAAATACAATGAGTTCGTTGAAATTGAAATGCGCGACGGCACTATTAAAAAAATTCACCAGAAAACTAAGGCAGAACGAATGCGAACGTTGTGCGAATTTTCATTGGCCATTGACTGTCTATTCTAAAGCGGACAAAAGTCATAAAGCGACTATATAAAACGCAAAAACAAATACATATATTAGCCAATGAATTGCCAGCAAGTCGATAAATGTTGTTGCACTCTCGACTTTAGCCTTGTGTAAACTTAGGTTATGTATATCCAACTGCCGCAGTAGTCATTGATCTTAGTTGACGACAGTGAATATGGTTGAAAGGTTATTACTCCAGCGAGCAGTTTTTTTTTATTTTCTCCAATATTTATGTTCACTGGAATGTCATTGTGGGGTAAAATGTCGTGTGAATTGAAGAGATCTAAAAATTTACATATTTTTCCCCATAAATCAATTACTGTAAATTTTTCAAAATCTAATTTTTCCCATAAATCAATTACTATAAATTGATTTGTAACTACTTTAAAAGTTCCATTCTTTTATTTGAATAGAAAAATATTACATATCCATTTCTTTATTAAATGCATGCCGTGTGAATTGAAGAGACCTACAGATCTGAATATTGTCAAAACTCAAACTTTTCCAAAATCTACTTTTTCCCCATAATTTTACTAAATTACTCTAAATTTTCCATAATCTAATTTATTCCATAAATCAATTACTGTAAATTGATCTCTGATTACTTCAAAAGTTCCATTCTTTTTTGTTTAAATGGAAAAATATTGCATATCTATTTCTATATTAAATGTGTTGCTTCCAAAGAATCAACAGTTGTTGGCTTCTACTGAAAAATTGAAATTTGACTCTTTTGAATTTTGAATCGTTTGTATTTAGTGTGCAATATGTCCTCTAGAAACACCATAGACTTTTCATAGACAAATATTTTGCTCTAAAAAATCAAATAATGCATGGGGACAATTAACTTAATTTAGATTAGGTTACGGTGGCTGCCTCTATATGAGACAGGGGCATAGCCAAAGGAGGGGTTTTTGGGTGTCAGAACTAAGGTGCCTATAACTATTTAAAATGTTCAAGCACTATGCATGGTATATACGTTCCCCCATTAGCAAAAAGATATTTTCACCTTTAAACATTTAAAAGAATAATAACACATTTTTTTGGTGAAACCGATATGATTTTTTTAAATAGTTCTCTTCACGCTCAGTACAGCTATTTCCCTCAGGATGTCGGTACAAGCCTATTGGATGGCTTTTACGTCCTCAAAACGTCTTCGTTTTGTTTTTTTTTATAAGGTGAGAATCGCACGATGCCGCATCAGATGAAAACGAGGAGTGATTGATTCGCCTTTTAGTCGATAGCTAAAGTGTTCAGTTAAAATGCGATGATGTAATGTTTTTGAGATGCTTAACTTTCGCCTTACCAACGATTTTTGTAATCGTGATACAGTCAACCCTCCTATAACGCGGTGAGTGCGTACCGCGTTATATGGAAACCGCGCTATAAGAAACTCAGAATTAGTACAAATCACATCATTCATACCGCGTTATATATGGAGACCAATAAATAAAAAGACAAGATAAATTAAAAATTATTTTTATTGAATTCATCTTTTCTTTTTATTGAACGTTCTTTTGAAGGTTTAAACCCCTGAGCACGCCTTTGATTCTTCGAAATGAAGGTCCTAGCTGGTAGTTTTTTCCAATATAATGCCGTCACATCGGCATTAAAAATCTGATCAATGACCTACTTCATTGATAATTCTAGCTAGCTACAGCTTATAATTTTCGGCAGCCTTAGCATCTGTTGAGGCCTGTTCTCCTTGAAACTTAATATTGTGCAATGTGTAGCTTTTTTTTAGTTTTTCAAACCATCCTTTCTCGTACTATGAAAGAGCTCTGAGACGATTGAAACCGAAGCCGTAAACGGCTAAGAGATAAGCTTGAATGTTTATATAAACATATCCAGTTAAAACCATTCATTGGGTGCACGGAAAGAACTGATGGGACGTTGTTGAACGGAAACCGCGCTGTAAGAGTACCGCGTTATAGGTCGGGTTTTCGCAATTTCAGCTCCGCGTTATATGGAAACCGCGTTCTGAGAGTACCGCGTTATAGGAGGGTTGACTGTAGTCCGTTTTTGGAAAACAAATCATAACTTTAAAGATTCATTTTGCGACTATGGAAAATATTAGAAGATTTCTTTCCAAAGGGTTTATTGAACACATACTGATAAATACATTGAATAAATACTCTGGCAGATGAACATGAATCAAGAAAAAGATCACACAGTTGGGTATAATTAAAGCGAAGGTTAAATCCAATTTCAAGGCAATTTTGGCTGATCGATGATGAATTACCGCCAAGTTTTGATAATATCTGGTGTATCATTTATGTCCTGAAAACCGTTTTTAAATCGCGTGTACCACTCATGAGCTCTGCCAAGTGATAAACGATCATAACCATACACTTGGTTCATGAATTGAAATGTTTTTGTTAAAGTTTTACCAACTTTAAAGCAAAACTTAATATTGACTTTTTTTAAGGTGCAGTGTACTTTAAAA
Organism: Melieria omissa; assembly: GCA_963971225.1. Lineage (NCBI taxonomy): Eukaryota > Metazoa > Arthropoda > Insecta > Diptera > Ulidiidae > Melieria > Melieria omissa. The sequence continues at coordinate 12,387,368 of OZ020269.1, forward strand.
AACATGTAATACTAAATTGGCAAGCAATTTTTTTCAAAACCCCTCCCATGACCAAGTTCTGGCTACGCGGCTGATATGAGACATATATATAGATATATAGAGTCCTAAAGTTCCGCAACGAGTTTCCTCCATTCATTTCTGTCAAGCGCCAGCATCTTGATTTCGCCCCAGGTTTTTTTATTCTTGTTATATCTGCTTCTAGGTTCCTCCTCCGGGTTTGCGCGGGTCTATGAGACATACTTAGGCCTAAATATATATCAGGTGTACAACTTTGCTTCCGCCGTTTTTTTCCAAAATTAAAAGCTTTATTGCGAAAAAGTGCTTACAGATGTATTATTCAAAGTATTGTCCGTCGCTAGCGACAACTTTCTCCCATCTTTCCGGCAATTTTCGGATCCCGGCTCGAAAAAAGGAGTCCTCTTTTGACGCTATCCATGAAGCAATCCATTTTTCCAATTCTTCGAAGGATTGAAAATGTTGATCTGCCAGGCCGTGTGCCATCGAACGGAATAGGTGGAAGTCAGAAGGAGCGACATCTGGGGAATACGGCGGGTGGGGCAAGACTTCCCATTTCAGCGTTTCCAGGTACTTTTTGACCACTTTTGCGACGTGAGGCCGAGCATTGTCGTGTTGGAGGATGACTTTGTCATGTCGAAATCACCATTTTTAAAACGTTGAAACCACTCCCGACACGTTCTTTCACTCAGAGCAGCATCACCGTATGTTTCTGAGAGCATTCGATGCGCTTCAGCTGCATTTTTTTTTCGAATTGTAACAGAAAAGTAAAACTTCCCGCAAATGGCGAGAATTGGGCACATAAACGGACATTTTCGAGCGTGAATAATACGAAAACAAGAACAACTGTCACTGAAACGGCGATGACAATTCGTTAGGCACTGTCCACACCAAGTTTGATAGAAAACAAGGTTACGACATCAATGACAGGAAATTTGAAGTTTTCACCAGTGACGTAGTACGAATTGTTTCAAATTGTCAAGGAACAGTGGGACGAGTACGACCTTTTACAAAATTAATATTTCCAAAAAAAAAAAAAGATTATATGAAGTGCATATGAAGTTATTTATTTCGTTTCATTGTATTTAATATATCTGTGGCCGTAAGGAATAACGGCCAAAGTCGATTTTATGAAGCTTTCAGGAGAGTACTTTTAATTTTTGATTTTTCTTTAGCTTTAACCAGATAAATTTTAGATTTCTGGGCGTAAAACATTCATTTTATGAGCAAAAGCCATAGAATTTTGTGTAGTAGAACATTTGAATATGACGAATGCAATGGTGGTAATAACTCAATTTTGTCCTAACTCGACTTTGGCTGTTATTCCTTACGGCCACAGATATACACATACATACTCAGTTATCAATTGTTGAAAGCGATTTAGATAGAGGTTAGGCAAATTTGGCCTCTCTGTGTTACCAATATAACACTCTTGCTATTCAATAAAATTATATATATATTATTCAAAACACTATTTTTCAATATTTTATATCAATTCATATTTTAATAACTTCATCAATATTATTTGTAAAATTAAAAACTATCAGGTTTTCTGTAAATGATTCCCATTTTAACTTGGAAAATAGTCCTCCTCATCGCATTCTTATAGTAATGAAATTCATACTATCGCGTCCACAAAAGTTCCAAAATACGTCTTTTGAGAACCTCAAAAAAATGCAGAGCGTGTGGATCTGCGGATTACTCAAAATTTGTAAAAATCGTATTAAATATTAACAACGCAACATATGGCACAACAATCACGAATATTTAAATTCACAAATTACTCATATGCTTTTTTTGGATTATTTTGCCGACATTGGCCCACTGCACACTTCATTGTTTACGTTTTGTTTTCTATCAAAAACTCATTACAATTGTTGCAAACCGTTCACACGAAAACGTTCACTATTGCATTTTGTATTATTCCAAAGATTCCACACCGTGTTGGTCAAATTTTCGCGTTAAATAGTAACAAAATTCAAAAAATGCCGTTGGCCAATCAAATTTTTCATAACAAATGAAAATAATTTTAAGGTGCCCAATTGACATAGGATTCAAATTTAATTTTTAATTTTTATTTCAAGATGAGGAAAAATACAAGGAGAAGCAAGATTTTATTTTAGCAAAATTCTGCACATGTCATTGCAGAATTGGCAAAAATTGATTAAACTGTAAAAAAATATGTGTATAAACGTGTTTTCAGTCTTAAAAAGGAATATACGCACGAATAATACAAATAAAATATTGCACTCTAAAATGGTCACCTTATATTTTTTCACCAGTGACGTCATCAGCCGGATGTCGTAATCTTTATTTTATCATTCTTGGTCCACACTCACTTTAAAGGCATTACCATCTATGTATTTCAACCAGCCTCAGCCGGTACAGCCACCTATCGGAAAACGGCGGAAGCAAAGTTGTACACCTGATATGTATGACCAATTATGATACCACAAATCCATGTGTTTGAAATGTCAGTGTGAAATCATTTTTTCTTTAGACTATTTGTCATTGCCGACTGAACCTCGAACCTCAAGATGAAAAGAAAAGGGTTTTTATGACTCTGCAGTATCATAAGAAGACTTGAAGACAAGCAAGTTGAAGACTTCAGCTTTACCAGCTTTAAGACTTTTTTTGTTAACCCTGCTGTTAGGTTAGAAAAGGGACCATTTGGTCCATACTGCAATTTTCGTACAAAACAACAATTTATTCAAATTTTTGGGATTTATTTTGGTTCATTCATTCTTTACTCAACATAACTGATGTAAAAAATAGTTAATAGTTAAATAGTTAGTCAAAAGTTACAAAGGAAACAAGCCAAAAATTGGACCAAATGGGCTTAACCTAACAGCAGGGTTAATAATGTCATTAAAAAACTCAAACATTTTGGGCAAACATTTTGTCACAAAGGGATTAGGTCGCATTCTTAAGCATTCTTTTTCATGCAAATGTTTCCTATTCAAATCTTTTAGTTTTCCTTTCTCTCTGATTTTCTGTACAATTGGAGCATCAGTTTCCTGCAGACTCATATCATAGTAATAGTTAATCAAATATATATCAATAATTTGTACTGGGATCGTGATAATCTCTGTCAACATTATATTTGTGACCACTTCACCTCTTAGGAGTCTAACTATACAATACAAATGTTGAGAATTTAGAGGGTCTTTTTGTAGCTTTAAAACTTTTTCTCTGCAAAAGTACACTGTTTTTATTCAAAGTATTGTCCTTCGTTTTCCCATCGTTTTTCTTTCAGCCAGCATACAGATTCTGCTTTTGAGGTCATACAAGAATCAACAAATTTTTTGGGTTCTTCGTAATAAGTCAAGTGGTGCTCAGTCAGGCCATGAGTCATAGACCGGAACAAATGTTAAAAGAAGCAATTTCTGATGAATACACCAAGAAAGATAAGACATCCAATTGAAGCGCATCCAGAGTTTCCTTGACACTTCTCAAAAATTGCGCACAATTGTTGAAATTATGATAGCACAAAAAAGTATGGTGTTTACATTTAAGCGAAATGACATGATGCAAAAACAATAACAGTGGACTTAGTTCAGACTTTATGTGGTAGGAACAGTGAAACAGCTATGGAACTTTGAGTCTCTGTGAGGCGCTGTTACCTAACTTGCATAATTTTTTTGTAAATGCTTCAAAACCTATTTGTACTCTCAATAAGTAGACGGACAGACACATTTACATATATAACAAATATATAATAGATGTTGATCGTTTCTGTCAATACCCCATTTATATAAAAATTTGCATTCATTTGCTTTCTTTTCAAAGCTCATATTTCCACAATGCAATATTTCTTCTGAACGTTTGCAATTGTGTTCGTAAATATTGTCTTGCAACATTTAATCGAAGCACATATTAATATATAAGTATGTAGGCCTCAGTGTGCAATGTTTGTACAGCAGCTGTTGCCCAACAAAGACGCAGAATAGTTTAGGATATCGCGCAGTTCACTCATATATTTCGAAACAAAAACCTTTTTCGAATAGAAAATAGTGCAACAGCACACATGCGATCGATTCAATGAGTATTGTACTCACACCAGAACATTCTAGTATCGTGCAGAACCTATATCAATATACTTAAGCGTCCATTATTCCAATTAAAAATGTGAAGAGGAAGTTTATGCGGTATGAGTGCCGACTGATTGACTGATTAGGTGGGCTGCTGACTGGCTGCTACGCGGACGGGCTGACTCGGGCTGATCGACCGACTGTTTGCCAACGTCAAACAATTATGGCACACAATGCTCGTACGTGCGTTGTGCAGCGATAAAGTGTGTGTAGAGTTATCCAAATGGATGTCACACCAACTCGCACACGCGTACACGTGATTCCAATTTGTGGCTCAAATCTTATCGCAAAATCGTCGTGGCGCAACACTCGAGTTAATCATATCTTTGCTAATGACTGCAAGAAGGTTTCAAAAGTTTTGCCTATTATAATTTCATAATGCTTTATGCCTTTGCTTTATTTGTTTTTAATCGAAATATTCTGATTTCATTGAATTACGCTGTTAATTATTTTCCGCCATAACAACTCACTTATCGCTCGTTGTAAATCTTGTGTCTGGTTACAGTCGAAGATGCCAAAAAATACGCCTTCAAGCTGCGTCAGAAATCGTTGACCTCAGCCGATGGCGCCGACGCGCTGCCCAGCAGCAACGACACCACCGTCAGCGGAAGCGTTCACAATCGCGACAACGATTTCAGTGTCTTGACCAGAGACGATGTGATACTCGCCCAGAAAGGACTCCCCCCGCAGCAATACGACGCTTTCGTTCTATTCGCCGACGCCGACATCGAACAGGCCGCAGAGATTCAGACGAAATTCGAGGAAAATGAAAAATTCAATTTCAAGGTTCGTTGCTAGTGCCGCGTAAACAAACAACAACAACAATAAAAAATGTTGTTTTCATGTTTTTGTTTAGCTGTGCTTCAAGAATCGCGATTTGCTGGGCGGCGTACCGTTCCCGCACAAGGCCCTGTCCGAGCTGATCGAGCAGCGCTGTCGCTATCTGCTGGTCATCCTAACAACGGAATTTCTCAAAAGTCCCGAAAATACATTCTTAATGGATTACACGCACGAGCTGCAAATCCGTAAGCATTGCTGACTAATTTGTTTATGGTCGTCGCTGTCCAAAGTAAACAACTAATTGCGTTTGTTTGGTCGTTTAGGCAATAACACACGTAAAATTATTCCATTGATCTATGAGGACTCAGATGTCTTGCCAAGAACTCTGAAAATGTATACATATCTCAAATACAGTCCCGTCTCCAACGGCCTTTTCGATTTCTGGAGCCGACTGGCTGACTCCATACGCCGCACCTACAGTGCAACCGACATGGTTCCCACATACGGAAACACAGAAGTTGACAAGTGAGCTGCGCGCCGCAATGCCCCCAAAGAGCGTTTACTAATATTTCTTATTTTTGGTTTTGATTTTACAGTGTGCCCTGCCGGCAGATCTCAAGCGACACGGGCTACGCTAGCCTGCCCAGCCCACGCACTCCATCACCCACCACGCCCATACCCAGCATCAATATCAATGGGCATGCCTACGTGGCGGACGACGATCTGGCGCAAAAGAAGGACCGTCAGTTTATCAAGCACACAACGCTGCGCCAGAACTCAAGCAACTACAACAAACTGAACCATGTCAACGGGTTCGCGCTGCGCAATGCGCACTCCACAAGTCAACTGAATGCTGGTTGCGCGCCCAACAACAAAATCAATAACAACAACAACGTCAGCATGAGTGATCTCAGCACAGTGGGCGAAGCGAAAAAGAAGAAGAAGAAGCCCATTAAAGTGGTGCTCAAGAGGGTCTTTAGCCGCAGCAGCCCCAAACTGCAAGCGACCGCCGAGTAGCATTTGGAATTGCAAACCGCACATTTATTATACAATTTCCTGAATGTATTCCGCCTGAAAGCCTCGTCTCGTTTCGTACTTCCACTGGCAAGTGCACGCACACGCAGGCCGTACGTACATTTGTGTCTGTGCCAAAGGTGTTGCGCCTCCTTCTCCTCCTGTTTGTTGACTCGTTCGTTAGCAGCTATAGCCCTAAGACGTCCAGTGCTCGCGTATACAAATTATATTGCAATCTGCGATTCAACACGCGCACACACACAATTCCTTAATATACTTTTTTGCATTTTCTTTGTCCGGGACAATGCTATTTAAGTTGTGATTTTACGAAATGTATTCTGCACAAATTTTATTTCTTATTTATTATCATACATATACATATACCTACACGCATACATATTGTGGAATATTGAGAGCTCCAAACCGAAAAGTGCTTTATGAATCAATTATTATAATTATACTGAAGAAGAAATTGTACTAATTTAAGACAACGAATAAAGACAATAGAGTGTTATGAAATGCAAAAACAACAACAAACCCCAATGCCATTTCTTATTGCGGATTTAGCACCCAAAAAGTGCTAATGATGTCGATGTGTTAAAAATTTGGCACGAACGAAGATTCGGTTTGCGCGTGGAAAAGACAATTGTAGGAAATTTAAACTGCAGATTATACAGAAATAAGTCGAATTGGTGTCAACGTCAAAGCAGACGGAACGGAAATGCCGCAGCTGATAAAGAACAGCGTATTTCTTGCAATCAGTACAACTATGAAGTACCAATTGAGAAAGAGAAAGAAAGACCAACTAGAATCGAGAGTTTAAAAAGATTATGTGTCAATGTTGCTAGCATGTTTTGATCAACGCTTAAAGCGCCATCCGGTCTGGTATCAATACTTGCTCTTTGTTCAAGCGCTCTCTGCACTTTTTCTTAGCACAAAAATTAATTGTTACCACTGTGCCGCAGCTTATTTCGAGCCCAGCCGAAAGTCGATTACTTCAAAGTCGATTAGGGCGAAGCTTCGTTGTGACTTAGTTGCCGGCACTGAATCAGCTGTGCGTCTCGCATTTGCCAAGTCTCGGAATAGTGAACTTGTTATTATTTATACACGCAAATTAATCATGAAACACTAATTCGCAGCGTGAATAATTCAAACGTCCACCAACAACAGGTAAATGTATTTATAGTTCACAACAAAAAAAAAGACAAGAACCAGTTGCTGCCTAAAAAATTACTTCTTAGCTGACGCAGCCGCTTCTATCTAAATTCCAGTTTAATGCAAAAACTGGAAGCTTCACTTGTTTTTGGAATTTTTTCGCATCTGGATCGAAACCATAGCATGGGATAAAGCGCGAAGCACGTGAAGATGAGTAACTCAAGTTCGATTCTGTTTGCCAGTGCTGACCACGAAGTGGCCACTCGGCTCTTTCCGTACACGCCGCTATCCGAGCTCGGTGCCGAGACACGCCTGCAGCTGTCCGAATTGCTGAATTGCCAGAAATATCTGCGCGCCGAGAACGGCTACGAGCGCGACTGGCGCGGCCTGGCCGAGTTGGCGCAGGTGCGCAGCTTCTGCAACAATTTCAGCAACGATCCGATGGCGATTGTATTGCAGGAGTGGAGTGCTCGGTATCCACAGTCGGCCACCTTTGCGCAACTGCAACAATATCTGGGCACCATCGATCGTTGGCATGTTTACGAGGATATTTTGGAGAATTTGGGTGAGTCCCCTACTAATTCTAACCTCTAATGGTGTTCTAACCTCAATAATGAAAGTGTATTTTGGCCCACAGTCATTGATGCGCTGGCCTTCGCGGCCAAGTTGCATGAGGCCGCTGCAGCGGCGTCCATCGAGGCGGCCGCAGCCGCTGCCACACCGCCAGAAGCCGCAGCACCGACGCCACCAGAGCATGAAGAGTTCAGTCCCTCAGCACCGCCGCCATCTGAGCAGGAAGAGATGAACAACTCATCGGAGCACAATGCAGCGCCAGTCAATAGCAACACGCCAACCAATAACAACAACAACAATGACAACATCAACCGCGAAATATTGGAACGCGAGAATCGCCTGAATGCAGCAGCAATGCCTTTGAATGCCAAAACCAATGAGGATGCCGAGCAGCCCGAAGCACTGGAGAAGGTGAGCCCGCTGACGCGACACGACATAGCGCTGGTGCAGCGCGGCATGCCGCTGCAGCAATACGACGCCATTGTGCTGTACGCCGATGCCGACATTCACTTTGCTGTGGAGTTGCAGATGAAGTTCGAGCAGAATGCAAATTACAAATTCAGGGTTAGCGTACATCAATGTCCAAAAACGCATTCAACTAATGTCAGTTGTATTGCAGCTCTTCTTCAAGAATCGTGATCTCTTGGCCGGCGCCTTCTCGCATGTGGCAATAATCGAGTTGCTGGAGCGTTGCCATTACTTGCTGCTGATATTGACCAGAAATTTTCTGGCCATACCCGAGAATCGCTTCCTCATGCACTACGTGCAAAGCGAGCAAATACGTAAGTGAACTTCTGTACAAATGAAAGTGTGCAATTTTCATGACGATTGCAACTTTGCAGAGGACAACACACGCCGAATTATACCGCTGGCCTATGACAATTGTTTGCCCAAAACTCTGCGCGGCCTGCACACGCTCAAGTATAACTCAAGTAGCGAGAACTTCTGGCAAATCTTGGCCGACTCCATAAGCGCACCGCAATCGATGCCCTTTATCAGTTCCAGTCAAGTGGACATGTGAGTTGTTCTTGTTTGTTATATCTCAAAATGCATTGTGTGATTTTTTTTCGTAGCCAAAAACCCAGTCCATATGTGCCGAATGCATTTCCGCCACCCTCAGCCCCGGATCTGTCCACTTTCTATCAAGGACCGCCAGGCCAAATGCCACTGACTGTACCGCGGGTCGGTTTAAGTGCACAAAGCAGCAGTGCCGACGAGAAGATCATACAAGCTGTGCAATATTTGCAAGATCGCGACACAGCCGCCAAAACCAAGAAGAAGCGAAAACCAATGACGGTGCTAAGGCAGATCTTTAGTCGCTAACACATATAATAACACATGCGCCATTTCTTGCCCCCTCTGGATGGATGACAAGATGACTGTGTTGTCGAGTCTAAACCAGATCAATGCGTCATAAACGCAGTGATGGCCAGCGAGCATAGCGCAGTTCAAAGTCAAACTGCCTTAAGAAAGACGATAGGAAAGCTTTCAGAAGTTGACAAAGTTTTCCCATTGGCTTTGCATACTTTTAGCATGATTTGAATTTGTAGCGCTGGTCTCACGCTTTACATAGCTTTACCAATCTGTATCGTATATGAAAATTTAACTTATATCGTATATCGTTACGAAGAAAATTGTAATGTATAAATAATGCTCGTTTTTAGTGTAACTATAAGTATTCGTTTGGTTCTTATTATTATTTTTATTACTTTTGACTTGCCAAATTTTTAAGTATGCGTTTCAAAGCAACGATAATCGTTTGTGCTACAGGAAAGCCTCAAAAAATAATTATATGTGTACGTAAAAGCCATGATTCAAAAAATATATATATATATTTTAGTAAGCAAATATATAAAAAATAAAATAAATATTTTCAATAAAAAAGTTGTTTGTGGTGGAAAAAGTACATTTTCCCCTAAAAGAAATTTACATAGTGCGATCCAAAGTAAAAATGTAACTAAGAACTTTTGAAATGTACTTTAGTATTTAGTACTTTAGGCACATCTTTTTCCGATTTCTAGTTAAAATTTTATGACAGTTGGTTCACTGGAAGCAGAGTTATTGCGACTGGAGTGTCGGTACGTTTGTGTCATGGATACAAAAATTAGCATTGGTCAAAGTCAACATTGAACACTCATTTCACCTGCTTTTGGACCGTACAAATCGGTGTATTGAGTCCATAGGGAACTAGCTAGGTAGAGTACAGAAAGTGTTTTTAAGATATGCACTTCGATCTTTGAGATTTGTTGACCCTGTTCCGTCGTACTACTCTATGTGCTCTTTTATTGCATATCAAATCCCTCGAAGACAGGAGGAAGATTCTCTGTATGACCTTTGTATTTGATTTAGTTACTGGTGGTATTGACTGTTGCTTCATAGAATCAATTTTCATGTCCCTGCCAAACAAATTACTTTAAATAATTTGTACTAATCCGTTATTAGTCTGTAAGCTACTTAATGTATAGGGTGTTTTTTTTAGAGGTTTGTTTTTCGAATAGAGATAAAACTGGCATTTTGTGGTCAAATCTGGCAACTCTAATGTCATTTATGTTCAGTTTGGTTTGCCATTTCATCATGAACAGGTTGACAAAAGAACAACGCTTGCAAGTCGTGCAAATTTATTTCGAAAATAATGGTTCAGTTCGCGAAGTTTACCGCAAGCTCCGTCCATTTTGGTCGACATAATCGTCCATCAGAGCAATTAATTCGGTTAACCATGGGTCGTTTTCGCACTACGTTTACTCTATGTGATAATACGCAGAGACGAGACGTCGTAGAGCAAAATGTTGAAGAGGACCCGAATGAATCGATTCGCCACCGTGCACAGCAATTGGAGCTTTGTCCCTCAACTGAAAATTGGACCTGTAGAATTGGCTTTATTCGAGCCAGCCGCGGCGGCCACATGCCCGAAATCATATTTAAACATTAATGGCATAAAATTATCCTTCCAATAAAGCCAAATTGATGGACATTAAAACGATTTTCTTGTGTTTTATTTCAATTCGAAATTCTATACCTCTAAAAAAACACCCTATACAATAGACTTAAATAAATGAATAGATTAAGTGTTCAGTGGCCGCCTTTAGGCCATCATTTAGGTCATGTGGCCCACTGTGTTACCACGTGAAGGGTTGCTCCGTCTATATTAATATTGCTCGACGATGAAAGCCACCTGGTAGTTTTGGCAAATTCATCGATACGGCCTGGGCATCTTCTCTAGATCCGCTAGACAACTAAAGAAGTGTTGTGCTAAGAATCGGAGGCGAGTTCTCGCAAGCGCCGGGCAATCGTAGAGGAGTTGTACAACAGTTTCATTATAAATCAGACCAAATCTTTTGTTGTGTTGGCGAATAAGGCAGAGTCCAGTTATGAATCCCACACCAATCCCTATAGAGGGTTTGTTTAGTATGATCAATTTCCAGATCTGACTTCCTGTATTGCAGGGAACTATTTTTAATTGAATCAGTTTCACCCATGTATATATCTGTGGCATTTTGACAAAACAACTTATGTCGAAATAGCTCAAATTTCCAGTTTTTTAATCATAAAGAAACAATTTCAAGATGCTTCTTTTGGTGTAATCGGTTTGTTTCTATGACATTTAGTTACAGAGATATGACGTGTATAATTTCATAATTTTCTCGAGTGTTGTATGAGATTTGCTCTACACCTTATAAGTATTTTCGCTCTCCTGAACATTTTGAAAATTAGACTTAGGTTGTTTTGTCAAAATGCCACATATCTGTAGTACTTCTATATTGGCAGCAACCTATCTTCACAATAAGTTTTCATTCAGAAACCAAAGGGAGACAAGTGATGAGACAGAAAACACGAAATTTTGTGAATGTGTTTCTATACGTTTCTATACTATGCAAATCCAGACAAGACGGACTTAGTTCTTTTTACAACAAAGTACAAGATCCCAACCTGGCATCCCCCCAAACTGAACAACACTACACTCACTCCCAAAACATCTGCAAAGTACCTAGGAGTCATTTTGGATAGTAAACTGTCGTGGAGGTTGAATGTGGAAGACAGGAAAAGGAAAGCCCTAAACGCCTTATACGCTTGCAGAAAAACGCTCGGTAAGACTTGGGGCTTATCCCCCCGTCTCACACATTGGATTTACACTGCAGTCATCAGACCCATTTTGCTCTACGGGATCTTGGTATGGTGGACCGCGGTTGATAAAAAGACCTATGCTAAAATACTCGAGACTGTACAGAGAGCCGCTGGGTTGTGTATAACAGGCGCAATGCGCACCACTCCAACAGCGGCACTGGACAAAATCTTGGGATTCTATCCAATTAATCTGACAGCAAAAAGCGCCGCTAAGAAGGCCGCGCTGAGACTAAAGGTAACTGGACAACTCACGCTACGACCCTACGGTCATAGTAGGATACACGCAGGGGTAGGCGACAGCTCAGACTACGCTATACCTCAAGCCAATTTTGACTTCAAACCCAACGTGGTCATAGAACCAGATGGATGGCGACAGGGGCTTGAACCCAGCCGTCAATCCTACAACCTTTTCACGGACGGATCTAAGATGTCAGAGGGTGTGGGATCTGCAGTTTTCTGTTCGGAGCTTGATCTACAACAGTCTTTCCGGCTCCCGGATTACTGCAGCATTTTCCAAGCAGAGGTATTCGCTGCCACAAGAGCGGCGCAACTAGCAATGGAGCGCACTCCTCTGAACTCTCGAATTAACATCTATATTGACAGTCAAGCAGCCATAAAAGCGGCAGCTGGGGTAATGTCAAACTCGACATGCGTACGGAACTGCAGAGCTAAATTAAATGAACTCTGCAGCAACAGAGTAGTTACTATTTATTGGGTACCGGGGCACAAAGGAGTTGAGGGAAATGAGAAGGTTGATGCGCTCGCCAAAGCCGGGGCACGGCTGCCTGCGGTTAGTGTGCCAGACATCCATCCACCCCTCTCCACGCTCAAGATGGAAATTGAAAAGAAAATGATTCGTGAGGCGGCGTCCATGTGGGAGGGATCTACATCTCACAGGACAGCAAAAATCATGCTTCGCGCGTATAATGACAAAAACACAGAGTTTGTACTATCACTCCAAAGAGAGGACTGCAAACTACTAGTTGGGGTACTCACGGGACATTGTCTCACCCCGTCTCACGCTGCCAAACTTGGCTTGGCACCAAGTGATGCATGTACAAGATGTAGTGAAGACAATGCAAAAGGCACCCTGGAGCACTTGCTATGCCACTGTCCCGCTCTCTACAGATCACGGGTTAGCTGCCTCGGATCCGCGTCGTTCCCTTCACTGGAAAGAATTGCAGAGCATAAAAGCGGCGACTTACTTAGATTTGCCAAAACGTTCTTGAAAAACTACTTATAGGTCTGGGACTCCAGTATCTTTTGGTACCACTATGGACCATTACTTGGTCTATGTGAGACCCCTTCGTGGGTCGGCCAGCCTAACCTAACCTAACCTTCTATACGTGTATACATGAGCACTTCTACACATGAACAATTGCCAAACTGCTCCAGGGGCGGTTGAAGGTAGGCCGGTAGGTAGGTTGAAGGTAGGCCGAAACGAAAAAATGTTTACAAATTGAAAGTTTAACTTATTTTGAAGAAATTCTGTCTTGTTTTCGTAAAACAAAGTACCTGCAACAAGTATTAAAAGACAGTTTGGAATAAAACTAAATATTGCATTGCTTTGGTTTTTATTATTTAAGAAAACATTGAAGAAACTTATTGATGTGCAAACAATATTAATTTTGTAAACTTATTTCTTACGTATACAGATTTTATGTCTTCACATTTTTTGCTCTCATGAAATAACTGAGTATTTATATAAACATTTATAATAGATTTTATTAGCTGTGCCTTGTGGTCGTTAAAAAAGTCTGTGTCGTTTAAGAAATTGTCAAAATGTATGTGGCCGTCTATACACTTATTTGAAAATACAGCTCCAAGGCATGGTAAAATTTTGGTAATTAAGAACTGATCTCGAGCCCTTAGTACAAGCCGAAATTGCATCCAACGCTTGTTGCGTGAACCCCGGGGAACCGTCCACATTTGTATACCACTTTCTTAAAGTGGAAGAACTGGGGAGTATAGCTTTCCACGTTTCTCGAACGTAGTTGTACGCTTTTGGTGAATAAGAATGTAAGGTCAGCGCAAAACTTCTAATTTGCTTTTCGTACACTTTCAACCCCTTCAACTTTCTTGCAATCGTCAATTTAATTGTTTCAGGTAAAAGATCCTAGGTAGCAGGAATTCAGGCTTCAATCAATCGATAACCTAAATCTGAATATCCTAATTTGATGCGAAGAGCTTCGCAATTGATTCAATATTGCACTATAAAGGAATTTCCTGGTCTCTATTCCATAATATATGACCCAACTTATATAGAATCAGATGCAAGAACCCCGCGCCAAATATACTTAAAAACACTATTACTAATACTATTTTTAATACAAATTACTAATACTATATTGCTATTAATATTCCTAATACTATTTACTAAATATTATTTAATTCGAATTTACGAGCATTTCTCCCGCGTCGGCGTCAATCAGTGTTTTCCCCGCAAATGAGAAATGAGCTCCTCCATGCTCGTGACCCGCTTTTTTAAGTAATTTCTTTAGTCTCGCAGCTGTTTTATGGTCTTTGTTTTTTTTGCAAAAGTCGATTTTATAAATTTGAGCATGCGGCTGGCGCGTTTCGGTGTGGCGAAGTCAGGTGTGCGAATTTCTGAAATGTATTTCGGTTCTGCGAATTTTCTTCTGGTCGATCCATCGTCTGTAGGACTGGCGCGTTTGGGTGTGGTTGCCCGGTTGGATGTGTTGTGATGTGGTGTTGTTGAACAGCTGCGTTTTGCTGCGCTTGAAGTACAGGTCTGGTCTGCCACTGAAGCAAAACATCACATGAGAATAAGGTTATTACTTATGTACAATAATGCATGTACGAGTATGCTTACCCAAATCATGCTCCCTGTCGACCAACCTACTCTTCTCTGCTTTTATTACACTGACATTACAAAGTCCGGGGAGTTTTAAAGACGGGATCGCGTCAGGTTTTAGATACCGTCTATTTGTTAAGTCTTGGTAGGCTTCATAAGAGAAGTGACTTGAGCAGAGGTAAATTTTGTCGCTGCTATCTACAGCGCCTAAGCCGCACGCATTCATCCATTCTGTGCGCAAATTTGCGTTTTTCGGAAATCTAGGGAAAATAAATCCATGTTTACATATATCTTTTTACATATCACTTGCTTACTTACATGTGCAAAATGCGATCTGCGCTTTTTGCTTTTCGGCAAACACAACAGCTTCTCACCATTTTTTCACAGCGAACTTTTTGACACTTTTGACATTTGTCAAACATTCGTTTATACGCTTTCTCGCTCATATTGCACTATAACAGCTGTTAGCTGTACTGTGATGTTGGCGAATGTACCTTGACATATGTCAAAAGTGTCAAAAAGTCCGGTGTGTTTAGGCGGGAAAAAAATTTACTGGAAAAAAATAAAATTTTTGTCGAAATTAACTGAAAATCCTACCTTTTTCTTCAACCGCCCCTGGAGCAGTTGATTTCTGAATGAAAACTTATTGTGAAGATAGGTTGCTTCCAATATAGAAGAACTAAAAATATATATGGGTGAAACTGATTCAATTAAAAATAGTTCCCTGCAATACAGGAAGTCAGATCTGGAAATTGATCATACTAAACAAACCCTCTAAAATCCCCAGCTTTGGGAATCATAACTGAACTCTGCCTTATTCGCCAAAAGCCAAAAGATTTGGTCCGATTTATAATGAAACTGTTGTACAACTGCTCTACGATTGCCCGGCGCTTGCGAGAACTCGCCTCCGATTCTTAGCACAGCACTTCCTTAGTTATCTAGCGGACCTAGAGAAGATGCCCAGGTCGTATTGATGAATTTACCAAGTTTCAGTCAAATGAGGTCTCTGCTTTTCCATTGCCTACTGAGACCAAAGTAGCAACTGTAGACAGGAGTTGTCTTTAGTTTAGCCTTCAAGCTGACATCACTTTCGGTGTTAAAATGCATAACTTCTCAACTTTTACTATAGTCATCACCTGGAACCCTACAAGCTGTGCGTTCCACATTATTGTCAGCATTTCCTTTGCTTTGCTCGCATTTAGATTCAAACCCTTTTTCTCACATTTCCTGTTTGATAACATTTTGCTTGATGCCATTTCCATATCGCTTTTGCCAAATAAAAATCATGCAATATTTTTTTTGTAATTTTTTTGCATTTTATTATTTTCATCATAAATAACTTTGTTGTTGTTTTACTTTGTAATTATGTATTTTTCACTGACTCTCAGCATCAGCATTTCCACCAATGTTTCAATCATCAACTGCCGCTTCAACTCTGCGCGCTTCATTATCATCATCATCATCAGCATTATCATCATCATCATTACCATTATCATCATTATCATCATTATTATTATTATTATTACTATTTTTTCTATCAATTTGTTTTACTTGTTGTTACTGTTTTTGCTTTTGTTGCATTTTTTTCGTTTGCCGGTTTTTTTTTTAATGTGGTTGTTGTTGTTAGCTTTCGGTTTATATGGTATTTCTGTATGTGTGTATGTTTGTGTGAGTGCGTGTAATTCAATGTTATTTAGTCAATTTTCTTATTTTATTATATTTGTTTTGTTCTTTTTGCGTGCTGCTTCTGTCCATTTTTTTGCCCCCTATTTACTTATTTGTTTTCTGTTTTCCATTTTAATAATTGTTGCTGTTTGCTGCTGTGTTCGCTGTTGTTTGTTTGTTGTTATTCTTTTTCTTGTTTTTATTGTTATTGTAAGGGTTGTCTTGTTGTTGTTGTTGTTATTACTATTTAATAATAATAATATGCACGTACACTTCATGTGCTTCGGTTTTGCTTGCAATTTCCTAACCGCTGCGCTGACACTGCTGACTGAATCTTTGCGCTCATCTTGGCGCCGGTGTTTTCTCAATGTTTTCATCATTTTGTTATTTTTAATTGAAATCAATACATTAATAATAATAATAATACTTATGCTAAATTAATATTTCCACCCGTGCTTCACACTATTGGCGCATTTTTGCCGCCTCATTTTACTGTTTCATAAATGTTTTGTTTCTGTTTTTCTTTCAGTTTTATCATTTACTCACTTGTTTGCTTTATTGGTATTAATTTATTTTTATTTTTTTTATTACATTTGTGTGTGTGTGTGTTTTTTGGTTGGTTTTAGTTTTCCTTTGTTTTTATGAAGTAACAAAATTAATAAAAACAATTTAATTGATCAAAAATTTTTTTTTATAATTACAATAGTAAACTAGTTTTTATTATTATTATTTTTCAATTTTTTTATTTTTTCACTTATTCTTCGACCTCATTGTTGTTCTTTATTTTTCAATTTTCTGCATTTATTTAATTAGTTTTATTCTTCACTTTTCAACTAATGCTACTTTTTTCACTTTGCTTTGTTCATTTATTCATGTATGCATGTTTGTCTGGCTGTGTGTGTGTGTGTGTGTGTGTTGTGTTTCTTTTATCATTTTGTGATGATAATAAAAATGATTTCAATTTATTCTGCCTTTTAAACGCTAATTAAATTTCTTCAACAGTTTTTTTTCACTTGATTTTGTTTTTGTTTTTTTCAATTATCTCATTTTTTTCTGCTGCTTTTCAATTAAATTTTTTTGTTTGCTCTAATTTATAAATATTCTCATTTTATGTTGTTGTTGTTGCTTTTAATATATTTAAATTTTTACGTTCAACTGATTGCATTTACACCGCGAGAAATGAATGAGTGGATGCAGCTCCACAGCTCCGCTCACTTGGGGCCTCAGTATTTCTCTATGGGTTCTCCTAACTTAAACGCTACTGTTAAATTTTTTTTTGTTTTGCTTATTAATTGTGACAGTGAGTGAGTGTGGGTTTTTTGTTTTTGTATTGGTTGTGAAAGTGTGTGAAGAGCCGTGACTGTTTGGTGGCTTTGAAAAAGGGGCGGGGAAAACATTTGGTTTTTGTTTCTCTTCTACAGCATCTTTACCCTACACTCAAATGAAACGTAATGCTGTGACAGACAAGTGGGCGTGGCATTTGTGGAAAAATTCGTACACGTACTAGGTATGTACGTCCATGGGTCTATCTGTCTGTTTCTATTTCTGTCTGTCTGTCAATTCGTTCGGCCATTTGTGCTTTGCATCCATGTGGCCTGTCTTGCAGTCAATTTAACCAACAGTCAATTCAAGTGGAATAACATAAAAAAATCAATGTGCAAATTCTACTTGTCGTTGTTGTTGTTGGTTTTGTTGTTGTTTAGGTTGTAGATTAGTGTAGGATAAAAATGCTTACGTAGCACCGTACTTAACTTGCATTCATTATTTCACTTATTCATTTATGTACTATTCAATTATTTATCTATGTATTCTTCTATATTATTGTATTTTTCATAATTTATCTTTCTTTGCTGCGTTCAACGTTTCGTCT
The DNA here is from genome assembly GCA_963971225.1 of Melieria omissa. Taxonomy (NCBI): domain Eukaryota; kingdom Metazoa; phylum Arthropoda; class Insecta; order Diptera; family Ulidiidae; genus Melieria; species Melieria omissa. The sequence goes on from OZ020269.1 coordinate 12,405,468, forward strand.
TCTTGTTCTTACGTTCTCATTTAAAATCGTTACATTTTGAGTGAGTTGTTAGTTGTCTGCTTCGCTTGAATTTTGCTTTAGTTTGCCAAAAAGTTGAGAATTTCATTTGTTTTACATAGTTTTGGTAAGTTTTGTTTCTGTTTTCTGTTTGCTGAAAACGTTCAGTATTCACAAATTTTTTTTTATATAGGATTCTCGTGTCGATTCTTTACATTTACTTGAACTTTGTGAAAGATTCAAATGATCTCAATGTGGCGACTGAATGGCATCGTTCATTTTGAATGTGATGAAGAATTTTGTTTCCTAAATAGTAAACAAATATGGATAGTAAAAACGTCTTCTATTTAAAACAGTAAATTATATAATAAGAAAAAAATAATAGAAAAAATAATAAAAATATAAAAATAAATGAACAGTTGAAATTAGATGAAGAATCTAAATCAAAGGTATTTAATATGTAAATTTCGAAAAAAACACAACAAAGAAACTAACTTAACTTAGGCTTTAAGTTAAAAAAAGGGAAGGGTAGGTGTGACTGGTTGGCCCAATAGGCCTCACACAGCCTTTGTTGGGTCCCTAACGATACCACATGGAGTTCCTTAGAGATTAAAAGTTAAGAAAGCATTGATCACTTAGGATGCCTGTGTGTTTCGGATGCCTGCGAAGTTGAGCGTAAAAAGTCTTTTAATAATTTAAGTCAAATTGAGTTGACAAATAATTCAATGAATTGCTTACGAGATTCGTTCTCTTGTTGTTGCAAAATCACTGCAGAGACACTCAGCGGCTTAAGCACAAAGGTTGGGCATCACCAAGTCGCATGAATGCAGAAAATGCCAAGAAAATGGTGTCAGGGAAACCTTGGAGCACAATCTTTGTTTCTCTCCGACTATCTCAACACTAATAATAATCTCAACACTCACTTAGAGTAAGACGCATCTCTTGGTTAGATGAGATCACCAATCATGGCATTAAGTCACTGCTGCACTTTGCTAGGAACAGTGACATTCTCACCAACCACTGTAATTTCGGCCAACAACATTAAAGAACTCTAACTGATGCCGCTTGGGATCCAACAGAGTCTATACATTGCCGACCTGGTCGGCCAACTTATCTAACTAAACCTTGAGTGAACCTTAGAATTGGAGTCTGTTGGGGTCGTAATGAAAGATTCGAATTTTGTCATAAAACATTGAATATTAAAACATATAATAAATAATAATTTTCTAGTATTTGGATCTGCGTCACATTGCGTCATAAAACCACGTATATAACTAAATAAATGATCTCTAAAGTTATGAACAAATCCAAATTTTTATATTATTTGAGTCTGTTTGGACCGTTACAAAAATGGAAATTCAACACTAAATAAAATAAAACCTCAAATATAATCACATAGAATCATAAATTCCAATTTTTTGAGTCTGTTTGGGCCATTACAACTAACAAAAGTGCCTTAAAACTTCAAATATAACTAGAAAGATGATATCTTAAGTAATATAAAAATCATAGAATAAAACAAAGAATATTAAAAATAATAATTTCCTATTATTTGAGTCTGTTTGGGTCGTAGCAAGTAATGAAAACTCAACATTGCATCATAAAACCTCGTGTAAAACAAAATATATGGTCTCTAAATTTATGTAAAAATTCAAATTTTTATATTATTTGAGTCCGTTTGGGCTGTTACAAAAATGGAAATTCAACACTATGCCATAAAACTTCAAATATAATCACATAGATGGTTTCTTAAATTATGCAAAAAACCATAAATTCGTATTTTTTTAGTCTGTTTGGGCCGTAACAAGTAAGACAAATTCGACACTGCACCATAAAACTTCAAATACAACTAAAAAGATGGTCTCTAAAATTATTGGGTTGGGGAAAAAGTATTGAGCTTTTTTTTCTTTCACTTGACTTTTAAGTGTAATAACTTTGCAACGGTTAGCCACATCTAGAAACTTCAGAAACAATCAGCCGAATAATTGCGAAATTTTATTGAGATTTGAGCGTCGAGTTAAAAGTTATTATAAAGCAATATGAGTGAAATTTCGGAAAATAAATACGTTACATTTTAAAATTTTACTACGACGAAGGGAAGAATGCGACTCAGGCGCGTGAAAAGATTTGTGCTGTTTATGGTGAAGATACTCTATCTCAATCAACTGCCAGGAAATGGTTTGCTCGCTTTCGATCTGAAAATTTGGAAGTGAAAGATGCTCCTCGTTCTGGTCGACTTATCACCGAAAAAGTTTGTGAAATTCTGGCTAAGGTTCAAGAAGACCGTCATGTAAGCAGTCATGACATCGCTAAGGAACTGAAGATCGACCACCAAACCGTTTTAAACCACTTGAGAATCTCGATGTTTGGATGCCTCATGAATGAAGTGAAAAAAAATGTTTCCATTTGCGATTCACTCTTGAAACGAAACGAAATCAAGCCATTTTTGAAATCTGTGGTAACAGGTGATGAAAAGTGGATCACATACAATAATGTTGTTCGAAAACGATCTTGATGCAAAAAGGTCCTAAAACGGTCTCAAAACCAGGGTTGACGACAAGGAAGGTGATGCTGAGCGTTTGGTGGGACTACAAGGGAGTTACGAGCTACTACCGCCTGCCCAAACGATTGATTCCAACTTCTACTGCCAGCAATTAATGCGGTTGAAGCCAGAAATTGGAAAAAAGAGGCCGGAATTGATCAACAGGAAAGGTGTTGTGTTTCATCACTACAACGCTAAACCACACACATCTTTGTTGACCCGCCAAAACTAAAGGTCTTTGGCTTTTGGTTTTAATGCATCCACCGTATACTCCAGACATTGCACCCTCAGATAACCATTTGTTCAACACGCTCTTGCTGGAAAAAATTAGTTTCAAAAGAGGACTGCGGAAGACATTTGGACCAGTTTTTCAAGGATCCACACCCGGAATTTTACAACAAGGGAATAAAGCTCTGGCCGAAAAATGGCAAAAGGTTGTCGAAAAGAATGGACAATACTAGGAGTAATAGAATGTTTTTTTAATTAAAAAGAAATACTTTTTCTTCAACCCAATATGTAATAATTATAAATTTTAAAATTTTATATATTATTTGAGTCTGTTTCACTGTTCACTGTTTTACACTGTGTCACAAAACCTAAAATTTAGACTGTCTTATGTTATGAAAAACTTTCCTAAGTCTCCAAAGATACCTTTGCGCCATTCAACCAAAAATTCTTAAAACCTCAAATATTACCAAAAATAAACTCTTTAAAGTTGTATTAGAGCCTGATCTAATGGTCAGAGCTGAGACCATTTGACATGGATTTTTATAGGTTTTGTTATTCAATGAATCAACATTTGTTGTTCTTTCTTTGTTGAAACAATGAGCCAAACACAGTACTAAGACTTTATTGTTTTTTTATCAGCCAAATCCACTTAAACTTGAACTATTTCAAAACTTAAACTATTAAAACTAAACAAAACTATTAAAACTACAAAACAAATTCTATAAAAATCCTGCAAATATTTAATTGTTTCGCCTCAAACTTTTCTCATGCCTCCGATGCCATTGAGTTCGCCCCGTAATGAGAAAGTGGCGCCAATCATATTCCAGTACTTTAGCGTTTGAACGTTTTTCTATATGTTTCCTATGTAGGTATGTATGTTGTTATGTATGTACTACAATAATTATGATCTTCAATTTCGCTTATGCGTTACAAATTTCAGTGATTTAATTTTAGGTTTCTTTTTGTTTGTGTTAAATTTTTCAATTAGTTTTTTCATTTCCATTTTTTTACTAACTACCCCTCGCGCAATGAGTCCTAATGTACGAGGAGCAGTTTTGTGCCTTGGACAAATATTATGTAAATGTTGCAGCTGCTTGCTGTTGTTATTGTTTTATATATCAATATATTCTTTTTTCATTTTTTATGAATCTAATTTTCGACCAATTTTTATGCTTGTTTTCGCGTGTGTGTGTGTGTGTCTGTGTGAGTGATGTGTGTTTCTGTTTGTGTGGGTGTGAATGTTTTTGCCATTGGCAGTTTGTCATACAGATTGTTGTTGTTGTTGATTAGTTTACTGTTTCAAGTCATGCAGCAATGCCAAATAGCAGTTGTTATTGTTGTTGTTTCTGCAATTATTATTAGGTTCTCACAGTATGCTAAACTTTAATTCATTTATTTCTATTACTTTATTATTTTTGCCATTTCATTCTAACCACAAAACATGTGTATATGTGTGTGTGTGTGTATGTGAGTGTGTCTGCTTGGCGTTTTCCGTTTGGCATTTTGGTTTGTTTTTGCCTGAATTACAGCAATTGTTCTGGTTGTTTTACTATTGTGCCTCATTTTGCATGAATTTATATGAGAATTGTTTTGTCATTTTGAGCCGGTTTCATTTGTTGATATTTGTTGTTGTTGTGCATGAAGAATGTTTGTTTGTTGATGAAAATCAAGAAACCAAAACGAATGCCTCAATGCGCCTTTCATATTGTTCTAATTTATAGTAAGGAAAAAAGCTTATAATGGCAGTGTGTTTTTTTGTCTTTTGGGGAATTTGTTTCTCTCTCTCTCGACAACTTGTTCGATTTACTCCTTTGTTATCAATTGCTAAAAACAATTTCACTACGGGGACAAAAGTGTTACATAACGTTTTGCTCTCTCATGCGTTCATTTTACGTTTTTTTAGGTTTTATGTTGTTTTCACTTGACTTTGGTTTTAGCCACAACAGTCAACATTGGTTTTTTTTATTAATTACTTAATACGTTGTTATTGTATTCTACTAATTCTGATATTTATAAATTATGCGTGTTTTGTTGTTGTTATTGTTATTGTATTCTCCTTTTATTATTAATACTATGGCAGTTTTATCAAAACTTTTTTTTTCATCAATTATTGTTATTGTTTTAGTACATAAATTAAGGGACAATCACTTTGAATAGAATGAATGAAAGAGAAACTTTGAATTTTAACTAAAATAAAAAGTCATAGATGATTACTTGAACAGCTTGAACAATTTTACTTGTGAAGGCATAATAAAGCGTAGAAAACAACTAAGGTTTCAGTACAAAAGTATACAAAAATTTTAAGTTCAAAAGTAAACACGCACTTTCCAATTGCATCGGCGTAGTTCAGTTGTTCTGTTGGCTTTTCTTTATATGAAATTTTAAAAGGTGTATGCGAATTAGTTGTTTACAAAGTGGACAGATTTTAGAGTCATTCTTAACAATAAAAACTATTATTTTTTTAAATTAATCTGATGTCTTTGCAGCAACTTGGAAACCTAAAAAAAATATTGTTAAACTCAAAAATGCGAATTTTTGTAAACCAAAATTTTAAGTTTAAAAGTAAACACACACTTTCCAATTGCATCGGCGTTGTTCAGTTGTTCTGTTGGCTTTTCTTTATATGAAAATTTTAAAAGGTGTATGCGAATTAGTTGTTTGGATTTGGTGTCCTTCTTAACAATAAAAACTATTAATTTTTTAAATTAAATAATTAATTAATTACTTGGAAACTTGGAAACCAAAAAAAAATATTGTTAAACTCAAAAATGATAAATTTTTGTAAACCAAAATTTTAAGTACAAAAGTTCAGTTGTTCCACTAACTTTTCTTTATATGAAATTTTAAAAGGTCTATGCGAATTAGTTGTTTACAAAGTGGACAGAGTTTAGAGTCCTTCTTAACAGTAAAAACAATCAATTTTTTAAATTAATCTGATGTCTTTGCAGCAACTTGAAACTTAAAAAAAAATTTAAAAAATATATAAAAATCTCAAAAATGAGAAGTTATTGTATATTCCAAATTTAAGATTGTAATGATTAATTTTGAATTGATTTCTGAACCAATATTTAACTTATTTGACAAAACCACTCTTAAAGAATGAAATGAGCGGAAGTCTGTGCTATCAATCAGTATGCCAGAGAAATTCTAAACCTTCACCCTCATCGGAAAAGCATTATGATAATGTCACATAGCCGCAATAAGAGCCTTGCATGCGTCGACATTTACCTCGAAGTTGGTATGGGAGACATCTAAGCTTCTCCAACAACTGTCAACAGTGAATCGGATAATAATAAACTGGATTCCAGCACATTGCGGCTATGATGGCAATGAGGATGCAGACAGATTGGCAAGGAAGGGAGCTGTAAAGCGACCATTTGGACCCGAACCGGTCTTAGGTGTCAGCAAATCTCATTGCAAAGGTTGCATTAAGCAAGAATACTTGATCAAAGCAAATGCAAGATGGTCAAAATCAATTGGTGTGGAATGTACCAAAGCCTTTTCCCGCGATACTCAAACAGAAATGCAAAATTCTTCACACCGGAACTAAAACTCATGACAGGAGTAATCAGCGGACACTGTCTGCTAAACAAACATAAGATCCGTCTGAAATTAACAGACAGTGAAATATGTAGATTTTGCATGAAGGATGACGAGACTTCCATACATCTGATCACTGAATGCCCGTCCTTAGTTCATGCAAGAAAGCAGGCACTAGGCAAGGAAATATTCCAGACTACTCATCTGTCTGAAATTGATCTCGCAAGAATCAAAAAGTTCTTTGAGAAAATAGGAGCAAATAGTCTCTTCCAGTACTGAACTCGGGCAAGGCACAATAGTTCAAAGTGGCATAGGTAGCCAATGTGTAGCCCCAACTAATCTTAATCTTAAAGAATGAAATCAAACAAAATCTATGATAACAACAAACATGTCATAAAATTAAGATAAATTCTGCAATAACACAAGTTTTGTAATGTTTCTTGTCTACTTACTAAACAAAAAAAGGTCAATCTTAAAGAAAGTTCAATCGAAAAGAATATTTTAAAACCAATTAATTGCAATCAAAATGAAAGCCGCTCACTGCAAATTTTTCAATTTCTAATTTTCTTTCCAATTTGCTTCCTTTGAGTCTTGCAAAGATAATGTCATTACAAATATTTTGATAAAATCTCAAAGCTTAAAGTTTCTTATTAAAATCTTAAATCCAAAAATATAAAAAAGTTATTTACTAAAATCTCAAAGTAGAAAATTTCCTACCAAAATCTCAAATATGTTTCAAAAAGTATAAAAAAGTTATTTACTAAAAATAGAAAAATCCCTAAAATCTTAAATCTGAATAAAAAAATATAAAAAAGTTGTTTACCAAAATCTCAAAGTAGAAAGTTTTCTACTAAAATCTCAAATCTAACTCAAAAAATATAAAAAAGTTATTTGCTAAAAGAAGAAATTTTCCTACAAAAATATAAAATCTAAATCAAAAAATATAAAAAGTTATTTACTAAAATCTCAAAGTAGAAAATTTCCTACCAAAATCTTAAATCTGAATCAAAAAATATAAAAAAGGTGTTTACTAAAATCTCAAAGCAGAATGTTTCCAACCAAAATCTCAAATCTAAATCAAAAACTATAAAAAAGTTCTTAACTAAAAGTAAAAAGTTTTCTACTAAAATGTCGAATCTTAATTAAAAAAATATATTTCTTAAAATCTCAAAGTGGAAAATTTTCAATTTAAATCTCAAACTATACTAAAAATTATAAAATCAAATTCACTGACAAAGCTTGCAGTGATGCACGAAAGCAGGGTTTATGAGTTCAAACCCGTAAAACTTTGTTAGTTGGATGAATTGTGAGTGTAAAACATGGTTTCAAATGGCCTTGGGCTCAAAAGTAGTTTAGTGAACCTACCCATTTTTGTTTATGTTTATAATATAAGAAAAAAAATTTGTAAAAGAAAATAAATTTAAAAAAGCTTGCCAAAGTGTTTGATATAAGAAAAATGTGTTAAAATAAAACTGAATATTAAATTTTCATTCATGCCATTTTTCAGTACTCTTTTTCCAAGGAACTAAACAAGAAAAAACTAAACAAGAAAAAATCTTTGCTTTTCCGCTTTAATGCCCTTTTTCCAATCAATTCAACAAAAAAAAATATGCCGAAAAATACAAAAATCCGACAAAATCCTTTCATGTAATTTTTTAATGCTCTTTCAGGTAAACTAAACAGGCTTAGTGTTCTTTAATATTGCATTCCGAATTTTCTTTAGGTGTGATTAGCTTAAAGCTTAGAGTACCAACGCTTCGGTCTAATCTGCTTTTTTCACTACTACACTGAACTCTTTGAAATTGTGTTCGTATTATTTGAAAAAGCCAGTAAATGTAAACGCCTTTTGAAAACATTTTCTGAAATTATTCTCAATCACTAAACAAGCTTTAAATGTTTTTATAGCAGCACATTGAATTTTGTTATCTAAACTCTATAGCAGGTTTTAAAAGTTTTCTATGTTGTAATACGTTATTATTTATGAAACGCCATTATGCTTTTAGGTATTTTCTACAAGTATTACAAACTCTATTTGAACACTTATGGAAGGGAAAATGTTTTACTTTTCTCCAAAAAACGAATATTAAAACGAAATTGCTATTGAACAATCAATTTCATGCATGAAATTGCAGTGAAGAGATGTTCATTTACATTGTTTCGAATTTAAATCTCTCAGAACTGTTTACGAATTTTATCTAAACACTAACATGAACAGATATTGTTGAAATTGGCAGCCTAGTTCTACAAATAACTAACGTGCCCACACATTCAGCTCAACGAAAGCGCCAATATGCGTCTTCGTTCAAACCAAACATGACATATTTAAAACACATAGAGATCCCCTTAATGCTTTGTCGCACATATTTATGAACACTTTGTTAGTGAACTTAGCAAAACTACAATCACGCATTGCATGCGAATTGCCTGCAATACTGTAAAAACGAAATTCCAACTAACCTGAGTTAACATGTACACAAAGTTTGGCTTAAAAAAGTACACACAGAGAAACTGCAAACAAATCACTTTTTAGATGTGTACTGTGGTAAATCAAATCGGCAAACAGACGAAAAAACTTACGCCTACCTACAACAGACCCGCATTTACCGTCTAAATACAGTTGACAAATTATCATTATTGTAAGTTACAACAGTGGTTTTGCAAGGAGATTCTTATTTTCTTCATTTTGTGCTACTTAGACTTAACAGAAATTTTCAGTAAAATGTTTTATAACCTTCACACTTGATTTGATTTGCCTCTCGCGCCTCGTCCTCGGCTTAGTCATTTTACTTTAGTTCATTTCTATAATAACAAATTGTTGCTGTTGTTGTTGTTGCTGTTAGTACGCATAGTAAGTGAGGGGGTGAGCGTGTGTATGTCACTAAATGCATCCTACTACCTAATGATGAGTGAGCAGAAGTGTTGTGGTTTTTGTTTTTGTTTCTCTTCGTATTGTTGATGAGTGTGTTTGCACTACTTTTTGCGTATTGTGCACATCGTTTCACTTGCCACTTGTTCACATAATCGTAATCGTAATAATACATATTCTTCGTAATAATTACATAATTAATAGTTACAACAGGTTCGCCCGTCTCAACTCCACATACATATTTATATGCATAACATAATAATAAATCACATTAGATTGCAGGTGTATGATAAAAAGTAACTGATTGTTTTCTCAAATAATTCCATTGGTTTACATTTTAGGTAAATGAGTTTTAACTACAAGCCGTGCTTGGTGAGTTCTGAGCTGAACGCGTCCACGGGTCTTATGTGTATGTGTGTGAGTGAGTGTGTGTGTGTGTGAGTGAGTTTCCTTAACAAACGAAAATCCACTGTCACAGCTGACTTGCCATAACATCTCATTCATGGTTTCTGTTTATTTGTTTATATTTTTATTTATTTTTTCATAGCCACATTTAGTGTCTGTCGTTTAGTCGCTATTGAGTTTTCCATTTGTTTTTCATTCATTTGTGTCATGTGTGTGTTTGTGTAGTTGTGTGTTGTTTTCAAAAATCTTACTGCACGTTGCTTGTTGTCATTTCATTTACTTTGCTACGCTTTGCTGCTGCTCTCACTTCTCACACTGCTCTCGCTTCTTTTCTCAATTATTTTCTACAATGTTTACCTTTTAATCTCATTTACTAAAATTGTTTCACTATGCTTTACTTATTTGTTACATTGGTTTTCTGTTTTCTGTTTTGTCTGTATTTTTCATGTTTAATTTTTTGGTTTCTGCTTCACTGCGCACTTTCTCACTTATTTGTTTTAAATTGTTTTATTAGATTTAATTAATTGCATTTCTATATTCTATCCTCCTCGTCCTCCTCCTCCACCTCCTCGCCGTTCTCCTCGACCTCCTCCTTGTAGCCGGGGTGCTCGGATATGGCGTAGTAGTTTCCGTTGTAGATCACGCCCAGCTCGCGCAGCGCGTCGCCTCGTATTGTCGCCTTTATCGTCCAATTGTAGCAATCGTCCGACTCCGACTCCCGATCCAGCCGCTCCACGTCCAGTATCTTCGAGTTGAGGCGCTCCAGTATGATGCCGATGTCCTTGATGCTCAGATGGCGCTTCTGGTCCACGGACAGCTGATCGATCAGCAGCAGGAATTTCTCGGTCGTCGTCTTGTCGTCCTCCATGACGGTGTTCTCCGTCTCGCTCTCGGAGCTGTCGCGCTCCGGCGCTATGTCCAGGAAGCGCACGTGCCCCTTCACGCCCGACGAGCGCCGCTGCATGCTGCCGCCCATCATAGGATCCACAACCGATGACATGGAGAGCGTTGCCTGCTGCTGCGGCTGCGGACTCGTGCTGCCGTCCTGTATGGGCGACGTGGCCACGCTCTTGTGCACCGCAATCTTGCGGCCCTCCTCGTGCAGCGCACAACAGTGGAAATCGCATTCCGTGGTGCTGGGGCTGCCCGCGCGGCTGGGCGTGTGCGCGTGGTGCGCACACTCGGGCGTGTGCACGTGCACCGCACCCACAGCACTGTCAAAGGAACCACCCTGCTTCGAGAGTCGCCTGCTGCTGCCCGGTATTACCACGCCCGGCGGCAGCACCACTCCGCCCGGATGGTATATGCTCGCCGGCCCCTCATCGCTGATGACGGTTATTTGGGGGCTGGCGTAGCGCTGCTGCGACGATTGTGACGACACCGATTTGTTGTCCAGCGAACTTTGCGCCGACAGGCCTTTCTTCGATGGTGAGTACTTATCCGATGACATGAGTCCGTTGCTGCCACTGGCGCCGCTACTGCTCGCGCCCATCCCACTGCCGCCGCCGCCACCACCCCCGCCGCCTCCGCCTCCGCCCTGACGCTGATCCCAGTGCAGGACCACCGTGACTCGACCCTTGTTATCCATAATCTTCCAAGATGGCGTCTCATCGTGTAGTTCAAGCGCATGAATCGTCTCACAGACGATCTTCGGTATAGCTGATATCGCTGCAAAACCAAGTAACAATAAAGTCAAACAATGGACGGACAATTTAATGACAATGACAACCTACCAGCTTTTATTACATCAACGCCAGTTGGATACCAGCGTTCTCCCTGCCTTAACAATAGTAGCACCGTGTTATTAGCCAATGTACGAAAATATTCGCCATCCTCGATTTGGGTTCCATCGCACTCCAGAACAACACGCACCGGTTCTGAGGCTGGAACCCCCAATTTATCCTTTCCTGTTTATGACATTCAAAGTTGATGTATTTTATACGAGTTTAATGAATAGTTTTTTTGTAACTTACCTCTTACTAATAGTTCCTCAAATGTTCCAACAACTACGCCTTTGCGCACATTTCGCCAACTATCCCAAATTTTAAGGGGTCTCTTGCCACGAGACTCCTGCAATAAGAACAAAATTAAAAAGAAATGTTTAGTTGAATTCAGTGTTCAAAATTAATAAAGATGCAATTTTGTTCAAATATAAGCAGAAAGTTCAACATATCAGTTATCAAGTTGCAAATGCTTAGAAATTGTAGAAATTGTTAGGTTAGGTTATTATAAAACTTAAATTTCGCCTCGATGACAAAGGTGCGACATTTTATTGTGAGGAACATTTAACACTTTTTTTTTTAGATTTTTAAAAGTAACGTAAACCCAGAATTGAGACTGTCAGGCTTATATGAGCTAAATTACTGAAAACATTTGTTTGAAAAGTACAAAAACTGTCTAAAATGTAAAATTTATAAATGCATTATAATTCCAAGATTCCATTAGAGGGTTACATAAAATAATGGAATCGGAAATCTTTTGAATTTATCACCATTTGAAATATTTAGTGAGACTGTGAGACTCACTTCTGAGAATGAAGGTTGCGACAGGTTGCGAAGGCAACTGTCGTTTCTTCCTGAAAACTATGAGTAACTAAAGTATCCAACAATTCACAGTCGTTTCTTCCTGAAAACTATGAGTAACTAAAGTATCCAACAATTCACAGTAAAATCTTGCACACAGCATTGATTGTTGCTGTATAATACATATAAAAATATGTATAGAAATGCTTGCGATACATTAGTAAAGAGTTTAGTGTCAAACGATCGATTCATCCAACTGCATAAACTTTCTAGTATCTACCATAAAACTTTTTAATCTCTAACCCCAAATCAGTTGCCTAACTACGATTTTACAAATTTCTGGTCTATCTTCATCGACAAATGCCGTTTAAGTTGTCTGAGTGCACACACTGCACGCAACTATTAAAGTACATTCAGAAAGGATTACAGATTCTGGAAGATGATAAGAAAAGTGGTTGCACACAGCCTGCACAACATTAACCAAACAATGGCACAACGATAGTAAAATACCAGAGCCATACAATACACACTGTGCTGGCAACAATTGCACAAAATTGCTTGCACTGTGCGCTTGACAGCAGCGAAATGAAAATTACCCCCCAATAACAGCGCTGACAACAGCAATGGCAATGGAATGAGCGGCATCAGCTGTTGGCAGCATTCCATGCCATGTTATCAGCGCAGCGTCGCTGTTAATGTTCGTCGACTGTTACAGCGCAGCGCAGCAGAGAGCAGCAACGACTGGCGCTGTTGCGGCGGAAGCTGTTGCGTGCTGCTGCTTCAAAGAGAGATAACAGCGAGATAATAACTGCACTTACTACAACAATAAGCAGCACAAAAATCTGTATGTATGTATGTACATAATGCGCAACATAAAAACAACAACAGGCGGATATGTACAACAGCAGCTATGGGCTGTTAATGTGTGTGCGTGTGTGTGCTTGCAGCGACATCGAAATTGAAAACGCATTGCAAGGACATGAGTGAGAGTCCTAGTGACCCAGTAACTCTAACAACAACCGCAACAACAACACCAACAAAAACAAGAAACGCCAGCAACCACGACGAATGACCGACCACAACAATAACAACAGCCACAATACAACAAAAACTCAAACACACACACGCGAACACATACAAAACCAACAATAACAACAACAACAAAGTACAGCAGCAGCCAGCACAGTTGCAGGCACATCAGCGCTGCCACTCAGTTCATTCGTTCGCTCATCTGTCGGTTTGTCATTCCATTCCAGTGCATTCCGTTGCATTTGATTCAATTTCACTGCATTCGCTGCCAATTTTCTGACACTTTGACGCCTCGCACTTTCACCACACACGCCCAGCGTGCAACTATTACTTTTCCTTTTACCGCAAGTAGCTATTTTCATTTCCACTTTTTCGCCACTCGCCCATTCCCATCGATCATGGCTCTTGGCTATTTGCCTTCGTTTCGCTTTCTGCCTACAAATACAGCAGCAACTACAACAACAAGTGCTCACTTCATTTCGTTCGCATACGATTTCACTTTTGTCATCAGCTGTGCGCTGCCTCTGACTGCACCCTGCCGACCGCAAAACTGCATTGTGTGCTGCATCCTGTTTCAGTCGTTGTACGCAACCATGCCCCATCACACCAAGCAGTCTGTGGCCAGCATGCGCCAAAGCGGAAATTAAATTTTAATTATCGTTGTTAAGTGGTTTACAATATTTATCGATAGCTTTGCCTCGCTCCGGAAACGCTGATTGCCCATCATGCTGACATAAGTGTGGACAAACGCTTATTACAGCGATTGACAAATGCTAATACAAACAATGCATGTGTGTGTGTGTGTGATTTGATCATAGGCCGATGAGATTGCTGCCATTAATTTCCACTGTTGTTCATACTTTGCGGCATATTTTTTATTATTAGTAAATATTGCATTGAAAAAAGTGTCGATATTTTTACAAAAAATATTATGTAAAATTTAACATTTTCAATAATTTAACTGCTACCAATTTTCAGGCGTGCAAGAATGTGTCAAACCGAAGGATTCAATCAAATTGCGCAATAAAAATATAAAGCAAAAAGATTTCGACTGTGTTCAACCAGAAAAACCGCTTTAATTTTTTAACTTCTAAATTCTGGTTGAGTAACATTGAATTAATCGAATCCATCTAAAGAAACATTCAGAGACCAGCTCGGATGGAAGAACAAAATGTTAAATAAGAATTGGAATTTGGACATAAGAATTCTGCATTCATTTTTTGTAACATGAAAACTATTTATGGTCCTGGCAGCTAGAACTCTAAACTAACCTATAGACTCAATAAATCATATTAAAAAAATGTTCAATTGAATACGTTTTCAATATTGAAACGATAAGGCACTCTGTGCTGAATGCTTTTCTATGCACGAATGCTTTTACAAGCATACTTTTAGGCATGCACTTTGAAGTACTGCAAATTTGGTATAATTCGCTTGGTATAGTCCGATATGGCAAGGATGGTTCGCGAAAGGTGATGAGCTTTGCTAGAACAATCGAGATAGAAAGTAGGTACAACTGGAATGTGCAAGAAACTTCGGCGCGATAAGAAAACTAGTATAAAAGCAGCAGTGGCAGCGCAAGGGGTCGAGTCTGTGTTGAGCAAGCAAAGTGGTAACAAGTGTAGATACAAGCGAAGTGTAAATCTGTAAATAAAGTGATTGTTAGTTTCTGACTGCGTTTTGCGCTGAATAATTGAAGTTGTTTTATTTTCAAACACAATCCAAATGAACCTTGGAAAACTTAGGATTTTCGTAGGTTAGGTTAGGTTAGGTTAGGTTAGGTTAAAGTGGCTGCCTAGGCACGGGACTTGCCGAAAGACACACTTAGGCCACAAAAAGGACCCATTGTGATACCACGAAAAGGGAGTGATCTGACTTACTGCAAGTTAAGTGCCTATACAAGCCATTTTGTTTTGTGGATAAAACTTAGCAAGTCCCTAATGTTGACTGATCTAAGGTCATCCAGGTTGTCGAAGAAAGTAAAGCCCAAGGCTTTCCATCTTCGTATAGAGAGAGCCGGGCAGTGACAGAGGAGGTTTGAGATTGACTCTTCCTCCTCCACATTGTGACAGCTACGGCAAAAGTCCCGACTGTCAAGACCCAATCTGTAGGCATGACGGCCAAAGGTACAATGTCCCGTAAGAATCGAGACGATCGTACTGATGTGTTGTCTATTGAGCGAGACAAGAATTCTAGTGCGCCCGGGGTTTAGATAGGGCCATAGTTGTTTTGTGATTAAGCAAGTGCTCTCCTCCTGCCAACGCTTGTTGGCTATGTTGAAGAAAAGAGAGCAAATTTTAAGTTTACATGTAGCGAGAGGGATACCTACTGTAATATCAACGCTGTCATCTGGAAGGGTGGTGCCACGTCTAGCGAGCTCATCGGCTATACAGTTTTCCCTAATATGTCTGTGGCCCGGTACCCAAGTCAGAGTGATGTTGTACCTACACCCTAGCTCGTTGAGCAGGGATCGGCAGAGAGAGACCACTTTAGATGTGGTAAAGGCCTTCTTGAGGGCCTTGATTGCTGCCTGACTGTCCGTGAAGATCTTAACAGTATCACCAGGTAGGTTGTGCTGTTTTAGCAAAGACAGGGCTTTAAAATTGTTAGTACTTCCGCTTGGAAGACACTGCAGAAGTTTGGAAGTCGGAAGCAATCTTCCATGGGAGGTTCAACACACAAAACACCACCCCCCACCCTACCTTCCAACTTGGAGCCGTCTGTGTAGAAGCATACTGTGTAGAAGCATAGAAGCATACTCCAGTTTTAGACACCGTAAAATAGGATTTTCGTAACAATATGATTATTATTTGATCTTGTGTGCAGCCTTTGTTTTAACCTTCCATGTTTTAGCTTTATGGCATTGTCGCCTGAGCAAATTAGAGAAATCTCTCCCTTCACATAGAAGATGGAGCGATGTAACTTGTTCTTGCTCACAGTTCTTGCATACATATGAGGAGCACATTCCCATACTTTTCAGATCGTATCCAAGAAAGCAATGCCCCGTTAGGTGCCTAGTGAGGTTACGAAAGGTCTCCAGGTTCAGAATAATAAGTTTGCTGAACACACCTTCTTCGGTGGGGCCTTCTTTCAGTTAGCAGAATAGATTCCTAGCCAATTAGTTGCGTAACAGACCTTGTAGTCTATCGTAGCGTATACGTAACATTAATATTTATATCGTAATTAATGTTACTTATACGTCAGTATCGCATATGGTTCAGCCAACATAATTATAGATAAAGTCTAAGCCATTTTAGATACTTTACTCTGTTATAGAATCTTCTTGTTTTCTATAAACAATAAACCAAACAATATTTACAAAATAATTACTGGCCCACTTCCACATTTTCCAAAATCGAAAACCAATTAACAAAAATCACTTAAGCAGAAACATCAAAGAGATCAATAGAATGTTAAACTATTTCAATAGCTTTTTCATTGAAAAGAAGAATAATAACCGTTGACAATTAAAGACATAGGTTGGACCTACGAAAAGAGGTCACTTTAATATACAAATCAAAGATATGAATTTGTATTTTTCACAACTCATAGCTTTGTCTTTTTAAGTTAAGGTACCATATATAGATATAGCTCCTTAATGTTGCGTATCGACGTAAAGTGATCGAATTTGGGCATTTGTAGTCAAATTTAACAGCGACGAAATGTCGTGCTTGAGGACCTCATCCGGCCCAGAAGTCAGCTGTCATAGAAATCATTTAGTCCGAAAAATTTACAGAGGGCCGTTGCTGTATCATTCAAACGCTCTGCTAAATTACAAAATAACTCATATTTAGAGAAATTTCCTAAATTTTGATTCCTAAATAGTTGAATTTTATTATTAAAAGTTACTCATACGACTCGTTGAGCACAGAACTGTGACTTGAAAGTAGTATCTGACTAATATGTAAGGGAGAAAAATCTATACAAAATATTGGACATTACTTGATCAATGCCAAACTGAATCCATTTACGGACACATGCAGCCATGAACTACAACCGAATAGCAAAGTTCAAAAGTAATGGTTTCTTAGGAAAGTAAAATTAATTGTTTAAATTTAATTGTTTGAATCCAGAACCATCCCAAACCCATTCTTGTTGTTAACTTCACAAATGGATCATCGATAAGATTTCATCTGCATTTATTTATGTAAATTATCGACAACATTGTGTATACATTGTGAGTTATTTCCAGAAAGATAACTTCACTCTTCATTGACTACAGACTATCTATAAAGTGACTACAAGTCAACCCCAATTTTTTATATAATTAATTGTTGTATTTACCCCGGCAGTGTTGCTGGACGCTGATGTTGGACCGGTGGTTATGGCCGCGCCCTGAGTTGCTGCCGCTGCCGCCGCGGCCGCCACCTGCCTTATGCTGAGGCAGTTGCAGAGGGGTTTTGTGACGCCCAATGTGCATAAAGCATTGGACCACATTGTATCACTTTTGTTAGCCACGTTTAAATAGGTTTTCGCTTTCTTTAGGTTTTGAAAATTTAGTTAACAATCTGAAGTAGTTGGGTTGACGCGTTAGTGTTTTCCTTTGTTTTTTTTAATTTATTTCTTTTTGATAGTTGAGCTTTTAATTTAACTTTAATTTTGTTATGGTTATTTGGTATGTTTTAAAATCACCTCCAGTTATATTTATTTAAAAATATATATAAGTATTTGTATTATAATTTATTTTAGTTTAGGTTTGATTTAGTTTAACTTGTTCTTCACTTAAACTTAGTTAATTATTTTGTTTACTAAATTGTTTATGGCATTAATTTATGATAAATTAATTTAAACTAAATTTGATTGCCCTCAAATGTGTTTGATTAGATTTTTATTAATGCGTTTAAATATAAACAATTAAACACCATTCAAATTCTTACAATTCGATCACACAATTCACTGTAGGGTTTTGCTCCGTTTTTTTAATATTTTTTGTTTTAATGTTTTTTTGTTTATAGTTATTTTAAAAAATTAACCAACTTTTTTTAGTCGTTTCATAGAAAATGTTAACATTAGTAACAAATCGAAAAATCAATCAATGGAAAAAAGCGCTTATCAAAAGAATTCGTTCATACAAAATGTCTGGCATTACAAAAGTTCTTATCGTCATCAAATATTATAAAAGTTGAGATTTAAACAATACACTTTCACAAGAAGAGTTCACTTAGGCTAATTGGAAATGCTGAATTCTTAGCATATTTTTGTGCGAGTTAAATGCATTCAATTGCTGTTAAGATTCAACTGAAAATGACAACCACAAAACAGAT
Organism: Melieria omissa; assembly: GCA_963971225.1. Lineage (NCBI taxonomy): Eukaryota > Metazoa > Arthropoda > Insecta > Diptera > Ulidiidae > Melieria > Melieria omissa. Next base: position 12,423,861 of record OZ020269.1, read on the forward strand.
TAGTTAGATTGATTGATTTTGGATGAAATTGATTTGTTGAATGGTGTCGCTAGAGCGTTTTATGCCATTGTTGTGAATTTGTTTAATTTTTGTTCATTAAATGTTACTCATACGCACTGGGCGCTGCTACATTTTGCATATTACTTCAGTATTTATTTGTTGGCAAATACTAGATTTCTTTGTTCATTACTTCAAAATAAGTTGTTAGCAATACAGATTGTTTAATCTAATTCAAAACAATCCACTTGAATACTTTAAAAGTGTACTGTACTGTAAGTTTACTGTATGAGGTTTGGAAAATGTCAAAATTCTCAAATACTTGAAACATTTTCGATTGAAACCATTACTACTCATCAGTGGCGTCCCCACGATTTCGGGAAGGGGGGGGATATGCAAAAAATCCAGTTTAACGCCATTTTTATACTTTCATCTTTGCGTATTATTTTTAATATATGTTGAATAAGATTGTGCATACATACATATATGTATACATATAACATAAACTTCTTAAAACAAAATATTTTAGTGACATGTATTTTAAAGTCAAAAAATCCCAACTAAAAAATTCAACTTTGTTTTGAGTTATTACATATTGAAAACACCTTCTAAAAGAATTACGAAAAACTCAAAAGACGTATTTTAAAAGGCATAACACTCCAGCTATGTAAAATAAATCCAACATTTACAAAATGTATGACGTTCTGAAATTGAATTATGATAGAAGTGACCATGTTTCCATGTTTACACACAATTCACCAAAAAAATGTAAGTCAATTTTTTTTTCAAATTTCAACAGCTGATGCAGGGTTGGCATGAAGTCGGCGTTTGATTACTACCTTGGTGAATAGTCGATACTTTTGGGAACACTGAAAATACAACTATTCTGCGAGAACAAATGCAATGCTGATTTTTTTTAATCATTTATCCTTAACACTTCTGCGGGCATCCGGTTCTGGCCAGACCATATTGAACTTTGGATCCACTTTAGCAATGTTATAATCAAGCTCATATTTCATGATATCCTTAACTGATCCTTTCTAAGCACAAAACCCAAAACCATGGTTTGGCCAGACCATGGTGCATTTTCATACAAAATTGCCAGTTATTTTCAGTTTTTTTTGTTATTTTCGACGTAATTATTGTCAGAATTGTTTATAAATATTTTTTTATTTTATATATATATTTTCAACAAGGCTTTTCCATCTGACCCGATTTGAAGCATTTTTTTCGTGCTATCCGTTAATAGTGACATAAATTAGCTGACGCAAAATGTACCTGGTCCCCGTGTTTTTTTCATTCGCCTTGGCGTTTATTCATATTCAAAACACATATTCAAAATTAATACTTCTCCATTGTATTCATGGTTATGTCCGTGTTTTGGTGTCAATTCAAGTACAATCCTGAAGTGAAGGAAGCATTTGTGGTCTTGTCGAGTCTGGTTTTTTATCAATTCGATTGGGTGTTTTCTGTGGCAGAGATGAAAAGAAGGGAATGCTATTTTGAGGATCAGGTGGACATTATTTTTGAACTTCGGCGCTGGAGTTAAATCAGAGAAGAAAATTTCTCTAAAAAAATTGTCTAAGCAATAGCGGAAACTAATGCTTTAGAGCAACGAATTTAAGATATTAAATAATTTGCTGCTAGAGGTAATAATAACGGTGTTGTCAGTTTCACGCTGTCATTTGGCCTTGAACAAAACCAAGCTTCTGACACTGATAGAAAAAATGGTCGTTTAGATAGTTCAATGTGAAGATAGCGACACCGAAGACGACAAGGAGAAAGATATCCGGCCAGTTCAGCATGAACAATAACATGTTGAGCATGTTTTGCATAATTTTCTTTGGCAAAGCAGTTCAGAATTATTGACAGTTTTTTTAATTTCAAAATGAATTCATTGAAGTTGAAACTTGCTATTTACTTAATTATTTTAGTATATTTTCACCGTTTTACGTAAAAATAATGTAGGCAAGCAAAAGAAATTATTGTGTTCACACTTTCTGATTTTTTTTTTATATCATTAACAACAATCCTTGACTATCCTCTTGCTCACATCATGGTCTGGCCAGATCATGGTAGGTTCAATTATTAGGTTTTAAGTGGGTGATTACAGATGAGATAAAGCAAATAGTAAGAATGTTTCACAATTCCATATTGTTATATCAAATTGCATAAATGAATTCTTCGACCAAGGGGGGGATCCATCCCCCTAATCCCCCCCCCCTGGGGACGCCACTGCTACTCATACATCTGCATCTGAAATTTATAAATCTGTGTGATTTATTTTGTAGTAATCCACAGCTGTTAACCGTTTTCGGGAGTGCGCCGAATCAATGTTACTCATACGCCCCATGTTTGGAAATCTAGGTTATATTTGCATTAGACTCAACTGTGCACAGCGTTCATCTGCAATAAAACCTTACTATCAATGTGTCCTTGAAACCAGCACCTAATGTGCATTAAGAAAAACACAACAACAGCATAAAACCTTTCCATCTCTATTGCAACCCACTTTCGTGCGCTGCATTTGCTGCTTCTCTGTGTTTACCCAAAATTCGTTCGATTTGAAATTTGTTTGATTTGCTGCCGTCGAATTATTCACCTGCGCTGCTGTCGATATTTCGCTCTTGAAACCACATCAACATTTTGCACATTAATACACTTGTATGCTCCTAACGCTGCTCAGCTTTGCTTAATTGTTTAATGAATTTGAATTATTAATTTTGTTTTGTTTGTTCACTTCTATCGTTTACGTTTCATTACGTCCACTTGACGCGTTGTTTGTTAATTTGCTGGCAATTACAGCGTGTAACAATTTTGATTATGGTGCGTGTGTGTGTGCGTGCGAGCGCTTCCGCCTATGCTGCGGCCACTGGCGCTGTCAGCTTGCTGCCAGTGTGTTGGTGCGTGCACTCGCGCAGCTGCAGATGTCCGCTTCAGTGTCACACCCAGTTAAAATTTAATATTTCAGCAAACTGCCAGCGAATAAAAGTACAAGTGAAATGCGAAAATGTGCACACACAGTGCCAACGTTGCATACTTGTAAGGCTGAGCGTGAGTGTGTGTGTGTGTGTGTGCCTATTGCACCAACCAGTCAACAACCGAAATACCCGTTGCACTCACACCAACATGCGCCGCACATGGACCGCAGCAGCAACGACGACGACGACGACGACTACGACTACGACGCGACACGATGAGTGCGAGTGGTGGAGTATTTAAAAAAAAAGAACAAAAACACCTAAAAGTGCATACACAGGTCTCAAGCAGCGTTGAGTGCGAGCAGGCAGTGAGCGAACGAGAGCTGAGCGGCTAGTCGAGCGCGACCGAGAGACGCCAACGACGACGACAACGACGGTGCGAATAGCGACGCGCACGCAGCACGAGTGATGACACTTGCTGTTTGTTATTTTAAATTGTGAAACCTGAACGGCATTTGCTGCGCTGATAGTATACTTTTAGGCGCTGGGCAGCTGGCACCCAGCACCACTGCCGACTGCAGCGTTGTTTAAGATCGCTTGCGAATGTTTTTTAGTTCGAAGTTTCGGTTTGCTTTTTTCTCACTCGACGTATGGTTAGGTTTTGGGCTCAAAGACGACGCCTACAAGTGAGTGAATAGGCTTTGAATTTCGATTTCAATTTATTGGCAGTTAACAATGCAACCAAATGCATTCGAACGTACTTTACGTTGGCAGTTGTGTGTTAAGATTTTCGCTTTGGCCTACATTTCTATGATATAATCAGGGCAGTGTGCATATACACACACACATGTACACCAATGTATGTAAACATACATACATACACAACTGTTCATATGTAGCGTACATGCAGGGTGTGTGTGTGTGTGCGTGTTGTTGTATGTCGAACGGCGTCGAGGATGGAGAAAATTGAACACACAAATTGCTGTAGCTGGTAGTCGCTGGTGTTGCTGCTGGTTCTGCTGCTGCTGTTGCTGATTTCTATAAGGTTGCGCTGTAGCTGATTGTTGTTGCTATATGCAGTGACAACAAATAATCATTATTGTTTTTGTAGTTTTCACTTGTGCCCCTTTCGGTTTGGTTTGGTTTGATTTGGTGTTTCGTCCGGGCCGCGCTATGCTGCTCACTTCAATCACTTCAGTTTGCCACTTTGAGCCCAAAATTCATTGCATGCCACATTCACTTGCAATTGTTGCACACTTTTAGGCGTGATCTGGCTGCCCGTTCCTCACTGTTCGTTTGCGTGCCGTGTCGTTTTCGAATGACCCGTTTAGTTGCTCGCTTCACAGTTGTCTGTCTTTCTATTTAGTTTTTTACTTGACTACTTTTTTTTGCTACTATTTTTTCGTTTTGCTTTTTGTTGCATGTTGCACATTCCTACAACCAGGCACGATAGCGTGGCATCTCCTGGAACACCACAGAGGGCGATGTCGATTTTGATGTATTGCATGAGGCTGTGTTGGCTGGCACAGCTGTCGCGGCCGCGGCCACTGCTGGTGGTGGTGGTGGTGGGGCTGTCCCAACAACTGGTATTATTGATGCACCCGATGCTGGTGAGTACGACGACGACGTTGACGATGCTGTGGACGCGGTCGACGATGCTGACGAGTACGAGGCGGATGTGCGCTTTCTCGCTGTGGGCATTGTTGTAACCGTTTTATTTGCATAACCGCCAGCATCCTTTCGCTTTTCCGTGCATAGCATACAAATGACAAACATGCACATTTTCACGCCCCCAAAAAGTATACTACGATTTCTGTCAGTACAGCGCCTCGAGCCTCACTCTGCGCGTGTTGTATGCGAGTGCAATGCGACAGGTGCGTTTTGCAGTTATCCTGTCGTGTGTTTCCTTTCACTTGGACACCTCTTTCAATTGCATAACTTTATTGTTTCTTGTTTCGTGAGTTTTGGGCTACTTTTTTTAATTTAGGAATGTGCTCACAACGTCGTTTAGCCTCGTGGTCGTCGTTTTGTTAGTGGTGCTCGCGCTTAATTGCCCGACTGTCACTGGGCCTGACAGTTGCGCACTTGCATTGGCAATGAAACCCTGAACCCGTACGCTTAATGCACTCACAGTTCAATAGCATACTTTTGGGCGCATGGGGCTTTAGTAACGCCAGCTGCATATAACAGATTTCCTTGCGCGTCGCCTCGGGTGTCTGGCGTTCTTGGCGAAAAGTCACAGAGCATGCATTTTCGATGCGACTAGTGCGGTTCTAGCATACTTCTGGGCGCTCAAAAAGGCACTCGCAGCCATTGCCATTCTCGGGTGCTGCATTTACTACATTTTCTCTATAACGCCACTGCCGCGGCAGGTGCATTCACTTTTACTTTTTCCTTCCTATATGATACGCGCTGCCCGCTCCCGTGTCCGTATATGGGCGAAAACTTTTCACAATCTGACACATACGACCAACGTTTCACAAGTGAGTGTATAATGCATTTTTCTTTCGATTTTCGTTGAATTTGTTGTGCAAACGAGTTTCTAATTGAGTTGCAAATTCGTCTAAATGTTATGTATTTTGTTCAGAAATTGTAGAACAAATTCTGGTTTTTTGTTTGGAAGGGCTTAGGTGATGCGATGCGAGATGTTCTTTACGGCTCCAACGAAAAACACAAACTGCACGCCAAGGCGCCTAACAGCAGGCAGCAGAGAGTGCATCCTGCCACTGTCACTGCCTCCGTCTCTGTCTCTGTCACTGCCGCAGTCACAGTCGCAGTTGCAGCATCCCCTGTGCGCCCTGAGCTCTGCATTGTGTACCGTGTCGACCAGCTGTTAAGCACAACACTGCCAATGCTGCCTCCGCGGCGACTGCACAGCGATGCGCCGCTCGTGACAGCATTAGATTTGACCTAATTTCGCGCGCATTCCAACAAAATGCACCGCTACAAACATGTCGCTCCTCGGTCGCCTCCTGAAGGCTGTGTGAAAGTGAATTGATGTGTGGCGCTGTTAATGTCGCCGCCCCGCTGTTCGCCATGCCATGTTGCTGTTAACGTTGGCCCTTGCTCTCTTTTTCACTCGCTCTCTCTCTCTGTAACAGCCTCTCTCTCGACGCTACGCTAGCTACCTACGACGTCAAGTTCCTGTTGCCATTACATAGCGCTGCAAGCAGGTTGTTAACAAGTTTTTCTCAACTCAACTCAACTCGTCTCATGCAATATGTCAACTTTTTTGTTGCTATTTCAAGTCTTTTTTGAAACGTATTTCATTTTTGTATTCGGTCATTCGTTGTACATTGGGGAGTGTCTGTTTACTACATTGAAGAACCTACTAAACAGTGCCTTCTCCAAGAATTGCCAACACAAGCGCTGGTGACTCCGGCAGCAACACATTGTGTTTCGCTTACGGAAGTTTGCCGCTGAGATTGTCTGCGGCTCGACGTAAAGACACAAAACAACTGTCAGACCAAACTGATTCTTTTCATAGACCAAGATTTTGCAAGCATTTTCGATTAGAAAGAATGCTGCTTTCCTGCTGTTCAAACAAGAACTAAAAACCCAAATGATGTGATACTGCGCACTCAATTTTTCATTTCTACAGCCTTTGTCTAATTATTAATTAAATTAATTAAATATAAAAAATTCTTAACCTCGTTAGAATATGGCGATATGTATATCAAATAAAAGAGGAAAAGGAATATTTAAATAACATTTATTTTTATCTATTTGTAAAAAGGAGATATGAAAAAGTTCCTTTGAAAATTTTAACCTTTTTATAATTGGAAATTTATTTAGAATTTCCTTTAACAGTAATTATGATAAACCCCAAAATCTCCTTGATCACGTGTCAAAATTTCATTACTCTAGTTTTATTGGTTCGAAAGTTATTAAAAAAAGACGAAAGCTGCAATTCTAATGAATAACAAAAATTCTTATTTATTTGAGTACCTATCAGTATTTTAAATAATAAAAAGATACAAAAAGAGTGAAGCGTGAAGCAGCATTCAGGAGTCTTCCTTTTTCAATATGTTTAAAATGACCTTCGTTTTACATACTTTTTATCAGAGAGTTATCAAAAGTATCAGCGGTCGTTAAGCATCTTTTTTTACATTTTCCTTTCACCTTTTTAAGTATTCCCAGAACAAACGTCTGCAATTTGCCTTCCGGTGTTTTCTTAACCCATTAATGCCCACAGTTACATATACGTAACGGCAGCAACGATAGTTTAAAATGTTTATGTTCATGTTTATACGCCATATGACATTAAAAATAGTTTAGCGAATGCTGTAAAATTCAAATTAGGTCAGAAACTCTTTTGATTTCTTTGTGAGCACAAGTTTTGTAATAAGGTAAATTTGAAATTAGTAAAAATAGCGATATGCGTGTCGCAAACGGTAAAAAAGATTTATAAGAATTTAGTGAAAGTATTTTGTGAAAAACTTTTTATGAAAAGTGATCCTTAAATATCTACAGTTTTATTAAAAAATGTTAAATTAAACGTATAGGGCCCGTGGGCTTTTCTGAGCAGCTTGCAATGGCACTGTTACGTATATGTAACTGTGGGCCATTCTCAGTACTTTTGTGTTTCTTGCCTAAGTTACACATACGTAACAGTGGGCTATTCTCAGTACTTTTTTAACGTAAGTACAAATGTAAATGTAAGATTTTCGTTTGCTTAGATACGGATATTTGACACTGGATGAGGCCACTATATATTTACAAGAGCTTGCAAGTGATGAGAAAGCAGATAATACAGTGGAAAAGTTGACAATTGAGCCGCCTAGTGGCCATATTTTGGAATCTGAAGAGGATTCTGAGGAAGAAGATGGCGGTGGAGTGCCAAAAAATTTGCCGAGAACACGATTAATGCAACCATGTGAGGTTATTGTGCGGCAATTGACAACAAATGAGGTTGAAACAGCAAGCTCTTCAAGACGTGCTAAATAATTCCTTCGCAAACTTACATACAGATCTTATAGAATCACCAAGTACTACACAATGGACGTCTTTCGGGTCGCCCTCTTGTGGAGGAGCCATTTAACTGCCTATGTTTCAGAAGAAGAGCCATTGGAGCCTAGTGAGAACTTTTTTCGGCTACAACAGCAAAATGTACACCAACTGTCAACATTCTTATTAAAAAAACATTGTTAAAGGCTGCTCAACGTTCAAAAACTATTTATGCTCAACATGCTACAACTTCTAGTGCTTGTATTACATTTGATCACCAAAATTCTGGATCAAGTACGTCCACAGTACCACAGTGTACCAAAGTAAAACGTACCTACAAACCTTGTAAACTTGTTATTTAGTGTTTGGAAGATGATAACATTAGGTGTCCAGAAAGTTTTCATCAGCTGTTGAGAAATTCTTCGACGACGAACTGATCCAGTTGTTGTGCGATGAAAGTAATAGCTATGCTGTGTGTTGAGGTCAAACAAACCCAAACATAACTGTTGAAGAGATGCGAGTTTTTATTGGCGCTCGTGGAAAGAAGTGGTGGTTTTACATTTTTTTCATGGCTCAATTACGTGTTAACCCATTAAAACCTGACCCCAGAAGGGCTTGTGCGATTTCCATAAAATTTTACACAATCTTAGTAATTGACCTAATCAAGAAAAAAAATGAAGCAAATAATTCATACCCCCACCCCCTGAACCAGAAAGGTACGTTGCGCAAACGCAATTTGGGCCTTAGTCACATACAAAACATAAAATTTAAAAAAAAAAAAATTTTTAAAACTTATTTTTAAATAGTTTAGCATTACAAAATGCAGCCCACAAAGGGATTTTGATAGGTTTGAAGAATAAGTATTTTTAATTGAATTTCAAAAATTCCCCAAAAAAAACCGTTGACTTTGGATCGAAAAAAAGATATGAATATTTAAAAAATTTTGAAATTTGAGTATGGCAGAATCTAAAACGATCAATTCGAATCCAATTCTACCCATTTTCAAGTCTTATATCTTTATGAATTACTTAATGTAGCGAAATTCCCAAACGTTGCGCAAACGCAACGCTCAGGGCTTAATGGGTTAATGCAAAATGTGTGGATCTTGCATCGTAAATGAGGAAGCAGTATGACGCAACTTGATTTCCGTAGAGCCATTGCCGGACGCAAAAAGTGTAATGTTGGTTTGTGCATCAAATGCTCCGAAAAGTACCATTATGCTACAAATCCATAATTTATTGTATCAACCGCATATGTATTTCATTCACCTTTACCTTCACAGTTCAATTTTTACAAAGTTTTCATGTATTTTTTGTAAAATTGTCATTCAAACTAAAAAAATTTGTTCCACAAAAAAGTACTGGAAATAGCCCACTGTTACATATATGTAACGGCTTCCAGAGCCCAATCCATACAAGGTACCAAAAATTTTTTCTTATTTACGTTCCTGTGCATCATAAAGCGTCTCTAAATTTCAGGCCCCTAGCACTGCTAGATCGCTGTGGGCATTAATGGGTTAAGTCAACTGTTCTGATGAAATTCGCACCAATAACTGTGCAACAGCTTTTTCTGACCTGGATTCTGATCTGATTTTGCAAAGTTTCCTTTTAAAAATTACAGCCGTCTAAAGTTTGTGTGTGTTAGTGTGTTTTTGAAATAAGCTTTCCCTCTATAAGTCTTAAAATATTTAAGAGATATTTAAAATTTTTATTGTTGCCTTCAGCAAACTTGCAGCCAATCGATTAACAATTTGTTGATATATGTTCAATAATGTTTAGATTTGTTTTGTCTTCTTTTCTTACACACAAAGTTTTCTTAAAAACAAAGTTCCTAGAACAAACTTCTTAAAAGTATTTGTTCTGGATTGAGTCAGAAGTCAAGCTCATTATTTTCTAATTAATACTGCAAAACCCGAGCTTTGACGTCTGCCTAAAAGTATGCAATCAAATCTTACATCAACGTATTATTAGTAAACGTGGATTTCCACCAATTGAATCTTATGATGTTTTGTATGTATTCGGGTAATAACACTGGAGCCATGTAGACCTGCATCTATTGTACCCTTAATCCATTGCTGCCGGGTTCCAGTTCCGCCCATGCGATTTTTATAAAATTTCATACACGACCTAGTGACCCAAAATGATCAGAAACAAAATTTCAGCTTTATATCTCTGCACGTTGCTGAGTTATTCATTCGGTATTTTGTACCCATTACGCAGCAATGGTAGCTTTTTTCCATACTTTGTGAGGTGTTCAGCTAAACACGTGAACAAAAGTTGTATTTTTTACAGGTGAGTTAGGAGGCAGATTTTTGTGAGCTTCTAGGGCCACTACGTTTCGCCACATTTTCCACATCCGGAAAATTCACAATTTTTGTAGTCTGGTAACTCTAGCTAGATGGCGAAATTTTAGGGTGACCTTCACTAGGTTAAGGTAGTTTCATCTTTACCCAAACTATCCCTATCAATGGTTTAGAGCATAGAAGGGCACGCTGCTACTGGCGAGTTGCAAAGCTGAGGCTTTTACCTCACTTTTAAATCAAAATATTTTTCGAAGTTAAAAATCTGAAAACTGGCAAAACTTAGAGGGAAATATCTAAAAAGTATGTGAAAGTATGTGCCTGGTTTTTTTTTTGATTTTAAGAAGTATTCTTTCTTTTTCGGATAATGTAATTATATCCTCCGATATCTTCCGATCTCAGAAAATAATTCAATTTGAAAAGTGGTCTAAACACCTATTTTTCGACAAAATTTCTTTTTTCATGACTAAAAGTATGCAATCAGCATGAAAAATTGAGAAAACTGCAAAAAAGCAAAACATACATCTATTATTATCGTTTTTATTGCAAAACTAAAGGGTCCGGAGACAATTTCTGTTACTCTTTGCAATAATCAATGTTGATGTTACCGATTAAATGTAAAATCTGAAAAATCTAGCCAACACACTTGGTGCTATAGCTCTCCAAAAGTGACGAAATTTGACAATTTAAGACTCTGGCATTGCCCAACTACAAAAGTTTAAGAAAAACAAATTAGAGACTTCAATTCAGCAGACCATGGTTAACTAGTATGCCAAATTTTATGAGGAACGGACCACTCCTTCTAATTTTGTCCCGCGGTTGTATGGAGTAGAATCACTGTGCAATGCATTGAAACTAATTAATTGAGACCCAAATTTTGTTCAGTGTTTTCTACGCATACATTGCCAAAATGCTTGGTTGTGTTAGTGCTCATCACTGGTTTAGAGCGATGGGAGTGGGAGTTTAGGTCTAAACTTTAGAGAGATCTCAAACATTTATTTTTTTGTGATTTTTTTTTAATCCATGTTCATGGCAGGCAGCAATGGGTTAACACCAGAAAGACTGCAAGTTTTCTTTACTTACAAAGACTACATATCATATACACTGATATCTCGAAAAGTATTATTGTGCCGACTGTTGAGATTTTCATATGAACCACGACTCTATTCTGATCTAATATCTAAGTTCAGCACACAAACCATTCAGTCAGTTGGTTACTTAAAAGTATCATGTAAAAAACAAATCAACTTTTCCCCCCATGTCTACAACTTTTATCACCTACACATAGTTTTCTATACCATCTGAACCTCTAAAATGTTATATTTATTAATTTTCAAAATTTTTAAAACTATTTCCAAGAATTACTGCACATAAAAGTTTCCTAGAAATGATGCGTTTCTCTAGAAATTCAGTTACAATGGCATTTTTGTTTTCAAAAAGTACTCAGACAACAACAAAACTTTGTCCTACGTTTCGTTGGCCATCAATTCAAATCCGCAATATCAAAATTCATAAGTTATGTGCTCAAGCACACACAAGCACACATACATAGGTGCCTACACATGTCCATGTATAAAATCATCAGCTACGCTTATAACTGTACAATGGAATTTATATGACAACCAAAGCCACAAAAACATCATTCGACGCAGCAATAACAAAGCAACAACAGCAGCAGCGCCAGCGCCAGCAGCCCAAACAGCACACAAAGGATATTTTTGCAAAGAAAAATCTCATATGTGGCAAAACTGAAAGAAATTCAAATTGTTGGCAACGGCAGAGAAGCAGCGGCAGCAAGTTAAATCGTAAAAAGACAACTATTTCAAGTTCTAAATAGCAAAAAAAGATGAAAAAAAAAACTACAAGCTAAGAAGGCGCACACACGCAAGCACGACTGCACATATGCACACACACACGCACATACACAAATAGCCCGCATGGCATGTACCTATGGCACAGCGCAGATATGTTGATATCCCGCTTGCCGCCCCTTGCAGATATTTAGGTCAAAGCTAGTCAGTCACTCGTACGAAGCAGCGCCACGGATGCTCGAGCGTCCGTCGCACTCGCATGCACCCCGCCATTAGACGATGTGCCCCTCGAGCGGCGGCGCGAGCGGAAAAGGTGGTGCTGGCGCGGTGCGGGCGCAGGCTGCTTTCCTTGAAAAGACGCTTGCAACCGTGCAACGGCAACGGCAGCGATACAGCGATAGAGTAACTGCGAGCCATCGAAGCGTACATGCAACGGATGCATCTGAAGGCTAAACCCAATACACGACTTAAAGGGCCAGAGACCGAGCGCCACAACGCCAGCGCCGACGTGGACGCAAAGCCAACGCCAACGACGCCAAACAGGCAAGAGACAAGACTGCTCGAGCTGGTGCGTTCTGTGGCCAACAGCGCTCGAAGTAGAGTAGAGCAAAGTGGCAGCACAAGTGTCGACTGAAGTCGAGTGAAGCCGAGTGGAGCGCAGTGGCGCATTGATGTGGGGAGCAGCATTTGCATTGCGCAATAACAGTTGTTTGCCAAAAAAATTTCAAAAATACGAGACATCTTTTTCAAAACTCACAGCCACGTTAAATTGTTAACATTAACAGGCCGCTGCTAGTCAACAGAGCACTGCAGCGTTGACAGCTTTGAATCACTCCCAGGCCGCTGAGCGCTGCGAACCGGCAAAACGTGTATGGCAAATGGGGAATTATGAATTATGCACTTTGCTATCAATTAATATAAAACGTTATTAGGCAATCGAAAGTGACTGGCGCCAATACTATTGAGTTGCATTGTTCTGCGTTTCGTATCATCGATTCGATTTTCTATGCCGATTGGCAAAAGTGAATGAAATCAAAACTAGTTTTACTAAAATTTATACGGAGAATTCTCGCATTTCTTACTTATGTAGCAAGCAGACTGTTGAAGTCAACTTTAAGCAAAATCAATGCGGTAAGAAGCTTATTTGAACGGCATTTTTAAAGCCACATTTGTCACTGAACCAAAGTGGTTAGCAATTAAAGCAAATAAGATTACAAACTATGGGCTGTGGAAAGTTTTTTGTGTTAAGACGCAATAAATGTTCATTTGAATGGTTATGTTAATCATTAAATTAAGATTGTAAATCAAAGTGGTTCTTGTTAACAAAAACAAGCACATGTGGAAAAAACCGGCCAGATTTCTTAATGAAATCAGTTAAGCATAACACTAGAATGACCAAAGCAGTCAAAATAGGAGGGTTTTAATTGGTTTTTGCATTGCTTTCTGAAAACAAGTCATCCGTGATTTTTTCAACTTTTTTAAGCCAATTTAAATACAAGAACTGAACGTTTTATTCAAAACAGTGTAACTTTATTTTGCGATATAAGTGTAACATTTAAGAAATGTTTGATTGGCCGGGCATTTCAGTGTTAAGTAAGCGTATGCTAACTAACTATTAGTTCGAATTTATTCTTTAGCAGACCATCATAAAAGTAGTTTTTAGATAATACGAAGACACGAAAACTTTTAGTAGGTTAGGTTAATTAAAATGACTGGACAGGTTGGAAGGAATTTAACTGTTCCTAAGATCAGCAGCGACTTTTTTATGTTATTGAGAAACCCATTTAACCCAGAAAAGAATGGGATACTTAAGTAAGTAAGGCGCAGTCTTGAGCCGAACAAAAGCAAAAAAATTTACTTCAAGCAGTGGCACACAGGGGGTTCAAAACCCCAAACACAAAAATGTCTGGTACAAAAAATGGTTTTGAATGGTATTCAGTTCAAAAGTTGTAGGGAAACCCTCTCCCAAAATGAAATCCTGTGTGCACCACTGCTTTCAAGGATTCCCTGATCCATTTTCTTTAACTATAATTATAAACAAATACTTTGATATTAGCCAAACTGCTTCTACCAAGTTTTGAGTCCACCAATTGTTAGGATTTCTAGACCATAACAAATATACTTGTACATAAGAATTGACAAATGAATCAAGCGTTTCAATTCACAAATCTACATTATTTGCTTTGGATAATCATAAAAGAAACTCTGACATCGCACATTGATTCGTTCCATAGACAAAATTCCAAAAAATTTTTGGTCTCAGAATTTAATGATTTTCATGTCATTTGAAAGGTAAAACTCCAACTAAGAAAACCCCAAAAAATCTGTGCAAAAAATTAATTAGTGTGTGTGCAAAAGCGGCTCAAAGTTCAAACTTTTTTCACAAAAAAATATAAACACATCTTTTCTGTTTTATAGTCTATTGAGGAAAACAATTTATAAAAATACATGGTTACCAAGAAGTTGCTGAAACTTTTAATATAGATTAAGAAATGATGTGGCCATTTTAATGTTATCTCAAAAATTTCCAAAGCTCAGGCTTTTACATTACTTTGAAATCAAAATATTTTTCCAAATTAAAAATCTGAAAATTGGCAAAACTTAGAGGAAAATATCTAAAAAGTATGTGAAAGTATGTTCCTTGATTTTTTTTTATTTTAAGAAGCATTCTTTCTTTTTCGGATAATGTAATTATATCCTCCGATATCTTCCGATCTTAGAAAATAATTCAATTTGAAAAGTGGTCTAAACACCAATTTTTCGACAAAATTTCATTTCTTTCATGCCTAAAAGTATGCTATCAGTATGAAAAATTTTGAAAACTGCAAAAAAGCAAAACATACGTCTATTATTATCGTTTTTATTGCAAAACTAAAGGGTCCTGAGACAATTTCTGTTACTCTTTCCAATAATCAATGTTGATGGTACCGATTAAATGTAAAATCTGAAAAATCTAGCCAACACACTTGGTGCTATAGCTCTCCAAATGTGACGAAATTTGAAAATTTAAGACTCTGGCATTGCCAAACTACAAGAACTACATTGCCTAAGAAAAACAAATTAGAGATTTCTATTCAGCAGACCATGATTAACTAGTATGCCAAATTTTATGAGGAACGGACCATTCCTTCTAATTTTGTCCCGCGGTTGTATGGAGTCGAATCACTGTGCATCGGTCTGAACTCTGTCTCTGAACAATTTTCATTCAAATTAGCCCAAAATTGTACACGCCACACCACACTTAACATCCTTCAAAAACTTCAAAATGTATGCTTAAAATTGCATTATATTAGTTGTGCGTAATTAGTTGCATTTGTACTCACCTCTCTTGCCATTACGACATGCCTCAACAGAGCCGCCCGCGTCGAGGGTCTGCATCTGCCATCTGGTAGCGCCGTGCCAAACTGCCACTACTGTCCGCATTAAAATCAAAAAAACTACTGCAAACAGTTTGGCGCGCGCAACTATTCGACAATTTCCAAACGGCCAATTACACACAATTACACAGCTGTTGAGCACACACACATATTCAGCCTAGACGCGCCCCAATTGGCCGACCACGACAACGACAACGACACTGCCGGCAGCAACAACAATTAACATTCACACATACATACGTTCGCGTAAGTGCTGTTGTAAGTATGTGTATTGCTTAGTTCGAATTTGTAGTGACCGTTATGTTAGGAATTACCGTTAAGCTTTTTGAATGCACTATGCACATTTGTGTTTTCATTCAATTACTTTGCTTTATTTGATTTTTTTCTTTTCTGCTTTCTACTTGCTTCGTTTTCTATGCATTTTTTTGTGTGCCGCTCTGTTCGTGGAACTGTTTTATTGCTTTTCAATTTTCACAGGAAACACATTTTTTGTTTAACAACTTGATTCAATGATTTTACACAGGAAGACATGTGGTTGTTGTTGTTGTTGTGTGGGTGTATTTTTTTTTATTACTTTGATTTTTTCGTAGTTACATTTCTGTTTGTTTTTTACGTTGCGATTGCAGTGATTGAATAAATATTTTGCTGTTAGTATTTATTAACGGACACTCAACAAATAACCCGCTTCGCTGCTTATCCACAGACATTCGCATTCGATAGTTCGACAGTTGAATCGGTCACTTTCCGTTATCTCATTTCGATATTTAATTCGCCATCGCCAGCACGAACAACAAATCCCACTTCCACTACGTTTTCAATTTCCGTTTCCTCTGTTTTTGCGTTAGTATTTGTGTTTATGCTTTCGTTCGCGCTGCGCACTTGCTTCGCTGTCATCACCAACACACGCTCAGGCAGCTTCCTCCTCTTCATGGCGCAGCAGCGGCAGCATGGCGCTCACTCTCGGCAACATTGTCTCCTGGCGGCTGTCACAACGTACACAACGCTCGCCAGCGCTCTCCAGTCACCACCGATGCGATGCTCTGCCCTTTTCGTTGTACGTACGGAGTGGTGCGTAAATGTGCGTGTTTGTGTGTGGGCGTACGAGTGTATGTGTGTTCGCGCTCGTGTACGTGTGCATCAATGTAACAAAAATAGGCGTGAAGTTGGCTTCGATTGTTTTGTTTTCAGTTTTCGCATGCGCTGCATCCGCAACTTTATCATATTCGCCTTTTTGTTGTTTATTTCGTGCGTTTTATTCACAAAATTCGCCAAATCTACGTAAAATTTCTCTACTACACATACATGCTCGATTCGGCCCCCCTCCCCCTCTAACACAGCGCGTTGTGTTGTGCTCGTTGTGGAAGTCCTGCGTGTCGATGTATGTGGGAAATTGCTGCCTCTATATGTTTCAATGTGTGTTTGAATTTACATCTGTTTTCTTGGAAGATAAAAGCAGCAGCAGCAGCACACATTATTTGCTCTCGCTATGTTTTTGTTCATTATTTTGTTGTTAATATTAGGAA
The DNA here is from genome assembly GCA_963971225.1 of Melieria omissa. Classification (NCBI taxonomy): domain Eukaryota; kingdom Metazoa; phylum Arthropoda; class Insecta; order Diptera; family Ulidiidae; genus Melieria; species Melieria omissa. Next base: position 12,440,736 of record OZ020269.1, read on the forward strand.
AAAATGAAATTTTACACTGAAGCCTAACCTTGTGGTGACCATTAACCCATGAAAATAAATACTAAGGTAGGTTGTCAGTGACCTCTGTGGGTGACACCACTGAATGCTGATCAAAGTCGAGTCGAGTCAAATCGATCTGCAGCTTTGTGAACTTGGAAAAAAAGCCCACAAAAATTGATTTACATATCGCACAGCCACTACAAAAGTGACACAACTCAAAATTTTTAATTTTTCAGGAAACGCAAAAAAATTGTTTTTGAGCTGAAGAAACATTTTTTTTAAATAACGTATAGACCGTTTAGTAGAAAATCCCTACAGATTTTGCTTTAGCATAAGTTACAAATATTTTTTTAATTTATACTAGAAATCCAAAATTTTGAGTTGTGACTTTGTTGTTGATATTTTAATTCAATAATTACCGAATTTTTTTAAATTATGTCACTTTTGCTGAATTTAATAATCATAAATGACAGTTAAAAAGTTGAAAGAAAAGTTTGAAAATTCGAAATTAATTATATTATTTGAAAATATATACTAAAATTGTCACAACTTTACTTAAAATTTACTCCAAAAGAAATTTATTTGTCAAAAGTGTCACAATTTGAATTACGATTTTTTTGCATTTAGCTGCAGCGATCAAATAGCATCAAACTTTTCTACATAAAGGGAGACCTAAACTATATTTTGGCAACAAATAACAACAACAAAATAAACTGAGCTTTTGCTATTTGGTAGATAGATGCATTGTGCACAGTATTAACACATAAACCCGAAAATTAAAAATATTGTGTTGTGTCACTTTTGTAGTGGGTGTGTGATATATAACATTTGAACTCGGTTTTGCTTTCAGCCTCAAACTTGTACTAAATATGTGAACTAAAGTAACTAAATTAAAACTGAATTGGTTTCAACCCTTGACTACTAATGGGGTACTTCCTGAGTTTAAAGGAAAAACGCAGCTTATTTAAACTCCTTTAGAGAATCCATGTTTAAAAGAGTCTTGTCGCCGTGCCTAAACTGGTTAATGCATTGGATTGCAAGACTTAAACCATACTTGACACCAAGTTCAAACTTTGTCACATCCAGCACCAAAACATGAAAAACAAATGTTTCTTTCGATGGTTAACAAGTAAAAATCGCCTACAAAAAGGATCTCAGCTTGCTTGTAGCTTTCAATTATTTTTCATATTTAACTGTAATTACACTACACTTTTAACTAACTAATCATTCGCCTAGACCGACTATGCTTTGTGCTCGGCAGGCGGCTGCTGTTGGTGGCGGGTTAAGAGTGAGCCGCCCCCTTGCATAACACAGTGCGCACGATTCGAGTGCAACGCACCCTGTATGCAAATAGGGGTAGGGCAGTTAAAGCTGGTGAATGGAAAATTCATTTGATTACAAACAAACCACGAACAACAAATTCTACACAGCACAATCAAATCGCCTATCAGAAGCGAACACATTTTATCACTTTCACATTAAACAAAATTTTGCCCCTTAAAACAAAAACATTCGTTTTCGCTTCTTCAGCCTAGTTTTAGCATAATTTCTCGCCCAAACTCTTTACACATTTTTCACTTCCACTCACACGCCGCGCCTGCACTCGACACCTTCACCTCGCGCTGATTTCTCTTATCAGCCCAGAAGCGACAGTCCTTTTTGTTTTCACATTACAGTCAATGGAGTCTTTCGAAATTACTTGAAAATACAAAATCGTTTCGCCCCGCCTGCACTGCTACGCGACCGCACACGTACCAACACAATTCCTGGGAGAATTTGGAATTCACATTAGCGAGCCACACTGGCTGGCACGGCCAGGCGCAAGACGCAAGACGCAAGGAGCGAGGCGCAGGGCAGCACAGCGCAGCCCACGTTCACATGTAATCGCAGCTCGTTTGCCCACATAGGCTGCTGCTGTTGGCTACTTTGCTGGCTGGTTGCTGCATCGCAGCGCTTCACACACACAATTTCCCACAAGCATCGATGCAAATTTTTTCGCCGTTTCTCCACAACAACACACAGCGCAACGTAGTTGAAAAATTGTCTGCATTCCGTTTCGTTTACCCATTGAAAATGTGGAAAATCTGGTGCTGGCGCTCCGCTGTGCACGCGCTTCTACTTCTCATGGAGTTTTCTTCTCGTCTCGTATTCCGATGAAATTTTCTCACACACAACTAGCCACACGCAGTTTGGCACTTTTTTCGTCCGCAAAACGCATTTTCAGCAATTTCCATTCGAGCTTTTTCGCAACGTAACAAAAATCGTTGGAATTTGTTGCTGAATTTGTGAATTTTGTGCAGTTTTTCAGTGTTCAAAACAGGAAAATTTTGTGGAGCACACTTAAATATTAACGAGGAAAAAATTTCGATTAAAGTAAAAACACCCTTCGCGCTGCGCCGAGATGAAAAATTGACTTTTCCATCCGCAAATGGACCACAAAAAGCGTGTACCAAAAAGAAACGGCCGAAAGAGCGGAGACTGCGTGGAATAGGGGGAAATTTAATGGGCGGTAAGAAAGTGCCAACTGCCAAAAGCACATCTCTCGTGGGTGGTTGTAGGTGGTGGTTGATGGTGGCTGCTCGGCTGGGCGTACAAAAAAAAATAAATAAATAAAACGGAAAACGGAAAACGATTGTAAAAGTGGGCTGCTGCTGCTGTTGTCGCCAACGCCGCAGCCGCTGGTTGGGCAATTGAACGCATTGACAGCGCTCAGTGTGCGAAGCGACTGGCCGGTGGGGCAGTGGCGCTGCTGCGTCGATGCGTCGATCAGGCAGTACAAATTCAAACTAGTCAGACACGCATTCAAATTACGGCTAATTCGCCGGTCTGCTACCGGTTCCGGTCTCCGTATTTCTACTTTGCGGCCGACTTGTTTGTTTAATCAACACAAATCGAAAATACTAAATCACCAAAACATTTCATAAGATTAGAATTATTTAAAATTAATAAATTATGGGCATTTTGTCGGCATATAAAAGGCGGCACAATATGCAAATGATTTCAGCATTCTTAAACTAAAAATACTTTGTGTATCGAATGAAAGTGGTCGAACGAGTACGGCACGCAATTAGCGTCGACTTGGCCAAAAAAATGGCACACAAAAAATATGTTTTTGGGTTAATAGCAACAAATGTGCCAAAAGAAGTCAGCAGATCCCATTAGAACTAGTAAACAATCATTTTATTTTAATTATTACGAATAGTTTTGTGTTTTTTTTCAGATATTTTTTTGTGTACAGCATTTGAGAAAAACATATAAAACGCTGTGACTAGCTGATAGAAAATATTAGTTACTGTTTGAATAGCAAAGTAGTACAAAGTCTCCAACTAACAATATGCAGAAATTCCTGGTGAGTATGCCACAAAATAATTATAGGATATGGCACTTATCTGTCATGAAAATAAAGGACTATTGTAACTTGTGTTTTTAAGAATTATTCGTTCATATTTGAATAATTTTTTATCCACAATTGAAGTATTGTTCAATAATTGAATCATTTAATCATGATAACATTGTTTTAATATTCCCTAATTTTTAAAAACCCTTGAAACTCATGAAAATCAAGGACTATTCTAACTTGTGTTTTTAAGAATTATTCGTTCATATTCGAATAATATTTTATCCACAATTGAAGTATTGTTCAATAATTGAATCGTTTAATCATGATAACATTGTTTTAATATTCCCTAATTTTTAAAAAACCCTTTCACTCCCCTTTTAATTGAATCATTTAATCATGTTAACATTGTTTTAATATTCCCTAATTTTTAGAAAACCCTTTTACTGATTTTTTACTTATTACAGATTATTTTCGTGCTGGTGGCCTGCCTGATGTGCCTAGTGGCCGCACAGGATGTTGAGTCCGTCAAGGCACAAATCATTGGTAATAAACCATTATTAAATATAAAAAATCTAAATTCAAAATTAAAAATCGTAATACTCAAATTTCAGCTCAATACGAACAATTACCCGGACAGTCTATTCACCATCCGGAAGTGCAGGCACATGTCATTGATCCCGCTCATATTCAAATCAACCATTAAGTACCTGAGATTACAATTACAATTTTGTACCACCCACTTTTTTATTATCGTAGTTACCTGTTCTAATGTTTTATCAAAATATACAAAAATAAATTCAATTGAATTTGCATGAAATTCCAATACTTTTATTATGATCAACAACAACAACTGTGTAGCAACGCAAAGTAACGGACTTGCCCATCCCCATATTACAACGGGTAATACCTACTTTTCACACTATTTTGTATACTAAGAACACTGTCATTCATATTTTTTATTGCCTTCACTGCTGTAGGCACATGCTGTGTGTGCGTAGGAAATCACTCATCGAAACAAAATCTGATTATGATGTCCTACATCCTTCGCAACTATCTGCATGTTTGCCTCTCCTCGGATGCTCGTACTCGTGCTGGTGGTCGTGCTCGTGCTTATGCCTGCCTGCCAGCCAGCCAGCCTGTCATTTTCAATATACCAACGGTGGGCAGACAACAGCAAATGTGAATCCCGAATACACTGTAGCATGCTCCACCACACATTAATGTGAAATTTTGTTGAATATCCTTATAAAAGTCAGACATGCGCCGTGCCAATGTCTCTCCGGAATTGTAGGGAATTTTCGCAATGTCCTTTGTTCGCAGCTGCTTCTTCGTTAAACGGCAACTTCGTCTAGTGTCCGTTGGGCAGAGGGCGTTAGTGAGTCGATAATGCAGTGCAATGTAGGCCGTGGATTGACTTATTCGGATCATTTGGTTTGATGAGGAAACATAGTAAGAATAATTCTAGTTTAGAATTAAATGCTTATAAATACAATCAGTTAGTTATAGCTTTTAACTAACCCTTAAGAATTACTTTTCATTGATTTCAGAGTCTACAGTTAACCCTCTAGTTCCCAAGAAGGCCTGTAGACATCCTAAGCTTTAAAAAAATTCTGTAAATTACACCTTATGATTTTTCTAGCTGATTTTACACGTATGGAAAGGGAAATTTCCATTTTATAAAATAAATGTAGTCAGATAACACTGCCACATGCACAACGGCAGTAATTGTAAGACAAACTTGAAGTTTCGTGAGAAAGTAAGCAAATAATTCTTTTTGAAATTGAGTAAGAAACAAAAATGTTTTTAAATAAATTGAGAGTCTCAATAAAACTAAAAAAATTATTGGTGAGTAGCTGTTAATGTATTCTTTGAAAATTATGAAAAAAAAAGTTGTTACACTCCTCCTACCCAGCCCAAACCCTAGAGTGTCTGTAGGCCTGTTTGGGATGAAAAGCGTGAATAATTAAAGGTCCTTGATGAAGTGTTTTCGTTATTTAAGCATTTGAACCGAAATTTTGATACATCACAATGTAAAACAGATCATGTTACTGCAAAAATTTATACTTAGGCGTAGTCCGCGGGGGTAGATGAGAGGACTAGTCCCCCCTAGTCCTTTATTTCATGGAGTTTATTTGTCGACATCTGTGGGAAAAGATAACAAGGCATTAAAAAAAAATAAGAACCGCCATATATATACATCTATACCGATTTTTTTAGTTTTCCTAGTTTATACACCCCCAAAAGCAGTGTATAAACTACCCCACGACACATTACCCCTCGCCTTACCCCACCCCTTTTTATTTATGGTATCTTACGTGTATGAACTGAAACTGTTACATATATTAAAAAAACTTAAAAATTTAAATTAATTAAAAAATAAAATTTTCACATGGGATTTTTTTTTTGCTTTGTTTCCCAAGCAGGCCTGTAGGCCTCTTACTTTCTACACCCTCTATCACGCCTCCTATAGACATGACATTTTTTTCCCCGAACAAACATTACTTCTCCACCCCAAAACTATCACTGGTAATTTTTTTAACAAGATTAAAAACTTGGGAACTAGAGGGTTTACTTACAGACTAAGCAAACAACAAAATAAGAACTTAAAAATATAATAACAATAAGAATAGAAGAACTTAAAAATTATATAACAATAAGAATAACATTATTTGTAGAAGCAGTTCAGAAGTGTTTTTATTTCTTGTTTGGAAATGGATAGATCAAGGTTAAGAGAACCACAAGTCTTGTTAAATTCGGAAAGCGTTCTCACCTCAAGACCTTAGAATTCTTATAAAAAAAAAACTATCTACTAAAATATTCTGTCAGAGGACCATAAATTTTACATACTCTAAACACTCAAACAAGATTTATTTCGTCTGATTGTCATCACTATATCTATGTAAGTTAGAAATTATATGCACATATAAACATCAAGGTTAGTGGACTATAGATACACCATTGATTTTATAAACCTCGTATAAACATATATAGATATAGACAAAATATTTTTCGTCACCATAAAACATAATGAAATAATTTACAATGCCAACACATCTGGCATCTTTCACATTGAGTTGTCATTCGCTTTCCATGTCAACTGTCAAAGCTCTGACAATTCATTGACACACATCTGGCAACGCCAGACGACCATCCGTCATCGTAGCAGCATTTTTGCAAAATTATTCGAAAAACACTATTGGAATAAATTTGTAGCATTTTTATTTTTTTCAATAATCATTGCAAAACAATCCGAAAATGGGTGACACCTTCGAGCCGCTGGAACCAAGCCTTCGAAATGTCATAGAGCAGACATCGCTCAAATGGATATTCGTCGGCGGCAAAGGTGGCGTGGGTAAAACAACATGCAGGTGAGTCTGTGCAAAAATCACTGCCGACAGCAAATATTTCAACACATTTGCCAATCATCTCGTTTCAACAGCTGCAGCCTGGCGGTACAAATGTCCAAGGTGCGCGAGTCGGTGCTTATAATTTCTACGGATCCTGCCCACAATATATCGGACGCATTCGATCAAAAATTTACAAAAGTACCCACAAAGGTTAGAGTGCTCGCCTTCCATACGTGGCTTTCTAATCAGTGCGAAATTGCAGGTGAATGGCTTCACGAATTTGTTTGCCATGGAAATTGATCCGAATGCAGGCCTCAACGAACTGCCGGACGAGTACTTTGAAGGCGACAATGAGGGTCTGCGATTGAGTAAAAACGTGCTTCACGATGTGGTGGGCGCGCTACCGGGCATTGATGAAGCCATGAGCTATGCAGAAGTGATGAAGTGAGTAGTGAGAGTAGTCGGCAAATGCATTTCATTCATTTGATATATTTCGCAGATTGGTTAAGGCAATGAACTTCTCTGTGGTGATATTCGATACTGCACCCACGGGTCACACGCTGCGTCTGCTCTCGTTTCCGCAAGTGGTGGAGAAGGGTTTGGGTACATTGTTGCGTCTAAAGATGAAAATCACGCCATTCATATCACAGTTTGGTTCTATGCTGGGCATGACCGACTTTAATGCGGATTCACTGACGCAAAAACTGGATGAAATGCTAAAAATCATTCGACAAGTCAATGAACAATTTAGAGATCCGGTGAGCAACTTTATCAAAATGTATTTCATCTCATTTTTATTAATGCGTATATATTTATTGCAAACGCTTACAGGATCAGACAACATTTGTTTGTGTGTGCATTGCCGAGTTTCTGTCGCTATACGAAACGGAGCGTTTGGTGCAAGAGCTGACCAAGTGCGGCATTGACACACACAATATTATAGTCAATCAGTTGTTGTTCATGAAGAAGGATCAGCAACCGTGCGCCATGTGTGCATCCAGATATAAAGTAATGTCTATAAGTTTTAAAGCCATTCAGGTTTGATTAAGCTTTGTTTTGCTTCTTGCAGATACAAGAGAAATATTTAGATCAAATAGCTGATCTGTACGAGGACTTCCATGTTGTAAAATTGCCATTGCTGGAGAAGGAGGTGCGTGGCGGTGATAGTATCAAAAAATTTTCCGACAACTTGATCACACCTTATATTCCAAATTGATGGCAGAGTGTTGTATTGCAACGATTTTTCTACGATAAAAATTGTTTCGAAAATTGAAAACATTACCACAATTGGTTCAATTTATTATGTAGAGCTACATACATACTCGCTATTGGTATTTTGAACACTTGCAATTTTTATGAAATATTTTAATTTAATCCGAATTATAATATATTAAAACGACTACTGGAATTAATGCAATAATAAAGGTACACATGAAATTCAACGTGCAGATAGAGAACGTTTGGTGGTCTTTCTTTGAAGAAGCATTTTACGACGATGATCGTTGTAGTATAGATTTGATTATGATATTGAAAATTACCAATTCGCGGTCGAGTTAGAAGCGAAGTCGTTCATTCGTTGTGTTGCCGAAATCAATGGTTTTCCATTATCGTGTTTTGCACAGAAGATCATAGGTCTAAAAATTTTGTAAGAATGCTCCCCTAAAAGCATTTATCGAGTCATCAAATGAATGAAAACAAGATTTACAATTTTCCAAGTGGAGTAAATTTAAGATCCTTTCATTTGCTTTCCGGACAAAGTTCAGGAAGATGTGAAAAACCAAAAACCACTTTCCGCTACTAAACTCCCAAAGAGATGTAACATAAAAAACCAAATATCAATAGCGATTTCATATGGGATGTTCTCGTAACGTTTCAATATTGCTTGAACATTTTCCATTTATTGTTTTGTTAATTTGAATATCGGCAATTGAACATTTCATGTCCTATAGCTTTCGAACAAGATATCGTTTTAACAATAGAATGCCCGAGGGAGTCATTTTGACTCCATTGAGGTCTTTTATTTTTTAAATTATTCAAAACACTATACGTACCAGAATTACACTGTAATTTAATTTCAACAGCAAAAGCCACTGACAATAACTGTACAGTAGTTATGAATTCAAACAAGGCAATTATTAACACTAGAATGCCCGAAAATCTGACATACCTAAAATGCCTCGGGCATTCTAGTGTTAAGACTATTTGAGATTCATAAACTTAAAGAAATTTTTTTTCAGCCTAGTGGCAACATTATGTTACCTCTGCCGCAGCGCTGCCACTTTATCTTCAACGCTCTCAACAAACTTGCACCGGTGACACGAGCTGGCAGCATTATTCGGTCGTTTTGTCATTTCTCCTTTCAATACAATTCTACTTCTTCGGTTGAATGGACGTGAATTTTTGGTGAACGCTTCGATGTGGTGCGCGACAAAACTCAACAAAAATAAAAAAAATTGCAATAACTAAATTTAAAGTTTTACTTTCGATTGTTTGGTGGCGCATAAAATTGAGATAATTGTAGAAAAGCATTTCAGTGTTGCGAGAAACGCAAAAAGTGATAACAAAAGAAGGTCAGCAACGGCAAAAGGGGAGTTGATTGGGCTAAAGTTCGAGTACGGGTGTGTGTGAGTGTGTGCGCGAAAATGCAATAATAAAACGACGTAAAGTGGACGACGAAGCAGAAGATATCAACAAAAGGCGCTACTCGGGGATCAAAGCTTTAAGCGCAGGTAAATTGTGCCGCAAATAGAAATAATCATTTCAATAAAATCAAATTAAAGGCCAGTGTCGCAAGGCGCGGCGCTGTCAATCAATAATAAAAAGGCGAAGCGCCACTGCGATGGCTCAACACGCGCCATAGCAACACCAGCGTCTCCTCAACAACAACCTGCCAGCACCACAGCAATGTCCTTAAACGGTGCTTAAATGCTACTCCTGGTGCGGTTGCGGCTGCGGCTGTTATGGCTGCGACGGCCGGAAGGAGACAAATAGCCGCAGACACGCACAGTCACGTATAGCACAATGACACTTTCGCGCTATTTTATTTGCCTTTGAGCATTCCACTGCTGCATAGCCAGAAAAATAGCGCGCGCGCTGGATATGCATAGATATGAAGCATTGTGTGTGGATTGTGAGGTTAACCTTCGTCCAACAGCAGGAACAGCACTCAACTGTCAGCCTTTAGCCTTCAACCGCAGCACAATGTGTGGCTGTGCGAAATGCGAGGAAGGCAAAGGAATGGGTTCTATGCCTACGAACTCGTGTTGGTCGACTGTGCTGCAATGTACAATAGAAGCAGTTCTAATTCAAGGACTATGACTAAGGCGTAGAAAATTAAAATTAAATTGCAAAACATATAGTAGGAGAATACCACGAAGCAAATGGGGATTACTTCTTAACATTGCCAATTGGCAATCCAGAGGCTTAGGAGACTAAAATTCCTCTCGCAAGCTGGACTTACAAATACTTGTGAGTCCATGCGGGGGGCACAATAGATCTTTTAGGTCGCAGTGCGCATTCCGCATCAAAAGCAATTATGATCAGAAAATTCGCAAATTTAGGGACATTCAATGGATTTATTGATATTCCAATTTTTTTTTTTAATTTGTCGAGGAAGAAAACCAGATTTGAAATTTAACTCGTTAACTTTCTGAAAACTATGCCAAACTTTTTTTGAAAAAGGAATATAAAGAGGCCAAAAAAATAACTTCATTAATTTAGCTTGAAAGAAAATGTCTTACTGTTTTGAATCCTATAGAAATTTGTAATCCTATAGATTATGTTTATGTAAATTGTCATTAAAATAACTTCATTAATTAAACTTGAAAGAAAATTTCGAGTTGCTTACATCTCAAAAACTGGTTTATGCTTTCAAATTAAGTTTATCGAAACTACAAGGATTTTTAATAATATGATTTACTGTTTCGAAACCTTTAGATATTTTTGATCTATCTAAAGCGTGATCCATTTCGAGGTTCCCTACTTTTTTAAAGAAAAAAACACAGAAAATTAAAATTTAACGGGGAATGTTTATTATCATTCGAAAGAACATTCTTTGGCATTTATTTTTTGAAGATTATCTCTTTCAAATGTTGGCCGCGGCTACGTCTCAGATGGTCCATCCGTTGAGTCCAATTTTCGATGACTCGTTCGAGCATTTCGACTGGTAACTGGCGAATGACACGCGTGATGTTTTGCTCCAAGGCCTGAATCGAAGCGGGTTTATCCGTATAGACTTTAGACTTTACGTATCCCCACAGAAAAAAGTCTAACGGTGTGATATCACACGATCTTGGTGGCCAATCGACCGGCCCATTACGTGAAATTAGCTGTTCTCACCGGCATCATTTTTGAAGAAATATGGACCGATGAACGATTTGTAAACGTTGTTCAGGCGTAAGTCTTTCCATGATGAAATGCCAAACAATACTGAACAAAAATAATATGACAGCTTGACACGACTCACGCGTGATCTGTCAAAAAAAGGTTATTGAAAAAAGTACCTCTAGTTGGATCACCCTTTATTTAGTTGTGCAAAGACAACATTTCATATTATTTTCGATCTCTAAAGCTTTCAATGCATAGTAATTATTCTCTGAAAAATCCTTATTATTTACCTGTTTTAAGTGCTAAATAAATCCTACTTTCGTCCCCACAATTCTTAAAACACAAAAACTTCTAATGATAACAATAATTTGTTTATTAAATAACAAGAATTATTTTGCCATTTTCAGTTTAAACCGTTTGTAAAGCTTCTGTGTTCAATATCAAACTGAGCCAAATACTCTACAAAAGTTTCATCCATCTACTCCATAGAAATATGCACAATAATTCTTCAAACCTTATAAATAATAAATTACTGTACATCAACAGCATTCAACTCAATTACTCATTACAACTCGATTGTTCATTTATTTAATAAATTTTTTTTTATACAACTGTGTAACTCAATATTCCAGCATTATACATCGACCCTGTCGACCAGCTGTAGCATACCGAAAAACACATTTCAAGTCTGTTTTGTTCAGCGCTGACAGTCCAAACGACAAAGCCCTCAAACGAACTGCAGAAGATGGAGTGCCGCGCCAAGAGTCCACTTGCAAATTTGTTGAATTTAATTAACTTTAGTGGTGACTTGTCGTGGTGTGACCACTTGCATGCAACACGCTAGGCACTCGCTTTCGGCACATAGACGAGAATGCTGTCTGCGGTTAGAAGATAAACCAGATATCAAGCTGCGTCTTGCGCATTCGCTGTTAGCGTCTGGAGTAGTGCCAAATATTTGTAGCTATACTTAAGCAAGTGTTTGGCAAAGAATGCGCACATTGCACATGACCGAAATTGATTGCTTCCGATAAGCGTGCAAGCTGGAAGATTTCCAAACTGCTTGTATACTTACTGAATACCATGTTGTGCGCAAACAGATGCTGGTTTATTTTTAAAGACATTGCTTTGCTTTATTTCAAAATTGTATACTTAATCTGGGCTTTATCAAAAAGTTTACATCAAAGGAGCTTCATTTATTGTGTTGCATGGTTTAATTTTCAAAGAACTTCTAAGAATCAAAAGCTTACGTGCTGTATTAACATTTAACTAACCTTTATATGTTATTAAAGCATATTTTAAGGTCTCACCAAGTGTCAGTATTTTTAGACAAATTTATTTTTAGAATAATTGATTGCCTTGACAGTGGCCAGTAATTACTCAAGCGCCTTTCTTCAAAAGCTCAACGAGTCGCAGAATATTACAGCCCGCCCGCTGAGAATAATGTTGACATGGTCACCTTCTGACAAGAGCCTCGTTGCTTCATTAACTATTTTCGGTTGATGAGGTTTCCGCCTGGTTTGCACCATCACCTTACCGCTCCGCCCGTCGTTTCTTTTTCCTGTAATTCTCTTGACTTCTTTCCATTTCGGCTTGGTTATTGAAATATTTGTACAAATGTTCAAATGTTAATGCGCCGGCTGGCATATTCATTAATTTTGTACGCTGTCATTGTACTTCGAAGTCTTTGTCGGCGGCTCTTCTTTGGTCGGCGCTGTCCAGTTTTGGCATGTGGACTGGTGCGGCTTGGCTTCACGCCACTCAATTCGGCCCCTCGTTCGTCGGATATCAATTCAAACAAATCGATTGTTTAGACTGTTCCCACTGCGGCCCGGACTACGCTGCGCCAATATAAAATTAGTTTTGGTCGTTAATTCGTAGATAGGAAACGCCTGCGCCGCGCTGCACATGCCAGCAGCGCCAACAAGCTAAACGTTTTAAAAAGTTTTCATTAACGATTGTTGCTTCGATTTTCGCTTTTTGCGTTGCCGATTTTGTTTACTGTCGGTTTTTGTGACTTGACTGTGCGTTGCTCGCTGCCGCGTTATCATTGTTGTTGCCTTTGAATTTTCTTCGAGGGAAATTCCATGTTGCCTTCAATTATGCATGCAGCAATTGTTTTCGTTTGATGGAGCGCTGAAGTGGCGGCAGCAGCAATGTAAACATGTGTACAAACTGCTAAAGCGAACAGTTAAATTGGTTGTTTACATGTGCGGGCGGCGCAGGGGGCGACGCAATAACATTGTGGCAGCCGAAATGGCTCGTATAGTACATCCGCTGTTGTATTGCTCACAAATACAGGAAGTGAATGCACATTGAGCTGAAATGTAGATAAAGCCGGCCCGGAGGCGGCATTTGGAGAAAATTGATTTATACTTACTTGGAATTCACAGAAAGATGAATTATTCAAAATGTACATTGTCCCATACTGTCTAATAGTAATATTCACGTGATATGGGCCAGAGAAGTAGGGTTTCGCAAATTGATTAAGAAGATTTTGTTTATTTATTTAGATTTAGTGCGAAACGCCCATCACTCAACGATCGGCACGTGCGCGCTTTGAGCCATTTCTTTGTATTGGCCCAATTCGAACAAGCTGTAATCTACACCATTGAGGTCATGTCAAATTGAATACATTCCCTATTACTAACTAACAAACTCCCACTTGCTGCCTGGTAGGACATTGTTGTACAAATTTTTTTAGAGTTTCGAGCAAAGAGCGTTAGTAATGTTTTTTGCAATGATTCGTAATTGACCATTATTGCATTTGGAAAGTATCAGCATCTGTAAACTTGTTCATAAAATTTGTATCACAAACACATAAAAGTGTTACATCCAGGAGAAAGTTCAGGAAGGAAAAGATAAATGATGAGCTGCATGTATACGAGATGAGAGGGAATAAAATGCGTTTGCCTTTTAAAATTTCATCTATATTTTAACAATTGGTTTTGTATAAATTTGAGAGATTTTGTAGCAGAAATTTACTCAAAGACATCATTGCGAATTGATTTTCTCAGTTTTCATTCAAGATAACCTCAATATTTCCATTTCCGAAAGCTTTCAGTGTCCAGCAATGTATTTGTGAATCTTTGTACGTTATCATAGAGAGATCTACTTGATTCTGTATTAAGTTTTTGAATGGTTTCACAGCTCCACGTGATAATGGGCCCAGCTCCTGTGTCCTGTCAAGCAATGCATTTATACATGGAATACTTACAGTTTATATATATTTAGTAGTACATTGAAATGTCGAATTTTTAACGTGAGTGCCGCCACAGTGTGGCCTAACATATTTAGTAGTACAGTAGAATATTACCTGCAAGCGCGGGGGTATGCCGGGTTATGTCGCTGAAAGAAACTTTTAAATTAATTATACAAATATTCACGCCCAAGTGCAGAAAATGTAAAAAGCCTGGCGTCATGGAAACCTTGAAACACACTCTGTGCTACTGATCTGCTATAGCTAGATCTCACCTTACATATCAGAGAGCTTCTAGTTTCCTTGATTAGATGAGGTCCCAGAGCTTGATATCAAATTACAGCTCACGCTAAACACACTCTTCTTGCTAGAACGCTCTCAGAACTTAATCGCATTCCACACTTAGATCTCTGTCTTCCAAGATTAATAGTCTTAAGAATTATTGTCGAGTTTTTTTAATTGAACTTTATTATTTTATAAGATTCTAGTTTTATCGATGGTCTGTTAAATTGTATTTTTTTGATTGAATTATAAATAAATAAATATGCTGAAAAGACGGGCATTCCAAGCTATTACTTCACTAGTTTCTAACGCCTAAGGAAATTCTTCTGGTGCCGCGAGCGACCCAATAGGGTCTATGCGTGAACAATTCGACCAACCAGCTTAACATAACCTATGAATTGTTTATGGACTAAAATATATATATCATCAGCTTCCAAATGCTGAACGAAAATAATAACAGAAATAAAAGAAAATAATAACAATTATCCTCTGGAATATGCTGGTCCATTAAAGGCCAATTTAAATCGCCTGCGAAGAAGAGAAGATATGTAAATATTTTTATGAGACTAGCAATAAATTTTGTATATATGTATACCAGGTATATCAGTATGAAGTGAGCCTCAAGATACAAATGTCTCAATGGGGAATATTTGTTGTAAACGACCTTTAATTTGTTTTTGTTTTGTTGCTATGACATCTGTCAAGCATATTTAGTATACATCAAGTCATTGAACAAACAACATCATATTTTTTCATCGTGTTAAAAATGTCGAATTTTGTACCACATAGTGATGATTTGCGGAAAGCATTAATTTTTTGTTTTCATTTGAAGAAAAGTGCTGCAGAGTCGCATCGAATGCTTGTCGAGGCATATGGTGATCATGCTCTATCAAGAGCAACATGCAAAAGATGGTTTCAACGGTTCAGAAATAATGATTTTGATGTGAGAAATGAAGAACGTGGAAGATCACCAAAAAAGTTTGAAGACGCCGAATTGCAAACGATATTGGATAAAGGTGACACTTTGAGTCAAAAGCAAATGGCAGAAATGTTAAATGTTGCACAAGCAACAATTTCTGTCCGTTTAAAAGCTATGGGAAAGATCCAATAGTGTGGAAAATGGGTGCCACATTAATTGAATGAAAGGCAGATGGAAAACCGAACAATTTTGTGAAATTTTGATTCAAATACACGAAAGAAAATCAATTTTGCATCGAATTTTTACTGGCGATGAAAAATTGATCTATTTTAAGAAGCCTAAACGGAAAAAATCATGGGTTAATCCGGGACAATCTTCAACATCGATTGCAAAACCAGATCGATTCGGCAAGAAGACAATGCTGTGTGTTTGGTGGGACCAGAGTGGCGTGGTGTATAACGAGTTGTTAAAACCTGGCGAAACTGTTAATACTGATGGCTACCGACAACAAATGATCAATTTGAACCATGCATTGATCTAAAAACGACCAGAATGAGCCAGAAGACACGGCAAGGTAATTTTGCTCCATGACAATGCGCCTGCACACAAAGCAAGACTGGTTCAGGATACAATCAAAGCAAAGAATACCATTTGTTTTCATCGATGGAACACGCATTGGCAGATTCCTACAAGGAAGTCGAAAATTGGGTGTCTGATTGGTTTGCTTCAAAAGACAAACAATTCTATTGGCGCGGTGTCCACAAATTGCCTGAAAGATGGACAAAATGTGTAGCTAGCAATGGCCAATACTTTGACTAAAATGTTTTTTACTTTCCCATTAAAAATTAGTGTTTCGCAAAAAAAGGCTCACTTCATAGTGGTATACCTGGTAACTAACTAATTTACCTTCACCTTACCTTCACCTTACCTTACCTTATGCTATGGTGCTTCCAATTTTTTATCACAGAAATTATCACTTTTCACTCCTTAATTTTCAATGTTGAAATCATCAAACAATTGCACCTGAAAGTAGTCAAATAGCGTCAGATTTGAATGTAGTAAACGTAAGCGCCACACAAAATGGCCTACTGGGTCTTCCATAAATCAATATATTAACATTAACTTGAACAAATTGTGCCGCACTTGGGCACCGCTGAGACCGCTGACCTACTTCTGCAGACAATTAAAATCCAACCATGAACATTAGAGCCAAATTTGCTTATTGAATTGCTTATTAGGAAAAAGAAGAAGCACAGCTAAGCACAGTGCTTAACAACGCCCACATATGCTTTTGTTTGTACTAACATAAAAGTATCTTAGATCGTTTAGTTTTGATTCTCACTTTTAGCTACTACAATAGACTACAAATGCACAGAAGACTGGGACCTACTTTTCACTAAATTGCTATTCAAATAAAATTAAATATTCAGTTTGAACGACTTTTAGCTAAATGAATATGCCAAATATTGTTGTACATTTAAAAGCTCAACATTTGCAGCAAACATTGACTTAAACTTTTAACAACATGGCACTTTTTTTCTATTATTACCAAAAATCATTTAAGCATGCAATCGGCCTGCATAAATATTAACAAGTGGTTCTTAGTAGATTAATACTAAAAGAAGAATTAATATCAAAAATGAACGATAGCAAAACATTTAAAAGTTTAATCAGCGACGTGGACTTAGTCGGACCAAACGGCTGGACAGAAATTATTTATCATTGCTGGTAAATACCGCACACAAGGAATGCGCTTGTTTGAGCGCGATAAGCGCCAACAAACAACAACGGCGCTTCATTTTCAACAACGCATTTAATAAATCATTGAATGTGTGTAATTTCGACCCTAGTTCGAGACTCTAAAATGACGCCAATGATTCACCTGACTGCGCTCTTTGTGCTTATCTGCGCGCTATCAACGTTGTTCGGCGTTCATGTTTACATTGCTACACATTGAGGCAATGCTCGCACATTGCGAGCCAACGCGCTGCACTTCAATTGAAATTTGTCGACATTTTTAATTGGAATGTGACGCGAACTCCGTTTACAGTCTCATAACTGACTGGCTGAAATATTGTGTTGCGTTCGTTGTTGCTGTCATGATTTGCGCCGTTCTGGTGTAAATTGTATTTTTATGTTTTTCATTAATTAAAAACGACTTTTTGTATGGCTGTGACATGTGAGTCACTCTTGAGTGACTTCCGTTAGTGTACAGTTGGAAAGTGGCGTGTCGCAATGTCACAGCGTAAAATGGAACTATTCATGGTTAACTTTTACGACACCTCCGGTAGAAGAAAGGAGGTAAATATCCAGAGCGCAATTTCTAACCTTGCCAGAGGTTAAGTGGAATATTTGTTGTTGTTACTTTTGGCATACAATGCATATATGTCCAACACATTAATTGATGAAAACGAAATATGTGTAGACATTCAAAATCATAACAAAAGTTATGACACAAACATTTATATTTGTTTGGCTTTATAAGAAAACTGTGGAAGCTAGGCCAGGAAACAGTGACTGCTCCTTGTCATAAGAAATAATAATGAATTATGTATTATTATGTATTACAATAGAAGAAACGACAACACAATGTAGTGGCTGAATTGTGTTTTTTTCTTCTTCTTTACAAATCATTTGACTTACCCGTTTCTGCTCGTAAAATGCCCCAAAGCCAAGAATGGTTAACTTATGTTGCTCTCTACTCCATCTGCTCGTTTGAAAAGTTCCTTTTTTGTTCTTATATCATCACTTTTTTGCACTTTTGTTCGCATAATAAGAATTCAAATTGGGAATTGTGTTTTAAGAATCTGAAAGACTCGTGGAAAGGCTTTAACTATTTTTTGGTTTTAACTGCGATTTTATTCCATGTTATTTCTTGGTATCTCTTCCAATGATGTATTCAAGCTTTGAGCAAGTTTTTCAATATTAGGTTAGGTTGGGTTAAGCTGGTTTTCCGCTACGCTTAGATCCTCTTGGGTCCCTAACGGTACCAGATGGAGCTCTTTAGACCTGCATTACGAAGTTAAATAACCTTAACTAGTTTTACATTTATTATCTAATCTAATTGCTGGTCAATATAATCCATCTAACTTGACTTACCCGGAAATTTGTAACTAATTACTTAACCCAGATATGCAAAAGTCCTATATGGAACTATACCTAAACTTCAGAGCATCGGTTAGCAAATTTAAAGCACAGTTACCGCAAGACCTTTAAACAGGTGTACTTCATGTAGTACAGTCAGCATATCTGTGTTAACTGGCCATAACAATACGTTACGGGGTCACGGACTGCCGCAAAAGTTCCCTCCAGGCGCTTTCTCCAGTTCGTTACACCAAGAGTTTTAGAACGTCTTTAACTTCGTTCTTCTACCAGAGGAACAGTCCCCCTCTTTGCTGTCGACCTTCAACTTTCGCGTTGAACACCTTTTTCAGCAGAACTTCATCTATCGCGTTGAACAACTTTTTTGCCAGAGCTTTATGGTCCATGTGGAAGACATGATCAAGCCAGCGTTGATCCGCTACACTACATCCAAGTTCGAAGATTTTTCGAAGCACCTTCCTCTCGAAGGTATCATAGATAACTAACCGTATCCTTGTGAGCCAAAAAATCATTCTATT
Source organism: Melieria omissa (assembly GCA_963971225.1). Lineage (NCBI taxonomy): Eukaryota > Metazoa > Arthropoda > Insecta > Diptera > Ulidiidae > Melieria > Melieria omissa. The sequence continues at coordinate 12,459,766 of OZ020269.1, forward strand.
CAGTCTCACAGCTATCGGTGTATTCCATTCATTTATTTCTCCTAAACTTTCTTTCATTCAGAAATTTATCAAAATATTAATTGCAATCGCCGTGACTCAGTTATTAGTGAGTTAGCAGACCGAAGGGTGTGGGTTCATATGCCAACTCCAAACACCTATAACACTTTTACTTCAACTGTGACAGTAATAATTTTTATAAAACGAGTTCACAACCCGCCTTTCCAAATTGCTTTAAAATCGTGGATCCCTTTCATTCATTCCGTCACTGTCGTCCCAGTTTTATGTGTGCTACTTTAATAAAATTAAATTATTAAAATAATCGCTGCATACAATCATAAATTTCACACACCCCGTTCCAACATAACAACAATTAGTTTAGTTGTATACAGAAATTTTTCAAAATGACACCAAACCAACTGTCAAGCATGTAACATTTTCTGCATTCCTAACATGGAGACACTTTTAGGGCCTAACGCCATAAATCATTTGGCACGCATGCCGCAAAGCACGCGTAATAAAATTAGGTCCCACTTATTACATTTTTTACGCCTTATGAAAGTCGTGTCGCTGCAATATGTGTGTTGGTGCTGTTATGACAATTCGTTCCAGTTAGTTTACGAAACTGGTTCCACCAGCACGCACCAGCAATCTTTTGGCTGTTCCTGTCGCTCAAATTGTTGCCAAGTAATTTTAATGCGTTTTTCGCATTTCAATTCGCCACGGAAGTAACTGTTTACATATATTTGCTGTTTGCTGCGCTGCACACAACATCTACAACTTTCAACGCCAACACTTATTTCTCTCAGTGTATCTAAGCTATTTTTCGAATGCTTATTTCAACAAAAATATTCATAAATTCAGCATGTTGTATGTAAATAATAAATAAGTAAATAAACACACAAATAAAGAAATAAACAAATTGTTGTTCGTGAACGCTTTGCCACTTACAAATCGCTGACCTCTCCGAACCTGTTCATCCATTGCCAGTCACTGCCGCTGTCCAGCAATCGGGTTTATTATGAAATCGCGCACTTTACTGTCACCGACAGCTGCTGGCACCTTTGAGATTTCAAAAATTAGTTGCCGCATGCCAGCAGAACATAAATAAAACCGGCTGGCCAAAGTAGAAAATCTAAAACAGTTGTGCGCAGCTGAGAGTCTCTGACTGGTGGTTGGTCCACTAACAAAACAAGTTCATTCTACTTAATGAGGAAAACACGCGCTCACCGCAGTCAGTACACACTCACTCCCCGTACGTGCTGAGTGAGTGAATGGGTGAGTGAGTAAGCACAGCGCTAAGGCCAATTGTCTGCACGGCAAAGGCATCCAGACAGCCGCAGCAATACGCTGTCTGTCTGCCGGCGGAAGCGACCACCTGCCGTTGGCAGCGCGTGCTACTCCTCACATTGTTGTGTGGATTCGCTGCTGTTTGTTTGTGTACGAATGTGTATGCTGTGCAAACATAAGTATGTGCGTTCCTTAGATAACTTGAACTGCAGCCACGAATGCGAAGATGAGACCAGCTGCTGTCAGACAGACAAGAAGTGGCAAAAATGCAACAGAAAATACAGCGAAGGAGTTAATTGTTATTGCTGCAATTACAGCAGGTCAAAGTTGGCTAAGAAAACAATAAAATGGCCCAGAAAGGCTTAAATGTCTTCTTTGTTTTGGCTAAACGCCGCAGGTTTGCACTAACTATTCCTTTTTTTTGTGACAAATTTGAACAGCTCAGTAATTTTTTATTGGGTTCAAATGCCAGAGCTCGCAGCAACACAAGACGTGTTCTCGCAATTACTTACTTTCTTAACTGGTCATAACAACCCGCATTTGCGAAGCAGAAATATAGGAAACACTCTACTCTAAACTTTCTACAAACATTGTTGTTGATTTCGTTAGTTTGTTTCTGTTTGGCAAAAAAAATGTCGGGCCTGCAAATATGGTTTCAAATAGTTTGAGGCTTAAAAGTTGTGTACGGAATCCTAGCACCCACAACGAAATTTTTAGTGAGCCACTGATTGTCACACATAATGCCTAAACGGTTTTTAAATGTGAATTTTTAAGAAAATAAAAAGAAAAGAAAATATAAGATTTTAAAATTCTTTGTTTAACTAACACTTCGTTCAATAATGTGTGTGACTGACACATAGATGGCGGCACAAATATTAAATCAATATGTATATTCATATCAATATGTGAACCTTTTTAGGCTTACTGTCAAAATTATATGTCAATCCGACCATTAGTTTACAAGTTACAGTGCTTTAAGTGACACTACTTTTGAGTTTTCAAAAACAATGAATTCAAAGCAATTCCGTGTGCTGATTTATCATTGTTTTTTAATGAAAAAAAATACTGTTCAATGCCAGGAATGGCTTGAAAAACATTATTCGGACTCTCCTCCATCAAAAAGAACCATTTGTTATTGGTATGCCGAATTCAAACGTGGTCGTACAGACACCGATGACATTCCATCTACTGGACGGCCAAATGACGCTGTTATTCCGGAAAACGTTGAAAAAACACTGAAAATCATTATGTCCGACCGTAAAGTGAAAGTGGGGGAGATTGCTGACATTCTAAAGATATCAGCAGGCAGTGTACACACCATAATACACGAACATTTGGTTATGAAAAAGGTGTTTTCGAAATGGGTGCCGCGTTTGCTCACACCGGAGCAAAAACAACAACGAATCGATGATTCAAAGAGCTGTTTGGACATGTTTACGCGCAACAAGTCGGAGTTTTTGCGTCGGTACATCACAATGGATGAAACATGGATCCACCATTTCACTCCAGAGTCAAATCGGCAGTCTGCTGAGTGGCATGCAACCGGTGAAAGCCGCCCAAAGCGTCCAAAGGCACAAACATCGGCTGGCAAGGTTATGGCGTCAGTATTTTGGGATGTGCACGGAATAATATTCATCGACTATCTTGAGAAAGGGAAAACAATCAATAGCGACTATTATATAGCGTTGTTGGAACGTTTGAAAGAAGAAATCGCGATTAAGCGGCCCCATATGAAGAAGAAGTGAAGTGTCACAAGTCGATGAAAACGATGGCAAAAATACATGAATTGGGCTTCGAATTGCTTCCTCATCCCCCGTATTCTCCAGATCTGGCCCCCAGCGACTACTGGCTCTTCGCAGACCTCAAAAAGATGCTCCGTGGTAAGAGATTTGACTCAAATGATGAAGTAATCGCCGAAACTAACGCCTATTTTGAAGGCAAAGAAAAATCGTTCTACAAAGGCGGTATCGAAAGATTGGAAAAGCGTTGGAATGATTGTATCTCCCTAAAAGGGGACTATGTTGATGAATAAAAAAAAAATGTGTTTTAATTAGTTAGTCACACACATTATTGAACGTAGTGTTACTATGCCAAAAATGTGGATTGCTTCATTTATGAAATCCGAAAAGTGCTAAAGAACATTGATACAAATGGAATTCAGAAGTCAATTAAGAAAGTTCCTCAGAATATACGGAAAGCGACCCGCAATGGAGTCAATTTTTTTTGTAAATTAACTGAAGTGTCAAAGCTATTTAATAAACTGTAACCAAATTAAATAACTTGTATGTAACAGTTTATTACTGACATTTAAAATTTGTTCGTGTGGGGACGTTACATTTGATATCGGAACTCAACATTGCTTTATTGAAATTCTCCACTCATTTTGACAAATTGAAAGATTTCGCGCAATGATTGAGAATGTCTGATGCTTAAAAAAACTGCACAATTTCTAAGAATGTGTACAGCTGTGACGAAGAGAGACTGATAAGCCAATCCTACTAATTTACTTTGCAAAAGAGTTTTTTTTTTTACAATAGGTCTGTTTGGGAACGAATAATTTTGTACGAATTTGTAAAAATTTTTACTGGATCCTGTTTGTGTATGCCAAATCTTTTGCAACGAGAGAGAAACTGAGAACGTAAAGTGACAGTTTATTTCGTGAGAACTTGCAAGTTTTTACTTACTGGCTTACTTAGCTGGCTTACTCTCCTCATATTTTTTACAGGAAAAGTTCCCAAACAGATCTTATATCGCCAAAAATACAGCAGTCAGTTTGATTAAAAGAACAACAAAAAATTGCATAGTGTTTGTTGTAATTCTCAGTATGGCAATTTAAACTGTGGTGCGTAGTGAGAAAAAAAATGAAGGAAAACTCCTTGCCACCGTAAATGTAAATGACTGGCAGCATTTCAAAGCCGCTATTACAATTCTAAGTAGTCAGCTTTCGCAGCTGCACATACTAGCCCACAGAAGGAGGGTTTTTTCTGGGTCTTTAGGGCTGTTTTTACGAAAGGAATTCGAATAGACCTAAAGACTGTCTTATAGTATTATTTCATCTCACAATGTCTAATCTTTGCTGTCGAAAACTGGTAACCACTAAGCTGAGTTTCAAAGGTATGCAAGTAGCCTTTTTGGTAACTTAATACTCCCTCTAATTCAATTGCAACGCGTTGTAAATAATTCTATTTGATTTAGCTGAAAGCCTGTAAACGCTGAACACCTGTAAATACAACCATGAAGTGCGATTAGATAAGAATATCACGTTGTCAAGTGGCAGCCGGCATAGCATGTCACACATACTTTTATACGAAAACTATATAAAAACTCATAAATCAATCACTGATAATTGCACTGTTTTGACATGACACAAATTGTTTGGCAATTTCATTTAATGCCCAAATGATGCGTGATTACTGTAGATTGGTTTTGCAGTGATTTCCGGTCGGAAGTACTGTGTAGCGTTTCATTTGGATGCCCTTGAAAAGTTGCCAAGTATATGGAAACGAATTGCTGGTATCGCGCGATATTGTCGGTTGGTTCATACCCAAAGTCAGTGCTTTATATTGGACTCGAAATCAAAGCTGTGTTGTGGTTGCTATTGCCATGCTTTGTATATGACTGCATTGGCATTGTGCGCCTCGTTCATTGTTTTCAAGTGTTCTAAAGCGTTTGAACTTTCCAATGGCCACTCCCCATGGCACGTTGAAACTCCTCAATTTTCAGCATGCAATCCGAATTACCTTGCAGGCTATTTTAGCGCTGAATATCACCCGATATACATTACAATCTATTTTCGTTTCAAATGCCGCCCGAATGCTAGTCGACTGGTGTAACTCACTCTCGGCGGCATTGCGGCTTCAGCGTCAAATGTCGAAATGTTCGCCTTTGCACGCCATAGAAAAAAACCTATTCACCTCTCATGCACAAACGTTGGTCGCCATTAATAATGTAATGCTCAATTTAATTTGAACTTTTCTTTAAACTGCTCTCATACACACACACACACTGACAACTGTAATAGGACACAATATGGCCGCTGCAGGTTTACGTCAGTGTCTGCTGCTCTGGAGCGTCGACTACTGGAACTTGGAAGGTAACAATCGAACGAAAGGAGAATGAATTTGAATTTGAAATTATGATTGTGATTTCTTTCTCGATATAGTTTACATGCAATAAGCACTTACGTCATTGGTTTCGTGCGTTTCGTTGATTGCGTTTTGTTGCCGTTTTACATAAATAGATTATTATGCAATGGTTTCCTTGTACTCCACTTTTTTTCTTGATGAATTATATTTGTCTTATATTTGATATGGTATGATTTGCGTTTTCTTTAATCTTCCTCGGGCATAGGAAGGAGCATTGCTTGCACCATGGCTTGTTTTTTCTTATTGGTATTTTTCTTTCTTTACAATTACAGTTTTGAAATAATTTTAATGATAATTATATTTATTTTACTTATAACACTGTGCGATAAAAAACCACTTTTGTCAAGATCCATCTAAATGATTAGATAGGCGTGAAACTAGAGGTCATTCATAGTAACTTGACATACTCAGTTTTTGATTTTCTGATCCGATGTCCATTTAAAAGGACTTGACAGTTTTAAGGACATAAATATTTCAAGAAATTTATTTAAATATTTACGGTTGTGCAGTGATAAAGATATGGTTATCAAATGGACGAAGAAAATTTTCACTTTTAGATTATATTTATTTTTAATTTTGAAGACTAAAATATGTCAGTAAGGTCCTTTGAAGGATGTATCCTTCGATATCCTTCAAGTTTTCTAAAGAATCCTTTTGGAAAAATTATATGTTTTGCATCTTCGTATGTGGTATAATACCTCAAAACTGTATTCTTTTATCCCCATTGGTTCACAGTTAAAAAACATAAGTTTCCATTTGTACGTAGAAATTTTGTATGGAATACGCAATAATTTTGTGTGTACAAAATTAGAAAGAAAAATAAAATTTTGAGATAACATACTACAAGACGATTCGTTAGAAAACTTTAACTCCAAGGATACATCTTTGAAAGGACCTTACTGACATATTTTGGTCCTGAAAGTTCAAAACAGAAAATTTAGTCATAAAGCGACATGTTTTTTCTTTAATTTGGTACGCATATCTTCATCATTGCACAATCGAAAATATTTTTAAAAATCTACATAACGTACTACAAGAGGATTCGTTACAAAACTTGAAGGATATCGAAGGATACATCTTTGAAAGGACTTTACTGACATATTTTGGTCCTGAAAGTTGAAAATAGAAAATTTAGTCATAAAGCCACATGTTTTTTTCTTTCATTTGGTACCCATAGCTTTATCACTGCACAACCGCAAATATTAAAAAAAATCTTTCAATTATGTGTGTCCTTGAACTTAAAAGCCCTTTTAAAAGGACAACGGATCACAAAATGAAGAACTGAGTATATGTTACTATGAATGACCTTTAGTTTCACGCCTATATACTCTTTTCTATGGATAAAAAGTACTGTCGCACAGTGTCATTTATATAATTTAAATAATTCGAATCGATCGTATTGTATTGAAATTAACTTGGCTGTTTTCTCTCATCTTAATTTTTTGCCTTTAGTTATGGCTGACAGTGTTTTCAAGTCGCGTGACATTGGCTTGCGTGCCCAGAAGAAGATTCTCTCGCGCATGGCTACCAAGAATATTGCAAAAACGTTCATTGATGGCACAACAGCATCGCTGCTTGATAACTTATATCGCCTCTGTAAAATGCATGTAAGTTGCGCCCCACTACCACAATTTCCGTTCACATTCTCTCACTTCCTTGTTTTCGTTTTCTTTGTCGTTTTGCATTCATATCTCTCAGCGTAAATGCGCACAAAGCTGAGATTTCCTTTGACTCAACTCTTTTTCATTTCTTCTTTTGTTAGACTGGGAACAAAGTGAAAGCCGAAAAGCTGATAAAGAACATTATTAAAATCGTCATCAAAATTGGTGTACTGCATCGGAATAATCAGTTCAATGCCGACGAACTGCAGGATGCGGAAGTGTTTAAGCGAAAATTTCAAGTAAGTGCCTATCTAAAGTCTATCAATTCTGAACTTTGAAGGGATATTATTAATCAACTCGCACAACCTTCAACTATTTACAGAACACACAGCTGTCCGTAATTTCCTTCTATGAAGTCGACTACAGCTTCGACCTGCCATACCTGCAAAAGTCCATTGCCGACTCACGCGCCGCCCTCAAGTCAATTGTGCAACGACACCTCACCGATAAGTCGCTAAATCGCATCGACGAGGTGTTTGATTTCTTTGGCGATGCTGCGCTGCTCGAGACCGCCTTCAAGCCGGACTCGCCGTATCGCGAGGTGATGGGTAAAATTGTCAGCGATATTAATACTGCCATGGAGACGGGGGACATGTAAATACAGCGGACCAATAATGTAACAGGCCGAAGCTGTATTTAGGCTATGCCTCGTGACAGAGAAAACAGCAAACCAAAAAACCAACAACACCTTTTTATTATTGAATTACGCTTGACTATAGTAACGATGTCGATGAGTACGATGAAGATAATGCTAATTATAAGCTAGCAAAATGCAAGCAAAAACCTTTAATTATTTTTCTATGGTGATATTAAATAAGCAAATACACACACACATACACACATAAACTATATGAACATAGTAAGCTAAATGAGACAACAGACACAAAATACAAGCAACACAATGTGCTGCAGAAACAAAAATAACATACATACTGTCGAAGAACGATTGAAAAACTATTAATCGAAAACGCAAAAGCAAATGCAGCATCAAAACGTCCTCTTTAATGATCATTATTGTCTATAGATAACAATAATTATGGTAATTAAGGTGTATTTAAAAACAAATATTGCTATGAACGAAAACAAGGCAAACATGTGAAGCACGCAGTGTGCACACACACAATTTGTGAAAGAATTTGTTGAAAAACATCAACAGCAACAACAACAACAACCTACAATTTTCTAAAATGTATAAACGGAAAAATTTTTATACTCCAACAACATTTACGTATAACACAAACAAAGAAATTGTATTGAAAATTTAGGGATTTTTTTAAAGCCATTAGCATTGGCGCTGGCCACAGGAAACAACTAATGGCTAATATATTTCCAAGTATTATAAACTATCGATTTTGTACGCTTGATATACCACAGGCTGCATACTAAATGTATTTTGCGCAAGCAAAATCTAAACATGTGCGAAGCGAGCACTCAGTGTTGCTACAGCAAACGCTGCGAACGTGAAAATCAAAATCAAAAAACCAACAAACAAAATTTGTTCCATACTAGTTTAGCTAAATTCCAGGCTTTTAAGATGTCGTGCTTTCCAGCACTTATGGCAGACGTACTTAAATTGCTAAATTCCTAGACTTGAAGATGTTCGAAGAGAGACAAATTTGATCTCATATCAGCAACTCGCATAGTCAGTGGCAGCGTCTGCTGTAGCAAAACATGTCTCGACAATACAACGTACCAATTATACAATTATACTACGCGCAATTCGGCGGTAATAGTCAGGTGCAGGTGGGCCAAATGGACCCGGGCCTACAGCCGCAAGGTATTGGAGCTTTTCTATTATAAACAAATGAGCTATTAAAAACTAAATGCATCAACTCTTTATAAATATTCAATTGAAAAACGGTCTGTAAAATGTAACTTTTATATCAAACTATGCCCCACGGACCAAAAGCTAAGATACCAAAATAACTGCTTAGCATTTCTACACAACCACACAAACACTCACTGGGCCAAGTCAATGAAATGCTTGCAAAGCCACTTGATAGACAGTGTCTAATAGACACGACTACAACACACACAAACACACACGCTCATACTCTGCAAATCTAAGCCAATGCGCGCACATTCCAAAAACACTAAAAGCCAACGCATTTGATATTTCCATATCTGCAAGCAAGTTTCCCAATGAACCACAAACATATCGTTTATGATCGTTTGATTTATTGTACCGTAGTTTAGCTGTACTTTACCGTATCGCATTGTATTGCACTGTACTCTACTTTACTCTACTCTACTCGATTTAATGTATCTGTATTGCATTGTATGCGTTTGTACCCACTGATATAGCAACCAACGATGATAATAAGTTACACTCAAGTACTCAAACTCAAGTGTTGGATTTTTGCAAAATTTTTTATATTTTTAAAATGTATGTTTTTCAATTTTTTTTTACAAGCATTTACCGGCAGGCAACTCATGATCCCTGCTGCTCGTCCACAATATATGAATGCAAATATGAAACATACACCGATATTTCAACTGTAAGCAAACTATTTGGTGCAGTCTTTTGTGTTTTATTGTAAATATTTTTTTTTTTTATTATTTTTAAATGGCATTTAACAATCCATAAGTGGACATACTATTTATTTTGAAATTCATAATAAATCTATATCTTCTACAAGTTTAAGTATTATTGTGCTCGGTTTTCCTTGGAATTTGTAATTTTATTTATTTTTCATTTTTTTACTGGTACGCCCACTATTCTTAGCTGCTCCCAGTAAGGAAACCACTCACTTTAGTTGTTTGTTTAGTGTCTTTACATTTAAGTTTGCAATTGTTAAATAAAAACGATTTAAAAGATACCAAGTCGATTTGAGTCGGTTGATTGATTTCCTATGAAAAGCAGAGGTAAGTGAATTTTTTTAATTAAATATAACAAAACAAATTCAAAATTATCTAGGGTCAGGTCGATGAAGCATTTTAAATTGATGAACGCAACAAATACACAGGCTTGAGAAAAGACTCGCTAATGAAGTGTTGATATGGAAAAGCAAAATGTATGAGCACTAGACATGATTTAGTGTTGTATGGAGATAGGTTCTCGATACTCTCCAACCTCTCATTTTATGCGGTTGGGTGAAAAATGCATGAGCCAAAAAATTTTGGGGCTAGAGTGGGGCTAAATGGCGTCGCATCGAGGTCAAAGTTCCCAAAAAACTGGGAAATTCGACAAATTGCTCCACAGCTGCTCAGAAATGGCTCTTAGAGGATTAAAATCTATGACTGACGCCCACTAGTTTTTTCTGCTGAACATTTCTTTCAAACATATTTATACCCCATCTCCAACCTTTAATGGGGATCCCATACAAAATGGTCGCTTTTGCCATATAGGGTCCCACTGCTCCCAGGTTGCCCTCAGACGTGTCAAATGTATGACCGACACCCATTTAATTTCCCTTCCGAATGTTTCTTCCTAACATTTATGTATGCTATCTACAACTCTTAAGGGGGCTGCCATAGAAAATTGGTCATTTTCTATGCCATTGGCTCCCAACTTGTAAATGTAGTAAAGTACTGAAGTACTGAACTGATTTAAATGATTTATTCAGCGATCGCTAACATTTTTGAGTACAAAAAATACAAAATTAATAAAGGTTCAGAAATTCACCAGCAGAGAGCGGCCCCCATACGATCGGGGTTGTGAGGTTGGCAACTTTTGGGTTTTTATAAAGCAATAATCAAAATTTAATGTGAAATGGTGATGAAAATCACCATTTCGAATATATGTATTTATAACTTGAGTCTAGAGATGTTGTTAGTAGTAGAGGGCACAATAGATCATTACTGGTTTTATTGTATTATAACCCCTACGCCTATTTTACATTTACATTCTATGTAATTTTTTTTTTAATTTGAACAAACGCGATTGGGATGACACCTATTAATGTGAGGCATTGCGTTGGTTCAAGAATATAGTCTTTCTTAGGAGAAAGGGTTTAGGGTGAAGTGGTTCTTGTGGATTCTTGTTTTGAACCCATCAAGATTACAGGTGCTGAAAAAACTATCTGCAGGGAGACAAGGGCCAAAAACAAACTCTTTCTGTAATGCGTAGTGCGCTGGAACATCTTTTCAACGTGAAATGCATGGGCGCCGTGTTCGAACGGGTAGCCCGGAGGAATACCCGAAGTGATGGCAACAGACTGCTCATCTCTTCTGAACAATTACCGAAAAAGTAATGGTATAATTAGACCAGACATGCTACATTTCGACTATGTTCCAAGGAGTCAATAGAGCTGAATACTCTACTGTCTTCTATGAGCTTAATCGCACAGTTTGGCACACGTTCCAGAATTTAGCGAACAATAAGCTTTGTTTCAAAATACAACCAAAATAAAAACCGCCTCTCTGTTCACGATAAAGGATTTTAAATCCGTGTTGTAAAAACCCCAAAGAATTTACGCATAAGCAGATTTGTCCTACATAAATATACCACAGAAATCGTTCACCTCATGAACAAAGTTTTCACAATTGCATAACACTGAATGTATTCAATAAATTTTCAAGCATTCCCCTAATACATTTTTTATCATAGTTCATAGTGAAAACTCTTTTCTAGTAGCACATTTAGTAAATAATGCTCTCAAACGAATTTTGAAACGAACGAATTTTTATTTCTAAAGCAATAACTCACAACTTAACAACTAACCAACTATTCAGCGCGCTTCTTTTCCAGCACCTCGTCTGCTGCATTGCCACTTTCGGCCAATTTTTGCTGTTTGAATAGTTCAATCAATTTTTCAGTTGCCGATTGTTCAACGTCCAGTGGCCGTGAGGCATCTGCATTAGGATAGCTGATCAGTTGCGCATCGGGACTGCGCAACATGAACGGTGTCCATGGACCCTGTATGGAGGGCACATCGGTATGCCACATTTTTCGCAATCGCAACGAGCTGGATGAACCATTCTGTGTTTTAAGCAATTCCAACCACTTGGAGATGTCATCTTTGCTGGCATTGCGACAACTCAACCACTCACGATCACCATTTACTATAATAAATAAAACTTTCAGTACAATTGCTTGTTGTTTTTCGACGCGTTAAGGCACTTACAGTATTCCCCCACCATCACCGGTGTGCGGTGTCGTCTGGGCTTCACATAGACCACAATACCGGGATTCTCACGCGCAAAGTCCACCAAATGATTCTCAAGAAATTCTCTGTTTTAACATAACAATGCATCGATTGATTCAATACTTTACACATAATAGTTTTTCATATGAAAAATTATAGCAATTGACGAACTTACCTCACGCCTTGACTGGAGCCATTATTTTTGCAGAACTTCAATGTTACGCGCTGAAGTTGACACACATAGCGGCCCAAGCCGTTTTGCAGAGGCGCGCGCGGAAACCCCGACTTTAAGAATATGTGACTATTGGACATTATTTTTCTACACTTTATAGCTTTTAATTCAGAAAAATTTAAACACTCGCCCAAATCGAAAACTTTTCAGCTGACCACCGCGAACCACCAAAAATAACCTCAAAACTATTGTCAACAGTCAGCTGTGCGCTTAATAGCAGCCATGGAACAAAACACAAGGTGACTCAGATACATAATTTAGACAAATAAGTTCTAATATTTCGATGCAATTATATTCTCTTTTCTACCAAACGCAAATCAAACATATTTCGCAAAAAAATTAATTGATTTTATAACAAATTAGTGAACGGTGTAGCAAAAACTCTTTATTATTATGTTTATGTTTTGCTTTATTATTATTATAATTTGATTATTCATACACTTGTCTTACCGTGTTCTAGTTTTATTATCAGGCAATCAGCTGTTTTCCAGCACATTGTCAAACCCACTGCTGCGCTTCAATTTCGCCTTGTTACGTCTCTTCTTATTCATTCTAATTGCCTTTCCGACAAATATCATCAATGAATATTTGTAATTTACTTAAAACAGTCAACAATGTGCAACGGCAACTGGTGCGCGAATATGCCTTCAAGTCGGATTTGAAAATCAAATGGGTGCGACCGGAGAAGATACCATGCACCAAGCCGGAGAAGAGCGGTGACTTGGGCAAGCTGCCTCCCGTCAATCCACAGGAATATCTGCCGCAGTACAAAAACTGCAAAGAGCTAGAGGAGTAAGTAATATTCCCATTCCTAACGACTCAAGAAGTACTACTCATTCATCTCTTTCAACTATTCAGCGCCGATGCAGCCGTGCAATCCCTTTTCCTATTGAGCAACAATCCGAACATTGAAACCTCACGCTACCACCGGCAGCAGCTTATAAAAGAAGTGCAACGCCATCCGCTCGATTATGGTTCCATGGAGGCAAAATGTGCGTCATTCCACTATCACTATTCCATTCTTATTGTTGTTAATGTTTTTAGTGGCCCGCATGACCGTCAGTATACGCCGCATGCAGGACCAGTTGGAGGAATTCCCACGCAATACCAAGCTTAAAGTCATGCTGAAGGAGTTGATTGACAAGCGCAAAAAATATTTGAAGTACTTGCGTCGTTGGGACTACCCACGGTTTGAGTGGATTTTGGAGAAGCTGGATCTGGTGTACAAGCCACCACCAACGGAGTTCCACTGGATCACGCGTAAAGAGTCGTTACAAAAGCTCACCGATTTGCATTGCGAAAACATTAAGCAAGAGCGGCTAGCGGCGTATCGTAAGCATCTAGAGGAGCAGCAAATACCATTTCTGGAGGATTCCATTAAGAAATTGGAGCGCCTGCACAAAGAGCAAATCGAGCTAGAAATAACGGACACGGAAGTAGAAGAAAAACTAGCCGAATTCCGAAAAGAGCTGGAGGAGTTGAAGTTGAAACGTGCTGCCGCCACAAGCGCCAACGCGGAGGAGTAACATACTTCTTTGAAAAAACTAAGTGAATAAAAAAGTTGATGTTATTTTATCGAACCAGGTTTTGATTAATTCAGCAAAAATTTGTAAATTTAATGTTGGTTTATTTGCACAGCAAGCGCGGGATCAGTCTACGCTCTGCGCCTCAGCCTTCTTATGCATTCCTGCTTAAATACGTCTTAAAACTAATTACACCCTAAAGCTTGAATAGAAAGAATTCGTATAAAAACTAAACACCTACTAAATAGTTCGCCGTGAGGAAACATAATTCCAAAAAATTAGAGAAATATCTACGCTGATAATGCCCCAACTACCACACTCGGTCAATCAGACTGTTGTCTTGTGGTTTCTGGTTCATGGTCGCCATCTGCTGATGGTAGTTGCGCATCTGATTGCTGCGACGCGGCTGCGCCAGGTACTCGAACATGCTCTGCAGATGCTGCGACAGCATTTTGCTCAGGTCACTCGGCATCGGATCCGTCCAGAAGAAGTCGTGATTCAGCGCCGTATCGGCGTCGATGCGCTTCTTCGGGTCCAGTGTTAGTAGTTTGTCAAGCAAATCACAGCCGTTCGGGTCCTTCACGTAGGGTCGCAGTCGCTCTTTCACGCGCCGCTTCTGGTTTTTCGGCAATTCCACCGACTTGTACAGCTCCAATTCCTCGACGCCCGGCCACACGTCTGGCGTAAATGATCCGCATAGCTGCGATATGAAATTCAGCTGTTGCTGTTCGGTATTGCCCTGCATGATGGGCGAGCGCGTCCACATCTCGGCCATGATGCACCCGGCACCCCACATATCCACCGGCGGTCCATAGTTGCGATCGCCAAGCAGCAGCTCTGGCGGCCGGTACCACAGCGTCACCACGCGATTTGTGTATCGATTCTTCACGTCGTTCTTGGGTATACTGAACGCACGTGCCAGCCCGAAATCCGCCAACTTGAGCACGCCATGCTTGGTTATTAGCACATTGGCTGCCTTCATGTCGCGGTGCAGAATCTGCAAGAGGCAATCAAAAGCGTTCAATAGCGGTTCGCTGCTAAGTTCTGTGCGCGTGCTACCTTGTTGCTGTGTATGTAGTAGAGGCCATTGAGCAGCTGTTGCATCACTTTCTTGATTTCTCCCAGGCTAAACTTTACATTGATGTTGGACAGCAGGCCGGCAAGATCGTGCTCGCAAAAGTCAAACACCAGATAGAATGTGGAACGATAGCCATTGCTGGCCGTGGCTTTGGTGCGGCAGATCTCGATCAGATTGACTACATTCTCGTGCTTCAGCAGCTGCAATATGCGTATCTCGCGCAGCGCCGTAATGGGGAACTGCCATGCGGGAAGGGTACAAATAGAGCCAGAAAAGAAGAAGCACAAAAGTGACAACACTTACGCCCTCCTTCTCGTTGTCCATTAGCACCTTTTTCATGGCCACAAACTTCTTGTTGCTCTTCTTTTCACGCGCCTTGAACACCTCACTGACAGCGTAAAATGGAGAAAGTAAAAACCATGTGTCACGGACACAAATCCATGCTTCGTACTCACCCAAAGGTGCCCTGGCCAATCTTTGCTACCTTCTCGTACTTGGACGACTCATCGCAGTAGGGAAAGTCGTACTCCTCGATGTACTTCTGCTTCTCGGCCAGCGATAACGTACGCGACGAACTGGTGGTGGGCGTAACATTGGGCGCAGGCTGCAGCGCAGGCGGAATGTGTTCATCGCGTCCGCGCGACGACATAGCGACAAGCGGTGGGCACTGAATTTACGGGTGGCAGGCGCACACGCAAAGTTTAGTTCTATACCACTTATATGATCAAAAATTCAAGTATTTATTAAAGTATCCTAAAAAACTGTGATTCGAAGGCAACGCGTTTGCAAATTAGTACGAAATGCAACAAAGAAGTAAAGTTAACTCGAATGACAGCTGTCGGTATTGTGCAAACAAAAAACACGGGGCGACTCAGATAATTGTAAACGAAGACAAAAGATTCATGGTCTACAGGGTAATTTTTGAATTCAAGAAAACATGCAAGTTTTAAACATTTTTACAACATTTTAAGATTGAGTAGATGGTAGGTAGGTAGGTGGTAGTGGCAGCTCTCATATGAGAGCTCACTTAGGCCAAGCTAGGCCCATTGTGATACCACAGGATCTCTAACCCCTTTTATTTGTTGTTAGGATGTCTCAAACCATCCCGAGCAGGTGATGAAGCGTATTAGGCTCTTGGCGTCAACCTCCGATAAGTCCGCGAGGTTGGCTGTATGGTAAAACCCTAGATGTTTTTTCCGTTTCCTACAAAGAGCAGGACAAGTACAAAGCAGGTGGAGAATTGTTTCTTCCTCCTCTATGTCTCTGCAGCTTCTGCAGAAGTCGTTGGCCAGGTGGCCCAGCCCTAATCTAATGGCGTGGCTACCAAGGATACAGTGACCAGTGATGACTCCGACAACAACCCTGAGCGTGCCCCTATTGAGGTTTAGCAGACTTTTGGTGCGCTTCCAGTCCAGCTTTGGCCAGATCTGTTGCGCTGTCTTGCCTGTCTCTGAGGCCGCCCATGCATTGTTAGCGGATTTGGTCATCGCTTCCTCTATCACCAGCTTGCAGGTACTCAATGGAATACCTAAGCCGGCGAGTTCTGAGGATAGCTCCCTAGTCGTTCCTTGTCTAGCCAGTTCGTCTGCCCTGCAGTTCCCCGGGATATCTCTGTGACCAGGCACCCATATAAGGTGGATTTTAAGCTGCTCAGCCATCTCGTCAAGAGATTTGCGGCAGCTGATCACTGTTTTGGAAGTCAGAACATGAGACCCTAGGGCCCTGATAGCCGCTTGGCTGTCAGAGAGAATGCTAATATCTCGCCTAGAGACACTGCCCTCTTTGATCAAATTCAGGGCAGCTTCAATGGCTGAAACCTCTGCTTGGAATACGCTGCAGTGGTCCGGCAGTCTAAAAGAGTAATTTATACTAAGTGAGTCTGAAAAGACGCCTCCACCAACAGCTCCGTTTAACTTGGAGCCGTCGGTGTATATCTGGTGTGAGTTTCCTATTAAGGATGTTGAGCTTTCCTCCCAGTTGTTCCTGTCTGGAATGGTGCTTGTGAACTTTTTGTTAAATTGCAATTGGGGGGGGTGAAGAATCCAGTTCCCCGAACTCCTTCAAGAGAGTAAGTATCCTGGCATGACCCCGGTTAGACTCCGACCATTGGCCGTTAGCCCGTAGCCTATAGCTTGTTATAGCCGCTAATTTCCTACAATGCAGATCTAGCGGAATAAGGTGAAGCAGGGCTTCTAAAGCTGAAGTTGGTGTTGTCCTAAGAGCGCCCGTGATGATGACGCAGGCTGCCCTTTGAACTTTGCGGAGGTGTTGGAGGAGCAGTGTTTTTTCCAAAGCATTCCACCAAACCAGGCACCCGTAGGTTAAGATGGGTCGTACGACAGCCGTGTAAACCCAGTGCGTCATATTTGGTTTTAGGCCCCAGGTTTTCCCCAGTGCCCTTTTGCAGGTGTATAAGGCAATCGTTGCCTTTTTGACCCTATTGAGGATGTTCGGTTTCCAGCTCAACCTCTTGTCAAAAATGATTCCAAGGAATTGTGCTTCATTCTTGAAAGGGATTTCTGTATTGTTAAGTGATAGAGGAGGTATGGGTGGGGGTTTGTACTTCCTCGTGAATAGGACAACCTCTGTCTTTCCAGGGTTGATGCCTAATCCCCGACTGGTAACCCAGCTGTTTACCTTGTTAAGCAGTACTTGCATTAGATCTCTGATGGAGTTGGGAAACTTGCCCGAGATAGTGAGAACTATATCGTCTGCATACGCCGTTACCTTGCCGCACCCCCCTCCCAGGGACTGGAGCAGTTCATTAACTACCAGGTTCCAAAGGAGGGGGGAGAGGACTCCGCCCTGGGGAGTGCCCCTGCTCACCCCTCTCGAGGTGGAAGAGTCGCCCAGTTCAGCGCAGATAACTCTGCTCTGCAGAAGATTATCCACCCAGTTCACCAAGCCACCCTACACCCCAAGCCTGGCGAGCGCGCCCTTGATGGCTGTAAGCTCGACGTTATTGAAAGCCCCCTCTATGTCCAGGAAAGTTGCTAAGGTGTACTCTTTGTGTTCGAGTGATTTTTCGATCGTGTAAGTCAGGGTATGTAAAGCTGTGTCTACAGATTTACCCTTAATGTAGGCATGCTGATCCTTCGAAATGAGATCCTGCCTGATCGTTTGTCGTAAGTAAAGATCCAGCAATCTCTCTAGTGTTTTTAACAAAAAAGAAGAAAGGCTTATTGGTCTATAATCCTTAGGGCTAGTTTGGGAGCTTTTGCCCGCTTTGGGGATGAAGACCACCCGTACTTTGCGCCAGTGTTCCGGTATGTAGTTTAAACCGATACTGGCTGAGAATATTGAGTTGAGGAGTGTTAAAATTAACGGTCCGGCATGTTGAAGTTGTGCTGGGAAAATGCCGTCTGGTCCTGGCGATTTAAACGGGTGGAAACCAGCGATTGCCCATTTGATTTTGTCAATCGATACGATACTGTTTATAGAGGCGACACAGTTGGTGCTGGCCTGAGTTCCTAACAGCCTTTCGTGTTGGCTGATCGGAAAGTGGGTATTTGTAAGAAGTTCAAGTGCTTCACTTTCTGATGATGTCCAAGAACCATCGGGGTTTTGTAAAGCACTTGGAATAAAGGAAGAAGAGGCGAGTAGTTTCCTGAGTCTTGCAGTCTCGGAGACACTTTCAATATTGCCGCAAAAGTCGCTCCAGGAGCTTCTCTTAGCCTCCCTGAGGCTTTTCTTGTAGGTCTTGAGGGATTCTTTATAAAGGTCCCAGTCTTCTTCAGTTTTGGTCCTCCTTGCTCTGTTAAAGAGCGATTGCACACCGTGTGTTCAGTTATCAGTTATTCTGAGTAAAACTAGTCGTTGAAATAAGATTTTTCTGGAACTAATGAAATCTGTAAAGTACAGGAAAAAACAATTTAGCATTGGTTTTACTGTGTACAATACATAGAAAAATAAAATTTCGCTCCTGGGGACCGTGTTCGAAAAAAATCGTCATCTCGAATGGGCTAAACAAAAACATTTTGTAAACAGCCGCTTCAATCTAGCCTCAACTTAACCTTACTTCTTTTGTATTACATTTTAAATTTCATACTACACCTAAGTCTGTTTTTACACGGTAGATTGGTTCCAGAAGAAGCCGTGTAAAAAAAAACCGTGTAAAAAAAGACATTGATCGTATACAAAAATGGGTGATTTGTTCCTAATCTCTAAAACCTATTAAAATTTCTTTACCAAACACGTCTTATTGCATTGACAGTTCACAAAATATTAACACGTTTCAATTGCTCTGACCAGTAAATTTTATTGTATGCACATAAAGGGAATTCCCCTAAATTAGTGCTATTCACATTTGCTTTGACCAGTAAAAATTGCTTGTACGCGCTAAAAGGGAATTCACTTAAATCTTTAAGCTAGTGTTCGCAAACTATCGATAGCACTATCGATACTATCGATGGTTTCAGACTTTTTTCTTTCATAAATACTTTTTTGTGATATGAACATACTTCGCAAAAATTAAATTTGACAAAAAAAATTTAAGTACATAAAATTTCAAATCGTGCTAAATGGAATAAAATCGTGTAAAAAAATTAAAAATATTCAATTTTCAAACCGTGTTATATCAAAACCGTGTAAAAAAAGACCGTGTAAAAACAGACTTAGGTGTACATTGATAAGTTATATTAGTTGATCATATACTACCTAAATAAACTAACGGTCTCTATAATTAACCCCGACATTTTACGTATGGGGTCGAAAATAATCAGAATATTTGAGGAAATTCGCAGTAGCACACCGCATTTAATTTATACCGTCCCCAACGGCACAGCATAACACCCAAAATTCATCACACTCAGCGTTTACTTAGTTCATTTATGAATTTCTTCATATTATATTTCAGGAATTATTAACTAAATCGAGTACATTTATAGATTATAATTTAAGCATATTATATGTAATCTGATAATCGATATCAGTTGAACTACTTAAAACACACGCTAATTCCTCTCCAGAAAACTCGGCAAACTTCAGCTACAGCAACTACATACACACATACATTCAGTTGTAATGTAATATTTGAGTATGACTACAGATGAGAAACTATTTGGTCGTGCAGCTTGGATAATTCGACTTAGATTTACAAGTAAAAATAAACAAAATAAAATTTATATTTGTAATATAGCAAAAATGCGTACAGCGCATCGTTAGCGTATCTAGAGAGATATATTGTACGTAGTTCAATTTAACATAAGTGCCGTATTGAACGCGTCGGCAATGCAATTGAACCTGTCGGCAATTTTTGTGAAAAAATAATGACTTTGTAGCTGCATTTGGAAAGTACAACTGCACGCGGCGGTGCGCGCGTATACTGCATGTCCAGTAGCATTTCTATTTCTATAATGTCTATGTTTATGTATACGTAAGTAGAGTAATAAGTTGCTTCCGACTAGCGGCAAGTAACTGGCCGCAAACGCACCTTTCCCGTCTCCTTCATTGTTGGCTGGTGCTGTTCGACAATCGCCGCCGGCCGTTTAGCGCCTGTGGCGCGATGTGCTGCGGGAGCGCGTGCGTACGCGGCCACGTCCATGTCGGTGGCGTGGCGAGCGCGAACGCGTGCGTCTTCCCACCGCTGCGTACTGGGGTTTCGGCTTGTTCGAATGCGTCGATGAGCGGGATGACGAGTGCGAGCGCGTGGGTGAACATGAACGCGAGGGGGACTTGGACTTGGAGTTGTTCTTCTGCTGTTGTTGCACCGCCGTTGACTTGTGCGACGAGGTGCGCGACTGCTGTGAGTGCGTTTTGGAGCGATCGCGTGAGCGCCGCCTGGGCACCTGCGACTTCAGGCTGTTGGAACGTGAGTTTTTTTTGTCTTTCGATGAGCTGCGCTGCAGGCGTCGAGAGCGAGAGCGACTGCGCGTACGCGAACGCGCCGAGCTGGAACGCGATCGCGAGCGTGATGTGCCGCTGTAGGATGACGACGAAGAAGTCGTCGATGATGAAGAGCCAGAACTGGAAGAGGACGAAGAGGCAGAGCGCGAACGTGAGCCGGAACGCGACGCCGAACGCGAATGCGACTGCGTGCGTGCAGGTGAGCGAGATTTTCTTCTGGCGGTGGAAGACTTTGAGCTAGAATTCGGTTTCTGCGCCGCGTTAGCAGCTGGCTTAGCGACAGCAGCGGCAGTGGTGATCTCGTCGTCACCCCACAAATCGTATTTGGACAGATCACCGCCATCCTCGTCCTCATCGTCGTCCTCTTCGTCGTCACCATCCTCGTCAGCAACACTGCTCGCTGGCGGCTTCGATGCTTTGTTGTTATCTTTGACTTTATCTCTATTGGAGCGACTGTGAGAGTCTTTTGGCTTGCGCTTCTTCTTTAAGCGACCAAACTCGTCGTATTCACTGTCAGACTCGGAACGCTCCTTGTACTCGACCACACCGCGATCATTGTAGCCGCCACCATAACCTGAAAGCAAAACATTAAATTTTTCTGTTATAAAGCGAAATGTATTGAAAACAAGTTTTTGTGTCGACATTAGCAGCGCTGTGAGGCTAAACCCAGATTCTGGGTGTTAATATGGAAACCACTTGGGAACCACATCCAACCTTATTTCGTAATACACAAATGCATCTCATGCACAACTACACGTACTCGCTTTTTCGATTTGTCAAAGAGTCAAGAGAGTTGTAAAATGCAAGTTTTGAAAATGAACCAGACTTCAGCGACTCACCGGTCCGTTCCTCAACATCGCAGAACTTGGGTGCATTGCACATGTTGCAAGTCTGCCGCCTGGCCCAGTTAACATTGGCGCACTTGCTGCACTGCCAATCTTCCGCCGAAAACAGACCACGCGACTTCTCTGCCGCCGCTTTGCCAATCTCGGTGCCCAGCTTCTTTTTGGATGCCGCGCTTCCGCCACCACTTGACCGTTCGGGGCTGCGTTGTCCATGACGACTGCTGAAAATCGAAACCAAATTCGCAAAAACGAGAAATTCATTAAAAAATTTTCTGTTAAGCGCCAGGCGCTACTCCCATGCAGAACAACACTCGACCGACCATCACCACCACCGATATTAGTCGTTAGGTCAGCTGCACTCACTCGTTATCCCCGCAAGTACCGCCGCCGCTCGATGACATTTTCCCACACGCTTTTCACTCTTTATGTGTGCACACAAGTTGCTTCGTCTGACTTTTCAGCACTTCCGATAAATGCTAAAGCTATAAATTCCAATGTAATTTCTTCGCAGAAATTTGCGAATAAATTTTTCTGTTTATTTTACCATGGCCCAAGAAAAAACTTCTAACCAAAATGACACTGCGGCGAATTCGACTAACCACAAGCCGCAGGTCGGTTTGCGAACGGCAAGGCAGCGCAAGGCGCGCACAGTGTTGCATTCACCATTGTTGCTCTTCCAATTGTGAATGCGTTCTCGTACCGGTATTGCAGTGCTAAATCGATATGGTTTATTTATGCCAACAGCTGCTATTCCGAATCAGACATAACTGCCGTCGATAAACTTACCCACATTGTTTTAGGGTAAAATTTGTCATTGCAAGAATAATAAGAAAATATGTTAAAAGATTAATTGCAGCTTCGGCTGTCTTAAATATTACAAATGGCCTTATAACAGCAGCTGGCTCCGATCTTTTTAACACCATTTTGGTCATTGTGTAGTTTCCTCTTTTAGTGGATAAGTTTTTTCTCAGCGAGAGAAAATAATACAACTAACGATTTAAACGATTTTCTTGTTTATTATAATTCATATAACAACCAACTTTTGCCAAAGATTTTTGCATTAAAAGAAATTTACTTAAATAAATTTAACCAAACAAAAAAAATGTGTATGCATGTAGATATTGATGTTTGTTTATTTATATTATCTAACAATCAGAAATCTGCATCCCGTTACTATTCATTTTCAAGTATTCAGCCAATAAGCGCAACTGGCAAACAATTATCTGCCTGTTAGATGAATTCGTCTCGTCTCATCTGAAAATTCATCTACAGAAAACAGCTGAGCGTCAATTCACCACCGATTGTACACAAAACAAAAATTCGTTTGCTGACGGTGGAGCAGCCTTTGTTATTGTCTTATATTTGTGACTCACTGTTTCGTCTGCAGTGGTCCATTGTGAAATCATAATTGTTATTAGCAAACAACAAGAAGTTAAGCATCCACTCCAGTAGAGCGACAATGTCCACATTAAACGTTAAGTGTTCTATTTGTTTCGAGTTCTACAAAGAGTCGGACCGCATTAGGTCCACCAGTTGTGGACACCTGTTTCACCATCGTTGCCTTGCTGCCTCATTGGTGCGTGCCAAGTCATGCCCCGAATGCCGTCGACCCTGCAGCAACTCCACAATACATCCGGTGTTCCTAAACTACGGCGAACGCACTGCAGCGGATGATGCATGGGACGCAACCTCAACTATAAACATTCCCATTTGGATGCCGCTGTATCGGCTGGAGATGCAGGGCGAAACTTCAATGCCACAACCGGCGCCAGAGCCCGAGGAATCCATTCAGGCGGGCACCGACACAGAGGGCAACCCGACTTTTGTAGCTCGTGCCTACTACCAGGAAGATCTGCTGCCGGCTGCGTACGTGCCACAAAAGGGATTCGCATACGCGTCGCACGGTTGCAAGGGCTATGCGCTGCGCAGCGGCGTGGAGCTGCTGTGCAATCTGAAGCACAAGTGGGTGAAGAGCGCCAACGGGCACGTGCCAGAGAACGCCATCGAGACGGGCTACTCCGAACTGGGCGAAACGTTGTACACGGCACGCGCATCCTACAAGGGACTGACGCTGCTCGGCAAGGTGCATCCATCCCATCGGGTAATGTACATGGCATACAATGGGCAGGAAGTCAATTGCGCCGAGTACGAAGTGCTGGTGCTGGACAAGACCACCGAACCAGACAGCGAATAGAAAAATGTCTGTCTATGGCAGTGATAAACAAAGAAAGACAGACTACACGAATTGAGTGCGTTTGCACGTTTGCTTTAGAATAAATATTGACAGCACGGTCTCTAATATAATTGCGAATTTTCATGATAAGGCACAAATGATGATAATGTATGAAGTTGCGGTGCTACTGCGTGGTCGAAGGAAACGTTATGGCTGTGGCTGAGCGGTTTTGGCCGTTTACAGTTATTTACAAAAACGAAACGTATAACTTGTTGTTGCTGTGAATTGATAGTTTGTTGAGAAATGCTGTGCCCTTTAATAATGACGGATAATTGAAAGCTAAGCGTATTTATTTGGTGTTAATTGTAGGTTTTAATTGATTAAAAATATATTATTTCTAGAAAACACAGTAATAAAAATTTATATTGTAACTTTATTAAGTAATGTGTGTTGATCATTCTCAGAGTAATTGTATTCTTTCGCATTCATAGGTTTTGGTGAGAATCTGAAATACGTATTTCTGCGAATTTTCTTGTGCACATTGGAATAGTACACGTTTCTAATATAGGGTGTTTTTTTTAGAGGTATAGAACTTCGAATTGAAATAAAACACAAGAAAATCGTTTTAATGTCCATCAATTTGGCTTTATTGGAAGGATAATTTTATGCCATTAATGTTTAAATATGATTTCGGGCATGTGGCCGCCGGGGCTGGCTCGAATAAAGCCAATTCTACAGGTCCAATTTTCAACTACTTTCCAATTGCTGTGCACGGTGGCGAATCGATTCATTCAGGTCCTCTTCAACATTTTGCTCTACAGCGGCAATTGTTTCTTCGGTGCGCACTGTTCGACGTCTCTGCGGATGCGTATTATCACATAGAGTAAACGTAGTGCGAAAACGACCCATGGTTAACCGAATTAATTGCTCTGATGGACGATTATGTCGACCATAAAATGGACGGAGCTTTCGGTAAACTTCGCGAACTGAACCATTATTTTCGACATAAATTTGCACGATTTGCAAGCGTTGTTCTTTTGTCAACCTGTTCATGATGAAATGGCAAACCAAACTGAACATAAATGACATTAGAGTTGCCAGATTTGACCACAAAATGCCAGTTTTATCTCTATTCGAAAAACAAACCTCTAAAAAAAACACCCTATAGTACAAAACCACTTGCAGTGCGCTTTGGCTTCGCTTAGGCCCTCTGCAACACAACCTTAGCAAACAACAGTGAAGTAATTTAACAGTTGGGGAATTTTCGAGCCAATGAAATTCATGTTTTTCAGCTATTTAGGTATGTTTGTGTGTGTGTAGGTACGTTAAAAATCAGCCAGTAACTATATTTCTGAAATATATGACGATCTTCTACATATATACTGCCACCACATTGATTAACATTTAGCCAAATTATCTAACAATTCCAATCCATCAAATAAAACTCAAATTTATTTACTTTTTACTTAAGATCTCTTTTTTTTTTGTTTGTTTATTTCTCAATTTTTTGCTATAATATTCAGCTTAACGACTACGTGTTCTTCTAAAATCATACGATCGTAACGTGTAAAAATACACACATAGTACAAATATAAAATGTGCCCAACAACGCACACGTACAACACTTGCAACATGTTTTGTTACATTCGTTGGTAAAGAAAAAATGTTTAACAGTTTCTAGATGCTCCTTGCATGCTCCAAACTAACCAATGATTTTGGAAGCATATTTAAATGTATTTTTATGTTTTTAGTTATCATTTCTTTTACATGTGGTGATTTGAGTCAACTCCCAATGGCGCTTGAGCCTTTTATCAGTTAACCATAAGATTTGCATTTTGGTTTCCCTAAGCTATATTTGAATTATTCGTAATGTACATATACATGTATGTATGTATGTCTATATTGTGTATAATTGTTTGTATTCTTGGTCTATGCAAATGAAAAATATTTACAAATTATTGCGTCATAAACGCAGCAAACAAGTTTGATCTGTGGTAGTTAATCGTGTTCATAATATTTGTGACTGCTTTGGGTGGACTTTAAAGATTATTTGTTACACATATAATGGCAATTATTGAAATATTTAAAAGCAATTTATGATGATTGTGTTTAAGGTTACAAGCTTGATAGTAAAAATATAATACAAAATTAAAAAAATAAAATTATTAAATAAAACAAAATTAAAAAATAACCAAACATTTGAAGTCATAGACAATACTTACTGTATTGTTAGTAAATATACTTAAACTATTATGAACAAAAAAGTCAACTTATGAGAAATATAAAAAAAAATGAAATTAAGAACAACAAAATCAAGTCAGAAATAAAATTATAAATTTTCAATTATACAAGATAATAAAACAAAAACTAAACAAAAAATTGAATTCCTAAATATTGGTTTTAAATTTTAAAAATAAAAAATATTTAAATTGTAAACAAAAACTAAGTCAATTATAACGTATTAAATATTAGAAAAAAATCAAAATTTGAAATCATATTGTATAAAGTTATTGTAAAATAGCGCAGAGATTTGCGAAATGCTGCGCACCCAGAATTGATTGTTAACAAATTTGCATGTCCCAAATGTTTACACAATTTTTCGGTTGCACATTTTGCGCTTTACTGCCGTACACTTTTGTACTAATAATTTTACACGCAAGGTGGGAAAACACTTTTCGCATACACTGTCCATGCTACATGTCGTATGAAAGTGAAGCTGCTAACATTTGACGCCCAACGGAACAGCGAACATGGCCAAAGCATTGTGCCGTTTACCTGCCAGCTAAATACGCTTCCAGGATCTACAATTTTGAGCCTGTTCCAAGCATCTACATCCTTGTGACTCAGTGTCTCGCGTTTGCAGCACCTCATACTAAATAAAAACTTTTTTACAACTAACTTTCGATCATCTTAGATGTAACGACCCAACACTTTTCCGTCGGACGCCGCTCAAGCCTGATGCAGTACGCAAGTAAAGAACAGTTGTATGTAAATGTGTTTATGCATGCGGAGGTGCATGCGTGTTGGCCTAGTAAGATGTGTAAAAAAAAACGTGAATAGTATTACATACGACACGATATGCTTAATATATAGTTGGGACTATATAAATTTGTGCTCTACATCCGTTTTCCTGGTTTCTCTCAATTAGCTTTGTCTATCGTCCTGGCTGCATTTACAAGTTAATCAAGCAAATTTCCACTCTAAATTTTTACACTTAACTAAAGACACAGTTTAATCGTAAGCATAATGCGCCATATTTTCAATAATAGTTAAACCATTTAAATGTATTCGGGTTATTGCCTAACGGGGGGTATGCACAAAAACTACGAGTCAAGTCTTGCGTTCAGTGGCCGCGGTGGACCGGTTGCTAGAAGCGCATATTTCAACATGCAAACTAAGAGAAAGTCAAAAAGTTAAAAGGAAAACGACACATTTAGCTTAAATATAGTCTGTTTAAATGAACTGCATCTGTGTGTGCAGCGTTAATGGCAACACTGTTCATCCCCTCCCACACCGGCGCGCACAACTTCGCATTCAACTTGTCGCGCACTTTTTCTTCTTCGTTTTTCTACGCCGTTTCCCCGTCTTTTTGCTGCTCTGGCACTCCATTCCCCCCACTGTTGTTGCCGCCGCCACTGCAGTCGTCAAATCTAGCCTGGCTGTGCCTCATTTTTGCGACGACAGGTAGTTCATGTAGTTGGTGGTCTGGCGCGCGTTCCGCACCAACTCGCTGTTGTCGTTCTTGGTGTCCCAGGACTGCTCCTCCGGCTGGCCGTGCACGCTGTGCGTGTCTTCCCAGTCTTGTTGCTGTTGCTGCTGTGGACGCTGTTGCTGCTGGCGTCCGTAGTTTCGGTTGCGCGGGTTGTGACGCCGATCGAACGTGCTCGACGTCTCGCTGACCAGGCTGCTCTGACTGCTGTAGCGACCCGCATTGTAGTTCCGTGATCGCTGTTGCTGGTGGGGACTCTGGCTGCGCCGGTAAGATGAGGTCGGGTTGGCGCCGTCAAAGTGCGACTTGCCGGGCCGGGGTAGAGTGCGCGCTCGCGACGAGCTGCGACTGTTCGACTCGGGCCCGTTCGAGCGATACGACGAGTTTTCGTCCGGATACGCATTGGGCCCTATGTTGCCGCGCGAACGGCGCCACGAGTCGCTGTGAATTTTATTGTCCCTGTGGTGCGATGGCGACTGCTGCGGATGCGATTGAGACTGCTGCTGTTGTTGATTTTTCTGGAAGCGCGGTGGCTTGTCGTAGCCCTGGCGGTTGTTGTAGTGATGCCGTCCGCCACGTCGGTAGTTGCCACGCTCGTAGTTGCTGACGTAGGAGCGTTCACTGCGATCGTCGTGCTGCGACTGCTGGTCCCAGTTCGAATTTGCAATCGAGTTGTAGTTGGTGCCACTGCGTTCGATCTTTTCCTGCGAATGTCGCAACCGATCGTTGATGCTGTACAGGCGAATGCTGCCGCCCTCACTGCGTACACTCTGTCGATCGTCGTCGAAGCTTGTGCTATAGCGGCGATGTTGATTACGCGGGCGACTATCCTGATCAGTGCCATCGCGATTAAAACGCGGAGCACGCCAGCGCGGCAGCGGTTTGGTCTGGTCACGCTCCTCGCCGGACTGGTGCTGCAATGACTGTGGCGACTGCTGTTGCAACGACTCCTCGCTAGAAAAATGAGACACATGTTCCAAAGTTGCAGTTTACCATTTATTAAAATTGCTCTATTCTCTGCCCACTCACCCCTCCAACGAGTTGAACTGATGCTTTAGTGGACGCGGTGAGCTGCGCGGCTTCTGGGAGCGCCTCGCATTGCGGCTCGAACTGTCCTGATCGTCGCCATAACGACTGTCTGTTGTGTTTGACTGATCGCTGCGGTGCAGACGACCTTGTATGCCCGAATCGCCACCTGCACCCACACCACTGCTGACCGTCAGCTCCGGCTTACCACTGCCATTGTAATCGTTGCCAAATTCGCTCTCATACAGCGAATCTTCGCACACCTGCTCGCTCCACTTTTTCGTGCTGGACGGCGCCTCATAAGAATCATTGGCCGAATTTGCCGCGTCGCCGTTTTCAAGGCTATTGCCAGCGGCTTGCGGTGAGTAGCTCAACGACTGCTGCTGCTGTTGCGACGCCGGCGACGGCACCTGCTGCTGCTGTTGCGACGCCGGCGACGGCACCTGCTGCTGCAACGGCGGTACTGGCTGTTGCATGATGCTGCCGTTGTTGTTGCCCTCGTCTTCATCCTCCTGCACCAGGTACTTGGTGTACATCTCTTCGAGTGGCGCACCCAAATTGGTAAAGCTACTGTAGTACAAGTCGAGCGTCATTAGCAGCAGCGCCTTCACGGCCGACTTCAGCGACGGCTGCACAATCAGATTGCGCCTGATATGGAATAGCAACTGCGTCAGCTCCTCTTTGTGCTTCACACGCATTATGTCGCCATTCAACGTGATCTGCGACAGTATAAGCTTTGCTAGCTTTACGCCAATTGTGTCCTGCTGGCTGACTTCGCGTATCAGTAGACTGAGCAGTGACTCGCCCAGTATGGTGATGGGTGAATTGTCGGCCAGGCGCACACGGTGGTAGTATTCGCCCAAAAGTGTTATTGAGTTGTAGAGACGCTCTTTGTCGTGCACGCGATATGTGTCCGCATTGATGAAGTTCGTCTCGAGAATCTTCAGCATGGCGCTACGCACTTTGGTGTCGTTCATGGCCAGAGCATCAAAGTTGCGCGACGAGAATAGCAAAGCGAATTTCAGAGCGGTGTCGCCATCGGCGAGCGCTTTGTCGTTAATGTACTCCATGGATTCGCTGCAGTGAAACAAAGGACAACAAAGAGTTTAGCGTTAAGAATAAAATCAACATTGCAATCTGCTTAAAATTCGCTACTTGTCGCTCAATCAATCGCTCTGATCTTAATGTTCGCATATTGTTAGAAGTCAAATGAAGTGTTGGGGGCTTTTTAATTAAAATCGCAACCTTCAAACATTTTGCTATTGTATAAAATTTTATTAATTTGTTTGACAGTCAGCTGCTTGACTGTTGCGTGGGTTCAATGCTCTCCCTGCTAGCGAAATTAGTCACAGTTGCAAAATTAAAAATACGTCACAATAATAACAAGAACAACAAAAGCCAGCGACAAGCACAAACATGTCGGCATCTTGAACTTCAATTGTGTGCATACAAGTTATAAAAAAACCTATAAAACGCCGCATGCGGAACACTGGCGCACTCGAAAGACACCTCAGCGTGTATTATGCAAGGTCAGACAGACAAAACAACAACACAACCGGCGCTACACAAGTAAGCAATTCACGCATTTAATATCCACAATTGTTTTGAGGCAATTTTGCTCTCAACACGCGCTCCCGCCCACTTCATGCCTTCACGCCTTTAGGTTCTTTTCCGACTACAACGACAATAACAAACAACACAGCAAACTTCTGCGCAATAATTGCGAGATAACTATGAAGTCAGCTAAATCGGTTGTTTAGAAATTCGAGCTACAAACAAATAAACTGAAGTAAACTTTCAGCGAAAAATCACAAACAATTTAATGTATACAACTGCTACCCATATTTTTTGTAAGTATTATTCCTCTTAATTTTGGTCAACGACTCAGTTTTCAAAATCTGGGCCCTCCAGCTTGGTGTTTTAAAAGTCCTGCAAACAAACAGTCAGCACAAATTACTAATCCTAACCTACAAATGTCACGTTTTTAAAAAACGCCAAAACGGTTAGTGAAAATACTCGTCTAACACCGTTAGTTGTCCGCCGTGGACTGGCTGCTGAAAGCAACAACACTCACAAAAGCCCCGCAAATTTCACAACGGCAGCCAAATGCCATGCAACAAAAGGCATTGTAACATACAAAATTGGCAGACCAGAAGAAAGCAGTGCCGACATTAAAGCGCAGCTTAAGAACCATTGAAATCGCATTAGTCATACACAGCGCAAAGCTACCATCGAAACATGAAAATATGGAACAAACAAAATGTATTAACATTCAAAATGCTTGCAAGCAAATCAAAAGCAAGCGATCGTTTCGCGGTCTGACCCACCAAACCTCAATCAGCTGCAGGCCAGCACGTTCCTGCCGCCAACTAAGGAACACCAACACAATACCGCCACCACACCAGCTCACACACAACAATAACAAAGAATACTGCCGCGCTACCCGCGCCGTATACTCACCAGAGCATGTTCTCGTCGCGCACCAAGTGGCAGAAATCCGTTTCGATGGATTTGATTTTGTGATTCATCACGATGCCGTCGTCCTGCAGATTTAGGCCGCGCATCATATCGATGATGTGATCGTAGGAAGATGCGCCCGGCGGCAGTGTTGCCGCGTTCATTGCCGGCTGCAGGAAATTGCAAATATCGCGCAGGTTATTGACGCCACCGACTCCACCAGCACCAGCAACACCAACGGCAACACCATTGCTAACGCAGTGGCCCAGCATATTGTTGTTGGCCATTCGTTGGGTTCCGCTCATTGCTGCTGTTGTTGGGCTCCCCGCTTTGCTCTTCGTTGTTTTTGTCTTTGTCAACGCTGTTGTCGCCGTCGTCGTCGGTTGCCCCCTTTCAACACCACGCTCACTGGCTAGCTGGCTGGCTGGCTGTTGGCTGCTGGCCCGTTCGCTCGTACGTTCCTTTTCCTTATTATGCTTTATTTATGCGCAAATAAAAGCGGTCAGTCAAATAACAAATGGCCGAAAGCGATGCGAAGCGCAAAAACGACGGGGACAGAAGGGAATACAAATTTTATATGGCCGTATCGTCGCTGCTCAAACCAATCCGACGTATTTGATTTCCCTTTTAGTTATTCTAATGGGGCATCCAGCGTTTAACGCGAATCCTACGTAAATGCACTTTCTTTGTCCTTAACTAAAACAACTAATAATATTTACAATTTAGAATAGAATAAAAGAGAATTTTAATTAACACTGCGTCTCGTGGAAATGCGATTTTTCACTCGCGCTTTTAAAGAAACGAAAAATTGTGGCAAATGTACAAGAAGCAGAGCGAACGAGAGGGAATAAATGACAAAATGTCAAATTTGACTGTTTGACTTGTAGGTTGTGTGTCGGCAAGGCAGTGCACAACTGTGAGCTGCGAGTTGATGGCATTTGGGAAATCCATATTTTAATTGTTAATGATTTAATATGTTAACAATGAGTAATAAACAAACACACTACTACTACTAAGTAATATTTGCATCAATATGCAAAACGGATTTTATAATTGAAATATCTGAACATTTTTGAATTCACGCTTGACTATTGTGAATGGAGAGTAGGGACAAAATAAGAAGCTAACCGAATTTAACGGCTAATAAGATCGAACAAATTTGTACTAGCGTGAGTTTTAGGTTACAATTTCGAATGCATGACATTTCTAACGTACTAGACAAAACTAGCGATGTAAAGTCACTAACTAATTGGAACGGTCATACTTATTGGCCAGTGGCGGATTCAAGGGCAGAGAGTTTTGGGGGTTGAAACCCCCACTTGAAAACTACAGACAAATTAAAAGAGATTATAAATTGTAGTGTATTGGTGGAGGTGGTGCCATGGTGAATGCAACCCTGTTGTGGTTGGGCTTGTCAAGCAGTGTGGCAACTCGGGCTTGCAGCTAAGTTCATGCTGGTCCTTTACTTTTTACTTTTACTTGTGACGCCATTGTTAGAACACGCAAATAAAGTTTGTCTTAAAAGTTTACACAGTTGTTTATATCAAAAGGACTTAAATCCATCCCAGTGCTCATTACAACGTCAAGTGTGGGGTTCGAGCAGGAATTTTTTTTCTATCTAAGTTCTAAAGTTATTGTGGTTCAATGGCGAACAAATTAACGCGCAATGCGGTTATTGCTGCACTACGGGCTGCGGGAGCTGAATTCGAGGAAGACGCCACGATGGTTCAGTTGCGGACAGTGTATGAACAAGCGGTAGCAGGTCGTGTCGGAGGTAGCGGAAGAGCGGCCAGAGCGGATAGCGAGCCTGATGTTCCGCTGAATCAACAGATGCCAGATGCCAGCCAGAGTGTGCAGACGACTAGACGACAGATGCCAGGGGCCAGCCAGAGGGAGCGACCCATGAATGTGCCAGATACAGAAGATGATACAGTTGATGCAGGGAGTGTGGTGAATGTGACCAGTACTGAGGCTGAAGAGGCTGAGTTAGATCGGCAGTTGGCGATCATGCGCAAGAAACGTGAGCTTGTCCAGCTGCAGCGTGAGTTGAACGAGTTCGAGAGTCGTAGAATCGACCTGGGTGTACTGGACGCGATGATGAGCAAATTTGATGGTTCGGAGCAGCGACAATTACTTGAAACGAAAAAAGTAGACACGAGCAACTAGTAAACATAGAACGAAAGAACATGAATTGTTGATGAGAGGACTCTTTTGAAAAGTATAACTTACCAGTGTTGACAGTTTCTTGCCAGTTTAAAAGGATTTTTCTAGATCTGCTGCTTTTATGTAATGTACTAAGCTTTTGTATACCAACAGGCTTTCTGATTTCAATAGCTCCATGGGATTGTCGTATTTTTCAAAGAACTCAAAAACGTTTCCTGCCAGGTTTAGGGCCTGGCAATCAAGGACCAACTAACTTGGGGCTTCGGGTGACCCACAATGGGTGCAGAGGTCGGTGCAAAAAATTATTGGCTTTCAGGCTCTGGCAATTGTATTGGCGTATTATTAACATCTAAATTCCTAATTTTATCTAACCTCTCCTCGAGGGCTGAGCGGTGCGAATAAGAATTGACAACCTTTTGAATTACCATGGCAATTGGATCCATCCGGCTCACGCCGAATCTATCACCCAGTAAGTCCAGCACCTTCTCCAGGTCCGACACTGTCGACCAGCCTGGTTGCTCAAAGCAAGGGACGCTTCTATCTTCTTTTATAATTTTCGGACGCGGCTGTCCCACCCAGCGCGGCGTGACCCTGGCTTCAGAGGCCACCCTGTTATAGCTCCTAGTCGTCAGCCTTTTATTAATCTCCGAGTCCGCATTGACCGCTGGAGATGCCGCTTGTTGCAGCGGGGAAAAATTTTCATCATAATTGGATAGCACGGCGAATCTGTTCTCTGAACCTAAATGAGACTATGTTTCGAAGGCTTCTCTCCTGCTTATTTTTTTAATAGTCATGATTTCTAACACCTTTTTCCTCCTTCTGCCATTTTGGGCATGCGTCTCTATTCAACGCCGTGTGCTCCCGGTCGTCGCAGAGGATGCACGCACTATTATTGCATTCCTCATTGTACCCTCCCTCTTTTCCGCAAAGTACGCACCTTTTCCTCGCCTTGCATCCAAGCCTCGGGATGAAGGGTCTAATATCCGCTTCGCTTAAGCTTTGATTTTCTACGCACTTATTAGCGTCCAGAGCGTTTTTAAAATACATTTTATATAGGGTTTTCCCCAAGGCTTTAATATTTATGATGCCCTCTATTTGCATCTTTCTGATTTTTTCCCACAACCCCGACGCAGACGTATTTAATAAAACCGCAAAATCACCTTTGTGGTTTTTTTGATGTCATGGTCTGCTTACTGACCGCACCGTTAGCATTTGCCACTTCAGTTCTTGTTTGCTTATTTTCCCCAACGGTAGCCATCTCTGAACTGATCCCGTTATTCACTTGCATACATAGCGGATTATCAACCGCTGGCTTCGCATACGTGCCTCTTCTTATTAACATTTCTTATAACGGGATCATACCGTTAGCTTCATTCTCTTTTTCTTTGTCACTTTCAATTTTGCCTTCACTGCCCTTACACATGTTAGGACGCGTACCTGTATCCATTTCCCTATTTGCATCGTCCGCCACCATTAGAGGCCTCTTAATGCCTTTCCTTGTAATTATCTCACACAACTTCGACACATTCTCCTCTGCCCCATCATGCGTTGCCCGAAGCCAGTAACCCGTGTCAGTTGTGGTGACAGACGCCGGCGCGCCTCCTACCTTTTTTCTTTTACGTCACTTGCCACAGAAATCCCTCATTGATAACCTCGTTCCACTGGCAATCACTGTCCCACTGGTAGATTTTGGAAATATAATTTATGTCCTCGTCCAATTCCTTGTTCAGCTGCTCTTGTTGAAAAACGGTCCGCTCTACTCGGCGGTTCAAGTCAGAGTGTTATCTTATATATAAAAAAAACTTAACCTTCTGTGTCGTGCCAGTGTTTGCGAAAACGGCTCATTCTTTCGGCAAAATATTTTTTGTCTATGATAGAAGATGTCAATGCGGTAGTTTATAGCGATATTACATGTTTGTGCTACAGATGGGCGTGGTACCTCCCATACAACCTAAATTTTTAATATGGTATATCTTCGGAATTATAAGTCGGACAGCATTGAAATTTAGTACAGTGTCAAGGGGCGTGGCACTTTTTGAATTCCGGTGTTACTTTTGAACTATAGCATTCACATCAAAGACACTTGGTACAAACTAACGATTTGGTCGTGTCCTTCGGCAGGGGAAAAGGGTGGATTTTGGACAAGGGGCGTGGCACTGTCCATTGAACTCAAATCTTTAATATGGAATATCTTCAGAATTAGAGGTCGCTTAGCATTGAAATTTGGTATAGTGTCATGGCGTAAGCGTGTCATTCGACCGGCAAAATTTAATGAACGTTGGACAAGGGGCGTGGCACTCGGAATCGTTAGCCGCACAGCATTGAAAGTTGGTGTACCGTCGTCTCATAGATGTGTCATTCTACTGATGAGATTTGATGGGCATTTGACAAGGGGTGTGGCACATTTTTTATGATCCAACATTTCAGCACAACTGTAAGTCGCACATCAATGAAAGTTGGTACGAACTTTCCACTTAGTAGCACAATTCGACTAGAAGAAAGTTGTGAGCATTGGACAAGGGGCGTGGTACCGTCTCCATTTTTTTAAATATAGATTGTTTATCCTAACTGATTGATTGATTGATTTATCATCGCCCAGCCAAAACGGCTGAAGCTACAAACATGAATTTTGGACTGTAGGTACATCTTGCAGAATGAAGCCCCGCTAAGACGGGAAAAC
Organism: Melieria omissa; assembly: GCA_963971225.1. NCBI lineage: Eukaryota > Metazoa > Arthropoda > Insecta > Diptera > Ulidiidae > Melieria > Melieria omissa. The sequence goes on from OZ020269.1 coordinate 12,495,676, forward strand.
ATGGGTTAAAATATTGTATGAAGAAACGAATGAAAAGAATGAAATTTAATAAACATATTAAATTTTAACTCCCTGAAACTTCAAAACTTACTCGACACGTATTTTATAATTTATCGAAAAATCAAAATTTAACTGGCCCAACAATGGGTTAAGGTTTATTTACGGAAAGACTCCGAAACAAACATGACGAACCGATGGGCCTATTGACTTAAACAATTGTAAAAAATTGAAATAAATAAAATTATGCCCCGTTCTGACTATATCATATATGGTGTCATATTCACTGACGACAAACACTGCCATATATGTCATGTTCGTCCTATGTCGTCAAATGCGTTCTCATTGCACGGCAAAACTGACGAAAAATACATATGACAAAGTTTGCCAGCATGTTGACATTTTTTGTTTTCTCATCAAACGTAGTCAAATCGTTCGTTCGACACAAATTCGATCGTTCTCATTTGATTCTCGTTTCGTATTGGAAAATTGTAGTCATACATGCAGGCAAACGCAAATGACACCATATGACAACCCGTTCTCATTTAACTGACTACAAATGACACCATATATGACATAGTCAGAACGGGGCATTAGACGTGTTTCTCATTATTTTTAAAATCGAAATCTAACTGAATCAATAACGGGTAAAAAGTAGTTATGTATGGAGAAACAAATTTGGTTGACTTCAAACTTGGTGAAAGTACTTAAAATGTAAAATAACTTGATACGTGTTTTTCATTTTTCCGAATATTAAAATTGGACACAGTCAGCGACGGGTTTAAAATTTGAATGGAGTAATTGTGAAAAATATGAATTAAAAGGCACATTGACATCAAATTTGGTGAAAGTACTCTTAGTGAGAAATAATTTGACACGTGTTTTTCACTTTTTTGAAAATCAAAATCTAACGGGGTCAACAATGGGTTAACAATTTGTATGGAGAAACAAGATTTATTGGGCGTTCTGACTTCAAACTTATCAAAAGCACTTCAATCGGGAAATAATAAAAACGTGGTTTTAATATCTTTCAAAACCGAAAATCGACGAACCCAAATCTGGCAAACCAAGGGTTAAGAATTTGTTTGGAGTAAATACGAAAACACATAATTGAATGGGCCTTCTGACTTCAAAATTTGTAAAACACTCGAAATCAAAGACACATGTTTTTTTTTAATCAAAATCTGATGGGCTCAACAATGGGTTAAGAATTCGTATCGGGGGAAACAGGAGAGCTTGCGTGCAAAGCCGCATGGCCCAGCTAATAAATATTAAAGAATTACTTTTTGAAAGCCCCCTGAAAAATTTGTCTGAATCCGCCCCTGTTATTAGCAATTTACTTATTAACAGCTCAAACAATCAGTTTAGTACATCTGCTAAACTAAGCTCAGCAACTGATAAAATACACCAACATTTAACCCCCCTACCCTTTCCCCTTTATAGCTGTTTGCATTCTTAGACGTAAACACGTAAACACTTCGAAATACGTAGTTGCTTTCCTATATTCTCTCATATGCTTTCAGTGGATGCATTTTATGGCTCTTCTCATTGCCAAATTTCTTAGGCCGTTACCTTCGGTGCTTAACTTGGCCAAAAAACAACACGTTTCATATTTATTGTATATAATTTTAAAAAGTTTTATTTATTTAATGATAAAATAGAAATGAGTCCAGTTTGTTTAATGATAAAATACAAAAACAATCTAAAAGCAAATAACTAATAACATAGGTTTATAAAAAAAATCATAAGCATTTAGAAAGTGAACTCACTAATCCATTTGCATGGCTGCGACTGCAGAAATTTGTAACTTCTACGACAGATGCACACATTTTCATAAAGCAGAGTAGTACATTCAACTAAACAATGAAGAATAGAGTACAATAAAATGAAGAAGTGAAGCTGGAACTGACAGTGGGCTTAGCATTGACTTAGAATACATTATGCTGGTTATCGCAATTGCTGTTGCGCTCGCTGTCTACCATCTACAGGGAATGGCTCATGGTCTCATTTATTTGATAAAAAAGATTAGCATAACAGGCTTTAAAAGTAATTACGTGCGATAAGGCACAGACATTGCGTACGTACGAGTGCATTACACCGATACGAATGGAAAAGAGTATAAAATCTTGAAAACTTCTACAAATAATTTAATGTAAACACTTCTTGACGATTCGCTTTCGCTTACGCTTACACATTACAATTAAATACAAAATAGTGTTGGATTAAATTTAATTATAATTAGCTTGACACTAGCTGAATCGTTCCCGACGACCGGACGTTTCATTCGATGCACGCTCGATGCGGCTGCCCTCACCTGGTGACTAAGCACAGTATTGCACCTGGCGACAAATATTGCACAAAGCTGGCCCGCACTGCTGTATCTCATATAAATTCAGTCAGCTTCCACTTCTTGCGCTCTAACACTTTTTACCACTTCGATGACGTCCTGATGCTTTGCTCGGCTGCGGCCGGTCAGCAGGAGCATTTGCTTTTCGGTTCCGTGATTGTTTCTTCAGCGGAATTGTTCAGATTGAATTTTTCACTATCGGCCAAATCGGCGGCACTTATCAGTTTGTCGTTGAGTAGAATCTGCATATAAAAAATATTTTAAAAATGCCATATAGTAGATGGTGTGGAGAGAATTTCAATAAACTGAAACTGACCTTATTTACTAACGCCCTCGCTGCCTCATCGATATTGATGTTCTCCTTCGCTGATGTTTCGTACCAGCCGGCGAAGCCATTCTCTCGCACGTACTCATCCATTTTCTCGGGTGACGTCACAAGTCCTTGTTTCTCCTGATCGCACTATTTTAAGGAGGAATTTCAACAAATTAATGCCATAGGTTAAAAAAGATTTTAAACATTAGTATGAAGCATAAAATAAATTTAGATCATAGCTAAAAATACGAAATTATGTTTCATTCCGTCACTCACCTTATTAGCTAACAGTATGCAAGGAATCGGACTACCATCTGGCAGTTGCACTTTCGAGTCCAGATCTTCTTTCCACTTGCTCACACAGTCGAATGTGCCGCTGCGCGTCACATCGAACACAATGAAGGCGCCAACGGCTTCCTTATAGTAGACGCGCGTCATATTGCCGAAGCGCTCCTGACCCGCAATATCCCACAGCTGCAGGCGCACAGTGGTGTTGGAGTCCCAGTGCAGCACCTTCAGCGCAAAATCAACGCCAATTGTGGCTCGATAATTTTGGCTGAAGAACTGATGAACGTAACGCTTGATGAAGGACGTCTTCCCGGTGCCGAGCTCGCCAATGACTAGAATTTTGTAGAGATGCTCACGTTTTTCCGTATTGGCAGAGGTCATGATTGTCTGCAAAGGCCAAGGCAGATATAAAGTGTGAGATACATGTTTTTAATATTTAAAATGTTAGTCGAAAAATCTTTTTCTTTCTCTTTTTTTTTTACTTTGATCTGCAATTAATAAGTCCCCAAAGCGGAAATCACCAATGAGCAGATAAGCAGTGAGCACTTTTAAATCAAGTGCCCAGTTGCCTACAATATCGAGCGGTGTTATGTTACTCTTTTAAAAGTGTCTGGGCCCTTTGAGTCGTTGTTGCAACTGCTCAACAGTTCATTAACTCATCAGCCTTACGCACCTCTGTCTAGTGTACACTTTTGTCGTGGCCAAGAAGCGTCAAGTCGTCAAATATGCAGTAAGCAGTAAGCGGAAAGCTCAAAAGCCAGAACGACACCAAGTCGGCTTTGCCTAAGACATTCAACTCAATGACAGCCCCACCAATAGCTCAGCCACAAATCACACAAATACTCGGCGCTGGCATTACGTGCACCACACACTACATTACACGGCAGAGGTAGCCGGCACTTGTAGGGCTTCGGCACAGCGCAAAAGAAAACAGATTTCATATCAACAGTTGCAATGTCAATAAGTAAAACTTGCATATGATTTTGCTGACTTAAAAACAGAATACACGAAATAAGCCATAGATCTCCGCTGTCCGCTTGGACGGCGCCTAATCGGCAGTTAAGCCCCCGTAATCCTTGGCGACGTGTTGATAAATCGCGCATTTGTGCCTTCTTACCGGTTCCATTTCTTCATCCATGGTCAGGTCGCCAAAAGCCGGCATCGGATTGTCGCCCGAATCGTATTCGGAGTCCACGGAGTACTCGCTGACGACTGTCTGGTAGCGCAGAGCTTCGCGTCGCTGCTGCGCGTGGCTATAGTCCTCGTGGAGCGTTGGCTGTGCCACGTACGGTATGCGTCGGCGACTGGATTCGCTGATGGGGCTCTGCGAATCGGAGCTCCTATTCGAATCGAATGAATTATGCTCGCGCTGAAGCTGGTCCGTATCGTAGGAAGTGGTCGGTGGTCTCACTGCGCTGCCCACAGCAAAATGCACCTGCGTGTCGTCCTTGAGTACCTCTTCGGTCTCGTCTGGTTCGTCGCTGAAGCGTAATGCGTGTCCTGCAATGCCCGGATTCTCTATGTTGTTGTTGTTACGTGCAAAGTATTCGCCGCGTTGTGCACTTTCCGCCGAGGAGACAAACTCGTCCGCGCCGCTGCTGTTCGCTGTGGCAACTGATTCGCCGACACCGAGCTGTGAAGCTGCTGACTTTTCCGGTATGCTGATGGTCGATGATGGGTGACGGTGTGCGGGCGATCGGATTTCCCGCGTGGCGCTGTCGCCGACGCTGTGCGGTATAGGCGGTGGCGGATAGGAGGGTGGCTGCCACGGATCACTCGATGCGTTCGATATCAGCGACAGTGGTTGCTCGAATGACAGCGCCGCTGCTGTCGTTGCTCGCGCACGCAGTGGCGACTGAGATGCGTGAGAGCCCAACTGAAACTGTAGCTGCAACTGTGCTACAGTGTCTGTTGCCGCTTCAGTGGCGGCTTCAGTGGGAGTTGTTGTGATTGTTGGCGCTGGTGCTGCCGTTGGAGTTGTTGGTGGTGCCGGTGTCGCGTTACCACCGCCGCTCGTAGCCGTTACTGGTTTGGGAAAACGATGACCGCGTTGCAGAGCGCCTGGCGGATTTTGCATTAATTCCGTTTCGCGTTTGCTGCTAGTGGCGGCTGTTGTGGCAGTGTTGGCCGCTGTTGTGCGCTGCCGTTTGGTTGTTGTTAGCGCTGCTACCTTACCGACGGCACCAAAGGTGGCGCGTTTCGCTATCGAGGGAGAGGTGAGTGTGGCTGCGCTGCGCGTACTGAGTTTGCGTATTGTGCCGGTGCTGGTCGGCAGCTGACTGGATGACTTGCTGGGGTTGGGGCTGCTGCTGGTGGTTGTGGTTGTGGTTGTGGTGGCGGCACGACTCGGTTTGGCGGGCGCTCTTTCGCGTGGCGGCGTATCGCGCGTACTCTGGGTGATAACGAACTTCTCCTCGGTAGGTGTTGTCGTTGGTGTTGGTGTTTTTTGTACTGCGGCAGCGTTTGTTTCCGTTGGAGCGGCACTGCTGCCGCTGCTGGGCTTCTTGGTTTTGAGTTTTTTCTTCTTGATTGTGGTTGTCGTTGTCTTGGTTGAGTCAAGCGTGGCGCTCCTGGCGGGGGATGTATGGGGCGATGTATGCGGCGACGGCTTCTCCACCGAGATTGAAACGAACTCGGTTTCGGTAGTCTTTGTGGTATCCTCAATGGGTGTCAGATAGTCCGTTTCGCTGGGTGACGCACCGGTGCTTGTGATCTGTTCTGTCTTGCGACTGCTCACAGTGATCTGCACCTTACGTATGCGCTCCTGCGTTGGCGAGTTCTGAGCTGCAGGAACAGTTGGGTCCTTTGTTGTTTCCGCATCAGCCGATTCAAGCGGTATGGGACACTCGGCGACTGGCGACTCCGCAGCAGTTGGAGATTCTTCCTGGCTACCCGACACTACGCCAACATCCTCCTCGTCGTCAACGCTCTTCTTCGAGCTCGATTTGGATTTCTTGAGACTGCCCAACAGAAAACGACGTGTGAGCTTACTTTTCTTCTTAGGTTTGGCCTCAGGCGACGAGTGTGTGTGCGACTCTGGCGTTTCCTCGCCACCGCTCGATATCACAGCTTCGGCTGTCAACTGTGGCGCCGATGACGGATCCTTTACGGTCGGTGCTGAAGTGGAAGTGGATGCGGTTGTGGTCGTTCCTGTTGTTGTTGATGTAGTTGTGGCTGTTGCCACTGCTGTGGGCTGCTTCTTTTTGGTGGCTTTCGATAGCTTGCGAAATGCAGAGGTGAAACGTGAACGTGCCTTCGCCTTAGGACGTGTTTCCGGATCCGATTGTATACCTTCGCGACTGCTGACGTGTGCCAATGGTGTGGCCGCTAATGTGGCTGTGTTCGGTATGCTGCTATGAAGTGATGTGGGTCCAGCTTTTGCTAAGTCCGAATTATCCTCATCGGTGTTAACTGATTGATGTGAATCAACGTTTTGCATATTATTATAGACTTTCACTCGCAGCAAAGGAAAATGGATCAAAAGGCGCAAGACAACGATATATTTTTTTAACTCCGTTGACTAATTTAATTCCTTTTAGATGTTTAATTTGCACAACAAAATTCTACATGCAACACATTGCCAACGACATAGCGTGGCTGTGACTCGCAGCCAGCTGTAACACTGTTTAATTAAATTTTTTCACCGTCACAACAAAGCAGCGATTTTCACTCGGCGCAGTTGTAGGGTTTCCCGATGGAAATTTCGCTATTTCCAACACTATTTGAAAAAGTTGCTGCTGCTGCCCCATAACACACTGTAATCCACAGGCGTATCCTCTTGCCACACTCCGGCAAATGTCCTTAAAAGCCGCTTTGTAGATGCATCCTTTCACATGGCCACTCCAACAATTTCAGTTCAGCTTCGTTCCAGCGCAATCTCAGCCAGCCACCACGCGAATTCGTACTGAAAATTGTCGCGTTGTTTTGTAGGCTTTTATAAATTTTGTAAAAGTTTGCCAGACCAGCGGCGCAAACCAACCGCAAAGTGGTGGTGCCGGCGCTGTCGGTGCTGCTGGTGGGGATGGCAAACAAAACCAACTAATTCAACAACGCCAAAAAGCAGACGGTTTTGCATTACAACAGCCGCCAGCCCCACCGACTATCTGTCTGTCTATCTGCCCAACTATTGCAACTATGTAGTTGCTGACTTGCGGGCTGACTGGCTGGTTGGTCTGAGGGACGGACACCTCATAATTGAGCACAACTTGAGGTGAAATGGAAATTTGAGTTCGACTCATGTGGTTGCTGCACCTGCCCACACCGCCCGCCACCAGCTCTCATGGTGCACATTCTAGCGGCGCAAAGTGTTGCAAGCGACGCGTCGACGCGCAGCCAACCAATGTGCAATGCAATTGGCTCAAACATTGAGCTGGCGCTCAGCAGCGCTCTGTGCGTCGGCTCGAGGGTTGATCGCGCCTTGCCATTGGAGGAGACTGGAAGGAAAGGCCTTCAGTCTGCTCGCGTGCCTATCAAACGATTCCATTCAAATTGTTATCGCCGAAAGTGACATGAAGTCATGCTGTTTGAAATGCCGCCCAAAACATATTTTACTTGTAGCTGTTGAAGTGCGTTCCTTGTGTTGCTCGTGTCAGCAGTCGACATTAATATAGATTTGATTAAAAACTAATTCACTATTATAATAATGCACATTCATATTTGCGTTGTTGTTGTTGCAGTAGTAAATTGGCGTCGAACCTTGACGATCGCATTACGAACACGAGTAGCAAATATTGTAATCGAAGTGCGGCCAAAGCCAAAGCATTCAATCGCATTGAATTCTAATTGATGTTGCAACATAATTCAACAATGACGGTAAACTGCTGCGTAGCAATCAGTCAGTCGACATTTTCGATTTACTTATCACTGGCCATGGTCGAACTGGGGTGTTAGAGGCCTCACTGGTGCGGCCAATATGCAAGCGGGAGTGCTTGGCCACGTGGAAGTTGGCTGTGAGTGCAACTTCGAACAGCTAAGAGCCGTCAGCCGTCCAGTAGCGGTTAGCACTTAATCACTGACGCGGCAAATGCGTGTACAGCGCCAACGCTTCTATGGCTTCCGTTGAGCTGGGCGCAGGGACCATAAACAACGATTGAGAGACGAGTTTTTGATCAAAAAATGAAATAAAAATAATAATAAAATCGAATGCATTTTATGAAATATTATAGTAAATGTTACATCACACTTGCAGACCAATTCGAGACCAAAAGATGTGTGCAACATCTTTCAGTTGAGAAGCAATAGAAGGATTTACATTGGGATTGGGTTACAAATATTTTGAACATCCAATAAATCGTAAAAAGTTTAACAATGTCTAATAATAGACTTTTTAAAAACGACATTTTCAAACGCAATCATCGCATTCAAGCATCTCCTTATTTATGATTTCAAAATATTAAAAGTTTTTTCAGTAAAACTAATTTGAGAATTTAGTGCCAAGAAGTTCACAAGAACTTCGCAATCATCGCATTCAAGCAATCATCGCATTCAAGCATCTTTTAATTTAAGATTTCGAAATATCAAAACATTTCTCAATAAAGCAATTTGAGAATTAAGTCCCAAGAAATTCACAAGAAGTGGTTAAATTTATAAAAACTTTCCTAAATAATAGGAAATTTCACAATTAAGCAACTATCTTTGGTAATTGTAAAAATAAAGGAATTTAAATAAAAACACAACATAATTCATAACATTTCTCAACAATTTTACTTACTTCTTCTTACTTTTTGTTCGACTTAGTTAACTTAGTTCAGATTTAACTTTTTTAATATTGGGAAACTGGGCAGTGGCGGATTCAGGGGGTGTTTTGGGGGTTGAAACCTCCCCCCCGAAATATTTGGAGCGACGTTAAAACTACATACAAGTTAAAAGGCATTTTATGAACATTAAAGAATTACTTTTTGAAACCCCCCTGAAATATTTTTCTGAATTGGGCAATTTTATTCAAATAACCTTAAAGAACTACTTGTGAAGTCAAAGTCAACTTTTTCACCAAATGATCCTTTCAACTCAAAAAAGAGATCGAGATCAACAGAATTTAAGACATCTGAAGTTTTGTTTAAACGTTATTAGTAGTGTCCGACCGAATATTCGGTTTCAGTTTCGGCCCAACAGTGCCAGAACGGCCGAAACGAAACTTTCTAGAATATTTTTTACGTTTTATTGTGTAGCGAGTGAACAGTTAGTTAGTGCAGCCGAGCAGATATATAGTGAAAAGATGAGAAGAAATATCTAGATGCCACTAAAGTAAATAAACTAAGTTTTTTAGAATATAATACAGGTCTCCCTCGTATAACGCGGTGGTTACGTTCCAGGAAAATTCCGCGTTGTGCGATTCGCTTTATAGAAGACTTAACTTTCATATAAATTTTAGGGTTATGTTCCAATAAGCTTTTTCCAAAATAAAATAGGTACTAAATTAAAGATGGTTTTACATTCCAACTCAAAATCAAAATTCATACTTTATTTAAAAAATTAAAAAACATAATGAAAAAAACTGTTTTGTTAAATCGCGTTGCAGAAGTACCGCGAGACCTGTATTAAATTATATAATTTAATAATAATAATAATAATTGATTGGCACGACAGCCCGCTTACGCGAGACTAAGGCCTAGCTTCCCGCAACCACCCGTGTTGTGCGTGTGAATTTTGTACGCGGGTGGAAGGGACCTACAGTTTTATGCCGGTTCCGAACGACAGGTTGGGAGCTTTTTCATAGGCAATTTTTACTCTCAGAGGTTTGCCATTTCCAGCTGAGAGAACAGCCACCAACAGAGAAAACGAGTTTCCCGTTATTTTTTTTAGGTGTTACTACATGCAGTATTCGATCTTGCGTCGCTCTGCATGCGACTCGTTGGATCGCGCACTAACCAACTGAGCCACGGCGGCTGCTAAATTATATAGTTTTGAATATTAGCGAGTAAGGTAGGAAAGGGCAATTTTTTATATTTATGTTGTCAAAAACTGAATGAATTGTTATTAAGAAGTATTTATTTATTTATGTTATATTTGTTCTTTATTTACTTAAGTAAAATTCGTTTGTTAAAAAATGGTGACAATGGCATCAAGCATCAAAGATGCGGCGACTTCTATTTTAACTAGAAAGTTTCGGTTTTGGCCGAATATTGAAAAAAAAGAAATTTGGTTTTGGTTTCGGCCCAAAAAAGTGGTTTCGGTCGGACACTAGTTATTAGTTATAACTAATGTTGTTCCTTATTTATACAAATTAGAACAAATAAATGTCGTCAGCTTACAATTTCAAAATTTTAATAATAACTTTTAATTACAAAAAATTAATAATTAAACTCTGTAAGAAAGTTTCCATATTTAAAAACTTAAATAAAAACTGCTTGAAACAATTTTGTTCATACAAAACGAGCCCAACTGGAGCCAAGCTAAGTTGCACAAAAATAAGATTTCTTGCAGTATTCAGTAATATTTTTTAATTATTTTCTTAAATTTTTCTCAACTTCAATTCAATATTTAATAGTTGAATTTCACTGCCGTGTTTTAATTATTTTCTTAAATTTGTCTCAACTTCAATTCAACATTTAATAGTTGAATCCCACTGCCGTTTACGCTTGAAATCATTCACACTTTGCTCCATGCAGCAGTGGGTCAATGAATCGTTACAAGTTTGCAGTTACTAAAGCAATGCGAAAATTATTATTAGATGTGGTTAGCAATAACCACATTGAAATATCAAGTTACGGCAATTATTTCTTCAATTTTTCTCCTGCAAAGTTATGAATTGTATGAATATTATGAAATTTCTTTGACTTTAAAACCCTGCTGCAATGTGCAGTTAATGAGAGCAGTGGACATTATTAAGCCATAAAAGTAAGCCGGCCTCAATACAAAACTTTACTAATAAAATTTTACTACCCACTCAACTACTTAACTAAACTTCTGTAAGCAAATTCTCTAGGATGTGAATTTCTCTTTGTTTTCTCTGCTTTTTGTAGACACACAGAAAAACGCCGGCAAACAGAAAGCAGTGAATTGAGGTCTTGCATCACGGCGCTCGTTGGCAATACTCGAGCATTAAAAGTTTACGCATAAACATGCCAAGTATGAGTGGTGGCACACAAGGAGTAAGTACGTGCGCCATGCCGTCAGTCAACGGAGCACATTAAATATTTAGTGAAAAGGTGTGTGTGTGTATGTGGAGGAGAAATGCTAAATCGGCGGGAATCTTTTTTGCCAACGAGTTGAAGTCATGGTGCAGCACATATCCGGGGGCAAGGATGGAGCGGAGCATTGCTTGCCCTGGAAGTGGCCCAGTTCTGAGTGTAGTGAATGCATGAAGCATGCCTATCATGCCGATGGCCATCTACAGATTGGCACCAGCGCCGCTAAATTGATGCCTTTACGCTTTTACCTACAACTCCTCGCGCAGCCCTTTGTGGCAGGTGCAATGTGCACGGAAGGAGGTGAGTGGGTGCACGGCGTGCAAAGTGTACAAAGAAACAATATGTTGAAGAATTGCGTTTCCCTTAGAACACCCACCGGCACCGAATACCAGTTGGTAATTATATTTGACCTCATTTCGCATTTCACTCGAGGGTTGTGCTGCTGCTTACAAAAAAAACAAATGGAAAATACAAAAACTATTACACTGCTGGTTATTTTGTTTTATTGCCCACAATTTTATTGCGCAATTGTGGCCGGCATGCTGCCGTCATTCGTGTTGGCTATAACGCAAATGGCTTTGGTGAAACTGTAAAATTCATTTGCACCATGAAAATAGTGCAAGCGGCATTTCAGTGCCGGGTGAAGTAGCCGTTTTGGCCCACTACTGTGGCTATGAGTTTCGTGCGCTGAGGCTGAACAATGGAATGCAGTGTGGAATATGCAAATAGTGCGACGGTAAAGTGTTTTTATTTGCTCGCTCGCACACTGACTTACACATGCAGATTGGGAAGATTTTGCGGAGCCAATCACCGCCCATGAAATAAATCAATATAGTGCACAGCTTAGCGCTGCACTCGCATCTTTGGTGCTTATTATTCAGTGCTTGTTGTTAGCAAAGGCGATAAGCTTAATGAGAGCAAATGCGAGTCATTCGTCAATATGCGCCAAAACAAAAAATCTATTTAACTAATTACCTACTAAGACACATGCAGCCTTCGAAATATAATGAATTTTAATTGCGGTCGACATGGTGCGAAGTTTGAAAATACGCATTTCGTACGCACAAGTAATGACAGCACATTGTTTTCGACTTCGAATTGAAAAAGTTACTCTATTGGAACGAGCGCAGACACAGAAAACGACAACAGCTAAATACTGGCAACATTCTGAATTTGTTACTGTACCATTAAGTAATATTAAGTAAGCCTAAGCAAGATTAGGACAGAATAGCTTATGTTAGGTTAGGTCAGGTTTTGATTAAGTTAGGCTAGGTTATGTATTAGTGAGGTGGAGAGTGCCCTATAGGCTTGTACCATATTATTTGTAAATTATTCAACTGTTCCTATCCTATTCAGCTTATTTTCTGTCCCGTTTTCTATTATACCAGGTGTATGCATAAGTCCTTGCCGGTTTTACTGAGAAGCGTTGCTATCGTATTGTCCGCTGCGGATGCATTTGACACTATGTCAGTTTTGTTTATCTAACATTAACCTACGAACACACACGAGTTCAGTCTGCTGAACAACAGCGTGTCGTTTAGTGATCATGTCGACGTTTGTGCCTGAAAGAGAGCATTTGCGGCACGCCTTACTTTTCTTGTTTAACCAAAATAAAAAGGCTGCGGAAAGTCATCGATTGCTGGTAGAAACATATGGTGTACACGCCCCATCTATCAGAACATGTTAAACATGGTTTCGACAGTTTAAAAGTGGCGGTTTTGATGTCAAAGATGGCGCGCGCTCTGGAAGACCACAAAAGTGCGAAGATGAGGAATTGCAGGCGTTACTGGATGAAGACCCGACTCAAACTCAACAGCAATTGGCAACAGCATTAAATGTGTCACAAGAAACGATTAGTAGACGTTTACAAGCAATGGGGAAGGAAAAAAAACCGGCAAAAACGTATGCATACGTAAGGTACGTAAAACCTTTCTGGTCTATCTGAGCATATCGACTTACTCTCAAAGAAATTAAGCTTTTTGGAGGCAAAGTACACAATCAGGTATATGCCTGTGATTAAAACACTTTCTACACTCTTCTTCTTCATATTGATCCATCATTGTTAATGCTTTTCTGTAACACCATATTTCTTATTTTCTTGCTCTACTTATTATCTCTAAAGGAATGGTGTCTCTGGGCCCTTGAGGCCTCTGGACCCTTTCATAAACTTACGGATGTAGCCAATGCACACCATAACCAAATGGCTCCCAAAAGATTATATCAGGATCTAAAAGGAACCTAAGAGATAAGGAATGATACCAAAATTCAAATCAAACAGCTTTGCAATGAGCTAAACAGTCTCTGAGGGCGAGAGCAATTGTACAAAACTCTTTTATTACCTAACCTAACCAAACCTAATCAACCCTACTTAACACTTTCGTGTCCGATCACGTATTTTAACGTTTTATGCCTAACAAACCTAGGAGCCATTCACGTATTTTTACGTTATTAAAAATTGTTTCGGTAAGATAAATAAATTAAAAATAGCGGCCCCAACGCAACGGCATACGTAAACAAAGCGGCAATAGGTTTTAGTTTAACTGCACAGAGAGCGGACACGAAAGTGTTAACATAATTCGATTCATCATACCAAGTAATATGCAAAATATCATATTTTATTTTATTTTATTTTATTTTATTTTCATTTTTTTTATTATATTTTATTTTATTTTACTTTATTTTATTTTATTTTATTTTATTTTATTTTATTTTATTTTATTTCATTTTAATTTATTTTATTTTATTTTATTTTATTTTATTTTATTTTATTTTAATTTATTTTATTTTATATTATTTTATTTTATTTTATTTTATTTTATTTTATTTTATTTTATTTTATTTTATTTTATTTAACTTATTTTATTGTATTTTTATTTAGTTTATGTTATTTTATTTTATTTTATTTTATTTTATTTTATTATGTTATTTTATATTTTATTTTATTTTATTTTTATTTTATTTTATTTTATTTTATTTTATTTTATTTTATTTTATTTTATTTTATTTTATTTTATTTTATTTTATTTCATTTCATTTCATTTCATTTTACTTTATTTTATTTTATTTTATTTTATTTTATTTTATTTTATTTTATTTTATTTTATTTTATTTTATTTTATTTTATTTTATTTTATTTTATTTTATTTTATTTTATTTTATTTTATTTTATTTTTATTTTAACATTTTAACCTATCAAAAAGCTTAGGATTCTGTTTCTCCTATCATGTTGTATCCAATCCGATACTCGTATATAATTTTTTCAATCAACTTGTATTAGAAAGCGAAAGCGTTTTATTAAGTTGCTGCAATTTTTCCTACTGGGTTTTATGGCAAGCTTTTTGTATTCATCGTTCTCACACAATTAAGCAATCGTCTCACACCTGCCACTGTCACAACAATCACTTTAGACAAACAGTTGGTCAAGTTTTATTGCATCCAGTTCAGTTTTCCAGGCGAAAACAGATTTATGTTGACACAAAACTTTTACATTGTTGCATTACAGTGTCGCGTATGTCAATATTGCGCACGCACCTCTACGTTAGTCGCATCACTTTACATTAGTCGATGTAAATTTGTCTGAACATTTTCAGCTTCTTCAATTTATGAAATCTCAACCTACTGTCTGCATACCAACCAGACCCAGTTATCTAAAGCTTAATCTAATCTCATGCATTCGGAGCTCGACTGGCATTAAGCTACGCAAACACTGAGCACCGACCGACCAACCAAGCAGACGACAGCACATTGAAGGCTCTCGCAACACTTCAACCAGACACTCGTCACAATTACGGCCACTTTCAAGCAACTGTGAAGGCTGTGAGTGCCACATCGCTTTGTTGCTGACCGAAAGGTAACCACAATAATTGTTGTGCCGACAGCAAAGCAAACAAAAATCCACAAACCAAACCAGGCCATGTCGAGCACTCGATTCGATTCTCATAGAAACGTGTGGACCAATTATAAGTTCACCTCTAAAGGCCAGCAATGAACATAAAATCAATATGTGAGGAAATAACAAAATAAATCGATAGACATTGAAATTGAACTGGACTGAACTGAACTATGTTTGGTACTTTTTTAAGCTTTTATTAGCAGTCACAAAAATACCAAATGTAAACAACACTGTGCCGAATACAAGTCGCGTGCCAGTGTTGTGACCAAAGGTCAATTAGATCGACCGGCCGGTGATGGAGTAAAAGTGGTCTGCCAAAATACATAAGTGTACAGTCGGGGTGTATGGAGAAATCGACGAGCGTGGCACTGAAATTGCATGTCAGCGGCACTTTCTCAAACTACTCGTACGTGTTACACTTGTGGCGTCAAACCAAAATGCCATAACGTAAATCTTGTAGAAATATATGTTACACTCCCAAAGACGATTTATTATTTAATGTCATTTTTACAGCTGTCCTAATACACACAGACCAATAAAAATGCGTACGGAAAATGTTGTAGAGCTGCGCAGCTGCTGCAGAAATTCCCAGATGCGCAAGTGATGAAGTAGCAGCTGAGCTGCAGATTTGCCGGTTGGCGACACTACTGAATGCAAACAAATTACGCATGTATGAACATTCATATGTGGCGCACACTGAGCGGTTTTGGGAGTTAAAAGCTCCCCAGACACAAAAATTGCTGATGAAAAATACTTTTTCAAAATGTTGTTTGGCTCAAAAGTTGTACGCAACACCCTCTCCCACCCCAAACCCAACCCTTTGCGCGCCACTGTATGCATGTATGTTTGTAGTGCATTGGCTAGCATGTCCGTATGGTGCGGTTATGTCATTTGCTTCTTATGGGATAGTGTAGAAAGTTGCAACATGGCAGCTCGGAGAATATTTTTAAATATTTTTTTTTATTTATTTATTATTTCTTATTATTATTAATTCTTATTTTTTTTACTTTTTTATCTTATTTATTTATTGGTTTTATTAATATTTTATTTTCAACAGTTATTAAAACACAATTTGTATAATGATAAACTTTTGACTTCTGATTAGTAATGCTTGTCATATTTTAGTTTCCAAAAAGACAATTTTTATAAATGAAAAAAGACTAAAAAGAACATTTTGACTATGAAAACGTCATCAACTGGTAAGTAGTATAAATATTGAATAATATTGAACTTAATTAGATTTCTTAATACCTAAATCAATAAAACTTTCCTGCAGCGGTTCCGCACAGAACCAGAAAATCACAGAAATTATGAATTTTTTATGTAAGCAGTTTTTTTGTTACACTCTCTTCTCTTTCACCACACTCTTCCATTTTTCTTTTCTAAGTATTGCAGCATTTCATTTTTCTTTCTCAACAAAAGAAGGATATTTCTTCCTAGAAAAAATGAATACTTTAAGTAAATACTTTAGGTAATGTTAAGTAATTTTAGTTTACACCATTTTATTACACTCTTAATCTTTCTGAACAAAATCTTCTAATTGCTACAATTAGGCAAACAAACACAATAATTTCCTTAAAGGCTTGAAAAACGACAACTCATGAAGAAATTTGTCTCAAGTGGGAATCCTCTTAATATGTTTTACTTTTCATTGATTCATTGATAATGCATACATATTTCACAAACAAATAATTTAAAAAACGTCATATGGACTTTAAAAAAGCATGAGAGTTAAATTTCCAACTGTAAAATTTGTCTGTTTTTATATGGAATTTTTAATAAGAACATAAAAACATGTCAAAAGTAAAACGATAAAGCTGTGTTGTTGAAATCAATTCGTAATAGGGAGAGCTTCGTTGTATGGAAGTTTTTTATAGAGTAAAATTTACACCTATTCGAAAGTGTTTTAAAAACTGCATTGTGGCTCCTTGTCTGTATTTAGAATGTAGATCAAAACTTCATTATGCAGTGGAGCATTTAACTGAATCAGGGGCGGATTCAGAAAAATATTTTGTGGTTTTTCAAAAAGTAATTCTTTAATATTCATAAAATGTCATACAAATTCCTTTTAATTTGTATATGGTTTTAAAGGCAACGCTAATATTTTAGGGGGTCTCAACCCCAAAACCTCCACCCCTTGAATCCGCCATTGAACTGAATTAACTCCTCCTAGTTATGGCCAAAAACCCTTTTCTTTTACAGACACTTTTGTCTCTAAGGCAAATTTTTTAAATATCGTTATAGCTTCAAATCAATTACCTAAAAGTTCCACCTCTACAGCCTCGTTTTCTAAAAATGACATACTTCCTAAATCAAAACAGTGATTCCCACTTTTAGACAAAAACTTCTGGCAAAAACTACTTCTTAGATTTAAAGCTTTATAGCTCATTATCAGGCATGTGCTGCAAATCGCACGATTTAAAATCGAAATCGGAATTTGAAATCGTACGAATTTTTGAGGGGTGTGCTACAAAACGGACGAATTGACTTCAATTCGAAATAAAATTCAAGCTGATTTTTTTGTTGACGTCTATACAATTTTTTTCGAAACGTAAACAGAAAATTGAATATCTTACATGATGAGCATTTTCTTTGTAAAACACCGCATTCTGAGAGACCACTCCAACCCACTGGACATGTCGGAATCTCACTCTCTCTAATTTTCTCATTTTTGCTAACAATGTAGATTGGAATTTTTGCAATTTTTGTTAGGTTAGGTTAAGGTAGCTGCCTTGGTACGGGACTTGCCGAAAGACACACTTAGGCCACGGACTGGGCCCGTTGTGATACCACAAGTTTAGGGTCTGTCTTACTACAAGTCGAGAAGCCTATTCAAGCCATTTTGAATTGTGGATGAACTCAAGCAAGTTTTTGAAGTTAGCTGAACCGAGGTCATTCAAGTTGTTGAAGAAAGGAGAGCCTAGGGTTTTCCATCTTCGTTCAAATAGAGCCGGGCAGTTGCAGAGAAAATGACTAATCGTTTCCTCCTCCTCTTCAGGATTGCGACGACCGTGCCAATGTGCTGTCTGCCAAGCGAGATAAGTGGTCTAGTGCGCCTAGGATTAAAAACAGGCCAGAGCTGTTTGGTTATGGTACAAGTGTTCTCCTCTTGCTTTAATTGCTGCCTGGATGTCAGTGAAAATGCGAACTCTGTCATCTAGCTTGGACCCGTCTGTATAGAAACCGTGTTTTGTTCCCACTACTGTCTATGAGGTATGAGGGTTGAGAATTTAGACTCCAACAGATATGATGGTAGCGAGTAGTCTATGCTCTCAAGTAAGTCAGGTGAACAGCCTAGAATCCGTCAGAAACTGAAATCAGTACGTGTCCATCTTTTGATGGTATTTAGTCTCACTGCAGAGAGGGTTGCAGCTTGTTTACCGAAGAGGTCAACAGGAAGAAAGTGGAGCAGGGCGTAGAGCCCTCTGGATGGTGTCGATCGAATGCTCCAATTATTATAAGCGACGCCGATCTTTGGACTGAGTCCAGAAGTTTCTGGTTTACCCCCTTATCCAGGGCAATCCACAATACTACTGCTCCATAGAATAGAATGGGCCTAATCATGAAGATGTAAATCCAGTACATGATACGTGGTGGATACCCCATTTTTTGCCAACTGCTCTTTTGCAAGAGTACAGTGCAACAGTGGAGGAGTTGTAAACCTATTGGTTACCAGGTTGTGAACTGTGTCCACTAATATTGTAGAAAGCTTCCTCAACTTTCTCACGTTCAAAATTTCTTTATAAGTTGAAACGCAAATAGAATATCAGCCGTTTTCTAATCGCAACGAAAACGGAATTTCGGTTTTCTGGCACATATCATTTGAAACGATTTCGTTTTCGAAAATTGACGAAATCAAAACGAAATTGAGCACACTTCATCACGTTTTCGCTCCGAATTTGAAACGAAAACGATTTGTAGCACATGCCTGTATATTCTAGTTTGAAACTCGAACCAAAATCGTTTGTTTTTGAATCTTCGAAAACAAAGTCTGCTTCGAAATAACATGTCTATGACATGAATATAAATAAATCGAGATCCTTTAGAAATAAATAATCTTATCCATTATTTCAAACATCCCCTTACGTTTATAAAGAGAATTATCTTCTATTGAGAATCGCAGCCATGTTTGGTCTTTTTCAAAAAATATGAATTGTCAGTCAATATAAAAGTCAGCCTAAAATGCCACTTAGTCATTGCCCATTAATACAATTTCTGATTACTCCCAATATTACTACCGGTTTTCTAAAGTGTTCCATGTCAAATCCACCCGCTAAGCTTCACATTGCGTCACACAACCGAATGAAATTACTTTTTCCTTTCTCGTAGTGCACACTAATGGCACGCTGCGATATCTTATCAAGGCATGGCACAACTATGGACATCGTGCCAAATCACTATGCGCCGATTAGATTGTTAAGAATTTGCCATTACCAACTAGAATTCTGATATTGCGCGCAAAAGTGATTCATGTCATGTCATCAGTGAATTAGACTTTCGCTGACAGTTGGTCTGGCTCCAGTGGTTCTGACTGGCGTGCGCTTTGGTTTTAAGTCTTCGAACGTGACTAATTGAAACATAGAGCGGAAATTGTTTTGCTTTAATTGAATCACTAACAATTTAAGCTCAATTCAATTAAGTAACAAACTACAATCAGAAGCGCAAAGAACACACCCACGTCCACAAATTAATGCCAACAACTGCAGTACGCAACGATTAACAACTGCCTGTCACAAAATGCCAACACACGATTTATTTGTTTTAGGTTCTAGGGAACAAATAGGGGGAGTAATACGTAGACGGCTATGGCCAGCTAGTGCACATTTTCCATAAGCAATTAATACAATAATTTCCAGTGAAAATTAGTAGTGGTGAAAATTAGTAGTGGTGAAAATTACGCACGGCATGACAGTGTGGCCAAGTCTTCCGTAAACGCCAAGGTATCCCAAGTTGGCAAATGAAATGGAAAACCGCACAGTCCGCGTATGGACGTATTGCGCTCGCCTGACGGACTGGCTGGCTGACACCAATTCCAATGGCGATCGCCGTTTGAATTTTAATTTTGCTGCAACCATCTGCAAGGCAGCCGATAACACTGCAAGCGCGTTTGTGACGACCATACAAGAAATACAACAAATTAAATTATTATTTCAATAATAATTCGGATCAAAGATGGGCTCACTCGAGTGGCCAACAGCCATTCGACCAACTAGCACTTTGTTTACCTTTGCTTACTGGCTTTGTTGTTGCTTGAGTTATTATGCGACTATTTGTTGCTATGCACTGACTTGCCTGCTACTCGTTGGCGGTTAATTGCTTTTTGATACTTTTTGCTAGTTGGTAAGCTTGTTTGTTTTTGTAATTAAGTACCCGTCATTTTCCGCAACAATGCTCGGAGCAATGCGTGTTTGGTGTACTGCACGCAATAGTCAGTTATGCGGGCGTGTTGGTTCGCCTCTTGGCGGCCTGCAAAGTGTGTCGACATGCGTGGGCAGAGAAATGAATACAACATAGGTTTTTTTAACGGTCAATTGTTTTTCATTACAAACGGCAAAATTTGTTAACCTATTATTGTAACAAATTGAAATTAATTAATTACCAGCAGTTCAATTTTATTATGAGTGATTTTCTTACATCCTACACCGCAGCAACGGCCCTTTGGTCAGACTATTAGCTGTTTGCGGTTCTTCATCTTCATAGGAACTGATAGAACCGTATCTACCAGCCTGCCAGATTCTTGGCGACTAAAACCAACTCTTCAGGAATTTTAAAACCACAGATTGGGTCGTTTTTTTCATATTTAAAAGATTCTTGAAGGATTCTATAATTAAGACAAGATTCTATAATTAAGGATTCTAAAAATTCCAAAAAAGCCTATGATAACCATATTCTTCCAGTCCTTTTTGGACTTTTTTCCCAATATTTTAAGATTTTTGAAACCCCAAAATGGGCTGGCAGGCAACACTTAAACAATTCACCGATCGATTACAATTATTTTTATGAAGTTTTCTATAACCTTTAGTACCCAAGAAGGCATCCCAAACTAAAATCTCAAAATCACAGATTGCTTTTGAGCTCTTTTCCCACGTTATATAGTAAAATGTTAATTTTGTAATACTTACTCCGTTTGCTGGATATCCATTATTGCGATTGATATCTATATCGCCGCTTCGTTTGTTCGTGCCTATTCGGGAACCATTCGATCTGGTCGCACTCATGTTGATGGCTTCTACTGCAGTCCGATCGATTCGCTGTTGGTTGCTGTTTGTTCGCTTGGCTGCAACGAGCAATTGTTGCACGTAGAGCGGTTGCTGTGAGCGCAATGAAAACGGTGGCGACTGCAACGACAATGTCGACTTTGATTTGTGTCTGAAAATCGGCGATAGTTTTTTGCTCAGCACACCCAAAGCGGCAGCGTTGTCCGCGACCTCGTCCGCTGTGTGCTCGCGCACAGGTGAAAGCAAGCCCAACTTTTCGCACGGCTGCGGCTTGACGTCGACGCGTGCAACGGATGTGGTAAAATTGGCGGTTAGGAAATGCTCGCGCGCGGCACGGGGTGAGCAATTGAGACAGGCGCACGCGTGCGTAGTTGGCGGCGCGCGAAAATCCACGTTGATGTTGTCGTCACCAGAAGTCTGCTTGTGCGTGCGCGGCTGTCTGCTGTGTCGGTGGGCCGTTGACTCGCTGGATGCTGCTGCTGTGTGGCTGTGTTCACTGCGAATGCAATCACTGAAACTCGGCCGAGATGCTGCAACTACTCCGCGTATGATCGCATTTGCCATGCAACAGCCTGGACGAGTGTGTGTGTGAATGACGTTTAGTGCAACGGCGGTTATGATGGAGTTGACTTATGCGTTTCTGTTTTGGTGCTGATTTTCGTGTTTATTTCCTACTTGTTTACTTCTAATCACTCGCTCTGCTGATGATTCACTTTGTTTTATACTTATACTGCTGAATGAAATGTGTACGGTTTTTAATTGTGTCTCATTCTTATTGTGAGACGATATTTTCACGTCTTCCGCGCAGTTAAAAATATTTTAATATAAATGTGTGCTTATGTGCCCAAGAGCCCAAGCAGTATGGAATATTTATCAATCACATTCTCAAGGTTAAAGCACTTTGTTATCTCTGGCACTGGCTGTCACAGCGAATGGAAGAATTGTTTCAAATTGAATTTTCTCGCAGTTTAATAAGCTTCTTATTGGTTGGGAGTTTTTGCAAAGTTGCTGCTATATCGACGCCTTGTTGTTGTGGGAGTAGAAGAATATTTAAAATAAAAAAAGTTATCAGTCAAATATTTGCCTGATGCGATTGTGTTAATTAGCAAAGCTGGCACAGGGAGCAGACGCAGAATGTTGCGGCTGAACACTTGTGTACAATATGAGTAAAAATTTTATCATATTCTGTAAATGTTTGTGTGCAAATTTTAATAAATATTTCTACATGTTGTCCATCACCAAAACTAAACCCATCTAAGCCTAAAGAAAAGAAACACTTTCTTAAAAACCATTAATCTGAAAATTAACTAATATACTCAATCTTTTTAGAAAGTAAAACTGATGCATTTATAAATTTCTTTTTATTGAATGATTATGAAAAGTGAAATGCTGTCAGGTGAATCCAGACAAACGCTGTTTTGATTTACAAATTCTGTTCCTGATTTACCAGCAGGGTTTTGTTTTTAAGACCTATAGCCCTTATAGGCTCGAAATTATTTCACTGTTAACACCATGAAAGACAATTAGAAACCTTGGAAAACTTAAATTAATTTGTACCACTAGTTATTTTCATACTTGTTTTATATGTTACCACCAAATGACAAACTAAACTAAACGAATTTTCGGTGTAGGTATTCATTGCTGTGAAGGGAGCACAAGGGAGACCCCTTACTATAACACTCGTATCTCCAGCTTAAAGAACCAGTTGCAGCTTCTAACTAAGCAAAGGAAACTCCGAATAGTATTATCGGCTAGATTCCTCAGGTTTGTTAAAGAACCTTTCATCTTCTTGCCTTAACTAAACATCTAAACCCTCACTCCCTCACTTTAATTCAGCTCGTTTCATACGTTGCCATCAAATCTAATACACAACTGATCTACACAAACCAAATACGTCAATCTAACCTCACTTTAACTCAGCTAACTCCACTTAATCTAAACTCAGCTTAGCTGCACCAGATCTCACTTAACCTCACCTTATCGCACATAGAGTGTGCTCCAATATTCCGTAAAGCTCAACAACCCAACGATAAATAAAACGTGCTCGTTCAGTTGCTCTGAATTTTGCACTTTCTTCCGTTTTCCCTCGCGCGCAAATATCAACACAAGTTAATTATTTATGGTCGCAGCTGAGAATGCCAGAAGGTTGTGAAAAAAAAATTACTGTTACAAAGCAAATGTTGGCATTTGAGTTTAAGTTCTAAGGTCAGCTTTGTGTGGGAGCGACTTGAGCGACTTTCTTTCAATAGGGAAACAAATATAAAAATGATTTATTTAATTTTAATGTGACTATAATTGTTTTTGTGGTAACGAAAAGCTGGCCAATTTTTGTTTCGTTACCACAAAGTTTAATGAACCGTAAATTGCTATGCGCCGTTTTTAACTTTATTTTCAAATTAAAATACAAGCAGATGAAAAATACCACAAAAGAAAAAAACCAAAAGGAATTCGGCCGAAAACACGAAAAAGGTAAAAATTACAAGCTTCCACGAGAAGTGTTATAGCAAATGGCCAAAATGAAACAAATAAATTGTTAAGTAAACAAAAATTATGCAAAACTGGTCTGCACGACAACAATCGCAGCAACAACAACAACCACAACAACAATCGAAGGTAGCCAGCAACCGCACAAGAAAACCCCACCGTCAACTTCGCATCGACTCGCAAGTGGTTGCTGGGCAGCAACAACAACAACAACTACGAATAACAATTGCAATTTCGGCAAATGCCAAATGGCATTACTCGCCGCAAATTCGGCCAGTGTTCAGAATAATTCAGCGGCCATGTACCTTCTCCAAAATATTCAATGATTAACACAATTAACGCGGACACGCTTTGCTCGTTTATGCACTTTAGACGCTGCGCACCGTTAATCGGCCAAAAACAAAATATTTAAAATAACAAAAAGACCCGATGCACTTCTTCTTCTTCATAGAAAAAAACAAAAAACACACACGTACAGAAAAACAAAGCCGGACCCACGAAATAATCGAGACAATACAGCACGCAATCAACACTGGCGAAAAATGTCCGCGTCCGGTCGCAATTGTCTCACGTTGCATACTAATTCGGCAGCGCTCGAAAACTCTGCGAAACGTCCAACAAGCAGCCAAAGGCCGTCGTTGGCACGAGAGTACGGCGAAATAACAACTCGCTAGCGCCAGCGCCAAAAGCGATAGTCAGTAGCAGTCAGGCAATGGCAATGGCTGGCAAACGAACCCTCCACCCCATATCTAGACGAAGAGTAAATAAGCACGACGAACCCCGCTGGAAAAGTAGCAGCATCTGATAGGGGGGGCAAACTAGACAACAACGCAAAAGGAATATATTGATTGTTGAAAACGATGGGAGAATGATGGGATTTGGAGTTAATTGAAGGTGCTTGTAAGGACTATTAAGACTCAGATTAGAAAGCCGTGGAATGTCTTCTTCCACGTATTATTGTATTATTGATTGGCACGACAGCCCGCTTACGCGAGACTAAGGCCTAGCTTCCCGCTTCTTCCACGTAACTTTACATTTATTTCAACAAATTGAAGTCACTTACAATCAGTGTTGGGACTTATTACTTTTGTTAGTAACATATTACTTATTACACATTACTGACATTTGAAAGTAATATCGTTACATTACTTATTACTGGAAATGTGAAGTAATGTATCACAAAAAGTAATATATTATTTTCCGTCAACAAATCGAAATATTTGCGGAATTTCCAGCTATTAAAAGTAGTCATTCTGCAAAAAATAACAATCACGTTAAATGTTTATTTCATTTTGAATTACAATTTGAATTTCGTTACCTTTTTTGTTAAAACCTCTTGAATTTGCTGGAATTTGCTTGCAAATGTTAATTGTTTCTCCACTACCAAACTCAGTTGGAAATGAAAGAGGCGAGCTATCTCTAGTATGAACAAGTGCAGTGTTGTATAGTTGTAATATATCTTAATCATGTTATCAGTGCTGCTGTTTTACATGAAAAATAGAACTTTTTTGACTAAAAAGTAATATTGTAATAAGTAACTTGAAAAAAAGTAATAATATTACTGAAGGTGATTACTTATGAGGAAAAGTAACTAGTTACACTAAATTTTTAAAGCCAAAGTAATATACTACGTAATTAGTTACACTACTTTAATGTATTAGTCACAACACTGCTTATAATTGTACATATCCGGCTAAATAGCCCACTAAAGAGTTTAAGGCCTTAATTCTAAGGACCCAGGACATTTCGACTGCATCCCTGTTGTGCTTTACATGCATGGAAGGCATAGACAGTTTTTATGCCAATTCGTCATAGGCTATTTTGACTCTCAGAGGTTTGTTTTTCAACTTTCTGCTTCAACTTTCCTCCTGGGTATATGAAAAATACCCAAAAATTCGTAATGTCGTCTACAAACGTTTTGCTCTGACTTCTACTTGTCGCTTCTTTACGCTCCAGCGAGCACAAGCGTGCGTTTTCGTTTTCGCCGTTTAAGCACAAAGAGAGCAGCAGCGCCCTTTCACTTTTGCGCTTTGCCGCACATTCGCGCACTCACGCCGGAGTCACATAATACCCGCGCACCAGCAAAAGAAACTTGTTTCAGTTGGCGGCCGCTGCGTGAGGCTTGGGGCGACAAAGCGTTCATCCACCAACGTAACTTAACTTTGCCAAGTTGTGCTCACGTAATGCAAGCAATTGAAATGTTAATGCATTATGGCTAAGCGCGCTCATTGGCCTTTATGGGCGGCTTTTATTGGTTTTTTGTTTTGGACATGTCGTGTGCCGATGAGCCAAAGGAAGTGGCGCCACTGTAAGAGGGTGGCTGAAGCCAGAGTGAGCAGCAGCCGGCGCGAAAGTTCATTTTCAGGCCACCGAAAGCGTGTGGAGAGCTTTTTCCGCTGCGCTCCCAATGTTGTGAGGTTTTTTCGAATGTCAAATTGATAAGCTGTGCTGCAGTCAATTGCCAATCACAAGCAGATTGCTTCAGTGTAACGTATTCATACGTGTTTGGTGTATATCCAATGCAATTCGATCCAATATCGCACGAACTGCAGCCACAAGTCACGTGCGCTGCGCAGCTACAACTAAACTGTGAAATTTATAATTTGAATGGGTTGTAGATGAAATTAATTGATATTAATTGTGAAGTAAAATTGGACATTCCATTAATGCAAAAATATTAATGTGATTAAGTATAAATTTGTTGAGTTCGATTTAAAAATGTATGCCAGGGGCGTAGCCAACAAAGAGGATGAATGCGAAAACCTCCATAGCCCATAATTAATCACAAATGTTGAACAATTCGGCGGAGCGGTAGAAATAAAACGCGTTGGGTGCGGTTAGGTTTGGGGTGTTTATTTGTGGACGTTCGAATAATGAGTGAACAACAGGAATAACAATAAACATTGAACGAGAACAACGGCTTAAGCCGGGGAGCAGAACATAGGGGGAACATCAGTACAAGAGGATAAGGAAAGGAAGGGATTAGTGGTGGGATCGACAGATCACTGAACAACCACAGCACTCATTTAGCCATCGCGGCCGCCATTGCAGAGTGCAATTGATGTAGTGTCCGGGCGGAGGGTTGCCGAGACGCTGCCGAGGTCTGGCTGGTGGTGGTGCGGCTCACGGCTGGCTGGCTGTGGGTGCGCTTAGGGGTGCGCCGATGACCTTTCGTGCGGGGGATGACCCATCCGGCCGTGTGGGGCAGTCTCAGGGGAACCTGCTGCAATGGTGTTGTGGGCTGCTGTTATACTGCGAAGTGTTGGTGGTTGTTGCTGTTGCCTTTATTGACGCCGTATGTAATAGCGACGACATCATAACCGCCGCGGCACAAGCACAAAATTGCGCGAGGTGGCCACAGAAAAATCGCTGTAAAATCCAGTCGGGCAAAATCGGGCACCCGATCTCTTCAGGGCAGTACTCACAGAAGACTAGTGAACAATTTTCCCAAAGACGGAACCGTGGCAAGTATGGCCTTTTTTTTTAAGTCTATCGAAAGTTCAAAAAGAGTGATAAAAACAGTGCTTCAAGTGAGTGCCTATGAAAAGACAACAACAACAAGAACCAACTTTTTTTCCTATATTTAATTATTGCAAGGATCAGTGCTGGGTCCAAAGTTGTGGAATCTCATGTACGACGGCGTACTGCAGCTAGACGTACATGAGGCAGCGAAAATCGTCGGCTTCGCAGACGACATCGTAATAGTCGTCACAGCAAAGCACATCCATAACATTAAGGCGGTCTGCAACGACACGGTGGCGAAGGTTCAGCAATGGCTCACGGCGAATGGCCTGCAGCTGGCCGAACAGAAGACTGAAGTCCTGCTGATATCAAGCAGAAAGAAGATAGAGCAGGCGCATGTTCGCGTAAACAGCCACACGATTGTTTCAAAGGCCGCAATTAGGTACTTGGGCGTCATACTTGACAACCGGCTGACGTTCAAGCAGCACCTACAGCAAGCAGCGGAGCGAGCTACCAGAGCTGTGGTGGCGATAGCGAGACTAATGCCAAACCTTGGCGGACCAAAGCAAGCAACGAGGATGCTCTTGTCGAGAGTGGCAACCTCGACCTTGCTATATGGAGCGCAAATCTGGGCCCCTGCGACGACGGTTCGCTCGTACCGGCGAAAAATTTAGGCAACGTACCGCCTATGCGCATTAAGAGTATGCCGCGCATTCCGTACAACGTCGTACGAAGCAGCTTGCTTGGTCGCCGGTATGATACTGGTCCACATCCTAGCTTTGGAGGCGTACTACAAAGCGCGCGATAACAGCAATGGGCGAAACAACGGCAGGCAGCGAAGTCCGAGCGACTGGCAGAGCCGCTGGGATAGCTCTTCCAAGGGAAGGTGGACGCACCGCCTGATACCAGTGCTCAACAATTGGCCGGACCGCAAGCACGGCGAAGTCACGCATTACTTGACGCAGGTATTAACAGGCCACGGCTGCTTCAAGGCGTACCTGCATCGCTTCGGCCACGAAACCGACCCGTACTGCGCCATGTGTGTTGACGAGGTGGAGGATGCAGAGCACGTAGCACTAAAATGTCCTCGGTACGAGACACAGCGACAGGCGCCCTATTAGCGTGCAGAACATGGTGCAGCAAATGCTCGAAACGGTGGAGAAGTGGAACGCGGTCTGTGTGTTTGCAGCACAAATTATGACGGAGCAGCGACGACTGGAGCAAGAGCGTAGGGCAGAGGGCCCCAGTAGCATCTACGAGCCGAACACTTAAGGCTGGAAACCCGCCCGGCGACGCAATGCTCACCGGCAGTTCCGTCGGGACCACGGGTTGGAGAAAGGGGGTGGTTTTTAGTCGGTAAGAATCCGGCATACAGTCGACCTCGGGTTCGGCTGTATCTTTCGAAGATTTTCCACCTCCACCACCAAAAAAAAAAAACAAAAATGCTGGTGCAAAAAGTTTCATTTCATCATTTCATTTGCATCTTTCCGTATTTTAAAACTTCAGCTTTGCCGAAAAAGTGCAAATTGCTGATATTATTTCACACTCTAAAAATTGCTCAACTTTGACGGGCTCTACAAGCAAAACTATTTGTCTAATTTAATTAAGGTTTTCGGATTTCTTAGGTCCAAGCATTTATCTATCGGACAAGTATAACAGTTTTCCCCAAACTATAGGTAGCAGCCTCAGATAAAAGAGAAACGCACCATGTGTATATTTCGTTTCTCTCTCTCTCTCTCGCTCTCTCAATTTGATTTCGAAAAAAGGGCCTAAAAGATGAATAGGCAGCTCTTGGCAGCTGAATCTTATCATTTCAATAAGGTTTCAAAGCCGCGTTTTAATGCAGTATCATTTGAAAAGTCTAATTTTCGGAAAAATTATGTGAAAAAATGACACTATTGTTTATGTTTTCCCTAATTCACTACTTAACAATTGATAATTAGTACTTTTTTACATGTTCTACTCACCTTCAGAAGTGGATTCCATTTGGCCTTATTTGATTTTCTTTATTACATAAAATGTTTCACCTGTACAACCGTTCTCAGTGTATTAACTGTAGAGTGACGAAGGAAGGGGCGAATGACGAATTAGTCATCACTATGAACGATTTTAGTTTCTTGAAGGATCATTGCAGCCAACTTAAGGGTGAAAAAACCCTAAATAGAAACTTGTTCTTTTGGACTTTTGTCCGTTGTCTTGTCGTTGTTGTTTGTTTTTGTTTCTGCTGGCTTTTCGGGCTGGCTGCTGTTATTGTTGGTAGTGGTGTTTATACTGCTACTACTATTGCTACTGCTGTTCGCACTGCCGCTGCCACTGCTGCCGCAGTCGCCGCGTTTCGTCAGTTGATTAATACTCAGTGGGTTGTTGATGTCGCGCGGATTGACACCGATCGGATTGCGATGCGCTGGTGCCGATTTTTCATAGAACGAATCGCCGGCGGGCGACGATGAAGTGGATGATGACGGCGTATTGACGCCACCGCCGGACAGTGCTTTTGTGATGCTGCTGTTATAATTATGGCTGTAGCCGTTTGTAGCTTTTGTGCTGGCGGCATTCGCTGCGCCCGGCTGTAGCAGTGATATGGCACTTTGTACAAAGTTGTTGTTGCTGTGACTGAAGCGATTGCTGAGCAACATTGCGGGACTAGGATTCAGTAAGGTGCGCATTGTACGATCCGAAATCGACACTGTC
Organism: Melieria omissa; assembly: GCA_963971225.1. Taxonomy (NCBI): domain Eukaryota; kingdom Metazoa; phylum Arthropoda; class Insecta; order Diptera; family Ulidiidae; genus Melieria; species Melieria omissa. Next base: position 12,525,497 of record OZ020269.1, read on the forward strand.
GACGGCCCTGAGGTGGTGACGACGGTTGAGGTATTCGTTGAGTTGCTGCCGCACTCGCCAACATCGGCAACAGTGTTGGCGGACTGCAGCATACTAATCGTCGACGCGGTATTGGCACTGTCAAAGACGCCAGGTACGGCGGCGGTCGTTGGCTGATTAGGATTCGCCAGCAACTGCTGCTGCTGTTGCGACGCAGGCTGTGCTTGTTGTTGACTCAAGAGGAACAGGTGATTTTGGTGTTGCTGCTGCCGCGTCTGATGCTGCTGCTGGTGCAACAGTGAACGCTGCATCGCTGCTGCGGCCGCCGCCGCTGACGCGGCGACCAAACTGTTCTGAGCCATGTGCTGTGGCTGCAAAGTTTGTAGCGGCAATTGCTGGTGATGCAGCTGCTGCTGTTGTGGTTGGTGGTGCTCGACGCTCGCAAGCAGGCTGGCTGTCACTGGCGTCGCCGGGCTAGCGAGCAAATTAAGTGGACTGGCCAAGCTGGTCGACGGACTCTGCAGGCTGGACAGGCCGCTCAGGCAGCCCGGACTTGACAGCGACTGATTCAGCGATTCATTGTCGTCCTCGGGTGTTTTGTGGTTGTCGTCGACGCTTCCGCAACTGCCCAGATTGTCGTCGCTCATGTGGCCATCAAGATCGTCCAGTTCGTGGTAGCGATCGTCCTTGCTGCCTCCGCTTCCGATCGCCTCCATGTAGCGAATGCACTTTTTTTTGCGTCTGCACGGTTTACACCATTGATTCTGCTGATCTAAACCAAAACGAGCTCGGCACTTCTTCATGTTATTTCCTCCCGAATCCGCGGGCGATCGGTCTTTTTTACGCTTTTTCTTTTTTGAAACATAACCATAGTTGTCCCGTGCACTCCACCCCGGGTACAATTCCATATGCAATTGACGCTCTTGCCGTGCTTTTTCGTAATATTTACTTTGCTCATCGCGACTCAGCTCATGCCACCGTCTGCCCAGGATCTGGTTGATCGCTGCCGATTCCTTGAGCGTGCATTCGGCGACCACTTTCGCGCGCATCTCCTTCATGTATAGCATGAACGCGTTCAACGGTTTTTTAATATGCGACTTCTTCTTGTCATTTGAATTTTCTTTGCATTCGTTTCCCTGCAAGTTACTTGAAGTTTTTGTATCCAAATTCCTTGAATATCGATGATTCGTTGTTGACTCTTGGTCGTAGTCCTGTTTGGGACCAGGTGTTACAATCGCAGGATGTGAATTGAGTACGTGATGCGGCGATGTATGAACCGAAGGCAATAAATTTGGTGAAAATCGGAACGGAAAATCACTTGGCAATGTTGTGTTAATGGGCAATGAGGAGGGATAGGGACTTCTAAAACTAGATGCTGCCGAATATACAGATGGCGTGTGCCACGATGGCGTCATATCCGGACTTAGCATGGGGTAGGCATGATGATGGATGGAGTAAATGGTTGGCCGTGTTAGACCCATAGCTTTCGGGTCCAACTGATAGGGAGGTATACCACAGTGCGCAGGAGGAGGAGTCGTTAGCGGATCGCCATTATGGCAGAAAAAAGGCGGCAAGCCAATTTTATTCGCCATTGTCACGGGCAGACCGCCGGCGCCGCCATTTGAATATGCGTACGGCGATACTAGGTAGCCCATGTTAAAACTGGACGCATGCGGTTCTATCTTACTGAAAACTGGACTATGATCCGGTCGCGTTGGTAGTTTGGCACTTTTTTCCTCGCTTTCCGTCAAATCAATTAGGCTCGACTTTTCCTCCAACAGATTTTCTGATGAGATTTTCTCCTCCTCGCGATCGCCCTCATCTTTGAAAATTTTCACCTCATCGGTGCTGCCCAAATCGTCACCAGATGAACCGCCATGCCGAGAATGTGAGCTATGACTATTGTGTGGCATTATTGCACTTGGGAATCTCGCGGATCTTTTATTTTTCACTTTTAATCAATCGGCGATTTTATTGATTTCAATTTGATTCAATTCGATTTGATTAAATTTACTTGTAATTGATTAGATTTGATTTGTTGTTGATTGCTTTCTAATCGATTTAGCGTTTTAGGTTTTTTTGTTTTCGAAATGTTTCTTTTTTGTTTTCGAAATCATTATTATTGCTCTTATTTTGGTCATTATTTTTTCAATTTTTGCTGTTGTTGGTTTTGATTGCTGGAATGTAGTTATAGTTTTGCTTACTTAATGTTTTAACAAAACCATTTACGATTTTATTGGGTTTATTGAATGTTTTGTTGACATTTTTTGTAATATTTCGTTATTTGTAGTTGTTTTTTAACTGCGGTTTATTGATGCCGATTGCAATGTTGCTTATATCTTCTTTATTGTAGTTGTTGTTTGATTGATTTTTTTATATATATATATATGCATATTCTGCGTATTCGTCTTTTCTGCTTATTTCATATTTTCACGCACTTCACTTCCGCGACTTCACGTTGTGTCAATTAGTATCAGTTTCGTTTCGTTTGCTGGTACCGTGGAAGTGCCGCCGCGCTCTGCAATCTATTCACCAACAACGTCTACACACTGGACCCGTAACGTGCCACCAGCCCCGTCACCGTCATCGTCGGTTCCGCTGCGGCATCGGTACGCGCGACGTATTGTCATTTTGTTGGTGGCCCGTGAAGGTACACGCGAATCGTCTGCCAAACACACGCGCTCTGGAAAGACGGGTTCAATCGGCTTCGTACGCCGACTCTGGGCCTAGCTTGTTAGTCTTCGGACTGTGCGGTTTACGGTAAATTACGACGAAACCACATCAAAGCGCAGCCTGTAACGTTAGTAGTCCGCGACTCGACCGGATGCTGGATGCTGCCAAACACCGAATGCGCGGCTGGGCAATGAACCCCATTGGGTTAGCCTCCTCGCCCCTTCCCAAACTCGAGCATCATTTAGTGAATCTTAACAATCGTTTTAGATTTCTTGATGGCGTCTAAATCTTTCTGTATGGGCTCCGGTTATCGAAAGAGTTTTTCAATTTTTCGATGCAAGACTGCAATTTTCATGGAAAACCATTGAATATTTACATCACTTTTGTTCAGTTATTTAATTTTAAGTTTAATTTTTATCATTATTTTACACTTTTAATTTTTTTAATGCTGTTCTCGTATACTTTCATAAAATTTTTTCTTATAAACGTTTACTATTTTGATTAATATTTTTTTATATTTTCTTAAACATATTTGTTTAATTTAAATTTTTTACATTTGACTTTTTCTTATTTTTATATTTTTGTATAATTTTTAAGGTTTTTAAAGAGTTTTTAATTCTTTGTTTGATTTTCGTTCTTTTTTTCAATAAATTATTTCTAGTAAAATGATTTTTCATAAAATAGTTTTTGCAAAATAAAAGCATACTAAATTTTGTTGTCTAATTCTTTTACTTATTGCAACATAAGATTGTCAAATATTTTGTTTCAAAAAATTCTTTTTTTTTTAATATAAAACACTGACTTATTTTTACTTGTTCCAAGACCGAGATCAGAGATTTATTGTAATTTTGATCATAACAAATAGTAATTATTATTAGTTGCTTCGTGTTATAATAATTTATAATATTTTGTATTTAATTTAGTAAATTTATTTAACTGAAATTATGTGTTACTAGGTGTGGCACTTTCGGAAATATTTATAAGCAATTCAGGCACAGCGACTATTGTTACCAATTATTATACTAATCCTGGTTTCAAACGCCATAAGCGTAAACTATTGAAGTTAAAGCTTTGGAGGCTTTCGAATTTTTTAATATAAAAGTTTTCGCGCGCGTTTGTAATTGTGTTTTTTTTCTTTCATTTGCTAACTAGTCAGTTGAAATGTTTTTTTTTACATTTTTTCGTTTTTTAGAATTTTGAGTCAGGAATTTCGAATTCATAGCCGTTGCCGCAAAAATTCTAGCTTCCTAATACGACTTTATTAAACTCTCACTAGTTTGCCATTTTCCACTGGTTCGAGAACCTGTTCGAAGCATAGCGCTTTCAGGCTGTCTGCTAATGTCTGCTAGAGGCCGCTGTTCACTTGAGCCGACTGTTCACTTCTGTGTAGACACTTAATGCTTCATTCTACTGGGGTAAACACGTTATCCGTGTTTCAGGAAGACACGTTTGAGGCAACGATTTGTAGCACACACAGTGGGCGTGTGTCTACGGTTTCGGCAAAATGTCAGTCACGTGGCGACCACTTTTGACAACCGCGCCAGGAACAACCGCGTCCCTCCACCGTAATTTTAGCCACCAGTCGATTGCGCGTAACGCAATCCGAAATATCGGTGCGATTCGATGTGAATTTCGTATACACATTCACAACGGAGTTATCTACAATTCTTGACATGAAACCTGCCGTGTATTAAAGTCTCGCTGAGGCTCTTTCTTTAATGCACCTGCCAGTTCCTTAAGACCCTACAACAACATTAAGAAGAGTTTGTTCACTGGAGTTTAGGTGAGATTCCCTTCAGGTCCTTAACCTTTGCTTCCTTTTAGATCTGGCCACAACTCAAAGTCTTCTGTTTCAAAGTCGTCCGCCACTCGCTTAGGTCTGACCACAGCTCAAAGGAACTCAGTTCCTTAAAACTTCCATGACCACAATATTGGCTCTTCGGCGCACTGACGACAGCCAGAAAATTTCGCATTTATAAGTTTTGATGTTAACTGTTACAGTGTACCAATAAAGTCTTCGTACAACACCTGGTTCAAAACTAATTATTAAAAAAAAACTTAATATTTTTAGGAATTTTGAAAAAGTGTCGATGCAGATCTATTTAAGGAGTGCGTCGTTAAAAATTGTGACATGCAATTTTTCTAATAGCTTCGTTAATACAAATTCAAATTAAACTTTCTTTGATCAGGTGAGCCATGAAAACTTTGTCATTGAATAGTTTATGCCCATTTATAGCATTGAATGAGTATTTAATGATAAAATGGTAATGATAAAATGAGAAAGTGACGATAAATGATAAAATTATAAAATTAACAAGGAAAAATGGAAGCCCTTATGAGGGGTATTCCAGAAAAAGTTAGAAAATTTACCCTTGAAAATTTATTATAATTTTTTTCTAATAAATTCTAAAATCTACATAAAAGACATGTTATAAAAAACCAGACTTTTCAAAAATTGGACTAGTGGTTGCTGAGATGTTTTAATTTTTCGATGTCACTATTTTTAACGACGCACTCCTTATTTAGCATTTACTTTTAAAACAACAACAAAAACTTATAATATTTTATCAAATAGTTTGAAAGTTTTAAATCAAAAACAAAAAAGTTGCTTATTTACTTCCAATAAAGTCTTCGTACACTTAAGTTATGTCGTTCCTTTTGCCCATAATAATAATTTATTGACAACTATTCTTTGAAAAAACAATCAAACGAGACATCTGTCATTCATTCGTAGAACGAAAGTCAGATTTGAAGCAATTTATTTTAGAATATTATAAGAAATTCCTGGAAAATACTTGTCAATTGAAGAGCGTAAGCTTATACTGAATTTGCATGTGAAGTAGCAAAATCCTACGCGGAAATAGCTCAACTCGTGTCCCGCAGCCGTTCTACTGTGCAATCGGTCATTGGGCGTTTTAAATACGAAGGCCGCGTAGAGAATAAGCCCAAATGAGGACGGCCTCCAATTCTCACACGAGGAGATCGCCTGAAAATTAAGCGTATGATTGCAGCGGATTCGTTTATAAGTGCACCGAAAATAAGCTCAGAGTTCCTTCAATCGAAGCAAAAAAAAGTGCACCCGGAAACTGTGCGAAAAGCCGTGATTGATGCCGGTTTTAAGTCTCGCACTCCTCGCCGAAAGCCATTGGTAAATTTAATCAACCACAAAAAGCGTTTGGACTTTTGGACTTTGTAGTCCAAATACAATATCTTTGGCTCTGATGGCAGGCTCAAAAATACGATCAAGACACGGTAGTAAAACACGGCAGCGGCGGAGTGATGGTATGGGGTTGCATGGCTGTCGGCGTTGGAAACTTAGAAATAATTGAAGGAGTCATGGATCATCGCGCATACATTGACATTATCAAGAGAAATTTGAAGCCAAGTGCGGAAAATTTGGGTGTATCTGAGAAATTTTACTTCCAGCAAGATAACGACCCTAAAAATATGGCACTTAACACCAGGCTGTACTTGCTGTACAATGCTCCACATCTACTAAAAACACCACCGCAGAGTCCAGACCTCAATCCTATTGAGCACATGTGGAATATGCTTGAAAAAAAGATAAGACTCATCATATTTCGTCAAAACTTCAGCTACAACAGGTTCTTCAGGAGGAATGGGCGAAAATCGACGCAAACTATACACAAAAACTTGTAAAGTCGATGCCAGATCGCCTTAAGGCCGTCATTAAAAACAAGGGGTACCCAACTAAATATTAATAAAACATTTTTTAGGTTTTCATAATTCGTAGTAGATTAATTTCGTAAGTGTACGAAGACAAATTTACAGACATAGCTTAATTGTACGAAGACTTTATTGGCAGTAAATAAGCGACTTTTTTTTGTTTTTGGCTTAAAACTTGTAAACTACTTAATGAAATATATTAGTATTTGTTGTTATATTAAAAATAAATGCGTAATAAATAAATCTGCATCGATCTTTTTACAAAATTCCTACTATTATTTAGTGTTTTTTAATAATTCGTTCTGAACCAGGTGCTGTACGAAGACTTTATTGGTACACTGTCGTTGTTGTTATCGGATATGTAATTGTTTATGTGTTTTTCACTTATTTTTTTGTTAGTGAATTTTCGGCCCATTGTTGCTTTGTATACATAATTATGATTTTCTGTTGTTGTTTAGACTTTTGCATATTTTGTATTATAAAAAAAAATACTTTTCACCAAGCTTTAATATTCAACTAATTTTTTTTTTTTTGTGTAATTTTGTTTTGTTTTGTTGGTGTATCTTGTTTTGGTTGTAGGCGGTGGTCGCCTGCTTTGATCGTCGTCGGCGCGCGTCAAAACCACGCTGCCAAAAACACTACAATTCAGCAGTATGCAACAAGTTTTTTTTTGTTTTTGTTGTCCAGTTGTTTGGATATTTTCATGATTCAACTATAAGGTTGTCACGATGCAATAAACAAGGTGGTGTAAGTTCTCGGTTGTCATAGCGTATTTTGAAAAAAATGCAAATCCCTTGATCCTTTTTATGTTATGGTTTATGTTGGTTTTAAGAGAATTGAAGAACTTATACAGGAAAAATCGTACACAACTCTCTTAATCTTATTGGCATTATGTTTTTAAGGGAATATGTTTAGCAGATAAAACCGTATTAAATGTGCACAACAAATTTACAAACATTTTTAAATTATTACTGTTAAAATTATGGTATTTGATACAAATATTTACTTATTTATTAAGTGTTCTTCTTTGAATTGGTTACGAATTCTACTACTATTGTTAGCGCCATCTAGTGGAAAAGGCCTGCGTTTGTCCCCTTTTTAATCGATTTTGAATGCAACAGTTCAACAGAGGGAGCGTACAAAATTAGCTGTCAAAACTTACTCCACCTTGTTATTTCATCATGGTAACAAGCCACCTGATCGTTTATCGCTTTTGTCTAAATCGTCGGTGTGCTGTGCTGCCGCATCGGTTGAAACGAAACTACCTGACTGAAAACAATTGACCTGAGCACTTTTCCCGTTTTTTCACTCAAATACAGCACTGTCTGGCAACAATCAGTTTTGTTTTGTTTCAGTTTCTCCCTCTTTCGTCGGTAAACGATAGTAGCGTCGGAAACGATAGTAGCGATAAACGATCCTACCAACAAAATACATGTGGTTGTTGGTGTTGCGGGGATGCTATAACCTTATTATTGAACCATGGATATTTTCATTTTATTTTACACTCATTTCGTTTCATTTAATTTAATTTTTACACTGATTTCTATTTTGCGTTTATTGTTATTATTGTTGTTGTTGCCGTTGTGATTGTTGTTTTTAATATTTGTCACACTATTCCGTCGGTTTATCTCTCTCTAGGCCTATCTCTAGTAGGTTTGGAAATGCGCGCCGCACATTCACATCAAGATTCATAGACTAAAGGTTGCGCATTCCCAGCGTTCGCCATGTTGATGACTTAAGCGGGGGCCACAATCGAGGTGCCACTTATTGGCAAATTTATATTTTAAATCCCTAAAAACAAAAAAAACACCGAAGCATGCCTTGCTTTTTCCATCAATAGAAATATTTTATTTCCAAACACTTTCAAAATTTTTGTAAACGCGAAATGAAGTGCTCGGTGGCAAATTGCAAAAATTATAGCGGGAAATCGCGCTGTCGATTCTATTGCTTCCCGAAACAGCGGAGCGTATTTAGCAAGTGGGTGGTCTTCTGTGGCCGCGCGGATGTGCTCAACCCATTTCAAAACAGACGACTTCGAGCGGAACATGCAGTTCGAAATGGGTAATTATATAGTACAAGATGACCCAGTGAACGTCGTACCACATAAAATTGATTTAAATGTAACTGTTTGAGATTTGAATGTATTGTATTATGTATTAGGGCTATGCAAAAATAATGGATTCCGTTTGAAGCCAACCGCTATCCCCACAGTTCTCGAAGTACACGGCGATGTTGAATTACTGCAGCTGGCATAGCGCAGTCTATAACGCTATATTCAACGAGTGCAAGGGCATATAAACTTCTAAAACGGAAAGAGTTTCCATTACCCGCCATTCGCACTCTTCAAAGCTGGGCACACACATATCGCCAGGTGTACTAAAGCCTGTGCTGCAGCTTTTGGCAGCAACTACACAGCCAACTGACGTGCAAAAACTCTGTGTTCTGAGCTATGATGAGATGAAAATTAAAAAAAAATATTGCTATAATAAATCATCCGACACAACATTAGCACCAGCAAGTTATGTTCAGGGGTGAGTTTATACATATTTACACAATTCAATTTCATAACGTTATTCTACAATAATAGCAGGGCTCGTGGCAAAATGGAAGCAGCCTATATTTTTTGCTTTCGATTGTCAAATGACAAGGGAAATTATGTTCGACATAATAAGACAGACAAAACGCTGCGGCTTTGCCATTATTGCAGTAGTCAGCGATTTGGGTGGCGGAAATAGGGGGCTATTCACAGATTTAGGAGTCAGTTGCGATAGCCCTTGGTATGTTCAATAAATTATTATTACTTTATAATATTATCACTTCATAATATTTTTTTATACAGGTTCATATGCGACGACCACAAGATTTTTGCATTTGCCGATGTGCCTCATCTAATAAAGTTGGTAAGAAACCACTTTTTAGATCATGGGTTTCTTACCAACGGCAAATTAGTAAAAACAAAAGAAATTGTGGTACAACTCTTGTCACTCACTTCGTCAGATCTGACCATAACACACAAAATAAATGAAAAACATATAAACGTTGCGGGTGCCGAACGTCAAAAAGTAAGTTTAGCAACTAAGCTATTCTCGCATACAGTGACGATGGCTATATCAAGAGTTGCTAGCCTGGGAGGTTTGGGTGGTGAAAATTGGAGTGAATGCTCGCAACTATTCAAAATTGTAAGGGCATCTTTCATGATCTCAATTCAATTTTAATGCATAAAAAATAAAACATTTTATGGTAGATCAATGACTGGTTCGACGTGCTTAACGTACGAGTGCCAAAAGATGGGTGTCGTGAGCGACGTTTTGCTTATGGCTTAGCACTGGAAAAGCAAAATGTAATTATTGACCAAATTACACAGATGATGACGGAGTTACGCGTAGTAAACAAAACAACGATGTTACCGTTTCAAAAAGGTAAGCTAATTTTGCAATAATGCGAATAATTTTAAATAATACCAAAGTAAAAGTAATTAAACATTTTAGGAATTATACAAACAAACACTGCTTTATGCAGAGCTACGCCAAAACTATGGACTGGACTATGTACTAACTTACAGACTAAACCAGGACGTTATTGAAAATTTCTTTGGAATAATTCGAGCCAAAGGTTGATTGCACGACAACCCGGACCGCGAAGAATTTTGATATCGGCTTCGTTCATTTTTGTTAGGACATAACGAAGGAATACTCAGACAGAGGAAATACGTCAATAGACGACACGCCAGACCTCGAGGTCATAGAGAGTTCCCTCACAGGTAAACTTTAAGCACATATTTAGCTTATTTTCAATCTGATTTTAATTCAATTTTTGAACAGGGCGACTTCTTCGTCCGTTTTTCAAAACGATTCAGTCAGATGCCTCAGAAGTCAGTCACGATCAGACGACAGAAGATCTGCAACAGGATGGCCTCGAACATTTGGCAGGCTACATATGCCATAAGCTTAACGAGCCATCCGAATCTTCTGAAGTGGACTACACGTGGGTAGATCACCTTTCAGAAGGTGGCTTAAAAAAACCTACGGAAGACATGATGCGCGATATAACAGATTTGGAACGTGTCTTTTTGGACATCAATGGCGCTGACCTTCTTATTACAAGCAATTATATTTCCCCAACATCTTCAACAAGCTCAACACATGCGATGCAGTTTTTTAAAATTCGGCAATTGAATGCTCAAGCGGAACAAAATAGCTGTAAAAAAAAGAGAAAAATGAATAAAATTGTTACATAACAAGTACATAAGGGTTGGTTGCAGTTTTGTTCATTTTTGTTCACTAATCCAGAAAAGTGTTTGGTTTGGTTATTTAAGGGGTACAATTATAAAATCTGGCAACTTCTTTTTCCGGATTTGTTTACCACTTTTTGAGTTTCTTTCGCTTAAAAATATTTTCAGCCAATCAGAGCCAACCTATGTCTACGTCACGCGAGGCGCTGTCATTTTTTGACAACCGGAATGCGTAACCTAACAAAGAATATACAATATAAAGAATACGCATCTTCAAAAAATTTGTCAAACGTGTTTCTTGACGCGGGGGGAAGAGATGAGCGGAGGCATTGGTTCCAGGAAATTTGCTCGCGCTCAACAGTTTGCGATCTTGTTTGTCGAAGCGCAAGCGGAGAGTAAACAACGAACCAAAAGCATCGTCATCGTCGTTTCAACGAAGATGATTCGGGATTCGCTAATGTTTTTGTTGTTGTCGTTTATTGTGTGTATGCTTTTTTGTGTTGCCGATTGGTGTGCTGCACAATCGAATCTTTGTGGTGTATGGCTTTTTGCTGGCCAATGCTTTGATTGATTTAAAAATTTGGTGGTTGATCCCAACTAAAAATGTTTGCAAATATTTTTACGTGGCGAGTTCGAAGTAAAATTATTTGTTTATATTTGCACATGGTTGATTACAATTTTGAGAATATGGGAAAACTACGAAAAAAAAATGAACTGATAGGCATATTGACTTCAAAATTCGTGAAACACTTGAAATGAAAAATAATTAGATGCGTGTTATAATTTTTTTTATCGAAATCTAACGGAGGGTTAAAAGATTGTATGGAAAATTTTATAGGTCTATTGACTTTCAATATGTCGAAAGCACTACTAAAGCACTAAATAAAGAATTAAATAATAAGACAAGTATTTTGTCATAAGAACAATGTTATTACGACATGCCTACGTTTAAAACTAGTTCAAATATTCTACACCTGAATGGTTCCATGACGAATGATGTGACCATAAATTTACAATATTAGATTTTCTTATTTTAGTTCTTTTAAACAAGCATTATATGTGGGCCGTAAGATAAGTTCCAAAGAACGGGACGGAAACTTATTACGGGCTAATAAAACGTTTTCTTTTCTTTCCAATTCCATTTTTATTTAATTGTCTTTGTTGATTACTTATTATTTATTTTTTAATTGCCTGTAGTGATCATATAGGTCGCCATGCCAGCCATATTTTATTTTCTTTTCTATGATTTTGCGCATACTACAGTCGGCAGTGAGTTCAATAGCAATATGCGACGCTGTGCAGGCTTATAGAAGAAGAACAAAAGCCAGCCAGAAAATATAAATCGTTTTACGATTTCAGCTTTTCGCCAGCGCAACAACAAGAACAACAGCACAACGTCTTCCTCCTCTTCGCACAATTGAGCGAGAATGAACGAGTGAGCACAGACGCGGCATTCGTGTTTCTATCAAGTGTTTCCTCTTGTTGTCTACCCCCCGCATCCATAAGACGGGTTGCGATCAGCGTTGCCACCAGGAAACAAATTAATAACCAGGAACACAAATAAAAATAACCAAAATGTAGCAAAAATAAACAAAATGTTTATTTAACATAAACAACTACTTTACTTTTAAAAAACAACAATTGTTTTACAAAAAGTAATCGTAAAAAAGTGTTGTTGACTCTTTTAAAACATACAGTCGTGGCTGGGTATAGGGAACACCCTATATAGTGAACACCTCGATATAGTGAACACTTCAATTTTTACATGGAGTACTCTAAATAGTGAACAAACGGAAACCTCTAAATAGTGAAACAAATTCTGAAAGCAATTGCAAGCAAAAAGCAACAAAAAATACAAGAATGAATCAAAAATGAAAGAGGGTATTCCCCTAATTTGTAATTTTGCTGATTGATTGTTACAAAATCAGCTGTTTCTTGACCTTAGTGGTTATGTTTTTTGTCGAGTACAAACCGATTGTGGTTGAAAGTACGGTTTTTAGTTTTTATTTTAATGATCTTTTAAATTTATATACACACAGTTAAGTTTGAGCGAATCAAACGAGTTTTTGAACAAAAATTCTAACCCCTGAGATAATGAACAACCTCAATACTGTGAGCCTCAATAATTAGTTCACTATAGCAAGACACAACTGTAGTTATCAAATTAAAAAATGCTGCTTACTCTTTTACGAGAAAAAGCAATGACTATGAGTTGCCACTATAAATCAGTATCAATATTATGGCCCCTCCCAATAATATTGTGCTCATTGATATTTAAGATACATTTTGTATCAGTGTGCTATATTCTAAAAAATACATTTTGTCATCAATGGGCAATGTTCTAAAAAATAACCAAATTGGATCAAAAATCACCAAATAACCAAAATCCATTTTCAAAAATTAAAATAACCATTTTTGGTTAAAAATAATCAAAACGGCAACGCTGGTGGCGATATCAGCACCAGTGTTGCCACTAAGAATTTTTTTCCCACACAAAATTGGTCCCAAGTCAATCTCAGCCTACCAATATAAATTTCCTAAACAAAAATTTAGTTTCACTGTGTTATAATTCTATTTGGATCGCAGTCTACTAAATTTTGAAATCAAAGGAAGAAGAGTTAAATTTTCTTCAGAAAGGACTATATGTGGCGTTATAATCTCCAATAGCTTTAGATCTTCCCTGCAGAGATGTTTGAACTTTTGCATGTACAATTTTTCACAAGCTACAGAGTAAGTTTAAAATCATACAAAAATTAATAGGAAATTTATTAATACAGTATGTTGCCTACCAAAATTCCTTGAAAATCACAACAAACCAACCAACCTACCAAAACTTTAATTTATGAATCGAAGCTACCAAATTTGGTCCAATTGGACCAAAACGGCAACACTGATCAGCACCCGCATTCCATTTTTTGCTTGTACGTGATGCACACTCTTTATTGTTTCATACTTTTTGCTTCTATTCTATCATGGTTCAACTATAAGGTTGTAGCAAGCCACCGGCTGATCGTTTATCTTTGCTTTTGTCAAAATCGTCGGTGTGCTGTGCTGCCGCATCGGTTGAAATGAAAATACCTGACTGAAAACAATTGACCTGAGCACTTTCAGTAACATTCAGTTTTGTTTGTTTTCAGTTTCTCCCTCTTTCGTCGGAAAACGATAGTAGCGTCGGAAACGATAGTAGCGATCATGGTACAAAAATATACAGGTAGTTTCAATGCGACAGATAAAAATAAAATTGACAATTGGAAAAAAATATTTGTTTACAAATATTGTACTACTATTGTCATTTTTGCTATAGAGTGCAATTCCACACAATCAGTTTATGTAGTATATCATTCAGTTTCTGTATTTTTTACTTGTTTTTGCACCCTTAAAATTTCATTTTTATTTGTCAAAAAAGCAAATGACTTTTAATTTTGCTCGATTGAATCCATAGTATAATAATAATTATACTATGGATTGAATCTACCTGTATAGTTTTGTATCATGGTAGCGCTAAACGATCCTACCAACAAAATACATGTGGCTTTGGTGTTACGGGGATGCTATAACATTATTGCACCATGTATTCTATAAACCTTGCATACCGACGCGGGTAATGAAAATGAAATGAAAACACTAAACATTGCGCACCCAAATATTATATCAGACTCGCGTCTTCTCATCACAAACAGTTTAAATGTGCTGCCTTCTGCTCCGTCGTGTCCGCTGCTTTGCATGCACGCGCCGTGCCTCTAGCTATTGCTGCCGCGCGCGCTAGTGGAGGTTGTAACTAAAAAAGTTATGTATTTTTGTAACACTTTTTACTTCGTTTCTTGTAATTAGTTAGTTAGTGTTTCGTTGCACTTTTTGTTTGATTTGTGTTTTTAATATGTGTATTTGTTTGTCACTTTTCCACTCTTTGTAACTATGTTTTTTTTTTGTCAGTGTCTTTTCACTTTTTTCACATTTGCAATTGTTGAAGTTGTTGTGACTTGTTTTGTATTTAAAAATGTTGAAAATCGCACTGTTTGGAATTGTTAATTGTTTTGTGTTTTATAATTTGATATTTATTTTATACGCGGCGAGGGCTCGCATTGGCTCGAAGGACCATGGACAATTCGGCGGAGCGGTAGAAATAAAACGCGTTGGGTGCGGTTAGGTTTGGGGTGTTTTTTGTGGACGTTCGAATAATGAGTGAACAACAGGAATAACAATAAACATTGAACGAGAACAACGGCCAGGGAGCAGAAAATAGAGGGAACATCAGTACAAGAGAGTGGTCGGATCGACAACCACAGCACTCATTTAACCAAATGTCAATGACTTTCCAAGCTAAATTGTCAATATTAACACACAAAAATGCCACATTTAGTTAAAAAAGCAAAAATCAAACAGTTGAACTCGTTGCATTTCCCAACATCCTCTTTCTGATCAAAGTTTTATGTACTTTGCCAGAAAGTTAGGTTAGGTTAGGTAGGGAAGGGATTGTGCGGCACAGACCGCAATTTCACTCGGATGCCAAAATGACCCATTGTAAATGCCTTCTTTTAATTCTCTGCAGCAACCGCCGTCATCTGGGCCAAACCAGTTCGAACTTATTTTGCTAGAATGAACTATGAATCATCCTCATGGGAAAAAAGTCCACCGCCTAATAACCTGCGTACGGTTGTGACCTGCAGCAATGTATGTATGGCTTGCACCAATGTGGCTTTAACAATTTCAATGCCTTATAGTGTGGCAATGCTCTTACGTAGCAACAACAAATGCACAGAGATGCTCGACACAACTGAGTAATCAACTTTCAGAGGCAAAGTCATCCCTCCTAGGACTGTTAACGATGGGCTAATGACCCACCAAATCACATAGTAGATTTAATGCTCAGAGCCTCTGGTGCTTAAGCAAAACCATGCATTACACTGCACAACACAAAAAAAATATATATAAAATTTTGTTGGCACAAGCGGTGGATGGAGAATATTATGCTCGCTTAATGTCCCTTCGGCTCTCGGCTCCCATTGTTTTTTGGGATTCATCCATCCATTGGGTTCCATCTGCTATTCCACGTGCAAGTTTTGTAGAACATTTTAGCAGAAATTTTGAATAAGTACGAAATAAATACTTCAACACATTTTCAGTTTTGGCTTAATTCTGACGTTCAAGTTAATTTCTGAGCTTTGATGTATTCAGAGACCTATAGTAGAATTTTATGGCGAATAATTTCGTGGTATAATTTGTCCTGAAAAAGTCCCGTTTTACAGGACATTTTTGGCATTTTAGAAAAAAGGGTCAAATTGACCCATACAAATAGGAGCTACAGGGTTTAAATGCTCTACAAAAATGTTCTTCGTAGAATTTTACATCAAATTGCTGAACACATGATATACCTAAAATGTGAGAGTACATGGTTTTCGTATGTGGATTCACCATAAGAATGTGCAAAAAGGCAAATACTTTGACCACCTCTAAAAAAAAATTCATATTTAAACTTTCTAAACGCCAATACACGTATATTTTGTTTTGGCCCCCTCTACCAGAATCCGTTATCAGAACCTTGTTATTTAAAAAAAATTTGATTTTGTTGTGCAGTGTTATTAGAACTAGGATGACATAAAAATTATTAAGTAGGAACTCACTAAGATTAAAAAAAAAGAAGTTATTAACCCTTTCGGGACGGAGTTTAATTTTGAAATTCAAAATACTCTCAGTAGAAATATTCTCATGCTATGAAAGTTGGAGTTAGAAAATTATATTGGATGCTCACAAACTCTGAAATCATCCTTTTATGCGGGATCACCAAAATCGAAAAAATAGTTTGCGTGAGTTGTAAGATTTTACTAATTTTTTTGAGTCATTAAAAACTTGCTGGGACGTATTAGTAGTAGAATATATTAAGTAATCATTTGTTTTAAATTATTTCCTCAGACACCTGTAAATCTAAGACTTGTAAATATCATTCACACAACTTTATTTTTTACCATTCACCTTTTTAATTGTTGTGAATATTTATTTGTAAGTAATAATTAAAAAGCACACATTACCTGACGCAGTGCAGTACCCAAACGTGTTGCACCACTTCGGCAACTGTAATAAATTTTGTTGTGCAACAATTGGCCAGCATACATTTTAACCTCCGGCATGGTCAGGTTTGGCTGGCCAGATTACAAGCACCACTGTGCTGTTCATTGTGCTGTCAATTGGCTAACTTGAACTGTCTTTTGAACACTGATCTCGACTAAACGAAAGTGAAAAATGTAACGAACAGTGCGACTAAAACTTAGCCGCACAACAACACTCGAACAGCGCACAATGTCTTTTAACAAGCGGAAGGTGATCGATCCGCTGTAGATATGTAGCAGATATGCAAACTTGCTTCTTGCACTGAACCAGTTTTCTAACAAAATATAAACTTGCAACAAATTCAATTACAGTTGAGTGCGGTTTTAAATTTAATCAAAGTCAAATTTTGTTGGGGAACTTTCACAACCGAATTGGCGAAAGGAGCTTGAAGAAACCAGACGAATTAAATGATATAGAGGATAATGCATACTGAAAAGAGTCAACACATAAAAATCTCAAAAATTTTGCAGTTAAAAAGATAGTAATAAAAATGAAAATTGTGTGGTTAAAGATGGTTCTATGAATTGATTTATGGAATCGATTTTGAAACATGTTCAGCCCTGTCCCAGAATCCGAATCGGATCGAAATTAAATCCGATTCCGATTTGAAGAGGTGTTCTGCAATCCGAGCGGAATTGTCACATTCGAAGTTTATTTCGAATCCGATTGTTAGCAAATTAACAAACCTTCAATCAGCTGTTTGCTTTTAATTATCAAATGAAAAAAGGCAGGTAAAATTTTGTAAGATTTTTTATTTTATTTTATGAGTTGGGTTATTTTATTGGCAGTATTGCTTGAGAACGAGCAGTCCGTCGTTGAAAAAGTAAAGCGCAGAATTTCGCGAGACCACAGCAATCCGATGGAATTGCCAGATTCGTTGTAACTAGTACAAGTCCTTTCAGTTATGTTCAAAATTTCCTTTTTAAGGTTTATTACTCAGTACCGCCTTAACAAAGCAGCATTCAACATGATCTTGACCGAAGTGAAACCTTTTCTTCGGCAATGCTCCATTCCGCCAGAATTGAAATTGGCGACGGCTTTGCAATTTCTTGCCGAAGGAGGCTATCAACGATCGGTAGAAAAGGCAACCGCATCTTCCATTTCGAAAAGTGTGTGCTTCTTTAAAGATCCACCGCCGGTCGCTAAAGCTTATCTCTATTATGCGCCAGCTTCCTTCTTACCTCATTTTCTCAATCAACCCAGGTCTATGATTGAAGAAAATTTTACAAAATGCTTTGATTTAATTTTCTTCTCACTTTTTTCCACTCCGTTACACTTTTTGTTGATGGTCCTTGTCCGTTCAGCGACTGCGTTAAATGCTTCCATTTATTTTCAAATTCGACTTTGTCGCCTTTGCAGAAACCTTTCGCGACGTCCGCATTCTCTTCCATAAAATCCAAGCGCATTGTGCTGTGGACAGCAGTCTTATGCTTTCCCGTGATTAAAAATTAATTTATTAGTTTTATTTAACACGATGTTTCATTTATTTGCTTACATTATCGTTATTTGTTTTCGTTTTGCTGCTTTCCGATTTCAATTCCACCAGCTTTTTGTTTAGCGGATTAGTTTCGACAAAAATGTCCGATAATCGGAATGCAGAACACCAAATTTCCGATCCAAATTCGTTCGAACTTAATCGGATTTGAGAACAGGGTTGCATCGGAAAATTATTATTTATTATTATTATTTAAAAGAGCAGTAATTATAAATAATTATTACACTTACGAGCTAAAGCACTGGCTGCTGAGGCCATCGGCTTGCATCGGAAAATATTTCCGATAATCGGAATGTAGAACACCGACGGTCGGAATCAAATCCATTTCCGTCCGATTCGGATTCTGGAACAGGGCAGGTTGAGTTGTGACTCTTTTACTTAGTGTGCGAAAATTATTTATGGGATTTAAGTTGAAACAAGCGAAAGAGCATCGAAGCTGACTTGGCTTTACGGAACATTTTCGACCTCAATAGAATCTTTTTGAGTGCCAATTTTTCCGCACAAATTCAGTCGCAATGAGACATCAGCTCACATTTCTTTTTACTACACTATGCAGGCAACTTTTATGCTGAAACATTAAAAATAAGACACAAGTGTTGCATACTTTTGTGCGTAGCTAAGAGCTGCATGACAACTGCACAGCTTCCAATTAAGCTACAAATGCTACGTTGCGCACTTCCGCACTTTACACCGCAAACCCAATACAGACCACATTTACATAAATTTGCTTTCCAAATCAATGTCGGTTTTTATTTATTAAAAAATAATTAAAACACAACCAAACATAAAAAGAAATGCTTACAATTTGGTTAATCGCAGGAATTGCGCCGACAACAACTCAAGTTAAACACGAGGCAATTGATCAGCCGGCAATCCAACTGAGCGTTCACAGCTTTGGTTTCTTTTCTTTTTGTGGCAACAAAAACAGGATAAAGGCATTTTCAATTATAAATCTACATGAACTGGAAAATCGGGTAATGGGTGAATGGTGAGTGGGAGAACTTAAACTGTGCTAAATCTTAAACTAAGCAAATTAAAGCCATTTGTAAGCGTTCGAATGTGTGTATGTGTGTTTTTTTTCTAACAAGTGTGCGTGTGTGTGTAGAGTAATTCACTGATGCAGTGTTTATTTGTTGCGCGTTTCCACTAGCTGGTCAGGAGTGACCACCGCCGCACTACTTCGCCCGTGCAGCAGATAATGGGAAACGTTTTCGTATACCAGGAAAGTCACCATGGTGGCTGGCACCACACGCGTCAGACTCGCCTGCAGTCCCTTGTAGAAGCCGCGCACACCCTCGAAGCTGCAATTAGACAAGAAGTAGAATGCAACAATTAATAATTTTTTGGCAAAATCGCTTACCTCCACGGCACACACTTTACTCTCACCTATGCGTTTGCGTTTCTTACTTAACTTTTGCGCCTAACGTGCGTTGTTCTAGCAAAGAGATTCTGCAAAACTTTTATGGTTCTTGTAAATGTGTCGGACTTACGGATATGGATTTACTTACTGTACGAGAGCATAGAGCGGAAAGGGATAGGGGCAACGGTTGACATGTAGCCGGGACGTGTTATGGCAGTGGAACAAGCTCGACTACACATCGCACACAATGCAATAACTTTGCATGTGCCCGACCATAGACAAGTGGGGAGCACTGGTGTCAAAATTTCGAGTGAAAAATTTTCAGATTTGTTCAATGTTGTCAAATCTACGCCAATTGCTGCTCGCCGCACTTTCCATTCCGAAATGCATGTAATTATGGTTCAGTGGTTTTCTTTTTCATTTTCATATTTTCAACTTTAATTTGTTTTGCATTTAAGACGCAATTTCAAACAAAATCATTACATACTGATATAAATTTTCGCCTCGAATGATATTCGAGCGTTATCTTCTTTAGCTTAGCACAATTACAAAAGCGCATAAAAGCATTGACGAATCTTTTTGCCGAACGACTTGCTTACATCTAAAGTGCTTAACATTGGCTACAGCGATACGTTTTGTTGCATTTATTGAGCTTATCTTTCACATTGTTTTAATGAAAAGTATTAAGCCGACAGTTGGGTGGCCTTATGTGTAATGTTGTTTTTTTGATTTTGTTTTTGTTGTGAATCTTTAGCTGTTCACTTTCAACGTCTATTCAATAAATAAATTAACTAGTCTTATAGCTTACATAGTTGAAGCTTACACGCTAAACATGTCTGCTGTCTGATGCCGACACTGATTCGCGCTTCGAACGCAACGAACCCTGAACACTGGCTTATGTTGGCATTTTGGGCCAGCGCTGCTTAAAGAAGATTGTTGCTGTAATTTATTTAAAACATAACTACAAGCAGACAAATTAGGAAAATACACATAAGTAGAACGCCAAATGTTGAGCGTCAAGTACATAAAAAAAATGCATTGTCATTTTCCATTTCAAATTTTTCCATATCTAATTTCCAGCTGCTTGGTCGCCTACGATTCAGTTCAATATCACATTTCTTTTTCTATAATTCCTTTGCTTCTCGATCAATCTTGTGAGAAAATCCGTGCTGTGTATTGGTTTTTTTCAAAACTGCACAGCACTAAGGCTTCAATTAATTCAATGAATTTACGTTCTTGTAATGAAACATTAAAAACTAAACTATTCAAGTTGTACAGTTCGGTAGAAAAATATGAGTGATTTAAAATGTTTTCGATATGCCAATGTGAAAATGCTTACATACTATAATTCAAAAGTGGTACTTAAATCTAATGCTATGCTCTACTGGAATTTTCAATTGAAATTAAAATATCCAAAAAATTTCAATAAAATGTGACGAACGAAAACTATGAATACGCATGAGTGGATATTTCGATTTGAAAATCATAAAATGTAACTAATGAGAAATTTAACAGACAAATAAAAATAACAAAATAATAATAATACAAAAAAATGATACAAAAGAATGAGACATACACATGTACTAAGCTAAGGTAAACTAGTTAAGTTTAATATGAGTTAAGTCTAAACAGCATTTATGTGTGATACACGCACGCTTCTGCCTCTCGAACTGGCCAGTCCGTCCATCCATGTTCCTTGCATTCGATCATTTGTATGCTGCATGTCCATTGGCATTGCAATTGTTTTTTTTTTTAATTTTCATCCAACTGCCTCACATCACCGCTTCGCCAAACACATTCATCGCTAATGTAATCGTATTCGCATTTGTCATTTTCACATACTTTTCCAACATTTTACATGTAATGCCTTAAACTACAAACGCTTATTTGCTTATGTCTTCAATCAAACATTCTGCATTGAACATCCTTCTTTGCATGTTTGACTTTTGCTTACTCATAGACAGAACTAAAAAATATGTGGAACATTGGAGTGCGGCGACCGTGTTGGTGCCTTCTAATTCGTCAACTTCTCCCAAATGAGCATGACCATACAAATGTTCGGTGTGACATGAACTAAATACGGTACAAGGCCCTTGTAAAAGCCGCCCATACGTTCGTACCTCCATGTTTGCTTAATGCAATCCCATGTGCCGCTGTAGCTGTGATGATGATCCTGCAGGCGTGCGCGTATCACTTGATACGGGTACGTGGCTGCGGCGGCAATCAATTTTGATATGGCGGCAAATGCCAAATACTCCGAAGTGGCCTGCAATAATAAATGAAATGAAAATGCACAATTAATATTAAATTCAATAAACATTGCAAACTTAATTGGAACAAATATAAAATAGTAAGTAGGACTGGAAATACTTAAATAGAAGGTAAATGTGGCTTTCATTTAAACAGTTTGACAGACAATAAGCACACATGTGTTTTTGTAGGCAGTAAATAGGCAATGAGACACATATAAAACAATAACATTTCATTTCAATAATAATTGCTGCACAAAGTTCAAAGTCAGGCCGTGACTGCCCTAAACCTTTGCATTGCTGGCTGACATAGCTGACACAGCACTTTGCTGTTTTATGTTTGTGTTTTTGCTAGAAAGTGCCGATTTCGTAGCCATTAACGTGATGTAAAAATAACAAAAGATCAACCGCAAAATAACCAAAGGAAATACGTGAACTGATAAAGACAGCAACGCGATAACAAAGCTAAATTTAGTGCTGCTTTGCTCAATTTCGGGCAAAATCGTAAGAGCCACTCGAGTGCAATGCACGCACGCCAAGTATTTGATTAGTATTTAGCAAAATTTTAAATGGCAAAAAGCGGTGCTTTACTCTTTAATTATTGACAATTAGAACTTTTTAATGTCTAACAATTAGAATTTAAGACAATTAGAACTTTTTAATGTCTAAGTGCATAGGTTTAAGACGTTCATATAACATTGCATACTCAGCAAGAAGAAAAAGCGTTGAGGTTTATTTGGTTCTGGTTGATTTTAAATTCAGTGCTGTAGCTGTTCAGATTCGTGTTTGTTTACGTAATAAATACTCATAAGTTCGCAGAACCCAACATCCACAAAAACACATATGTTTATAAAAGGAAACAGACCCCTTACAGCGCATGCACATTCAATGCCAAACACTGGACACTTGCCAAAACCATACATTGGTCTAAGCGTTAATGACCCACACTCTTTGCTTGGCAGCCAATTGGCCAGTTTCCGCACGCGTATTTAAATCAAAACATCATGTGATGTAGCTGCCTGACAACACAATTCGCCAATGCCAGACTATTTTCCAGATACATAGGCAAAACTAAATTTAATGCCCCACAACCACTCGGCGCCCAAAAACCAAAATATTTTATTAATATCTTTCAGCACATTAGACTCACCAGTTTCGTATCGATGGGCAGTTTGCGATACTCATTGTAGTAGTTCTTCATCTCCTCATAGGTCATGAATTGCAGCGCTCCATGCGAGACGCCCAACATGCCGGGCACGAAACCCTGCAAATCATCAGAAAATAGACACTCAATTAAAAACCACTTCTGTAAACTCCGCTTAAATGCAGCAAACGCACCCTATACAGCCCGCGTACGCCCTCCTCGCGGTAGATTTGCGCCAGCGCTTGCATCATGCCACGATATTCAGTCGCCTTCGCCGAGCCGGCCGCGCCAGTTTCGGCGCCATACTGCAGACACAGACGTGTCTTTACCACCCAAATGGGATTCGTCAACAGCAGCGTCAGCACGCCAGACTCGGCGGCGGCCAGCATGTGCAGCGTCGGTCCCAGTGGCTGTGTTGTATTGCCGCCCTGAATGAATGTCTTAATTGTGTTGTAACTGCAAATAGACAAAGTGACATAAGCATTAGTTGGTTGTTTGATGGCGCAATTGTTTGCTGGAAAACCAAACTACTTACAACATAAAATAGAGTCCCCAGGCGGAGCCCGAACCCCACACGTTCGGCGTGACGCCCTTGTAAAGGCCACGGAAACCTTCTTGACGGAAAATGGTGGCAAAAGCGCTGCCCAGGCCGCGATACTGTGGCACAGCTGCAGTGCGTCCATCGTTAACTGCAAACAAAAGTAGGTAATACAATGAAGGGTTAATATATACTTTCACATTTAGTTATAATTTCTAATTTGACAAGTGCATGACAATTGGTTTGCGGCATATGAGGCGACACTGGGACCAACCTGATTGCGCATTTTTCTAAACTAAATTTTTGCACATGCCACACGCTTCGTGAGGGGTGTGACGTCAATAATGAGAAGTTGTTGTTTGTTTACGCGGCCAAGAGATATGGCAAGCAGCTATGTGTACGTAGAAATATTGATAAACAAATTTGTATTAAGTCAGCGGGGGGAAAAAAAACGACGAAGTAAGACGTTTATACGCACTACGCTGAAAAAGCAGTTACTTTAGATTTGTTATTGGCACAGAGATTATAATCGACTAAGCATATCCGGTGCCGGCAGTGAAAGGAATTTCTACCAACTTGGCACAACGCTCAAAATTCAATTAAGTTAACGTTTTTAGCAGTTAAGTTGCAATTGCATTTGATTCAAGTTTTCAAGCAACTAAATTCGATTATATAAAAAACAGCTTTTAAAAAACGTGACTGCAAAAACTCACTAAATACGTGGAGCTTGGTGCCAATTCGTTTGAAGCTGTGCCCAGCGACGAGCCTCTAGAAAAAGTTTATTCGCCTGACATTCGGGTCACATAAATAGGATTTTAATTGCCTAACGCGCATCGCTTAAATACCAAGTAAACAAAAATATAAAATTATTTTAATCCGTTTGGAAACAAAGAAATAGCTTAAAAAAAATGGGGAAATTGTGTTACCAACGGCGTCATTACCGTCATATCGCGTTGTTGTTGTTGTTGATAAAGATGTTTTTGCTGAACGTGGAGGGCGCGGCGAAATAGGCGAAAGCTATTTCGGTCAAACCGAACAAAACTGAGGCGGACTGCTTACATTCGCAGATTAAGAGCTTCAATGTCAAAGAGACAAAGGCAGCAGAAACCAAAAAAATTAAATTAAAAATCAACCACAACGCATGTGGCGAAATGAATTTCTTGTTAAACATTTCTTGTTGTTCTCAAAATTTGTTTTTTGATTTCTTCTGCGATAATAAATGAAGCGCACATACTTATGTATGCAGATAAGCACATGACCAGGTGTTATTGTTGTTGTTTTTCTTACTGTCCTTTTCGCTGTTTACTGTCAGCGCGACGCAAACGTACCAAATATTTGGTTAGTTGCTGGTTTTACAACTTACTTCGCCCCCGGGTACAGTCGACTTCAGACTCGCTAAAATCATTTTAGCAAACCACTCGATTGACAACAACAATTGCTAAACTTTTCACGCATTTTGTTACCACCCAGTGAAGTGCCATGCCAAGACGACAACGATCAACATCGCATGATAATGCGAAAAAAGCGAGAAGGCAATGGTGTGTTTTGTTTCGCTTTGGTTGTTGTTTTGCTCAATTGGCCAAAGTGAAAAAGGGGGCTCGTCTTGATGTGACTATTTTTAGTTTGATTAACACACTTACGCAAGCAAATCACAAAAACAAAAACAAGCCCCAGTGAAGCCTCAATAGTGAGGCGAATGAAATGAATTTCCTCAGAGGACAAAATCTTGTCAAGCACCTTATGGAGTACAGATGGCCATGGCTGGCCGAACAGTAAGAACGACACAAACGCGTTGACAAAAACCTGTTACACGAATTGTCGTTTTACGTAAAACAAAAATGACGGAAAGCGCATACAATTCGAAGGCCTTCAACAAAACACGACTGTGGGTAATTAACAGTGAGCAGTAAAAAACGGAAAATTCATATAAGAGCTGATGACAATGACTCGGCGATGAACTCACGTTTTATGATAATTTAACAAAAGATAAAATTTTTAAATATTACAAAAATTTATTAACTACAAATGGTGACACCTGGGCACATGCTGGGTTAGCAAGTCAATGTGGGATACAAAAAAATCAAATTGGTGCAACTGATAAGCGAGTTATGAACTGAAAAAGCGAGGTGATATAGTCAAACTCAGCGCGGTTACCACAAGCCACTGGTCGTCAGGGCAGCCAGAATGGGCATTCCCCACAACACCAGCGGCAGTAGGCGTTGCAATCCAGCTTAGAAGGAAACGATTGAACATTCCCGCTCTACATACTCGGCTCAAGCAAAGAGGTTGAAAACGCTAGGAAGACCTTTCTTCGAGAATATCAAGGAGGCCTCTAGTAGGAGAATCAGCGAATTGCTGGCCTGCCTTAACCCTTTCGCTATTTTATTGCCATATGGCACATTGCTACTTTGTGAACGTCTGAACCCTCTGTGGTTTCAAAAATGAACTTTTTTGTTGGTCCTTAGAATAGTTTGAAGTTTTAGAAAAAATACGAAATTAATAAACTGAATATTTAAGTTTAAAGAAGAGAGGTATACACGTTTGTTTAATGGTATAGCTTGACATAGTAAAGGAAAAAGAAGCAGAAACACATTAGAGAACCTTTTAATTTGACGTTTTCTTTCAATTTAGAAATTTTTTTTTTTAATTTTGGCTGAAATAAATTAAGAAATATTCAAATTTTCTTTAAGCGTAAAAAGTTTTATGTTTAAGTAATTACTACAGCCACAACGATGTGGTTGCTCTCCTAGAAAAACACTCTAATTTACAGGGTCCGAGTATAAAATTAAAAAAATTTCTTATGGAAAAAACGTAAAATTTAAAATTTTAACTTTCCCCAGTAAAAATCTGTAGCAGAAGGGTTAACGCCTCAAAATGGCTGTTTCAGATTTTTGAGGTGATTTGTATAAACCAATGAAACAGTGCATTAGCACAAATTGGATGTTGGAGACATTGACACCAAAAAAAAATCGTAATCCTGCGAACTGATTTGTACAAAACATATGAGAAAAAAAAGCTGATGTCAAATAATCCAATTCTGAGACATTCAAAAGCTTAATTTCTTTACTTATTTTTTAAGTCTAATATGGTAATTGTAGTCAAAAGGAGTTGAAAAGCCACATTAGATCTGCAAAAGAATTAAATTCGTGCGATGAAAAATTCTATAGGCGTACAGAAATATGTACGCTAAAGTCAACTTAAGACATCACTGAATTAGGGCTGCTAGCAATTCTTCAAAGCGCGCTGCTCATAGTTCTTATGGACTTAGGAGATTATTGTGTTAGACCACAAATATATATTTTGTATCTCTATTTCTCTATGCCAACTTTGAAACTAACGTATTTCAAACAAACTATTTCCAATGAAGATAGTTGAATAATAAAACATTTACTGCCGCCTATTAATGAGAGTATTCAATTAACAATACAACCTGTTCAATAGTCAGAGATGTGACCCACTTGTCCGTCTCTCTAAAGCCACAGCAAACAATTACAGAAACCAGTATTAGAGGAATGGCGCACACAATAAAGAAAACACAAAACCAAACCAAACACCAAAATGGAATACACCGCAGCCAACACAAACAACAAAATGTCTACAAACAAGATAGGCAACTTTTCGCTTTCCAGTTAAAAATGATGCAATTTCCTTTTGCAAATATTTGTTTCATGATTTTTCTCCAACTCGAATTGAAAATCAGCACTAAAAAACACTTCAATAACAAATCCAAATCCAGCCATAATTCCGCTAAACCAGACAAATAAAAACAACAACACGCTCAACAAAACAGCATCAACAACTGTAGCAACAATATAAAATAATAACAACAACTTGAAGCAAAACAACGTCAACACTGTTAATAACAACAACAACAACAACAAGTCCAGGTTCAGCAAAACAAACCGTTGTCAATGTAAGTTAATAACCCACAAAGCAGACAACGACAACTGGGAGCTGCTGCCAACACTTTTAGCTCTTAACGGGATCACAGCCGTTTCCAGTCGCTGCAAAATGTTAACGAACAGCAACTCAACCCACTCACCATTGCATGACTCAGCGCCAACAAGTCAGCAATTCGAAAGGCATCGGCAACGCGACTTATGGAGCGCGAGTGCGCATGGCAACCACAACATTTTAAAAATGCTTCGAAATACAAGAAAATGAACAAAAAAAAAAACGAAAACCTAAAGCGACGAACGCATGCGCTGGTAACAGACATATCCGCCGCCATTAGTTAATAAATAGCAGCAACAACAGCGTCACGTGAGCGCCGAGCGGCGCACACTTGTATCAAATGAAGGCGATAAACAAATAAAAACGCTAAACTAAGGCACAAAGCATAAGTGAAGCGAGCAACAAGAAACGCGATTTTTCGATGGCTTTTCGAAATGGTCGAAGCGGCCGACTGGTGACTGACGCGTACAGTAAAAGGCCAGCAAACACCATTTCTGATAACAAATGCACAACAACAAATCGAGTCGAGTATATATTTACTGCATATATATGAGCAAACAAGCAGATACAACAAATGACCTCATACCGCGTGTGGTGGTGCTACGTAGCGCCAATGGGAATAACAGGTCTAGGACGATACAAGTTAACAAACATTCAAACATTTCCCTATCACAGTTGAGAGTTAAATGTGATTGAAACACATCGATTGGACTCGAAATGGTTTCCTAAATGTTCATGCAGATCTAGAGGAAGTCTTTAGCGATGCCGAATGGAAGCACAACAGTCATTAGAAAGTCGTTTCAAAACCTTTTAAAACATTATGACCTTGAAGCGCTACAGCCATTCATATTTAGGTCTTAGGAAATGTTTTGCAAACATATTTTTAAGCATTTTTAATTACGCTTATGACCTTGAAGCTCGACAGCCAACGATGTGACTAACAAAATGTTGTTTTCCAAAAACTTTTTAAAAATTTATACCGACGCTTATGACCTGGAAGCGCTACAGCCATTCATAGGTCTTGCTAATTGTTTTGTAAACATATTTTCAATCGTCTTTTTGTTGTTTTGCAATCACTTTTTAAATATTTTTACCGACGCTTACGACCTGGAAGCGCTACAACCATTCATAGGTCTTGGGAAATATTTTGCAAACACATTTTTAAGCATTTTTAATGACGCTTATGACCTCGAAGCACGACAGCCATCGATGGGACTAACAAAATGTTGTTTTCCCAAAAACTTGTAAAACAATTTTACCGACGCTTATGACCTGGAAGCGCTACAGCCATTCATAGGTCTTGAGAATTGTTTGCAAACATATTTTAAGGACACTTATGACCTTGAAGCATGACAGCCATCGATGGGACTAACAAAATGTGGTTTTGCAATCACTTTTACAAATTTTTACCGACGCTTATGACCTGGAAGCGCTACAGCCATTCATAGGTCTTGGAAATTGTTTTGCAAAAACATGTTTAACTATATTTAAGGATACTTACGACCTGGAAGTACCGACGCTTACGACCTGGTAGCGCTACAGACATCCATAGGTCTTGGAAATCGTTTTACAAAAACATGCAAACAACAAGCATTTTTAAGCCCTTATGATCTGGCAGCACGACAGCCGTTAAAAGGACGTGGAAAATGTTGTCTTGCAAAAGTATTGTCAAGCGTTTTTACCAACGCTTGTGACCTTGAAGCACGAAAGCCATCGATAGGTCTCAGGAAATGTTTTGCAAAAGCTTTCTAAAAATTTCTATCAACGCTTATGGTTGCAAATGCCACAACGCAGGTGCATTCCAGTTCCTTCCTTCAAAACCCTAACATAATTTTAATACCAATTCTACTCAATGCACACATCTCCCAAATTGCAATATAAAATTCACTTTAATTTAAAAATTTCTATTTAAATCATTAAGATTTGTTTTTTTTGCAAAAATTCTCATATACTGAGAATTGTTCTAAAGCAAAATACTGATTCACTTTCTTATTGTGGGTGTTATAAAACTGAAAATTGGCACAATCTTCCTTGTGATTTCTATAATATTTGAGGCAACGAGAACAGCTGATGTCCGCATGCACAGTATTGCAGCGACATGAGAGCATCAACGTCAGCTGTTAGATAATTTATTTATTTTTCATTTTCTTAAAAATAAATGCATTCATCTCTCTACAAGGCGGTGTGCATGTGAATTTTTTACTACATGGGCTGAAAAGTCTTTGGCCTGACATAGAGATGGCGCCAAAAATTAAGAATTATTGTGTTGTACATGGAAAACCATCCTTAACTTAGATTCTGTCAAAGTTTCATGACATTTGGTTGACTCGTTTTCAAGTTATTGCTTTCGAAGTGACGCTACCTCTGAATTTTTGTAAACAATGGAAAAAAGTGAATTTCGTGTTTTGATAAAACATTGCTATTTGATGGGCAAAAATACAGTGGAAACAAAAGCATGGCTTGATAAATGTTATAATACATCTGCATCCATAATACATCGGCGCCATCTCTATGTCAGGCCAAAGACTTTTCAGCCCATGTAGTATGTCTATAGAAATTATTATTTTTTTTCAGATAATTGTGCCAACGATTCATTTGATTAGTTAGAAAACACTTGATTAACTGTGGTTTTCAAAGTCTAAATAAAAATAAAAATCTCTTTTACATATCACCTGACTTGGGCCTCTTTTAAATAGACCAGACTTTTTAATGTAGCGTGCAAAATGTATACAAATTATACTTGGACCTCTTCTAAATAGACCAGACTTTTTAATGTAGAGTGCAAAACGTATACAAATTAGACTTGGACCTCTTTTAAACTGACCAGACTTTTTAATGTAGAGTGCAAAATGTTTACAAATTAGACTTGGACCTCTTTTAAGTAGACCAGACTTTTTAATGTAGAGTGCAAAACGTATACAAATTAGACTTGGACCTCTTTTAAACTGACCAGACTTTTTAATGTAGAGTACAAAATGTTTACAAATTAGACTTGGACCTCTTTTAAGTAGACCAGACTTTTTAATGTAGAGTGCAAAATGCATACAAATAAATGCTCAAAAGTGTGTATTCATTTGCTTATTAATTTCCTCTCCGTTTTCTCAGAAATATAAACAAAATGAGTTTATTTATTGATTATAAATTGTTTTCTTCTTTTTTAAGCCAAGACCTTTTTGGCCAGCGTGGACTTACTCACTTTTAATTAACATTTTTCACTCTTTGCTTTGGAGCGTAAAATAAAAATTCGAATTTTAAATTCTCATTGCAATAATAAACACACAATAAGCGAAATTAATTGGAAGTTTCAAGATTGAATAAGAAAGTCTACAGCTCTGGTCTGGTATTTACGGGCTGTCAGAGACAAAACATTGTTGCAGCTACGGCAATGTTTCCTGCATTGCGGCTTTTAATACTAGAAATAATTACGTTGCATTCTCAGGGTTGTAGACTATATTTGTTTTTATATTTTTTGTTTTCTTAGTACTAACTATATGATTGTTTTGCTTTTGTAAATTTTATTATGTGTGGCAGCAAACGGAAGTAGGTTTGCGTCAAAAGAAACAAAAGCACCGAAGTGCGCTGTCTAAATAATAGATTTACTAAATAAGTGAGTGCATGCCAGAGCCATGAGTTATGTATGTACGTAGTAAGTCGTCTCTGAGTAGTCATGGAACTAGCAAATCATGTCGACTATTCAGAAGGCTATCAATCGAGTTGGTTCTGGGTATTTTTCGAATATTAAATCATAAATATTATTAAATATCAAGTAAAATTTCATTGAACAATTGCTTGCTTCACTATTCTCGCAAATTTTAGTTCGAAAAATATTAGTTCGTTTTCATTTTAAGTCTGTCTGACAAAGTTTGCAAGTTGATACCCAGTTAAATTTCAATTCCAAAGTCTATGGAAACTCCCCTTCAAAAGCGTTGACTCATTTCAAATCGTATGCGTATCGCATTACTCATCGATAGCTACAGTTAGGAACATTGAAAACAGGCAATATTAGTTTTATATTTTACAAACGGATAACATTTCTAATAGCCCCACGAGCCGCTCTGCTCAGATAGTTGCTGCCCAGCTGAAACTGGGCGCACTGCTCGAGTCTAATAAACACCTATTATCTGTCAAGTAAACAATAAATTGTGCAAATTTACATAGATATATTCACTACTGTTGGACCAAAACAAACAACAACAGTAACAACAAACTAACAATGACAACAATAGACCCGATAAACAACAAATCGGCGCAAGCAAAACAACCCATTTTCACACAAATTCATTTGATTGCGTTCTGCTCCATTTGATTGCTCCGAAATCTTTTAACATAGCAACCAGCTGTATAATGTGCGTCCTGGGCGTTGGTGTTAATGGATTCACAGAATCAAATTAGCGTTTCACTGTTGTGCTGATTATGCCACAATTATTCAAAAGAACAATAATCATTGCCACAATCATTGAGAATAACAAAAATCATTGAAAATACGTTCAAAGCCCCAAATAAACTGAACAAAAATGTTTGTATAATTTGTAGTATTTATTTACACAGCGCGGCAACGGCAAGTTTCTGCTATAGTTAAGTGAGAAATTGTCGCCAACGCCACTGGCAACAGACAGTGTCAGCGGAAAAAACCAGCCGTGACAATTGTTATTTACACACAACCGACACTACTTGTGTGACGGTGATGGCGAGCCGCAATGCAACGCCAACAAACAGACGGCCTGCAATATTTCCACACACACAAACATTGCTGTAGACGCCATCACACTGCAGACGCGTGTCAAGCATTCAATTGCTCGGCCTGGAAAAGGGAATGGAAATGCTCTGGAGTGGCGGCGGAGTGAGCGGGAAATATCGGAAAACCCAAACCTTTCCCGACCCCCATGATTTTTGTGATGGCAACACCAAATAATTTCTAGATGACGCATCACAAACGGGGCACTGCAATCACGTGTTGGACGCGTGCACCTACCTGACCCAATAACAAAGCGTACAAGCGGACAGCGAACAGTATAATGACTCTTGAATGTGAAGTGGAAAATTAAGCAGACTTGCGCGGATTTGTTGTCTGTCTGTCTGGTCTGGCGCGATAGCAACGAAGCACGCGATCCAGCATTGAAGCCAGCGATATTTATTGCACGTTATCTGCGACTGGCGACTTGCCCGGTGGTAGCGCCCCATTTTGACTGAGCTATTTCGGGAATAGGAAAATTCTGAACTTGATAAGCATGCAAGTGTGGGACAATAAGGCCAACACTCAGTTTTCGCGCAAATGTTAGAAAATTTATTATTGCAAAAAACACTGCTGCGCTAATTGCAAGTTGTGTGACAGCGATAAGCGCACAACAAACTAAATA
The DNA here is from genome assembly GCA_963971225.1 of Melieria omissa. NCBI lineage: Eukaryota > Metazoa > Arthropoda > Insecta > Diptera > Ulidiidae > Melieria > Melieria omissa. The sequence continues at coordinate 12,558,269 of OZ020269.1, forward strand.
TTAGCTAATCGGAAGCGTCTAGTCAGGCAATAAATAGAAAGTGCCATAGACTTGACACAACATTCGACAGCTAAATTATTTATTCACAAGTAATTAGAAGCAAAAAATTAAAGACAAACTCTAAGCAATGCAAAAATAGGTTAAGGTTATATGCATTAAGCTTAGTAAATATTGTTAAATATTATTGAATGTAGTCATTCAACAGCAGTTGTCAGCAGATTTATGTATTTTCGTTTGACATTTTGAAAGCCACGATTTGAGGTTAGAGCCAGGTTGCACATTTTTAAGGTGAATTTTGAGGTTAGAACAAGCGACCCTCAACTGCACTTTGGCAGATGTGTTTTGTAAAAGCAAAAACAAACTTACCGGCAAACCGAATCTTGATCAGGTCCAGCGGATGCAGTATCAGCGTCGATGTTACACCACCCGAAATGCCCGCCACCAGGTGCTCGTATTTCACGTGCGAGAATAAATTGAATTTGCCCACAACTTTGCTCGATTTGGAGTTCATAGCGGCCATGTTTACGGTATTCTGCACTGCGTGCTCGTCTTGCTTGTCGGTCTTTACAGCGCACAGTTTGCTGCAGTTTCTGCTTTCTATTGATCCTGAACTGCTTTTTGTTCAGTGGCCTTTGTTGCCAATTCCTTTGGGTGTTTATGCCTTGCAATTCTTTTTACTGCTTGCAATTCTCTTGCTTGCTTGGCCTTCTTCTTCTTCTTTTTTTCAACTCCTTTAAATCTGTCTGCTTTGCTGCTCCTCTTTTATGTTACTAGTTTAATTGAAAATTTGCTAATGATTTTCTTAAATCTTTGGTAGCGCTAGCTCTTTTTTCGGCCTAAATGTGTGTGTGCAAAATCAAAGAAACTCTTCGTTCTTTGTGCGAAGCTCTTGCGCTAAACTATCACAAACCGATTCGCTTTTATTATCACTGTTGTCCAAAAAGAAGCTTGCTTTGCTACCTTTCAGTGCTATACTAGTTATGGTTGTGTTTCTACTGCAGACCATCTTCTCGTGGTGTGAATTTTTGCTATAATCTGTCTGTCCCTTGTTGCGTGGGTACCGCTTCACGTGTGGCTACTGTACTCGTCTTTTGCTCGCTCGTTTCTGTGCGCTGATGAAATCCACCAGCCAATTGCTTCAGTTTCGCTTTGTTTTATATAATCGGCGTTTGCTCAAATTCAGAGACTGCTTTCAAGATTAATGCGTTCGTAGCTTGGGCCTTCTCTGGCTTGCATCCTTTATACGTTTTTACGCTATTATGTAATTTTCTTGAAAAGACGCCTTCAAATGGTTCTTGGTTACCTTGCTGGTTGCTCCGAATAAAAGTTATGTATGCGTTGTTTAACCGTAGGTATGTGCACGAAATGAAATTTCTTGGATGTTTCAGTAATCCCCTTGCCAATCGTTTTTCTCTAATGTAGGTACTTGTAAAAAATATCGGGCGCGTCTTCGCGGAATCACACCACCAACACGTCTTTGCTCAACAATTGTCACTGAACGAATACAACTAGCTCACTTTGACAGCAAAAACGACAGCAACAGCAGGCACCAAGTCGGAAAGCAGGTTTTGTTTTCGCACGCCAACACTGACGTATACTACACAAAATGCAACACTGTGGGAACGGACGGAAAACGAACGAAAGGTTGCCTTTGAAAAAGGTACATTTAATGTAATAATTAATATTACCTGTAAGTTTTTATTACCTGCCGTTTTAAAAAAGCAGTGTTACTCCTGGAGTTATGGTAAAACATTTTATGGTTTTGGTATCACAATAATGCACACCGCTCTTTGTTCATGTTTTTTGGGCAAAAACAACACTGTAATCATGCCTCAGCCAACTTATTTAGCCGACTTGGCAACTGTTTCTTGTTTTCAACACTAAAAAAACGAATGGAAGGATGGAGGCAAAGTATAAATATTTTTTATTTTGATTTTTTTCAGATTTACTTTGATTTGCCCCCAATAAGAAGACCGCAGTGCTGGAAGAGTAAAAAGGCCGCAACCAAAAACATAACATACTCATTATATACATTTAAAAATTCATTGCGAACATCCAAAAGAGCCACTTTTTTGTTCTCTAAGTTCTTTTACCCATGAATATAATAAAATCGGGGTGCTTTCCCGGTCTCCAATTAGTAGATCGTTTTTTTTTTTATTATTTTACAGTAAAAAGGGATGGCAAAAAAAACTTACTAATCGATTAATGTATCAAATGATAATTACAAGAATTTAATCGATTAATCGCCATTTTCGATTGTTTTTTGTTTTTATTTTTTATGATCAAATAAAGGGGTTGTTTGAATTTTTTTTTTAATTGTTTTGATACATAAAATTACAATTTTGGCTTAAATGTGTTTGCAGAAAAGGTAATTTTGAAAGCTAATAGGCAGGATGTCGCATGGAAAGCACGGCGAATGCCTATGAAAAAGTATCTAGGAATAGCATTTTAACCCTACAAGAGTAATCATATTTTACATACGTTGTTGGAAATCTTCGTCGAATGTCTTAGTCATATTCAACTCCGATTTTTGAAAGAACTAGAAATCGTATAAACTTAGACTTTTTTTGTAAATAATTCGTACAATAAAGCACTTTGCTAACTGAGATCACACGAAAAGAGAAAGTAATCAGGTTGTCAGGAATGTGATGCCGTATTCACAATATAGTGGAGAAGCAAGTCTCGAGATTTAAAAAAAGGAAGTAAATTTAGCGAAAAACCAATAAAAACTTACCCAAAGTGCACAAACGCTTGTTTCCCTTAGTATACGCGCCAAATTTTTGGAAACTAGTGGTTTAATTTTGTAATCAGTGGTGTGAAATAAACAAATGCCGTGAGGGTTACATGGGCAAGTTTGCAGGCATTTTAAGATTTTCAAGCGATTTGAGTGTGGCAGCAATGCTCAAACGATTCGAAGGCACTTTCGCAATTAATCGGCAACTAATCGATTAATGATTCGATTAATCGCAAGGTGGAATTCGATTCGATTAAATCGCTTTTTGAAAAGAAATAATCGATTAACGCTATTCATTCGATTAATCTTGCCATCCCTAATTTTACTTCAATTATGTGAAAAGAACATATCGCAAACCCACTAACACAACTAAAAATTTTTAATTTTTCTGGAATTTTTGTTTTACTAAATAAACATTTTTTTAAATTACGTATAGACCGTTTAGTAGAAAATCTCTACAGATTATACTTTAGGATGAGTTACAAAGATTTTTTTCATTTTACACTAGAAAATCCAAAATTTTGAGTTGCGACTTTTTTGATGATATTTTAATTCAATAATTACCGAATTTTTTTAAGTTATGTCACTTTTGCTGAATTAAATAATTACAAATGACAGTTAAAAAGTTGAAAGACAAATTTTTACATCGAGCCTCTAAATATAGAAAAAAATTTTCAAGCAATAAACAAAAAGTGTATTTGCTTGCAATAATTAGTTCACTATATCCAGACACCACTGTCCATGATACAAAAATATACAGGTAGAGTCAATGCGACAGATAAAAATAAAATTGACAATTGGAAAAAAATATTTGTTTACAAATTTTGTACTACTATTTTTATTTTTGCTACAGAGCTGCAATTCCACAGAATCAGTTATGTAGTATATCATTCAGTTACTCTATTTTTTACTTGTTTTTGCACCCTTAAAATTTTATTTTTATTTTTCAAAAAAGCAAATGACTTTTAATTTTGCTCGATTGAATCTACCTGTATATTTTTGTATCATGCCACTGTCCTAAAATTGTCACAAGTTTAATTAAAATTAACCTCAACAAAAATTCATTTCGTCAAAAGTGACACAATTTGAGTTAGGACTCTTTTGCATTGAGCTGCAGCAATCAAATAGCATCAAACTTTTTGACATGAAGAGAGACCTAACTGTGTTTCGCAACAGTTAACAACAACAAAATCTACTGAGCTCTTGTTTATTGGTTTATTGTGCATCTGCACTGTGCACAATATTAACACATTAACCCGAAAATTAAAAAATTTTGAAGTGTGTGTTCTTTAATGGCATCTTGGCTACAAAAAAAAAACATTTAACCTCATTCTCGTACATTGCAGATATTTACAAATAAAATACATTCACATAAATATTTAGTGAGTTTCGTTTATTGTAGAATATTGTATACATCTCCCACAGGTAAATTTTTGTAGGTAAAAAAAACAAGAAAAATAATGCATTCTCCATAGCATGGAACAAAAACCAATTCCACTCAACAATAAATTGCGTTGAACGCGCTTACAATTCTAAATTATTGCATGTATGTAGGTTGTTGTTGTTGTTTTTCTCACCCACATTGTTTAGTTAATAAATATGCTTTGCTTTACACACTAAAGAAAATCGGCAGGAAAGCAGTTCACAATTTCAAGGCTCCTTATTTACATAAATACCAACTTTAACGCTGCACATTCAATTCAAATTGATTGAAAAATTAGAAAAATTTCGTAACTAAAGCATAAACAACAAAACTAAAATAAAAACCAAAGCTATTAGTAGCATTCAACGGCAAAACCGACACTCTTTCCATAGTTGAACTCAGTTTGCAGTTGAATGCCAACGCATGTACGCTTTCAATAGATTTTATTATTTATTACAATCGCATTTATTTGAAACATTCCATAACAAGGCATTAATAATCGATAAAAAAAAATTACACGAAAAATAAAAATCGTTAAAAAAACGAAGAAATAAATAAGTTTAAAAATAATACAAAATCAAATTAATACAAAATAGTTTTTGTGAAGTTGTGTGTTGTATATAATTTCTTGAATTTCGCTTTACATCAAACAGAACGACAAACGAGACGAAACACGTATACATAGTTGCTAAACAAAATAAGAACGTAATGTAAGAGAGAGAGTGGAAAATAAAATCAGCTTAAATTACAGGTTTCATTTCGTTGGTTGACATGGTCGAGTTTCTTTATTTGCATCAGTTGTTGGTTTCGCATTTCATGCTCGAATTTCGCGCTTGACGAAATGTTGGCCGTTAGCTGGCATTTGGCTTTGCTCAGCGACTCCTACATTTAGTCTAAATTAATTTTGACATTTTTTAAGCGTTTCCTTTTTTACTACGGTTTTCTCTTATACTTGTTTTATAAAAATTAACAACGACTTGCGGTAGTTTTATCAAAAATCTCTATAAATACATATAACCTTAGTACATGTTTATGGTTTCTCGTGTTGCATTTGCATATTTTTTAATTCTCTCTTTGTATTTAAAATATTATTTTGTTAATTTGGCATAATTGTGTATGCTATCATAAGGGAGCGCAGCGTGTGCACACACACCACACAAATCGACATACGCCAAGAAATTATTGCTGCACTTTGACAAATTGATTGAATGTTTCGATTTGGTTGAATTGAATTGTGTGTGGTGTGGTCTGCTCTCACGCTGCGCTTAGTTTGTATGGTATACCATAAGCGTAGCTTAGTGTGATATTATAGTTAGCATTCATCTTAGTTTTTTTGTGGTTTTTGCATTTTTGTTTTTTACGTTGTAATTACTTTACATAGGATTATTAAAAGTTGTAAATTTGTTGACGCGTTACGAGTATACAATAAAGACGTTAGCATATTAGAACAGCAGCATTTGGTTCTAATTCTTCTGTGCACGCTCCTCGTGTTTGCAGTAGTGTAGTTTGGTTGTTTGGCGGATTGTACAATAACACACGGCGCCGCAAGTGCAACATTTACTTGCGCGCAACAGTTTATTGTTTATTATTTGCTCGATTTCATTTGCAACGAAATCGTTTGTGAATCGTACTTGGTGGGCGCGGGGCGGCGGGCGAAAATCATAAACATAGCGACAACAAAATTTTGCATTTGTGAAACATGAAATAATAGTTGCTTACAGTCAAGTTATTACGTTGGATTTATTGAACAAACACGAATTTTTAATTGCGTTTTTGCTACCTTCTTTACACACATTCTCACTTCAGTAACTGTTTTTTTTTTTGTTGTTTACAAGTAAAATTTTTCACAATTTCAATTTTTGCATTTGTTGTTCGACATTAAAAGTTATTTCATTGTGGAAAATTGTAAAATTCAATTGCAAAAATTTATCAACAGCATTTTTGCCTCTTTTGTTTGGTTTCTTTTAAATACGCATCAATGAAAAATTATCATAAAATACAAAATTAAAAATATTATTTTAAAATAAATTAAAAATTCACAAAATAATTAATTTAAAAAAGTAAACGAAATCGAAAAGCGTCGCAGAGCTACGAAGAAAAAGCAGTTAAAATATAGTTTACACATCGTCAGCCGCGACTGCCGCACTGTGATGGCTCTGATCGTTGGCACTGCTGTCGTTGCTGTCCTTCTGCGCGTGCGCGCCAGTCTCTGCTGCCGATTTCGCGGCATCCGTGTTGCCGTTGTTGGTGCCCGCGGCTCGCTTGTCCGTTTCGTCAGCTTCCTGTGCACGCACCGCCGCCTCCAAGGCGCGTATGCGGTTCTCGTGTTTCACGATAATCGCTTTCAGCTTGCGAATCTCATCGGTGATGTCGCGCAGATCCTTTTCCTGTCAATTTCAAAGAACAATTATGACTTCCAGTCAAATTGAAATGCATCGATTATACTCACGCTGATTCCGCTCACCGACCCAGACCCACTGAGCGCGTTGTTGTTGTTGATCGACATGTGATTGCCGCCGCCCAACGCGGCGCTGCTCTTCGATGTGCCCGCCTTGTTGAGGATATTCGCCTTCTTCGATATCGACAGCGACTTGTTGCCCGACTGTGAGACGTAGCCGCCCTGCACAATGGAAACACGATCCTTTTTTAGGCTTTTTAGTAATTCTGTTCAGTTGGGGGCGTCAACAAAGAACACAACAAAAACACAACGCCACACAACGTGCGTGTTAGCGATGAGAGCGTGCGCGCGTGTGCGTAGGTTTGGGTGCGAGGGGGGGACGGGGGTGAATTGCCAGAGCACAACAGGGACTTGGCTGCAATGGTCGGAAGGCGCACAGTTGCCGGGTACAGTGATCGTTAAACTAACCAGAACGCAACGACTAACTGCTTTTCAATTCAAGGGGGAAGCGCTTGCAAGATGTGTATGTGTATGTATATGTATATATGTATGTATGTTTATATGAAAGAGGGTAGGGATGCGCACATAGCAAAGCGTTTATCCTAAATCACAAAACTGTCATAAATGTTTTATGACTTAATTTTTATTGTAGTTGCAACTCAATGAATTCGGAGAATAAATTAGAACAATTTTGTCTGCTTGAAAATTTTGAGAAGATATTAGGGAATAGAAGGAACTGGTTTAATTTTGTAGTAAAAAGTAGGGTTTAATGGCATAACAAAAGTGGCAAATATGTTTGCAATTAGTTGGGCAACTTTCTCTAAAGTTATTTTGCTTATAAGTGTTGAAGCGCAAAACACGCTTAGTAATTCATTAAAAACTTGAATTCCTCAGTCATTTGCACTTCATTGGAATTAGTATTCAGATGTGAGACTTTACGTTTCAGTGTAATTTTTTATATAGTCCCCAGATGTTTGAGTAATTTTGATGGAAAAGCATATTTTAATGTATTGTCACGAATCACAAACAAAAACAAGAAATCTTAATATGAATAAATTAACAGAAATTTCGTAGAAAACTTGCAAAGATTCAAGCTTTTACAGCAACAAGCCGTTTGGTTATTCATCAACAATAAAAACGCACATGAACAATGCAATATAACGCAGGCATTTGTTTCAACGCAGCCAAAAGAACAAAAGCAAATCTTGGAATACGTTTTGCTTGTTTTAGGAGAAACCAATTAAAAGTCATAGAAAGTAGGATAGAAGGCAACATTTGCAAAAGCTTGAGGACGGCAAGCCTTGAAATATCGCTCGAGATTGATGGATGGTTTCCTAATAATTTATAAGGCATTTTTCTTTTAATAATATTTGACAGCAACAAATTCAAATAAATCCAATTTTTGCAGAAAATTGCGTTTATTCAAATGAGTTGCATCAGCGCTAGGATTGAAAAAATGTATGGATTTCGGATCAAAAAATATTCAGAAGCTTTGAATCGAAATATTTACTATAGACAATCGATTTACACCCAAAGCAACATTTCACCAACTTTTTTTTGACCAACAGTTGGTGACAACTTGTTCGGGCATAATTTTCTGAAATTTCAGTTTTCTCTGCTAGTCCATTCATTTATTCAACTCTCGCACTGTTCCATATGTACGCTCCGCAATTCGCATGGAATTCAAATCACTCGACGACGAATTCCATGCTCGTTCGAATTGTGCATTTGAGCGCTGTATTCCAATGGTAGCAGCGCTGCCGCACTCGCTCCACCTTCAACTCACTTTTAGCGAAAACGTTACTGGCTCCGCATCGTTGCCCGCAATCCACTCCTCGGCCGTTTGACCCGCCTCCTCGGCCAGTGTGTCGGGGTAGAGATCTTCTTGGAAGAGATCCGATTTGCGCGGCACCGTCATCGAAATGACCTGGCACAGACCGTTGTTATTGAGGCGATAGAATTTGGCGATTTCGCAGGTTGTGACATCACAGCCACGCTTTGGCATCATGCCAATACCACGCTGCGGGTCTGGCGTTTGAAATGTGTTAATGTAGTGGACGAATGGCGGTTCGGGCGTGATCTGTGCAACAAATTCAAAGTTGTAATGGCAACATTGTTACTCATATTCAAAGTTGCGAATCGCTAATTACCTCAAAGTACCGTATCACCGAATCGCCTTTACCGCACAGGTAAATTAAATTCGTGTCGGCATCGTACAGCGGGAACATCACACCGTTCGACGTATCCAACTCGACCATGACGATGGGCTCGTTGAGCGCATCGGGCGCGCGCAGCGAGTACTGACGCTCCGACGAGCGATTGAAGCCGGTGGTAAAGATGAGTCCGTGACGCAGGAAGAGCGCTCGCGTCGCCTTCGAGCCCTCATGACAAATGGCTTCGCTCTCGACTTCGCCGTTGCGCGGATCGTATATGCGAATCTTTTTGTCCTTGCACGTCGTCACCAGCTTCGAGCCGTCCCAATTGAAGCAGGCGCTGTACACAATGTCCGGATGTGAGTCGATGTGCACGAGTATCTCGCCGGTGCCCACATTCCAGATGACCACCTGTGCGCCAATTTAATAGCCAATTAAAACAATACAAACACCAACAGCAACAATCACTTACTTGATTGTCGGAGCCCGCTGTCAGCAACACATTCAGCGCCGACGGATGCCACAGCACCAGGCCGACGCGTCGCTGATGGAACACCAAATCGACGACGGGTTCGGTGAGTGTGCGCGACAGGCCGCCGTCGGGAATTTGCCACACTTTGACCACACAATCCTCCGAGCCGGAAGCAATGACATTGTCGTTGTGCGGACACCACGCAATATCCAAAACTGGACCCTTGTGGCCACCCACCAGCGGATGGTCGGCTGCAATGCGGCCCACCTGTGCAACAAACGAGAAGAGAGAGTATAGAATTAGAATTAGAGTGGCAAATTTAAGAGATCAAACATGCTATTTCGACAGGCAAGTGCCAAATTAATGACACGTAAGCAGCGGCACACCAGCGCCCATCCATCACCGTTGCCCACAACAGCACCAACGCTGTCACCGCTCACCGTCACCGCTGCCGTCACTGCCATCGTAGGCGTCGTCGACGTCAACCTCATTTCCCAATTTCGCTGTCCATATCTTTATTTTTGTTTTGTTATAATTTTTTATGTTCTTTTTATGCACGTTTGCTGCTGGCTTATTTTTCATGCCTCTTTGCATTTCCATTTCTTTCATATTTTTCCGAAAATTATAAATGACACATTTGTACCCGCCAATCGTTGAGCGCATTTCGCATGCGACATTTAACTCGACTCGGAGGGGGTGTGCAGGGAACGAATGGGTGACGCTGGGGCGACGGATACGCCGTCAGCGAGCGTCGTAAATAATCGCAACATGGCGTGGAGATGCGTGAAGCAGGTGGCGCATTAAAAGTGATTCGGAATGCCACCAAAACACTGAAACACCTGACAACACGCCATCAATCTGCACTGCGCTGAATGGTGACACTCAATACGCACAACTAGCTGTCGTTTTGCTTTTCGCAATAGAAATGCTGCCGCAATCTGTAAGATGGGTCAGACATGGTTGTACGTTTGAGATCTGGAAGATGAGAGCACTGCACAGTGATTCGTGCCAAAGATAAAATTAAAAAAATTTAGTCTCAGAATTGAACGATTTTGATGTCGTTTGAAAGGTAAAACTCCAACTAAGAAAACCCCAAAAAATCTGTGCAAAAAAATTAATTAATGTCTGTGGAAAAGCGGCTCAAAGTTGAAACTTTTTTCACATATTTTCTTATCTTTAGTCTATTGAGTAAAAAAAATTGTAAAAATACATGATTACCAAGAATTTGCTAAAACTTTCAATATAGATTAAGAAATGATGTGGCCATTTTCGCTTTTAATGTTTTGTCAAAATGTGCAAAGCTGAGGCTTTTACTTCACTTTTAATTTAAAATATTTTTCTAATTTCAAAATCTGAAAATTTGCAAAACTTAGAGGAAAATATCTAAAAAGTATGTGAAAGTATGTTCCTGGACTTTTTTATTTTAAGAAGCATTCTTTCTTTGTCGGATAATGCAATTACATTCTCCGATATCTTCCGATCTCAGCACCTATTTTTCTACAACCAATTTTTTTTTCATCCCTAAAGTATGCAATGGTTGGTTGGTTGGTTGGTTCAAGTGGCGATGTTCCAACATCCAATTAGCGCGTTGGCGCCGTTTTGATACCACTATTCCCGGTAGAGACCCTGAGGTATATTGTCTGGTGTCATCTGGACTTATATGTATCTATCCATACATATACTTATATCCAGTCCGAGAGGTTAATGAAAGAGAGTAGTGAGCTTACGCTGCACTTTGCTATCTCTTCGAAAGTCTGAAATGTCGGTTTTCCCAGCGTTTTCCATTTCCTTCTTGCTAAGGCCGGGCAGGCGCAGAGGAAATGGTGGACGGTTTCCTTCTCATCCGGGTTTTCACAGCTGTGACAGCTGGTGTTGTATGGAATCCCCATCTTTGCCGCGTGCTCTCCAATGGGCCAGTGGCCAGTGATGACTGCCGTCAGTCTTGCCACATCCCGTCGGCCTTTGTTCAAGAGCTCCGCGGTCCTGCGTTTGTCGTATGTTGGCCACAGTGATCTGCTGATTTTATAGGATTCCGTCCTCTGCCATCTAGTGTTGGCTTTGGCAAGGAAGTCCTTCGAGACCTCGCCCTTGATAGAGCCCAGTGGGGCGTGAACCGTCAGCGCCAAGTTCTCATCAAGAGCGGAGCCTTTTCGAGCCAGCTCATCGGCCCTTTCGTTCCCGTCAATGTTATTGTGCCCTGGCACCCATATCAGGGTAACTCTGAACCTCTGAGCTAGCTCAATCAGGAGCTTCCTGCATTCCCGCACTAGTTTTGACGATAGAATCGACGATTCCAGTGCCTTGACCGTGGATAGGCTGTCGGAAAGTATTGTAATGTGGCTTTTGTAGGATGTGTCCATCAATGCCATCCTACACGCTTCCCTAATAGCGAGCACTTCCGCCTGGAAAACGCTTGCCGTATTGGGGAGGCGGAAAGACACGTTTAAGTGTGCAATCAGCATGAAAACTTCTAAAACATCTAAACATCTACTTTTCTACAAAGTTTATTTTTTTCACCCCTAAAAGTATGCAATCAGCATGAAAAATTGAAAAATTTGCATAAGTGCAATTTCAAATTCAATTTCAAAAGTGTCTTAACACCTATTTTTCTACAAAAATTTCTTTTTTCATCCCTAAAAGTATGCAATCAGCATGAAAAATTGAAAAATTTGCATAAATGCAATTTCAAATTCAATTTGAAAAGTGGTCTAAACAACTATTTTTCTACAATATGTATTTTTTTATCCCTAAAAGAAGGCAATCAGCATGAAAACTTCTAAGATGTCTAAGATGCATAAATACAATTTCAAATTCAATTTGAAAAGTGGTCAAAACATCTATTTTTCTACAATATGTATTTTTTCATCCCTAAAAGTATGCAATCAGCATGAAAACTTCTAAAACATCTAAACACCTATTTTTCTACAAAATTTCTTTTTTCATCCCTAAAAGTATGCAATCAGCATGAAAAATTGAAAAATTTGCATAAATGCAATTTCAAATTCAATTTGAAAAGTGGTCTAAACATCTATTTTTCTACAATATGTATTTTTTCATCCCTAAAAGTATGCAATCAGCATGAAAAATTGAAAAATTTGCATAAATTCAATTTCAAATTCAATTTGAAAAGTGGTCTAACCAACTATTTTTCTACAATATATTTTTTTTCGTCCCTAAAAGTATGCAATCAGCATGAAATGAAAAAAATGCATAAATACAAAACATACATCTATTATTATCATTTTTATAACAAAACTAAGGGGTTCTCATACAATTTCTCTCACTTTTCGTAATTATCAATGTTGATAAAACTGATTAAATGTAAAATCTGGAAAATCTACCCAATACACTTGTTGCTATAACTTTCCAAAAATGACGAAATTTGCAAATTTAAGTCTCAGCCATTGCCAAACTACAAAAGTTTTAGAAAAACAAAATGAAGATTTTACTTCAGCAGACCATGTGTAACTAGTGTACCAAATTTTATGAAGAACGGACCACTCCTTCTAATTTTGTCCCGGGGTTGTATGGAGTCGAATCACTGTGCACAGGAGAGAAAATCACGCATCATCAGATGTTGCTGAGGCTTCACTATATCACCTAAACCGTCAGAGAGAGGGTAATCCAGAATAATGCTTTCATTAAAATAAGGTCCATGTATAAAGAAATGGGAAGTTAACATTCAGCGGCTACACTGGCTGGGCCATGTCTGCTGTATCAACGATAAAGTAGTTAAAGGTCCAAGGCAAAGAAGGTGACCATGTCTCCGGTGTTGGAACCAAGTTAAGGACGCCCTATCATCTTTTAAAGTGCCCAACTGGAGAAGCTAAGTAAAAGAAGCCCAAAATATTCTACGCTTCTGATCTAATTACATAACAAATAATTATTCAAGTACGAATTTCCTAATAATTTCCATTCGATTCGATTTGGTGTGCTCATCTTTTTTTGAACTTGCACTGTTTACACTGCACGCCTATCATATTTTATTAAATTAATTTTAATTATTTTTGCTCTCAAATTATTAATAGAAAATTTTTGTGGTATCTTTGCCCCGTCTTCACCACAGTTTGCGCGTTTCCAAATAAGGTTAAGGCTAAAGATTTTTCTAGCAGAATCGTAAAATGTCGAAATATAATTTCAATACACTTTTTGGCTAATATATTTAAAAAAATTCAATGTTCAAATATACAAACGCCTAAAGAACCATTTCGTTGGAGCGCTGTGGGCAGCGCAACAAATCAGTAATGAGAAGCGTGAAACGATTTTGGAGAGCAGCGAAAGAAAGCAACGCACACTGAATGCAAAATTATAAGAAATCAAGCGAGCACTTTTGGCCGCGTTGAGTGTGTGAAATTGTTGAAATTCACACACCAACCAACAACAATGCATGGAGGCCGTCTTTTGATACCTGCACTCATCGTGGCGCAGTGCGGCGACGTGCAGTGGTCAGTGGAACAGTTGGCCAGTTTACATGAAAGCGTCGACAGTCGCACTGTGGCAGCAGCCACAGTCGTCTATTTATAAAATTTCCATAATAGCATTTGCCAGAGAAATTTTTAATTCTCATGCCACATTGTGCGCGCCGCTCAATGTGTGTAATTTTTTCGAAAGTGATTTTTCATTTCGAATGAATATTTTCGCGCTAAAAATAGCGCGCACGTCTCTGCACGACTACGATAGATTTTTTGGCAATTGACCAATAATTGAGGTAACGCGCGCAAAAATTATTCAAACAAATGTGGCGAGTCTGCAGCACAAACACAACCAGACACGCGGCTGCGGCGGCGGTCTTCTTTACCCACCTACCGCCCCCTACCTAGCAAGGGGGCAGTAGCCACGGCAGCGGCGCAGGCGGCAGGGATCGCTTTAAATTTTTGAATTATGTCAACGGAACTTTTCCACAACACACTTTTCAAAGCAATCGAACAACAACAAAAACCAAATTGGCAACGACCAACTTTTCGTACGCATTGGAACTGTTGGGCCACGTTTGCAACAGGCCAATTTTTATGCATATTTCAATTTTATGGGGCGACAATGTGATAAATGCGGAAAGAAAACACAAAGAACATGCAAAACAACGCAACTTTTACTTGGACTTCCTTTTTGGTTAGCGTCAGTGCGTCAGTGTTGTCGAGCAAATCAAAGGAACCAAAAAACAGAAAAAAGAATATACAGTAACAAGAAAAAAGAACAAAACAAAACAAAAAACGCTCGATTGTCTGTCGGTGCACTAACAAATGGCTAGCGAGCGAGTGTGAAGTGTTATTTAAAAATAAAATGTTTAAATTTAGTTTCCCATCGTCAACAGCAGCAGCATCCTCATCATCCGCACCATCGCCCGACTGCCGGTCTGCCTGACTGCCTACCACTTGCCATCGACTCGAATGCGCGCCGCCGTTCGCTCAGACAAATGCCTGGCCGGGCCTTAGGATTCACGTATTTCGCAACTGTTGGCCAAATAAAGGCATTCGAGCTTCCCGCCCATCGCGGGCCTCGGCCGCAACCGACTAACGTTTCTCTGCGCACTATTGTTGCATTCGTAGGCCCACTCATACCCAACTCCCCGACAGTGATTCATCAGAACGCGCCGGTTGCATGTCGCCTGGCGCTGCAGGCACGTAATCGACGGCGTTCGTGCGTTGCTGCACGCGTCAGGGCGCTGCTCTATTCGAAATTGCATTTTGGCCATTCCATTCCGAATACGCTGGGCACGTCAAGTCATGCGCGCCCACCACCCCACCGTTACTCAGTTACTCACCTTATTGTGTGGCAGTACGATGAATGCTCCGCCGCCGGCCGACTCCACAATGATGGCCAAGAATTTCGGATTCACCGCACAGAATGTGGAGTCCCAACTGCTTTTCGAGACGCGTATGTTATCGTAGCATTGTTCACGTTTCAGTGCCTGACCATAGACGTGACGAAATTTCGAACTTCGTACAACGCGAAATGACATTTTCTTCTTTCGTTCACTCTCTTTTTCACTCCCCGACTGCTATTTTTGTGTTTACTGTTTACTGTTTACTGCTTTTCTGTACTTTTCGTTGGTTTTGGTGTTTCTTGACCAAAAACTGAACTTATGCTCTTTTTGCTACTAGGTTTTTAATTCGTCTTCGTCTTCTCCTTCTTCTTCTTCTTGGATTTTGTTGCTAGCAGTGAGAATGCTTTTGTGGGGGTTCTTCCAATTCTAACGGAAATGTTGGATTTGAATTTGTTTTCGTTGGTTAATGTTAGCCGTGTTGACTGTTGTTGTGATTGATGTTGTTGCTATGGTTGCTGAATTGTAATTGTTAGATATTGTTGTAGTTGTTGTTGCGATTGTTGTCTTGAATTTGTAAAGATTGATGGGTCAACGGAATTTCTTCCTTCGCTCGCACGAATTTCGCTCTACGAGTTGAATCTGTCAATGAAATAGGAAAAAGAGAAGTGCGCACACGTCATTTTCGAACTGATTTTAATCAATTTCAATTGCAAATTTCTTTCGTAGTATTGAAAAATTACTTGCACAAATTTCTATCTATACGTTTTTGTATTTTTTCATTTGTATATAAATTTTAGTATTCTTAAGTATTAATTATTCACATTTTTGTCTATTTTTTTCAACATTTGTAATATTTTTAACATTTGTAGCATTTTTAATATTTTCCCCTACTTTTGTATTATAAATAGTTTTTATTATTTTGGTATATTTTTATTAGTTTCCTTTATTTTCTATTATTTATCTTAATTTTTATTACTAATTTGTTACATTTTCAGTTCTTTTCTGCATTATAAATATTTGTTTATATTTTTATATTTTTTTATTTAATATTTTCCCCTATTTTTGTATTATAAATTATTTTTTTGGTATATTTTAATTAGTTTCCTTGATTTTGTATTATTTATCTTGATTTGTATTATTAATTTGTTACATTTTTAATATTTTTTTCTTATTTTAGTATATCTTAATCATTTGTCTTAATTGTTGTTATTATTTTTATAATTTTCTACATTTTTTATTTTTTAACAATTTTAATATTATTTCGTATTTTTATGTTATTTATGTGCATATATTTTTTATTATTTTGTTATATTTTAATTATTTGTCTAAATTGGTTAATTTTTATTTCTCTACAATTTATTTTTTTTATCAGGTGTACAACTTTGCTTCCGCCGTTTTCCGATAGGTGGCTGTACCGGCTGAGGCTGGTTGAAATACATAGATGGTAATGCCTTTAAAGTGAGTGTGGACAGTGCCTAACGAATTGTCATCGCCGTTTCAGTGACAGTTGTTCTTGTTTTCGTATTATTCACGCTCGAAAATGTCCGTTTATGTGCCCAATTCTCGCCATTTGCGGGAAGTTTTACTTTTCTGTTACAATTCGAAAAAAAATGCAGCTGAAGCGCATCGAATGCTCTCAGAAACTTACGGTGATGCTGCTCTGAGTGAAAGAACGTGTCGGGAGTGGTTTCAACGTTTTAAAAATGGTGATTTCGATGTCGAAGACAAACATGGTGGTGGCCACTTTTGCGGCCTCACGTCGCAAAAGTGGTCAAAAAGTACCTGGAAACGCTGAAATGGGAAGTCTTGCCCCACCCGCCGTATTCCCCAGATGTCGCCCCTTCTGACTTCCACCTATTCCGTTCGATGGCACACGGCCTGGCAGATCAACATTTTCAATCCTTCGAAGAATTGGAAAAATGGATTGCTTCATGGATAGCGTCAAAAGAGGACTCCTTTTTTCGAGCCGGGATCCGAAAATTGCCGGAAAGATGGGAGAAAGTTGTCGCTAGCGACGGACAATACTTCGAATAATACATCTGTAAGCACTGTTTCGCAATAAAGCTTTCAATTTTGGAAAAAAACGGCGGAAGCAAAGTTGTACACCTGATATATTATATATTTTTTTATCTATTATATAAAATATTGAAATTGAATATTTTCCACTATTTTTATATAAGTTTTAAATAAATTTTTTATTATTTTGGTTATTTATTTATATTTACTGTTATTGTTTCTTGTTATTTGCCAACATTTTTATAGTTATTTTTTTGCTTATTAATTTTACATTTTTAATATTTTTTTTACTAATTTTCTAAGTTTATATATCTTTATATATTTTTTGTGTAAATTTGTTTTTGTACAATATTCAAACTTCCATCATCTTTTTTTCTATACTTGTTTAAATTGGGGTATTTGTTTAGTTTTCATTGACAAACGTATTTTTCTGATATTTCGGCAACGAAAACTTATCGGTCTTCAGGTATTGTATGATTCTGTTTGCATTGCTTTAAACGATAAAATCAAAAAACTAACGAATAGTTTCAATGGAATAAGAAAAAGGTTAAGCTTACTGATATTAGATACTAACGGAGTATAAAAGAAGGCTTTAAGAATTGATAGATCTTTTTGTGAAATAAAATTTATATATCTTTACGTGAAATAATCCATACTGACAGTTTATTGAGATTGAAAGAGAAAACAAGAAACCTTGCTTGTACCAGAGGGTATTGTGGAAAATCGAATAAGCCGAGACCTTTTCAACATTGAATTTGATGAGATAGATAGATGATAGATAGATAGATAGATAGATAGATAGATAGATAGATAGATAGATGGATAGATGGATAGATAGATAGATAACGTCAAATTCAATGGCCTAATTTATTATCTATTTTTATCGCAACCTTTTATGTTATTTTTTACTGTAATGTGATTTGACGTTATTAATTTAGCATTTAGCGAGCATTAGGAGACCGGTCTTTCAGTTTTGAAAATGATAACCCAGCTTGACTCAAATCAAATTCTCGACCTATTCAACTACAAAAGTGGCATTACTTTACCAAAACAATTGCAAAAAATAAAGAATAAAAATAAATAAATAAAATGAGTCACTGCCCTTCATCGCTGAGTCTATAAAGATCACTCATTGTTGTTTGAAATCGATTTACTATTTTTTTTAATGACTTTCTCATTGGTTGACTCACACAGTTTTGTGAATTTTCCCGCCAATTATAGAAAATGAAACTACAAAAAGCACGCCTCATTAAATCTTTTTAAATTCATAGCCAGCTTTTAGTTTCCAAACACTTCGGAAAAAAGAAAAAAAAACAAGAAAACAATGCAGAACATCTATCGATCCACACCTCGGCTGATAAGATAGACTTGTGAAAATTGGTTTTGGTGCGATTACAGCGGCGTAAGCAAAAAATTTGACAGCAACTTCAGCAAATACGAACGACCTCAATATGCGTTTGGAGCATACAAAACCCAGGAACGTAAATAAAATAAAATAAAATAAAAAGCGCAATGCACAAATTGTTTAGGCCAACAGAAACATTTCGCTCCAAAAAATGCTGACTTGGCCTCTCCGGCCGTTGCTGACCGTTGGGCGCCGAGTATGGAATTTTACATGCGTTATTAGCGCCAGTGACGAAAACAACTACAACAACAGAAACAAAAATGCAAAACAACCGCAAAGCCGCTGTACGCAGTAGTGGCAAAAAAGAGGAAGCAACCATACGATGTCAAAAACAAAACTCCAACGCAACCGCAGGGCGCACAGCACTGTCGCGCGCTACTGGATAATGTTCGCGCTTAGATAGCGCACAGCGAATGCTGATTAGCGCGAATCACTTTTATTTATTTGCTTTTAATATTTATTGACTTTACGCATTTGCAAGAAGACACAAACAAACAAAGAGCCAACGATATGAACAAAGAAACAGCGGAGCACGCAAAATTGTTGAATCATGGAAAACAGGTTAAAGCGGCTAAAGTGGGTTAAAGTGTGGTCGTCGAAACGTTTGCGGAGTAATACAATTTATACAAAAAACTTAACAAAATGTAATAAATAAACAAATTGATAAATCTGTATGTATGCAAGTTCACCTTATTTGAATATTTTCGGTGAGGTTGCTATATTTAGCGCATTTCTTCGGCGTTGGCTCTTTCCACACACACACACACGAAAACACACTACTGAGCGCAATTTCTCGATTGAAGGTCAAACTTTTTCAATATAAACACAATTTGGAAGTGTTGAAAATGTTAGGCAGCCAACAAGCCAGCCAGAAAAAAGTCATATTAATAGAAATTAAATCATCATAAATATTCAAACAGCCAACAGATATTTTGTGTATTTTGTGTTGGTATTTTTGTGTATTTTGTTTGATAGTTTTATTAGAGGCATTTACGATGTGTGGCAATGGCCCAATGGAGGAGGAAGTTTGCCCATAAAACTAACAACAAAAGTTTTCATGGAAAAATTTAAGTGTTTAAAGTTAAATACCCTGAGTCGTATCGAAACCAAAAAAAACTTTAGTTGATTTAGTAGGTAGACAGGATTTCATTATGGGAGGAGCCGATTTTTAAAGCCAATGCTTTTTGAAATCTTATTTTGTGCAACAAATTTTTGTAAAACACCGAGATTTGAATGGGATTTGAACCCCAAAGCCTCACCATACATGCGCCTGCTTCAGTATGAGACACACTTAGGGCCATTAATGGTCCCTTGTGATACCACAAATTCCATTCTTTCAAATATGTTTTCAGCACTGTTTTTTCAAAATGATTTAAAACAAGCATTGACCTTGAAACATTTTTGTTTGTTTGATCCGAAGGACAAAGCTGATTTAGAAACTAACTTAGCTTTGACGTTTTGTTCCAATCAAATAAAACAGTTGTATAATGAAAAATATATTCATTGGTTCAGGATTTTGATTTTGATAGTTTTACAAATACATATGTAAAAGTATACAAAATTTATAAAATAGATACGACAGTTCAGCTTAAAAATATGAGAAAAAAAACGTTGTATCGGAAACAAAGTTCAAACTAATGTTCCCATTCTAATGCTTCTTACAACTTTTTAGCATACAACTTCACACATTTTGACTAATCACTAACATAATTTATTTCTTGCTTATTTCTTCTGCCAGAGCAAACCGTGAATACCGCTAATTAATTCTTTTTGCAGTACTTTAGAATATTTTTGCAATTTCCATTGAACAGTGCGCACACAGTGGGCTGAAAGACGTCCACCTGCCGCCGATGATGGCATTTCCGTGCGCGTTTTTCGCAAAGAACACATTGCCAACAACACTTTTCAAAGCAACTTATACATATTTCGAAAATATTCAAGTTATTTTCATAAGCATTTCAGCATTGCAAGGGAAATACTTTAGGCAAATTATGAATTGATTTTCTATTTACTACATAAATGCTCTTAGAGCTATGAGTTTTGTGCGAGCGAAATTTAGTTATAAATTGTCTTAAGCACTTTCACACTTACCGAAATCGCTTTCATACTTTTGTAATTAAAACTTGAAAGGGTGTGACATATTGTATCAGCGCTATCGAGTGCACTCACACTACACAGGCACAATGGATACAAACAAGGCAACCTCACAGGTCATCTGGGAATACTAAACCAAATAGAGAATACTCTCTATAAAGCAGCTTGTCTTGACATCATAGAACCCCAACTAAATCACGTGAAGAAGTACACAATAAACTTCCCGACTAGGGGGATGTGGGACAACAATCCAGCATGGTTAAACGATGACTCACAAAAATGGTACACCGATGGCTCCAAAACCTCTGCTGGTGTAGGAGCTGGCATAGTGGGACCAACAGTCCACACATTCTTTTCATTAAGCAACGACACGTCCATATTTCAAGCCGAACTCTTTGCAATAATAAAGACAGTTCGGATCATCACCAAAGGCAACCCCAAAAGAAAAAAAATTACAATACTCTCGGACAGCCTTTCAGTTTTAAAAGCTCTGGACAGCTACTCTTTCTCATCGAAAACCCTCTTGGATTGCCACAAGGAGCTCAACGACCTAGGTACACAAAACCGTGTAGTTTTGGTTTGGATACCGGGGCATGAGGGCCATGAAGGCAATGAAATGGCGGACGCATAAGCCAAAAAGGGAGCAGAGAGCCCATTCATAGGGTCAGCCCCGATGTTCGGGTTTAGCAAAAAAGACCTGAAACAGGATGTGATACCACATATTTAAACCGTTTTTGAACTGTGTATGCAACACTGTCTTTTCCCAACATATGTTACAGCACACATTTCAAGCGGATGGGGAAAGGGAGGGGAGGGGACCTACAGTTTAACGCTGAATCCGAACGGAGATTGGCAGTTTCTTCGTTCACACTCGGAGGTTTTGCCATTGCCTCCAAAGAGCGCACTTCTGCGATTCATGTATGTAATTGTCATTCCCTTCATGTGGATAGCGATAGAAGTAGACGAGTTTTTCACCAGCCCGAGCCAGGAATCGAACCTGGAGCCTCGGTATGAGAAGCCAGCTCGCCACCCGCAGGCCTATCGAGGCCGAATTACTGTCAGGGAACTCCTTGGTGTTTCCCAGATCATTTCCCGATATTTTTTTCGTCTGAATCAGTTCCGTTCTCAATATACGCTTTCTTGTGTGTAAAAGGAAGGGACATTCAGTCATAATGTGCACTGATGTTTCTTCATCTTCCATGCAGAATCTACATAGTTCGCTATCTGTAATTCCCAGACGCGTATGCATATTTAGCAGACAGAGTCCGCACAAGATACTTGTCATGAACTTAAAAGCTCTTTTCTGCTTAGGTCCAGAAGGTACTTGGATTTGGGTACCGAATAAACCGTAAAGAATAGCTTGGAACAGGGTCGTGTTGGACCATTTATGTTTAGGTTAGGTTGAAGTGACAGTCTAATGCATTAAAGCACAATGCGATACCACAATTTTGGGACTTTCCCAAACTGCCGCTTTGGGAACCACGAGGATTTCATTTGAATCTGGCTATGCTTTTGATACAATAATGGAGATAGCTCGGCTAGGCTGATAAAGAATGTTGTACCAAGAAACTTTAGCCTATTTCTGCAAAAGGAAGTGTATTGGAACATGAGGTGGTCGATCTCCACCTCATGTGCCAATACAGAGTCTTCATCAGACTCTAAACAGCAACCACGCCAAAAGTCGGTAATGAAACTATAGTGCTGATCCATTAAAATTCACAAGTCACAAACCAACTGTGACAAGAATGACTTGGCTTGCGCGGCAATAGTTGAAATTTCGGATCTACTCTCCTTCATCAAGAGATCGAACTGGTTTGGCCCAGACTGAGAGCCATTGGTTAGCTCCAGAACCTTCCAAGAAGGGATTCACAATGCGGCCTTTGGGTCACATACGCCCTTCCCTACCTAACCTAACCTAATCAACTGTATCTCTTTGGGTCACATTAGAACTATACAAACAGTGGACTCGCAAGTTGGGCTTTGGGTGTTCAAAACCTCTCAAATATTCGTTTGTTACAAAAATGTTGGGCGAGAAATATGGTTTCAAATGGTATTCACTTCAAAAGTTGTGTACGAAACCTCCCACTGTATACGCCGCACAATAAGACTGAAGGGATATAAAACTGGTTAAGATTGGTAATAGATCTGTGGTCAGAAACGATTCAGTAATAGTCGACTTAAGAAAGAATGCTGAAATTTCCTTTAGAGTGTAACACTTGTTAGCTTTAACTTGTATGGCTTTTGACCACAGATATACTCCAAGTCTTGTGGTGCCTCTCACGGCAAAAATTTAACGGCAAAAACAAACTATCAAAACTTTTCCTTTTAGCATTTTTGGCTCAGCAAGCACAAACGCTCGCATATCCACTTGTTTTTTATTTGCATGAATTAAACTTTGTACAACAACTTTGTCTACAACAATCTCCAAACATTTTAATTTGGTTTTTATAAATTAATCATTACATCGGTGAATCAATGTTAATACTACAACAACAGCTGCCGAGTATGAGCCAATATCGGGCTTTACGCTTTCCATTATTTGTGCGGAAGTTGATAACAATCCAACGAAACATTGGCGGTTTCAAAGTCGCTTTGCTGCAAGTTGTTGCTTAGAAGTATTACACACACACACACACACACACACACACACACACACACACACACACACACACTTATATATATGTAGTCGCATAGTCGTGCATGCCTGTACAAATGTTTATCTGAGCGCCTGGGCATGAGAAGCCCTCGTCAGCGCTGCAATGGTAAACAAGATAAAATTCTCTGGCGCTGCTAGCGCTGGAATCGCATCGGCGTGTACTCGTTAGCGCAAATAACTGAAATTCACTTGGACATTGCATTCCAGTACTTTTATTGATAAGCAATGGAATTTTACATACAACTTTAAGGCCAGCGGTCATTATGCTAAACGAGCAGTTCACCCACACACACACGCACACAAAGCGATTAATTCTGCTCTTGAAAATGGTTGAGATTTTAGTGTCGAGCCAGTCAGGCGTCGAGTGCAAGAGTCAATGTGAGAGTAAAAGCTGGCAACTTTGAAGAAGTAGAGTAAAATAATTTGCCATGTGAACGGATCAAATAAAGCCATCATGGAGGCACTCGTATCGATTTGGTTGTGGCGGCCACAGCTCGCCGCCAATTTGCTTTGAATTTGTCTAATGAAGTCATAAATAAGGCGGTGAGCATCATAAATTCACGTTCTACACGCACAATTGCCAATAAGTAACGCGCCATGGCAAGTCAAAGGCAAAAAGTAAATAATTCAAGTTTAATTAGAGTCGCATTTGTGATTTACGGCGGCGACAGGGTGCAACGTAGAGAAAAAAAACGCAAACGGTGTTTTGCAAAGAAAATGCATTCAAAGTTGCACTATTTTGTCGAACAAGCCAGAGAGAGAGCTCGCGAAAAAATGAGTGCCAGCAGTTTCTGTGAATAGTGCAAATTGACTGGTGGGCAGCGCACAACTTTGATGTTGCTCCGCAATTTTTTGCCGCCATACGACTGCAAAACAGACATACGACAATGGCTGGTGACAGTAGTGGTCACTGGTCAGACAGCGAATAATGACACCGACCGCTTTGTGTCCGAGTCATGTGGCGACAATTGCAATGACACGAAAGTCAGCAATGACATCAGCAGCTTGGGAAAACGAATCACAAATCTTTGGAGAAACGCCCTACAAGAACGAAAGTTGAATGTATAAAACTTGAGGATCGAACGAACTCTTTGTGGTTAATGCTCTTGAAATTGTAAGAGCAAATCAACTACTAGTTTGACCCGATTGAAGAAAGGCACTCAAGAACTGTAGTTAGTGTAAATTAGTTAGTATAAACACCTGGGGACCATCTTATACCAGGTACAGATTGGGTATCCAGAGGTCTAGGAAGTATACTAAAATTGCTCATAGATACTAGACTCACTGTCAGTCTTTGAAGTCCAAGAAGGAGGCACAATAGATCTACAGGTCGCAGTGCATTATCCCCATCAATAATAGTAACAATAAGTTAGTATAAGACTCTAGGACCGATGGAACTACGTTTTTTTTTGGACGATGCCCTTGGAATCATAAAAGCAAATCAATCCAACTCGACTGGAGAAAAGCCCTTAAAAACCGTAGCTGAATGTATAAGATGCGAAGACCGATGACACAAATTCTTTGTGGGCAATGCCCTTGGAATCAAAAAGCAAATCAGCATTGTCTTCAGTTATGTCTTCTTCAAATGAATTTTGGGTATTGATTCGTCTATCATCCTCCGCTCGGTGACTGTTTTTAAACCGCGTAAATCACTAATGAACTTTGCCAAAATATAAAGAACCATCACTTGATTCATCAATTTAAACGTTTAAATGAAAGTTTCACGTTTAAAACAAAACTTTACATTATTTTCTTTATTCAATGCTTAGTTGCACCGATGCATCGATGGCACAAAATACTGTTACGTCAGACGCAGTAAATTCGCTTTTATTCGTCAAACATAATGACACTTGGACGGTACATCAGTGAAGCAAACTTCCAATAGATGGCCTTTAAATTTGATATGAGTAGCTTCCGCGGTGTAGTCTTGGCAATGATAAAACAGACAGGACAAATAATAATAAGAACTTTGAACCGTCCGGACTGACTGTTCGAAGTCCGGACCGTACGGACTTTGTTTGAAGCTCTAATATATACTGTTATAGATTAAACAGATAAGCGTCTGCAGACACTGTAAAACATCAAAGGAGACTTCTGAGCACATCATACTGCACTGCGATGCAGTATGTCGCAGTCGAAGGGTTACCTGGGCCAGGATTAGCTTGTTGAAGAGGACACTTAGTGGGTCTCGAGGATGTTTTCTGTCAGCACTCACGTTAAAAATTCGATATTTCAATGTCAGTAGTGGGGAGCACAATAGATCATTACTGGTCTCAGTGCATTGTAGGTGGATAGATAGATTAAGTGGCCACCTCCAGGCCATCACTTAGACCTTATGGCCCATTGTGTTACCACAGGGAGGGAGCTTCACCTTTTCACTTCCGAGCTTCACCTTTTCACTTCCGACAAATGAGAGCTTCTTGGAAGCTTTGATAAATTCCTAAATGTCACTCGGGGATGTCCTCTAGGTCTGCTAAGCAGAGGTATTTCACTCTGAATGTGCAGAGAAGGTGCTCAACGATTTCCTTACAGTCTTTGCCCCTGTAGCTTTTGCACAAGTCGTTGAACGGCAGACCCAGTCCGTAAGCATACAAACCAATAAGGCAGTGTCCAGTAATGATTTCCACGAAAACTCCTATGCGAGTTTGTTTAATAGGATCAATTCCCTGGATCTTATCTAATCAGCCTTGTCGTGATACATGTTGGTTCATTGAGCCATCTATTGTTTGCTCTTTGAAATAAAATGGTTTTCAGATTAAGTATACATGTGTAATTTCGGATATACTCTCCTTCATAAAGAGGTCGAACTGGTTTTCCTCGGACTGAGAGCCATTGGTTAGCTCCAGAACTTTCCAAGAAGGGATTGACAATGGGACATTTTGGCCTCCGAGTAGAAGTGCGGCCTCTGGGTCGCACACAGAGGGCACACACACTCACACCCTTCCCTCCTACATGTGGAGAGTGGTCTTCCCACTTCCTCCGTGACATTGATACTTTGTAGCTCAACACCTACTCTTGTCAGCTCGTTGGCTATACAATTTCTCTCTCTCTTACCTAGCAGCAGTGTCTTCTGCAATGCTCTGAAATCTAGTTAAGACTTTTGGAGCAGTAAAGGGCTGTTTTTGAATGGCGGTAAGCGCTCAGTATAGCTTTTAGTGCCGCCTGGCTGTCGGTGTAAATGGTGATCTCCCTGTGGTTGATAGTATTACGCTGCAGTGATCTGGTAATCTGAAACACAGTTGAAGGTTCTTATTTTGGCAGTATACACTGCTACCAACTCTGCACAAGGTAACCCTATTGTGGGCTTATTCTAGAAGATCTCGGTTCTCCCAGTTATCCCCTGAAGCGATATACGCACTGCAGAGTGATTTTGTTTGAGATTTCGGAATTGTGTTGTAAATTTTCGAGATTTTTAATGGAAATTTATTGACCTTGGAAGCTTGTCCCATATCGGTTCTCCACCATAATAGAATCGCATTGAGTCTAGCCGCAGATCGACTCTCCACAGAATAACCCTCAATAACATCTGTCTATCTTTTTTGTATTATTCCTTGTTCACTCCTCTCTGGAGCATAGGGCCTCAACAAAACGCTTCCATCGTACACGATTCGGGGCTGTTGTTTTCGCTCCGTCCCATGTTGTGTTGACAGCATTTAGTTCGCGCAGGGCGACCTTCTCCAGGTGTTTTTAGTCGACCGCGACTTGTACCCCCTCGCGGGTTCCAGTCCAGTGCCATTCTCGTGATGCTGTCGGGTGGTTTTCTTAGCGTATGACCTATCCATTTCCATTTTCTGCTCTTTATTTGCCTCAGAATGGGTTCCTCATTGGTAATCTTCCACAGCGCGTTGTTGCTGATTCTGTTGGGGCAGAATATTCTGCATATGATTCGCAGGCATTTTTTGACGAAAGTTTGTAACCTCTGAGTGATAGCCATGTTTCGCGAACGTACAACAATGTCTGTCTATCTATAGCTACAAAAACATTTTGACAGTTGGATATGATCATCTGAGAAGAAGAGTTTTGGAAACGATAACATCAACAAGCGGCAACTTATCGGCAACATTTCGTTAATTCGTAGACACTATACAACTATTCAGACAGACAATTGAGCGTGTAGACTGCACGTTGCAATGTTGCGGCGACTGCATTGAACTTGTGAGGCCGCGTTTCATACGCAATGTTACAATTTGTGTTGTTATTGTTATTCTCGTTGACAATGTCAATGCTGTGTTAATAACTTCATTGGTTAGGCGCATTAAAGCGAGTTGTAAGGCGGCAAGTTGCACTACAATGCAGCACAATGGACGCTGGACAACGCACTGACGACGACAACGACAAAAACAACGTCGATGTCTGCGACGATAAGAAAGTGCAACACTTTTGCTAAATGCTTTTTACTGTTGCATGCGACCAGCTACTCTTGACTACGCTGAATAAGATTGTTGTTTTTTTTGTTGTTGGAGTTGATGGCGATGACACATTCGTGTGCAGCATAAAAACAGTGTGTCTGCATGTGGTTTTTGTTGCTGTTATCGGTGTGGTTTATAGTCATCCAGTATGCAGTGTCTGGTGTTGGAAAAAATGTAAATTCCTCATATTGTTTTTGTACTTAACTGTCTGCAATCGCCATTGCCATGCACACACAACACAATCAAAGCGAAGAAACTGCTAATTGTAAGCAACAGGTGGCATTGCAATGCGATAATGGTTTAGGGCGCGCAGGGGCTGAAGGGTCTTGGAACAACAGGATTCAAATGAGTAAATATTTCTTCAATATGAAATTAAACAAGTGCACATTGTTGTGGCATTAATGTGTTCGATTGGCATTCCAATTCTTTGTTTACTTGGTTATTGGAAAATGTTGCAGCTGCACACTGGCTGCTAATAGAAAAACTCAAACCAATGGGACATTTTTGGGTCTTTAGAAACATTTTTATTTAAATAAAATTTGCTAATTTTAATTAATTTGTCTATTTTGTTAGCAATCCACAAATAATATTTTATATATATTTGCACATGTGTCGAAAGTTTAACTAAAACTTGCCAACAGTTGCAGGTGCTTTCCATCGAATGCCCCAACAACAACGTTGATAAGATTATAGGAAAATGGGTATCGAGCTGTCGTCATCATGAATCAACAATCACTCCAAGTGCTGACTGGTGTGTGACGCGTATCTGCTGCTGAAATTGTTAGCCAAGCAACCAGGCAGCTAACTAACAAATCCAACCACATTTCAATTCAAACCAAATATCGAGTGCCTGCTTGTTGCTATAAATATCAACGACCTTTTACAGTTAGGACTGAAAACAGAAAAACTTCGCACCGTGCTCGGCATGGCAATGTTCTTATCACTGCTGACACATGCGGCACAAAACAAAAAAAGTTGTATTTAAAACAAAAACAAATAAGCCATCATAATAAATAATGCAAGAAACGTTCTCATCACACAATGGCAAGAAAAACATATTGAAAAAATTTTACGCTACTCCTGACGTGCGCCGATGATGATGATGTCATTCAATTGGGTTGCGATGACTTCTCCCATACGCAGACCGAGCAGATTATGATTATGAAAAACCATAAAAGTATAACGCGAAATTGTGCAAACCAATTGTATTGATTTCCTTAAGATAATTGAAATCTTTACTTTACAGAGATTAACTTTTTATTCATAGATTATTATTTGTAGGTGGATTTAAAACTTTGGTGGTGACTAATGAAAACTTCGGGGCACTTTCTTCATATTTCATGGAGTTTCAGTTTTTGGCAACACAAACAAATATTTCAATAAATTATTTGCTGGTGATGCGGAAGTGCAGCGCTTGTGACGCGTATGAGTTGTGATCTTAATTGTCTGTGAACTGTGGAGGGATTCAATGCAAAACTGTTTCCCACAGCACATCGGCAATCAAAACCTAACGTGTCATAGCCATTATATACACTTGGAAAAAAAATCGCTCGAAATTTAATCCAACACAAATCTATAAAAAAAAGTTACGTACAAACAGAGATTTTTTAAACATGGTTTTGGGTCGCTGGCCCCGAAAATAAACGAAAATGTTTATCAT
This sequence comes from Melieria omissa, assembly GCA_963971225.1. Classification (NCBI taxonomy): domain Eukaryota; kingdom Metazoa; phylum Arthropoda; class Insecta; order Diptera; family Ulidiidae; genus Melieria; species Melieria omissa. The sequence goes on from OZ020269.1 coordinate 12,587,453, forward strand.
TTTCGAAAAACTTTTTTAATTATGCGAAAATATCTTGGAAACGAATCATTCAATTAACAAAAGTGACCCACTGTCCAGAAGCATTACCTTCTTCATTCCAACGATATAAGCGCTGCCAAAATCAGATAAGACTTGGTTGAGCTACTGAAGGTTGCAGATGAACAGGTTTGAATTTTTCGAAAATTTTACAAAAATACAAATTTTTTTTAAGGATAAACATTTAAAATAAAAATATGTATTTCCTATATCTACGATGGAAGCCAAACTTTTTGTGAAAATTTTAAACCTAAGATCTAATATTAAATACAGTCGTGTCTGGGTATGTATATAACAGTATAACAGCCGTGCCGTATGTTCAGCGTACTCCAGTCTAGAGAAGGAAGCGAGCAAAGTTGGTCTTGCGGTGAACGAGGGCAAGACAAAGTACCTCCTGTCAACACACAAAAGAGTCTTCGCGTCTTGGACAACACGTCACTGTTGGCAGCCGTAATTTTGAAGTGGTAAAGGACTTTGTCTATCTTGGTACCAGCATCAACACCAACAATGACGTCAGCCTGGAGATCAAGCGGAGAATAACTCTTGCCAACAGGTGCTACTTTGGGCTCAGTAGGCAGATGAGAAGTAGGGCCCTCTCTCGACGAACAAAACTTACGCTCTACAAGGCACTTATCAGCCCCGTCCTCTTATATGGTGCAGAGTCCTGGACGTTGTCGACCACCGATGAACGTGCCTTGAAAGCATTCGAGAGAAAGATACTCCGCAAAGACTTCGGTCCGCTCCGCGTGGGTGATGAGTACCGTATACGATGGAACAACGAGCTGTACGAGCTATACAGGGACATGGACATAGTCAAGCGCATAAAAATACAGCGGTTGCGCTGGCTTGGCCATGTTGCCCGTATGCCTGAAGATGCTCCGGCGAGGCGAGTCTATGAGACGATACCCTCAGGTGGACGCCGCGGAAGAGGACGTCCTCATCTACGTTGGAAAGACCAAGTGTCGCAGAACCTGTCGGCGCTTGGAATATCCAACTGGCGTCAGCAAGCACAGGACAGAACCGGCTGGCGCGCTCTTTTGGATTCGGCCAAGACCGATAAACGGTTGTAGCGCCAGCTAAGTAAGTAAGTATATCCAGACACCACTGTATTTATTAAATATTAAGAATGAAAATGCTAAAAAGCTTTAAATAAAAACACATTTTAAACCTAATCCGTCTGATTTTAAAATAAAAGTTTTTCTTAACAAAAAGTACTGACTTGAGGTGTAGAAGCAATGATGGGAAGATAATCTGCTTGGGGTGGAAGGATTGCAATTTACACAAAATTTTGAGGGTGTACGGACAAAACTGACCTCGGATTCGGTTTCAGCGCACCGAAATACATAAGGATAGGTGGGTCTAGTCAAATGTACAGACCACTTTTTTTTTTGTGTGCCGGTGTTACTAACTCTTTCAGATAAACTGTTGATGAGTTTTTTAATTACAAATCAAAATATCCAAATATTGGCGGCTAATAAAAGTGGCGTGTAATGTGATATACCATCGGCGTGTAATGTGATATACCCGGAAAAACGTTATTTAACAGACCTATTAGTTTCAAACTTGGTGAAAATACTCCAAATCACAAATAATTAAAGACGTGTTTCTTATTTTTTTTTGGAAAATAACACTGACGGGGTAAACCAATGGTTAAACATTTTTATCGAGATACATGATTTCATGGATTTTTTAAAATTTTAAACTTAACTATAACAGATTTTTGAGAATATTTCACTTCAAATATTATAAAATTAAGCATATATACATTTCTGTATAGAAATAGCACTACTGTCATAAGTTTTTGACTTTTTGCGAAAAAAATTAAAAAAAAACAATAACAATTTTGTTAAGAAGAGCGTACCTCGCAAACTCATAATCAATATCACTGATTTACTTCTGATTAGCCTTGAACTTTCTAATAATATTTTGTTTGTACCTTTAAGGCTTTCAAACTTGATAACCAAAAACTTGTGCAAGCACTACTCAAAGCACTTCATCACACTGACTGTAAAATATTTTAGTAAACACATCCAAAATCATGCAGCACGAGTTTTTTAGCTGTTATGATGTTTTGAAAAGGTTAATTTTGAGAAAAGTCAATGCACTTGTGAAATAGGCCACTATATCATATTACCCGACCATATCACATTACCCGAACTTACTCGAACCCTTAGGATTGAAAAGCTTTGACTTTAGAATGTAAAAAACCTATCTGAGTAACAAACAGTTAAATCTAGAGATATGGGATCTTGTAGTGACGGTTTTAAAATTTTGATTTATCTAATATTTCATTTGATTTAATCTGATTTAGTTTGAATTAATCTGATTTAAATTAACTGACGGTTTTCAAGTTTCAAGTTTGACCAATTAAGCTTCGATATGGATCTATTTAGGTTATGATTCTTATTCTTCTTAACTTTCATTAGTTGACGATTTTCATCAGACCTTATTTGATGTTTATTTATGTTCAGAGTTGAATTAACCCTTTCAGTCACAATGTCCAATATATTGGACTACAGCCTATACAATTCATATAGAACGGGTTTATTTTCATGCCGGAAAGGGTTAATCAAACTTTAATTCAACCCTAAAATACACAACAATGAAGTGTGTGGAACAAGCAAAAATTTTCAATGTAAAAATTAAACAAACAAAACAATTCAATGCTATAATTTAAACACTGGCGCATGCTTTGAACCATTTGGTCCCAATTTTGTGAGCTTTTATTGTAAAAGTTGTGTCATCACATGCTTGAAAATTCAATTAATTAGACCAGACATAAAATCTACTACAACTCATATTAGAAGTGAGCAGTGATAGAGGGTTTTTGAGAACTTTGGTTCAGGAACCATTGTAGTGCTATATTTTTTCTTACAATTGGTTTAAGTTGTAAATGAAATGACCGAAACACATTTAAGGCGGCAGCGACATGACTGCATCTGACAAAATATAGAAGCAGAACGTTCCTATGGAGACAATATTTTTGACGAATGCACAGCTACATTGACCAGAGTTGACGCTGTTGCCAACCTTAAAACTATTTATACTTTGTAGATGATAAAATAAAATTACTGCTTCGAAACAGATGTTTTTAATGGCGTTCTTCTTACTTCTTTTGGGTGTTTTGAACAAGAGCTACAAATTTTTATGAGTATTTACGAGTTTTGTAAATGATTACATATTGCAATTATTTTAAATTGATTGAAGAACAATAAAATGGACATAGACAAACGCATTAGAGATGAAGTGTCCATTTTGTGATTAGGCACACAGTAAACATGATTGTGGTGATGTTGTAATAAATAATAATTGTAATAAAGGAGTTTAAAACCAATGCCATCTTGTAGTCGTGTGGCTGCTATCTTTCATGTGTTTGGGCCATAATTCGACTTGAATTTCTTAAGGAGACAATTTGCAATTTTATGAATTTAATTATGGTCGATTTTGATTTGATTATTTTGCACTGTTATCTAATAATATCTATTGTCACATGGAAGCGTAGCTTAACACATTCGAGACGACGATTTTTTTCGAACACGGTCCTCAGGAGCGAAAGTTTTTTTCTTTGTTCATGTAAGAAAGGCTTCAGATAATTTTTAGATTTTTTGGTACACAGTAAAACCAATGCCAAATTTTGTTTTCCTGTACTTTACAGATATCATTAGTTCCAAAAAAAATTTATTTCGACGACTAGTTTACTCAGAATAGCTGATAATTGCACATTACTGTTATTGCACACACGGTGTGCTTGCTGTCTTATAGCCTCAGAAATCCATTGCAAACACGGTGTGTAATCTGTCTCGAATGGGTTAATTGAAAACTTAAAGATACATAAGATGTTCTGACCAAAGCATTGTTGTTTCAAAGAACTCAAGCTAAAAAGTAGTGTCCGGCCGAATATTCGGTTTCGGTTTCGGCCCAAATAAGTGGTTTTGGTTTCAGTTGCGGCCAAAAATTGGCCGAACGGCTGAAACCGAAACTTTCTAGAATATTTTTTTACATTTTATTGTGTAAAGGAGGAGTAATTTAGATGCCACTAATGCTTTTTTAAACTTTTTATTTAATTTTGAATATTAGCGAGTTAGGTACGAAAGGGTTTTTAAAAAAATGAATAAATTGTTTTTAATAATAAGTATTTATTTATTTATGTTATGTTTGTTTGTTATTTATTTACTTAACCCTTTCCGACATGAAAATAAACCGGGCTGTATGAAGTGTATGGGCTGGAGTCCAATATATTGGACATTGTTACTGAAAGGGTTAATCTAAAATTCGTTTGTTTAAAGAACTGCTTGATATGGTGATTTTTATTTCAACTAGAATGTTTCGGTTTCGGCGGAATATTAAAAAAAAAAACTAAATTCGGTTTCGGCCCAAAACAGATGTTTCGGGCGGACACTACTAAAAAGTAAACTAACATAACATTGTTTAAAAAAATGATTTTTTGAAACAGATGAAATACATTTGAGCGCCTTGACTTCTATAAAGCTGCCAAAGCAATAACTTAAATCTTTCTTATATCAACTTAAGCTACTTTCTACACACACCGATCTGTGCGCAAATCAATAAACGGTCTTATCCGTTTTTGAATGTTTGAATCTGAGTTCACGTTTTATTAAAATTCAATCAAATTGAATAGCATTAAATAGATTTCGATTTTATCTCACTGAATAATCGAACGATTCAGTCGTGGCTGCAATGTCTTTTTTCCCGCTTTTCCATCAATAAAAGTTTGTCAAATTGTGTTGAGCTGATATTGGAAAGAACAAGGAAAATTTCTATTTTTACGACTATGATTACAGCACAATTGAAAGCGGCCCCAAAGTGCACACAACGCGGTGAGTAATGACTTCACCAGCAGCGAGCAGCAAACAGCGCAGCAGTGCATGGACAAGTGGATGCACACACGCAACTATGTGAGTGTGTTTGTATGTGTGGTTGGCATGGATCGGAGCGCGCTGCTGTCAGCTGGGCTGCTGAGAATGATTTATTTTTAAAATGCGCAAAAACCCAACGCAGTAAGAAGTGAAATATATAATTAGCAACAACAATATGTGACAGCAGCAGCAATCACATTCAACCGACAGCGGCGAAGCAGAATGCACAAAATCACTTGCAGGCGGCAAGGCGTATGACAAGTGGTGCAGCAGCAAAGAACAAAAGCACTCTTCCAAGACTGGGAGACGACACAGCGCACAATGACGAGCAGTTGCGGGGGGCGGCACTACGACAACGACAATGAAGTTGTTGTTTCACGAAACTTTAAATGTTGCACGTTTGCCTCAACTGTTCTTGGGGTGTTGCGGCTCGGTGACAAAAGTGGCCAAGTGGCTGCCGAAATGTCTGTGTGTGTTAGCCAGCCGAACAGCCGGCCGGTGTGGCAGTCGGCGCGCAGTTGAGGGCCGGCAAGTTGACAACGTTGGCTTAGGCGTTGGAGCGTTTTGCGCCACTGCGGCGTTGCGGCGCTGCGTGACTGCCAGCGATTTTCAGTGCAGTTTCGAAACATTCGAAACGTCCGTCCGCTGCTCCCCGCTGTCGCTGCGAACTGTCAGCCAGCCAGCCAACCAGCCAGTCAGCCGCGCAGTGTGCGACAAGTGAAAGTGGAACTCTGTTTCTAATTTTAAATTAATTTGGTTTTATTGGATTTGTTGTGCTTTTTTCAGTTGTTTAGTATTCGCTGTTGTTTTTTTTTTTTGTTTTTTGTGCACTTTGCGGTTTTTGCATCTGCTTTTACTGCAGTTTTAAGTGTTTAAGTGTTTATGGCGCGCTGGCTACTTGTTGTGTGTTAGACAGTATAGGTGTTGTTGTTGTTGTTGTTTATGGCAAATATGACAAATTGTTCAAAATATAAAACTAAATTGGGCGCACAATTAAAATTACATAAAATATTTAAATTTAACTAAAATAAAAACCAACAAAAACTATTAAAATAAAAATTTATTATTATGAAAATAGCATTTTTAACATTTAAGCAAGAACAAACAAAAATTGTTTTAGTAACAAGTAAAAACAACAACAACAACGCACTATTGCTGTCACTATTTTGGGGCATGCAAAAAGCTGCCAGCGCTCGCCACTGTCGTCGTCTTTGTTGTTGTCGCTGGTGCCGTTGAAATTAATGGAGCTACTTAGTTTTTAATTTCCATTTCGACTATTTGATGTTTTGGTGTCTTTTGCGCGTTTCGTCTGTTAACCGCGTGGTGTCTTTCTGTCAGTGTCAGTGATTGTCGGTGTGTGTGTGTGTGTGCGTTTATCTGCTCCCCTCGCTGTTGGCATATTTTGGCTATTTAGCGTTTGTTGTGGCTGCTTTTACCATTTTTGGCAGCCTCGCTGACTGGCTGACTGTCTGAGTTTGGCTGTTGTGCGCGTGGGGGGATTCTCATTGCGTGCGATTGCGCATGCGCAACTGCCACCGTTCGTTCGCGCTCAGCGGCAATCTTGTTGTCGCGTTTCGTTCTTGTTTTCAATTTTTCTTATTTCGACGACTTCACACGCCGCTCCCTTTTTTTTTATTACTTTTTGTTTCTTTTCTGTTGCTGATGGAGCTGCTGTGCGCACAGTTGGAGGTCGCTGTCGATCGGTTTGTTTTTCACACTTTTCTATTTTGGAATTTTTCTTCATTTTGTTGTTGTTGTCTATTTTATTCTTTTTGTTATCTTAATGAGTTTTTGTGGTGTTTGTGCGATTTGCATGCGGATTTCAACGCCACACTCTGCAGTTGCTCCGCATAAAATGGTTAGAAGGCGACCGACTCGCCGGTTCGTTTACCTTTTTCTAAACGGTCCAGAGCAGCGACTCTCTGCAACGACTGGACTGTAAGCAATACTTTGGGTATAAGAACAGTGTTCAAGGTTCATGTAAAACTATAGTTCATTGTTCACAGCTGCACGCAAGGCAACGTAAAAACAAAATATTGGTAGGGGCTGCAAAAGTTTGCATACTTCTGGTTCATAGCGTCAATGCTTTAGTAGGAAAATTAACCAGGTGGCAGTCAGTTTTATGCGTTGGAATGCCATATAAATTGACAGCAATTAAAACTCTCGACCAATATGTTGCGCCGATAATGGAACACAAATGGTCACTTTCAGTGGCGGATTCAGGGGGTGTTTTGGGGGTTGAAACCCACCCCGATATATTTGGATCGCCTATAAAACTACATACAAATTAAAAAGCATTTTTACAAATATTAAAGAATTACTTTTTGAAACCCCCCCGAAATATTTTTCTGAATCCGCCCCTCGTCACTTTGATAAACTACGAAGTTTTAACAATAGATAAATTATAATGTTTATTATTAATTAATGTCTGAGGTTTTGAAACAATAATACAAATGAGTTCAAATAATTCAAGCCCGACTCTTTTTCTTAAATCTGAGTTCAAGTTAACTGTTTTAACTTAGACAACGACCCAAACACGACTGCATCTGTCGAAATATAGCATCAGAAAGATTGTACGGATACAATTATTTTGAACACTTGTAGTCTTGTACATCAAACCTACAACTATCCTCTATTTTGTAGGCAGCAAACCCAAAGCAATTGGCATCACTGTTTCTAAACAGATATTTTTATTTGTTAGTATTTCAATCAAAATTTCCTAGCCTTAGAAATTCCCGATCAAATGGAAAAAGCTTAACAGAGAAAGTGCGCAGACCTTCTCACATTTGTGATTAGGCACACAAAAAAACATGACTGTGGTAATGTTGCTGCCGCTTTCATTGTAATCACGTAGTTGACTACACCGCGACACCATTTTGAAGTTGTGTGACTGTGTCGCTGTGGTCTTGAATGTGTTCAAACCATTAGTTTTTACCAACACTGTGGCAATGAAAGTTGCTACACGTTTTTATAAAAGAGTATTAGTATTTGTAAAAGGTGTAGCGATTAGGCGGGGGGGGGGGGGAAGAGGTTAAACGGACTGTAAGCGTACTTTTTCAGCGTTTGTAATGTCTGCAAACTTACAATTACGAGGCGCTGAAGTAGTTCAAAGCAGATGTTTATAACCATTGATACATGTGGGAAAGTTGCTGTTATACAGTGTTGCAGTTGAAATTCAATTGGTTTTTATATTCGACTAATTAGCTGAACATTAAACTTAGACAGGGTAGAGATAAAGTTTTTAAAGCTCATGAAAATATAATAATCGCATCGAGACTAGAAACTAAATCACTTAAAAACCCGAAATTATTCCATGTAATTATAAAAATATAATTTTATGAAGTAAAATTATTAGTAATTTTACAACACAAAAAAACTTATAGTTGCAAGCAAATATGTTTACGTAATATTATTCTGTTTGCTGGAACTGGGAGCATGAAGGTTTTAAGTTGACTGGATTGAAATAAATTTTTAATATATTTTCATACATGACAAACACACACACATACACATTAGTCAAAGACCATTTTTTAAAGCCATTCGAAATTGGTTTGTGTGCTCTGTATTCTTGTTGGAAATATTGTTTCTGAGAAATATTCAGCACTTTTCAAAAAGCTTAAAGAACAAATCGCATAGCAAAAGGTTGTATTTCTTTGCTTGTTTTTATTTAAAAAAAATGCTTCATGATTAGAATGTGACTGTCTGTATTCTAGTTGAACTTGCATACACGATATCTGAGATATATTTGACCCTATTTGGAAAACTTTGCAAACAAATCGCATAACAAAAGGCTGCAATTTTTGATAAATATATGTAAGAACCTCTTTCTGGTTGGTTTCTATTGAAAAAATTCTTCAAGACAAGAATGTGTGGTCTGTATTCTAGTTGAATTTGCAAATAAGATTTCTGAGAAATAGTCGACACTTTTTAAAAGCTTTGAAAACAAATCGCATAGCAAAAGGCTCCAATTTTACCAAAATCGATGTAAGAACCTTTTTTTTAATCCTTCAAGATTAATTGAAATTCCACATACGATTTTTGAAAAATCTACTATTCTAAAAAAAAGCTAATGGCTAAATTAAAAAAAATCGTACTTTATTATTGACACCATCAGGGGTTCAAAATGTTCTCAACGGGTCTCCGAGTAGAAATGCATACCGCACACACCCTTCTTAACATAACCTAACCTATTATGAGACCAAGCCATTCTTTATTAAATTCAGCTTTTAATACTCAACAATGTATAACTTCTTTCTGAGGGTTCTAAGACTAGTAAAAAACAAACAAAACACAAAACAAATATGTCAAAGAATTTCTACCGCCCACCACCCCAATGCCGCACAGCCCCAAACTCCACCAGTGCGCCAACCACCAACTTGTTGCACTCCTCATAGCGGACGTGCCCGCAGTGAGCACAGCATTCACCACATATTTCTGCAATTGCGAAAATCCAAAAACCATAAATATAGCAACAATTTTCGCCGCTGCCCATCCAAACAAACAAACAAATAACGCACTAACGGAAAGCCGAAAGAACAATCACTTTGGCAAGGCGGTGAAATACAGTGAAATAAATTCAAACAAACATAAATACATTTTGCATTTTCTCTCATTTTCCTTCACAACATTTTTATTCCCTTTTTTGGGTGTTGGACTCATATAACACTCTCGCGTCGCAGCGCCACAAGCGAGAGCCACTCGCCGCTGTCGCGCACACGCTAGCCGTGCTGCTTGCACGCGCGTTCCGGCGCCGCTCCGAGTGTGCAAATTCCGCGCACGTACGGCGCGCACACACACCACCACAGCGGCACACTCACAACACACACTCTCGCACGCAACAAACCGACAAAAATGCCACACAATTCTCCACCTCCTCTGCTTCCGCACTTCTTGCATGTAGCGATACTTTGCGCTGCTGTGATTTTGTAACAAAAAAGCAGAATCTTAACGCCGATGAGAATCCTTTGCCGTACGCCTGATTGCCGCGCACACTCTTCACCGATAATACCCAATTAAATTTCGCTTTCATTCATATTTTGCATTTTGTGACACTGCCACATTTGGCTGCCTTTTTCGCAATCTGCCATCACTCACTTTTCTTTGACACTTTTTGCGATTTTTCTTTTCGATTTCTCCACGCTGCACAATGCACTCCGTAATGCACAATTTTCCACGGTTCACGTTTCAATAATTCTCGCACTGAATTTTGGACTAAAATGTGCGAATTTTGTACGCGGAAAAATTTTAAAAGAACTCGAAACTTTAACAAAAAAACGTCTAAGGGGAAAGAAGAAAATTCAACGAGAACGAATGAAGAAATTGCCGACTGAAAACTGACGAGACGAATGAATTCCGGTAGACTGACTGACAGCGCAGCGACGAAAGTTTGGGGTTGCGGCGTTTGGGTACTCGGCATAGTACGAAAAGCAGTGTGTGTTCAGTGCTCGGTGTGGGGCCCGGCGGCGCGAAATATGCAAACGTGACAACAACAACAGCACGCGAAAGTGCGTGTAACGAGAGAACAGCCAACTAAAATGGTAGCAACAAACGCCAATCAGAAATATTTTTGTGGAAGTAAAATTCTGTTATTTTTTAATGTTAGGTCATTTTTAAACATATATATTTGGTTATAAATCCAAAGTACTGCGGCAATAATACGAACCTTTGGTGCTCAACTGTGGGTCCCTTTGAGCAACACTACAGCTGAGCACAATTGATAAACAATTGAAAAGCAAAGTGGCCACACTGAACGCACTTCTGAACCCAGCAAAACGTTTCATAGATTTTAACATTTTAGTTAATTTATAAATTTTTGAAATTCATGTTGCAATTGTTTTGCACTTTTCACTAAAATGCTCAAACCTTTATAAGTTATAAGCGCCGCTCCTGCAAGTCCAAACTGTTCTTCAGTACAGTACAGTGCAAATACTAATCCTTATTTTCTCATGGCTCTACATTTGATTAAAGATTCAACTTGCTGATTTTGCAAACATTATATTGGCCTTCTGAGTTACTGACAATTATGTATACACTTGTCTTAACATTACACTTAACATAAAACATTAACATGCACATTTCTAAGTTGTGCCTCTCCGCACATTGTCCAACAGTCTTCCCGTTTTTGCCAAGTACAATAGTTCCTGAATTTTGAATTGTAGCAGCGCGCGTACCTGCGACTCTCTCATGTTTGCCAGCTGCAGGCCAATGCTTTCGCCAAAAACTTGATACTCGCGCATCTCAGTTGGCGTTAGCCAGGACGGCACGGTCGTCGTGTTATTTTGCCGCATCGTTGCAGCGGCGGCCACAGTCGCCACCGCACTCTCGGCAGGCAGTGCAACGAATTCATTTTTCCCTGAACCTGCCGCCTCGGCTGGTATTTCGTTGGTGGAGTCAACTTGTGCAGTCGTATAGGACGGACGTGCTCGCTTGCTGGGCTGGCTGGGACGGCTGATGGAACTGACATTAGTGATGAGCAATGGTATTGCATTTGGCTAAAATGTATACAATCACAACAACAATAAAATGAATTCGAATTGTATCTCCACCTCGACCGTACTCACCTCTGGTTGCGTAAATTTCAGATTGGCATCGGCATGCTTCGTTGTTGTATTTGCTTCTTCGTTAACTTCATTACCCGCACTACCACCACCGGCCACTGGCGCCGCCTGGTACGCTTTCAGTGATAGCGGAATTTCTGCTTTCATGGCCGCATAGCGTGTGGATGTCCTGGTTCGTTTTCGGCTGCCACAGATAGTACTAGGTTTCGCCAGTTCATCCGTGCCTGAGCAATTGTCCTCATCCATATTGTTGTTATTGTGTGCCAAGTCGCCGTTCTTTTTCTTCTCCGAGCACATCTTCTCCAACGGCTCCACGCCGCCAAAAAAGCTGCTTTCATCACCTTCCTCGTTGCCCGCTTCGCACACCGATTCGCAAAGCAGTGACGGCACCACTCGCTCCTGTCCCTCCTGCGCTTCGGCCTCCTCGGCAGCCTTCAGCGCATCCTTGAAGAGATCGTAGTACTCCCACATAATAAACGAATGCAGGCCGCTGTCCTCCTTCAGTCGGTTCTTCTTGTATGTCTGCAGCATGTTGCGGTACTTGAGGTCGCACACCTCGGCAGTGATTGTAAAATCAGCCTGGCCCTGGCTACGCATTTCGGCCGCTATCTCCGACCAGAGCTCCTTCTTCTGCCGCAGTCGCTGCTGAAATTCATGCTGTCGCTCGAAACGCAGCTGCAGCATCAAGCGCGTACTCTCCGGCGTCCATCGACTTTGCTGCTGCGGTGACTGCTGCTGCTCACCCTCGCCCCAGTCGTTGATGTTGCTGCACTGTGTATTGTCCGGGTCTTCGAAGCCGAACAGCGCTGCGCCGCCTTCGTCCTCCTGTGCCTCGACCTTGAATCTGCGCGATTTCATTTCTGAAATTTCCACCAAAATAATTTATAACAATTCACCGATACCAACAACACCGCCGAGTGCTGCCATCCAAATCGACAGCGTTGCTCACCTTTGACTTTCATACTCTTCTGCCTGTGCAACTGTGCTGTTGCCAAACAACCGACCAACCAATACAACAACAACGCCAACCACCACCAACAGCCACTGCGGCCATCCACTGTGCTGCCACCATTTTGGTGAAGCTGTCAGTCACATCGGTTGCACCAAACAACATCGTTGCTGCCCCTGCCATTAAACAACGAGCAAAACACAATCGTTGCAACAACAACAAAACGCACCAAAGCACGTAGTCAAACGGCAATAGGGCTGCCACTGGAAAGTAATTGATGAGAATAGGAGAAATGATGCCGAGCAAAATGGAATTTAAATATTTTAAGATCTTTTATATATTGAAAAAAATATATTGAAAAAAAAACTAAATATATACAAATAAATGTAGTCACTTAATGATAAACAATTTGACAATGTTGATGCAATAATACATGACTTATAGTAGGCCGAACCTTGAGGCCGAAGCTTTACAAAAATTGAAATATAACACGAAACAGTGAAAATAAATATTTAGCAATTTCTTTTAGTTACAAAAATGTATATAATATGTACTGCAACTTAAGAGGTCTGTTAAATTGTACTGAATGGTGTTGAATTGTTACAAACTGTCGTAACTCCAATATTCGGCCGTGCTACAAATTATTAGATTTAGATACAATTTTCGGCGCTAAGCCTTTGGTGGACTTTACTCCTACCGCGATTTCGAGACGTGACTTATTCAAAGTACAGTCCTACCTAAACGAATTAAAATTTTTTAATTGTAACATTTTATAAAACCTAATCTCATGATAACAACAACAACATGGAGCTGCTTATTGATCTTTGGTTTCATTCGATTATTTTAATGTTAAATTCATAATACATTGTTTTCACTTCGATAGCAATTAATAATGACCGCCATGGCCATGATGACCACCGCCGCCGCCTTGGTGACCGCCACCGTATGCACCACCGCCGCCTTGGTGACCGCCACCGTGTCCACCCTGGTGACCACCACCGAATCCACCTGGTTGACCACCGCCGAATCCACCTTGGTGACCGCCACCGAATCCACCTGGTTGACCGCCACCGAATCCACCTTGTTGACCACCGCCGAATCCGCCATGTCCGCCTTGAAGACCGCCACCGTATCCACCTGGTTGACCGCCGCCGAATCCACCTTGATGACCGCCACCTGGTTGACCGCCGCCGTATCCGCCTTGATGGCCACCACCACCACCACCATAACCGCCTTGATGACCTCCTCCGTAGCCTCCGCCAATGCCACCGGGACCGCCACCATGACCCAGACTGTTGTCATATTGGTTTCCACCATATCCTCCACCACGCCCGCCGCCATAGCCATGGGGCAGAGCCAGCGTCGCGGTTACACAGACGACCAGAATAATCTGTAAGCGAAAACCATATAATATTTTTTATTCAATTGAAAGCGGAGAGCGCGAACTGAAAAAACTCACCAGAAATTTTGCCATTGTGATTATCACAAGTCTGTAAGAATATTTGTACTGTTTGTATTTGCGCGGTTGAAATTTTTTAAACAACTGAATTGAGCACACTTGAACATTGTGTTTTTATAGCGAAAATCTACAAAATGTCGATAAGCGGCAAGGCTTGAGACACGCACGTACATATTTTGTATTTTGTTTATTCTTATCGCCATAAACTAGATTCAGTGTTTAGTGAACTCAAAACATTCATAAAAACAGCGAAATTCTTTCCGAGAACTCGTACTACACAAAACATGCAACAACAACAAACGCCAATGAGCTGACTTTAGTCCTTGCAGATTAAGGGCCAAATCCCAGTCGATAAAGTTGCATTCAAGATGTTTTAACGGTCAACTATGGGACGACCTTGATCAAAGCTGTAAAAGTGTGGCGAAATAGCTTTTGCACTCACGCTCATAAGACGCATGGCCACTATGACCTTGCGGCCATTCAGACAACCCATACATACTTAACTTACATATATATGCATATATCTGTAAATACACACGCAGTGGCGCACGCAGGATTTTGTTTAGGAAGGAGGATTTTATGTAAACGTTTTTAGAACTTTGAAATAGAATAAAATTTCAGATTCATTAGATTCATACATCAATCTATAGACTGAGATCCAAATCATGTACCTATGTGTTCCCCCTTTACAGATTTTGGTCCTGAAAGTTCAAAAAAGAAAATTAAGTTAAAAGGAGACAATTTTTCTCTTTTATTTGATACCCATATCTTCATCATTGCACAACCGCAAATATTAAAAAAAATATTTAAAAAGTGTATGTCCTTGAAATTTTAAAGACCTTAAAAAGGACTTTGGCCCTTTAAAACGGACTTTAAGTCAGAAAATGAAAAACTGACTATGCCAGGTTACTATAAATGACTTCTTGTTTTACGCAACATTAGAATGGATCTCGGCAAAAAAAAAATGTTTTTTTTCGCACGGTGTAATAAATGTAAAGTTGGTGTTTTTTCACTCAGTGCATCATAACTTTGTCATTTTTCTTTCGATTCTGATGTTAGGCTTAATCTTTGCACAAATAATATAATTTCCATCTTCGATTTTAAAACCAAAAGAGATAATTTATTTTATCCATAAAAAACTTATTCAAAAATTTATGATTTTTGAAAATGGTCGAAAAATTCACTTTTTTACAAATTTCACTGTCAGTAATTACTCCAAATCTCATCTGATTTGGACAGTGTTTATATCACTGGAAAGGCTAAGGTATTATCTTTTGACCGACGGACAGCTTGTGCTAGTCGGGTGATTCGTTTACGAGATATGTGCTCATAACTGAAACAACAGGGAAACAAGATTTGTCGAAAACGCTTTTTACAAAAATTGTTTGATCTTCAGTTTCGTGTTCAACGGCTCAAGGTTAGTCTAGAAAACACTTAAATTTTAGGTGAATGTTTTGTGTCGAGTGGTGTTATTGATGATTGAATATATATGCGACGGTTATAACTTAAAATTCTGTACTAACTTAAAGATATTTCGGGGGGGAGATTTAAACCCCAAAAACCCTCCAATGTGTGCGCCACTGTACACACTCATACATACTCTATATAGATTCCATACACGCATGGTTGATACATTTAGAACATTCAACTGTGTCATTTGATACTTAATGACTTTTACAGCATTCACTCCTTGGCCCCCCACAGGACAGCGCTCTTCTAGATCTTCAGCGCCACAGCAGCAAAGTGCAAATCATACTGGCAACCGTAAAAATCCCCACAATTACAAAAACAACATGCGCAACAGTTGCAGAAACACTTTGCAGCTTGGCCGGTGCGGCAAGCGATTGCACACGCCACAGCCTCGATGACGCGCTGAGCCGAATTCTCTGACTATAAAAGATGCGCCACCGCCGCAGCCAGAGATCAGTGCTCACCTACACCTCAGAACGCAATTCCAGTGATCGCCGATTGCAACAGCGCAGCAAAAGTTGTTAATTCGCGAACAGTTCGGTGCTAATTACTCAAATTAACTCGCACAAAAATATTTACAATCAACTTTGGAAATACTCGAAACATCTCTTATCATGTCTAAGGTATATAAGCATTGTTTTTTTGTTAGTAAAAAAAAATGCAATCCCTGACTTGCATTAAATTGTTACAGTTCTTGGTGACATTCGCTATCCTGGCCGCATGCGCAGCCGTCTATGTGTGTGCATATCCTTCGGCTGAAGTCAGCGCCAGCGCGAGCGCACAAGTGGCTGCGGTGAGTTCACTTGAACTGCAAATTGTTGTAAGAAAAAAATTTAGTTCTAGAATTATTTACCAATAACAGGAAACCGATTTGATTGGCAGCGCTGACGCAGCGGCTAACAATGGCGATTCTGATCTGAAGGGCTCAGAGACATTTGGCTTTGGCTACTATCCGCGCTACTATCCGAGATATTATGGAGGCTATGGCGGAGGCTATGGTGGCGGCTATGGTGGTTGGGGCAGCTACGGCTGGGGCTATCACCATCGTCCCATCTACCCAATCTGGGGCTAAAGGACTCTCCACTGCCCTGACTGCAACACTTCAAGTATTTCATTTTGGTATTTGTATCTGAAACAGAGATTAATGTATTCTATGCACTTTATGTCACATGCCTGAATTTGTAAATTATTTAAAAAAAAATTAAATAAATCATAAGAAATCGAAAAATATGTATTCGTAAATTTCTTTTAATCTGTGTGAGTTTTTTCACATGAAGAATTCTATCTTCACGGGGCATGCACGCTCCACATAAAACTGCAGATTCCTTTTATTCAATCACAAAGTAAAGTTTAACTTCTAGATTAACCCTTTCAGTCACAATGCCCAATATATTGGATTAAATCCGATACAATTCATACAGAACTGGTTTATTTTCATGACGGAAAGGGTTAATGAAATTTTCATTAAAAAATTAAATCTTCTCCTATTGGATCCATATATCCTTGAGTATTGTTATGTTACACTTAACTCCACCTTTAGGTCCCAATCAGCCTAAATAAAGAATTAGAAATTTAAATTACAACTAACTGGACCCAGCGGCTTTGCACGCGCGCTCATGTTTCCCCCGATACCAATACTTAACCCATTGTTGACCCCGTCAGTTTTTGATTAAAAAAAACATGTGTTTAGTTATCTTTGTTTTTAAGTGTTTTAAAAAATTTTTAAGTCAAAAGGCTCATTAAATCATGTGTTTTCACATTTACTCTAAACAAATTTTTAACCCTTAGTTCCGTGGTGAACTAGATTACGATTTTCAAAAACAAAGAAAGAAAAGCACGTTTTACTAATGTTCCGACTGAAGTTTTTTTGCTAAGTTTAAAGTCAAAAGACCCAATAAATCTTGTTTCTCTACACAAAGTGTTAACCCATCATTGACCCCAAAATCAAAATCATATTTTCAAAAACGTGAAAAACACGTGTCAAATTATTTCTTACTAAGAGTACTTTCACCAAGTTTAAAGTGGCCCTATTCATTTGTGTTTCTTTCACAGTTTCTCTATACAAACTTTTAACCCGTCGTTGACCTAGTCCGATTTAATATTCGGAAAAATAATAAACACATGTCGAGTTGTTTTACAATTGAAGTACTTTCACCAAGTTTGAAGTCAAAAGGCTTAAAAAAAATTGTTTCTTCATACATAATTTTAACCCGCCGTTCATACAGTTAGGTTCCTCATTTTTGAAAATAATGAGGAACACGTGTCTAATTGTTTTTATTTAAATTATTTTTAGAATTGTTGAAGTTGAAGTCAATAGGCCCCTCGGTTCGTGTTTTTTGTTTCAGAGTATTTCCGTAAACAAACCTTAACCCACTGCTGGCACAGTTAAATTTTGACTTTCAAAAACTTATAAAATACGTGTCGAATTATTTATGATTTAGAGTATTTTCAGGAAGTTCGACATCAATACTTATGTCTATTAAATCACGTTTCTTTATACAACACCTTAACAATGTTTTGCCCCTTTAGACCGCGAATTACAAAAATCCCGTCTTAGCGGAGCTTCATTCTTCAAGAATTACCTACAGTTCAAATTTCATGTTTCTAACCTCAGCGAGTTGGGCTGAGCAAAGATAAATCAATCAATCAGTCAGTCAGTCAGGATAAACAATCTACGTGGGCAGTCCGATAAGTACTTAGCCTTACCGCCCGATGGTGCCACTATCGTAAGAGAAATTTACTATCGTGTAGTACATCCTCGTAGACGGCTACTGTCAAAATTTCAGCCATATTGGATTTGTACTTTTGTTTTGACCGCGTGTGGAAACGAACATGTCCGCGGATTTTAGAAAAATGGAAAAAGACCAATATCGGTCGGTGATTCGCCAAACTGGTCGCATTAGGCTACGAACAGCTGCCCCATCCACCGTATTCTCCAGATTTGGCCCCGTGTGACTTCTTTTTGTTTCCAAACTTGAAAAAGTCACTCGCCGGGCAGAAATTTGAGTCGAATGAGGAGGTTATCGCCGCCACGGAGGCCTCCAGAAAACGTATTTTTCAGACGGGTTAAAGAAGTTGGAGCATCGCTGGGTCAAGTGTAACGAGTTGAAAGGAGACTACGTTGAGAAATAAATCGCCACTTTTCCAACATTTTCGTTTTTCTTTTGTAGGCTAAGTACTTATGGGACCACCCACGTATGTATGTATATAAAAATAGAGGCGGTACCACGCCCAATGCTCACAACTTTCTTCTAGTCGAATTGTGTCACTAAGTCGGAAGTGCTTTCTGTTTCATATTAAATATTGCACAATAAAATTAAATTCTTACTTTGCATGCGTGAACTTTATGCGCGTTTACCTAATAATTTATTAGTAATAAATTTATCACAAATATCTCCAGCAGTAAAAGATTTGCAAATTTCAACAGGTTATTCCCCTGGCTTGGCGCTGGATGCTGCGACAACAGCGCATGTGCAACAAAATGCTGGATCACTTAAGTCAACACCAGAGCACAATAATCGATTTGCCGGCAAAGCAAATGCGTTCTATTTCGGAATTTGTTGAGCAAATAAATCGCGACGAGACGCGACTCACAGTTCAAATAACATTTTTTATTGTGACTCACATCGAAGACATCTCACGGGACCCAACTGTTGTACGTAAACAATTCCCTGGAAGTAATGATTGGCTTGATTTGTAAAAGCGAACTTTTAACACTTTGTGCGCTAAACGGTTGCTGCTTGTTGATAAGAGAATGTATGAGCTTTGAGGCCCATGTAACACGCTCACAACTCCTCAAACTCCAAATCTTCTAACTTAAGATTTTTCTATATTTTGTTTTGGTTCCATGGTTTTGCATGTTCTGAGAGTTTGGCAGCCCATTTCTATGTATAATATTTTGTAAGCACCGAGTTAAATTTTCAGTGATAAGAAAATTGAAAATACATATTAACACAGATTTCAGGTTAGTCATTGCTTCGGACTTATCAGAGTTTGGCAAATTTTCTATAAACATCGCATTTCTAAATGCACACAACTTAGTGAAACAAAACACATCAACGGCGCAACAATACCACAAATTTCTTAAAATGTTCATAATGGCTAAACTTTTGGTGAGTTAAAAACCCAGGACTCTTCCCAGGAGTTCTTCTCTTGAGTGCACACTGGGTAGAAACAAATAAAAATAAATTACAAATTATAAAAATTACCTTGTGAACTTGCAGATAATTTTTGCTCTCTGCCTGATTGTGACGTTGGCTGTGCCTTATGGCGGCTATGGCGGCGAATACCAGGACAGCAATTTGGGTCTTGGACGAAGTGGTCAACGAAGTGAATTCGGTGGCAGTCAACGTGGACTATACGGTGGACGTCAAGGTGGAGTCGACTCTGGTTACCGTCGTGGTTTTGTAGGTGGCAGATATGGCAACCAGCAGACCCGAAGCAATTGTGGACATGGCGTTGGTGGACAGGGTTATTAATAAAAACCGAGTGCACAGATAAATGCATGAAAAGTGAACAAGAAGTTGCAGTAAAAACAAAAATCATTTAAAAACATTCAGAATGTAATTAAAACTTTACATCCCAAATATTGTTTTTGGAAAACATAAACGTAGGTATAAAACACAAAATAAAAATTATGCAATTCATTTCAGATAAGGCAAATCTTAAACCATCGCCTGAAAACCGCTGAATGGAATACAATAATAATAATAATAGATTGTGGAAAAGCTTGTTGTTGTTGCCATAACATAAATAAATACAACTGAAGCCCGAATTTGGCACGTTTACCGCTCGTACTGGGGGTTAAAATTCAAATGTTTATTTTTCAATGAAATAATTATGCTTAAATATATAGACATGTATATATATAAATTCTTGTTAGTTGTTGGCAGAAACGAAACCTAAACAAAATTAAGTAATTATTATAATTGTTAATAAGATAAAGTTCAAATATTATGTATGTATGGTATTATCAAAATATTCGAAATTTCGGTATACTTTAGATTTTTTAATCATTCGCAAAATACATTAGTCGAATTCTATAGTATAATAATTAAAAAGGCTTAACCGTTTGTTTTTATTTGAACGAGATCTGGATTTACTATGCACTTTGTTAACACCCTTTACTTTTTAATACGTGACGCCCTGTAGTTCATAATAGTTCACCGATAGGGCTGTCGCTTTCCTTTACAACCATCTAAACTGTAAATTTTTCCTTTATAAAAGGGAATATATTGAATCGCTAAAACCGGCAAAGATAAATCAGTCAGTCAGTCAGGATAAACAATCTATGTATGTAAATAAAAATGGAGGCGGTATGGGTTCAACAAACTGGAAATTATGGACAAATTTTGATGTAAATCCAGGTAATAATTTCTTTGCCTTTATTTGTACTTTCCTTTTGCTGAAAGTTTGGTATTTGTCAATAGAAAAACCATGGTTTATAAACCCATGTAGTCGGGAAAATGTTTGTGTTTGCGGACTCGCCACATGTACTAAAATTGATTAGAAACCATTATCTCGATAGCGGCTTTGTGTGGAATGGCGATATTTTGACTTCACGAACAGTCACGGATGTTATAAATTGCACAAGTGGCTCAGACGCTTCCATTTGTTTTAAACTGACCCAGGAGCACCTTTCAGTCAAAGGTGTAGGCCGACAGAAAGTATCCCTAGCGGCGCAAGTCGTCTCCCATACAACAGCCAATCCAATAAGACGTTGCAGGCCCGTGCGCAGGGGGGGGTTTTGGGGGTTCTAACCCCCCCCATCGAGAATTTTTCCACATAATTTTCCACTAGCGAGCGAAGTCAGCGCAAAATACGACATCGAACTGCGGAAACCAAGGCTCGCGTCAAAACAGACTCAACGCTCCAACGTACAAACTGATTCAGTTGAAGATTATTTTCGCATAACGATTTACATCCCATACATTGATTTGTTTCTGACCCATTTACAAGATCGATTTTTGAATCACCGCAAAATTTTATCAAACTTTGCTTGCCTCTTCCCCAACAAAATGAAGAATTTCAATGCAGAATTGTTTGAACCATACTCTTCAATTTTGCGGGATGATTCCCGTGACATCTGGGTAGACGAAGTCAAACTTTGGCGTCAACTCATCGCCGGAAAGAACGTTAAAAATTCGCTTGAAGCACTCGATGTGTGCAATGGAGATGCGTTTCCAAATGTTCATCAAATGCTTCGCATTTTGGCAGTTATGCCTGTAACGACAGCGACGAATGAACGCTCCTTTTCAACATTGCGTCGCCTCAAGACTTACCTCAGGTCAACAATGTCTGAAGATCGGCTGAACGGATTAGCCTCGCTCAATATACATCGCGATGTCGAGGTCGATCCGCAAAGAGTTTTGGAGACGTTTTTTTCTACACCTCGCAGAGTTAATTTATTATCTAATAACTGAATATCAAGTCAAGACACAATAAAATGTCTTCATTTATAAGAAAAGTTTCTTATTATTTTTTATTAACTTCATAACCAAACATGATACACATATGTCAAAACCCCCCCCATAAACGAATTCTGCGCACGGGCCTGAGACGTTGCTTTTGTATTGGTAAAGACTTGTATAAGTCAATGGAAACCGCCGAAATGATTCAGTTGGTCAACGACTGGTTTGATGTATTCAATTCAACCATGGCAACATACAGCTACCCTGGAAAGGTATATATCACAACAATTTCATACTTGTCCTTAAAGGCTTGAAGCTGACAGACCAACAAGACGTTCTTCGTCGTATGAACGAGTTCATATCGGCGCCAGTGATACCTGGGAAGAAGAGTCTGGAGCCATTCCAGAGGGGAATTTTAATGACCAATGCTGCGTTAGCCATGCTCCACGAGTACGTGAAGGCCAAGTACAATATGCAGTACATACCGGCTTAACCAAGATGTGCTGGAACACTTTTTCGGCGCCATTCGCAGTAAAGGTGGTTTAAACGACCATCCTACTCCGAAAGAGTTCAAGTACCGGCTGCGAAAGTATATCTTGGGTATGTTATACACAAAACAATTAACACCAACAAATAGTTTAAATGCTTATTTTCAGCACGAAATACGGAGCACCTGCAGAATACTGGCAATGTTAAAAAAAAAACAATACGGAATGGCTTGGTTGCTCGAATTATCAACATTCGGAAGATAGCTTCAGTGGCGCACACGAAAGCATCGACGCAAACGATGACTTTGAAAATGTCGAATTGGAACCAGAGGCCGAAATTCTCAGCGAAACACCAGCAGAAGCATTCGATGACATTGGCGTTCTACACGAAGACGCCTTAGAGTATATCTCGGGATATGTCATTCAAAAGCTTAACCTGCAAGGATGCGAAAGCAACGACAGCAGCTTCACTTGGGTGGACCAGCCGTCAACACCATTTCTAAATGGCATCAAGGCATTGGAGTGGATATTTTACAAATTAAACGAACGTAAAATATCGCACTCGAAACACATTCTGCAGAGGCTGATAGCGCAAAGTGTTGAAGTTGATCTTCCGGAAAATGTAAAACGTTTCTATTTGAAGTTCCGAATACACTTCCGAGTGCGCCATTTGAATAAACTTCTCAAAATAAAGAAAGCGAAGCAACGAGTTATGGGCTGCAGAAAATTTATTAAAATTAAACTCTAAGCCTAAACAACGCCACTGCCACACAATCGCCATCGTCTCTGCCACACAATCGCCATCGCCTCTGCTACAACATCGCCACCATCGCTCTAAGCCCCACTGCCCAACAGTGCCGCTGCCACACATTCGCCATCGGCTCTGCTACAACATCGCCTTGCGACCGCTCTATGCGCCACTGTCCAACAGCGCCGCTGTCACAAAATTGAATTGAATTGGGGAAAATCAAATAAATTAGACAATTTTCAAACAAAACCAAGCATTTTTCTTTGTTTCTGCGAATTTGCCGCGAATCAATTCCACAGCTGATCAGCACATCAGCTGATTTTGACAATCTAACCCCAGAAAACAAAAACAAAATACATTGAAATTTTGTTGCTGCCCAAGGCACGTTTAATTCGGCGCACATTAACTACACCTTGTTGCTGCCCTTACGCCATCACCTGGTATAAATTCGCCTTGATTTCTTCTTAACGATTTCTCTGTCTCCAACAAGGAAGACAGTTCCTTCAAAACACGGAATTATCCTTGGTTTAAACAGATTCTGAATCAGTATGTCGACTATGGCAAATCTTTCGAGTAATGAAAAGGGCGAACTCATGGACCAGTTAAAACAGCAAATTGCTGTAGCTAATGCGCAAGAATTGCTGACGGTAAGTATTTCAATAAGTATTGACTAAGTAATTACCTAATAAATATATAAATATTTGTTGTTTCTCGCAGAAAATGACAGAGAAGTGTTTTAAAAAGTGCATCGGAAAGCCTGGCGTTTCATTGGACTCATCCGAACAGGTTTATTTACTATTCCTTCGTTCTGTTTGGAAGTTTCTTTATAAATGGTATTTTTGCTTTATTGGTTGTTTCAGAAATGCATTTCCATGTGTATGGATCGTTTTATGGATTCATGGAATTTAGTTTCACGCACTTATGGAAATCGTTTGCAGCGCGAGCAGAGTAAAATTTAAAACCCAGTAAATAAAAAAAATCGCAATGAGACGAATGGAAACGATTTGTTTGTTGCAACGCGTTATCAAAGCCATTGCATAGAAAAACAGCACAAGAGCTATAAACATTGAGACAGGATGTATTAAAAAATGTACTGCTTTCAATATGCTTAAATATATGATAAAAACCTATACTTATTCTATACTTAACTGGCCATTACAACCCGTTACCGGATTACGGCCCGTCGCAAAAGCTCTCTCCAGGTGGCTCTGCCTTGCGCGCGCCTTCTTCAGTTGATCACACCAAGAGAAAATAAGGACTTCCTCAACTTGGTCCTTTCACCGGAGACACGGCCTTCCTCTTCGCCGTCGACCTCCAACTACCGCATCGAATACCTTTTTCGCACTTCATCGTCCATACGGCAGACATGGCCAAGCCAGCGAGGCTGCTGGATGCTTCGTCTATGCTCGTTGTTGGTTCGTATACGAAAGTCGTCGCCAATACGAACAGGGCCGAAGATTTAAAGGTTAAATATATGTTAATGTTATATGTTATATACTGATTCTATACTTGTACTTATCCATACTATTATATAAAAACCTATGTGATATTGTGCTTAGAGCCACAATCAGGCAAAACCCGCAGAACCGATTTAGATGAAACAAGTACCAAACGATTTCTCACGATGGGGGGGGGGAGGATGACACATAGGCTGTATGAGATTGACCACGTCCTCCTGTTACGCCCACTATGATAACAAAACTTAACGTTGATATACTTTTGTATGGCGATATGGGTATCAAACGATTCAATGCATCACTGTGGCAAATATTGTTCAATTTATTAACAATTTAGAAAGCAAAAAAGCAAGATTGGACAATGAGCTCCGGACTTAAAAAATTATATGTTCAATAACTTTACTAAAAACCTTAGATAAGCGTATATTGAAATTATTTAATCAAAAATTTGAATTCATTAAGCCAAAGAAAACTAAATTAAACAATTAGGAAATATTGAACTTTTTAGTCAAAATAATCGAATGTAATTAAAACTTCACGTCCCAAATATTGTTTTTGGAAAACATAAACGTAGGTATAAAACACAAAATAAAAATTATGCAATTCATTTCCGATAAGGCAAATCTTAAACCATCGTCTGAAAATCGCTGAATGGAATACAATAATAATAGATTGTGGAAAAGCTTGTTGTTGTTGCCATAACATAAATAAATACGACTGAAGCCCGAATTTGGCACGTTTACCGGTCGTACTGGGGGTTACATTTCAAATGTTGTTTATTTTTCAATGAAATAATTATGCATAAATATATACACATGTATATATATAAATTCTTGTTAGTTGTTATCAGCGCTTAATTCGGCGCGCAAACCTGTACGCAGTGGATTATGAATTTTAAAACATCCGCTCTCTCATAAAAATAATCTAGAGTCAAGTTGTGCATAAAGTTTTGATAAAACTAAGCACTGGCAGAAACGAAACCTAAATAAAATTTAGTAATTATTATAATTGTTAATAAAATAAAGCTCAACGATTGTAAAATATATATTATGTATGTATGTATGGAATTGTCAAAATATTCGTAATTTCGGTATACTTTAGATTTTTAACTCCAAAAAACATCAGTCGAATTCTCTGGCATAATAATTAAAAAGGCTTGACAGTTTGTTTTTATTTGAACGCAATCTGGATTCACTATGCATTTTGTTAATACACTTTACTTTTAAATACATGACGCCCTGTAGTTCATAATAGTTCACCGATAGGGCTGTCGCTTTCCCTTTATAACATCTAAACTGTTAGTTTTTTCTTTTGTGGAAGGGAATATAATTACAGAAAAATGCAAAATTTCATAACAATTTATACACGTTAGCATAAAATTAATGTATATACAGTTATTAGCAACTAAATTTTAAAGATTTTAAATATTTTTACATATTTTTTACTGAGAAGTTATTTCAAAGAAGAGGTGCATAAAATTTTTCATTCAGTCTTGTAATTCTATTTTATGTTACACAAAGTATGCGCATAAATATTATATAAATTTATATATAACTTTAATTTAAAAGTCGTAACATTTTGCAATTGAAAATAAACATAAATTATTGATTTTGAAACCACTTCTGCACACGGCAACCCTGCTTCGGGCGCAGATTATTACCGAAATACACTCGTATTTCTTCTGCCTTTACGAAAGGCAGAAAATTTGTCAAGCGGTGAAAATGTTATAAGCCATCAACGCGCACGAAAACCAGTGAGAAGCAGACAAAAACCACCATTGGCTTTGATGCGCAAGGATGGCGATGCTGACGCGCCGCACGTCGCCCGGCTCGCCCAAGGCACTGCAGCGTTTCCAGAACTGCATTGCCTTCCTGTGGCCATCGCTGCAGTCCCAGCCGCAGCCGTCGCAGCACCAAGTGCAGCGCAAGTCCACGCAGCTGGACGCCATCGATTGCTTCACCAACGAGCTAGTCCACCGGAAAGCGCAGAAGTGGGACGACTTGCGTGAATCGTTGATGCGAAAAAACAATAACGCGCCGAGCAGCGACAGCAAAACCTGCAGCAGCAGCATTTCGACGACCAGTTTCAGCCAGAGTGTGGGCATATTCTCACAGGGCGTCATGAACGATTTGCAAGCCATACAGTCGCCTCAGCTGGGACTCGACATACGTTCGCTGTCGCAAGCGCAGCTGGACAACTTGCTGCTCTCCACGCTCGGCATCAAGAACAAAGTGGATTTTCTATACCTCATACGTCAGTGCATTCGGCACCAGCAGCTGCCGTCCGCGACTGTGCTTGTCGCCTGCCTCAAATACCTCACGCAGCTGAGTCGGCTGCAACCGATTGAATCGCTGGCCGAGATCTGCGCCAGCCAGTCCCATCCGCTGGCCAAGACCTATGCGAACTTTGCGCCCTTCAAGGCATTGACACAGTGGCGCAATGGCAACGCCGACAGTGCGCTCCTGACGCTTCATCGCTCCTACGGACAGTGTCTGGAGACGGAGGAGGGACGGCGAACGGCACGCAATGCCTTTCGCACCATTGTCGAGGAGACGCTGGCACAGAAGAGCGAGGCGGTGCTGGTGTCGCTAATGGAGGTGGCTCGTGCTATCTATGCAGAGTACAAAGATGTCTTTGTGGTGGCGTGCGTCTGGAAGCAGTGTTTCGCCAGCGATTGGTTCTGCGATCAGAAATCGGCGGCGGATCTTTTCGAGCACTACAAGGAGTTGCAGCAGCTGGTGGGCCGAAGGTGCGCAGCGATGTCGCTTTGACTGATGTAATATTGAATTCATAATTTTTTTGCCTTTTGCCAGGTCTAGTTCACTTTGTTCGTCGTTTTTACGTGGCAACAATGTGGACGCAGTGCATCGCCTCATTGAGGTGTTTTTACAGTACAATCAGCGCGAAGGCTGCGCCAACTGTCTCAGCTTGCTGTTCAACTATCAATGTAAGTGCTTAATGTCGAGTCGATTTTGTTTTCACATACTAAACATTTGCCTTTGCTTGCAGATCTGCGCCACGACCTACGCGCCTGTGCAGAAATTATCAAGTCATGCAGTGAGTTGGAGATGCCGTTGAGTTCCATACAAAACGAGCAATTCCTCAGTCTATTCCTCAACCAGCCAGCTGGAGCAGGCGTGGCTGCCAAGCCGTTGGCACACAGACCGCCAAAGCCTTTCAAGCCATTTCAATATAAATTTTAAGAGAAAGCTTAAGAACTTTGCTCATATTTACGGGAACGTTTCTGTCCTGCTGCAGCGTCTATATTGTAGTTGTTCGATTCACATTTTAGTACCGCGTTAAATAAGATCAAAACAATCACTTTACCAGACGTTTTGAACTGCACAAATGTTCAATTGCAATTTTATTGTTAAATCAGGAGCAATATTCATAGTTGTTGCAACACAAAAATGTTTTTTCTGCCATCGGGCAAGTAATAAATGTTATTTCTAAAGCAAACAAGCAAATGTACACGCAAAATTGTACCTGCTCACATTTGGGCCTTTTACGATATCTATTTATGAATTGTCAACACATTTCCTTCTTATGTGGGCGGCGGTTGCGGCGCCAAGCCCATGCAGTCCTCGCAGCGCGTATACAGATAGCGATAGCAAAGCGGTCGCAGGCATTGCTGGCAGCGCGTCTTCGTGGTGCAGTTGCGCTTGCCGCGGCACTTGCGGCAGCGCACACGCGTCTCCAATAGCTTCGACTTGAGTGTGATACCCTCGGGCAGCTGCGCGTTCTCTGGAACCATTGTGCCGGAACTGTCGTCGTGCGCCGCCTTTGCCACGGCGTTCGACAGCAGCTTGTCGGTGGGTTCGCCCAGCACTTCGCACACCTGCAGCTTCTGCGGCAACGTAAGCTTGCTTTTGCCTTGTAGCTGTCGCTTGAGGTGCTGCTGAGTGAGGTACAGGCCCAGATCGCGTTGGAACTCGCGCTGCGTCAGAACGGCATTGCCCCGCTCCGACAAGCGTAGCAATATCCAAGCATTGAAGGCGGCATAGTCCAGCAACTGGTGAAAGAAGCGCAGCGACCAGCTCTCATTGGCTGCAGGCTCTGCATATTTGGTGCTGTACAGCGCAGTAGTCGCATGAAAGTTGCGGCAGGCGTCACAGCTGAGTTGATGTAATTTTGCAACGTTGACTCTGGTCGGTAAGCCAGTCGACAGCAGAAAGCCGCTGCCTTCTTCGTTTACCCTCAGAGTAGCCGCATCTGAATACAACGTCTGCGGTGAGCTCATCGACAACAGTTCAGGCGGCGCCTCATTGGAGTTGGCGGGCAATACACCAACCACAGTGAGCTGCTTCTGCAACAGCTTGTTGGCCAGTTCCAATGTGGTGTGTTGCTCCGGCAGCACCACGTTGCGCTGAGTGCCCCTGATGTCGCAGACCAGCTGCAGCACGTTGCGTTCGCTATGCAAATCATTCGTCACTACCACAGCATTATACATGTAGAGCGTCTTGGCATCGCACAGCGTCAGCAATCGGGCGCCTGCCTTCGCCTTTGTACCCGGCATGGTGTGTGCGTCAATGGTGCAGTTGCCGCTAGGCGAATAGTAGGAGCGGCAGTTAATCCAGAATTTCTTCCACAGGTCCTGTGCATAGTCTGCGAAAGCGGACTTTTCTGTGGGCTTATTGCTTTCGCTGCAGTGCAGGTAATTCGCCAGGAATACGAAGCGTTTCGAGGACATGGTGGCGCGAAAAATCGAGTTGCCCAGCTCCCATGTCCACAGTTCGTCGAGTGGTCCGCTGTGTGGTGAGTTGCGAAAGATGCCGCACAGATAGTTCAAGCCCAGCCAGGCGCGCATCTCCAGCACATCGGTCGGCCGTTCGTGGTAGACTTTTCCCTTTTGCCGGCGTATTGCCTCATTGGTGTGATTGACAATTTCCATTAGAATGCGTTCGTCCATGAGCTGATGCCACGCCTCCAAGGGATTGTTGACGGTAGCGGCAGGACCTTTGCCTCTCGGCTGCATTTGTTGTACGTTGACATCGGTTATGACCCCTTGAGCGGGTTTGGTAGTGCACCACTTGTGCCCACTGCGTCCCTTTAGCGCTGTGCTGGTACGCGCTTTTTTATGGCGACTAGGAGCAGCCAACACAACTGGACTTTCCTCTTTCACCGGCTTGTCCTCATCATCGCTGTATTCATAGAGAAAATCCTGTTCGTCATACTCGCCGCGAAATGGTATATCCGCACGAGTCGGCGCACTTGACAGCAGCGGATCTTCGGCAAACTCTTCAGGCGCGTCGTTCAGCGTAGCGTTGGTTAGGGCGGCTTCTGCTACGGCCGCATGCGGTGCGACGGGAAGCTCGTTCAGCGCTTCGAGTAGTGGTTGACCATTGTAATCCTCGTCCTCGGACTCGACGATGGTTTTTATGTTGGCCACCACGTTCGCGGAAAAACTCATCGCAGCAGCAATTTAACGGAAACAGAATCGAAATGAGAATTCGTTTGGGTTTTCAAATTCACTGTTGAAAAAGTTGCACTCTAATTTGTTGCGCTTGTGTACGAACTTCATGAAAGGGTTAACGAGTGCGCAGAGTCCAGGGTTGCCGTCTGACGAATGACAGGCGGGAGAATGTAAACCGCAACAGGGCTGCCGAGGTCTATGAAAACTGTTGAAACTAACTGAACGCAAGGTTTATAGTCCCCGCGAACTTTGTCTCGCACGACATTTGTTGTTTTTTTATAATGAAAAACGCGAGATGGCGAATCCATGGCGATGCAAATTGACGAAGAAAACCAACTAAAGGAAGAGGAGGAGCTACTGATTAACGCAATCGAGACCCACAAATAAGCAATGTTGCTGCTAAGTTTCAGTAAAGAAATGGACTGCGCTTGAACCGGGTTTAAATTATATGGGCGGTGCCATGCCCCCTTATTCAATACCTGCCCCTTATTCAATGCCCTTTGTCAAAAGAGAAAATGGTAGGTTCGTACTTAGATTCATTGCTGAGCGACTTATAGCTCAGCAACATGTTTGGGTCACAAAAAGTGTGCCACGCCCCTTATCCAACGACCATCAAATCTTATCAGTAGAATGACTCATCTATGGGACGACGGGGTACTATATTTCAGTGTTGTAAAACTTACAATTTGGAAGATATTCCATTATTAAGATCTGGCTCGTATGGGTGGTGCCACGCCCCCTCGTCCAATACTTGCCCCAGTCAATCTGTCGAAATATATGAATAAATGGTAGGTTCGTACTAAGTTTCCTTGCTGTGCAACTTATAGTTCAGCGGAATAATTGGGTCACAAAAAAGTGCCACGCCCCTTGTACAACGCCCATTAAATATTACCAGGGGAATGACTCATCTATGGGACGACGGAGTACTAAAATTCAGTGTTGTGCTACTTACATTCTCGAAGATATTCCATTTTAAAGAGTTTGCTTGTATGGGTGGTGCCACGCCCCGTTTTCCAAAACCCCTAATTTTTAGTATTCTATAAACCTTGAACTGAACGTAATTTATAGATTTAAAGAAATCCATTCTACTTCCTTTAGTATTACAAATAAATAAATTTACTTAGCAAACTCCGTGGCCCATAAAGCATGAAAAAACATTTTTGCAGAATACTTAAGTCATTGGCTAAAGAGAGTCGAACTGGTTTTATTAATGCATTAAGTCTAATTTTTTTTTCAAAGAGTAAACTCTATTTTAAGCTAAAAGCCTTGCATGACAATCTACGACGAATCGTCGTTCTCTTCTGGCTCTTCAAGTTCATCAGGCTTTGTGTCCTCGACGCCGGTACAATCCTTGCAGCGCACCACAAAGTGCCGCTGACAGAGCGGCCGCAAGCACTGTTGGCAGCGCGTCTTTGTTTTTGGCGAATTCGGCCCCTTGCATTTGCGACAGCGTGCACGCTTCTCCATCAGTTTCGGCAACAGCGTCACTCCTTCAGGCAGCTTCATCTTGTCTGTCGGCAGCGTACCAGCGCTGACTGTTTTGTTCGCTTTCGATGTGGCTGCGGAGAGCAGCTTATCGGTGGGTTCGCCCAGCACCTCGCTTATTTGCAGCTTCTGCGGCAGTGACAAACGTGTGTTGTTGGCGTGCAATTGTCGCTTCAGCAGTTGTTGTGTGAGGTACAGACCCAGCAGCCGCTGGAAGTCGCGCTGCGCTGTAGTGCCTTCGCCCTTCTCCGACAAGCGCAGCAGCACCCAAGCGTTCACGGCAGCATAATCCAAAAGCTGGTGAAAGAATGTCAACGACCAGCGTTCACTGTTGGGCGGTGTGGCGTGGACGGTGCTGTATGCGTTGGCTGATTCTTGAAAATGTTCACAAGCATCGCAGCTGAGATGGTGCAGCTTTTCGGCGTTGATTTTGCCCGAAAGGCCGCTGGTCAACAGGAAGCCACTGCCGCTCTCCATGGGCATTAAAACGGCCGCACCCGAGTACACCTTTTGCGTGCCTCGTGCGGACAGCAGGTCCAGTGGTATCTCCTTCGCGTTCGGGGATATGGTGCCCACTAGCGCCAGTTGGTACTGCATCAATTTGTCGGCCAGGTCGACTGAGGTGTAATGCTCGGGGACCACAATGTTGCGCTTGGTGCCCTTGATGTCGCTCACCAGACGCAGCACGTTCTGTTCGTCATGCGCGGCATCGACATGGATTGCATTGCACATGTAGAGCGTTTTGGCATCACACAGGGATAGTATTTTGACGCCGTTTTTCGTTTTGCTGCCTCTCATCATATGCTCGTCAATGGTGCAATTGCCGCTGGGCGCATAGTAGGAGCGGCAGTTGATCAGGAATTTCTCCCATATGTCCTGCATCTGCGCAAAGTCCGAGGACATGCCCTTCCTGTTGGACTTGGTGACCACAGAGAAACGCAAATTGTTGGCCAAAAATTCAAACCGCTTCACAGTCATCGTAGCACGAAATATTGCATTGCCTAGCTCCAGTGACCACAGCTCATCTAGCGGACCGTTTTGCGACGCATTGCGAAAGATGCCGCACAGATAGTTCAAGCCGAGCCAGGCGCGAAACTCAATCGGATCTGTAGGACGTTCATAGTTCAATTTTCCCTTGCGCAGCCGTATTGCCTCATTGGTGTGCGTAATTATTTGCGTCAGTATGCGCTCATCCATGAGCAGATGCCATGCTTCCAGCGGATTGCTGACTTTGTTTGCCGGTCCCTTGCCCTTCGGCTGCATTTGCTGCATATTGACGTCGGCAATGGGTTCTTGTGCGAGGGGTTTGGTGGTGAGCCACAAGTGGCCATTTCGTCCCTTGAACTCAGTGGTGTTGCGGGCCCTTTTGTTGCACGATGGTCCCATCTCGGCGGCATCGTCGTAGTCGCTGTGTTCGTTCATGAAATCCTGCTCCTTATATTCGGCAGGAAAGCCGGTTCGCAAGAAGGTTTCCACGCAGCCCAGCAATGGATCTTGGCAATGCTCCATCTTCATGTCGTCCGCATCCGATTCCTCGGCGCATACTTCCGCTAATTCGCTGGAGTTGGGAAAGTCATTAATCACTTCAAGCAGTGCGACACCGCTGGCATCAGCCTCATCCTCCGACTCGGCAATGGTTTTAATGTTGGCCAGGACATGGGGGGAAAAGCTCATGCTTTATGTAGATCACTGGCTGAAAAGTTGAAGATGGCTTTTAATGTATAAAACGAATGGATTGCTGTGTTTACCGACTTTGTTTGGAATATAAGAGTTTGTTTGCAAATTTGACGACCCGTTGTGTAAAAAGCTTTGGCCAAGGGTTAACATAGAGAAAGGTGACGGGTTGCATTGACGGGCACTTAGATTACGGAAATCTAAAGAAACATCTTTAATAAAAAACGTTTAGTTTATGCAACCTTGAATCGTCCTATTTATTTTTCATTCAAAATCGTTTCTTGAAGTGATTTCCAACATTAACATTTTACATTTTCACTCCATCAAAACCACATCAGCGCTTTGATTTGCCATTGATGCCTTAAGCAACCCTCGCACGAATCACAATACAAAAACAAACGAAAATCTATCCACCTTTTGACCTCGTTTTCGGTGGCGAATGCGCAACAAAAACGCAGACGATAAAGGCGCAAAAGAAAAGCGAGATTTCTCCCTCCTCTTGTTGTGCGCTGTTTCATTGCTTTTGCCATTTGCTGCTATCACACAAATCGAAGATCGTTAACCAAATCGGTGAAAAGAAATGTGAGCACATTGCGTCGAACATTGGTCGCGCGTACCGAGTGCGAAATATTTACTTAAGTGTGGAATAAAAACTTTGCGCCATTCGGCAGTGCTGTGAAATTGTAAACAAATAACAAATTTGTGCATTTTAAATGTCAATTTGACATTTTTGACTTGACGGGCAAAACTTCAGAAAATTTTCGCATTGACATTCAACGACATTTGCTTGGCCTAGTCGTGCTTGTCAAGTGAAGACACAAAAAAGAAGAACCAAAAAGCAGGTCTATGCATTTCTGGAGGTAAAATTAATGTTCATTACCAGGATTGATGAAGGCTGTTGATGCAAATGTGCCGCGGTTCCTCGCGCCATTATGCAGCCATCTTGCATGAAATTGAATCGGTCGGACTTTGTCGGAAGGCCCTAGACGTACGGTTATTTATAGCAGTGGGTGCGAAAAGAGTGCATCTTGTGTGGATAGCAGCGGAAAGTGAGGGTTTACGGGAAATAATGCATGATTATAATTTAGTGCAAGCAGCGGCAAAGCGTTGGACGATTGCGCTTTAACATTAGCGGCGAGTCCTCTTATAAATGTGAGACCACCACCAAAGGTTTCTTGCCAGCCTGGGGCGCACTTTTGACAAGTTTGTTTGCTTTTTAGTGCAGTTGGACTGCAGCAGAAGTCCAATTGCATTTATTGGCTGCGCCGTGCCCCTCATTGCATTCTAATTTTCATAGTATTTGACATTTGCCTTGCCTGCGTTCTGCTTTGCAGCTTGTTCGTGCGAATTGGTGCGTCACCGCCATTTTGAAAAGGGGTAAATAAAACGTTTGAGCGCGTATTCGTTTCGCCATCGTTGCACTCGCTCGCACCGCCGAACGAACACCGCGTTGGCCGTCGCTAGCTGTCGCTGTCGCTCCGCCTGCATTCGTGCGGTTCGTTTGGCCAATTCGTGTGTTGACAGCTGCTGTCAGTTCGCTGCCGAGGCACCTTGGCTACTTGTGTTCACACACAACACACACGAATTTGAAGTTTCCATCGAGAGAAAAAAAAGTTTGAAGTTTAATTAATCAAAATTCAGTGAGGAAATTGACATTTTGTGGCGTTTTGTATACAAACGCTTGTCAAAGCCACTGGAGCCGGAAAACTACTGTGCGCGCAGCTGGGAATTGCCGGTGCAGAGCGGGCTGGAACGCAGCAACTGGCGACTCGCAGCCACAAAAGCTACTTTGTGAAAAAGGCAACTTTGGGAAATTGCCGAAATCGATACGACACGAATATCGGCCGGAAAATCATAGCAAGCGCAGTGCGGGCATCGGAAAGACGTTCAGCCAGTCAGACAGCCGACTTTTGGGAATTTCAAAAATTTCTACCAAATATTTCAATTTCGAGTCCAATTTGAAAGACCGACGACGTCAACGTTTTTGAAGCGTTTTTGAAACGAAACGCCTGAGAGAAATTCGATACTGATTTGCCGGGGGACTGGGTCAGCCACATTGTGTGTAGGTTTTATTTTCCTTTTCGCGGCGGATATCTAGAGGCGTTTGCGAATTAATTGCACAATTGCGATTTTGAACTTTTGCATCTGTTCGTTGTTGCAGTTGCATCGAACCGAACAGCACACACGGCCAGAGCGTACACGGCTTGCAGCGTAATGTTTGTTGGCTGGCGGCGCACGACTCGATTGTGATAGAATTCAGCGGCAAACCATCTAGTTGTACCATAGCGTAGTGAAATCGAAGACAAAGGCAGAATGCTCTCACCCGACGCGCTGCACCACCAGGAGGAGGTGAATCTGGCGCTGGACCGGCAGGTGCGACAGGACATACAGGACATGGCGCAGGAGGCGCAGATACAAGCACAAATTATCGCACACGAAGGTGACTATTGCACTTTATATTGTATTTGTAATTTAGTAATTGCTCCGCTGGCCGCCAACGGCAAGTCGCCACTCTGTCAGTCCGGTGTGCACGGTAAATGTTGACTGGTTTGTGTGGCAGACAGCTGCAGCCGCAGACAGCAGAGCATACACGTCAAATTACGTAATTTGACACATTTTGCACTTTCCCACTTGTCGACGAAATGTCAGTTGTGGGAAAAGTCATAATAACGCAAAATTTGCTGAAACGCTCATCTGGAGATGCATTGGCGAGTGCAATAAAGTGAATTATATTTTGTAAAAGTGTTTGGTGGAAATGTGTGTGGCACGTTGCAATAACGAGGCTGGCGCTGCAAGACGCAGAGGTTTTAATGTGTCGGCCGCTGGTTGAAGGGGCAGGAGGCGGTTTGGCAAGAATTTGTCAAAAGCGATGGAGCACCAAAGGAGAAGTGCAACTGCTCGTCCTTCCGCAGCTCCTATGAGTCTGCTTGACCTAAAGTACGGCCGCTAGTTGTGGCAGTAAAAATGTGAGGTTAGGACTGGAAGTTCCATTTCTTTTGCAACTTGGTTCCAAATCAATGCCTGTTGTACAATTTTACTGAAT
This sequence comes from Melieria omissa, assembly GCA_963971225.1. NCBI lineage: Eukaryota > Metazoa > Arthropoda > Insecta > Diptera > Ulidiidae > Melieria > Melieria omissa. The sequence continues at coordinate 12,623,519 of OZ020269.1, forward strand.
CTGCCCATCACGATTAATCGAAAACTTTATTGGCATTGTTTAGAATTCATCATGAGTTGACTCCTTTTCATATGGTTTGTTGCTCTGTTTCAGCACGTGATCGCTTTCAGTCCACATCCAGCGTGGAGGAAGATGGTCACGAGGACATTGAACACGATGGCGTCACCGTGCTCGGAGTTGTCGAGGCGGACGAGGATGAGGAACAACATCACGAAACCATAGTGGAAGAAGACATCACTGAGCACGATATGTCCGATATGCAGGATGTCAAGGACTTCAAGGACATACTGATGGAGTCTAGCGATGGCAACATGGACACCTCGACAATGCGCAAGCGACGTGGTAATCTGCCCAAACAGTCAGTGAAGATACTGAAACGTTGGCTATACGAGCATCGCTACAACGCCTATCCCAGCGATGCGGAGAAGTTCACGCTGTCGCAGGAGGCGAATCTGACGGTGCTGCAGGTACTTCTTTATCTAAACATGTAGCTGTTCCCCTGTATACTAGATATTGTGGATTTTTTGCAGGTTTGCAACTGGTTCATTAATGCACGTCGCCGCATACTGCCCGAAATGATACGGCGCGAAGGCAACGATCCACTGCATTTTACCATATCGCGGCGCGGCAAAAAGCTAAACTCGTCCATGAACTCCAGCATGAATACGTCGGGCAATGCGCCGAATCCCATCACCGGCAGTCCCGCCTCAGAAGTGGTTGGTGCAGTGCCGCCCAAAATGCCATAAACCACTAAAATATCTGCAATTTTTCAGATTGTTGGCGCCACCGAGGAGGTAGAGGGTGACGAGGTGCACGACGGTGTTGCTAATGTATTAACTGCGCTTGGACACTTTGTGCAAACGCCCGGCGGCCATATGGTCAAAGTGGAACCGGACATGGAGTATGACGACAGCGTTATCTACAGGTAAATACCCGAATCGCCTCATCCCCAATTGTGCACAGTCAATGCATCTTGCCCTACTCACCGCTGTCCAACTGTCCCTAACATATCGCTCCTTATTATCCTGCCACCCACCCAACCAACCAACCAACCAACCAACCATCCATCACCATCCACTTTGCACCGAACGCCACGCAAATCGCACATGCAGATGGCAGCAGGCGATTGCCGCCAATCCGCAGGGCTTTCAGAACTTGCATCCTCAAATTCAGGCCAAAATACTGGCAAAAATTCAGGCGGCCAAGCAGCGTCAAGCAGCCGCTGCGGCCGCCGCCGCTGCAGCAGCTGCCGCACAAATACAGCCGCAATACAATGCCGCTCCCAGTGCCATGCCGGGTGCGAATAATGCCAATGCTGCAGCCGCCGCTCACGCCTCGCCGCCATCGTCAAGCAATGCCGCCGCCGCCGCAGCCGCGCAATTTCCCGCCAACGCCAAGTACTTTTACTCGCAAACGCTCAATCAGATCTTCCACATTCAGAATAACGTTGTGCCGCCGAAGACGCACTTCAATGCGATGAGGTATCCCCATTCGACATCAATGATATCGCCACCACACGGCACACACACACACACGCACAAACACGTTGCCGAGTAGACGTTACCGAGTAGGCGTGGACACAGGACCAACACGCACATTGCGGTTGCTATGTGCTGTGCTGCTCAGCTGTTGCGCCAGTTGCTGCCGCTTTCACTTTGTTGTTCTTTGATTTTGTATGAAGTTGTAATTTTCATTTTTAAATGTTCATTTAATTTGTATGGAAATGTATGAATTTATCTCTGATATGCTTTGTGCTTTTTATCTATTTTCAAATATCCCACTTTACCATTTGACAAGAATTGAATCTTTTGAAACGTACGCTGTATCACTAATTGGAACAATTGTTCGCTCACTTGCAGATCCGAGGACGACAGTGTCAACGAGTATGACTCGTGCGAGGCGCAGAGCGAGGAGGAGGGCAAATTCGAGAACTCCGACGCCTGGCAGAGTGTGATGAAGTAAGTGTCCAGCGCAGAGCTGATGCGAGCAGACGCTACAAAGTGCATGATTGCTTCTTTAAAAAAAATTTATTTTTCTTTGATTTCGTTTCTGGCATATTTTCCCTCCAAAAATTTCATTCGTTTTGTTTTTGGCCTGTATCCTGCCGTATTCTGTGTTGTTTACTCCAACTTGACAACTCCACACGCTATCCAATAAATCTCCCAACTACACGACAACAACAACAACGTTAATATTTGATGACAACCACAACAACAATAACAACCGTGTACTCGATTTGCTTACCGAAAAAAAACCACAAAATATTCCCTCCTTTTTACCTACAAACTGTCGCTATAAACGCTGTCGTCCTACGTTTTCTCGCCTATTGAACGATTCTTTTTACGGGACTGTTTTCAGTACCGAGGAAGTGACAACCACTAGTCCGACAGCAACGAATACCACCTACTGGACCACCGCATCGCATCCGCATCAATCGTCAACGCAACAGCCGCATCCGGTTAGCGTCAGTGCGGCGACTCACTCGGGCGCCGTTGGTAGGTATCGAGTGCTGATCAGAGTGTTTCCTAAATTTCACTCATCTGATTGCGCTTCTTGCAGTGAACAATGTGATAGCCGCTGCTCAGGCGGCTGCCAATGTGAATGCCGTTGTCAGTTCGGGTGAGCTGGCGGCCGAGGCGGGTAATGTGGGCGCCGAGGCCACTGTTGTAACAACGTCCCAAACCAATGCTGCCATCGCCAACAACAACAACAACATTGTGGCGAACAACAACACCATCACATCGACAGTGCAAGTCATACATCCGGGTAGTCATCTGGTGAAAGGTGAGCGGGAACACGCTTCCAATAACAAATGTTGCATAATTTCATTGAATTTTTCTCTGTGTGTGTGCAGGTGTCATACGCGATGATAAGGATAAATTTAAGTGTCTGTACCTGCTGGTGGAGACGGCTGTGGCCGTACGCCAACGTGAACAGGGAGAGGACGTCCACGTGCTGGGCAATTGAGAATGACGCCGCTGTCGGTTGTGCACAGCGTGTGTCATTGGTTTTATACGGATTTGTTTCTTTTTTATATGGAGTAACCCAAACCTCATAGTACACACACTTGAAATACTGCAGCGTTTTGTGTTGGCGTACGAATTTTCATTAGGTTTTTTGTTTTTTCATTTAATTTTTTGTAACCGCAATCATCAGTTAGCTCGTTTACTATCACTACCACGTTTTGCAGCGTTATTTCGATGATACCCTAAAATGCCAATTACCAAGTCAGTCTTTACCAACACTTTACCTTTGTTCCATTTGCAATAATAATGTTCGATATTTTCGCTCATAGCCAAAAGCTGTGGTTTTCGTAGATTTGCAATTGTTAATTTGTTGTTAAACAATTTACTTGGAGTTTCATTAAATGCGTATTAAAAAAAAATAAATTCTTGGCAGTTGTATGCAGTTTTTCACAAAACAAATTGTGCACAAAAAATACGACAAGCAATGCCGAATTATGTCAACAAGCAAGTTTTGCGCGCATTCGCCACAAATCGACAAATAGAAAAATAATCTTGTGAGCGCGCAACTGCTCTGTTCGAGAATGCTTCCATTAGCTGCTTTTTACAAATATCACACTCGAAGTGCAGTACGTTCCATTTGTTAGCCGCAAATGCATCCCATACCAATTAGTTGCAAATTTTTTTTACCATTATACGTATGTAGGCATTGACAAAAGCAAAATGCTTACAGGCATTTTTTCACTCGCAAACAAAAAAACTCAATTTAAATCTAATTCTAAAAAGCTAAATAAATGTAACATATTTAAACATTTATACGTAACGCATATGTGTAGCATTAGCAGAACTTAACTAGGCGAGTACTTGTAAAAATATAAAAAATAGAAACCGAAATATAGAAAAACATGCAAACAAAAAAAACAAAAGATGATTTGAAAAGGAAACAACACTTCCTTGAACCTGTAGCTGGCGTTACACGCCACAATCCTTCATACTTTTTGTACTATCAAACTAGCTGCTAAGCACGAACCCCCTGTTCCCTTATGCCGCTTCAGCCTGCAATGGACACACACGCATAATTTGTACAGCAATCACTATGGGTGTGCAGTAGCGATGGCGGGCGACACCTATGCCGGCTACTTCTGTGCATTGCAATGAATTTTCTCACCGCATAAATTAGGAAACTATACATAGTAATGCAATTTAAAATCAGTTTAAAGCAGATTAATACAATTTGTTATATGCATTAAGCAATGTGTGGCAGAGACAATGTGAGAGAATATATATTAAAAAAACAAGAAAAACTACTAAATAAATGAAATGCAAATATAAAAGAATAGATAAAATGTATTTTCATATGGACCAAAAATACTTGACCAGAGAGGCTTTCAAATAGGCAGAAGATGGTAGGATTTTAAGGTTTTTTTATGAAGTGCAGCTGGGCATTTGATATGTGAATTTTGTAGTAAAACGTAATACTTTTTTATGAAGTCAGAAAATCAACTTATAACATTGATTGAAAGCTTATGTGGGACCCTTTCATTGGGTTTAGACTCTAGAGAAACTTGCTCCAATTGTATCTTAAGAGAACCAACAACTTTAAATACTCTACCAATACCTCAGAACTCAGATCCTCAGGAATTCTGAATATTCAAAGTTTCGTTCCTAGCAAATATTTTTATTAATAAAGCACGCCTTGAGATTGACAATGAAACTTGAAGAATAAAATCGCAATCACAATGTGGCAACCAGTGGCGGATCCAGGGGGGTTTTGGGGGTTGAAACCCCCCCCCCGAAATATTTGGATTGACTAAAAAACTACATACAAATTAAAAGGCATTTTAAAAATATTAAAGAATTACTTTTTAAAACCACCCCCGAAATATTTTTCTGGATCCGCGCCTGGTGGCAACTATTTGCTGAAGCTTATTCAATGAACCTATTCAACTATTGCTGTTTAAATACATAAAAAACGAACCAGAAATCTTGAATACATTACAAATAACTCGGAACTTCAGGAGTTCCAAGTATTCAAAGTTCTTAGTTTCTGAATCTCGCAGTTCATTTTAAAAGACCAAAACCAAATAAAACTCGCCTTAAAATCACAGAATTGTATTCTGAGGCAAAAAACTAAAAAACTAAATCTTAATTGTCCAAACAATTTCCTCTAATTAAGAATCAAATTTCCATGCATGCAACGTGTTAAAGCCATAAATTAAACTCATTATTGTTAGATTTTGTGTTGAAATCATATCGACTTGGCAACTCTATCAATCTACTTTAGCCGGCTATTTTATTGTGTGTGATGTAGTCGAGCAATTTTGTATCTGAGCGTTGACGACAAACACGCGGGCGCTGCTGCTTGTTTCGCTCTCGTCATCATCGTCGTTGCCGTCGTCGTCGTCGCCGCATACCAAATACTACAAAAAGAGAATTACCAAATTCGGTAATAGGTGAGTATAATGAACTCTACAGTCAGAATTATGCCGACAACCAGATATCTCAGCCATACCAAATATAGTTGTAGAGATAACTAGAAGCGTTGCTTTCGAACGGGGTGCAACGATGAGACAATCGTCGATCGTCGATCTTCGAGTGGCAGTTCTGAAGTGTCTTTCAAATCAACGAAACAGTAGGTCAATGATTTGAATAGAAAAATAGAATGGAAAATTATTGATATCAATGATGAGTAGAAACGACAGCTTAGACATAAAAGAAGAAGAAAACCATGGATAGGAAATCTATTTGAACTTAAATAAAGTTGAGTTTAGCAGAGGAAAAAGTTGGATAGGAATGGAGTTGGAACTTAGGAGAAGAAATAGTTGGATAGGAAAAGAGTTGGAACTTAGAAGAAAAAATAGTTGGATAGAAATAAAGTTGGAACTTAGGAGAAGAAAGAGATGGATTGGAAAAGAGTTAGAACTTAGGAGAAGAAACAGTTGGAGAGGAATAGAGTTGAAACTTAGGAGAAGAAACAGTTGGATAGGAAAAGAGTTAGAACTTGGGAGAAGAAAAAGTTGGATAGCAATAGAGTTGAAACTTAGAAGAAGAAACAGTTGGATAGGAAAAGAGTTAGAACTTAGAAGAAGAAACAGCTGGATAGGAAAAGAGTTAGAACTTGGGAGAAGAAAAAGTTGGATAGGAATAGAGTTGGAACTTGGAAGAAGAGACAGTTTCATAGGAAAAGAGTTAGAACTTAGAAGAAGAAACAGCGGGATAAGAAAAGAGTTAGAACTTGGGAGAAGAAAAAGTTTGATAGGAATAGAGTTGGAACTTAGAAGAAGAGACAGTTGGATAGGAAAAGAGTTGGAACTTAGAAGAAGAAACAGTTGGATAGGAAAAGAGTTGGAACTTAGGAAAAGAAAGAGTTGGATACGAATAGAGTTGGAACTTGGAAGAAGAGACAGTTTCATAGGAAAAGAGTTGGAACTTAGAAGAAGAAACAGTTGGATAGGAAAATATTTGGAACTTGGGAGAAGAAAAAGTTGGATAGGAATAGAGTTGGAACTTAGGAGAAGAGACAGTTGGATAGGAAAAGAGTTGGAACTTAGAAGAAGAAACAGTTGGATAGGAAAAGAGTTGGAACTTAGAAGAAGAAACAGTTGGATAGGAAAAGATTTGGAACTTAGGAGAAGAAACAGTTGGATAGGAATAGAGTTGGAACTTAGGAGAAGAAAGAGGTGGATAGGAAAAGAGTTAGAACTTAGGAGAAGAAACAGTTGGATAGGAATAGAGTTGGAACTTAGGAGAAGAAAGAGTTCGATAGGAAAAGACTTGGAACTTAGGAGAAGGAAACAACAGGAAAAACAGCTCAATATGAATAGTTGTAGATTAGAAGAGGAAACAGTTGGATAGGAATAGATTTGTAACTTAGGAGAACAGCTGGATAGAAATAAAGTTGGAACACAGGAGAACAGACAGTTGGACAATAGAAGAGTTGGAGTTTAGAAGAGGAAAAAGTTGGATAGGAAGAAAAAGTTTGATAGTAATAGAGTTGGAACTTAGGAGAAGAAATAGTTGGATAGGAATAGAGTTGGGGATTCGAAGAGGGAAAATTGGAAAGGAAAAATTCCGAACTTATGAGAACAAACAGCTGGATATGAATAGAGTTGGAACTTAGGAAAAGAAACTGCTGGATAGAAATGATGAACAGAGTTGGAGCTAAGGATAAGAAAAAGTTGGATAATATAGAACTAAGAGCCTCGGTCCATTTGATTGGGAGGCTCATAGTTTTAATGGTAGGAAGTTTTTCTCATTATGCACTTTTCGAGCTGAACAATTTCCACACCTTTCAACTAGTTTCAAGTCGCTAAGAAGATCTTGGGTATACATTGAAATTCTAGACTTTTATGAATGAGTGCTTGAGTGAATAATTACGGAAAGATGGACTTCAGCAAATATTTGATAAGCATACAGCCACTCAATGAGATTTATTTTTTTGGTCAGAATGTGTCATCAAATGGAAATCTTCGTTGAAACTTTGAAACATTGTGTCAAATGTCTGTTTTAAAAAGCTGTTGTGATAAAAAGTAAGTCAATAAAATATTTTTCGTTATGGTGTAGGCTCGAACTTGTAGGCTGAGATTTAGGAGTTCAATGTTTAGACATAATTTGATTAGTTATTTATTTGTTTTCTTTCCCAGATACTATGAAGAGAGATTTATTTTCTAGTAGAAAAAAGAGAGAAAGAGAGAGAGAGTGCTATCACTATTTACTATATGAAGAGAATGGTAAAGGTTTTTTATTAATGTGTTGAAATACAGAATAAGTTTTTGGCAAGTCTTAATTTGAAAACAGGTTATGGACAGTTAATAGTACAAGTTTGTAGGTTTGAGCATTAAAATCAATAAAATACGATAAATAAAAATAAATAAAACAAAAACTATAGTTTAAGAAATGTAGACTGAATCGACAGCTAACAAAAAGACAGATTTGACTACTTGAAGCTGTATTAAAGCCCATCTTGCAGCAACTACAACTGTCTAAACTGTGTCTAAATGAATAGAAATGATATACAAATTGTGGCTGATTCCACTCGACAGACTGGCATCTTTTAATTTGACTCTCTCTGCGATTGTCCCCTTAACCTTGAATTGTGAAAGATTTGCAATTTACAATTTCAATGTGGATTCGAGCATTAAATATACCACAGACGTGACATTGCCACCGGTCACGCCACAGCTTCTAACACCAGTAAGTGCTTGTTGATTGATTTATTATAGTTTCTGTATCAAAAATTTATCAAGTGTGGTCAATTCGAGGCCGCGCGACCTCTTGAAGGTTACGATTTTTTTTCGTTTTGTTTTTTAAATGCTATTTGAACCCATGACCCTCTGACATGGCTTTCCATGCATAAGTCACTATGGCAGCTGACTAGATTTATAGTTTAAGATCAAATAGTCAATTGATTTGCCTATAAAAAACATTCGATTAAAGCACCAACCAGACAACCAAATCATGAACTACATCACAACTTCACAATTCCATTATTTCACACTCCGAACGCCACTCAGCCACGTTGCAGGTGAGCTTTCGGCCAAACGGCCCAACGCCAAGTAAGCACTGTACCGACCGGTCGTTGGCGTGTAGCGTGCACTCGTGTGCACACTACTGACGATACGTTGGCGAGACAAGGTCGTCGCATGGTTGGCGATGACGCTTTTTCATAGTAGATTTGCTCATCGGCGCGAACGCAACTGTTTCTAGCTTGCGATGTAAAAACGTGTGCAGTGTGAATTAACATTTTGTTGATAAACAAAAAACGCCGGGACGCTGAAAAAAAGCCCAATACGCCCTCGAAATTGATGAAATTTAAACATGAAATGGGCAGCAGCAGCAGGAGTTGCAGCAGCACTAGCAGCAGCAGCAGTGGCACCACCAATAACCACATCAGCGGCAACAGCGACTTCTACTCAACAACAACAACTGCACACAACAGCACAGCTGCGGCCAATGGACGAGTGCCGCGGCGTATTATGTGTCGCTGCTGTCTGTCCGAGCAGCAGCTGGAGCAGTCCCAGTCCCAGTTACAGTCGCAGCTGGCGACTGCGTTGCACCACGACGACGACGGCATGGAGGAGGATAGCGACACCTTCCACGAGTCATCGACACTGACCGGCTATGTGTCGCTGGACACGTTGGCCATGGTGGACCTGCGCACCGATCAGGACTCGTCGTTCGGTCATGATGCAGCGCCACTGTCGGCGATGACACTGCTCGACTGTCTGAATGCGTGCGCCGGCATTGGTGCCTCGGTTGCTGACGTACTGCTGCCGCAGCACATTTGCCTCGATTGCTGCCACACGCTGGAGACATGCTGCGAGTTCATACGTTGCGTGCGGAATGCGGACACAATACTGCGTCGACGATGCATGGCGCCGCGTAAGAGGCGCTGGACAAACGGTGGCGGCGTTGAATTGGAGCGACAGTCCACAGAGGCGGCGAGACGCAGGCGCGCACAACAAAGTGCCAGTGAAGAGGTATGAATGCGTTAATTGAAGGCACAATGATGGCACTTTGATTGCATGCATGAAGTATTGATTTTTTTTGTTCTTTATTTATCTTCAATTTGATTGCCATAGAAATTGCAAGTGGGCAAGAAAATCAATGGCAGCAACGTTGGAGCACAGCTGTGTCAGCGCAAGACAGGTGTTGCTGTGATGGCAACGTCGAGGCGTGCCAGCGACGAGGACGAAGCAGGTGAGTGCAGGAGCTGTGCGGCGATGAGTCAGCGGCACACGACATAAGTAGTTGAATTGTTGTTGCAATGCAGAGGGCACGTGGCAGGACTTAATGGGGTTGCGTTAAAAAAAAACAAAGTATATGATTTACATTAGTTGGTGAAATAAATTCTTGGGAAGTAAACTGAGTCATGGCATTTAATTAAACTGCTTCAGTACATGTGAAAGCAATTTTGTATATTTTTTATTTGAATTTTCTTAATCAATAATCCCAGTAAATTCTTTTGTTTTGCAATTTATTGAAATTTTTGCCATATCTTTTATAAGTAACATTTCAATTTGATTATTTACTAATTCCCAGTCGATTCGCCAACGCTAGATTTGAGAACTGTGTTGAGTAAACGTTCCAGTATGGGAACCACAAATGGTTCGATTGCTGCAAATGAGCTCTGCCACGGTAAGAAATCGTTCAGTATATCCAGTATTATTTGTTGCTAGCAAATGATCTTTATGCGGTTTACTTCATGTTTATTTCATACATATGTGTGTGTGTATATTTTTTGCCAGACCTTGTTGCCAAATGTCAAAATGCGAGTCTCAACAAACTAATATCGAAAAGCTGTGATAAGGCCTGCAGTGCTACATTGCCAGAAGTCGATGGTATGTACAATCTGTATGTGTGTGTGTGTGTGTTTTGAAATGTGATTTGCATGTACCCTGTAGGAAATTTTAAGCATAGACTGGTCTTAATATTATTTTACAATTCTAATTCAGTGTTTTAACCCATTTTTTTTGTCCATATTCGAATGAAACTGTTTTTTTTTAATTCAAATTTGGGGTCAACAAATTTTCCGATTTTTGGTTTTCGAGATATTTGGTGTTTGATTAATCAAAAACCTAACTGTAAATATATATTCTGGCTATAACATTGGTTTTATGCGAAAAATGTAAATATGTTTTCAAGAGTTTGAACAATTTTTAACAAGACTGCACAGTTACTTTTTTAACTTTGATTGTTTTTTAATGTTTTTCGATACTTTTGAAATTACAGTCGTGTCTGGATATAGTGAACTAATTATTGCAAGGCCTGTTCACAGTATTGAGGTTGTTCACTATATCAAGGTTAACATTTTTGTTCAAAAAATCGTTTTATTTGCTTACAATACACTTTTTTTTTTTGCTTGAAATTGCTTTCAAAATTTTGTTTTGGCTCCATGTCGAAATTTGGGTGTTCACTATATCGAGGTGTTCACTATATAGGGTGTTCACTATACCCAGACACGACTGTATGTAAAATATGTTCGATTAATCGAACACTGGGCCGATATGGGTTAATAGTTGTTTGTGCTTTGGATTAAGTATTTCCTCAAAATAACTTCTAACTAAAAACAATTTATATAAATTTTTGTTCAAATTTTGTTTACCTAAAATGTGCGCTTAAGCGTTCAATCTCAGCTTTGAGCGCATTTGTAATAATTTTCCCATTGGGCTGTCACGTAAACACGCACTAAGCTGCCTTGGCCAACGTGTTACACCTACACGTTCAAAACACTCATGCTGTGAGCCCACACAGTCGCCGGCTCTGTCTGTTTGTCTGTCTGTCTCTCGAGTAGGAGTCGTGGCGAACGCATAATTTTACTTTTCATTGTAGATCTCTGCATCTACAATTATGGTCATGCGGTTATAAAGTTGTTTAGTGTAGCACAGTGTAGCTCACGACCGGAAATGTTAATTGATTGCTTTAGCTGAGAGCCAAGTTTCGGTTTGTTGGCATATTGCTGATCTAGGCTCAATTATATATTAATGGCAGTTGGATAACAAGAAACAAATGTTTTGTTTTTTGCCGACTCTCTATGATGTCATACAAATTTTCAGCTTTGTAAACAATGAAAATCGAAATTGCTTTAGTTTTAATGTTCAAATTGTTAATCATGTCAAACAGTTGTGTTTCTTTTCTATTTCATAACCCACTTCAACACAGCGTAGGTGGTTAAGTTTTAATCACATTTAATAGCGTTTTTCGTTTGTTAAAGTTGAATATGATTGCACGCACACACACATACAAACCGCACACAATACTGTCAGCTTAAACAAATCGTTTTATCTTCGATGTCAACAATGACGTCAGTGCGTTGTGATAAATTAACGATGCACTAAGATTGAACTATTGAAAGCGTGTTGAATGAAATCATGTTTAATCAACTCGTTAGATGTTATTTATGGTTTTTACAACCTTTTAAGGCTAAAGGTTGTAAAGGCCTCAAGTTGGTGGCGGACTTAAACAGATGCTGACTTGACGATTTAATAAACGAACAGCAAAGTTTCTTGTATGTGGAGTTAATGCAAATCTCATTTGAAAAATTAAAAAAAAGCATGGCACAACTTTATATTTCAAGAGTTGACTTCATAATTTATCTTTGAAAGTAATGATAATAGATTTTATGGCGAGTCAATTAGTTGAAAATACAAATAATTAGTTGAAAATACAAACTGAGTGTCTGGTCTAAAGAATTTGTTTGTCTAAACTGTTACTTATGTTACAATGTTTTTGTATGACTTTAAGAAAGGAATATAAAACCCACAGTATAATTTCATTAGTAAATAATACAAAATCACACTTTTTGCTTTGAAAGTTATGAAAATGTTTATTCTAAAAAAAAAATGTTTATTTATTTTATATTTTTTTTAATTTATAATTTTTATTTTTTTATTTATTTTTATGGTTTATTCTAAACACAATTTTTTATTTATTTTATATTTTTTTCATTTATAATTTTTATTTTTTTATTTATTTTTATGCTTTTTATTGAATGCTTGGTCTAAGAAATTTTTTTTGTCTGAACTGTTACTTGTTTTAGTGGCGCACCCAGAATTTCATTTTGGAATATTCTGTATTCAGTTTCTAATCAAAATTTTTGTAACAAACAAATATGTATTTTGGGTTGGAACACTGAAAACCCCTCTTGCATGCGCCTCTGGCCCTCTTAAAGCTTTTGTAGATAGGTAGGAAGGAGTGGTTGCTATAAGGCAGAGCCCACTTAGACCATAATCAATCGAGCATAAAGCCGCTCACTAATTAAATCAGTTTGAGCTTCTCACAAAGCTTAGAAGACTATGAATAGTGTCAGGGCTGGATCACCCAGATTATTGTAGAAGAAGTTGCCCAGGTAATGAATTCTTTTGGATAAAGCAGAAAAAGTAGCTTAAAACTCAAGTGCATTTGCTTCCTCTTTCTTGTTCATAAAACTAAGACAGAATTCGTTTGAAAACAGTCCCAACCTTAAAAGTTGGTGGCAATTAAGCAGTGATCCGCCAGAACACCGATCTGGTCCCTATTAAGTGAGAGAAGTTTGGCCAAATTTAGCTTTTGTGAGACACTGACAAAAAAATTTTTCAATACACAATTTATTTTCACTACTTAAGAATCAAAATTTCAAAGATACAAAAAATTTCGAAGATTGGAAATTTGAAAAAAGGTTTGGTGTATTAAGAATCAAAATTCCAAAGATAAAAGATTTGTTTTTATTATTATTTTTTATTATTTCTTCAACTTCAATATTATTATTTTTTATTATTTTTCAACTTCAATAATGTGAAAAAACGGTTTGGTGTATTAAGAATCAAAATTTCGAAGATACAAAATTTGTTATTATAATTTTTATTTTTTCTTCAATTTCAATAATGTGAAAACAGGTTTGGGCCAAATTGAGCTTGTATACGATTTTAACAGAAAAATTGTTGGATCCGCGGTATATTTTCACTACTTATGAATCAAAATTTCGAAGATCAAAAAAGTTGTTATTATTCTTTTATTATTTCTTCAACTTCCATAATATGAAAAAAGATCTGGTGTATTAAGAATCAAAGTTTCGAAAATCAAAAAAAATTTGTTATTATTATTTTTTATTATTTCTTCAACTTCCATAATATGAAAAAAGATCTGGTGTATTAAGAATCAAAATTTCGAAAATCACAAAAATTTTTTATTATTTTTTTTTTTTATTTCTTCAACTTCAATAAAGTGAAAAAAGGTTTTTCAAGAATCAAAATTTCGAAAATCACAAAAACTTGTTATTATTTTTTATTATTTCTTCAACTTCCATAATATGAAAAAAGATCTGGTGTATTAAGAATCAAAATTTCGAAAATCACAAAAATTTTGTATTATTATTTTTTATTATTTCTTCCACTCCAATAATATGAAAAAAGGTTTGGGCCAAATTTAACAATTTTTGAATCCACGGTATATTTTCACTACTTAAGAATCGAAATTTCGAAAATCAAAAATTTTGTATTTAACATATTTACTCAACTTTAATAATATAAAAAAATGGTTGGTGTATAGCTGTGAGTATAAGAAAATAAATACAATTTTACAAAAAAGGAGGATTACTTATCTCTCACTTCCTAACAAACCTTTGGAACTCCCACCTTTTACAATTCCCCAACTTACATGAATAGGAAGTAAGGTTTTTTCGGAAAGCTTAAATTTTGCATATATCCTAATTGTTTAGTATCAGCACGACTGCATAAGTCCACACAAGTATGAAATTTAGTTTTTTCGGAAACCTTAAATTTTCCATAAATACTTAATACGATTTTTCTGCACAAACATTGCTTCTACACCACAAAACCGTCTTCACAAACTTTTCTAACAAAAGTATAATTTGTGACCTCACTCAAGCCTCACATACAATTTTGTTTGACTCCCCAAAGTGTATTAAATTATTATGAACAGTTCTTTTTTCAACAATGAATGAATAAAGTTATTAATTTATAGATTATTTTTATTTCGACTTTGTTTCGCAGATACCTTGGGCGCAATAGAACGTTCGTCGCTGCGTTCGTTGGACAGTGGCATTGAGATTGATGACGATTCAAGTGCGAGTAAACCAAAAGACAACAACAACTCCGCTGATGTGAGCATACAGTGCCATTACGAGGAGTATGAGGGCCACACGTATGTGGTGTCGGCGGCATTGTCACAGGATCTGCAGCGATTTCATCGCAGCACACGCAAAACAACGGGCCAAACATATAAATGCGGTTTTTGCATATTCGAATGCATTGCTCAGAGCGATCTGCACAAACACAATCAAATTCATTTGGGTGAGCAATCAACTCAACAAAAAACTTGTTGAAAAGACAAATTCATAAATGTTTTCACTACTTGCAGGTCCGCCGCAGTACAGTTGCCGCATTTGCCAATTTGTTTGCCATTTCAGACACCTTTTGGTGCAGCACATGTCGGCCGCCCATTGCGACGTCTGCGACATCGTCGACGAGGGTATGTAGTGCATATCGCACACGCACTACAAAAGTGACACAACTCAAAATTTGTCATTTTCGGGTTTATGTGTTAATATTGTGCACAATGCATAAATCTACCAATCAGCAAATGCTCAGTATATTTTGTTGTTGTTAACTGGTACAAAAATACAGTTAGGTCTCTTTTCATGTCAGAAGTTTGATGCTATTTGATTGCTGCAGCTCAATGCAAAGTCCTCAATGCAGAGTCCTAACTCAAATTGTGTCACTTTTGACGTAATAAATTTTTGTTAAAGTTAATTTTAAGCAAAATTCTGCCAGTTTTTGTATATATTTTTAATTATTAAAATTAATTATGAATTTTCAACATTTTTCTTTCAACTTTTTAGCTGTGATTTATAAGTAATTATTAAATTCAGAAAAAGTGGCATAACTTGAAATAGTTTCGTAATTATTGAATTAAAATATCATCAAAACAGTCACAACTCAAAATTTTGGATTTTTTAGTGTAAAATAAAAAAAAAATTCTTCCAACTTTTCATAAAGCATAATCTGTAAGGATTTTCTACTGAACGGTCTATTCGTTATTTAAAAAAAATGTTTATTTAGCTCAAAAACAGTTTTTTGCGTTTCCTGAAAAATCACAAATTTTGAGTTGTGTCACTTTTGTTGTGCGTGTGCGATATGTTGTTGTTGCGTATATGCCGGCATAATTGTTATAAATAGATGACGGCACACATAGTACGCGGTAGCGCATTCTTAGCGCTTGTCGCGGCATTACACACACAAACACACACACTGACACACAGCAAACCAAAGTGCGGCGCTTACCGGCGCGTTTGGGGTATTTGAACTGAAACCAAAATAAACGTGCACGTAATACTGCTGATAACAATGCCGCTCGTTTAAATGTATCGTTTAGTGTTCTCATGAATGTCGCACTTTGTCTCACTTCAGCTGATTACAACAACGACGAGCTGAGCGCGCAAGTCACCGCCATCAATGGCTACGCGCACACCCCAACCAAATATCACTGCCATCTCTGTGCACGATACCTCATCAGTGCGGATGCCTTGCAGCAACATTTGGAATCGCACAAAGGTGCATATTGCAATTTCAGTTTTACTTATCTCAATTTACAATGCATTTGCTAATATTTTTCAGTTTACTGCCAGTGCACAGTGTGCGCGTTTAAGAGTTCAACGCGCGAAAATGTGTTGGAGCACATGGCCAAGGAGCACAAGATGCTGGTGGATCGGCGTTTGGCTGGTAAGTTGAGCAAAGAAAAGATTTGTAAATCCTTTTCATAGTCAAAACTTTTACTTCTGTAGTCAAGTATGTGCCGCTGCGCCGCAGAACCAGCGAGCAGCTGTCCAAACCTGCGCCAAGTCCAACGCCCGCTGTTGCTCTACCCGCCGCATTGCCCCATTCTGCGCCAAAGCCCACAACAAATGACAATAAACATCGTAAACATTTGTGTCAATTTTGCGGTAAGTCAATGCTCCCACACCACCACAACTTCAAGTTAGCACTAACCTTTAAATTTTTACAGGCAAATGCTTCGAGCGCCGCTTTCATTTGCTCAAGCACGAGTACAAGGTGCATCGGCTGGACATCGACGCCATGGACACGCTGAAGCATAAAATGTTCAAAAGCAATTCGGCCAAACATGCGCAGCTGAAATATCTGCGTCAGCGCAAAGCTGCACAGATCGAGCACGGCGCCAGCAAGTTCCAGTGTGACATTTGTGCCGCTGACTTTCGCTTCAACTTTGAGCTCAAGTACCATATGCGCACGCACAAAGCAACAACAACAATAGCGTCGTGCAACTCGGACCAGCTGGTGACCAGCTCCACTGAGTGCGCTGATGTGTGGTCGGATAGCGGCCAGCAGCAGCAGCAACAGCAACAGGCACGTGGCACCAAAGCGCTGAGCTGCCTGAACTATGCGCAGGCAGTGCGCGAAGCCATCGAGTGCGGCAGCAGCGATCGACAGCTAAGCAGCGATCAGTTCAATTTGCTGGAGCTAGTCACACAGCCGCCGCCCATGCGCTCGCTGGATGCCAGCCCCAGCAGCAGCAATCATAGCGGCGACATCAACTACGACGATCAGCTGTACGTGAACGAATTCGATCTGGGTTTGCTGGATTTCAGTGGCGGCCTGGTGGGCTTCTAAGGTGGCTGAAGGCAAACTTAATGCTTAAGCGTAATGACGCAAAACTACGAATTCATTTGAGGAGCGCTAAAGCTTCAGAGACTGAGCAAAGCGAAAAGCAATACAAACATGGCATAAGCAATGGCTTCAAGTAGGAAGCGGCAATATTTTCAACCTCCCACCCCTAAGGGAACTCATACACATGACGCGTGCATGTGACAAGTGACATTTTTGCCAGCAACTTTTCTACTGTATTAACACTTATTAATTCATATTGAACTGCTAACAATAATCATGTTTACTTTTAACACACATCTCATCTACTTATGTTCAGTCAAGGTCGGACGTGCAATATGATTGCATCGATGTCTGTCGAGTCGTATAAGCTAAGCTGTTTAGTGAAATAGGCTCTTACTTATTCAGTTGCTCAAGCTAAAAGTATTATCGTTCGCATTATGTAAACACAAACAAAAACACAAACACAAACACACTTTGTTTAGAAATTAATTTGCTTAACTTTATGTACTTTAAGGCTTTACAAAATTATTTATTTTAGTGCGTAAGTTTCGTCTGTAGCACTTACCAAGTAGTTGGCTTTTTTATATATACAACAACAACAACAACAAGAACATTAGCATTTTTTACTAATACACAAAAATCTGATTTACAGCAATATTAATAAAAACAAATTAAAATTGCGGCATTAAAAACATGATTGTTGTTATTGTTGAGATGGGAGAAGGGGAAATTTTAAGAAATTTTTAAAAAATTGAAAATATTGTGCAAAGGGTAAAAAAATTTGATTAAGTTAGGGACAAAAGGAATACATATCAGTAAGAAATAAGAAAAAAAAATTGAAGGAAATAAAATAACATCAAAAGTTCTAAAAAGTTTAGTTAACCCTTTCGCTACATCTTTTTACTGAGGAAAGTTAAATTTAAATTTCAAAAAATATTATTAAATTTTTTGTTATTTTGAATTTTACGTTTTAGGCTTCTATGTGGTTATATTAGCAACATTCCATAAGAAATTGTTTAATTTTTTTGCGGACCCTGTATTTAAGAGTGTTTTCTATGAGAGCAACAACATGTCATATTTACTTAAACATAAAACTTTTTACGCATAACGAAAATTTGAATATTTCTTCATTTATTTCAGCCAAAATTAAAAAAAAAATATCTAAATTTAAAGAAAACGTCAAATTAAAAGGTTCTCTAATGTGTTTCTGCTTCTTCTTCTTTTACTATGTCAAGATATACCATTAAAAAAACATGTATACTTTTCTTCTTTAAACTTAAATATTCAGTTTATTAATTTCGTATATTTCCTAAAACTTCCATCTATTCTAAGGACCAATAAAAATATTTATTCCTGGAACCATAGAAGGTTCAGACGTCCACAAAGTAACATGTTGCCATATGGCAACCAAATAGCCAAAGGGTAAATTTTTGAGTGTGAAAACTGTTGTTGCACTCTTGTAGATAAGTTAGGTTAGTTTAGGTTATAAGTCGAAGAGATGTGTGCATTTCCACTAGGAGATTCTTTTGGGTTCATTGTGATTCCCTTCATTTCAGAGATCCGTTGTCCTTCCTTATCTGTTGGGTTTCCTGTAGATACAGACGATATATTTTTGGGTACCATTTGGTCTTGGCAAAGAAATTCCTTAAATCAATAATCTGTGTATCAGCTATTTCCACAAGTTCATCGAAGAATCTGGCCCGAGAGTCTGAAACCGTAGTTCCTGCAGAGACTTGATCTTGGCAAGGAAATTGTTCAGATCAGTAATCCGTGCATCAGCTTTTTTTGCGAGTCCAACGAAAAAGCTGATCCCAGCAGTCCGGAGCCTTCGTTGATATAGTGATGAACAGTGGACAGATCGATAGATTCCAATGCATCCATTTTCCTTTCTCGTGTTCGTCACACCAAGAGATAACAGGTTGTCCACAACTTGGTCCTTCCGCCTGAGACATGGTCATCTTCTTCTCTGTGGACCTCCAAAAACCGCGTTGAACATCTTTTTCGCCGGAGTTTCGTCGTTCATAGCTGCCTGAAGATTAGCTGTGCTACATCCATATCCATATTTCAACAGCTCGTACAGCTCCTTCTTGGTTCATATTCGATAGTTGTCGCCAACACGAAGAGGGTCAAAGATTTTGCATATCAAAAAGTTGACAAAAATCAACAAAATTTTCAACAACGGGAGGAGATCTTTTGATTGTGTTTTGGGCTACAATTTGTGACTTTGGAACTTTGATGAAATTGTGAAATCTGAATTTTATAGTTGCTTTGTTTTATTTACTCATTATTTATTTACAAATTCTGTATTCACAGGATTTTTTTTAATTGTTTTAATACTTGTTTTTACAAACACTGAGTTCATAAAGTTTTCCTTTAACCAATTTAACGTAATTCTCCACTCAATGGAATGTTTTAATGAATACATTTTTAGTTTAAATTCAATGAACAACTTTTACCTTTATGGACATTGAAGGAGCTTTCGATAATGCCAACTTTCAATCAATGGTTTCAGCCCTCGCAAATAGAGGTACTAACCAAAAAATAACCAAATGGATAGGAAAAGTCCTTAGCCAAAGAACGATTAAAGCCAACTTAGGGTCTGTGGAGCTAAGTATCAACGCTGTAAAAGGCTGCCCACAAGGAGGGGTTCTATCTCCTCTTCTATGGTCTATACTAGTTGATGACTTAGTTAAACTTCTCAACTCAAACGGCTTCAAAACCCTAGGATTCGCTGATGATCTGGTTGTAATAATAATGGGCACTCATGAAGACACACTAAGTGACTTAATGCAGAAAGCCCTAAACGACACATGGTGCTGGTGTAGGGCTGAAGGGTTATCAATCAACCCCGGCAAAACTACAATTGTACCATTTACAAGAAGGAGGAAACTAAATCTTCCGAATCTCAAAATCAATAATACGGTCATTCCCCTAAAAGAAGAGTTTAAGTATCTAGGCATCACTCTAGATCGAAAGCTCACTTGGGAACCTCACCTAAACTCCACACTTAAAAAGGCGACCAAAGCACTGTGGACAACAAACCGTAGCCTTGGCAAATCTTGGGGCCTATCACCCAAAATGACGAACTGGGTCTACACTCAAATGATTAGACCCATCATTCTATACGGTGCTTTAGTATGGTGGGGCAAAAAAAATCAGAGCGGCTTGCATGCCTCAGTATTACAGGGGCTATGAAAACGACCCCGACTGCAGGCATGGAAGCACTAATTAACCTTATACCTCTTCATTTAGCCATCCAAGAGGAAGTGCTATCGAGTGCACTCACACTACACAGGCACAATGGATTCAAACAAGGCAACCTCACAGGTCACCTGGGTTAGTATACCCAAATAGAGAATACTCTCTATAAAGCAGCTTGTCTTGACATCATAGAACCCCAACTAAGTCACGTGAAGAAGTATACAATAAACTTCCCGACTAGGGGATGTGGGGCAACAATCCAGTATGGTTAAACGATGACTCACAAAAATGGTACACCGATGGCTCCAAAACCTCTACTGGTGTAGGAGCTGGCATAGTGGGACCAACAGTCAAAACATTCTTTTCATTAAGCGACGACACATCCATATTTCAAGCCGAACTCTTTGCAATAATAAAGGCAGTTCGGATCATCACCAAAGGTAATCCCAAAGGAGACAAAATTACAATACTCTCGGACAACCTTTCAGTCTTAAAAGCTCTGGACAGCTACTCTTTCTCATCGAAAACCCTCTTGGATTGCCACAAGGAGCTCAACAACCTAGGTACACGAAACCGTGTAGTTTTGGTTTGGATACCGGGGCATGAGGGCCATGAAGGCAATGAAATGGCGGACGCACAAGCCAAAAAGGGAGCAGAGAGCCCATTCATAGGGCCAGCCCCGATGTTCGCGTTTAGCAAAAAAGATCTGAAACAGGACATCAAAAACTGGACGCAAAAACGCAAGCAGATATACTGGAGTAACTTGGAAGGTCTACACCACTCCAAAAAGTTCCTAAACTTCAACAGAGAGAGAGCTATCTCTGCTCTAGATCTCAACAGAAGCCAACTTAGGACTCTATGTGGTGCTGAAACAGGCCACTTTTTCTGTAACAACCACCTCTACAAACTTGGTCTTACCGACAGCAGAATATGCAGATTCTGCCAGGAAGCTGACGAAACAATGGAACACATCATTACCAACTGTCCTGCCTTGACACACAGACGTGCAAAGTTTCTAGGGAAACACAGCCTCGGTGAAGAGGACCTGATGCAAATATCGCAGAAAGGTCTGATTCCATACCTGAGCATATAAAACACCAGATGATTTAAGGAGCACAATAAACCTCTCAGGTTGCGGTGCACAAGGACGTTGCCCAACCCATAATCATTACGTTACATTACAACGCATCAAAATGTTCATATATATTCTTTAAAAACTTTTGAATTAACTCAAAATTAACGTTTTCTATTTCGGACACAAACCACAGCTGCAAGTCACTCAATTTAAATTGAGCACAAATCAGTTTAACTCACTTGTACACGTGACATTTATGCCAACACACAGTCAATGCGCAACAAGTGGCAACAAAAAACCAGTGTTACCACTATTTATAATTGAGAAATTATGAATAATACATGTTGACGCTGCAAGTTTATTTAATTTGATGGAAAGTTTTGCATTGAACAGTGTGTAGTGTAATGCGGCATAGCCAACTTAAGGGTAGATATTATTTGTTTTTTATTTATTGGAATGAGAAGGAAAATATTAGATGACAGATCCATGCAACACTTTGTATAAGAAAAGTTTGTATTTGAACAAAATTTTTGTCATTTTGCTTTGGTAATGGAACGTAGACTAAATTAGTATGAGGACTAATGCCAGATGTGCTTGGCAGAGTTCTCAGTAGCTAATCGTGATAAACAACTCTGATAAGGGACGTCTTTGAAAAGCTCAACAGTGAAATATCAATAATGGATCTGTCCTAAGTTAGACGTCTTTCTTCTTTTTTCTGTTTTTTCGCCCCTTGTCGGAACGATCTAGCAATCGCAGTACTCAGACGTCCATTGTACTACCACTTGTTCCCTGTTAATATGCTTTAAATCTACCCGACTTCCGAAGAAACCTTGATAGATCCTGGGGTGCCAAGGAGCCAAGGTGGTCGCTTCTTAGCACATCAGTGCCAAACGTATCAAACCTGATACGTTTGGCACTGATGTGATCACGATTAGCTACTGACAAATCTGCCAAGTACATCTGGCATTAGTCTCCATACTAATTTAGTCTACGTTCCATCACCAAACAGACATTATGAGTGATCATAATGGCTGCAGAAGCTAATCTATTGCAAAGAATCAAGGATACTTTGTTGCTTTTTATTACTTGTTGCTGCTATTAAATAGTGTTTTTATATTTAATATTTTTGTTTTTAATACATCTACGAGTGTATTGTATGACTTGACCTGAACAGAGGTCTAGAAATATTTCCAACTCGCGCTTTCCGCCTCAATGTTGTATTAAATTCTCGCTTTTTGCTTAATTTGATATTATTGTGTAAAATAAAATATAAAAAAAGATAAAAAAGCACATCATTTCATTACAAAAAATTATCAAAATTATTAAAGAAATTAACAGTAATAATATTAATAATAAAACTAAATAACTAACCTAACCTAACCTACATCGATCAATTAATAAAATAATAATGTCGTCTACTTTCTGTTAATTTTTACAATGAAATATTGTTTTCAATGCATTATAAAACTAACAATAACAATTGTGCTTATTTTTGTTAAATAAGACTTATAAAAAAAAAATTTGGCTACTTTTTGTTTAATTTTTGTTTTAATTTTTGTTAAATAAGACTTAAAATAAAAAAAATGTGTCTACTTTTTTCTAATTTTTCAATGAACTTTTGTTTCCTCTCTAGGATGATAAAAAAAAATAACATGGGTGCTCACTTTTTGTTAACTTTTACAATAAAATTTTGTATCCAATGCCTCTGGAATGATAAAACTAACAATAATAATGAGGTTCACTTTTAATTCAATTTTACAATAAAATTTTGTATCTCTTGGAAGCTTCTGTCACTTGACCAACAAAGCCATTGGGCTACATCATTTTCTTTATAAAAATAATCTAACTCCTTCCACTGTATTTTCTGTGCTATTTGAAATATTTCTTGCCACCTGAAAATCCCCTTCAAATACTCAAACCACTCGTTTTGTTATTCAGTCTGGCCACACCACAGAACGTTGCGCACTCAGAATGCCAAAACGAGACAGCAACAGTTGTTGCTAATAAACTGCATTGCTGCCTATTCGACTCGAGCCAACTTGAGCGTATCTGCCAGATACTTTGCGGCGCTGCGCTGCGGTGCGCATTCAACGAGTGGATTTTGCAGCAAGCGGTTGTTCGAGTTTGTTGAGCGCACTGGGCCAGTGGTCGTCGCGTGATCGTTGCCGTTGTCATTGTCGTCGTCGTCAGCGTTGTTCCTATTGTGGTGGTTAGTGAAATTTCGATTGCAAAACGAAAATTTGTTCAGCTTTTCTAACGAATTTCGTAGTCGTCGAGCGACGGTTTCAAGTTCTGCGCAAACGGCGCAAAGCGAAACGTTGTCAGTGCATGAAAAACGGGTTTATTGGTCGCTCTAAGCCAGCAACGTTTGTTTATTTTGTGGCTACACCTTGTGTGAGAGTGTGTGCGTGCGTGTGTGTGTCTGTGCCGAGCATTTGCAATTGCCAATTGAGTCATACGAAAAAGAGTTGAAGCAAACGTAATCGGCCAAGTGGAGGTTGGCATTCGAAGTTTTCTAGCGGCGACTTCCGTTGAATTTTGCGGTGCAAATTTGAAATTCAAACAAATTCCTCAACAAAGTGAACGCATACGTTTGGCATTCGGGTTAAAGTTTGAACCGAATTAACCAAAGAGGCCAAAAGCAAACGTTAAAACGATGCAAAAAGTCTGAGGCCAAGCGGAACCAAATCGAATAACATAGCAAGTGAAAACACGGTAGCCGAAAGTGGCAACGAGAAGAGGAAAAAAAACAAAAAAAACGCTTCTCAAAAGCATTTTGCTGGCTGTTGGCGTAGGTCAATAACTCATTAAACAAAAAGCAACAACAACACAGCAGCTCGCTGACGTTCTACGTTCTGCAGTCGACAAGCGGTCAGTCAGTCAGTCAACCGTCAAAGGCCGAAAAGTATCCGCTTACCAAACGCAACACACACACACACCAACACAAGCGGACTCGTGGCTGTGTGCGTGTGTGTGCGAGAGAGAAACGGCTGATAACGTATTTTTCACAATTCGTCTTTGGCGTTTGGCTTGTTGGCGTTGCGGCTGGAACGTCATGGTGCTCTGACTGGATTCGGATGCGTTCATGTTGAGCCAAAGCAGGTTTTGTTTGCCACAGGCACAACTACAACAACAACAACAATAATACACAACTGGTGCAACACTCAACGTTTTGGACCAAAGAATGCAATTTCGATTGATTTGTTTGTGATTTCTCTGCTTTATTCTCTGCAAATATTATTAAAATACAAAATATAACAACAAATTGTTATAATTATGAACATTCGATATTTCAACAAAAATATAAAAAAAAGTTAGTGCATAAATAACGAAACGTGCACAGCCGCCGAACCAGTTTTTGTGGCCAAACTCTGAAAACTTCAACTTTCGCAGAGTTCCTTTCGCGCTTTTGTGTTTGTGTGTGTGTGCTGCGCACCGAAGCGGAAATATCAAATACCAGCGAACAGCAGCGACAACAACAACACTGCAGCCGGTCATTGAGCAGCAAAGGGGCAGCAACACATTCGGCCGACTTCCAACTTTTTTTAATATTTGTTGGATACGTTTTTCTGCTCCCCACATTTTAATGGAATAATTATGACATGGGATCTTGTACGCGACGACACTTTCTGCTGTCAACATGCTTTCTGCAAATGGTGAGTGAAACGTTTAAAGGACTTGAACTAAATCTTTATAGCGTTTAAGAGTTTAAAAGCAAATAAAGCAAAACTGTTAATGGTTTAATGGGTTTTAAAGTTGTTTAAATACAGTAGTTACTCTTTGCATCGTAAAGCAAGAAAAGCTGTCAAATTTATGTTTGAATGAATAGTTGCGTTGCACAGTGTAACCGTGAGATGAGAAGTGCGTTGAAAAATTAAAGTTACTTTAATATTTAGTTATGCAATCAAAGTTATTTCCGTATAATTGAGTACAAAATTGGTTCAGTACTTAAATTTGTTAGGTTAGATTGAATTAAACTGGCTGCCTGGGCAAGAAACTTGCCGTATGACACTCTTAGGCCTCAAAATGTTCCAGTTGTGATACAACAAAGTGAGAGTGATCTGTCTTACTGCAAGTCGGAGAGCCTACACAAGAAAATTTGTTCTGTTTATAAGCCAAGTGGTCAAAGAAGGGAGATCTCAGGGATTTCTATCCTCGTCCAAAAATAGTAGGAGAGTGGCAGAGAAAGTGACTTTGTACTTAGAATCAGTTTAAAAATATAAATTTAGCCACACTATCACGTCTATCTTTTACGTAAAGGAGAAGCTATTGTATTAAACATTTATTAAAATTTATTTAACAAATTTATTATAATTATTATGGTTTTTTTATTTATTTAAAAATGTTGAAATGCTGAAATTAAATCTGTTTGTTAATCAAAACTTCCTTGCATTGTATAATAAAAAAATCAGCAAGCTGCCATAGTCACTTTCAAAGTTTTTCTGAACTTGAGACTAAGTGGGTTAAATTTTCTCTTCAGAGTTCATTCTTCTTCTTCTTGACTGGCACGACAGCCCGATTACGAGACTTAGGACTAGTTACCCGCAACCAACCGTGTTGTGCGTGCAAATGTTTTTACAAGGTTGGAAGGGACCCACAGTTTTATGCTATGGGAGCTTTTTCATAGGCAATCTTGCTCTCAGAGGTTTGCCGTTTCCTGCTGAGAGGACAGTCGCCGAATGAAAAATTTTTGTTTTTCTTTTTTCGGTGCTAACGCAACGGAGTATTAAACTCGCGGAATCTTGACTCGCGGCCCAACGCATTATCCACCTGAGCTACGGCGGCTTCAGAGTTCATTACTCGCACAAAATGAGAGTTGAAATATTTACAAAAGGTTGAGTTTGCTCCAAATAAAAAATTTTCGAAATATTGAAACATGGAATTGAACTTAAAAAAAAATTTAGAGTTTATTAAACAAGAATTTCTTTTCTGTAGAAAAATCTATTTTTTGT
Organism: Melieria omissa; assembly: GCA_963971225.1. Classification (NCBI taxonomy): domain Eukaryota; kingdom Metazoa; phylum Arthropoda; class Insecta; order Diptera; family Ulidiidae; genus Melieria; species Melieria omissa. The sequence goes on from OZ020269.1 coordinate 12,649,830, forward strand.
GCACACTTTACAGATTTTCTAAAACTTAAATCTAGATTCAAAACATAAAACTCATTTCAACAATTTTCAGAGTTCATTACTCGGATAAACTGTGATCTTAAAAATTTTTATAAAGTTTGGGTTTGCTTCGAGTAACTATAGTAATTTTCGAAACAGTAAAACATAAAACTTTACTTAGAAAAACTTGGAAATTTTAAAAAGAAAAATAAGTTTTCGTTAGAAAAAACAGTGAGTTCTACTGCCCAATTTACAGATGATTTAGCTAAAACTAATTACTTTTAAAAAATTTTCGCAGTTCATTACTTGCTTAAAATTTGAGCTAAAATATTTGCAAAAGTTTGGGTTTGTTTCAAATAAATAATTTTCAAAATAGTGATACATGAAAGTTAACTTTATTTAGAAAAATTTAGAAATTTTGTAAACAAAAATAACTTTTCTGTAGACAATTCAATAAACTCTTCTGTCCACTTTACAGATTTTTTAAGACTTAAAACTAATTAATAAAAAAAAAATGTTCGCAGTTCATCACTCGCTTAAAATGTGAGCTCAAATATTTGCAAAATTTTGGGTTTGCTTCAAATAACTAATTTTCGAAATAGTGTTACATGGAAATTAACTTTATTTAGATAAATTTTTTTTAACAAAAATAACTTATATACAGAAATATTGAGCTCTTATGTCCACTTTACAAATTTTTTATGACCTAAAACTAGGTGGAGTTAAATTTCCTTTCACAGTTCATTGTTTGCATAAAATATGAACTTTAATATTTTTCTCAAATAGTTGGGCTCGTTTCAATTAATTTTCGAAATACAACAATAAACAAACAATACTAAGAAACAAACTTAAAAAATTTGGGTACTTTTTAAACCAAACGAAACCTTCTTGTAAGAGACGAAGCGTTGGTAATTCACTCTGTTCCAGTTCAAGCTACAAATTTTAAACTTTTTGTATGCAAGAGTGGAACCATTCTATATATTTCTGAAAGAAGACTTCATATACATTTTTTTTGTCAAACAAAGTAATAGTCCAGCACATCTGTGCTTTTTTATTTGCACATAAAGGTTAAAGGGCTCTAATTACCTATCCAAGTATCATTATTTATAATTCATAGATCTTCTACAATATATTTCATTTTTTTAAGAAATATTTTCTTAAACTTTTTCTATAATTTCCACACTTGTTACACTGTGCAACGCATCAAAGATCGACAACAATTGGCGCTCGTTTTACTTCTCAACATCCACTTGTTTCTTTTGTTTTCTTCACACGAAATATGGTTGCCTTTAGTTATGTTGTTGTTGTTGCAGGCTTATCGTTAACACTCAAATGGCATATCAATTGGCAATAACTAGCAATAACTGGAAAACTAGCATCGCAACAAAACTTGCATTTTTGATTGAATAACAAAAGCAAAAACCAGCACGTAACCCATCAACAGATTCGCATAAGGCTGACACAATGGTCGATTTTGATGACAACGCACATTTGCTGTGCACTGTTGTTGTCTTAATTTATTGCTGATGCCATATTTAGCACAATTCCACAAAAGTTTAAAAGTTCAAAATATTTAAGTCACTTTATCGATGATGATGATGATGATTAACAAATCGAAAATGTCAATGTCAACTGCACACAGAGAAGTTGAGTGAGTTGCAATTAATTTAATTACTGTTAATTACAGTTGAATTGGGGTGTGGGAGGGAGGGAAAGGCGGTACAGAGAGAGAGTGTTGAATGAATGGAAAGTTTGATTGGGTAATAGAAGCAGCGGTTTGGTGTTTTATTAAGTGAAGTATGATGTAATTAGCCATAAAGAACTGTTCGCTATTTGCTGGAAATTCTTATAGTCAGATTAGACTGCAGGATGTGTTGAATTAGTTGTTTTTACAATGAAATGTTGAGAGTTCCATAGGTTCTTAGAGCAAATATTACAAAGCAAAAGCCATACATTTATTTGTTTAGGTCAAGATTTTTTGTATGTGTGAAATAACAAACCAAACTGAAGATTTCTGTGCAGTATTGCTATGAAAAATTTGTTGACTATGACGTAATTAGTCAGGAAGGAATGTTTGCTGTCTGGTGAATCTTACTTTTAGTGAAGTCTTTACTGTAGAATATAAAACACCAGTTTTTTTTTATAATACAACAAAAAGTTGTTCAATGGGTTCTATGATTAATTTGGGTTAGGATTTTTTAATATGTAAAAAATCACAGACCAAACTAAAGCTTTTCCAACACTTCGAGTATTGTTATGAAAATATTCCAAAATAAATGCAATTATCATTGATGGGACAATGTGTTGATGATTAAAGTAACAATTTGAATGTTCTAAAGGTCAGAATAGTCAATTAAGTAGGCATGAAATAAACCTCAGAAAATATCAAATGAACTTCAGAAAAGAGTTCGCAGACACTACAAAATAATTTGAAAGAACTTGTAAACAAATTCATTTGGGTTCCTTATAAAATTTTTGTTTTCTACAAAAACCGTAGTTAATGAAGTGATTGGAAAGTAACGATCCAGTAGAAGAAGAAAAATTAAGAGTAGTAGAAGTATTAACATAGAAATATTAGGCTTTAGAAAGATATTTAATTCCTTTTGAAGTACACTGAAAAGTCCAAATTACTATCGAAATTAATTCGATATTTTCTAAAGTACCTTAAGTTATTTTAAAGTAAATTTTATGTCTTCTAAAGTAGATAAAAATATACTAAAATACATTTCGTGGTTTCAAAAGTATATTTAAAAATCTAATCTGATATACATTTGTGACTTTAGTTTATTCTGAAGTCCATTGGTTGTTTATTAACCCTTTCAATACGACTTTTGGCCAGTGAAGATATTTCTGTATAATTGAACTAAATGTGCTGTAAAAAAAAATGCGGTAAAAGAACATGTTTACATAATTTCAGAATTTTTTTTTTTTTATGCACAAAGAGCACATACACTTACACTTCTGAACGTATACCAAGTATGAATTAGTTAGGTTATGCTAACCAAAACACGTGTTGTGTAGTACTGACTACAGACTACTTTTTTACAGTAGTCTGTAGTCAGTACTTCAGCGAATACTTTTCGCACTTGGGACTTATATATCCCCGCAGTATTGAAAGGGTTAAAGTAGATGACATTATATTTATTTATTTATATAATCCAGTCAAATAAAAAAGAAATTTGAACAGACCATCGAGAAAACTAGAATATTACAAAATAATAAAGTTCAATTAAAAAATCCAACAATAATTCTTAAGACATTACTCTTGGAAGAAATTATCTGAAAATACATTTCATGGTTTCAAAAGTATAAATATTTGTCTTTTTTTTAATACATTAAGTTCTACAGAATCTTTTGATTACTTTGGGGTTTAACTTGTGGTATCTAAAAGACTAAAAATTATTCCAACAAGCATTTCTTGTCTTCAAAATCACATTTAATTATTCTTAAATACATTTAATGGTTTCAGAATGGTTCTGCAGATTATTCTGAATTTTATTTGATGTTTTCTTAAGTACATTTGAAGCACATTTGATGTCTTCTGTGGTACTTTTGATTACTTTGGAATTCAGTTGATGATAAACATGATGATCTAAGGAATATTAAATGATTCTGAAGTATATAAAATGAAACACATTTGATGCCTTTTGATATATTTTTGCCTATTCTAAAGTGGATTTGATTTAAGGGAATGCGAGGCATTGCGTTGATTCTAGAACGAGGTTAGAAGACAGGGTTTTGAATTTTTCTAAGGTCTTCTGAAGTACTTAGATTATTCTGATACCCATTTGATGATTAAGAATGATTGATCTAAGGAATATAAAATTGTTCTGAAACACATTCGTGTCTCTATAATTTTATTTAACTATTCCTAAGTGTGTTTAAGGGTTTCTGAAGTACTTTAAAACAATACGTTTTTTGTATTTTCTGAAGAAAAATTAACTACACTGAAACACCTTTGTTGCTTTCTGATATATTTTTGCCTATTCTGAAGTGAGTTTAAGGATATAAAGAAATGCGAGTGATAACATTAATTATAGGAGGTTAGAAGACAGGGTTTGGAAGTTTTCTGAGGCCTTCTTGAGGTACTTTGATTATTCTGATGATTGAGAATGGTTGATCTAAGCAATGTAAAATTATTCTGAAATACATTTGTGTCTCTCGAATCTTATTTAAATATTCCTGAGTGTGATTAAATGTTTCTAGTTGAAAATATTACGCCTTTTTTGTTGTATTTTCTGAAGTGAATTTGACTACACTGAAACACATTTGATGCCTTCTGGGATGTTTTTGCCTATTCTGAAGGGAATTAGATTTAACAGAATGCGACGGATAATATTGATTTTAGGAGGTTGGAAGACAGGGTTTTGAAGTTTCCTGAGGTCTTCTGTAGAACTTTTGATTAGCCTGAGGCCCATTTGATGCTTAAGATTGATTGATCTAAGAAATATTAAATTATTCTGCAGTACATTCGTGTCTCTAGAATCTTATTTGACTATTCATTAGTGTGTTAAAGTGTTTCTGAAGTTCTTAGAAACAAATTCAGGGTTTGTTTGGTGTTTTCTGAAGTAAATTTGTCTACACTGAAACACATTTGATGCCTTTTGATCTCATATGAGTAAAGTGAATTTGATTTTAGGAGAAACTAATATTAATGCGAAGCAATTTGTTGATTTTGAAAGAATGCAGAGGTTGGAAGACAGGATTTTGAAGTTTCCTGAGGTGCTTTGAATGATTCTAAAATACATTTAAAACCTTCTGTAGTACCTTTGGTTTTTTTTAAGGTTAATTTGATGATTAATGATGATAATAAAAAAATAAAAAAAAGTACATTTCATGTCTCCAGAATCTAATTTATTTATTTTTAACTGCATTAATTGGTTTCTGAGTACTTAAAAATATTTTGAAATATATTTTGTCTTTTCTGAATTTCATTTTACTTTACTGAAACAAAATTTATATCTTTTGAAGTTGCTTTTGCTTTTCTAGAGTTCATTTTATGAGCTCTAAAATATTTTAAATTTTAATAAAATATCAAGTCATTCATTTCAAATCTCCTGTGGCACAACTGACAATTCCAATTCACTATTTTTAATACAAATATATAAATTAACTCAAACTCACTGAACGCTCTAAAACCGAACAGCTTCCGTCTGGCATTGAACAACTTTAATCACACTTTCTATTTGCAATGATCGAGCAGAGCAACTAGAAGCAAAAAAAATGTTTAGTAATTTTTCTTACAAAAAACAGCTACTTTCTCATTTAAATGCTTAACCCGCGCACACTTATTAGAAAATGGAGCTATAAAATTGCCTGATAAAGTTGAGTAGTCTGGCAAAATTGACAAAAAACGTGGCTACTGTCACGACGACATCGATGCAAAACAGCACATGTGCTGCTTGCAACTGTCAAATACACGTTGTCAACGTTGTTTTCGTTGTTGTTGCATTTGTTGTTTTTATCTTTTTGCCAACCAAATGCATTTGCACTTGGCCCCTATTTGTGTGAGCGAGCGTCTTTTTTTGTTTAACTGCTGCGCTGCTTGTCTCCGATTGCAATGGCTTTTGTTGTTGTTGTTGTACATGCTGACTGGCTGGCAGCAGTTGAAAGCAACTGTAATGGAACGGCCAACAAAATGAGGTCCATCAGCAGCAACAACATTAACAACAACAACAATGATGATAATGATGATGCATCAGCAGCAGCAATGACGACGACTACAGCGGCGGCGGCGGTGGCGGCTTCAGCAACAATGGTGACAACAAGCAGCCTGCACCCAACGACATCATCGTCAGCCGCAGGCCAAGTCATCAACGGCAAATGCCATAAAAATAAAAGCAGCACCAATGACAACAACAACAACAGCAACCACAGAAGCAAATAAAATGCTCAAAAAATAAAATAAAAAATGAATGAAACAAAACATTCATAGCGTCAACGGAGGAAGCGGCAACAGCAGCCAACTGCGAACAAACTGCCACATGCGGCATGCAATTGTGCTGCGCTGTGCCGCATGTTGCAGCCGCATGGCCGCATGCTGCCGCTGCGCTGTTGAAATTTATTGCAGTCGCGCGCGCAGTTTCGAGCGATTTTCACTGCCGTTTGGCGTTTTGTTGCCGATTCTTACTTACTTTAATTTCTGCTGCGCGTTTTTTTTTCTCCTTTGCATGCAACTTTATTATTGCCGCTTGCTGCTGCAACTTATTTCGCTTGTTGGCCAGTTTTGCAATTGGCTTTTTTTATGATCAATTTTGGCTTTCACTTCTTGTATGCAACAAGAAAAACAAAACATTTTTCTATAATTTGCTGTTCTCTTGCATGGCAATTGGCGCACTGACCGTTGGCTATATTGGTGGTTGATAGCAAAAAAATGAATAAACAAAAAACAATAAAATTGCTGCAATTTTTTATGAGTGCGGCAATTTGCAAGTTGCTGCCTTCGATTCAATACATAATGAAATTTTGTGTTGCTATGATTGTTGTGGTAGTAGTTGTTGTAGTTGTTATTGTTATTGCAACGCTTAGGGGGCGGCAGCGCCATAAATTCATCTCCAAGCAATAAATTGCTGCAACTCTCTTATGTGGTTGTCTCGTTTTTCTTCTACTTTTTCCTTAGTTTGGACACTTGAAGTTGCCTGCTTGTTAGCATTTTTTTGCGAAACTAGTCATTTCTTTTCTTAAAACGTATTTAAATTTTATTTCCTTGCCACACACACACACACACACACACACTGACTCGAACACACACACGAAGAAACATTTGCTCACACGTGAAATTGCAGCTCGTCTCGCTGGAATCACAGTTCGCTGCTTAGCTTCGCTTGAGGTCCTTATTTCTATATGAATGGAGGTTGCGCAGGGCGAGGGGGCGCAGTGCGATTGGTTAGGATGTTACTGTGTTATGCGGTATGTAACGTGTCCTAAATGTGCACTTGGAAAGTTTTTGCTGTGTGCAATTTCCGAAAATGCAGATAGATCTCGCAAAGTGAAAGAAGGTTCGTGGAAAAAATTGCATGGGGCAAATCATTGTTGGGGGAAGAGGAAGAAGATATGCATTTTGCATGCTTTGTACAATGCAAGTTTACAGGGCAAACTGTGAGCATTGCGACAAAATGCCATGTGAAACGATTGGCTTGAAGAAAAAATTTAATTTTCTATTTGAACTTGAGTTATGCCAAATTAAACCACAAACCAATCTTACTTCTACTTCAACCACATTTTCATTGGAATCACTAAAGGTTTTCAATTGAAATGTGAGCAATAATGAGACAAATTCTATGCTGCGCATTGCTGATTGAGTGATAAACGTCTGAGAAATGTTTATCTCATACAGGAGGAAATATTTTGAGATCTTCTAAATAATTAAGTCGAATTATTTAAATATTTCTATAATTTCATTTTTTATATATTTTTATAATTTGTTTAAATTAATATTATCTTCATTAACAATGTTTAAATCTTCTAAATAATTAAGTCGAATTATTTAAAAATTTCTATAATTTTATTTTTTGTACTTTTATAATTTTTTTTAATAAATATTATCTTCATTAACAATGTTGAAATCTTCCAAGTAATTAAGTCAAATTATTTAAATATTTTCATAATTTAATTTTTTATATTTTTCTAATTTTTTTATTTTTCTAATTTTTTATAATAAATTTCTTTCATTTTCTTCATTTGCATCATCACTTTTTTCGCAAAATATTGCGCACCACATTGTACAATCAATTCTTTTGTCTTCAATTGTAATCCCAACACTTTGTACTACGTCGTAGAAGTGATTCGGGGGAAGTTCAGCGATTCACACAAATGACCAGCAAACTACGTTTTTGAATGAGTAACGTACCTGTGCATCTTAACGTCAGACATGACTTTCGTATTACGCAGCAAGTGCAGGCAGCAAGTTTTGCAAAAAAAAATGTTTTAAATTTACCGAGAATTTTACAATAATTCACAGAATTTTCGGCGTGGCTCTTGTTTACTACTTCAGTATCATAAAAATGAATTAACACTTCATAGATAAGAAAATTGAAACGATTATTGAAGAGTGCACCGTGTTGTATTCATTCATTGAAAATTGTAAAAAAAAAATTTAGACTCACTGAAATTCTTTCAAAGCTTCGCTGAGTAATCACTATCGACTATTGGTTTCCAAGCGTAAATATGTGAAAAGTATTAGCAACTTTAATGCAATTAGAACAAGCGAGAATGTTTGTGTTAAACGGCTAAAGTTAGGTATAACATTTGTTGTTGTTGTTGTTCTGTATTTTTTGGGGCCTAAGCGAAGGTGTAGAATTAACTTTTGGAGCCTAAACAAAACTTCTGATGTTCAACTACTTTTGTTACTGTCTAAGGTTAGCTGGAAGATTATTCGGTTTCGGTATTCGGCCAATTTTTAATCTACCTCGGCTTTGGCCAAAATGAATAAAGGTAGAACGGCCAAATTTGACAACGTTTTTTAAATAAATGAGTTTTTATTATTATTTGACTTCAGCTTCGGCCGAATATTTTAGTTATGCCGAATATTTTGCTTCGGCTTCGGCTAAAAATCCACTGGTAACTGCAAACATTGGTGTATAAGAAAGCAGTTGAAATGAATGAGTGAATTTGGTAGTGGGAAAGAAGCGGAGAGGAAGACAATTGAGTTCCAGCATTCTCGAATGGTCTTAAAAAACCTTAGACACTGTGCATCAACTGAAGGAAGAACGACTTAATTGAATCAGTTTTTTCTTAAAATAATTTTTATTAGCATTAGGCGTCGGCCGAATATTTTAGTTAAGCCGAATATTTTGCTTCAGCTTCGGCTAAAAATCCACTGGTAACTGCAAAGATTGGTGAGTAAGAAAGCAGGTGAATGAATGAGTGAATTTGGTAATGGAAAGGGAATAGAAAAGAAGACAATTGCGTCCCGACATTTTCAAATGGTCCTAAGAAACCTTAGACACTGTGGATCAAATGGAAGAATGGCCAAAATTGATCAGTTTTTTTTCTTTTAAAGAATTTTGATAAGTATTTGGCTTCGGCCTCGGCCGAATATTTTAGTTATGCCGAATATTTAGCTTCGGTTTTGGCCAAAAATCCACTAGTAACTGAAAATATTGGTGAACAAGAAAGCAGGTGGAATGAATGAGTTAATTTGGTAGTGGAAAAGGAGCGGAGAGGAAGACAAATGAGTTCCAGCATTCTCAAGTTATCCTAAGAAACCTTAGACACTGTAGATCAACTGACTGAACTGAAGGAAGAACGGCTAAATTTAATCAATTTTTTCCTTAAAATAATTTTTATTAGTATTTGGCTTCGGCAGAATATTTTGCTTCAGCTTCGGCTTCAAAAGTCCACTTGTAACTACAAAGATTGGTGAGCAAGAAAGCAGGTGGAATGAATGAGTAAATTTGTTAGTGGAAAGGGAACAGAAAAGAACACAATTGTGTCCCGACTTTCTCCCATGGTCCTAAGAAAACTTAGACATTGTAGATCAACTGAAGGCAGAAAACTAAATTGAATCAATTTTTTCATTTAAAAAATTTTTATATTAGAATTCAGCTTCGGCCCAAATTTTAATTTTGCTTTGGCCAAAAATCTATCTTCATTCCCCAACAATCATAAAAAAACTTTGACACTGTGGTTCTACTGAATTCGTCTAACAAAGAAGTTTTTGCCTATTCAGGCGGAATTTCCCCGCAAAAAAAACAAAAAAATCTATCTATAGCGTTATCTATGAGTCAGAGAAAATGCTGCCAGAACCACTTCAGTCAAGCTGATAACAGACTTTTGAGTCCCCTAATCAGCGCTGTGAAAAGTTAATCGAATCTTTACTAGAATTGCAAATCTTTTTCAAGTATTGTTTGAAAAGAACAAAGAATTGTTTAGTTGTTAATTTAGATACAAAATCTTTGAAGAGATAAGAAAGAAACTCGCTGGTAATACTTTACAATTGATTTTCCATATGTTGAAGTACAACAACAACCGACAATCACTGCACACAGCCAACCAATTCCCAGTGCAGACGTTGTCTGCCGCACTTCCTTTGTGCCTGCATGGCTTCACACATCTCAAACATATTTCAATATTTCCAATGAAATCTATATGTCAGCGTCATTATTAACCAGGCTGATATTTTTTGTCAATTTGTACATTCATTTTTTTTAATCAAATATTTGCTGTAACACATGAATGAAAGGAGACAGGGGAGAGCAAACAGGAAGTGTCGCTGATTTTTGTATTTTTTTTATAATTTGATTTTTCTCATGTTTACCCATTCATGTCTGCTGGTTGCCTTTTCAATTTTGTTTTATTTGACCTCATGTTGATTGGTTGATTTTTTTTGTTGAACATTTTTTCATTTTTTTATTCGTAGTTTCTTTGGAGATTGGTCTCTGCTTTGAAAATGCGGGTCGTTATTAATATTTCTGTGGTCAAAAGCAATAACCGCCTAAGTCGAAAATTGCTGTTTCGAGCAATCTCGCTTTAAAGTTTTAAGCGCATATTTGATAAAAGTAGTAACACATACGGAAATCAAATTTACCAATCATAACAGGTTATTATATGATTGATTAGAATGTACTAAATATTTATGGAAATACTTTTTATTTAGAGAGGATTTTAGAAAAAACGGATAATGGCGATTATTGCACATTGACTAGCTCACATTTATTGCACTTATATCGACTTAAGCTTTCGTTGCTTTTCAAAATGTGTGAGTTTCTGAACTTATGCTGACTTAAGTTGTTATTGCATTTTCAGAAATGATCACCCCAATAAGATAAGCGATAATGCAGAAAAGTCATAAGGAGTTATTAAATACTTCATTGTTTTATTTATTATAATAAACATATTGAAACATTAAAAAAACAACTTCAATTGAAATATTTGTAATACAAGAAATTATGAATATTAAAATAAATTGAAAATTAATATTTCAATAACTTAGTTTATGTACCTTCAAAATTTGATATGATATGAATATGATTTTGAAAACAAATCAAATTATTCATCATCTGTATCTTAAACTAACAGGGCTATTCTGGCAACTATCTTTCAACTCACCTCAATCTTTCGAAGTACGGACGGTTCGTTTGCCAACAGTATTGCCAGCATCGAACAGAGCACTTGGTTTACAAATGTGAGATTTTTATGAAGGATGAAAGAAAACGTAAAAATACACCAATTAACAGCAAAAGTACATAATATAAATTGGCCGAAAGTGTTTGTCTTCATGTGCTGTTCATTGCCTTAAGGTTAAATCTGACAACATCATTAACATCACATAAAAAATAAAACAATTAATTTGAATTCATATTTTTACACCAGTTCTTGTCTTTTCTAAAAAGAAATACGTAACTGCAAAATAATCCTGATAAACACATCTGTAATTAAAAGAAAATCATAACGAAAATTGGAAAACTAATTTTCTTTCATCATTGCAAAATTGCTTCAAATTTCACAGAAAAAGAGTTGGCTGGCAATGCTGTTCGCCGAAAACAGCATTTCAACTCGAGTGTTGAATTTTAGAGCTTTTTCCGAAAGATTTTTTCGTTGGAATAGCTAAAATCTTTCATTCAGTCTTTCAAACTGTCTTTCAATAATCTTTTGAAAGTGTTTCAACAGTCTTTGCCAGAATAGCCCTGTAAATCTGGATGGATATCGATATGTGTTTCATTAACAGTCAAATCTAAATTGGAGCGTTGCGTCAGAAAACGCAACGCGTTGCGTTTTCTGACGCAACGCTCTCGCTCAGTGCGGCATACCGAAATTGAAGCGTTGCGTTGGGATTGTCAAAATCATGAAATAAAAAAAATATCTGTTTAGTTGCAAAAAAGCCAACAAACTATTATTATTTTGCAAAACTTAGCTCTTATTTGAATAAATTCCTCACAATTTAACTCAAATCAAATATAAATTACGGGCGTTTTTGTAAGTCGCAGCCAACTTTAACCGCTAACGCCTTGTCCAAATTGGAAATTCGAATAGCTCAGCGTCAGAGCGTTTCAATTGCGGTTTGCCCCATACAATTTGTATGGGCATGAAGCAATTTTGACAGTTGCTTGGCGCTGACGCTAGTGAAGACGTAGGGTAATAAATGTTTTATAGAACGCATAGAAGTAAGGGTTTATGAACGGGAGTAAATCATCAAGATATTTTTTTTGGGCATCAATTTTAGCTTCTTCAGTAAGCTTAGGAACATCCTTTGTAGTGGCAAAGCTAACACCGCGTTTAACTATGTTTAATATTTGAAATACTTCTTCTTTTAAGCTGGTTTTGTAGAATATTTTACCAAAATTATTTCTTTTGAACCGGAGCCATTTAACATTTTTTCAACAAAACTTTTCTCCATTTTCATTTTCCACATAAATTTGTTTTTTTTTTAAGCGAAAAGTTAAGAAAATCATTTGTAGTCATTTCAACAACCCTGAATGTATTTCTTACACCTCCATTTTAAACAAATTTATACCAATCATGCGGTGCTTTTGAGCGCTAGTTTTCTTTTTTTCCTTTCAATGACAGCATGATCGACATCGCATTCCATGTGTCTATGCCCTGGGTATAAAAACTTGTGATCGACCGAGCAAGTAAAAACATGGCGCAAACAAAAGAATTTTTGTTTTGTCCTACACAGGAATCACCATAAAAAATTACGTGCTTTAATTGACCTTGCCTGTTTATGTGTTTAAATAGACATGAGGCAATATTATTGCCACCACGCTCAGATAAAGCCTTGTAGCAATATGTGTTACAATCGTGCACTCTGAGATTATCTGTCCACAGTTGTCTTTTGTAAAAACTAATACATGTTTTCAAAAATGGCGTAGGCAAGTACTGCTACAAATCAAATGCGAAAGTTTTAATTGTTAAATCCTTGGCTGCCATGTCTTTGTCAATTGTTTTGATTGATATGTTAATTCAGCTTTATCATGATGGAGGGAAAGCTCATTTTCAAAGTCCTTTAACGAAGCTGTATTGTTCTCCTGTTTAGCAATATCAACTTTGGCTTTTTATTTATGGCATATATGACAAATATTACTGTAGGAAGTGATGCTGACTGCTCTAGATGCATTCTCATCACAATACAGTTTATACATTTGAGTAAGAGATAAATCGGCGTGGAAATACATGCAGCTCGTATCTCTTCTGGTGTAGTGACTTTCATATTTGGGGAAAGTATTTATGTGGGCCTTTATTTTTTGAATGTGGTTTTCAGATAACTTGTTTGTTCCTGCTCCCGATCCACGTTTGCCGGAAAAACACCTATTGAGAACATTAATTTTTTTGTTTTTGGACACTTTTAAGGAAGCTTTCACTTTCATCGAAGCATTGCTTGAAACATTCTGACATATTTCAATACTTCTTCCGTTATACTCTAAATGATACTTCACATGAATCTTGCGCTGACGAGGCTTTTCAGGATGTTTTTGCAGGCGGTTTAGTTTTATTGTCTTCAATATCGATCGAATAAAGTCTTTGATTATATGTACCTAGTACCCAATACTTATCGAAATATTCTTTGGATGCTATTTGGTACTTTAGATTTGCATCTCATTCGGCAATCAGAAACTTAGGGTCTAAAGGTTATCTGAGCTACAACACGTCCCTTTTTATTCACATAGTTTTGACCTTTATTACGCCTTTCTTGAGATACGGTGGTCAAACTAGGCACTTGTTCTTCTATCTCACTATCATTACCATCTGATACTTGATAATCGGGATCTGCACGTGAGTCGTCGCTGAAAAACATGGAACATTTCTTGCTCTGCAGATGTATATATTTCAGTGTCGATGACGTTTTCACATGCAAGAGTTTGATTGTGTTCATCATAGTTTCCTATGATAAGAGAAGTATAATATGTATATAAGAAATATAAAAACTGGACTTCGATTTCACTGTTGAAGCAAATTGCAAGACCCTCCGAACTTAACTTACTTTCTAGCGCACTTCACGCGCTGAGCATAAGAACTTAAATGAAAATAATGCTCTTACGCGCAATCGACCCAACAACCTAACTGCACTTAAAACGTGCAATGTCACAACAAAGCATACGCAATACTCGCTTAATTCGATTTTGTTTTCATTTTAGCATCACGGCGATTGTGCAATAAAGGCTTACATTGAGTTTAGAAATTTTTAGCTGAATTCTAAATTTACAATAATCGCTTAACTCGATGTAAGCGATTGTTGAAATGTTCGCAATTGCGAAAAACATTGATTTTTAAAATGTGAAATAACAACTTAAGTCGATGTAAGCTTTTAAAGCAAAAACAAAAAATAAGAAGCGGAACTCTTAATTAAACTTAGGCGATTATTGCAAATGCAATATGTGTTCATTATAACTTAAGCGAATAGGTTTTTATTAATAACTTTTTTAATTTTAAAGTTACAAACTCCCCGATTTTACACAAACGTAGAGCACAGTCAAGGGAACATGGTGCCATCCATAACTCAATTTCTTCTTAAGTCGACTTAAGCGATTATTGCTTTTGACCACAGATTTGTTGCTTTGCTTTTGATGTTCACAGCCACAGCAAAATTATGAAAGTAAAACGCAAAACCTCAACTATGTGTGTGTGTGTGTCAGTGTGAACAGCAAAAGACACTTTTGAACTCCACCACATGTGGCGTATTTGTATTATTTTTATTTATTAACAGTAATTTGTTTTTAGTGCGAAAAATTTCGCTTCATTCCATTTTGACTCACTTCCTTCAACACTGCACACAGACTTCATTGGCTTTGCAGCTTCACTGCAAATTGGCGGCATTTCTACCTGCACGCTGCACATAATTACAAAAAAAAAAAACAAAATTACTAAAAATACAAATGTATGTAAATATGTGTGGCATCAGTAGGTAACTGTAAAATGTTGCTGATTTATGGTTTTGATTTGGTTTTGAATTGCATTCGGCCGCTTGCACGGAAATCGTTTACACCCGCCGCATGTGGCGTGACTGGTTGGCAATTTCCCATAACACAAACGACAACAACTAGTAGCCGCTTAAGTGAAAAACAAAAACAATAACAATAATAATATGAGTAAGCGGCGGCATTGGCATTGGCATTTGAAGTGCAGCATTGCGCAAAAAAATTCCATTAAAAATGCAGCGAGCACAGTTAATGTGAATGGCAATTGGCGGCCGCTTGTCAGCCGAATCGAGTGCATTAGTCACACGTCGGAAAGGTGTAGTAAGCAGTTGGCTCAATGCATAGAGCGATGCGAGTTTGAGCGCCAAGTTGACGCAACAGACTGCGCGGTCAGTCAGCACAGGTAGAAATTGCACGGCGATGCCGTTGAACTTTGAACGCTGCGCCGACGCACAACTGAAGTCTGCAGTGGCTGCCACTGACTATGATTTGACTTGGTATGACATGAAAGCTGCTTCTGTGAAATGAGACATTCCAATGTTGTAAAATCAACTATAGGATATACATATATGCGAGGGATTCATTGTGCAGCGCATATCAGTGACACATCAGAACTCAATTTGTTTGAGTCACAATTAACAATTATTGTGTAATAAGTTTTGTTTGTTGCTGTATTTATTTTTGCTGTCTATGAGTTAATCATAAAATAACTTAAATGTCTTTAGTTTTCTGAGTCTGTGGCTCAGTGGTTAGTGTAGGTATTGAATCACAATTCAGAGATCTGTGCTTCATATCCCAAAAAAAAGCATCTTGCGACAATTACAACAGAATACAAACAGCCTTTGTGACTCAATGTTTAGTATATTGAATCAAGAGTCTTTGGGTCTGTGGTTCATATCCCCATAAAGTCAGCATCTGAAGACAATTACAACACAACAAAATTGGAGCCTTTGGCTCAGTGGTTAGTGTATTGAATCAAGAGTCCGGGGGTCTGTGTTTCATACCCAGATCAAGTCAGCATCTTGCGATTATATATTTTTTTATAAATGTCTTCTTGACTGACACCACAGCCCGATTACGATACAAAGGCCTTGCTACCCGCAACCATTCATGTTGTGCGTGTGAAATTTTTCAAGGTTGGAAGGGACCTACAGTTTTATGGCGATTCCGAACGGCGAGTTGGGAGCATTTTTATAGGCAATTTTTACTCTCAGAGGTTTGCCATTTCCTGCTGAGAGGACAGCCGCCGAAAGAAAAATTGTTGTTTTTGTCTTTTTTTTCGGTGTTAGCAGCAACGTAGTCTTGAACCTGGGTTCAAGCGTCGCATTTGACTCGCGGCCCAACGTACTAGCCAGCTGAGCTACGGCGGCGGCTTTTCTAAATGTAGGGTTTTAATATTTTTTTAATTTTCCATGATTTGATAATACTTAATATTTTATAATTCTTATATATGGTTTTTATGGTATATAATTTCTTTTTAATATATTTTTATTTTAATATATTTTAATTTAATTTAAATTTACTTTTTAATGTATTTTTTTTTAATATAAAACATATACTTAATTGTTCAATGTTTTAAATGTAAATTTCCAATACTTTTTAATTTCTTGCGTACAATTTAAATACGATTTTTGTTCTATTTATACATTTTATTATTTGTCTAACTTTTTTTGGTTTTTAATTTGAGTTTTGTTTAAACTTTGCTTACTCACTTTCCACAACCTGCGCTATTGATTTCATCATTCACGTTTGATGTGTCACACAATACCGAAAAAAAAAACAAAAATCGTTCTCTTTTAATTTATCGCTTGTCTGCTGTAAATTAATGCGAATTGCTGTTAACAAATTAACAGCAATTGAATAATTGAATAATGTTGCATGGGTTGGCTGTACGAGGAAAATATAACAACAGTAAAAATTTAAAATAAAAAATTAAATACAGTGCTTTTCGCTTACAACGAACCCATTTAAAATGATTTTCCGCCTAACACGAACCAATTTCAAAAGTACGCGCTTTATGTTTTCGCTTATTACGGACCCCTTTTAAAGCGATCTTTCGGTTAAAACGAACCATTTTGCCCGGTCCCCCGAAGTTCGCGAAAAGTATTGTCCTATATATATAAAAATATATAAAATACCATAATTTTCAATTTAAAGCAGTATTTACGAATATTTAAACAATTTTTTTATTTAAATTGCCGTGAAAACTTTCAATACATTTCCAGTCATAGTTGCAGTAACACACGGTAGGCAGGAAGCATCGATAGGTTGCACAAAAATGTCGACGAAAACTGTAATCGGGGTTGTATTTGTTGATGATTATAGGTGCAAAATCCGTTCGAATTGAAATCCGATCTGCTTCTTCTCAAAAGTTATACATATTTTTATATTTCGAATCGGGACAATTTGTAACACAGGACAACAAAAAACACTTTTTTTTCTGTTGCATGGAGTTTTTCTACTGTTTCTTACTAATTTGGGTGCGCTGATTTCGAATCTACCCTCAGATTTTTTCTAGCAGCTCTAGTTAATGAGATATTGGTACCGTGCCATTTTTTCAGGTTTTCCTCTATTTTTCCATATTTTTGATCGTAATTTCTAAACAAAAAAATTGATTGACATGATTTTTACATTATCGCATTAACAACACCCCACGGCTTCTTTTCCGATGCAACTTATTTTTATAAGTTTTAAAATGCCGCGGTAATTGGACCTCAAAGTCGGAAAATATGGAATTTTAAGGGGTTTTCTTTGATGGTCAAAAACATACAAATTTTTTGTAAATCAGTTAACGATTTGGTGTATAAGGAAAGCCGACACATCAAGCAATACAACACAGCCAAATTATTCGGCGGAATATACATTCGCATCGAAATAATAGCAAAAATGTACCATAGCCATTTTCATCACTTTTCATACTTTTTCCTTAAAAAATTTGGGGCCTCAAAATATTCAAAGCTTTTATTTATTTTTCTTTTATTCTTTTTGTTTTTTGCTTGTATTTCAGACTATAAATGGAACGTAAAAAGAGCATATTTTGAAGAATTTTAAGAATATTTTAAAATAAATACAGATAAATAAATAAAAAAATAATTAAATAAACACATAATAAATAAATAGAAAACAAAAAAAAATGAATACATAACTAAAAAAATTATGGAAGAAACAAATTGGAAGTTTTTCTCTCAAAAAACGAACAAAAAAATTAATAAGTAAATAAAAGTGAATAAACAAACAAATAAGTACAAAAAAATAAAAAAGGAAAAATTAATAAATTGAGAAATAGATGGATAAATAAAAAATAAATAATGAAATAAACAAATAAATAAATAAAAAACAAATTAATAAATAAAAAAACAAAAAATCAACAAATAACTAAAAAAATCATTGAAGAAACTGGGCGTTTTTCTCCTCCTTTTCCCTTGGGGTATCACAATGCACCCATCTCTGGCCCAAGTATTTTAATGGGTAGTCTCTGTATCACTTCAAACTAACCTAACTAAATCCAAACTGAGAAGTGTTAAGTGATATGGAAATCTCTAGTTTGAGGCAATTTCGTTCAATTCAGTCAACATTAGAGACTTTCTGGCCTTCATACACAAATCATATTAACTTGAGTCTTCACAAACTTGCAAGAAGTACTGTTCCTATGTTTTCCTTGTACTTGCGTCAATGCGTCAATCAGTGGCCCAAGTTTTCCTTTCTGTCAATGTCTATGACCTGACAAACACTTCAAACTAACCTAACTTAACCTAAGCCGAAAAGTGTGAACAGATTTGGGAATCTCTAATTCGGGGCAATTTTAACTACTCGAACTCCCAAATCCCTTTAAAATCACAATTAAATATTTATTTTTGTTGTATTCTCTGCACGTCAGCGGCCACAAATGTCAGCCGCAGTGAAACGCGCTGATAAGAAGTTTGGCTGTCAACTATGTTTTTATATTTTATCTCTGTTTGCTGTCATTGTAGTTTTTGTAGTTGTAGCTGTTGTTGTGTTTGTTGCTATTGCATTAACAAATAATTGTTTTAAGCGATAATGAAATGATTTGTATTGAAACGGAAAAATAAAAACCAAATGCAATGTGCGTTTGAAAACATTTAAATTATTTTTAGATTAGAAAAATTAAAACATCAAAATAACAAAATAACAACAAAATAAACTGTAACAAAATTAGGCACAATTTTATAGTTTTGTAGTAAAATAATAAAAATTAAACAAACAATTAATTGTGATGCGAGCAAAGTCGAACGTGTGACGTGACTAAACTGCACATTTGGCGGCCACATTTGTGACATCGCCAACTGACGTGCTGTCACAAATAAGCCGTCGCTGCACTGCAACGTTCATTTTGGCCATAAATCGTCAACGTTTGCTGCCAATGAATGTTTGGACTAAAAATAAATGCAACTGGTGCAGGTCGCTGATGGCAGCGGGGACAAGTGCACGCGCGACAGGTTTGCAGCGCGGCGCTTAATTGCCGGCGTGTGGATTTCGTGCTTTGGTGGGCGTGTCGTATAATAAATCACCTGCTAAACGTTTGCGTAAAGAAAATGCATTTTTTGTTTTGTTTAAATTAATGTGTTTTGTTGCTTTAGTTTGAGGAATTTCTAATGGAATTGTCAGCGTTCGAGTGACAACTCGTGTTGGTCGTTGGACAGTGGCGGCAGTATTTGCCCGAAGATTTATTAGCATTTTAATGGGAGGGAAGCCTTTTTTACACGTTTATCTGGAGCGCGGCAGAAAAGTTGCTCAGGCGCATAAATCACTGGGGCGGCAAATAAATTTTGAATATAAAAAGAAAGAGTGAAAAAGTGTGTAGCAAATTTCTCAACCATCTTTCATACGCAGACAAATTTTGTAATAAACACAATTATAAAGTGTGCCACTTTATTGCCGCGAAAAAAAGTAGCAAAAGTTTTAGAAGCGCACTCAAAAGTTCAAAGCTACTAAAGTACCATCAGCAGCAACAATGTTGTTGAAAAAAACACATCTCTAACAAAAATATAAAACTAAAATTCGTCGAGTGCAGTAACGAAATTGAAAGACAACAACAACTACAACAGCAAGTTGAAATATAACCAACTAAAAACCAACAACATGGCTTAGAAGCATTGGTGGAAATTTTGTCAACAACAACAATAACATTATGACATACTTTTCCATCATGTGCACCATTTGCCACAAATTCGACTGGTGCCACATTTAAATGACACGAACGACTTGTGCACGTGACACAGGGTGTCCACACGTGCAGTTTTTTCCCAGCTACACAAAACCTCCGATGACAAATTTTTTTGATGCCAATTAGCTGGTTTTTTTATATGCTTCTATTTCTACTACTACTATTACTTGTACTAATACTATTTTTACCACTTCAAGTACTACATATTTACTTCTACTACTACTACCAACTACTAGTACCTTTTATATTACTACTTATTACTGCTGCTACTACTACTACTATTTCTACTACTACTATTACTGATACTATTACTTGTACTACTGCAATTTCTAATACTTTTAGAACTTCATAATTCTACTACTACCAACTACTACTACTATTTATATTACTACTACTAACTTCTGCTATTACTACTACTATACTAACGACTGCTGCTACTACTACTACTACTATTTCTACTACTACTAGTACTACTATTTCTACTACTTCTAGTACTACACACTTCTACTACCACGTCTACTATTATTATTACCAACTATTACTACTATTTATATAAATTCTACTACTAACTACTGCTGCTACTACTACTATGTCTACTACCACTACTACTACTACTACTACTTCTACTAATACTACTACTACTAATACTATTACTATTATATGGACTACTACTATTTCTACCACTTCTAGCAGTACTTACTTTAACTACTACTTCTACTACTACCAACTACTGCTACTTTTTATATTACTACTTCTACTACTAACTATTGCCGCTACTCCTACTCCTATTTCTACTACTACTAGTACCGCTATTACTGATACTATTACTTGTAAAACTACAATTTGTACTACTTTCAGTACTACATACTTCTACTACTACGTCTAATACTAGTTCTACTACTACTAGTACTACTATTACTGCTACTATTAGTTGCACTACTACTATTTCTACTAATTCTAGTACTTCATACTTCTACCATCACGTCTACTACTACCAACTGCTACTACTATTAATATTACTACTACTACTTCTAACTACTGTTGCTAGTACTAATACTATTTCTACTGTTAGGACTACTACTACTACTACTACTATTACTACTTACTTCCATTACTACTTCAACTACTACCACTATTCCTGCTACTACTACTACTACGTGGCCGGCACAACCAACCAACTACTACTACTACTACTACTACTACTACTACTACTACTACTACTACTACTACTACTACTACTACTACTACTAATAATACTACTACTTTTACTTTTACTTCTACTACTACTACTACTACTACTACCACTACTAACTGCTGCTACTACTACTATTTCTAGTACTAGGACTTCTAGGTACTACTACTACTATTACTACTATTATTACTTCTACTATTACTTCTTCTACTACTATACTACTACTACCACTACCAGCTACTACTACTATTTATATTGCTACTACTACCTACATTTTTAACTTAACCCTTTCGGGACGGAGTTTAATTTTGAAATCCAAAATACTCTCAATAGAAATATTCTCATGCCATGAATGTTGGGGTTACAAAATTATATTGGATGCTCAGAATTTGTTCTGAAATCATCATTTTATGCGGGGACACCGAAATCGAAGACATAGTTTGCGTGGGTCGTAAGATTTGAATAATTGTTTTGAGAGGTATTAAAAACTTGCTGGGACGTATTATCCCCGTAGTCCCGAAAGGGTCTAAAGACCTCTTAAATAACTCCGTCTGTGATCTCCAAGATTGTAATAGGGTCTATGCGTGGGCTCTGTACTACTACTATGTACTATAACCTTACCACAAGTTCGACCTAACCTAGCTTCCAACTTGGGACCAAAGCAACCGTCTGATTAAACTAAATATTTGATTATATTCTCAGCATAAAGTCCTTACTTATTTTTCTTATAAAAAGTGAACAAAACTTTTTCTAAAGTTCCATCAAATTCTTAACTTCAATAAAAACGTTTTGGTTGACTGGGTACAATGAACACGCGAATTTCTCCTGCGCACCTGTGTTAACGAAAAAGTAAACTTTTCATGGACATTGGTTTTCAATAGAAATTCAGCTTCGAATAAAATGAAATTTCACTTTCCAGTGTTGCCTACTAAATGCACATAAATAACACAGCGCAACAAAAAACACTTTTTTTCTGTTGCATGGAGTTTTTCTACTGTTTCTTACTAATTTGGGTGCGCTGATTCCGAATCTACCCTTCAATTTTTTCTAGCAGCTCTAGTTTGTGAGATATAGGTACCCTGCCATTTTTTCAGTTTTTCCTCAACTTCTTCCATATTTTCGATCGTAGTTTCTAAACCAAGAAACCGATTGACATGATTTCACCTTATTGCATTAACAACACCGCACGGCTTCTTTTCCAAAGCAAATTATTTTTATAAGTGTTAAAATGCCGCGGTAATTGGACCTCAAAGTTGGAAAAAATGTAATTTTAAGGCGTTTTCTTTGATGGTCAAAAACATACACATTTTTTGTAAAACAATTAACGAGTTAGGTGTATAATGAAAGTCGACACATCAATCAATACAACACAGCTAAATTATTTGGCGGAATACACATTCGCATCGAAATAACAGGAAAAATGTACCATAGCGATTTTCATCACTTTTCATACTTTTTCCTTAACAAATTAGGGGCCTGAAAATATGCAAAGTTTTTAATTTTTTTTTTGTTTCGAAAAATTCAAAATATTTTTGTGTTTTGCTTGTATTCTAAACTAAAATTTGAACATATAAAAGAGCATATTTTGAGGCTCCTAATTTTTTAAGGAAAAGGTATGAAAAGAGATGAAAATCGCTATGGTACAGTTTTATTATTATTTCGATGCGAATGTGTATTCCGCCAAATAATTTGGCTGTGTTGTATTGCTTGATGTTTCTTCTTAAGATATTCATATACTTCGAAACTTGATTTATGAAACATCAGTACAATTTTCGCCATCAGAAAAAACGCCTTGAAATTAAATATTTTCTTACTTTGAAACCTTATTACCACGCCCATTTAGAACGCATAAAATTGATTAATGTCAGGAAAGATGGCGTGAAATGTTGTAAGTGCAACGATATAAAAATTATGTCGATAGGATTATTGGTTAAGAAATAACAGTCGAAAACGAGAAAAAAGCCGAGGAAAATTCGAAAAAGTGACACGCCCATTTTTTGGAAAAACTAGAGCTGTTACATAAAAACGGAGTATGGTTTTGAAAACAGCGTGGAAAAACGATTCAGATTCATGTAAAAAACTCCATGCAACAGACATGCTGTTGTGCAGTGTAATCAATGTTGAACAGGACTTGAGCGCAATGCAAGCGTAGCTTTTGAGAATTAAAGCAATTTTATTTTTTATTTTGTCATTTAGCCAGAATTTGGCATTGGAAATTAAAGCAATAAAAGAACAATAAAGAAAATGAGAATAACAAAACAAGAAGTAAGAAAATAAAGCATAAAAATTGCATGTGGAAGTGGTGCAAAAATATTTGGCATGCTATCGAGTAATGAATTTATATTTATTGGCAGAAGTAATTTAAAACAATTATAATGCAACTGCAGCAAAACTAAGAAAAAAATCATCAGAAGTAGCAAAAAATTGCCAGAGGAACATTTGACCATTGAAAGTTTAACAGAGAAACACGTAAGGGCAACTCTGAGCGAGGCGAGAGGAGTTGAGAAGGAAAGTGCAAATGTGCCGAAAGAGTTGTGCCACATAATACAATTATCGATAATTGAGACTGTGGTTGTTGTTGCTCCAAATGTTGTTGTTGTTGTTGATGCTCTGACCACAAGTAAATGTTGCTGCACATGAAATAATAACAGATGAGCAGCAGCTTGAAGTAACTTTTTGCCACAAGAGTGATCAACCAATAATAACAACAACAACAATTACAACAAAATGCAACAACAACCAACCAACGAATCAACCAACTGTGTTGCCAGGCAGCCCGTAAGGTTTATGTTCCTTGCTCCTTGCGCATAAAATTCAACTCATTCATGGACAACAACAAGAAATATGCAACCAATAACAGCAACAAAAAAGCCGAAACAATGACAATGTGACATGCACCTGTCATTAAACGCTCGACTACGTCGACTGCGGCTACCAGACGAACGGCGCGCCGGTTGATTGAGTTAACTTTTGTTGGCTTTTAACTTATGGTTGCTGCTGTTGCCGTTGCCGTTGCTGCTTATTGGTTTGTTTTATGCAATTTTGGCATTTCCTGTGTGCGCTGTAACTGCCGTTGGCTTCATGTGGCACGTACGCATTATACAGTGTGATCCGTATTGAGTTGGCCAACTGTACAGTTCTGAAAAAAACAGTTAATGAAAGTAGTTTTGAGGTGTGGAGCAAAGAGCGGAACTTCAGAGACGACAAATTTTAAAAACTTTTACTTTTCATAGGTTCCCAGCACATGAGTTAACAAAAATATTTATTTGTTGTTTGTAAATAAACAGCTGTCAAATTAAACTTCATTGAGCAGTCTGGACGGTTGTGTTCAACAAAAAGCTCTTTTCACTTAAACTAGTTTAAATGAGTCAGTTTGAACGCCATATTAGGTTAGGTTTTTTTCCTGTTAGGTTACGTTTTTTTTCTTTGTTTCTAGACGTCATTTGTGTTTCGAGGAGTATATTATTTTTAAATTCATTTACAAAGTTGAATTAGGTTAGGTTCAGTTAGGTTATGGTATCAGACTCTGAGTTCAAATCGACCTCGAGCGTGCGTACAGGGAGCAGGACATAGTAATTTGTTGGGATAGTCAAGAAGCCATCAAAGCACTAAACTGATATTAGATAACCTCAGGGTTAGAGTTGGAATGCATAGAGGGGCATAGACAATCAGGTCATGATTCTCTGGGTTCCAGGATACAGAGAAATTGACAGAAACGAGGAGACAGACAGCTTTGCTAGAACTGCGGCGGCCACGACCCCCCTGGGACCGGAGTCCTTCAGTGCACTGGGCAAAAGCGCCTCAGACCTGAGGAGAAAACCAATAACTCAGAGGTCTCGTGGTCTAGGATCACGAGTCTTAGGCAGTTGAAAATCTTAATAAAAGGTTATAACCCCAACTGGAATGAAGAATGTGTCAAACCAAGGGAAGGCTAGCTTAGACAGGTCAGCGGTCTTCTAACTAGGCACTGCATACTGAGGATACTTATACATACAATCGGGCTAGAATAAGTTTAGCGTTTGTAGGCTCTGCGGAACAGTAGAGGAAATTCCCAAACAGTGGAGTTCACTCTTCATAGCATTTTAGGTGTAAAGTTGCTATTGTAGCAATCTGTCATTACAACTGCTTTCGAAAACATTGCGAAAATTCAAAAATTGCTACGATAGCAACTTTATACCTCAAATGCTATGAAGAGTGAACTCCACTATTATATTACACTGCGATGCGGCATGTCGTTGCAGGATACGCTACCTGGGCCAGTTCTAGCTTACAGAAGAGAACATCAAGCACCTTAATCCCCGTGAGTTACTAAGCTTCATTAGGCCGGTGGCTCTAGGAGATGTTCCCTCTAACAACTTGTAGGGGACACAATAGAACACTTTTGGTCTCAGTGCAACAAACCCCATCAATTCTACTCTATTCTGGGTTAAATAAGTTAGTACCGATGGATACTGTTGTATCTCTCGAGACCTCATACTGATGTCCTTAGTGAAGAGAATGTTTCCTAACAATTTAATGTCATACTTGGGGACCTCTCCTAAGCCCGAAAAGAACCAGGATTAAGGTAAAAGGACAAAGAAGCAAGGAATGTGTTCCAGAAATTCTTTGGTGCCATTTGCATTGCATTTCTTGCATTCTCCCGACTTTCTGAAACCCTGTAATCCGCTGTGAACACTAGAAAGACCACAAGTTTTCTATGCTTGCAAAGACAACATATCATATACGTTGATGTCTCGAAAAGTACACATCGGATTTAAATAATTTTTCACAAAACAAATAATTTAAAAATAAGTAAATTGTTTCACGAAAAAAACAAACATCACCGAAGCAAAAGTTGATAGAAATATAGGAGGTGTTATTTTGGTATTCAAAGAAAAATGCCATTTTTTCTTTTCCATTCCTTTCAAGGTGTTAAATCACAAGATCTCGGTGGCCAATTGCGATCACCTCTTCCAGAGATAACACGGTCCGGAAACTTTTATTGTAAAAGAGCAATGGTTTCGTTGCTTGTGTGGGACGTAGCGCCGTCTTGTTAAAAGTAAACGTTCCCAATTCCAAAGAACGACAAGGAATCGACAAACCTGGGTTTTCTTCAACACTTTGGGCTACAGCAGCAATATTCTCAGTTGTTCTTGAGCGACGTGCACGGGTTTTATTCTTCACATTACTAACTTGTCCCAACAGCTCGACTTTTTCCACCAATTTCTGTATTGCGGTCCGACAAGGTGCTTCACGACGACCCAAAAATGCTTTAGTTTTGCGAACTGTGACTGCAAGATTTTCACCATTTTTTGTAGTGAATTTTAATAATTTCAATGCGTTGTTGAAGGGTGTATCGTTCCATTTTTAGTAATGGTGTAGTTTCTACTTGTCAAATGTCAAAGAATAAAAGCTTCAAAAGTGACAGCTACCGAAATACCGGGTGATTCAAAATAACACCTCTTGTTGGAAAACCCCATACTAGAGAAAATACAGATATTTAACAATGAGAACATATCATAAACGCTGATATTTCGAAAAGTTTACATCGGATGTGGCTGATTTTTCACAAAGTACATTTAAAAAAAATATAAAATTTTTAACTATCATACAAAAAAATAAATGTCTCCAAGACAAAAGTTTATAGAAATACTAGAGAAAATACAGATATTTAAAAAAATGAAAAATCGTCAAAATGATCGCAATGATCTTTCTAGTGTTAAGCAGTCTTTCGTCCATAGTCTACGTTGGGTCTGTAGTTCTTTCTCGGAAGCGAGAGCACCAATCTCGCATGTATACTTTTCATAACTAATGTCAAATATTTACGAAACCAGCACCCTGTTTCTCAGGGGGGAGGCAGTAAAAGTGCAGTCGTATTCATTTAACGAATGACATTTTAAATGTTCTTCGAAAAAAAACTAATTACTTATACGTATGCAAGATGCATGCATATGTGTGTTGTTGTTGTTGTTGTGTGCCGTTTTAATCCGCTGCACTTGTGCGCTTATTTACTTTTGTTCTTGCTTCATTCAACTTTATCTTTTCCTCTTTCTCATTTAACGTTTATTTGACCAACATTGTCGGCAGTTGTTTAATCTCACTTTTTACATATCAAATTTCTCCCCCTCTCCCCATCAAGTTCTCCTTTAACTATTCTTATGCATTCTTAAGTGTTGTTGTGTTTCTTATTATATTGCAGCTCCTTTTTTTAATCCACTTCTGGTTTTGTTTTCCTTTCATTGTTTGTGTTGGTTTCGCTGGAATAAAGTCGTCGCGGCTAACAAGCCGACAAGTGCTGTGTGCATTCCGAGCGCCTAAACAAGTGTTCAGGTTCCTACTTTTTGTCGGCTCTGTTCGTTTCGCATTGCCGTTCGTTGTTGAAGCAGGTAAAACAAAACAGCATTTGTTGTTGTATGTACGACGGTTGTGGATGTTAGCTGGAACTGCTGCATAAACAACAACACAAACTTCATCCCCAGCATTGTAGACATTCGCCTGCTCAGCAAAGACTATGCAATCTTTCAGTTTTTATGTTTATTTGTTGTTGTAATATTTTTCCTTATAATATTCGTCAGCAACTACACACACATACACATATGTGAACTTAATCATCATTAAGTATTTGTTCTTCATTGCACACAACAACAACAACAACAACAACCAAACTGTTAGTCGCCCCCTTTTTCAAAACTCTTCTCAGTTGTTTGGACATGCGGCTCCGTGCGCTTCACTTCGTTTCGCTCTTTTCGCTGTTCAATTTCCAAGCCATTCTACCAGTTCTACATTAAGCAAGTGTTTTTCATTTCTTTAGTTTGTTGTCGGTCTTTGGTTCTTTTTGTTTTCCCCTTCAGCTTCCTTGGCTCTTTTGTATGTTGTGTGTACCTTTCATGGCCGATCGCTCGATTGCCGCCTGTTTTTGTTGTTTATGCCTCGGCCGCCAGTGTTTAGTTGCCGCATTTTCAAATGCCCATCAAGTTTGCTGTCTCTTCGTCTGGCTGTGCGACTGTAGTGAGTAATGATTTGTTTACTCTGCACATTGTGTGCATACGAAGGTCTGTGCACATGTGGCATTTTTACATATAAACCATAACTAAAGTTTGTGTCCAAGCGGGCGGCGTATTTGAGTGAAAGAAGTGAGGAGTGAGGAGGCAGAGGGCATTGAGTTAATGCAAATTGAAGTGCTGCTCTTTTGGGAATTGAATCATTTGTCGAATTCGCTGCCGATGAGCTCATAACTATTTATTTGTTTTGTCTGGCGTCGGTTAAGTATAACTGGCAAATTTGCAGTCACCTCTTCCGCCTCTTGCAGCAGTTAGTGTTGATCT
Source organism: Melieria omissa (assembly GCA_963971225.1). Classification (NCBI taxonomy): domain Eukaryota; kingdom Metazoa; phylum Arthropoda; class Insecta; order Diptera; family Ulidiidae; genus Melieria; species Melieria omissa. The sequence continues at coordinate 12,678,363 of OZ020269.1, forward strand.
GAAGTTTATAGTAGGTAATTGTTTAGTTAGTCTTTTAGATAATGTGCACATTTGTGCTCAATCTGCTTAATTCATTTCGTGGCATTGATTTGTTAAAGAATTATAGAAGTTAGTAATGTTTGGAGTTTTTTTGTTACGAAAAACTAGTGTAATCGGAAGTTTATGTTTTTTGTATTTTACTTACATCTATTGACTTTCAAATAAAATTTTTTACATTTATGACTTTAAGATTTTTTAAATCCAAGCATGCATTGAAATAACCTTATATATAGATATTTTTCTTAAATTCTTTAAAAATACTTAAAATAACCAGATTTATACAAAACTGACACAAAATGATTGGAGAAATGCCACACTAATTTCGCATTATAAAAAAAATGTTGCTAACCCATTTCCTGCTTTTAATTCGTTAACGAATCATAGAAGTTGGTAATGCTTAAAGTTTTGCTTTTGTTACTTTACACAAAAGTTTATGTTTTTAATTACACTTAGAACTCTTATTTTTCATTTTTAAAACTTTTTAGATTCTAATTTTTTTAAATCTGGACCTGCATTGAAAAAAACTCATATAAAGAAGTTTTTTTTTAAACTCTTTAAAAATACCAAAATCAACAACATTTGTACAAAATCGACACAGAAAGATTAACAAAATTCCACACTAATTTCGTCATACAATCGTGTCTCGATATAGTGAACTAATTATTGCAAGGCCTGTTCACATTATTGAGGTTGTTCTTTACATCAAGGTTTACATTTTTGTTCAAAAACTCGTTTTATTTGCTCAATACACTTTTTGTTTTTTGCTTGAAATTGCTTTCAAAATTTTGTTCAATACTTAGAGCCTTTATGTCAAAATTTGGATGTTCAATATATATAGATGTGTTCACTATATATGGTTGTTCACTAAATACAGACACGACTGTATAATAAAATTTGTTTAGATCTATTAACCCATTTCGTACCTTTGATTCACTAATGAATCATAGAAATTAGTAATCTGAAATTCTTTAAAATTACTTAAAACAGCCAGATTCATACAAAACTTACACAAAATGATTGGAAAAATATCACAATAATTTTGTATTACAATAAGATTTCGATCTGTTAATCCATTTCGTTAGCAAATCATAGAAGTTAAATGGTAATGAGTGCATTTTTTTTATTACGATAAACTTGTGTGAGATAGGTTTATGTTTTTTGTATTATACTTGGATTCATTGGCCTTCTATTAAAATTGTTGTTAGCCATAAAAAAGCCTCACATTTTGAGCCTTTTTTACCAAATTTTTTTCTAAGTACAAAAAATAACTAAACTTTTGCCAAACCCAAAAACAATGATTGAAAAGACAAAATTCGCATTTTTGTATTACAAAAAAATACGTTTAGATCTGTTCAAATAGGCCACAGAGTGCTTGAAAGTGTTAAGAATTCCCCAATTACCATCATCAATCTTGCTCAAACTCATTTTCTGTGCCTTTTTTTACCTAATTTGCTCGCCTATTTCAAAATAGAACCTTTTTCAAAATAATGGTACGAAATGGGTTAAGTACTCAAGAATTTAAAATAAAACCTTTCTCAAAGTATCGGTACAAAATGGGTTAAGTACTCAAATACATAATATACAAAATTTTCAGAATATCGGTACAAAATGGGTTAAGTACTCAAATACATAAAATACAAAATTTTCAGAATATCGGTACAAAATGGATTAAGAACTCAAGTACTTAGAATTTAGTCAAGTACTTAAAACAAAACCTTTCTCAAAGTATCGGTAAAAAATGGGTTAAGTACTCAAATACATAAAATACCAAATTTTCAGAATATCGGTACAAAATGGATTAAGATTACTTACAATTTAGTCGTTCTAAAACTATTGGTACGAACGGGGTTAAGTACTCAAGTACTTAAAATAAAACCTTTCTCAAAGTATCAGTTGGAAATGGGTAAAGTACTGAAGCACTTAAACTAAAACCTCTTTTCAAATATCGGCTTGAAATGGGTTAAGAGTACTTAAAATAAGGACCTTTGTCAACATATCGATACGAAATGGGTAAGGTACTTAAAATAGAACCTTTTAGAAAATACAAATGACTTAAAATTTAAAATTATTTTTAAATATCAGTATGAGATGAGTTAAGTACTCAACTATGTACTTAAAATAAAACTTTTTTAAAATATCAGTACGAAAACCTATCTCAAAATATAGGTACGAAACGGGTTAAGTACTCATGTACTTAAAACAAAACATTTTTAAAGTATCAAGTACTAAAAATTAAAACTTTTTTAATAATATTAGTACGAAATGCGTTAAGTACTCAAGTACTTTAAATAAAACCTTTCTTAAATTCTCGGTACAAAATGGGTTAAGTACTCAAGTACTTAAAATTAAACCATAATCAAAATATCAGTAAGAAACGGGGTTAAGTACTAAAGTACCTCAAACAACTTTTATAGTTTGAGTACTTAGGCGGGTTTTACTGTGCTTAAAACTCAGCATTTGTCAGCTTTTTTCCATATCTAATATACTATACATAAATTATGTATGGCATCAACATAACATTTCACATCTATTCCCAATAGATCAATGTTCATATTGCAATACAGAATTCGATTCGAACAGCTCGTCGCATGAGTGCACCACACAATATTTAACAAATGTGGGCGTTGATGAACACGCATTTCCGCACCGCAACACTTCTCAACTTGAATCAAATCGGATGTGTTGACACACTAAAATATTGCCATAAATAATGGAGATGTGAAGTCAACAAAAATATCGACTGAAATGAGTAATAAAACATGATTGCGAAATCCAAGAACACAAACTTGTTGCACCGAAACGCCAAAAGTGCGTTGCGCTCGTGTTGAACTGTAAATGTGAGTCAACCAAACATTGGACAGATAGAGCAACATTCTAACAGACGCGACTTAATGACAAATAGACAAATGTGCGTCATTTTGAGATTCGAAAAAATTAAAATTATGCAAATTTTTCATTGGTCGCACACCCACTGGCCGTTAGATAAATGCCGTAAAACAAATCAAAACTATTTGGAGATTATTTGAATGTGTTTCACCTCGCTGAGCTGCCAATGAGAAATGGGGTTAATACAGAACAAATCCACAACAAAAACAACAACAACTTGCAAATAAAAACAAATAAACAAAGCAAATACATTTAGTCAGAGAGTATAAAATTGAAACAACACAATGTGACGTGGCCAAATGTTTGCATAAATTGTAATATGTGGACAGGTGCAGAGACACGGCGGAGTCAAGAGACGACAAGCAGCAGAATTCTATTAATATAAATAAATTCAAATTGCTTTGCAGAAATTCTCACATTATGTTCTCGCGCGCCAGAACATCACACAACACACACCACATATTTATTATACATTCATGTACATGTATCAGAATTAGTGTGTGTGTGTTTGTGTGTCTGCCGCAAACGTGTTTGCCTGCCAATGATTACAGTCATTTCAGTCATTTAATGAAATTCATGCTTCCAGATAATTACGTTTTAATAGTTTTGAAATGCGCTCAGATGCCAATGCCGCCATTATTTATGCTCATAATAAATGAATGTGAAACCGGTGCGAGCGACCGAACGACACCACTGAATGCAGGAATACACGTAAAGTATGTGGAGCAAGCGCAGTGCCATGAAAAATTGTTCTGCTTGAAAGAGTTCTCGCACGACCAAGAAGACAGCTAGAAGACGCCTCGAGTTGGCGCTTGAGAACCAGCAGATAGAACAACCCAACAACAGGACAAACAGTCGAACTGGCTATAAGGGCGACAGAGGCACTCGATCTGGTGCTGTGTTGCCGCAAGCAGGAAATGCCAGCAAAATAAATGCCACGCATATATTTTGTGGAGCATTAATAAAGATCGCTGAAGACTACGAATGCTTCAACGCATAACAAATCATTAATAAATAAAACAAAAGCATGAAACAACTACAAAGAAGTTGAAAATTTGTAGCAGTCAAGCACGAACTTGAAAGTGCACTAAAGGATTTTTCACACTGAACCAACTAATTGCGGTTATTCTGACTTGTGGGTCGTTTTTAGAATTCAAAATTCATTCGTTCAACTATGCAAAGATTGGCCATAGTTATGAATCTAACTTCCAATAACTGTGTAATGTGATCTTGAGAAGATACTTGTGACTAAAGACCCTTAGGACATCCACTTTTAAATACTCGTATGTGACATTTTCTACTCATTAATGTCGGTTTTACTGCTAAGTGGGTCTGTTTTCGAGTTGAAATTGGCAATAATTATGAATCTAACCTGCTGTGATCTTGAGTAAAATCTAATGACTTCGAGGCCATCGACTTCCAAGTAAGTATGTGACATCTTCTCTTCCTCAATGTCGGTTGCACTGCCCTGTGAGTCTCTTTTCGAGTTCAAAATGTGCTCATTCAACTATGTAAAGCTTGGCCATATTTATGGATCTATCCTCTATTAAATATGTGATGTGACCTTAAGTCGAATATTGTGACTAAATATTCCGAGGCCTTCTAGGTATATGACATTTCCAACACATCAATGTCGGTTTTACTGCCAAGTGGGTCTCTTTTGGAATTCAAAATGTAGTCGTTCAGCTATACAAAGGTTGGCCATAATTATGGATCTTACCTCTATTAGCTATGTAATGCGTTATCTTGAGTAGAATCTTGTGACTAAAGATCCTTAGGAATCCACTTCTAAGTATGTGGCATCTTCTACTCGTCAATGTTGGACACTAAACTTATTCTACAGGTAACGTCTTCATCAAAGCTTTTTCTAACCGGGAACCGACCAAAACTAATCGATAGTACTCTTATAGAGTAACAAACCCCTAGCTGGGTTTTGCAAAGTTAGTTGCCTTTTAAAAGTTACAGCAAAGTTTGTGTGTATTAGGGTTTTTATAACCAGTTTTTTCTTTATAAGTCTTAGGATATTCAAAATTTTGCATTGCTGTCTTCAGCAAACTTGCTGCTAATGCTTAGATGAACAAATTCTCTGAACACTGTGTAACAAAATTATTACACCTTATCGAAATTTTGAAGGTCAATGGTAAAAAATTAGACTTTTTTTGATTGTAATAAAGAAAAAACGTGTTTTTTATTCTATTAATATTCATCCAAAAACGCATTTGTATTGCCAAAAAGTAAAAAAAAAAATTCTAAACTAAATTCTAAATTGTCGCACAGTGTAAGTCCCCTGCAGTAGTCTCAGAGCTCAGAATAGAATAGAGTTCGAATTAAACTAAAAACCTGCTTGCCTTCACTGCCTAAAATCTTCTTTAAACTCTATTGATACTATCTGCAGTTGGAGATCCCAATTAACATTTTCTTGGTGTCTCTAGATTATAAAATTGTCTACCATACCTCTGACCATTGAACTGTTCAATTCAATCTGTTCGAGTACAGCGCACTGTGGTCGCTCCCATAGGCCAAAAATAAAAAATTCAAAGTCCAAATTTTAAAATGAAAAGTAACTACATAGTCTCCTATATAATCAAGCTTTCTAACGGTAAATTTTTTTTGGTTTGATTCTTGCGGTACTTTCTGAAAATAGCATCAGAAGTGAGAACATTTGTTCACTTGATTAGTGCAATATGAGCAGCGTTTTACAATAATCAATTTTGAAGTGTTAAAACTTTATTAAAAAATCACCAAATTTAAAATTAATAAAAAGGGTATTGAACATACAAGTATTTAACTCAATTTTAGTTAATGAGATATATTTAAATTGAAGTCTACTTAAAAACAAAAATCAAAATTTACAACTACTATATTCTGTGTTTTTCGTCTGACTCCCAGAATTTCACTTAAAGTTTTAGTTGTGTTCCCTCTCGTTGCCCCCATTGATCTTTTTTTCCGAATACTAAGGCACGTTTTAAGATTATAATGTGTTAGTTTCAGCTGCCAGAATTTGCCAGGCTTCGTGCAATCTTTCATAGACTGAGTGCCTGTATTAAAAATGGGGCGCAAACCCAGAAGTGCAAAAGAAGCTTGGCATTTTGTGCGGTGGTATTGTTGTTTGTTTGTGTTGTTGTTTTTAAGTAAGGTGATGTTAATATAATGCGTATTGCAACTTTTTTATTTTTCTATTTTAATTTCACCTTTAAACCAATTTTTATATACGGTGGCTGACACTATTTACATACGTAAATATTTTTGTTATCATAGGTTCTGTGGGGACAGTTTTGGTTTTTTTTTGGTAATGTTAAAGAGGTTTCATGTCCAAATGTGGAAGGAGAAAATGGAGCAAAGCGGTTTCAGACCCCACAATGTGGGAAAATTAGTAAATCTGGCAGAAGAAATGACATAACAAGATATGCATTTTGAAAGACATTCTCACAAAATGTCGTATTTGACATTTCTATGTAATACTGAATCGCATAACTAAACTTGAACAAGATCGCCCAACTGTAACATATAGCTGCCACAGGAACGATCAGTTAAAAATGTGTCGTATGGAAAACTTTTTCTAATCAAATTTTGAGATATATCAAGATAAAATATGATTTATACAAGTGCTAAATTGTATGTTAAAGCTAAAGCTATGTTTTCAGATTAAAACATAAATGTTGAAAAATTAAGGAAATATGCGCTCGACACTGCTAAGAGATAGAGATGTATCAATGGTACTGGCTTCCACCTTCTGTTCATAAAATTTTAATTCACGCTCCGTTTTGAGTTAATTACCTGTACAGTGACGCACACAGGATTTCATTTTGGGGGGTTTTGCATACCACTTTGGGCCTAATACTGTTTGAGATCATAATTTTCACAAGCAATTTTTTGATTTGGGGGTTTGAACCCCGCAACCCCCTCCGGTTGCTCCTCTGAGCCTGCCTATATATGAATTTTGTCGAGCAAAATCTTGGAAACAATTTGTTTCTCATTAAAAACAAAAAAGAAACAAATTTTTTATCATTTCCTTACATGGGGCAGGCGTATAGATGTCCGACCACGCCCATTTTCACATGAAATAATTGCCACATTCTTAAAAACAAGTTACCAAAGTTTCAGGCTGATATCTCTGCTAGAAGTATTTTTGACCGCTTTGCCCATATAAGTCCGACCACTGTGCAGCGCTTCAATTCTATTGTAGCTAAAAGTTCATCTGTCCCAATGCTCTGTTCCTGTTCTGGCTGGATTCGTCAACAACAATTAACGTTCTAGCGTCATTTTCATACCATGAAAACTTGATTAATCTTTAAAGTGAGCAAAAGGTTGAGTTAGCAAAAGTTATATCCATTTCATTTTTTTAAGAAAGCAGTCTACTTTGTGTTTCTCAATGCTGGAAATGTCACTCAGATTTACGAAAAAGGGCTCTCCCAATGCCAGTAGTCTACGCACAGTTTGCGGTCCTAAAAAACCTTTTTTGGTGTCTCAAGATTATCCGATTGTTGGCCAGATCTTTGACCATTGAACTGTTCAATCTAAACGGTTCAGGTACACACATCCAACCCTTTTCTTAGATGATTTGCCTCAAAGCTCCTTTAATTTTGTCCCTTCAAGTCATCTAACGGAAATCAGTGTCTCCATGTATTGTAAGGAAACATCATTCGAATTTACTATCTACGCATTGTAGAGTTAAGAATTTAGTATCAAAGTTTATAGATCAATAACGATTGTTCCATCTAATCAACATCTGGTTCTGCACCGCTATAATCATTTACCTATTAGACATCTGATAGTCAATAAGGTGTCCCAGTGTATGGGTCAATCAAAAATTAGATTCCAGTCTTTCAAAAAGACCCGCAAGACCCGTTCTGCGATTTATTAGAGAGTCATTAATAATAATACTGATGTCACGCCCCATTCGAGATGTCAATCCCATTCGAAAAAATACTAATGTCGCTCTCATTCAGGAGGCCATTCTAAACCTGCCTTCCTTACAAATACCAAGGCAGAGTCGCTGGAACTCTTAACGTCCACTCATTTCCCTGTGTTCATGGAGACCGCATCTAAGGTGTTACCAACTCGAAAAGGTGATCTCAATAGAGATAACTTTATTAGATATTAGTACCTTTTTCTCTTAGAAAAGCTTTGGCCCAGACAGAATTTTAGAAGGTCTAGACTGGCTTCTAGCGCTCTTTGTTAGCTGTACTGAACTAAGGTTAGGTTAGGTAGGGAAGGGTATGTGCGACCCAGAGGCCGCACTTCCATTCGGAGGCTAATGGCGCATTGATAATCCTCTCTTGGCAAGTTCTGGAGCTAACCAATGGCTCTCAGTCCGGGGCAAACCAGTTCGACCTCTTGATGAAGGAGAGTAGATCCGAAATTTCAACTCTTGCCGCGCAAGCCAAGTCTGCCAGGAACCTTGACCCCAAGGTACTAATTAAACTAAAAGGGTCGTAAAAAGTCGTGAGGGAGAGTTAGGGTTGAAACGAAAAAGGAGGCATGTCCTTCCAAAGGGCATGTCCTTCAATTAGTTTGACCTCATTTCTGTTGAGAACGTTCGAGCGCATACTGGATACGCATATTAGAACTGCACTGCGATTAATTAGAGAGCCATTCATATAAATACTGATGTCACTGCTCATGCAGGAGGTCGCTAGGAGGCCCTATCAGTTCCCATTCCAAAGCGGCTATCCGTAAAAGTACTGATGTCAGTCCCCATTCTAAACCCATCACCCGAACAAATACTGTCACTTCCTATTGAGGAATCACTCATCCTGAAAAGGGTCCCATTCAGTAGGCCATTCAAGGCCCGTTTGCTTTTAGACGCTCTTCTACTGATGTCAGTCTTAATTCTAAACCCATCACTTGTACAAATACTCCCGGTCATCATATCATCTATAAATAGGGTCTGACCCTATTCAGGAGGCATTATGCAGTCTTAGAATACTTTTAGACGCTCTCCAACGCGCCTTTCTAAAACCTACACAATCCGCATCCAGTTCGTGTAGGGTGCACAATTACTTTACTAACACAAAGTAGACATTCAACATTAATATTAAATAGAAAAAAACTGGTGAGAAAATGCAAAAAACTGTGAGAAAATTGTTTTTATAACAATTCTTTGCTTCTTCGTGTACGTAGAAAAATTAAAATTCTGCTCAACAATTTCAATTCGCTTAGCCCAGCAACACGCAATGTTAAGTGTGAAGTCTAATTTTTATATAAATATTGCACAATATAAAAAACATTGCCAGGCAGTAGAAATTCGCTTGAATTCAAAGGTGGAGGCCAATTAAAAGCATAAAAAGAACTACATTAAAAATTCCGCATAGCTACGCAGCACAACAACAAATCACCGCTGGAAACTGCGGAATAAAGTGTGAGAAAATTATTGGCGAAAAAACGAAAAGAAAGCAACAATAAAACATTGAATGATTTGCGGGATTCTGCAAATATTTGCGGTCTGTGGGCGCGCTCGAAGTGGCTGTTACACGTGTGCGGCAGTGGGGGCTGGCAGATATTGCAGCGGAAAGCTGTTGGCAACACGCTGCACGGCGCCGACATTGAGGTGAATGCGTTCGGTTTTGGTTGGTTGGCTGTTCGATGTGTAAACAGTGGCAGCGCAATGCGTAGCGCTTCGATGAGTTTGTGGCATGTGAAAGCCGCAAGCATCGACCAAGTTCGCTCTGAATCCGACAGGCGGTGACACGACATTGCTGTGCCGCTGCCGATTGAATTATGCTGACACGCGGGCGCAAGCAAACTCGCTGACGTTTGGCTAATAATGAGGGTCGCCAAGTGGATTTTTGTCTCAGTTTTTTATTTTTATTGTTGAAATATTGTTTTTTGAATACTTTGTGGGCGTTTGGCTGCACAGTGTGTGTGTGTGTGTGTGTGCCTTGGCGTATCAGACAAATGTATAAAATTGTGTTTGTTTTTGCTGGAAATGAGGAAATTTTGATTAACCGCCTTCATGGTATATAATTTGGCTTTGGTTATGAATCAAAATTGTGTAATGTCTAAATGTTGATATTTTGAAATGTCGCAGATGTGAAAACAAATCAAAACAATCTCAGGGGATTCTAAATGACTTTTGCATGTTCTATTTCACTTAATTTAACGACTGAATACCAACTTGGATTATGGCAAAAATAAAGTTGATAATGTAGAGCAGTGATGAACATTTGGCTATATAAATCAAATTCTTGTATGATACAGTTCTTGTATGAGTTAAGAATATATTCTGCAAATATTTTAATAAAATTGAACCAAATCTTCAACCATTTCCCATAGAACCGGTTTTGAAAAACCTCATATAAACAATAAAAATTATCTTAGGTCGCAAAAGCCAATTTTATAATATTTATATATTAATATAAATCTATTTATAAATGTGTAAATAGATAAAATGCGCTCATTTCAAAAGTAATTGAAATAAAAAAATCAACAAATTGCTTCACTGCTGCTCAGAAGTTGCTCTTAGAGGGTTGAAATCTATGACTGACTCCCCTAATTTTTTATTATGAACATTTCCTTGGAACATACTTAACCCTTATCTTCAACCCTTAATGGGGCTCCCATACAAAAATATTGTTTTTATAAAGTGGGCTCCGCTGATTCTAGGTTGCCTCCAGACCTTTTAAATGTAAGACTGACCCCCAGGTATTTTCTCTTCTGAATGCTTTTCTCATACATACCTAATCTCTATATCCAAGTGTTAAGGGCGCTGCCATACAAAACTAATAATTTCCAATAGAAATGGCTGCCCACTTGTGAGAAAGAACACATCATATCTTGAAAACTACTGAACCAATTGAAATTATTTTTTCAACAATTGTCAATATTTTTGAGTTAAAAAAATACAAAATGAATTAAAGTTCAAAAATTCACCACCAGAGTGCACCTCCCATACAAACGAAGTTGTGAGATTGTTAACTTTTGTGTTTGTACGAACCAAAAATCAATATGTAACATTGAAACCGCATTAGCCTTTTTATTTAAAAAATATATTTATGATTACAAAAAATACAAAAATAATTGAAGTTCAAAAATGCTTCACCACAGGGCGCCTCCCATACAAACGAAGTTGTGAGTTTGGACAAAGAAAAAATCAAAATGTATAAATGTGTAATCTTACTATTTCAAATTTAATTGCGGTTATAATTGATTTTTTTAAGCTAAATTCAACAATTTTCTCAAACAACAATAAAGCATTAGTTGACCGATTGACCGCTATTGACATTCAATCAAATGTTGTAAATATTGCGAACTTTGTTGCATATTAGTTCTCACTGGAAAATGCCCATGTTTATTTATTTATTATTACATATTTATTTATTTTATTTTGTTTTATTTTATTTTATTTTATTTTATTTTATTTTATTTTATTTTATTTTATTTTATTTTATTTTATTTTATTTTATTTTTTTCGTTTTATTTTATTTTATTTTATTGTAATTTATTTTATTTTATTTTATTTTTTTGGTTTTATTTTATTTTATTTTATTGTAATTTATTTTATTTTATTTTATTTTACTTTATTTTATTTTATATTATTTTATTTTTTTTTATTTTATTTTATTTTGTTTCATGTTGTTTTATTTTATTTTATTTTATTTTATTTTATTTTATTTTATTTTATTTTATTTTATTTTATTTTATTTTATTTTATTTTATTTTATTTTATTTTATTTTATTTTATTTTATTTTAATTTATTTTTGTATTTTGTTTTATTTTATTTTATTTTATTTTTTTATTTTATTTTATTTTATTTTATTTTATTTTATTTTATTTTATTTTATTTTATTTTAATTTATTTTTTTATTTTGTTTTATTTTATTTTATTTTATTTTATTTTATTTTATTTTATTTTATTTTATTTTATTTTAGTTTGTTTTATTTTGTTTAATTTTGTTTTATTTTATTTTATTTTATTTTATGTTATTTTATGTTATTTTATGTTATTTTATGTTATTTTATTTTATTTTATTTTATTTTATTTTATTTTATTTTATTTTATTTTATTTTATTTTATTTTATTTTATTTTATTTTTTATTTTGTTTCATGTTGTTTTATTTTATTTTGTTTATTTTATTTTATGTTTTTTTTTTGTTTTATTTTTTTTTAATTTAATTTAATTTTATTTTATTAGCAAATATGGGTAATTTAAAAATAAAATATAAAAAAATTTCGAAGCGCATAGAAAGTATTTTTAATCACCTTCAAAATTTTAACTCAGTTTTTTTTCATTTGGTTTATTTTTTCCTTTTTCTTTATGACGGTTAGTGCTCAGAGGTGAGAGGATTCAGCGAAATGGCCTTGCCAGACCTAAATTACATATATGAAACTTATGACAATCGTACATTTTTCGATCATAATGTTTTTTTATATATTGAACCTTGAAATGAAAGAAAAAATTTGCTAAATTTTTTAACACTGTAGGAGCTCTAAGAGCTGGAATGGTGATTATTTTTTGGCCTCCCTGACTAAATGTGTTACGCGATTTGGCTGAAATTTTGTAGAATGAAATGGAATAGATGCAGGGTTATTTCGTTTTTAATATTTTCGAAGAATCGTGACATTAATTTATCCCAATCCGTGTTTGTTTTGTGTACCTTATCGAGAAAATTCTTAAAAATAGGAAATATTGGAAAACCCCCGCAGTTTTTTCTGGAGTATGTTGTTCATTGAACTGCATATCTTCTGTGAATTGTTGGTGTTGCTTGTACAATCGACCTGTGTACAATGAATGATTTTCCCTCTATATCTCAGGGGCTATACACGAGGGCGGGTCAATAAGTCCGTGACTTTTTGAATTTCCCGCTTCTTAATTGAAATGGCAACACTGCTCCCGTCAACAGTCATCTGTCAGTTGACTCTTGTCGAAAATTGAACAAGCTGCGACATTTAGTTTGTTTTTGACAGCCGTTAATATCAGACTACCGCGTTGACTGAGAAGAACATGGAAAAAAGTGAATTTCGTGTGCTCATGTGCAGTTTCCATGGCAAAAATCCATGAATTGGGCTACAATTTGCTCCCTCATCCCGTCTATTAACCCGATCTAGCCCCAAGTGGCTATTTCTTGTTCCCAAACTTGAAGAAATGGCTCGGCGGAAAGAGATTTGCCTCCAATGACGAAGTCATCTCACAAACAAATGCCTATTTTGAAGACCTGGACAAATCATATTTTTCGGAAGGGATAAAAAACTGGAGAAACGTTGGGCTAAGTGTATAGATCTCAAAGGAAACTACGTTGAAAAATAAAATAACTTTTATCTAAAAACCATGTTTCATTCAAAATGTCACGGACTTATTTACCCGCCCTCGTATTGAACCTCAAACTGAAAGAAAAAATTTGCTAAATTGTGTTTAACGCTCCTTTAAAAACTCATAACTTTGATGTTATTCAATATTTTTTTCTTAAAACTTGGGATTTCTCTTTGTTGAAGTATTTCCAAAAAACCTCATATTAAAATTTTTGTGGTTATACAGGGTGACGCAAAAGTTATCACCCAGTGTTCTTAGCTCTAATTTGTTTGGGAATGAATTAATTAATTGTCACTTCTGGCAACACTGTGCGTCGCTGTTACTCGCGAGTAGCAGACTGGTGATCCTTGATGAAAATGTTTGGAAAGCGTATCGAATGGAGTCCTTTTCTTACATTGCTATGAAAATACAACTTTTATTGTATAAATTTGGAAGAAACTTCCTAACCAAACCATAAATTTTAAACGGTGAATTGAACACTTCTTTTGAAAAAGATATCTTACTCTTAGAAGTTTGACATTTTCTAGTAAAAATTTAAGCAATTCACTACAATGTGTAAAAAAATTAGAGCAAAAATGTATCGCTGACATGTTGCACTAATTTTCATAAACTAGTTTTTCAAAATTAATGTTGCTAAATTTGAATTTTTATATGTTTGCTCCAAATGTTTACAATTTTTCCCAATTTTTTTCTCGTGTTTACATACAAAAAACATGTATTCTGTGCTATGTACAAATGTTTAAGTGCCGTACGGAATTCTCATTTGGCAAAAGTGTGCACGTGCGGCGCTTCCGTTGCTAAAATTTTAATGTGCAATTTTCTTGGCATCGCACACCGAACGACGATTGCACAACTGCTGCCTGCTGTCTGCTGCTTGCAACGGTTGCATGCAAAAAGCGTTGACCAATATTTTCCTCCCTTACTCGAGACTGTGTGCAGTAGTCTCGATGCAGTCACTTTTATATGAACATAAAAATATTATTTGTTCCAATTTCTTGTATGCACTCGAATGTCTAACTGTCTGTCCGCATGCCTCTCAGTCTGTCTGTCTGTCTGCCTGTCTGTTTCTCCATTCAGCAGCGTTGCGCTGCTGTCACAGTTGCTCGGCTTTCATGTCGCCCATCGATTGTGCATTGGGCCCATTATAGAGCAGCTACAACAATAATAACAACAACAACAATTTCAATAATATCACCAGCTGCCACTATTTATTTGTGTTGTTTCGTTGGCCACGTTTTGCTAGAAAAATTCATTATTGCCATTGCGCCGTTAAGAAATCGCTTTCAATTTTCATTTTCATTAGAAATTTTGTTTCCATTTAAATTGCTTTACACTTGTTTGTGTGACTGTATATATGTGTGTGTATGTGTGTTTGTATGTGCATTCAGTATTATTGCATTTAGAAATTTAATACAATATTCATGCGAATTTCGCTCGCCGTTGTTTGTGTTGTTTTTGTTGGCCTCTTTTCTATTCGTTTGTTAATAACATTTGCCACACTTTTCAGTCTCATTTACGTTTTCGATTTCATTTTGGCTTTTCGCCGATTTGTGCGCATTTAATTTGTTGCCTTGGTTGCCTGTTGTTATCTTTGTTGTTGTTGTTGTAATTGTTGCCGTTGTGCTGCTTCGGCGACTTTCGTAAACTGGAAATTTATGGCGTTTTTTTATGAATTGGCCATTGTTGCCGTCGTTGTGGTTATTGCATTGCAGTTGTTATGGTTTTAAGTTGTTGTTATTATTATTGTTATTCTTGTTGTTATTGTTATTGTGACTGTGAAATTTCCGTAAATTTTATTTTTGTTTACATTTGGTTTCGTCTGACCGGCTACAATGTTTTTAGGTTGACTGGGTTTTCGATGGCGTGTTGAGGTGTTGAAAGGGGCCAATGGACCCAAGTTGTTGTTGTTGTATTTTGCCATTCACCTGCCATTTCTCTTGACTATACACAAAACAATTTGTTGTCGATTTGTTAGCAGCGGTTGAAACTAATTTGAACAGCAACGGAAGAACTTTGAAACAAATTAAAATTGAAGTGGCAGCTGCTGTGATAAATTTTAATCATTCAGAACATTTGCTGCAGGTGTTGTAATTATAAAATTTTACATAATTAAATTGGTGTTTATTTTAAAGTAGGGGGGTTCAAATCTCTTCCAAATATCTGCAGGTGTTGGACACAAAAGTTGTATACCAACATCCTCAAAAAGGAAATCCTATGTAAGCCACCTAACTAAATCTTACTGAAAGCAAACTCAAAGTGTACTCAAATGTTTATTATAAGAAACAATCAAAAACATATTAGATCTATTCTACATGAAAAGGGAGAAACGAAACTTCATAGCCAATATTTCGAAAATGTATCTTCTCATAAAACTGAATGGCGTCAGTTGCTGTCAGTTGCTGCAGTTGCATGCAACATAGAAACACACCTTCCAGTGACTGTTCATATTGAGTGCAGTGCATAAATATTTACTACTGGAAAACGTTATATGTACATATGTAGTAACTTTCAGTTGCAGTCAAGCACTTTGTGCTCGTTGTTTGAAATTCGCCAACAGTGCGCAACGTGCGGGTGACATGTGGCAAACAAACGACAACTGCAGGGAATTTTCAACCTTTGAATTGACGCAACACATACAGCAAACAACACATTTGTCTATGAGAGTTGATGGTTGTTGTTGTTGTTTTGTTTAGACACGAAGTCAAGTTAGTGCAGCGCACTACAACTAAAACTTTCAACTGGCGTTTAGCGACAACAATGCACATTGCATTGCACGCACATGGCGGGACAACATGGCGTATGAATAATTTAATTTACGCTTACAGGGTAAAACACTGTAAATGACAACTAAATGGAACAACCAACAGCGATAACAACAATAAATAGAGATATAAATATAAATAACAATAACAAAAAGTGATTGTTGTAAAAATATTAAGAAAGGAATAACAACAAAACAGGAACAGCGAAACGTAGAAAATCAACCGAATAAATAAATTAAAAAAAATATATAAAAATTTAGGAATGAATTTTATAGTTTCTGGGATGTTAGTGGAACACCCGGAGAACACCTATTTTTCAATTTTGAGAAACACTCTGGATCAGAAAAAATATAAATAAAAAATAACACTACAATTTTAACAGCAAAACGTAGGAAATCAATCAAATAAACTTTTGCGTTGCATTCGATTTTTTTGTTAAAAATATAAAGAAGAATGAATGAAGAAAAGGGAAGAAGATATATTAATATACAAGTTCAGATATATTATCAGGTGTACAACTTTGCTTCCGCCGTTTTTTTCCAAAATTAAAAGCTTTATTGCGAAAAAGTGCTTACAGATGTATTATTCAAAGTATTGTCCGTCGCTAGCGACAACTTTCTCCCATCTTTCCGGCAATTTTCGGATCCCGGCTCGAAAAAAGGAGTCTTCTTTTGACGCTATCCATGAAGCAATCCATTTTTCCAATTCTTCGAAGGATTGAAAATGTTGATCTGCCAGGCCGTGTGCCATCGAACGGAATAGATGGAAGTCAGAAGGGGCGACATCTGGGGAATACGGCGGGTGGGGCAAGGCTTCCCATTTCAGCGTTTCCAGGTACTTTTTGACCACTTTTGCGACGTGAGGCCGAGCATTGTCGTGTTGGAGGATGACTTTGTCATGTCGCTCTTCCATTTTTAAAACGTTGAAACCACTCCCGACACGTTCTTTCACTCAGAGCAGCATCACCGTAAGTTTCTGAGAGCATTCGATGCGCTTCAGCTCCATTTTTTTTCGAATTGTAACAGAAAAGTAAAACTTCCCGCAAATGGCGAGAATTGGGCACATAAACGGACATTTTCGAGCGTGAATAATACGAAAACAAGAACAACTGTCACTGAAACGGCGATGACAATTCGTTAGGCACTGTCCACACTCACTTTAAAGGCATTACCATCTATGTATTTCAACCAGCCTCAGCCGGTACAGCCACCTATCGGAAAACGGCGGAAGCAAAGTTGTACACCTGATAAAAAAATTAAATATTAAATATTAACGAATTCTAGGAAATCGATCAATTAAAAAGTTTTGTTGCGTTGAATTAAAAAAAAAATAGACTTTTAAGAAAATGTAAACATTTGGGAATGAATTGTATAGTTTTTTGAATGTCAGTTGAAAACTCGAGACCATTTTTTGTTAATATAATATTAATAAAAAAATAACAATAGAATTTGAACAGCGAAACGTAGGAAATCAATCAAAGAAACTGGTTTGTGGCATTAAATTTTTTGTTACAAATAAAGTAAAAAAAAATTTAAAAATTTACGAATGAATTTTATAGTTTTTGGCATTAGTTGAATACTTGAAGAACATACCTTTTTTAACTATGGAAAGCACTCTGGATCAGAAAAAATAAAGGAAAGGAAATCAACAAAAAAAACTGTTTGAAAGTTAAAAAATTTAAGAATGAAGTTTATAGTTTTTAGATTGTTAGTGTAACAGTCGGAGAGCAGATCTATTTTTTCAATCACTCTGAGACCCTCTAGACCCTATAGATCTCTCTAGAGCCTGTTCACTTTTCAATGCCTATAGCTCCAAACTTTTCTGAACCTTTTGACATCAACAAGTTTAGAGGTGTTTTATAAAGTTTGTAACATGGTTCGAAAAATTGCAGGAAATACATATCGACCTATAGCAGTTTGCTCGGGGCTTTCCAAAGCAATGGAAAACATTGTAAACTTCAACCTTATGAAATATCTGTAGCACAATAGACTGCTAAGTGACCGTCATAACGGCTTCCGAAGACAGCGATCGACGGGAGACCTTATGGCGGTCCTCAGCGAGAAATGGAACCATAGCATTATAAACCTCGGCGAAAGCAAGGTTGTTGCATTGGATATTTCCAAGGCCTTTGACCGGGTGTGGCATAAAGCACTCGTGTCAAAATTTATTACCTATGGTGTCGGTAGTATCTTCTCTCGTTGGATAACGAGCTTCCTACGCTCTATTCTTGTTGTAATAGACGGCATAGCCTCGGAAAAGCGCGGGAGTGCCGCAGGCTTCGCTCCTTTCTCCAACCCTTTTCCTGATCTTCATCAACGGCCTATTGTCGTCGACGAAGAATGCCATCTACTCGTTTGCGGATGACAGCACCATTTGTCTGTCATTCATACTCCTTCACAAAGTGTCCCAGCTCTATGTAAATTGAGCGCCGTATGACTGACACACTTAATAGCGACCTACAAACAATCTCCAAGTGGGGTCAAGCAAACAGGCTCGATTTTAACCCCCTCAAAACCCAATGTGTTGCCTGTTATCCCACAAACGAGTCTCCCCACATCCCAACACGTCCCTGGTTATGGATGGTGTGAGTATTGCGGAATCGACAGCTCTTGATGTCCTGGGCATTAAAAACCATCTTCGTTGGAACGATCATATTTTTGACCTGTCGAAAGAAGCACTCCGTCACTGTCACTCCGTCTGATCTCCGCATTATTTACACCACCTATATCCGACCTAAAATGGTGTTTAACTCGCACCTCTGGGCGGGGGCTTCAAAAACCCATTTGGAGCTCATCGATCGGGTGCAAAACCGTGCGATTAAACTTATAGGGGATAGTAGGACATCCAGCTCTATTGACTCCTTGGAACATCGTCGAAACGTGGCATGTGTGATGTTATTTTACCGATACTTTTTCGGTAATTGCTCAGTGGAGATGATAAGCTTGATGCCATCACTCCGCGTATTCCCTCGGGCAACCCGTTCGAACACTGGCGCCCAACGATGTTTCAGCGCACTACGCACTACAGAGAAAGTTCGTTTCTGGATGTGGAATGGTCTCCCTGCGAATATTTTCCACAGCACTTATGATTTCGATGTGTTCAAGGCAAGAGTCCATAACCACCTCACTTATAACCCTATCTCCTAACCTTATCTCCGTCATGAACCAACGCAATGCTTCGCATTAATAGGGGTCATCCCCTGTGCGGTTTTGGCACAGTTATTAAGGCTCAAAGTAGAAGTATGAGGTTTAAAGCCCCAGTGTTTTCTTTGAAGGTTAAATAATATCTATGATTAAATTAATTTTTAGTTTAAATTAAAAACGCTCAATTAAGAGAGTCTAAAACAAAGTCAAAATCCTTTACAACTGAAAATCATTTAACATTCAATTCGTAGAAGTCTGCGAAAAGTTTGGAAAATGGATTGAATATCATCAAAAAAGATTCTCAAAGTCGTACATTGAGAACTAAAATTTTATTGGTTCAGGTTAAAGAGGAGTTTTGGAGAGAGAAGGTTGGTTATTCAGTGTTAAAGAAAATGTATTTATTTATTTATTTATTGTATTTATTTTTCTTCTTCTTCTTCTTTCTGTATTTATTTTTCTTTAGTTTTCAATAACAAAGCATTTGAAAATCACTAAATCAATCCCATGGGTTGGCTGGAGTCGCGGTCTTCATCTTCTTCTAATTGTAAACATTTGTATTTTTTGTACTTTTCCTTATCCAGTTTATACTCCTTGAAGATTTTGAACAAGCCAGGGTTCCTAGACTAAATAATCAAATGAAAATTGTGTACATAGACGATTAAACATTTTGACATATTATGCAAAGAATTGTGTAGATGAAAGGTATTCACGAGATGTGAGAATTGGTCTGGAAGAGAAGCAAACTAGCACAGCCAGTGGCGGATCCAGGGGGGTTTTGGGTGTTTAAACCCCCCGAAATATTTTGATCGACTAT
Source organism: Melieria omissa (assembly GCA_963971225.1). Classification (NCBI taxonomy): domain Eukaryota; kingdom Metazoa; phylum Arthropoda; class Insecta; order Diptera; family Ulidiidae; genus Melieria; species Melieria omissa. The sequence goes on from OZ020269.1 coordinate 12,698,258, forward strand.
AAAACTACATACAAATTAAAAGGCATTTAATAAATATTAAAGAATTACTTTTTAAACCCCCCCCCCGAAATATTTTTCTCGATCCGCGCCTGAACACAGCAATCATACTTAAATCGGACAGCTGGATTTTTCTTTATGTTTGACAGCACCTATGCAACACTACGCCCAGCAAATGTACGCATACATACACATAGAGTAATAAACAAAGTGATAGAAAGATTGCGTTACTTATGCCCTTTCAAATGTCAAAATTTCACTAAAAACATAGTCTTAACATTAACAAGGCAAACAAATCGATGACATTTGAAAAAGCTAAACAAAAATGTCCCTAATGACTTTTATTATCTCTCTCTCTCTTTCTGTTCGCACATCACGTGAATACCACCAATCGAATACACAACTCGAATTCACCAAAGTGTACTTTGAGAACCAAACAATGATGCAAACTTTACTTACCATGCTCGCTTCATAGAACAGACACATTCGCAGGCAATTTACCTCATCGGACAAATATTTCTCGGGTTGATGGGCAAACTCTATTTCGTCTGGAAGCAATCATAATCAAAGTTAAATGACTTATTGCGACTATTCTGATGTTCACCAACATAGAAAGGTACACGACCGAATCAGACACTTCTCGGTTATATGGTTAACTTCCTTGTAATAATTATTTAACTCCCCTGGAGTGACTGCTGCCGAAAAAATCACCGATGTGTGTCGTAGCGTGAATGCCCACATCGAAATGAATAAATAGACGAAGAATGTTTTTTGTGTTGCCTGCATTTTGAGTGCAACTGTTGTCGAGTAGCCGCCAAATTTTCAACTGAATAACATTTGACAATTGTTTCGTCTATAATCACAGTTTCAGACTTGTACATGTGTCGTGTACTCACCGTTAAAGTGCCATGGCAAATTTTATTAACGATATCATTTGTTGCGGTATTTTGAGAATTTCTACACTAAATATGTAACAAACGAGTGGATACATACATGTGACGAAAGTCTCAAGACCTGCTCACGTGGTATGGGTCATACTTTGCTCCCCCTTCTTCAACAATTTGAATGATCTCAGTTCAACTGACATCAAAAACTTGCTTGAGTTCATTCACAATTCCAAATGACTTGATTAGACTTCTCGATTTCCAGTAAGACAGACCCTAAAATTGTGGTATCACAAGGGGCCCATTTCGCGGCCTTAACCACCACTTAACTTACCGTTGCCATATTTTCCATTATTTGTGGTACACTGAGTACAGAGAGAAGCTTGACTTGAAGTAGGGGTTTCAAATCGATTTGCTATGACATATACTTGTTGGTTTCTATATAAATGAAGAAATTTCATGCCAGAAAAGCACTGAAATGAGAACCTAGCAAAAGCTGCTTGAACTTCGAACATCGTAAGCTTAAAAGAAGCGAATACTTGATATTCTGACTGAAGTAATCATAAGCCCGACAATTTGAAATAGTTCAACAACTTATAGCTCCGCACAAAAACCCTCCTTGACATTGAGTCAAATTGGTCATTGGTAATTGGTCAATTTGAAAAATAGAGAAGTTTCAGTCAGTATTAGACGGAGAAGTTTAAGTTGTAAGAACTGAAGAACAAACTTGATGTGTTCTATAGTATTCTATAAGAGAAAACAATTAGATTTTTTTAAGTCTGCTTCGATACTTTCAAGGCATCAAAAAAGAATGAGAGTAATTGTTCGAATACTTTTTTTCCTTTTCCGCAGCACTTTTAATGGATACGTAGAAACTGAGCGAAACTGGAACTGGCTGCTGGGCCTTGCTTTTAATAAGTACTGCCGTAGTTGTGACTCTGGAAATGAAGAAGAGAACATTTTGCAACTGATGTTTCACTATCCCAAAACTCCATCACTTTCCTGGGCTCTTTTCTTGTTTTCCTGGTGGATCTGTCCAACCTTTCAACCCTTGACATTAACTGTATTGCCCCTGAGTCCTTCCCTACTATTGTGGCGAAGGGTCTTTACTGGCCTGAGCATCACAAGCCACACTAAACTTACCTAACTTGTCCAAACAAACAATATGTTGTTCAATGTTTTTTGTATTAACATCGACTCATATTTCCATTACGCCATTCTACGTTCATAGCTATTCCAGCATAAAGTATTTAATTTGGCATAAATTACTTCACTCAAATCAACTGCGTTCACACTAGCTGATAGTGATTTATTTTGACAGTTTTATGACAATTTGTTTTTTGTTTTGATTTGTGGCAAAAGGAAACTAAAAAGTACTTCAATTTAATTCTTATTTTAATTTGGCATAAATAACTTCACTCAAATCAACTGCGTTCACACTAGCACTTAGTGATTTATTTTGACAGTTTGATGACAATTTGATTTTCTTTGATTTGTGGAAAACGTCAACTAAAAAGTAGTTCAATTCAATTTTTGTTTTGTTCTGGCATGTTTGATTCGAAAGTTCTTTCTGACAGCTCATTGTTGACTGCTTTTGGAAATTCAAACTGATTGATTAACACTTTTAGTTTTACATGCCTACAAAGACTTCTGCTCATATCTCTAAAAGTGTACCCATGGCTTGGCTAATTTTTCGCAAACTAAATTTAAAAAAATATAAAATATTTTCACGATGAAAAAATTAAAGTCATAAAGCAAAAATTGATAGAAATACTAAGGAAAATACAGATATTAAAAAATGAAAACCCGTCAAAAGGATCGCAATGGTTTTTCTAGTGTTAAGAGACTCTCAACTTCATTCTCCCAAACATTCCTTATTTTTATACACTTTTCCTCCCTTTTTTTGCGCACAGCTGAAAATGTGCAATTCTACTGTAATTTGTGATGCATTTCAATGAATAATGCAAGATTGAAAGTCATATTTTTTCAAATGTATCAAACCAAAACACAGAAATTGGCACAAACTAGTCATAACAGCCTTTTACTCCGTTACTGCCAGCTGCCATATTTGTTTTACTCAAATGCTTTTTTCAAAAAATGAGAATTCAATTTTTTATACAAAAATTAGTGCTAACACCAAATGAATCTCAATTAAATAGTGATTTCTGATAAATAACTTAATTTCGAGGTAATTTCATTAACAGATTTTCTAAAGTGAAATTAAGTACTTTTTTTGCTTATGATTTATGCATAAATCAAAAATGAGCCGTAAATTTCGAAAATGAGAGCGAAATATGAGAGTGAGATATTAATTCAATTCACAATGGAAAAATTGTTAAAAAATCTATTGAGAGAGGCAGAGCGTAGGAAATCTGTCCGTGATACTGATGAAGTGGCACAGTACTCAAATAACGTTTGGTGAATGAAATCCGAACAAACACAAAATGAATTAAAAAATGGTATAACACATGATGAACGCTTGTTTTTACATTTTATTAAAAAAGTTCAATATGTAATTGAAATTTACAAAAAAGTTTCAATTCCATTGCGGTTTGCTTTTCGCACTTTTTTTGGCAGGTCCTTCATCGACTGCTGAACTCCAAATGTATTTATTGTTTTTAGCTCTTTTTTAATTTTATTACTTAAGCAATTTACATTTTTAGGTCGATATGCATTGCTGTAAACCTTCCTCTTAAGTTTAGCCTAAAAATTTTCGATTGGTGGCAATTGTAGGACATTCGGCGGATTTAAGTTCTTCAGCACATATTCAATTCCACGTTCCTTCAAAGCATCGAGAGATGCGTTAGCGTAATGTGCAGATGCCAGGTCTGGCCAAAAAATTATTTTATCCCGTCGGTGATGCTTATTGATGAAGTCTCCAAGCACCGGTATGCACTTTTCCCTGTAAGTCTGCGATGTCACCAAATCACACAAATATATGAAGAATTGGGTGTAAAATAACTTTTCGAAAGTATTCTTTATCTGGTTTTCATGATTTTTAATTGTTTTTGGGTATTATATGGAGCCGATTTTATTGCTTTGCGTTGAATGTCCATTAATTGTAAATACTTTTTAATTGTATTCTTGCCCACTTCATATCTTTTGGCTAACTGTCTGTAAGATTTTGCACTTCGACCCAGCGTTTCAGCTTTCAGGAGAGCGCGAACTTTGGAGTCATTAAACACACATTTTTTCCCAGAACCCGTTTTTCTTTCTATGTTTTCTTTATTCTCTATGACTTTAATCGTATTATATAAAAAAGTTTTTTTAAACCCCATTTTTTTGAAATGGTGAAAATTTTCATTTTTCTTTTTGTTTGGATTTCTTTCGCAAAATTTACTTCGTTCAGTGACGTTTTCGCGACTAATTATTTCATGACAAACATAAAAAATATACAAAATAAATATAAAACACCACGCTTGCTTCGCCAATTTAAAATTTTTGAAAAGAGTTACAGGTTGCTTTGCACGCTTCATTTTAAATTTGTTCGGATTTCATTCACCATACGTTAGTGAAAACATTTGACTTCTAAATACATATAAATATCTACTATATATCACCGTGCGACAAAAATGAAAAAATTTTTTCACACTGGAAAAAATCCATATGGGCGTGAAACTAGAGATCAAATATAGTAATACTGCGTACTCAGTTTTTCATTTCTACATCCTTTGTCCTTTTAAAAGGACTAAAAAATAAAAAATATATAAAAAATACTTAACTTACAGCCCTATTCTGGCAAACCTAACAAAACTCACCATGCTGACAATTGAATAGATTCTATCAATTGTTAGATTTTCGTATTCTGAACATTTTTGAAAAGCTCTTTATCTAACACTTGTCAGAAAATTTGTCAGATACGTAGAAGGAGCTGACAAGCGCAAAAATAATTGTAAAGACGCAATTGAAGTAAACAATTTAGAAACATTTCAGCAAATTTCGGTGTTTGCAATGAAAGAGCAGATATTATTAGCGTGTGCAGTTGCTGTGGCTAAAAAAAATGAAATTGTGAAGAGAAGAAGACTCTTGAGAACCTTGCGCGACGTAAGCGACCCTCTTGCTATGCAGGAAAGCATTTTCATAAAAAATTTTCGTATTCCAAAATCGATCTGCCGAGAACTGCTTTTGGAGCTGGAGCCGCACGACACTCAAAAGTCCACGTTGCCATTCATGTGTCGTTTCCTGGCGTCACTGTTTTTTTTTGCACATGGATCGTACCAGAAGTGTGTGGGAAGCAGTTACCACACAACAATGAGCCAAGCTTCCGTTTCACGCGCACTGGGCCACATGTCCCAGCTCATTGTGAGAGTCAAAGCAGGGGAAATACATTTTCCCCAAACTTTGGATGAACTGGCGGCCGCCAAGAAAGGGTAGGAAATTATGATATTTTGCAATGGCTCTCTTATCATCCTTGCTTACAGATTTTATACAAGTTTTGGGATAAAAGGCATAGTTGGAGCTGTCGATTGCACACATGTGGGGATAGTTTCGCCTCCTGCAAATGACGCCCGAAACCCCTTGTGTCTCTACATGAACAGGAAAGGATACTACAGCATTAATGTTGAAGCGGTATGTGTTATTTTGAAATCGACTTGCTTTTGTCCTGCAGCAAGAGATTTCATACACTAATATTATATATTATATACTATATTCATACGCTATTAGGTATGTGACCATCGTTTAAGCTTCACAGCAATTAACGCCAAATTTCCTGGATCCTGTCATGATTCTGGCATATGGACAACATCTCCAACTCGATTGCACTTGATGAGGAATCATAATGCTCAGTACGACACTTGGCTATTGGGTGATCAGGGATATCCGCTGGAACCGTGGCTGTTAACTCCGGTGGCAGAGCCAGGAAATGAAAGAGAACTCAAGTACAACAAACTGCATGCTAAATCACGCAATACGATTGAACGCGCTTTTGGAGTTCTCAAGTCACGATTTCGCTGCCTATCAAAACACCAAATTCTGCATTATGGCCACGAGAGAGCAGCAAACATAATATATGCATGTTCCATATTACACAACATTCTAAATAAACATGGAGCGCCGATAGACATTGATAACGATGCTGAAGAAGAATTGCAGAATCCAGACAATAGTATTGAAACTGCAGAAAGTCCGTTTCTGATAGAAGGAGAAAGAATAAGATCCCGTTATATATTGTCTTGATAATTCAGTCTATATAGTTTATATTCAGTTCTTTTCATTTAAAAATACATGATAAAACAAATTAAAAAATTAAAAAACAGTTCATAACAAAAAATCTATACAAATATTTACATTTTATCTAGTTTGTCATTTAATTTTTGCAAGGTCCGGCTTATTTCTCCAAGAACTGTAAGCATCTTGCTATTTATTTCATTACGTTCTTCAATTGCTTTGGCCGTGTCGGAATATATAGTTTCCAGTGTTATTTTCACTGGCGAGCTTTTGGTATGTCTTGCTGCTGGTGTATCAGGTGCCGGTGCTCCTTCAGTCGTAGCCTCAGCGGGTGAACCTCCCTCAGCCGCTGTCATAGGAATATCAGCACAGAGCAGATCGAGCTCAGCATCATTTAACAGAATTTCTTGCAGTTCGTTTTGTATTGATTCCTAATTGTGTAAAAAAGGCTATCATATGGAGCGCAATTATTTTTAAATTGGTGCAATTACCTGCAGCCCTAGTGCCTGTATTGTGGGAAGGCCATTTACAGCTGCAGCGCCGAAAGTTTGTAGGGCCTGCTGCTCGAACTCGGTTACATCTGTAACACGAGGGCCTCCTCCCGTCATCGCCATTTCCACTTTTGCCTTCCGAGCACGACTCCGCAACTGATACTTCCACTGTGATAAGCTCTGAAATCGAAAAATGTATGAGAATTGTGTGAAAAGTGTTCAAAACTTACTTCTTTCAATTTTGCTGGGGTACGCGTTGGCCCCCTCATAGCGTTGAGGTGATCCGTCATCTGCCCCCATAAATTTTGGACAGTCCGCGGTGCCTTTGGGCTGTTTTTCCCAGCTTGCAGCTCGGGATGGTCCCTCAAAAACTGAACAAAAAATTGCAGCTGCTCCTGCGTAGTTCGCTCGAACCTTGAAACATAATAAATATTTAATAATAAAATCAGTCGAATTTGTAAAAAATACTTACTTTTTAGTTGACATTTTATTTGAATTCAATTTCAAATTTTTTAATTTCGCAGTTTCTTCTTCTTCTTCTTTTTTATTTTTTGCCATTCACAGTGAAACCAAAACAAACAGAACTTTTCACCTCGCTGTGGTGAAATTGGACAGCTTTATGCTTGTCAGATTTGCGTAAGAATAGGCTAACAAAAAATCCTGATCAAAAATCTAACAAGCGTTGAATAGAAAATCGATTGTCAGGCTTTCGCCAGAATAGGGCTGAAAGTGTCCACATTAGGATTCCAAAAAGCTCCGAAACCCTAAAGTTCACCAAAATGCTTACGAATCAAAATTAGTTTCAAAATCAAAGTAATCTAGATTCTAAAAAGATTCGGCTTAAATGCAGAATACCACACCCACCACACATAACTCATTGTTGGTACATATTACATATCTAATGTTATACATTAATCGAAAGATTACCTTTCATATGACATCTATATCGTTAGAATCGGTTAATTATTTATTGAGAAATTCGGATATATAACTGGGACTTTGGGGGCGGACCACGCCCTCTGTGAATGTTTCCGGGATAAAATTTTAAGTTTGTTAGAATAAGAAAATGCCCCTCTTTCCGACAAAAAAAAAAATTTTTTTAAGAGGGTGTGGTATTCTGCACTTGTTCCAAAGATTCTGTTCCACTTTTAAAGTCTAAGTTCACCAAAATGCTTAGCAATTTCTAATTTTTTTAATCTCTGTTTTCGAAACCTCCTTTTCTTCAACTTCTTAAAGCAACACTGTCCAGTGCTCATAAATTTCACTTCAGTGTAAGCGCAGTGGAAAATAAAAAACGAACAAAATGTACACAAACAAGTGCTGCACCTTTGTAGCATACAGGGTGCTCAAGCTTTGTCACAACTACCCATGTAGACACCAACAGAAACCTGGAAGTGGCCCTTGCAATTGACCAGACTGACCATTTTCCCGTCTTATTTGGATCTTTGTCTCTCGCTCGTTTCTCACTGTCATCGTTCAGCACTGTCAATCGTTGGTCTGTGGACATTTTGAGGTTTTTGCACTCTTTAACGCTTGACACTTTTTAACGCTTTTTACTGCCAATTGCCAGTGTCTACACACACACACACTAACGTCTACTGCAGCTCGTAAATTGTCTGGTAATTTGAGTGCGTTTCCAGGGAATTAAGAGGCGGCGCACTCTGCGCTCGGTGCCACATTTTGTCGTTGGCCGTTTGCTATGCGGCGGCTGGCTTCTTCGACACGTCATTATTTGTTGTTGTTGTTTTTTCCGCTGACAGCACATTACAGCACAGCGGCGTATTAGTTTACAATGTGCTGCATTAATTGTACAGTTTATTGGCGACAGACAGGCAGCGCGCCGCTGTGTGCGTCCGGCGCACACCTGAAGTCAGTGAAATCTCAAACATGCACCAAATCGAAGCGTCATTAGTTGCCAGTCGCACTAATGTCAAGACGAAAGAGTAAAATTGGCTTTTAGCAGCCGTCAGGTGTTGCGGGTGTCGTGAAATTGATTTCTAAAAACAAAAAAAATTAATTCGATTACTTAGTCTTTCTTGCTTAAGTGCTCATTCTATCAGTTTCTGATGTCATTTGCTATTTTTTACTAAAGTTTATTTGTGATGTTATTTGAGCAGATTGCCCCACTGCCCATTACTAAACATTGCATTGTATGGTGAAACGTTTTGTTTTGGGTTAAACGAGCCGCCAACAACGAATTGACTCAACGAGTGAATTTGTTTTGTTGGCACTTTTGTGTTCACAAGTCGCGTCATGTGAATATTTCCATGCGGAACTGAATTCATTGAAAAAATATTTTGTAAGAATTACATTCGATGATGATTGCCTCAGAAAGGCTCAGGTTATTCATTAGAAGAAAAGCAACTATGGGTTCAGTAATGTTGGCATACGAAGTGAGCTACGGTTACATTTCAGTGTTTTTGCAATGATCAAGAATCAAGAATTATGTAGAGAGATCATTGAGTGATATTGCAATGAAACATATTTCATTCCAGAAGTAGCGAAAAACAATTATTGCAGCGTTGCCAGATAAAGGAAATCATTTTTTCCTAAATCTTGAAAAAAGCTGATATTTCCTTTCAAAAATTAAAACAAAAACTCTAACAATTTTTTATGTTTGTCATTACACACTTAGGAAATAAACTAGTTTTTTATTACAGCTTCAGCTGAATTTAAAAACTAAAACTATAAATTATAACTTTGAAGCATAAAAATTAATGACATTAAATTTGACACCTTAGCTTTCAATATTTAAGGCTTCAGTGCCACTAATGATGTCAAATGTATTACAGTATAATCTCGATAATTCGGACACTCGCTAATACGGACAACGCGGTAATCCGGACACACATTTCTATTGTAGACTCTGTAATCCGGACACTCAATTTCTATTGTAGACTCTGTAATCCGGACACCAGTGCCCGGTTTTTAATTGTCCGGATTATCGAGATTATACTGTACCATCAAACTGTACCTCCCAAATTTCCTTCTTAACCTTTTTTTCCTTGTTCACTCCTCTCTGAAGTATAGATCCTCCACAAGACTCTTCCATCTTACACGATTCTGGACTCCTATCTTCCTTCCAAAAAATTCTCCTAAAAGGCCTGGAATTTCCTAAATATAGGAGGAATTCTCCTAATCTGGTAACACTGAATTCTTGATCAAATTTGTTTTAAATAAAATAGTTTTTTTCTCATTTGTATACTTTAAGCTCATTTCAATTAAAATTAATTATACAAAACAAGACAAAAGTGTTTGTTGCTCTTTCTGGAGTGAAAATTGGTTCAAGGTCACAGGGTTTACCTAGTTTAGTGAAATCTCTTTGGTTTGGTCCAAAATGTCAGCTTACAAAAACAAAAAATATGACAAAAGGAGTCAGTTTATAATTCTAAAAATTCAAAAAAATCTCCTAAAAGGCCAGGAATCTCCTAAATCTAGGAGGAATTCTCCTAATCTGGCAACACTGAATTCTTGAAAATAAAATAGCTTTTTTCTGCATTTGTTTACTTTAAGCTCATTTTAGCTCATTTAAAGTAAACAAATGCAGAAAAAAAACTATTTTATTTAAAATAAATTTGATCAAGAATTCAGTGTTGCCAGATTAGGAGAATTTCTCCTAGATTTAGGAGATTCCTGGCCTTTTAGGAGATTTTTTAGAATTTGTAGAATTATAAACTGACTCCTTTTGTCATATTTTGTGTTTTTGTAAGCTGACATTTTGGACCAAACCAAAGAGATTTCACTAAACTAGGTAAACCCTGTGACCTTGAACCAATTTTCATTTCAGAAAGAGCAGCAAACACTTCTTGCTTGTATTGTTTAAAATAATTTTTAAAAACCTGTTTCTTTTTTATTGTATAAACTTCCAAATCAAACCAAAAGGATTAACCTAAACTTGGGAAACCTTGAGACCTTGAAGCAAATTTCATTTCAGATATAGCAAACAACATTTAATGATCTTTTGGTTAATAAAAAATTGCTTTTAACTTAATTTGTTTAAGTTTATCCATGAAATTTGTGTATTTTTTAAGTTCACATGGACATTAAAATTTTTATAAGCTGACATTTTTAGCGAATACAAACAGATTTGTCCCAATTAAGGAAATCTTTAGACTTTTAAGTAAGAGCGAAAAAGATTTGCTTGACATGCTTTCGTTTGTTTAAATAAATTTTTATGAGACTGATTTTTCATTTCAACTTGTTCAACCTTGAGTCCCCAAACTTAATTTCAGAAAAAGCAACAAACATTTCTTACTTATTTTTCCAAATTAAATTAAAGTCTAAACTTGTTGAACCTTGAAACTTTGAAGCAAATTTCATTTTAGAAATAGCAACAAACATTTCATGTTTTTTTTTTACTTTATTTATCCATTAAAGTTGTTGTTGTTCATTTATCTGGTTCGTTTTTTTTAATTAATTTCTGTTAAACCTTTTTTTACTTCCAAACTAAACCAAAACTAAAAAACTAAACTAGGAAACCTTTGATACATTGAAGAAAATTTCATTTCACAAAAACCGACAAACATTTCATGCTATTTTTGTTCAAATTAGTTTTAATTAAAAATGCATTTTACTTCATTTATTGATTAAAGTTGTTGTTGTTCATATATCTGCTTTGTTTTTTTTAAATAATTTTTTTAAATTTATTTTTATGAAACTTGTTTGAAGTTCCAAACTGCATCAAAACTAAAAAACTAAACAAGGAAAACTTTGAGACCTTGAAGTAAATTTCATTTCAGAAAAAGCGACAAACATTTCATTACTTTAATTACTTTTAATTAAAAATACTTTTTACTTCATTTATCGAATCAATTTATAAATTTTTTTTAAGCTCACATTCGCATTAAAAACTGACTAGCAACTGACTACTTTTAGGAACTTTTCGCTAAGCTCGAAACATTTGTGACATTAAACCAAATTGGGTCAACTGACATTTGAGAAAATTTCGTGCAAGTTTTTCCTACACAAAGCAATCAGTCATGCATTGTTCTAGCAACGATCGGCACAACTGTTTGTGCGCTGTGTTCTCTTTAGTTGTGAGCAGTCACCGCCAAAATAAACATTGCAGCTAAACAATTTCGTTTTGTTTAAGAATCGATTTTCTTTTATTGCAATTTCTCATTTAGCGCTGCGACTGCATTATTTTCTCGCCATATGTGCGCGCGCGATTGTGCAATGATTGCGCAACCCAAATTGCCGGCCGTCATTCGCTGCATTGTGTGCACTGTGCATGCAAACAATCAATCATGGCCAATCTTTGTCGATTTTCTAATGTTTACTATGCCATATTATCGATTAAATGGCAGTTGTTGTTGCTGTTGTTTGCTTTTTGCACAACAAGCATCGAGTTAAGTGGGAAAACCTTATATTTCTGCTGCTTTCGATGACGCCGCGTCTCAGTCATCATGCATCATGCGAGTTTTCTTTGTGTCGTGTTGTCTCTAAGTTCAAGTGAACGTCAATGTTTGCATTGGTTATTCTTGCATCGTAAATAACTAAAACGTTTTGTTTTGCATTTATTTATTTTTGGTATATTTTTCAAAAAAAATCATAACTCAAACTTAGCTGAGTTTGTTTACGTTTCCTTCGGGCTCAGTCAGACGTACTCGTGCCGTTCAATCATAAAACTGTGCGCACACATGCAGTTTCGTAACCTGAACCAATAAAATTCCATAAATACAAGAAATGAGCGCAATAGCAGCGTACAAAAAAAACACATAACAACAACAAAAAGCGCGTAAAGTAAAATAAAAAAAGCCAAATCAGAATTTATATCACTTTACGTTTGTTTATTTGTAAAAGAGCCAGTGGCGCAGTCAGTGTTTGTTGTTGGCTTCATTGTTGTTGTTGTTGTTGCTGTGTTGGCTGGCAGTGTTGTAGGCGCTGGCAACAATTTACAGTTGGCACGCGCTCATACATTTTCCATACCGCAACGCAACGCCAACAAAAAAGGCCATCGATGCGCTTGAATTGCTGCGACCGATTGGCGTGTTGGCAACACCGCCACTCAACGGTGTATCAGTCAGTCAGTCAGCAGCGAGTCAGTTTCTTCAAAACACGCCTAAGCAATTGAGGGGAAAGATTATTCAAATGAAATGTCAGCATTTCGATTTCAGTTCTCCTAATGCCCAGAAGTTGTCCAACAACAAAAACCGCATTGGCATTGGCAGCAAGTGGCGCGATTTCGCCACTTAATGAAGACATCTGGCGCGCGCTGATTCGGCTGCTAATAACATTATTAATAATCGGTCATATGTCTGGGCAATAATAACAGACATTTTTGAAGCGAGTTCAGAATTTCGCCACAATTTAACATATGTGCAGTTGTGCTGATGGTGTGTCAAAATTTTAACTAAAAATTTTGTATTGGAAGCTTCTTAACAAACACAACAACAGAGTCTGCAACAGATGTGGCGGCTTAATAAATTATCAACGGCAGCGACAAGGGTTAATCGTTTTGCTAATTGCAGCCGCGAAAAACGAGTAATTAGTGTTGAAATTTTGCTTACATAATTAAACGCTTTTTTGAAATATTTCAAACATAAAATCATCAAATTATATCAAACATCATATTGTGTGACATGGTGTCACATTTTGTGAATCAATCAACTGAAAGTGTGAATTGAAGTGTCTCAAGGTTTAACTTTTTTTCTAAAGCTCTCATACATTTTTCATACATTGTGTCACACACCATTTTATGTGACAGTGTCACATTCTATTGATTAATCAACTCAAAATTAAAAATAAAAATGTTTAACTTTGTTATGGAATTTTGGAAAAAAAAGCTTTATAAATTGTGTGTGACACATTTGTGTGACAGTGTCACATTTTGTGAATCGATCAACGGTAAGTGGGAATTGAAGAGTTCTACAGTTCTAATTCTGTTTTTGAATTTTTGTAAAAATGTTTTATCGAAAGTTTGGTTAAGTACCCAAAGTTTTCACTATCTTATCGAATTTTTGACAAACATTTTATAAACATTGTGTTACATACAATTTTCTGTGACAAAGTGTCATATTTTTGAACAAATGAAGTGAAATTTTGATTGAAGTGCCTACATTTTTTACTAGTTTTCCAAATTTATCATTAAAATGTATCGGACATTGTGTCACACACAATTTTATGTGACAAATTGTCACATTTTATGAATCGATCAACTGTAATTTTAATTAAGGTGCCTAAATTTGTGACTCTTTTTTCAAATATCTTATTAAAATGTGTCATACATTGTGTCACACACCATTTTGTGTGACAGTATAACATTTTGTTGATCAATCAGCTGTAAGTTTTGTTAAAGTACCAAAATTTGTAGTTCTCTTTTCGAATTTATAATAACAAGGTTTCATGTATTGTCACAAAAAAATTGTATGTGACAAAGTGTCACATTTTGTAAATCAAGTGGTTAAAGTGCTTAAAGAAAGAACTATCTTTTCGAATTTCTAATAACAAGGCTTCATGCATTGTGTCACAAAAAAATGTTATGTGACAAAGTGTCACATTTTGTGAATCAAGTGGTTAAAGTGCCTAAATTTATAATTCTTTTCTCGAATTTCTAATAAACATGTTTCATACATTGTCACACACCATTTTATGGGACATAAAGTCACATTTTGTGAATTAATCAAATGCCACTTGCAATAAAAGTACTTAAATTTCTAACTCTGTTTGGAATTTTTGTTAAAAATGTTTCATGCATTGTATCACATTTTGAGAATCACACACACCTGTAAGTGTTGGTTGAATTATCTAAATTTGTAACCCTGTCTTGAAATTTGTAGTAAAAATGTTCATATAAAGTCTTACTTAACAGTTTGTGTGACAAAGCGTCACATTACCTGAATTACATACTCAAATATGAGTATAGCTTTAAGTGCCTTATGCTTTGAACTTCTTTAAAGTTTTCGTTACGCTTTATTTTTCGTTGTGAACTTTTGACAATAACGTGTAATTTAGTACAACATATTCTGTATGACAATTTGTCACAAATTATGGCTTGACATGAGTATTACAATTACAATGAACTGACTAACTTAATGTAACGATTGTTGAACAGTTTTCATAGATAGTTTAATGCGAACACACTGTTTTATGTGACAAGCAGATTTTTATGTGACAAAGTGTCCCATGTTGTGATCTAACTAAATGTGATTGTCATTTTAATGTCCAATGTTGGCTCTAGACTTGTCCTTGTAATTTTGATATGAATACACATGTGTGACAGTTGTCACATTTCAATATTTAACTAATTCAAACTGAGCTTAACCCATTCGAGACGACGATTTTTTTCGAACACGGTCCCCAGGAGCGAAATTTTATTTTTCTTTGTATTGTACACACTAAACCCAATGCCACATTTTTTTCCTGTACTTTACAGATTTCGTTAGTTCTTAGTTACTTAGAATAACTGATAATTGCACATTACTGCCTTATAGCCTCGGAAATCCATTGCGGTGTGCAATCGGTCTCGAATGTGTTACACTTTGCTCTTGTTAATTTTAAATTTTTTTATAATATTCAAGCATAGACACTTTGTCATATATTTTTGTGTGACAAAGTGTCACATATTGTTTTGTGTAACAGATTATTTTGAATTTTGAAGGTTTAGATGAAAATTTGATATATAAGTAGGAGACATACTACTTAAAGTGATGCATTTTTGTTTGTGTGACAAAGTGTCGCATTGAGTTAGATAACTAAAGCTATTCCCAGTATTTAACTTTGATTTCAAATCGATAATAGTCGATAATAGCGACATCATATTTTGATCTATACGCAACAAAAACAATATCATATGTTCTATAGTGTGACAAAGTGTCAGATTTTTGGTTTCATTGGAGATATGAGCTTAAAAAGATAAAAATTCGGAGCTGTTTTACATTAAAGATTATCACAGTTTATGTTGAGCTGTTTTCAATTTTTTGTGACATGTTTTGTGACACATTGTGACACAGTTTGAAAACAAACAAAACACATTTTTATTTGAAAACTATAAAATTTGATTAGAAATGAAGCCAGTTTGTGCAAGTTTTTTATAAACAAGAAATTTATTTTAGTGTTTTGCTTCAAAAACTTTCTAAACTACCCGTAAACACTGCCAGACAGTATGTTCCAGAGGCAGGTGCACAGTTCAAAGGGGACCACAAAAGTGTAATAAAACTTGGAAAATCATAAATAAAAAATGCAATCTTTACAAAAAGACAACACACATTAAAGAAAAAAATAGTTGGCTGCTGCAAAGATGGAAGAAAACAAACACAAACCCACACACACACAGTCACCCATACATGAAATCATGCAGCCATACGGTAGCGTTGAGGCGTGGCACATGGTGTGCGAGGGTCAAAGGGGAGCTATGCATGTATATGTGTTGGTTTTATGTGTGTGTGTGTGTGTGTACGCGCTGTGGGTGTTGGTGTGTTGGAATGTGAAAAGTTTTTCATTTCGGCGTTTGGCGTTGACTGTGGCTTCGCTTTTTACGCGCTGCAACACGGAAACGCGGCAAGTTTGAGACAAAATGGGGCATGGCCGTGTGAAGGCGCACACATGTGCTATCGTTCGTTGTGCGTTGTTGATGCAATTTGATGGCATGTGGCGTCGTCTTGCACGTTGGCGCTGTCAATAAATGCAGCGCGTACGTGGCGGCGTTGTTTGTCTGCGGTGGCGCGTTTTTTCGTTCTGCACGCCTTATGGCTGTCAAATGCACGCGGCGTGCTGCCTTGAACTTGAATGCATTGCAACTGCAGAGCGCAATTGAAATGGAAATGTGTGCAGCGTTGGGGCGCGGCAATTGTGGGCTCGGCCCTGCGAACCGGCGAACGTGTCGCAGATGTAATTGCATGTGTTGGTGTGTGTGTGTGTGCGCACCTAACACAGTTTTGCACTCTTTATTTCAATTCATAATTAATTTCACTAAAAAAGCCAACGCCAGCACAAAATTCAGACTGCAGTCTAAGTGCAGCTTTTCACGTTTTCGCTGCCACTGCCAGCACAAATTTTCTTTGGCTTTCGGCGCTTTCCGCCTTTTAAGTTCATTTCATAAATTGCAGGTGTTGGTTTGTTGGCTGGTGCGTTTTTTTAATATTTTTTTTTGTTTTTCATTTTTTTTGTTTTTTGTTTTTTTTTATTATTTTTTGTTGAATTGCTTGAGGCGTTTTTGGTTGGAGTGCTGGCAAAAGCGTGGCGCCCGCTTTTAATTGTTTCCATAATTAACTGCGGTCAACGCAATTTACGAGCGGCGCGTCACTTTCACTCCACCTCACCCCCTCCCCTCACTCGACAAAGTGCCTTTTGTTGCAATTAAAAGCTGTTTGGATAATGCGAGAGAGGTGCGCCGGCTGCAAGCGAGAACCCCAATTGCTGGCACTGACGTAATAAAGTTGGTTTACGGCGCTGGCGGACGCCATCTTGAATAGTTTTTTTTTTATTGAGGGGAAACTTGTCGAAATGCCGACTGCGCTTACATTAATGGCGCTGTTGAGCTCATAAAAATCACAAAATGGGGTCGTAATTACTTAAGCTCAGCTAATGTGCAACTTAAGTAGTTCAAGTTGTGAATTCGGGGGTGTTGGTGATTCCAAAACTACGGTCTTTAAGTTAATGTTTTGTTCCAAATTTATGTCACCAGGTGGTATGGTTGAGCTGATCGAAATGAAATATACTCACTGGTGTACGCAGAATTTCATTTTGGGGGGGTTTTCATACAACTTTTGAGCCCAATACTAACTATTTGAAACTATATTTTTTACCAGAATGTTTTGTATTTGTGGGGCATTGAACCCCCAAAACCCCTCCTGTGTGCGCCACTGATTATACTCGTATGCAAAGATATAATTTCGAAAATTTTTTAAAAATTATTTTCACCAATGCATGATGAAATGACAAACTAAACTAAATATTTTGACATTGGAACACCATCGATATCTTTGACAGTTGCTGAGACATACCTATTGAAAAAACTATCACTACTATCTGGTCAACCTTTAATATTCAAAACAATGTCCATACTTTTCTCTGGTCTTTACTTGTCTCTCGTTTTTACTTCTACTTTCAATTTAAACATTTAGTTTATTGATGTCAAAACCTTTTAAGACTTTAAAATATTCTAAAGGCAAAGGAGTCAGACGTTCAGAAAATAGCATGTTGCCATAAGAACACAAAACACCTTAAGGGTTAATTAACAAACAACAATATCAGACATTAGAGTTGCCATAAAAATATTTACATCAACACAGTTCCATCAGTTTTCCAACATTTAAATTTACAACATTTCAACTATACAACCGTAACAAAAACAAAAAAACTTTACATGTGTAAAACTAAAAACAAAACCAATGGCTTCGTTATGACTTTGACTTCAATTTATGACAATCATTTATGACAAATATGTTTATGCTTTGGCTGTCAACACAAATATTTGCATTAAGTATTGCAGTCTTAGTATCATAAAATCTTTTAGGAATGGTCAACCTTTATCATTGGTTGACTTCTTGTTTCACAGTTGTAAAATTTTACTGCTCGATAAACAAACATTCAAAGAAAATTGACCGTGAAAGCAGTTAACAAGCACTTAGATCAGTGATGGGCATTCTACTACTTGCGAGAATCGTTATCGGATTCAGTGTTGGCTGCACTTGAACCCCTACTACTAAATTTTATTAGGTCTGTGAGTCTGGAAAATGCTCCCCAAATGTTGGTAGTAGGGGGCACTATGACCCCAATATCTAACCATCTACTCGCGAGTAGCAAAATGGTTACCACTGACTTGAACACTTTTGTAATTTTACTACCTTTTTCAACGGTGTTTTAATGCTTTTTTACTACTACACTTTTTATTACACATATTTTATGTTACTTACTCCCCTTTTCAGCGGTTTTTAATGCTTTTTTATTACCACTGGCGAGTAGTAAAATGGTCAACACTGACTTGGACACTTTTTATAAATTTACTCCTTTTTTCAACGGTTTTCTTAAAGCTTATTTATTACTACTCGCGAGTAACAGCATGGCCACCACTGACTTGGATACTTTTTGTAATTTTACTCCATTTTTCAACAGTTTTCTTGAAGTTTTTTTTTTACTACTCGCGAGTATTAGAATGGTCACCACTGAATTGGATACTTTTTGTAATCTTACTTCATTTTTTAACAGTTTTCTTGAAGCTTTTTTGTTACTACTCGTGAGTAGTAGAATGGTGACCACTGAGTTGGACACTTTTTATAAATTTACTCTTTCGTTCAATGGTTTTCTTGAAGCTGTTTTATTAATACATTTTTTATTATTACACTGAAACACACACTTTATGTAATTTTACTCCATTTTTCAACAGTTTTCTTTAAGCTTTTTTGTTACTACTCGCGAGTAGTAGAATGGTCACCACTGAATTGGATACTTTTTGTAATTTTACTCCATTTTCCAACAGTTTTCTTAAAGCTTCGTTGTTACTACTCGCGAGTAGTAGAATGGTCACCACTGACTTGGACACTTTTTATAAATTTACTCTTTCGTTCAATGGTTTTCTTGGAGCTTTTTTATTGCTACATTTTTTTATTATTACACTGAAACACACACTTTATGTAACTTTATACTTTTTTCAAAAGTTTTCATGAAGCTTTTTCGTTACTACTCGCGAGTAGTAGAATACTCACCAATGACTTGGACAATTTTTGTAAGTTTACTCCATTTTCCAACAGTTTTCTTGAAGCTTTTTTGTTACTACTCGCGAGAAGTAGAATGGTCACCACTGACTGGGATACTTTTTTATAAATTTACTCTTTTTTTCAACGATTTTCTTGAAGCTTTCTTATAACTACACTTCTTATTACTGCACTCCACCACACCCTTCATGTTACTTTACTACCTTTTTGAATGCTTTTTTATTACAACTCGCGAGTAGCAGAACGGCCACCACTGACTTGGACATTTTTTGTAATTTTACATATTTTTTTAATGATTTTCTTGAAGCTTTTTTATTTGTAGTCGCGAGTAGCAAAGTGGTCATCACTGACTAGGACCTTATTTTGTTGTTCTACTCCCTTTTTTAACGGGTTTTTACTGCTTTTTTATTACTACTCGCGCATAGTAAATTGGCTACCACTGACTTGGAAACTTTTTGTAAGTTTACTGCTTTTTCAACAGCTTTCTTGAAGCCTTTTAATTACCACCCACGAGTAACGAAATGGTCACCACTGACTTGGATCCTTTTTGAATTTTACTACTTTTTTCAACGGGGTCTTAATGTTTTTTTTTATTTTCTTTTTACTTTTTTAGTAAAAGCTTCGAGTGTTTATTACTTCTCGCGTGTATTTAATGGAATGTCCACCACTAACCTGGACACTTCTTGTAATTTTACGCCATTTTTCAATTGTTTTTTTATCCTTTCTTTATTTTCTTTTTACTTGTTTAGAATTATGATTTATTTTTTTTTAATTATTACACTCTATTTTTATTTTTATCTTATTTAAAAACAAAATCTATCGTATTTTGTTCATATGCAAACTTTTTTATTTGTACATTTCGTACCTTTTTAGTAGTTTTTATAAATTTGATTTTGATTTGCAATTTTTTATTAATTTTGTTTTAACTTTTTTATGTTAATTTCGTTTTATGCATTTTTTTATTTGCAAATTTTTATTAATTTTTTTTAACTCTTTTCCTCCCATCCATTTAAGTTTTTTTGCTGTCTTCTTTTTTATTGTTTTTTATATTTTCACACTTTATTCAAATTCGGAATTTTTATGTTGCGGCGCATCGTTTCACGCTGTCTGCGACCTCTAAAAATATCAACAAACCAACATTTTGTATTGTCAACAAAATGTTTGACATTTCGTATAATTAGCCGAGCGCAGAAATCCGCCTGAAGTGCTGACATCGACATGTCGACGCAACAACTCTCACACACACACTCACACACATACGCAGCATGTAAAAATATGTCTGGCTGTCTTTCGACTTTTCGTGGTTGTTGTTGTTGTTGCGCTTGTAAATAATGCAGTAAAAATCAATACGAAGCACTAAAGCAGTTTTGTAAATTCACTTGTCGTCAGCGCGCTGTCGCATGCGAATTAGTCGACGCGCAGCGTGAAGCCGACAACCGGCAGTCGACTTCTAACTATGACAACGCCTATGACGGCGAAGCCATAAATCTGCCAAATTAATGTTCAAGTGCTGGGAAAGCGCCCATTGCTGTCAACGCCAAATCAAGGCAATTGTTGCTAATATAGTTGTTGCTGTAGTTGTTGTTGTTATTGTGGCAGTGCACAGACAAGTGACCATTCATTTTATTTCATTTGTGGATTTCACATTTTTCAATTTGTAAAGTTTCAAGGGACGAAAAGATGGCAAGAAGTAGCAAAGTTGTAAGCAGCTTAATGCAGCCAATTCTTACTCTCTCACGCGCCATTTGGACGCTAGAAAAGAAAGTTGCAGAAATATGATAGGAGAAATGATAACGGTTTAAGTTAGTTGTGGCAATAGTTGCATAAATCTGACATGAAACGAAATGCAAACACGAAAGTGGCAGACAGTTGATTGTGGATAGGAAAAGCAAGATGCAGACTGAAGGGTGAATTAGAAGCCAATTTAACTGTTGAAGCTTGAAATGGAGCAATCGGCATGCAGAGTAATGTTTTGCATGAATGAATGCGGGAATGTTATGGAATTTTGTGCCTGTCATAATTATGTCATTGACACGATTTCTTTGGGATCGATTGTAACTGAACATAAGATTTATTAATGTAAAAAATTAAAAGAAGAAAACATCAAAACATTAATATTTGAATCAAATAAAAATTGTTCAAACACTTTGTGCTTTGGAAGAGTGATTGATCATCTCAAAAACATTGGCCAATATCTGAAATCAAAACACAAATTCAGAAATATTTTCAAAATATATAGATGCCATATGTCTTTTAAGTTTAAAATTTAAGTCTATGAACAAAAATGTACTCACAGATAAACAGAACAAAAGTTTAGTTCACATGAACGATTTACCCAAAAAAACGAAAAAAATTAACTATTAAAACGAAAATTAAGTTAAGTTTAAGTTTAGTAAAGTTTAGTTAAGTTTATTTTTGTTTAGGTTGGGTAATCAAAATTTCATTATTATTTGAAATCAATCATTAGATGTTTAAATATTTTACAGAAGCTAAAATATCTTCAATCTTTCATTAGTTGTTAAAAAGTTTTAAATGTGTGTTTGTATTCAATGAAAAATGTTGTCACAAATCTTTTCTCAAATGTTGAAATATTTTACAGAAAATAAAAACTACAACGAATGTTCCATTCTCGGGTTTTATAAAAATTGTGAACAATAGTTCGAATCTTTCCTCCTTCCTGTTGAGATATTTTAAAGAAAATTTATAAAGTATTAAAAGTATCTTTGAATGTTTTTTGATCGAAGATATTAAAAATATTTTAATTTTTTTATTTTGTATTCTCGACTTTGATGGCAATTATGAACAAAAGTATTAATAAAGTGCAGTCTTTGAATTTTTTTTGATCGAAAATGTGACGAAAATGACTTCTCTAAGTTCGTATCTGGATTGTGTTTGAAAATAAAACCACTTCAATTACTCAATGCAAACCGCATTCCAAAACCAGCAATCACTTTATTTACAAATCTGCACTTTGGGTATCTTTACACTACTACTATTGCATGTTTTCCCTTTGCTTGCTCAAATCAGACTCGACTCTGCGCTGCACACTGCTGCCTTTTATACTTGTCTGGTTACGCGCCGACTTTTCTTGCACATTCCAGTTGGACTATCTATCTCGATTGTTCTAGCACAGCCCATCACCTTCGCGAACCATCCTTGCCATATCGGAATTATAGCCAACCGGCCGTACTCCAAAGTGCATGCCTAAAAGTATGCTTGGAAAAGCATTCATGCATAGCACAGCACAGAGTGCGTCATCGTTACAATACTAAAAAAATTTTGATTTTTTGATTTCGTGTTTTCGTCTTAATGAAAATTCTGTCTTCAAACCTTTCCTTCTTTTTTGGAATATTAAAAAAAAATATATACAAAATATTCCAGAAAATTCAATCTTCGTCGATTATTTGATTGATGATATTAAAAAATAATAGATGTAACTGTTTTATTTTCACTTTTAAACACCGAAAAATATAAACCATAAAAGAAACTCATTTTATTCAATGACAAATGTTAACAGAAGTTCAAATTTTTCCTGCTTCCTATGGAAATATTTTACAGATAATGCATTCAAATATTCATTCTATGAAGTAAATGACGAAGATTACTTCGTCGAAGATAACTTCGTCATTTACTTCATAGAAAAATAAACCAAAGATTGTTTTATTGCCAGCTTTAAGCACTGAAAAATCTGAACAATTAAAACAAAAATTATTCAGTTGTGTTCAGTAATTCAAAGAAAGGTTTTTTTCTCAAATTTCGGAATATTTTACAGAAAATGTAAAATATATAAAAATTAATTAATTTTCATTATTAAATTGATCGAAGGTATTAAAAATGCTATATACCAATTTTTTTTATTCTCAGCTTTAATGAAAATTGTGAATAATGGTTGAAAATTTTCCTCCTTCTTGCTAAAAAATATTTTAAAAAAATTTACTAAATATAAAAAAAATATATCTTGATTATTTACTTGATCGAAGATATTCAAAGGTAAAGCAAAAATTGTCTTTTTAATTATTTAGTTGTTATCAGTAATTCAAGTCTTTTCCCAAATTTCGGAATATTTTATAGAAAATATCCATACAAAAAATTAAAAAAATTGAATCCCCGAAATTCACTTCATAGAAGGTATGCAAAAGTAGTTTTGTTTTTATATTTTTAATTATTCAGTTGTTATGAGTAATTCAAGATTTTTCTCAAATGTCAAAATATTTTCTGAAAATATACAAAATATTCAAAAATTTAACCATTTTCCTTTGGAAATTAAAAATTTATTCTATTTTTCTGCATCTTCTTTCTTTACTATGTTAAGATATAACATTCTAACAACGTGTTAACTTCTCTTGTATAAACTTGAATATTCAGTTTATTGAATTCGTGTTATTTCTAATACTTCAAACTATTCAAAGGATCAATAAAAAATGTATCTTTGAAACCATAGAGGCTTCAGACGCTCACAAAGTAGCATATCGTATCAATGCTGTTGGATTAAGTGTCAGAATATAGAATATAGAAAATGTAAAAAATATTGTAAAACTAAACAATCTTATTTCTTCTCCAAATCTGTTGCACTCCAATAAAATAATTTCAATTTTTCATTCTCTTCTGCTGCAGTCAGTTTACTTGGTTCATTCGGTTTAATGTCTTTCATGGGTTCGTTTAGGTAATCACAGTAGGCGATTATCCTTCTGCAGCTCATCTCTTAGCGGATTAAAAGTGCAGCGCCCAAAATAATCTGTGCTTCATTTCTACTCGAACGTGCTGAGCCTTGTTGCTTTGCTGGCATACACACACAAACACACATTTATACAATTCAGTTGCAATACAACGAGAACCAGAAAAAACAAATGCAAAAGTGGGGGAAAATTCTGAGGCTCTTTTATGCAGATATTTTGCAAAAATACAAAACGTGTTCGTGTTGTTTTACACGCTTCCAGTGTGAGGCGAAATTTGTTGGCCACATGCCGACTACCGACTACCAGCCGAGTGCTGCTGACATCACCGCAATGTGGACCATACGGAAAGCCGCCGATGCGGGCTCGTCACTGCATGAAGGCAGTGTTGCCATACTTTTTTTTTCGACATCTCCAAATCGAATGCAGTCCGCGCGACCGGCCGAGTTGATAGCAGGTCATGTTGAATTTTTGTTTGTTTTCAGTTTTGTTTGGAGATTTTTTTATTATTTGCCGCGCAATGTTGGCGCATTCAACTTTGAGAGTGAGTGATTTTTTGCAGTGCTACCAGCAACAAATTCGTCACTTGCGCGCTGATAAAAACGGTGCACGTTCTGAATTGTTCGTTGACTGGCGCTGATGCATTGCGTCATAAATTCAATTGACAATGCGGAAGATTATGACAATCGTCATTGTGCGGTGCGGTTATCCGTGCGACTGGCAATTAGCGAAAATGCGTCGACCGCAATCGGCGCTGGAGCGTCTGCAGTGCGTTGCCGCAAATCGCGCAATTGCACGCAGCATGATGTAAAAAATTCACAATAAAACAAAACGAAATAAAGCAGAAAAAATAAAAAAAAGTAATAAGGAACAATTTGTATTAAATTACATAAAATGCGCTGCTAAAGTTAATTCGAGCGTTGAGTGTTTGGCGCGTTGCGCAATAAAAAGCAATCAAAGCGGCAGCAAAAAATTATATGAGAGGAGTAGCAGCAGCAGCAATTGCTGCTGTCGATTTTGGCGTAGTAAATAAAACTTGCACTCACGTTGAATGCAAATTTTGACACGTACGCGGCGCAAGATAACAACAATAAAAAACTGAATATAAAAGGCAAAAAAATCATAATCAGAAAAAGAAAAAAATTAGAAGCAAAAAGTAAAATAAATGAGGGGGAAAAAGCATTAGAAGTTTGTGCGACTCATATGTGTACAATTGCTGGGTTTTTGTTGTTGTTGTTGTTGCTGTTGTTGCTGTTGATATACTGCGACTTTGCATGGGAAGTGACGAATTTATGCATTGAGAAAAATTGTGGTGGAAATGACATAATTGCGCAAAAGAATGTTAAGAAAAAATGCAGCAATTTGTTTTACTTTTGACTTCTTCTTGGCATTTCTGTTAAATTTGAACTTTGTTGTATTCAGGGACCTATAGTAGAATTTTATGGCTATTATTTTTGTGGTACATTTTGTCTTTAAATGTCCTGTTTGAAAGGAAATTTCTTGGAATTTTAGCTAACAAGGGTCAAATAGACCCACAAAAATAGGAGTTAGAGGGTTAAAATGTTCCACAAAAATTGTCCTTATGCCATTTTACATCAAATTGCTAAATTCACCATAAGAATGTGAAAAAAGGGGGAAACTTTGACTCTTTAAAAGACTTCAGACACAAAAATTTCCAAATCCGATACATGTAGATATATTTGTTTACTCCATCTACCAAAATTCGTTGACAGATCCGTTATTGGTTTTGTTTTGTTCACTGTCATTTGGGCAAACAAACAAATTTGAATAAAAAGCAACATTTGAAAGTCTGAATTTTTTTTACGGGTTTGACTTATATCTGGCGTTCAAGTTAAATTTTGAACATTGGTGCATTCAGGGATCTATAGTAGAATTTAATGGCGATTATTTTTGTAGTACATTTCGTCTTTAAAAGTTCTGTTTTTGAAAACCTTTCTAGGCATTTTAAGAAATAAGGGTCAAATAGACCCATAAAAATAGGAGTTAGAGGGTTAAAGTGTTCCAAAAAATTCTCCTCATAGTATTTTACATCAAATTGCTCAACACATTTTATGCCTAAAATGTAAGGAAACATGAGTTTCGTAAGCCAATTCACAATAAAAAAAGGAAAAAGCGAACTTTGACTTTAGAAAGAAAAATCATGCACACATTTTTAAAAGGTATATTCTTTGTTGAGCCCCTCTATCGAAATCCGTTCTCAGAACTTTGTTATTTTTGAAAAAACTTGATTTTGTTGTTTAGTTTTGTTGATTGGGGGCCCCTCGAGTCTTCAAAAGTTCTTCAGAGCGCTTGGTTCCTCTAGTTGACTTCATGAACTAAACTAAAATACATTTCTATTTTCATTGACATCTACAGATATTAATTTATTTTATTCAATAATTTTTTCAAAACCAAAAATATATGCATTAGCATTTGAAAATAATACACTGGACTACCCAAAAGACAATAATGCATTGAAAAACTTAGGGCAATTCTAAGTCTCAAACAAAAAAAAAAAGATTTTCAATCAAAATTGATGCTTCATCTACTAAAATGTATACTAGACTGGATTTAGTGCACGATTTTTCGCTTTCGATGCTCCGCAACCTCTCAGTTTATGCGGTTTGGTAAAAAGTGCATGAACCAAAAAATTTTTGGACTAGGGGTGCGTCTCATCGAGGTCAAAGTTCACAAAAAAGCTGGGAAATTTGACAAATTGCCCCACAGCTGGTCAGAAGTTGCTCTTAGAGGGTTAACATCATTGACCGACCTCTCTAGTTTTCCTTTCTGAACATTTCTTTGAAACATACTCACCCCCTATCTCCAACCCTTAATGGGGCTCCCATACAAAATGGCGGTTTTTATAAAATAGGCTCCAATTACTCCCAGGATGCCTCCAGATGTATCAAATGTATGGCCGACACCCATTTATTTTCTCTTCCGAATGTTTCTTCCAAACATACCTATCCGCTAACTTCAAGTCTTAAGGGGGCTGCCATAC
This sequence comes from Melieria omissa, assembly GCA_963971225.1. Lineage (NCBI taxonomy): Eukaryota > Metazoa > Arthropoda > Insecta > Diptera > Ulidiidae > Melieria > Melieria omissa. Next base: position 12,725,126 of record OZ020269.1, read on the forward strand.
AAAACTAGCCATTTTCTATACCATTGACATAGAAATAGTTAATTCAAATGTAGTAGTTAAGTAAGCGAGAAAACATCGTATCTCGGAAACTACTGAACCGATTTCAATAATTTATTCAGCGATCGCCAACATTCTTGAGTACAAAAAATACAAAATTAATTAAGGTACAGAAATTTACCACCAGAGGGTGTCCCCCATACGATTGGATTTGTGACGTTGTCAACTTTTGGGTTTCTACAAAGCAAAAATCAAAATGTATTGTCGAAACTTCATTAACCTCACCATTTTGAATATAATTGTAACTTAACTTAACTAACTTTAGATTAGTGTAATTTTATTCTGAGGCATCATTGCCTATTGTGAATACCCTCTATGGCTGCCAGGAGAAGGCACATCGCTCTAACTGGGGTTCTTATAAAAAGTCAAGGTGCTGTCTTTGTTAAACCATCTACTTTACTACTACTAACTACTAACTTTACAAAAATAATTTCATTTTTTAAAGTTTTCAGCTAAATATTTGAATTCCAACAACAACAATGTTCAATATACTATATACAATTTTAAAGCAGTTTACCTTTTGTATTAATTTTTATTGTCATTTCTGCACATATTTTATGTTTGTCTACAAATCCAAAGCATTAAGTCAACATTTGGAAGGGCAGCAACTAATTTACATACATTTTGAAGTGTTGAAGAAGATTGCTTTTGACTATGTTTGGTCTGCAAAAACCATTAAAAATTAGCAGCGAAGCGCTTAAAATATTTAAATGCGTGTCGAGTGAGGCCGAAAATTGACCATCAACTCATTCAAAATGACACTTAAGGAATGAAGTGTTAATGAATAATGCAGTAAATAATAAATTATTAAAAAAATAAATAATTTTGGGAAATTTTTCTTGAAAACAAAATTATGTTATCAGTGCAAAATTAATAAAATTAATCAAGAAAAAAATAGATAATATTTAAAAATTTTTCTTCAGAAAAAAATCATGTTATCAGTGCAAAATTATTAGAAGATGTTTATGATAACACTGCACAACAAAATCAAACTTTTTTTTTAAATAACAAGGTAAGCGATTTTAGTACCAATTTTGAACAAGTACACACAAACACTTAAACACATTTTCAATTTTGGCTTAATTCTGGCGTTCAAATTAATTTCTGAGCTTTGATGTATTCAGAGACCTATAGTAGAATTTTATGGCAAATATTTTCGTGGTACATTTTGTCCTTAAAAAGTCCTGTTTTACAGGATATTTTTGGCATTTTAGAAAAAGGGCCAAATTGACCCATAAAAATAGGAGCTACAGGGTTAAAATGCTCCACAAAAATGTTCTTCGTAGTATTTAACATCAAGTTGCTGAACACATCATATACCTAAAATGTGAGGTTACATGGTTTTCGTATGCCGATTCACCATAAGAATGAGCAAAAAGGGAAAACATTGACCCCCTAAAAAGAAATTCAGATGTAAACTTTCAGAACGCCGATACACGTATATTCTCTTTTTTCGCCCTATACCAGAATCCGTTGTCAGAACCTTGTCATTTTTTTGTGTTGTGCGGTGTGATTAGAGATATCTTTTTTAAAAATCAAATTCGAGTATTAAAGATTTTTTGAACATTTTTTTAGTTATTCAATCAAAAATTTTACTGGTATCCCGCTTTTCCTAAGACAATTGAAAGCTGCGCAGATTGCTGGGACCGCTGTGTGACCTGTGTTCATACAGTAACCGGGCAGCCGGAGCTTCAAATTAAGAATCCATAAAAATAATCCATCCAAAAGAATATAAAAAATGTTTTCATAAAACCCAAATTTTCAAAAAAAGGTCCCTACGGACCTTGTCACACGGCCGTGAAGTTCAGAATTGTCACTCATCGAAGGGTTAATAAGAAAATGTTTCGAATGCTTTATTTCTTACTCCAGAAAAGGTGTCCTTCTTCAAAGTCGATTACATAGAATAGAGAAAATAAACATAATTCGTCAAATGTTGACTGATTTTACTCTAAAATTTTTTGTTTTTTTAAAACAGAATCTCCTGAATCAGAATCTCCTGAGTAAAATTTCCGCCTAAAAGCGACAAGAAACCAGCATACGTAAATATTTTTGTGTGAAAACCCTATCAGAATGGTCGCTGTTGGGTTGCTACTTATGCCACAGCAAGCTGGCAACACTTGTGACGCTTTTGCCAAACATTTTATGCACATTAAGGCTGCTGGTCTGCGCTTCTTCCGACTCTTCTTTCGGCTCTTCTTTCGGCTCTTCGTCTGTAGGCAGACAGGCACTTCAAATTCAATTATGCCTCGCCTGATTGGCTGATAATCAATCTTGTGTGAGGCAGCTGATTTAGAAATCGGCAGCTGTGCAAATGGCAATTTTTCATGCTTCCGACATTCTCACCCCAAAAGCATAATTGTCAATTTTCGAAGTCGATATCTATAAATGGCAACTCAAATAAGATAAGCGTCAGTCATATTTTATGGCTAAAACTTTAGCTGCTCAAATAGACAAAGACCAAACTTCAAATTGAATGATTTAAGCGCGCAATTAATCAAAAAATTAATCCTCACTCATCCAATTCAGCTCTCTTCCACATACCGCACGATAGTAGCATTGAGTGTGCCAGCTGACAATGCATTTGTTGTTGCCATTTCATGACACATAATTTCATGACTGCAATAACAATGCATTTAATTGAATCTGCAAGAAACTTGCAGCAGTGAAAGCTTTTTACTATATTTTTGAGCAATTTCATTTTTGCTGTTTGTTTTTGTTTTTGGTTTTATATGGCAGACAAGGGAGACACGCTTTTTAACACATTTTGTTCGGTTGTTTGTTTGTTTGTTGGCAGCGTTTGTTTGTTTGTTTTTTTTTTTTGCAACATCACGTTTGCCACTTGGCACGCGGCACTTGTGTGCGTTGTTGCACAATGGAGCCGATTAAGTGGAGCATGTCCTTTTGTGCCGCACAAACAGTGTTGCCAGATATCTGAAATGAATTTCTCCAAAATCTTACTTAATAAAAACTGTAATTTTCTTTCAAAAATTTTAAAAATCTTCTAAATTTTTTTTTAATTTTTGTCATAATTAAGGAATTTGTTTATAACTAAGGATTTAAACTTTTCCTAAAAAAATAAAAAAAAATTTTGATCGCATAAGCATAATAAAAAAAAATTTCTTTTTTTTTATGAAAAGTTTAATTAAATAAAAAAAGATTTTGATCGCATAAGCATAATAAAAAAATTTTTATTTTTTTATGAAAAGTTTAATTCCTTAGTTTATAATTACAAAAACTAAAAAATAAAAAATTGTAGGAGGTTTTGTTAATTTTTGGAAGAAAATTAAAATTTTTTATTATTAAATAATACAAAAATATAAATTTTTTTTGATTTCATAATATTTAATTTTTTTAATTTAAATTTTTTATTTTTTATTATTAAATAATATTTAATTTTTTTTTATTTAAAAAAAATAATAATTTTCTTCCAAAAATTTACAAAATCTCCTAAAATTTTTTATTGTTTAATTTTGGTAATAAATGTTTAAATATAAATTTTTTTTTATTATTAAATAATATTTAATTTTTTCTATTAAATAATATTTAATTATTTTTATTAAATAATATTTAATTTTTGTTATTAAATAATATTTAATTTTTTTTGTTATTTAATAATAAGAAATTGTAATTTTCATCCAAAAGTTCACAAAATCTCCTACAATTTTTAATTTTTTAATTTTTTTTTAATATAATCTAAGGAATTAAACTTTTCATAAAAAATTTTTAAATTTTTTTAAATTTTTTTATTTTTATTTTTAATTATTTATTTTTTATTATTTTATTCCTTTTATTCATTCAGCTTGAGGTTAACAACAACTTAACACAAACAAATGAAATTCGCTTTTGAAAACTTCCTTCATTCAAAACTTCATTGCATAAATGATGAATTTTGAAGCATAAAATTTCATTAAATTAAATGAGACACTTTAAATTTCAATATTCAAGGCTTCAGTGCCAGTAATGATGTCAAATAAAAAATAAAAAAATTAAATAAAAACAAGATTAAAAAAATCCTACCATCAAAATCGCTTTTTTAACCTTTTCATATAATGTAAATCTTCTAAACTTTCTTCTAAAAATTCTTCTAAAAGCCCAAGATGCTTCTAAATCTGGGAAAAAATCTTCCTTCATTCATTGCATAAATGATGAACTTGGAAGCATAAAACTTCATTAAATTAAATTAGACACTTTCAATTTGTAAACTTCTTCATAAAATATAAATCTTCTAAACATCCTCCTAGAAATTCTCCTTAAATACCAAAAATCTCCTAAATCTAGAAGGAAATCTCCTAATCTGGCAACCACAAATTGTGGGGCGCACACCACTTCCCTTCTCTTCGTTCCCCAACATCATTGCGTACGCAGGTCAGCGCAAAGCAAGAGAGCACACAAGAGAGAGAGCGAGAGCGAGAACGCGCGCCTCACACGTGCGAACATAAATCATGGGCTCAGCGAAATTGTGTTAGCAGGATTTGCAGTTGAAATTCTTTTTCCAACAAAATTGCAATTCACACAAAGCAAACATTTATGTTACAAGTGTACTTGAAAAAAACAATTCGAAATGCATTAAAAATTTAAATTTTCTAATAAATGTAAAGCTCAACGAGCTAATCGCATATTCAGACAGTTTTATGCTGTTGTAATTTTTATTGGAATTGCACTCAAGTTGAAATAAATGTGATTATTATGTGATTTAATGGCCGTCAGCGCAATGAAAATTGCAGCGAATCAGATGACATCGAACCACAACGGCAGAAGAACAGAGGCAGAAGAGCCGAGCATTTAGAGGGGTTGGGAGGGGGGTGACTGCATCGTGACCAGACCAGCAGCAGCGCAAATTAACCATTAAATATGGGAATGTGGGCAGTGAATGATGTGTAACTTGTATGACACAACAAGTGCGGCAGCTACACTGTAAAAAATTCAACTTGAGTATAATATTTCATCGATACTTTTTTGGAGAGATTTTTTCAAAGAACAAAAATATGCAAACAATTTGTAGTTAACATAAAAATAGAACATTTAAATGTATTTAATTAAAATAAATTCCCTAAACAGACAGAAAAGTGCTTTTAGCAAATCTTTGGAGGTTATGGTGAGCTGCCTTTACTGCTGCTGGATTAAAATCAGCTGATTGGAGAAATTTTTGAAATATTTGGAAGGCATTAAATAACCAAAAATATTGAAAATATAAAAGACAACTTATTGAAATTATAGAAGGTTAGGTTTAGGTTAGGTTAGCTAACCCCAGGGTGGTCTTAAATAAACCAAGTTAGTGCTTCATGGTTTCACCAAATCATGCAGTGGAGACCTAGAAACTGTTTTTAATAAATTTCTTAGTGCATCTGAGTAGGTCGCCAATTCTTTGCTCTGCAAAACATTCCAAGGAGATGAACGACGTCGATTCAAGGCTGCTGACCCGTGATCTATAGAGACCAGGACAATCACACAACAAATGCTCCAGGGTACCCTTTCATGACATTATCTAAATTTTCTAGTGTGAATTTATCTTTCACTTCACTTGGCGCATTTTAATGCGGTTTCAGCCAAATGGAATCGAGAGAATAGGAAGTAAACTAATCACGACAGACCACAGCCAAAACTTTAGCAATAAAGAATTGTTTCACTTAATCTCCCGTTGCATCACAAAGTCCACGAATTACATTTATGAAAGAGAAAAGCTCTCACACAAAAGGATTTCGCAAAGAGCCAAACTTACCGACAACTTGCGAGCAAAACGCATAAAAATCAATTAATTTAATTGAACGTTAAAAGCAAATTAATGCGAATGCGTGTTTGCGAGCAGCCAAAGCCCCATAAATGATAAGCGAGCTGCCCGACTGGCCGGTGCCAGTGTTGCCAGATACTTGAAATGACTTTCTCCTAAATCTTTAAACAAAAGGATGAAATTTCTTTTCAAAAATTTAAAATGCTCCTAAAAATTGTCTTTTGAAAATTTTTGTCATTATGAACTAAGGAACTAAACTTCTCAAAAAGCTGAAATTTCTTTCCAAAAATTTAAAAGTCTTCTAAAAATTTTTTATATAACTTTTGTCATTATGAACTAAGGAATTAAACTTCTCAAAAAGCTGAAATTTCTTTCCAGAAATGTAAAAGCATCCTAAAAATGTTCTTTTTATAAGTTTTGTCATTATAAAATAAGGAACTTTTTAATTATTTTTTTTAACTATTTTCAAATTTTTTAATTATTCAGCTTCAGCTTAAAAACTACAAAACACAAACATAAAGTATCAAAAATGAGATCTGTATGAAATTTGCTTTTGTAAACTTCTTTCATTCATTGCATAAAATGAACACTTTGCAGTTTAAAATTTAATTAAATCAATTTGAAAACTTTAGTTTTCAATATTCAAGGCTTCAGTGCCACTAATGATATCAAATGTATTGCCATCAAAATCTCTTAAACTGTCTCCTAAACAACTCTTTCTCCTAAAAAATTCTCCTAGACATATAAAAAATGATATCTGTATGACATTTGCTTTTGTAAACTTCTTTCATTCATTGCATAAATTGTACACTTCCTTCCATAAAATTTAATTAAATCAATTTAAATACTTGAGCTTTCATTATTCAAGGCTTTAGTGCCACTAATGATGTCAAATGTTTTATTATCAAAATCTCCAAAACTGGCTCCCAAACAACTCTTTCTCCTAAAAAATTATCCTAAAGGGTCAATAATCTCCCAAATCTGCAAGGAAATCTTCTGATCTGACAACACTGACCGGTGGTCTCACATCGAAAACGAACGCAAATTGCCAGCCGCCCAGATACGAACGACAACAGTGATAGACAAAACACAGCAGCGAAATGCAGTAAATTACACGCAGACAGACAGACAGCCGGAGCGTCGAAAGAGTCAGTCAGCCAGTTGAATGGTCAACGATGCAACTTTGCGCACAGCGCAGGAAGTCTGCATTTTGTTGTGATTATCTAACATTGTTGCTGTTTAGCACAATTTGTCCATTTGCTGTCTATCTGTCTGTCTGTTGAACTGCAATCTCTGTGTCTGTCTGTCTGGCAAATGCTGCATTGCTCGGCGATGTATGGCCACGATAAATGATGCGGCAGGGATTAGGTTGGCAGTCGCTGTCGCAGTTCGCATTCGTTGCCGAAAATCGAAAAATCTCCAACATTTGCAACATTTGCTGCGCTCTCACAACAATTTGTATAATTTTTTTGTGTTGCTTGTTGTCGCATTGTTTTTGCGCGCGTTGTGTGGCGCCTGCAATTCTTTTTCGCCGCAAGTTCGTTGAAACCGGAAATGTGTGTAGCATTCATTGCTGCACGTACAAACTGCATAAAGTGTAAAGTGTAAAACGCAAAAGTGTTGGAAATGAGGACAAAAAATTGAACGCTTATTGCTTTGAATTGTTGCAACGCTTTGGCGATCGCAGCTGCGGTTTATGATACTCAATGTGTGTGTGTGTGTGTGTGTGTTGCAGTATGTGAAAAATGCTGCATTCAAGGCGAATGTGAAGGCGTAAATGACAGATTGCCGCTTTTGTTTGTTTCATTTCCAAATACAAAAAAAAAATTCACACAAAAGTTCATTCGCTTTGCAACAACATTGCATGAGTCATTTTGTCGCAGCCGACAGCTGACAGCACAATGAACATTTTCGATATGTGGCGAAATTTTCAGTGCACACCTGCACGCATTCAGAAATATTTCCTAGCAACGCAATGTTAATTGCCATTTTTGCTGCCGATGTATCGATTGCAGCGCTGTGCAACTAGCAGTGGTGCAACGCTTAACCCATTAATTGATGGCTGTAGCATTATACACCAACAAATAAAAAAAATAATAAGGTTCTGACAAGGGAATCTGGGAGAAAGGGCACACAAAAAATTGAATCAAGGGAAGAAATTAAAAGTGTGCATTGTTTTTGACTTATTTCTGGCGCTTAAGTTAATTTTTTAACTTTGTTGTATTCAGAAACCTAAAGTAAAATTTTATGGTGAATATTTTTGTGGTACATTTCTATCTTAAAAGTCCTGTTTCAAAGGGCATTTTTTTACTTTTTAATAAACAACGGTCCAATAGACCCATAAAAGTAGGACCTAGAGGGTTAAGATGTTCAACAAAAATGTTGCCCGTAGTATTTCACATCAAATTGCCGAACACTTTATATACCTTTAATGTAAGGAAATATGGTTTTCGTGGGCGATTCACCTTAAGAATGTGAAAAACTGATTCAAAGGACATTTTTTTACTTTTTAGTAAAAAGGGTCAAATTGACCCATAAAAGTAGGACCTATAGGGTTAAGATGTTCCACAAAAATGTTCCCCGTAGTATTTCACATCATCCGTTATCAGAATTCATTATCAGAACTTGACAGTGACGCACAAAGAGGGATTTTGGGTGTTAAAAAATCCCGAAACACAAAAATTTTAAAATATGGTTTCGAATGGAATTGGGCTCAAAAGTTGTACGCAAAATCGTATTCCCCCAAAAATTTAAATCCTGTGTGCGCCACTGGAACCTGTTTATTGTGAAAAAAATTTTTAGTTTGTTGTTCAGTATGATCGGAATTCCTTATTAAACTGACACTTTAAATTTATTGATATTGATCCATTAATACTGCAAAACGAGTAATTGCGAGTAAAAACTCGTTACTTCTTAAATCTTCTTCTTAATTTCTAAGCTATTTTTGTAGTCGGTAGCTGTTTCCAAAAACCGCGTGGAATAGTGTAAGTAAGAAAAATATTTGGGTTCGCCTTTTATTGAATCTGAAAGACTTTAAACCACATTGGGTACCAATGTATTTTGGATTCTCCCCAACACCTATGAACTTGATGATCTCATATCAAGTATCCATTGATTCTTCTGAATTCTGAAGCCTGTCTCCTAATCTTTACATTCATTCAAAATCAATGCAATGGTTTGTTTTAATAGTTAGAACAAGTTAGATCATGCGCCAGCTTAGAGTTTAGTTTATGAAGTCTATAGACAAAAAGATCCTTACAGACTAACAGAGATCCAGAGGCTCTGAGAAACTTAGTGCCAAGGACTACCAATTCAGAATCTTCCACCGTTGAGGCTGATCAGACCTACTTAAAGTCATTGTGATCTCAGGCTTTTGCCAGTCAATTGGAGGAGGCAATAGCTGAGGTGTAAAGGACAGCAATGTCTATATGTCTGGGTCCATGGATACTTTCAACAATATTGTTACGAAAATCCAAGTTTGTTTTCCAATGTTCGTTTTGATTGTGTTTGAAAATAAAACAACTTCAATTATTCAGCGCAAACGCAGTCAAAAACCAACAATCGATTTATTTATAAATTTACACTTGTTCTACTTTAGACTACTCCTATTGCATGTTTCCCAATTGCTTGCTTTTATACCAGTTTTCTTATCGCGCCGAAGTTTCTTCCAACTTCCAATTGGAAAGCTCTCGACCATTCTCGCACAGCCCATTTCTTCGAGAACCATCCTTGCCATATCGGACTATCCAAGCGAATTATACCAACTTTGCCATACTTCAAAGTGCATGCCTAAAAGTATGCTTGGAAAAGCGTTCATGCACAGCACAGAGTGCCTCTTCGTTTCAATATATAATAATAATAAATAGATGGAACATGTTCGGATCAATATTATTGATGGGGATAATGTACTATGACCTGTCGATCTATTGTGCCCTTCGGATCAATAGGAGAAGAGATTTAAATGTACTCAAAGGAGACTTTTTGTCGATATTATTGAATTTATGAAATTTATGTGTACTAAGTCTCCTTTGAGTTAAAGCAGATGGAACATGTTCGAATCAATAATCTCGGCATGAAATTTATGTAAGTGTATTGAGTCTCCTTAGACAGGCTTCCATTCCTGTTCTTTGAAGACTTCTTTAGAACGACCCAAAGTCATAACGCACCCATTTCTTGAGTCTTAGTTGAGCTCAACTAATCTGACTTGATCTGCCTGTCCCTAAGCCTGTGTTCAATTTCATCTTCAACTCCAAGTGACCTGTTTAAGTTGAAGTTATGATTTCACCTTTGTTAATAAGTTTTCAAGAATTATTATTCAAAGACTAAATAAACATAAACTAAAAATAAAGTGAAGTTTATCATTCAATAATGAACTGTTGCGTTTATGCATCACTATCTAATAATGCGTTAGGTATAAATAAAAATTGTACAAGTCATGTGACAAGTGCGTCACGTAATTGACCACAACGATGCATTGCATAGTCCACTGCACTAATTCTGCGCGAAATGGCAGCCACACTAAAAATACGCACAACTGGCACAATTTATTGTGCGCCAAGTTAGCACGAAGCAAAGAAAGAATTAAAGAGAGAAGGGAAAAGTGTCTGTCACATTATTTTAAAAGTGTTTTCAATTCAGTACAAAGAAATCGGCTGACATCAAAGGACTTAATTCATTTTTATAGATTTCAGCGAGACAAGAAACAAATAAAATAAAGTGGAAGAAGTTGATGTAGTTGATGTATGTGATGTGATTGGACTGAGCTTTGGATAGATCCCTCTATACTAAAATCTAGTATAGTCTACAGATTAGTATAGTCTACTATATAGTAATAGGTATATGCTTTTGTTCTGTTCTCTTTTCAAGTTATATGAAAGTATTCTGAATCTAAAGTCACTTTGAATGCGACTATAAGACTGATGACTTAGTCCATCAGAAGACTTTTGTCCTTAACTTCCCTTAGTTATGGCTATATATGACGGAACTATACGAAGTCGAGCTTTTGATCTACATAGAACAAATCACATTGATCAAATCCGGCTAGAAGTCATCAATTATTCAAATTTGGTTCTCTGCTAAAAAATGTGTCAGACGTATAATGCAGACAAACCACACTTCCAGCGTACTTTCGGTCCATTTCTCAGACGCTTCGTTATAATTATGCTCTGATGTTTTATAAAGTTTTGAAAACTCTCTGGAAATTTCATATATTTAGCAAATTTGAATTGACAAGGACACTCGTAATATTCGTAACAGGCAACTCTAGTAGTTATGCAGTCTTTGATAGAACTGACTACTCGACTTCTTAGACTTGCTAGACTCATCCAGAATGATTACTTGAATATGTTTCTCACATCTAGGACGCACATAAACCTTAATCGCACCCAGACCTTTTGGTCCATTCCTCATATGCAACAACTGTTGCCAAAAAATGCGGAAAAGAATTACCAGAGCATGTGGAAAATTAGGTGGCGGCTACTGAGCAAAGCACGTTGGTTTAATTCTAATGGAAAATATGCGCATAACAACAACAACAAAATAAAAAACATACACTAAAAGCGCTGCAAGTATTCATTCGCAGTGTGGCAAAAGTGTTACAAGGTGTTTTGCTAGAAAGTTGTTGAACTTGCCGCGTTGCACCAAATGTTACTTGGTCATTAGTTGCACTTGGAAAGTAATTTGTAAATAATTCTTAATTTTTTTTCAAATAATTTTTTTTTTGAGCACATAAACTGCAACGCGTGCAAGCAATTAAAAACCACAGGCAATGCCATGCAATATGCAAATCAGCCAACAGACGACAACGTTCGATGCACACAGCACGTTCCATGCAGTCGCCACACTGACCAAGTGGGTGGCTGAATGTGTGTGTGTGTATGTGTTGGTGAGCAGCAGAGATTTTTTTTCATTTCCTGTATTAAATTCAAATAAACAGCTGCAGCTAAAGCGCGTTCGAAAGGAAATATGGCTGCACGCACATATATCACTCGACATGACCTTGACCCAACGTTGGCTGGTGCTGCCACCCAGGCGCCTGACGATGCTTTCTGTGGCGGCGACACGTGCTGATTTCCGGTCTGCGCGCTGGTGTGCAAATGTTTACGTGTCGCTTTGGCTGCTTTCTCTTTGTTTGTTTGAGTGTTTTGACTGAATTTTTGTTCCCTCATTTATTTTCCGTTTCCGCTGCTGCATTTCAAATAAAGAAAATCAAGAAACAGTTTTGCCATTAAGAGATTAACAAAAGTGGGTTTTGTTTTGGCTGCACTCAATGTTGGATTATTGGCGGTATTCATAATACATGCGAAGAATATGGTTTGAAAATTAATTACAGTGTTCAACGCTGTCATTTCACAACTTTAGTTGAAGCTTAATGTGAGGTTGGGACAGGTAGCTTGCTTATTTCTCGGCAAATACACTGGGAGGCTCCAAAAGGCTCATTGTGATGCTCGAAGGGAGTATGAACCAGTCCCTACTATCCTGTGTTCGGTGTTGGCTCAAACCAACCTGAGCTTCCAACCAAAGGTCGAAGGTTCCATTGGTCATTGGTGCGCTTTGTTGCCTTCCGGTCAGGATCGTTGAAAATTTCCTTAAGTGGCGAGTACATACCTGTCATCATGTTCCCGTTCGTAAACTCCGATACCTGTCGAGCCAGTTCAACCGCTCTTTCATTCTGAGGTCTTCCCCTTGGAACGAGGTACCAAGCAGAGTTTGATGTCGTTCTCTCTGATTTTGTACAGAGATATAAGAGATTCCATAACACATCTCCACCTGACTATATGAAAATTCAGTGCCGCTCGTTGGGTTATGGGGTAACTCTCGACTTGAACTAACTCGACTCTGAACTTGAACTGATCAGGGAGTTTAAACTTCAAACCACCTTCTTAATGAAAGCGCATTCAATTGCGGTCATTTTCGAACTGTCAAGATTGGGACCTCGTAATCACTTAAGGCGGTGTCCATATTTCAATCCTCCCACGTTGAAAAGTGGGTTCGGTAGGTGTGTTAATGCATCGAGTCGATACCACGTATTTACATTACATAGTTTAAACTTCAAACCACCTGCTTAGTGATAGCACATTCAATCCCGTCCATTTTCGTACCGTCAGTTAAGATGGGAACCTCGTAATCACTTAAGGCGGTGTCGATATTTCAATCCTCCCACGTTGAGAAGTGGGTTCGGTAGGTGTGTTAAAGCATCGAGTCAGTACCACCTAGTTACATTCAAAGTTCAGGTACCACCGATCCAACCGAAGTAGTATGGAAGCATGACCCCTGGGATCTCCCATTCAACTACAGCAGGGTCTGTATCCCAATCCTACCGGGTTCGATAGTGGGTTCGTTGAAGCCAACAGTGACGATTTGGATTTCGCACCCATCAACGGCAGTATCGGTATTCAAATACTCCCAGGATGAAAAGTGGATCCGGTAGGTGTTGTTGAATTATCGAGTCGGTACCTCGTAGTGACATTCAAAGTTCGAGTACCACCCATCCAACCATTGAAGCATGACCCCTGGGATCTAGCACTCACCTACCGAACCCAGTATCCAATACGTTAAGATACCCTTTAGGAGATCCCAATCTTTACTGACAGCTTCATCACAACCTACCGAACCCTTTTGAAGCCGTCAGTGAAGATTGGGATCTTGCACACACCTACGTAAGTGTCGATATTCCAATCCTCTCGGGTTGGAAAGTGAGTTCGGAAGGTTTTGTTGAAGCCTCGAGTCAGTACCACGTAGTTACATTCAAAGTTCGGGTAGTAGTATGGAAGCACGATACATGGGATCTCTCACTCACCTACGGCTGTGTCTGTATTCTAATCCTCCCTGGTTGAAAAGTGGGTTCGATATTTTTTTGAACCATCGAGTCGGTACCACTTAGTTACATTCAAATTTCAGGTACCACCGATCCAACTGTAGTAGTGGGGAAACATGACCCATGCCTCATACTCTCTTACGACAGAGTTTGTATTCCAATTCTACCGGGTTGGAAGGTGGTATCGATAGGTTTTTTGCAGCATCGAGTCCATCGAGATCCAGCGGTAGTAGTATGGAAGCACGACCCATGGGATCTCGCACTCACCTACGGCTGTGTTTGTATTCTAATCCTCCCTGGTTGAAAAGTGGGTTCGATAGGTTTTTTGAATCATCGAGTCGGTACCACGTAGTTACATTCAAAGTTCAGGTACCACCGATCCAACCGTAGTAGTTGGGAAGCATGACCCATGGGGTCTCGCAGTCTCTTAAGACCCTGTCTGTATTCCGATGTTACCGAGTTGGATAGTGGGTTTGATAGATATTGTTGAAGCCGTCAGTGAGGATTGGGATCACGCACTCACGGCAGTGTCGATATTTCAATCCTCCCTGGTTGAGAAGTGGATTCGCTATTAGAATCCTCCCTGGTTGGAAAGTGGGTTCGGTAGGTTTTGTTGAAGTAATGAGTCGTAAAATATTTAAAGTTCGCGTACTTCCGACATACCCGTAGTAGTATGGGGACATGAACCATCGTGTGTGGCTTGAAGTTCTAACATTTTACAAAATAAAACGTCTTACTAAAGTTTACTAACATACATTTAGAACAAGTATTTAATTTTTTCATGAATGTTTCATAGATTACAAGACCAAAGTTTTTCTTTTGCTTAGTTGCCGCAGTTTGTGAATACCGCAATTGTTCTTGCGTGTTACTAATGTAATTGACATCAAATTGCGTACATTTGCGATAGCATTTTCTTGACATTTGCTGTCACTTGACATTTGCTTTTTGATTCATTTACGGTCTGCCACCTTTCGACTTTATTTCTATTTCCGTCTGCCATCATTTATCTTTTGTGTGTTTTATTATTTCAGCTGTTCGCGAACGACTTTGATTTCCGTGCTTCGTGGCTCTTCACTTGTGTGTTTTATTTTCTTTTCATTTTGTAAATATTTTCATTGTTTCTAATTTTATACTTTTCTATTGCTGTTTGATTTTCTTTTGCTTTTAATTTTCCATCACGCTGTGCACACTTCCGTTTTCGCACTCGTTTACGGCGTTTCGAAAACTTTTCACTATAGAATTAAGTTTTCTTCAAAAACTGCTCGATTTCATGGTCCATCGGCACAAAGCGTTTGAGCAAAGCATCCAAGAAGTGAGAGTAGGTCAAGTTCTGCTCACGATTGCAAATAAATCAAAGTCAGAGAGAGAAATGCAATGCAATGCTTTTCAGTGTGGCGAAAAGTTGCCATTCAAAGTTGCACGAAAGCAGCGGAAATGGCACTGAATCTTTTTAGGCTTAGCGACAAAATCTTTCTAGAGCTCTTGGAGCAAATTGTGGCTATAAATTTTATGGAAAATAAGAAAAGTCAAAACCAAGTTGTTTAATGCTTTGAGTGGAGAAAAAACTCAAAATTATGAACTTTAAAACTTACTCAAGTTACAATTTGTTGGTGCTTTTATTGTTAGTGAAAATAGATTTCCATATATTTTAGTAACCCAAATAGTTGACTAATCAAATGCCGCCACTAAATCAATGCCTTCTTTCTATCAACTTTCGGCGTGATGTGGTGGTGGCACGGCCCACTTTGCCACAATGGCTGTCATTGAGGCAATCACACACCACCCACTCCAGTTCAATTACTTTCAATTATTGCACTGACAAGTACATTGCTGTCTGTGTGTATGTGTTGGACTTGCAAGTTGTCTGCTTGTACTAGTTGTTGTTGTAGTTATTCAATTACACAACATCACATCAAACGAAATGCGAACAAGTCTCAATTAACAGGAGTGCGAAGTGCGACTGCGAGCGTGCGCAATGCACTCGAAAACACACATCGAACAACTGCGGCCGACATGAAACTTGTAAATTTGTGCGCCAACTAAAAAATGTTGGTAAATATTTGACAAGTTGCAAAGTATTTATTTTTATTGTTTGCTTTGTGGAAAATTTTTCAATGGGTCTTTTTAAAAAAAATTTTGACCTAGAAAAAGGTCTAAAGCTCGTTTTGGACTTGGAATGGGGAAAAATGTTAGTAGTATTCTTTTTCAAACAGATTTTGTTTATTTATATTGAACGTGCAGTTTCTCGACAGCAACAGCATTGCATACTTTCAGGGGTCATGGTAATTTTGCGGGAATTGTCGCCAAGACGGTTTGAGGCAATGCTGCAATGTTCAGAAACGAGTTGAGCTCCGGGCAGACAAGTATAAAAATCAGGCGGACCTGCAGTTTTGCTATTAACCCTTTCGATATTTTGTTGTCATATGGCAACATGCTACTTTGTGGACGTCTGAACCCTCTATGGTTCCAGGAATACATTTTTTTATTGGTCCTTAGAATAGTTTGCAGTTTGAGGAAATTACGAAATTAATAAATTGAATACTTAAGTTTAAAGAAGAGAAGTATACACGTTTTTTTAATGGTATATCTTGACATAGTAGAGGAAGAAGAAGCAGAAAACTTTAGATAACTTTTCTTTCAATTTAGATACTTTTTTTTTTACTTTTGGCTGAAGTTAAGAAATAAATAATTGAATAATAAATAATAATAATAAATAATAATAATAAATAATAATATAAATAATAATAATAATATATAACAATAAATAATAATAAATAAATTTTCGTTATGCGTAAAACGTTTTATGTTTCAGTAATCATCCCAGCCACAACGATGTGGTTGCTCTCATAAAAAACACTCTAAAATACAGGGTCCGAGTATAAAAATTCAAAAATTGTTTATGGAATTTTGCTTATATAACCACTTAAGAAGAAGAAAAAGAAGAAGAATAAAACGTTAAATTTAAAAATTTAACTTTGCCCAGTAAAAATCCGTAACGAAAGGGTTAAGAAGCAACAGTTTAACATGAATATGAAACAAATTTGAAGTGAACGTAAAATGGCTGTGGAAAATTGTAAATAAAGCGACTACAGGGCTAAACTACGTCAAGAAATTTCAGTGTGTTTTATTTTGGCACAATCCAGCGATACGAACTACGAATACTTTGGTCAACAAATTCTGTATAATAACAATATTATACACAATTGAGGTACTCACACCGAGCTCGTTACTTTTTAGTTCTGTTCTTGGTAGCTTGTTAGGTGTATTTTTTTTATTCTTTTACAACAACAAAATACTCATTTAAACCTATCAAATATCGAACTAACAAAGTAACAAGCTTGGTGTGAATACCCCTAATGTTTGTCTGAAAATAATTTTAAGTCAAAATTAAAGTGTTAAAGAAAGTTAAGTGTATTAAAAATAGTTAAAAAAGTTGTTGAATCCAGAGGTCTGCTTGGGCTGGAAGTAATCAAATAAAAAAATAAATTTTGTGCAGAAACTTCATTATTTTCTTCAAGGTTTACTATTAACAATTATTTGTAAAAAATTTTTTAAATGTTTATGGCACAAAATTTCCACTTTATCTTTTAGTCACCGTATGTCTGGAAAAACAGACATTTAACCACTTCTGTGTGTACAAAAAACATGCCCGAAAATTTCCAGGTGCAATTTGTAGAATTTTATGAAGTTTGAAACCTGAAATTTAACTCTAAAGCCATTTCGGGAACTAGAGGGTTAAACGACTAATTTTTGTCCTGCACTATAGCAACGTCCTTTTAATTTTTCCTTCTTGCCAACATGAAAACCCATTGAAAGCCGCAATAAAAATATAATAAAAATATGAAAAAATATGAAGACAAATAAGAAATGTAAAAAGCCACAATAAAAATACAACAAAAATATAAAAAAATATGAAGATAATTAAAAAAAAGTTTTAACAACAATTTTACTATCTTTTGACTCAGAATAGAACTTGTCTTGGTCACACAAAACAACTACAGCTGAAAGGGAAGAATCACAGATTCAGCCCAAATGAAGCTGAGCTCACTAAGCAAATTGAGCTCAAAAAAACTACAAAATCGGATATTTCCTTCTTTTATCCACAAGGAGTTTTCTTTACCTGTGTGTTTTTAAATAAATCAAAATAAATTATATAACTTTAGCTAACTCCATCTTCTAACCCTTTTTGAGGTTAACCAAGTTTTTGAAGTCAAATTGTCGAAATCAGTTGAATTTAACTTTAACTATGACTTGCAAAGCTTTAACCCTTTTAATACTGCGGGGATATATAAGTCCCAGATAATGTTCAAAAATTACTGGTGCGAAAAGTATTCGCTTTTAAAGTGCTGGGATGGGACTAAACAGTAGTCTGTAGTCAGTACTAAATAACACGTGTTTTGGTTAGCATAACCTAACTAATTCATACTTGATATACGTTCAGAAGTGTAAGCGTGCTCTTTGTGCATAAAAACAAAAAATCTGAAATTATGTAGACATGTGTTTTTACTTATTTACAGCACATTTAGTTCAATTATACCGAATTCTATCTTCACTGGCCAAAAGTCGTATTGAAAGGGTTAAGGGGCCAAGAAACTTAACACAATTCACGTCACACGTTTTAACTTGAGATATTATCAACTATCGACAAACCTCGAACAAAATTTCGCAATTTTCTGAACTTGTGAGACATTCACCCTGTGGAGTAATTCATGTTTGTGAAGAAAAAATTTCCTACATTCGAAGAAGACACAAAACAAAGATGAATTAAATGATTCAAAAACAGCGCTAATGACACATCAGGACACGTTCTTTGTTCCTGATGTGTCATAAGAAAATTTATTAATTTTTTAGAAAATTTGTACCTAGTTGAATCTGCAATACACATTATTTCGAATTGCTTGAGATTAAAGCTTAGTGGAGATCTCTACTTAAGTGGAATCTTTGTCACAATACGACTTAATGCTTTCCTACTTAAATTGCCATACTAAATCATTCTTGATTAGAAAGAAAGTAGTAAAATAACGTTCTATGGCATTCCGCCTGCATACAAACGTAAAATTGGATCTCCAGTCTGATTCAGAGCAAATTTAATTACTATATTTTCAATTATTTTGGCGGTATTGTGTGCATCAAACGGTTCATTGAATCTTACAGACATGGCTACATCAATTCTGCTATGAAAATATATTTCTGTTCGAAAATATAGGTTAGGTTGAAATGAGAGCATGAAATTGCAGTCTCATTTTATTGCTAACTATATCTCTGAACACTGGATTAAAAATTGAAGGAAATCACAATGGACCCAAAGTACGACATGAACAGATCGAAGCAACTATTTGGCAACACCAGGGGAATTAGATTAGATTCGATTAGATTAGATTAGATTAGATTGGATTAGATTAGACTAGATTAGATTAGATTAGATTAGATTAGATTAGATTAGATTAGATTAGATTAGATTAGATTAGATTAGGTTAGGTTAGATTAGATTAAATTAGATTAGATTAGATTAGATTAGAGTAGATTAGATTAGATTAGATTAGATTAGATTAGATTAGATTAGATTAGATTAGATTAGATTAGATTAGATTAGATTAGATTAGATTAGATTAGATTAGATTAGATTAGATTAGATTAGATTAGATTAGATTAGATTAGATTAGATTAGATTAGATTAGATTAGATTAGATTAGATTAGATTAGATTAGATTAGATTAGATTAGATTAGATAAGGTTCGGGAGTCGAGCAATAACTGTCAGAGATACTGACCTATTTGCCGAATTCTTTTTTGCTCACTTGAGAAGTTCCTATCCTTCAATGTTATACGGGAACTCATAAATTTTTCCCAGATTAACTTCAGACCACTGTTTCATCTGTATCAGTTTCATTCTCAGTATACGTTCCCAGTTCACTTCCTAGCTAAGCTACAAGATTCACTGAGGGTCTTAGGGGTCATTTACTGGTGAGGGAATCACCGGGCACGGTTGCTAATACCCTTCAACAATCATTGTTGCAGTTGTGGTGAGGTGGAAACACTCTTCTCCCATTTTTGAAGAGGAGCAGCCTACGCTCATCCGGCACCATGAGAACCGCAGAGGAGACCTTAGAATCATTTTAATTATGGGGATTACAAGCTTTTAGGCTTCCTGGATCTCGCAATGTGGATTTTGAAAACCAGCCAATATCAAAAAAAATTTGGATGTGACACAAAAAGGCACTTAAGGTGCTAACTGTGCCACTGTGGGGAACATAGGATTTCATTTGGAATGATGCGGTATGAGTACAGCTTTTGAATCCAATGCCATTTGAAATCAGGATTCAGGAAATATTCAAGGGGGGGGGGGCTTTCAAAAAGTAATTCTTTAACATTCATAAATGTTTATGTAGATTCCTTTTAATTTGTATGCAGATTTAAAGACAACTCTAATATTTCAGGGTTTTCCCAAATCCCCAAACCCCGAAATCTACCCCCTGAATACGCCACTGTTTTGTACCAACAATTTTTATATTTTGGAGGGAAGTTTGGGGGGTCTGTGGCAACCACTCAACTAGAACTACAAAAGTCATTGGGTGGCAACTCTAGTCTTTCAGTCCATCTATTAAGTTCCAAACCATAGATTTGTTTAAACCCTATGTGCTATAAAACAATCAACTCTTGATAAACTCGTTACTTGAAGAACTGCCACAACTTGTTGAAAATGTCAGTTCTTCTTTTAAATCCTTAAATAGGTCATTAATAATCGATTTATACGATTTCCTTTAAGCTTTTAAGTTGCTCAACTCATCACATATGCAACTCGGTTGCCTTTCATTCTACGCCGTTGATGGCATTTTCTGTGCTGTGTATGCGGCAATTCATTTCCATAAATTGCAGAAATCAGTAACCGATCTGTATACACTTATATACATTTGTAAGTCGCTGACCGAAAGCGCGAAAAATTGGCGTTAAAATGTTTCAAGTTTTTTTCGCGTAATCGCTGCACTGCGCCGCGGCCGCGGCCGACCGGTCGTGTTGTGCAATCGGGGCCAGTGGGTCAATTGGCAGCAGTGCGCATTACGACACATGTTGAAAAATGTAAATTAATAATTTTCCTTCTTGTAATTGCAGATAACAATCATCGAACGCCAAGTATTCGATTTCCTCGGATACATGTGGGCGCCCATTCTGGTCAACTTCTTTCACATCATTTTCATCATACTTGGATTCTATGGAGCATATCACTTTAGAATAAAATACATCATAACGGTAAGTATGACCCAATCAAATCAAACTAATTTACGAAAAAATAAAATTCAATTAGCGCCAACTTGGCGGAATTGTCAAAAGTGACCGCATTGCGCGCTTAGCTTGCGGCAGCCATCAGCGAGCGCGACTGAGACTTAGACTGTAGTGTGGAGCAGGCGAGGGGGAGGGGGTTAGCGGTGCGCTTGTGAGTAACTCAATTCAATTCAATTACAGCTAATGGCACGCCTACACGGTCAGCTTTCCATTTGTTGTGGTTGTTATTATTTTGGACTCATAAACGAGCCACTAAAAAAACACAAACGGAAAACGAGAGACATGACAACTTGAACGTGAACAACGAAAATAGACACGAACATGAAAATTAACTCGCTTACGTCAAACTACTTAGCAACCAATTCTTTTTTTATGAAATTTGCTGCCACTGTTGCTTTTTTTTAGTTGTCGCCATTGCAAAGTGGCAACCGGATTAATTGTGTACCGTCAACTCCCAAAGCTGAACCACTGACAGATGCAGAGACAAATGAAAAGTGTTTTCAATTTCCAATGCCGCCAACGTAATTACTCGGACATTCCGCCGACTGAAGGGGGGAGGAGGGAACGCCAAAGTGGGTTCATTTGATAAGAAAGTTTCTTAAATTTAAGTTGTTTTTATTAGGAAATTTTTTATCAAAAATCTATTTAAATTATTTAAAAGGGAGAATATTGTTGTTAGCGTTCTAAAAAGTTTAAATTTAATGGAATTTAAATTGAATAAAAAACCAAAAAATATGCATTATTTTCCGAAATGTAAGCTTGAAGATCATCATGGAATATCAAAATTTTGTCTTGTCAGGAAGTATACAAATTTTAACTGATTTAATTTTTTTATTTTTTCAATCAACGAAAAGACACCCTGTTTACTTTTTATTGCTTTTGTTTCTAATTCTATTGAAACTTTTGACATAAACAATTTTTACTTTTTAGGATATATAAAAATTTTGATTTTTCGATTTTTTCAATCAACAAGAAGACACCCTGTTTATTTTTGATTGCTTATAATTCTAATTCTTTTGAATCTTTTGAACTAAAAAAATTTTGACTTGTCAGGATATATAAACATTTTGATTTTTTGTTTTTTTTCTATCAACGAGAAGACACCCTGTTAACTTATGATTGCTTATAATTTTAAGTCTATTGAAATTTTTGACCTAAAAAAGTTTGACTTGTCAGGAAATTTAAAAAATTTGGATTTTTTGATTTTTTCAATCAACAAGAAGACACCCTGTTTACTTTTGATTCCTTACAATTCTAATTCTATTGAAATTTTTGACCTAAAAAAGTTTGACTTGTCAGGAAATTAAAAAAATTTGGATTTTTTGATTTTTTCAATCAACAAGAAGACACCCTGTTTACTTTTGATTCCTTACAATTCTAATTCTATTGAAACTTTTGACCTAAAAAATTTTGACTTGTCAGGAAATTTAAAAAATTTTGATTTTTTGATTTTTTCAATCAACAAGAAGACACCCTGTTTACTTTTTATTTCTTACAATTCTAATTCTTTTGAATCTTTTGAACTACAAAAATTTTGACTTGTCAGGATATATAAACATATTAATTTTTTGTTTTTTTTCTATCAACGAGAAGACACCCTGTTTACTTTTGATTGCTTATAATTTTAAGTCTATTGAAATTTTTGACCTAAAAAAAGTTTGACTTGTCAGGAAATTTAAAAAATTTGGATTTTTTGATGTTTTTCAATCACCGAGAAGACACCCTGTTTACTTTTGATTCCATACAATTCTTAATCTATTGAAACTTTTGTCCTAAAAAAAGTCTGATGTGTATTTTGAACATTGGGTTTCACCATTTCTAACTGAAAAAATAGGTTTTGGAACAGGTATGGGTCTACATGACCCATGATGTGACAAAGTTTAAAAACGAAAAAGAACTGCTGCAAAAAAATACGTTAATTTCTGAACGAAAACGTCGTTGAAACTCTAAGTGAAGATGTTTCTACTCAAACGATGTCAAATACAGATCTAAGATCGACCCTGGAAAAGACATTAATTAAGGACTGTATTCTCTTAATTTACGGCGATTTTTTTGTTTTATCCCCTTAATTAAATTCTGCACACTCTCTTTCGCAGCCGCCGTGGCTCAGTTGGTTAGTGCGCGGTCCAGCGAGTCGCATGCAGAGCGACGCAAGATCGAATACTGCATGTAGTAACACCTAAAAAAAATAACGGGAAACTCGTTTTCTCTTTCGGTGGCTGTCCTCTCAGCTGGAAATGGCAAACCTCTGAGAGTAAAAATTGCCTATGAAAAAGCTCCCAACCTGCCGTTCGGAACCGGCATAAAACTGTAGGTCCCTTCCACCCGCGTACAAAATTCACACGCACAACACGGGTAGTTGCGGGAAGCTAGGCCTTAGTCTCGCGTAAGCGGGCTGTCGTGCCAATCAATTATTATTATTACACTCTCTTTTGTAACGGCAGCGCTGGCGTTTAGCCAGTTTTTTTTAAGTCCTTGACGTCAGCGACAACTCCACCCTCCTTCTTTAAATTTCGCTCAACAAAAGCCCAATATATCTCTAAAGAGCGGAATTCTGGAGCGTTTAGCGGATTCTCCTCTTTTGCAACATTATTGACATTGTTTTTTCTAACAAAGTCAATGTGGAACGGGCGTAGTGTGCATTGACTAAATCGGGCCAAAATATTGTCGAAACATTCTATTTTTTGTAGAATGGTATAAGGCGACGGTTAACACACTCTGTTTTGTAAATCTCAGCGGTCAAAGTACCCTTTGTAAAGAAAGGAGAAGTTCTGTGGCCGCAGGAACAAATAGCCTGCCAGATGAGGACTTTCTCGTCAACTTTTCAATTCCAATTGTTGACACTGACGGGTCGACAGAACCACCTTGCTGCTTTGTGTAAAATTAGGGACCTGGTAATGTTCTTGAGTCCATTTTAATGTAAGTTGCCTCGCCCATCACAACACACTCAACAAAATTCTGATGCAAGCGATCGAACAATTTTCGAAGCCTTGTTTTCCCCACTTTCACTTGTCTGTCACTTTTTTTGGGTACCTTTTGTTTTTTGTTAGTTTTTAGGTTATGCCATTGCTTCACTTTTTGAATCATAGCGGCTCTTGTTCTAGCTTTTTTTTGCTAAATCTCGTACAGACATTGAATTGTTTTTTCTTGTTAATGTTAGCACTTCTTTTTCAAGTTTCCGGTCACTTCGACATTTTTTTCTTCCACTTTTTGGCAAATCTTTGAGAGAACAAGTATCTCCAAATTGGATGATTATATTTTTACACTATTGACTGAATTCGTATCGATTGGCCAACTATCTGTGAGAAATTTCCTTTTCAGAGCAGTAATTGTGCACAATTTTCTTACGCACCTGCTCTTCGATTCGCCACATCGGGAAAACTTTACTACGAGTAGCAAAACAAACAAAGACAATAAAAGCACAAATGATCATGCTTTCTAACGGTACATTCCGCATTGCGATCAAATGTCCACACTAAGAGAAATATTGAATTTAAAGTGTGCAGTTTCTTTTCGGTACAGTCCTTAAATAAGTCCATCGTTAGTCGAATCAACTAACAAATACAATAATTTTCATACAGGACCAAAATACTTAACCCTCCCGAAAAAGACGCTAATTAACCTCAATTTGCATTAAAAGTCAAGAATTTCAAAACAAACAAGTCGTTGAATCTCTAAGTGAAGATGTCTAAAAAAAGATCTGAGGTTAAACCTGGAAGTGCATCGTTAGTCGAATCGACTAACAAATACCATAATTTTCATACAAGACCAAAATACTTAACCCTCCAGGGTTAGTTTTTTCTCTTCTCTTCTTTTCTTTTTTTATATTTATTTCCAGGGTATTTTTTTCAGAACTAACCTTCAGTATATGATTCAAAAGCTCGAAATCCAAGAAAGCACAATCCAAGAAACATACTGAATATAAATAATTGTTTTTGAATCCATAAACAACAATTGAATTGAATGAATCAAAGTACAAGAAGTACTTTATTAAAGACCAACATAGAAAACAAGCTTAGAACTTTTCATTTAAAAAATAAGCTCAGAGTCTCTTAGTGAAAAAATTAGAGAAAGAAAGAAAAAAAAAAGAGAGAAAAGAAGAAAATATGAGAGATTTATCACTTTTCCAGACTAAAAGGACTAAAGACTACAGCATTGGATTCAACAGCTCGAAATCCACAAAGATTGAATATACTGAATATAATTGAATTGAATTGATTGAATTAAATTGATTATTCAATTTCAATCCACAAAAGCTTAACTAACTGAATATAATTGTTTCTGAATCCATCCAGTTCACTGTTCTTCTCAGAATATACTTTACAATTCTCTTCTAAATTGATCTGAAACTCGCGGACAGTATTTAAAACAGTGGAAAATGACTATCGACTTCTAGAACTTTAAAAAATAAAATGCATTAACTAGAAAATTTAAAAGTTCTTCCTCAAATTGATGGGTTGAAAAAGGATTAAATTCAATAGAATACTGGGAACTTTCTTCTGTGCAATTCAGATTGATGACCTAATTCAAAAAGAATGTTTCCAATGGCATTTGAAAAGAATGTTTCAAATAGCATTGGAATTTTGGTATAGTTGCAAATTTTCTATATTAGGAAAAAGGTCTGTTGTATTCTTATTAAAAATAAACTTTATTTTAAATGAATCTGATACCCACGGACACTATAACTCAAAAGAGACGAAAATGACTATTGACTTCCATAAATTCAAAAACTTGAAAGTATTAAATAGAAAAATTCATGATCGAATTGATTCTTTAATTAGAAGCAATGAACGAAATAAAAACTTTGAATCGAATATATATTTAGAGTAGAGTAGAGATTTAGATCTTTAATGCGTCCATCTATCAATCAACTTCCGAAAGAGTCGGATACTATAGAATGGACTAATTTTTTGTGCAGCTTAGACTAAAGAGCAAATTTGAATAGTATGATTCAAAGACCGTTGAATTTTTGGCTTAGTTTAAGTAATTCAAACTTGAAGTTGACAATTTTTGACATAGATTAAGTAGTTCAGACTTGAAGAAGACTCTCTGTCATATTTTGATTAGAAACATTTTTATGTCTGAGTAGAAATAATCGTTAACATGTTTTTAGTTCAAAAATGCTATAATTAGTAATTATTATTAATGAGAAAATTACTGAAAATCACAGTAATTGAAACTGTGATTGAAATCACAGTAATTGAAGTGTTCACCACATAAGACTAAAAGTATTAAAAGCTCAAACTAAATGACTACTCATAGATTTTTGTTCAACTAGTTTGGAAAGTTCCCACAGTCTTTGAACAATCTTTCATTGTAACTGTTATAATGATTTGTTGTAGTGCTTATCCTTTTTTCAGCAACAACAACAACTAGTAAATAACAGCTGTTTTTGTATATTGCAATCAATAAAATGCCACTTATATGTGGTTAAATTTGTATGCAACGGTAGCAACGTTGGCGTCACGTGGATACTAAGAAGTCGAAAAGTCAATTTAGATTTGAACTTGAACTGGTTAGCCAGCGATTTGATATGGTGGCAGGAGATTATCAAAAATAGTATTGTTTCATTATTTATAATTTCATATTTGATTAGAATATTGATTGAGATTGATTGTGAGAGATATTTTTAGTAATTTACTGAGTGTAATTTGAGCATTGCAAGGCCCCAAGGAAGGTATGGAAAATATGAAGGTATGGAAATTGTCAATTAAAATTAAAGGAAAAGCAATTTTTATATTTTCATGGCTACGAAGGTTGTAATCAAGAGATCGTTGAAAGAAAATGTGTATAAAAGTATATAGTTTTTTTTTTTTGGCCGGCCTCGATAGTCAAGCGGGTAGCGCGCTGGCTTCTCATACCAAAGGCTCCAGGTTCGATTCCTGGCTCGGGCTGGTGAACAACTCATCTACTTCTATCGCTAACTGCCCATCGCCGTTCGGATTCGGCGTTAAACTGTAGGTCCCCTCCCCCTTTCCCCATCCGCTTGAAATGTGTGCTGTAACATATGTTGGCAAAACAGTGTTGCATACACAGTTCAAAAACGAGTGAAATATGTGGTATCACAATGGGCCTTTCAGGCCTCCGAGTGTGTCTCTCATAGAGGCAGCCACCGCAACCTAACCTAATCATATAGTTTTTTAATTAGAAGGAAAAGTGAACCCAGTTATTTCTATCTGTCAGTTAACTTCTCAAATAAATATTTGAGATAGTTGAGTGGTTGAGATATCGTTAGAGGAAATGTATCTGAAGGTATATATATATATATATATATATATAGTTTTTTAATTAACTAGAAGGAAAAGACATTCAGGTCTTTTAATGCGTCCATCTTCAAGTCAACTTCTCAAATAGCTGAGATAGTTGAGTACTTTAGATATCGTTCGAGGAAATGTATATCAAATTTAGGTTAGGATAGTGATTTAGATCTTTTAATACGTCCATCTATCAATCAACTTCTCAAATAGTTGAGATAATTGAGTAGTTGAGACATCATTCCATGAAATGTATAGGAATTTTTCATTCGAATAAAAAGAAAAAACATTTAAGGACTCTTAACACCTCAATCCAGCAGCCTACTTCCGAAATAGTTGACATAATTTAGATATGGTTCGGGGAAATGTATGGAATTTTCAATTAGAATGAAAAGGAAGGGTCTCTCTTGCGTCCATCCAGCAGTCAACTTCTCAAATAGTGGAAATAAGTAGTTGCGATATCGTTCGAGGAAATCTATATAATATTTCAATTATAAGGAAACAGAGTAGTCCATTCGTCAATTAACTTCCGAAATAGTTGAGATAGTTGTGTAGCTCAGGTATCGTTCGAGGAAATATATATACAATTTCTATTATAAGGAAGCAGAGTAGTGATTTAGGTATTTTTATGCGTCTATGCGTCAGTTAGGTTCCAAAATAAATGAGATAGTTGAGTAGTTAAGATATCGTTCGAGGAAATATACATGAATTTTCAATCACAGGATGGTGACTTAAGTATTTTCGTACGTCTATCCGAAGGGTTAACATCCGAAATAGTTGAGATAGTTAAGAAGTTTAGATATCGTTGGAGGAAATGCATATAAAACTTCAATTATGAGGAAACAGAGTAGTGATTTAGATATTTTCATGCATCCATCTGTCAGTCAACTTTTCAAATAGTTGATATAGTAGAGTGGTTGAGATATCGTTCGAGGAAATGTATATAAAATTTCAATTACAAGGGAATACAGAAGTGTTTTAGGTACTTTCATGCGTCCATCCAGCACTCAACTTCCAAAATAGTTCAGAAAGTTGAGTATTTAAGATATCGTTTGAGGATGTGTACATGAATTTTCAATTCTAACGAAAAAGAAACGTGATTTAGATATTTCCATGCGTCCATTTGTTAATCAACTTCTCAAATAGTTGAAATGGTTGAGTAGTTAAGATATCGTTCGAGGAAATGTGTTTAAAATTTTAAATTATAAAGAAGCAGAGTAGTGATTTAGGTATTTCTATGCATCCATGCTTCAGTTAACTACCAAAATAGTTGAGATAGTTCAGTAGTTGAGATATCGTTGGAGAAAATGTTTATACATTTTCAATCACAATGAAAATCCAAAGTTTTTCATGCATTTATCTTCCAATCAACTACCAAAGTGGTTCAGATATTGAAAGAAGTGGTTGTAGTTGACATATGGTTCGAGCACTCTGAGGGCTAATTAAATTTCTATTAATTTCACTATCCATAAACATTTTCAAACTTGAATATTTACTAAATATTTCAGCAGTTAGTAAAGTATGAAAGCTACATTTGTCATCACTCTCAACAATTACTGACATCGTCTACTTACTTGAGACAGTGTTGACGTAACGCCACACGTGCTTAATGCCCACTCAAATATTTAGGTTATGTACAATTGTAACTTTGTGTATTTGTCAACGTTGTAAATTATGTAAATTTATTAGGTTATCTGTTAGTTTATCTAGAATGGAAAAAAGAGGACAAACTATTGAACTTCCGTCGTTAAATATTGATAGAATACAAACTGAAACAAATATAAATATAAAAACAAAAACAAATAAACGATAAGCTGCAGCAACCACTCCCTGTCAACGTAAAGTAGAATTCATATATATAAACGTTGCATATCCATAAGCACTTACAGATATGTCATAACAAACAACAACAACAAAACTCGTAGACAAACGCGCGCTTGTTGCCGCCGCTCAGCCATAAATAAGGGCCACAACAAATAATCACTTCATAAACACACAACTAGAAAGAAAGCAAGAAAAACGCCAAATGAAAGTAAAAAAAAAGCCCAACTGCCATGAATGGTGAACGGCCATGGTTGGGTCTGACGGTGACTGTGACGGTGAACACTGCTTTGGTTGTGCTTTTATCAGCGCCGCCACCATTGAGGTGACACCAAAAGCGTCTGCATTGTTGTTGTTGTTGTTTAATTTTTGCCATTTAACAACACACAACCGTTGTTGCACAGCTGCACGAATGTCAGGGTTGGCAGTCGATGTCAACGCTTCGGGTTTTCCGTTCCGTCCGCCGTTTTGTTATCTTACCAGCAAAGTTTCATCGTCAATAATAACTGCCATAGTTTTCAATATGCCGCCCATACAATTCTGTGCATTTAAACAACACATTAAATGTTAGTCGTCGAAAAATGGCCACAAAGTATTCGAGCTAGAAATGTTTATCGGACAACAAGTTGGCAATGTGCCAGCGAAATGAATGACCAGCAACGAGTTTAGTGCAATTTTGATAAGTAAATGTCTGCAACTAACATTGATGCTTTGTATCGTTTTAATGCATATTTTTTCTGTTATACATATTTCTTGTTGTTGTTTTTCGTTTTTAGTATTTAATATGGAGCTTCATATGGATTGGCTGGAATGCATTTCTCATATGCTTCTATCTGAATGTGGGCACACTGGATCGGGTAAGTTGAGATATATAAGAAACACATTCCATATTTGTTGGTATTTGCAATATGTGACAAGTGTGCTGAGAGTCGAGTGGAGTACAGCATGTTATTAGTAAAAGTTCTTAATAGTCCCTAAGTTGGCTGTAGATAACCCAGACTTGAAAAGATTTCCACAAATTGCAACTAGAGATTTGTTTGATTAATATTTGAGTACTTCAATGCGAATGAAACCGAGAAGTGGGAGTCCAAATTTTACATCGATTCATCCATCGTGGCTCAAGTCATCTGTCTCTGTCACCCAGTTTGAGGAAAATGGTTTCAAGACAGACACATGTAAAGGTTAAGAGCACTTAGCATCTTTTTGAACTATAGGACCAACTGGAACTAACCTTCTGGATCTAAGGATAACGGAGCTTAAGTTCTGACAGGAATGGATCCTGCCCGGACACTGTTTGCTACTGGGAATCACGGATAGCGAAGTATGCGAATTCTGTAAGGAGAATTAAGAAACATCGGTTGATATTATAACCGAATGTTCCGCCCTCATATACGCAAGAATGCGAAGACTGAAATGGGAACGACTGCAGACGAAAGAGCTGTCTGTATTAGATTTAAGGAAAATTCAGGAGTTCCTGTATAACATTGGAGGATAGAAACTCCTCCAGTAAGAAAAAGGGATTCGGCACATTATTTAGTTCAGCATTGGACGCAGTGTCTCGGGCAGCTGTTGCTCAACTTTCGAAATGGTTGTGGTTAAGAGATCCTTGGAGGATCTTTGTATATAAAAATGCATAGAAGTTCAATTAGAACGAAAAAGAAACGTTTTTTAAGTCCATCTGTCAGTTAACTTCTTAAATAGTTGAGATAGTAGAGTAGTTGAGATATCGTTCGAGGAAATGTATACAAATATTTTCAATTATGAGGAAAAAACAGGTGCATTTGTATGCGTCCGTCTGTCTGTCAACTTCTCAAATAGTTGATATACCGTTCAGAAAAGTATATAGAAATTCAATTAGAATGAAAAATAAACGTGTTTAGGTATATTCATGCGTCCACTTCCGAAATTTTTAAAATAGATGAGATAGTTTACAAATCATTAGAGGAAATGTGTAAAAAGGTATCTAGATTTTCAATTATAAGGAAAAGTGATGTAGGTAATTTTATGCGTCCATCGGTCAGTCAACTTCCGAAATAGTTGAGATAGTAGACTAATTGAGGTATCCTTCGAGGAAATGTTTATAAAGTTATATAGATATTCAATCAGATGTCAGTCAACTTTCGAAAGTTTGAGATAACAGACTAGTTCAGGTATCGTCAGTGGCGGATTCAGGGGGGGTGTTTTGAGGGTTAAAACCCCCGAAATATTTGGATCACCTATAAAACTATATGCAAATCAAAAGGCATTGTACAAATATTAAAGAATTACTTTTTAAAACCCCCCCCGAAATATTTTTCTGAATCCGCGCCTGGGTATCGTTCAAGGAAATGTTTATAACGTCATGTACTTAGATATTCAACCAGAAGGAAAAGAGATTCAGATATTTGTATGTGTCTATCTGCTAGTCAACTTCTCAAATAGTTGATATATCGTTCAGAAAAGTATCTAACAGTATATAGAAATTCAATTATAATGAAAAAGCAAAATGATTTAGGTAACTTGCGAAATTGTTAAATAGGTGAGATGGGGTAGTTTACAAATCGTTAGAGGAAATATATAAAAACGTAAAAAAAGGAAAAGGAAAAGTGATTTAGGTATTTTCGACACAAAAGTTCAACATTGGCCGCGATGTGTCTGGGGCAGCAGTTGCTGGATCAAAACAAAATTTTTTTAAAATTAATTAAATTTTTAAAAATTTGTCCAAACCCCAATAGTGGTGTTGTGTCTCAAAACAATCCCAATAATTTAATATTAGAACAACTAAAGAAATCAAATTTATTTTTGTTATTTTTTTTATTTTTTTATTTTTTTATAACTTTCTGAAAGAAAATCTTTTACTATTTTTTTTACAATTTCTTTTTTTTTACTTTTACTATTTTTTTGAAGCACAATTAATTTCAAAAACTTTGAATATTTTTGTCACATGATTCCATATGGACATTTCAAAAAGGTTGAATTAGTCGGGAATTTTAGTGTCAGAAAGGGATTTTTTTTCTTTGACACAATCTATACAACTCTGGATTCTTCAGAACTACACTTAAATCTCGTAGACACATGTAACCTTTTTAGACATTTCAGCAAAAGTCGAAACTAGCAAATCTACTCTCACAAGAATTTTAACTTTGCCCAGCACACTTATCACGCATGGTGAATACCGCTATTATGATTTTTAATTGAAGTTTTTCGTACTTATTTCATAAGAATTTTTCTTATTGTTATAAATATTCTTCTTGTTATTAATATTCTTATTCCAATTTATAGGACAGCGATCTCCTAAATCTGGGCACCGGTAGCGTTTCCTGGTTCGAAGTAAACGGCTACGGCTGCAAGCCCACCTATCCCACAAATATCACCTCCGATGATCCATTTCGCCCCATACGGCCGGAACGTGTGGACGAGTGTCTATTGGATTATACAATCGTTGAGGTTATACAGTCCGGAGTGCAATGCGCTTTAGCGGTGCGTAGGCTACAACTTTTTTTAATTCTCACTCAAATATGCAAATATTTTCATGATAATTTTTTAAATACTTATATGTTTTTATATCTTTCCATTTACAGTTACTTGGTATACTAGGCGCCATTTTAATAAGTTACATATTTCTCGATGAAGATGACAGATGTAAGTTGTTGCATTCTTTTTAATAAATTTCGTATATTTTGCAAGTAATTTTTACATAAAGTTTAGCGTATGATTGATTTTTTTTCTTAAGAATTGTTATGCGTATAGTTTGACATTTCGGTGGGAAGGTTTTCTATTTTGGTTAAGTTTAACTTCATGTTTCATAATGTAATAAGTTAAAGTTGCTGGAATGTATGAAAGGCCTCCAAAGGGGGTTTCCTAGTATCCAACTTAATTTATATTTGCTGAATCTGGGTGCTATTGAGCTTTTTATATAGCTGATCATTTGTCGCTTAAAGGTGTAAGATCTATTTTAGCAGTTCCCATTGGTTGAAAGTTATTTCGAAAAGAAACTCTGTTAAATTTCGTGTCTTTTGAGATTGCAAGCCATAATCTTTAAATTTTACGGACTCTAAGAATTCGCATAGCTCAAAAAAAGTTGGATCCATGTTGCTCCGGAAATTTGAACTTTGGAGTTGTTTCAAAGAAATTTCTAGAATATATTTTATTCAAACTATTATACATTAGTAGCATTAGTAGCAGAATACGGATTCCTCATTAAAGAAATTCTTTGTCTTTTGAGGTCATGCAAGAATCGACTAAATTGTTTGCTAGATGTGAAGTGCTGCTCGGCCAGGCCATGAGTCTTGGACCAGAAGAAGTGGTAGTTGAAAGGAGCAATGTCTGGCGAATAAGGCGGATGGATTTGGACATCCCAATGTAGCGTCTCAGAAGTTATCTTGACGACTTTTACGATTGGTTCATTGGGGGATTGGATTTCATTGAAGGGAATTGGGAATTATGGGGAAAAATAGTACAAGTGAAGGTATATGAGACCAGCTAAAGACTTAAAGAGCCACAATTGCTTGGCTCTACTGATGCTGCCTTGTTAGCTCACCGTGAGTGACATGGGCCCCGTCCTAGAGGTTGTGGGTTCGAATCCCACCAAGGCTCGCATTTTTCCAAAAAATCCTTCCTTATTATTTCCCCACCCATCAACATTGCAGTTAACAGTTTAAAATGATTGATGGTTAATATTCTATCAGCATAATATCAGACCATACATATCTTTGGTGATATACGTAAAAACTTGAGTGTACTTAGTAGGAAATTTCAACATACATCGACTGTTATTTCGGTTTGGTTGTTCCAGAGATTTCCTTTCAAAATATTCCCGCAATTCTCCATTCAAACAAACTGCGCTTGAAATATTGTCTCGAAGAAACAGCTGAAAGCTATCCTTAAATCAGTGATCCTTAAATGAGTGAATGGAATATATTGAAGTATTGTTTGCAATGAAGATTAAGTACTTTGAAGAAAATAAAAATAGTATCGATGAATAATTGAACCATTCGTGGTAGCTTTGCCTAGAAAAGATATGAAGATAGCTTCAATTGGTAGAAAGAAATATGAAAACGAATTTTTACTACACAATTCCGCCAAAGCCACAACATACCACAATCAAAGCTCTGATTCAACCCTTAAAAACAGAAATTCCACAAACAACAACAGCTCTACGTCCATACTCTTCTCTTTCCTCAAATGTTGCCACTGATTTCCGTCACATTTCCAAATGCTTCTGACCAAACAAAATGTTATAGGTTATGTCACTCTCCATAATGCTCGGCAATGATCCTTCAATGTTGTGTCCGAGAATATTACAAAACTTTACTGCCAGCTTGGTTTCTATTCATTCAAAACGCTATCTACCAACTTTCAACTCACAACTCTGCGCCACATTTCCGCACAACTCAAAGCCAACACGGAGACTTTACAACAAACCAATCAGGTTCGGTTGCTTTCCGGGGCACAGCTGTGCTGCCAAATGTCAAGTTTAACTCGAGCACCGACTAGGCGCGCTCGCAGTGTCCTTCAGCAGGTCGCTCATTACTGTCTTTAGAAACAGCATCGACTGTCAGACTGTCGACTGTGCAAATATTGACAGCACATGCCGGCGACTACTCGAAGGCGCGACGCGCATTGCAATGAAGCGCAGCGTTCGGTTGCCTGGGTTGCAGCAGTGCGGTGCGGGGCACTGCGGTCGACATGATTATGTTGACATGTGCGCGGTAAATAGGCGCGGAAGTGAATTCACAATTTCCCTTACAGAAAATGAGAATGAATGAATGAAAAATAGGGGGAGGACAAAGTCAAAAGAGAAATAAAAAAAGGTGCCTACTGGCTCTTGCTACCTTGAATGCATTTGCGGCAAGCCTTTTTTTTTGAGCCTGCAAACGTCGCTCACACATACGTCTGTATGTGGGCGTATCTCACATACAGATAGACTCACAAACGCCCAGTCAGAAGTTGATTTTGTAGAAGTGAAATGTAGTCAGTAAATCACGACTCAAGTTGGATTACGTGCTCGCACTTGGACAGCAGACGAAAAGCAGGCGATTCATCATTACTTTGTATAGGTGAAAGTGGGGTAAGTCAGTGCAATGTTTAAAAAAGAGTGTTGCATCTTTTTTGCATGACAAAAATACAGCAATTTTTGATAGCGAGAAAAGTAGGCGACTCATCATTTCGAATTTCATATTCGGTCTGAGTAGCTTCAACAGAATCCAGATTCGGTCGGTTCACCTTGAGAACCTTAAATGTTCAAAAGAGTGATGCATGATAGAAGTGGTAGCGAGAAAAGCAAGCGACTCGTTACTTTGAAATCCAGACTCGGTCTAAGTAGCTCCAACAGATTCCAGATTCGATCAGTTCAAATTGATGAATTATATGTGTTCAAAAGAGTGATGCATGTTTTTTGCATGACAAAAGTGCCAGCAATTTTTCGTAGCGAGAAAAGTAGGCGACTTATTACTTTTAAATTTAGATTTGGTCTAAGTAGCTTCAACAGCTTCCAGATTCGATCAGTTCAAATTTATGAATCCTGTATGTTCAAAAGAGTGATGCACCTTTTTTGCATGACAAAAGTTACAGAAACTTTTACGAGAAAAGTTTGTGACTCATTCCTTTGAAATCCAAATTCAGTCTAAGTTCGGTTGGTTCGCTTTGGTAAACCTTAAATGTTCAAAAGAGTGATGCATCTGTTTTGCATGACAAAAGTGAGAAAATCAGGCGACTCATCATACTTTGCATAGGTGAAAGTGGGGTAACTCAGTGCAATGTTCAAGAGGTTGGATAAAGTCATTGTGGCAATGGAATCCAGTTTCGGTCTAAGTATCTTCAACAGATTTCAGCTTCTTTCCTTAATCCTTAAATGTTCAAAAGAGTGTTGCATCTTTTTTGCATGACAAAAGTCACTCAAAAAACCAAAACCAAAAATGTAAAATTTTATAATTACATTGAAAATCCGCCCTGAAATGTCGAACTATATAGTAAACATGAATTTTATGATTTTATCGAAACGTCAGTAAACAAATTTAAGTAACTAACCACAATCGTATTTATTCAAAGTCTTTCAATTTTATTGCTTGTGGGTCATTTGTAGTTTTATTGATTTTATTTTCTCATCATTCTACATTACTCATCGTATGTCTTTCTCACTAGTTGCATTCAAGTATTTTGTTGTTGTGAAAAAAATCTTTCAAAAAATCATTATCAAACTTAGCTCTCTTTAGTTCACTCATTCTTATCTCAAATCTCTTTCTTACTTCACAAGTTACTCGAGATTTACTGTTTTGCATGTTTCAAGTGTTTCAATCATTCTAAACATTTTTTCAATCACTACTTCAATCATTCATAGCTCGTAGTTAGTCGATTTTTTCATTGCATCATGTGATAGTTTGTAATTGTAGCTTTTTTATCGTTTTCCGCTTTGTCTACTTGCATTTCTTTCATTACTAAAATTAAACAAACAAACAAAACTCGTAGCTCAAAATCAATCAATCATTGAAAAAGCCCATTGCAAAATTTATCATCAATTTATCATTCAATTGTGTTAAGCAGCAAAAGTGCATTTGAAATTTTTAATAAGCAAAATTCTTACATTATATCACTTGAATTTCATCATCGTTGCATCAGTTTTCTTCGATTTGTTTTTATATATATTTTTTTCTACTTGAATCATATCAAACAACATAAATGCATTTTGACTTTTGCCTGTTGTGTCCACTGTTGTACGTCCTACTGTGTGTTTTTGTTGTCACCATATAAATAAATATTGTATAAGTAATATTAATAACTGTCCGTACTTAGTTTAAGCAAGTCTCGTCCTTAGCAACAAATCAAAAATTAAACTAAAATTATTCCTCTTATTGTCAGTGTATCTCGTTAATGTGTAAATACAAGTTATAGGCGCAAAATTGGCAGCAACTTTTTGGCATTTGTGACAAGAGGAAAACAATTTTAAATTTTAAGAATTACAATAAAAGAAAATTAAAAGTGAGGAAAAGATTTTGACTTGGTTTAGCTGAACAATTGATCTCCTTAAGGCCTAATTTAGGTTTCTTGAGAGATTGTCTCTTTCTACCTTTGTTGAACTGAAGATCCTGGGAGTTGGCAAACGATTTTGATCTAATTAAGAGCGATCTTTTTTTGAGGATCAAGGAAACACTATACAAAAAACAAAGAGCTTATCACTTTTTGGGGAACACTTTCCAAAGATAAATCTTGTACTATTCATAGGAGCCATTAATTGGTTCGCGGACTTTTAGGTTCTATTGTCCTTCATATCTTTCTTTCCTTTTAGAGCTTTGGATTTTGGAAAAAACTTTCTAAATAGCTTGGACAACCTGTAAACCAATTAATAAATAAGAACCAATATATCTTTTATGATTCCTTAGAGCCACTGAAGCGACTTGGGTTAAAACCTTGTGTACTTACACAATGGGAACCCTGACCTAAGTTATGATCCTAAGTACATATCTACCCATTATTAAATAGTAATAGTAAATAATAAAAAAAAGAAAACGAATCTAGAACTGATTAGGTTAGGTTAGTGAAGTTATGAGGAAAATCACAAAAAATCCCATAAGTTATGTTTTCAAGAGGATCACTTAACCTACCTACACCGATTATTGTCATCAAAAAACAACAAAAAAAATATATAAAAATGTTTTTTGATCAAATCCACTACATGATTGTTCGATTGAAATCGAAAGAGGGATGCTGCAAGGGAAAATCTTGTGTACTTTTGCCTAAGTTGTGTCTTTAAGATGACCGCTTAACCTACTTACGTATCCATTATTCTCATCGTAAATAATTCAAAAAATATAAAAAAGAAAGAGGGAAGCTGAAGAAAAAGCCACGTTTGATATCCCAATAGAGCCAATGATCTAACCTGTCTATACTTATTTAAGACCAAACTTGGTTGGTTGGTTGGTAAGTGGCTGCCTCTGTATGAGACACACTTAGGCCTATGGGGCCGTTGTGATACCACAAATTCCACCCGTTTGAAATGTGTATGCAACACTGTTTTTTCCAACATGTGATACAACACAAATTTTAAACGGATAGGGAAAGGGTGGGGGACGAATCCGAACGGCGAATCCGAACGGCGATTGGCAGTTTTTCTTTCACACTTGGAGGTTTTGCCATTGCTTCCAGCCCGAGCCAGGAATCGAACCTGGGGCGCTCGGTATGAGAAGCCAGCGCGCTACCCGCTGAGCTATCGAGGCCGACATGGACCAAACTAAATCATTGAAATCTTCTCTAATGAGCTAAAGTGACCAAATCATTCTTTGCTTAATTAATTAATTAGTTATGCTTAATTTAAATTTAACTTAAATTCTTGAAAATTTCTCAGTTAAATCAATTCTCTCAGTTCTCCTTGAAATCTTTTTTATTAGTTAAGATGAGCTTATCATTTTTTAAGAACTTAACATCATTTTGACTTCCATCCTTGAAACCTTTTCTAATCAGCTAAGCTAATCTAATCATTCTCATATCAGATCTTCCTCTTAGTCGTCTGTCTGTCTTCTCTGTGGTATTAACTACGCGTTTTTTACTACCAATATTGCGAGAGTTGAAAGTCTTTTTAGTAATTCTTCTCTTCTCCATTCTGAGTAAGTGTCCTAGTCACCGTAGCGAAACGGTGGTTTGACCTTCTTTCAGTTGGAAAAATTCTTCATTATACCATATCCTATTCAGGATAGTGGAAGAAGGGAAGAAGTAGCCCACAGTCGTAAACGACCAGAGACACACATAGTTTAATTTAGAATTTAGATCATTGGACCTTCCCACTTCAAGACCTTACTTACTTAATTAACTGGCCATAACAACCCGTTATCGGGCTACGGCCTGCCGCAAAACTTCTCTCCAGGCGCCTCTGCTTTGCGCGCCCCTTCTCCAGTTGGTCACACCAAGAGATACTAGGGCCTCATCAACACGGCGTCCTTCTTCGCCGTCGACCTCCAACCATCGCATCGAACACCTTTTTCGCCGGAGCTTCGTCATCCATACGGCAGACATGGCCAAGCCAGCGAGGCTGCTGGATGCTTCGTCTATGTCTGTATACAGCTCGTTATTGGTTCGTATACGATAGTCGTCACCAATACTTACAGGGCCGAAGATTTTGCGAAGTGCCTTCCTCTCGAACACTCCAAGGGCCGCTATGTCGTTTCGTGTAATTGTCCATGTTTCAGCGCCATAGAGGAGCACGGACAAGATGAGCGTCCTATAGAGTGCAAGTTTTGTCAGTCGAGAGAGGTCTCTACTTCTCAATTGTCTACCGAGACCATAGTAGCAACTGTTGGCAAGAGTAATCCTTCGCTTTATCTCCAGGTTGACATCATTGCGCCTGTTGATGGCGGTGCCAAGGTAGACGAATTCCTTGACAACTTCAAAAGCATACCTGTCGGCCTCGACGTGAGACCCTAGCCGCTGCGAGTCCCTGCATGTAGACAGCATATACTTCGTCTTGCCCTCATTTACCACCAGACCCATTTTGGCAGATTCTCTTTTGATAGCCGCGAAGGCAGCGGTGACATCTCGCTTGTTACGCCCGATTACATCAATGTCATCAACTTCAGGACTTGGTCCTACTTAAAATCTAATCATCGAAGTCATTGGAGATGTCGTCTAAGTATTGTGAATTGAAAATGTGTGTGTGATGTTTTTACAAAGGTGCAGAGGAGATCAAGGTTTGTCCCATTATAAAAGTTATTGGCTCCTTATAAAAGTTTCATGACCTTAGTACATGAATGCCGCACTAATCCAAATCTCTTTGAATGCGCATACGAAATCATGTTTTCAAATAGGATTAACAGTTTTTTCAGGAATATTCACTTCAGGGTTTTGGATGCAATGCGGCTTTAAAAAATGTTTAAAGTCACGTAAGATTTTATGTCAGAAAGCATTTCAATAAAATAATAAAAGACCTCATGGAGTCATTTCTACTTCTCTGGACATTCCTGTCTTAGAACCCATAAAACTTTTGCTTACCTGCAATTTTCAAAAATTTGTTTATTATTGTTTTTACCTTTCTTGTTATTGTGTTTCTTCTTTCAATTCTGATTTTCATTCGAATAGCGAATACAATAAAACAATAAAAGATTTAAATGGAGTCTTTTTGATTTCTTTGAAGATTCTTGTGTTAAAACATCCAAAACTTTTACTTATGTTTGTCTTCTATTTTCAAAAAAATATTTCGTTATTCTTTTACCCTTTTTTGATATTGTTTTTCTCTTTTTTGTTATTGTTCTTTCTTCTTTCAATTCTGATTTTCATTCAGAAAGCGAATACAATAAAACAATAAAAGATTTAAATGGAGGCTTTTTGATTTCTTTGAAGATTCTTGTGTTAAAATATCCAAAACTTTTACTTATGTGTGTCTTTTATTTTCAAAAAAGATTTCGTTATTATTTTACCCTTTTTTGATATTGTTTTTCTCTTTTTTGTTATTGTTTTTTCTTCTTTCAATTCTGATTTTCGGTCAGAAAGCGATGCAATAAAACAATAAAAGAGTTAAATGGAGTCTTTTTGATTTCTTTGAAGATTCTTGTGTTAAAACATCCAAAACTTTTACTTATGTGTGTCTTTTATTTTCCAAAAATATTTCGTTATTATTTTACCCTTTTTTGACCTCAATGGAACCATATAGACTTTTGTTTGGATATTCTTGTGTTTAACCCCACAAACCCAAAAGTTTTTGTTAATTTCTTTATCTTTTTGTTATTGTTTTTCTTATATCAATTCTGATTTTTATTCAGGAAGCGATGCAATAAAACAATAAAAGACCTAAATGGAATCATTTTCACTGTTTGAGAAATTCATCTTTGTTTTATTATTTTCATAATTTTTTGAAATTTTTTTATTATTTTTTAAATATTTGTTTTCTTTTTTTTTATTGTTTTCCCCCTTTTTTGGTATTGCAATTCAGCTTTCAATTCCTTCCACTCATTGCACAGTGATTCGTTCCATAGACAAAATTCAAAAAATTTATGGTATCAGAATTTAACGATTTTGATGTCATTTGAAAGAAACAACTCCAACTAAGAAAACCCCAAAACATCTGTGCAAAAAATCAATTAGTGTCTGTGCAAAAGCGACTCAAAGTTGAAACTTTTTTCTCAAAAAAATTTGAATCTCATATTTTCTGTTTTTTAGTCTATTGAGTAAAAAAAAAATGTAAAAATAAATGGTTACCAAGAAGTTGCTTAAACTTTTAATATAGATTAAGAAATGATGTGGCCATTTTCGCTTTTAATGTTATCTCAAAAATTTGCAAAGCTGAGGCTTTTACATCACTTTTAAATCAAAATATTTTTCCAAATTAAAAATCTGAAAATTGGCAAAACTTAGAGGTAAATATCTAAAAAGTATGTGGAAATATGTTCCTGTTTTTTTTAATTTTAAGAAGCATTCTTTCTTTGTGGGATAATGTAATTACATCCTCCGATATCTTCCAATCTCAGAAAATAATTCAATTTGAAAAGTGGTCTAAACACCTATTTTTCTACAAAATTTCTTTTTTTCATGCCTAAAAGTATGCAATCAGCATGAAAAATTGAGAAAACTGCAAAAAAGCAAAACATACGTATACGTCTATTACTATCGTTTTTATTGCCAATCCCGAGGGTCCTGAGGCAATTTCTGTTATTCTTTGGAATAATCAATATTGACGTTACCGATTAAATGTAAAATCTGAAAAATCTAGCCAGCTCACTGGGTGCTATAGCTTTCCAAAAATGACGAAATTTGTAAAATTAAGTCTCTGGCATTGCCAAACTACAACAGTTTAAGAAAAACCAAATGGAGGTTTCAATTCAGCAGACCATGTTTAACTAGTATACCAAATTTCATGAAGAACGGACCACTCCTTCTAATTTTGTCCCGCCGTTGTATGGAGTCGAATCACTGTGCAATGGAGTGAATTTCACTCCCTTTTTTTTTTTTTTTTTTTTTTTATTTAAATACGAGCCAACGCGCAGGGGAAACCCCTATAAATGCGGGCATTGCGCTGGTTCAGGAAGGATATATAGGTTGGGAGAAAGGATGTTGGGTGAAGAATTTATGGACTCTTGCCTTGAATCCATCAAGATCATAAGTGCTGGGGAAAACATCTGCAGGGAGACCATTCCACAATCGCGCTGTTCGGGCCAGGAACGAACTTTCTCTGTAGTGCGTAGTGCGCTGGAACATCGTTTCAACGTGGAATGCATGGGCGCCAGTGTTCAAACGGGTTGCCCGGGGGAATACCCGGAGTGATGGCAGCAAGCTGCTCATCTCCACTGAGCAATTGCCGAAAAAGTAACGATAAAATAAAACCACACATGCCACGTTTCGACGATGTTCCAAGGAGTCAATAGAGCTGGATGCCCTACTGTCCCCTATAAGTTTAATCGCACGGTTTTGCACCCGATCCAGGAGCTCTAAATGGGTTTTTGAAGCCCCTGCCCATAGGTGCGAGTTAAACTCCATTTTAGGTCGGATATAGGTGGTATAAATGATGCGGAGATCGGACGGAGTGAAATATTTTTTGCACCGCTTTAAAAAGCCGAGGCACTTGGCTGCTTCTTTCGACACGCCAA
This sequence comes from Melieria omissa, assembly GCA_963971225.1. Classification (NCBI taxonomy): domain Eukaryota; kingdom Metazoa; phylum Arthropoda; class Insecta; order Diptera; family Ulidiidae; genus Melieria; species Melieria omissa. The sequence continues at coordinate 12,767,626 of OZ020269.1, forward strand.
AAATATGATCGTTCCAACGAAGATCGTTCTTAATGGACATGCCCAGAACATCAAGAGCTGCCGATTCCGCAATACTCACACCATCCATAACCAAGGATGTGTTGGGATGTGGGGAGACTCGTTTGTGGGATAACAGGCAACATTGGGTCTTGCGAGGATTAAAATCGACCCTGTTCGCTTGACCCCACTTGGAGATTGTTTGTAGGTCACTATTAAGTGTATCATTCATACGGCGCCGTTCTCTCTCAATCTCCACAGAGCTGGGGCGCTTTGTGAAGGAGTATGAATGACAAATGGTGCTGTCATCCGCAAACGAGTAGATGGGATTCTTCGTCGACGACAATAGGTCGTTAATGAAGATAAGGAAAAGGGTTGGAGAAAGGACCGAACCCTGCGGCACTCCCGCGCTAAGGGAATGCTTTTCCGAGGCTATGCCGTCTATTACAACACGAATAGAGCGATCATAGAGGAAGCTCGTTATCCAACGAGAGAAGATACTACCGACGCCATAAGCAATCAATTTTGACACGAGTGCTTTATGCCACACTCGGTCAAAGGCCTTGGAAATATCCAATGCAACAACCTTGCTTTCACCGAGGTTTAGAATACTATTGTTCCATTTCTCGGTGAGGACCGCCATAAGGTCTCCCGTCGATCGCTGTCTTCGAAAGCCGTATTGGCGGTCACTTAGCAGTCTATTGTGCTCCAGATACTTCACAAGGTTGAAGTTTACAATGCTTTCCATTACTTTGGAAAGCACCGAGCAGATTGCTATAGGTCGGTAGTTCGCAGGGTCAGTAGTCTTGCCTTTTTTAGGAACTGGTTGAACATTTGCTACCTTCCAGCATGTCGGAAATACACCTGTGGTGTATGACATGTTGAAAAGTTTGCGTAATGGACAAGCCAGTGAGGTAGCGCACTTTTGCAAAACAAGGGCTGGAATGCCGTCCGGCCCTGAAGCCTTATTTACATCGAGATTTGCAAGCACCCTTTTAACTACCCGTGTCCGAAAATGAATTTCTGGCATAGAACAAGATACGTTCTCGACTACGGGTAGTGGTTGATCGCTGGGGGGCAGGGAGGAATTCTCTGCGAAAATTTTAGCCAACAAATTAGCTTTATCAACCGAGTGAGTGATGATTTGATCATTGTTAAGAAGAGTTGGAATGGAAGACGATGTTTGATTCTTCACCTTCTTAACGAATGACCAGAAGTTCTTACTACCACGCTGGCATTGAAGAACTTTTTTCCTTTGGCGCTGTTCGTGCAGAAACTTTTGGCGCCTTAGGATGGCATTGCATCGATTTCTAGCCTGTTTACGCAGCTGTTCAGTGGTGGCATTTTTATTTGCCTGCCATGCTCTGAAAGCTTCCTCTTTAGACCTGACAGCAATTCTGCATGTCTCATTAAACCAGAGATTGTCCTTAGGTTTAATGCAAATTTTCTTATTAGGGATGAAGGACCGCAATTCCCAATAATATAATTTTTTCAACCATTTTGGCTGCGGCATTTATGTTTCTATCTAGAAAACACAATTTCCAATTGAAGTGGGCGAAAAATTCATTAAGTCCACTCCAGTTAGCTTTATCATACATCCACACTAGGCGCTTCGGGGCTAAGGGCGAAGCATTGCGGATAGAAGAGTATGAGAAAGACGCCAAAATGGTGCAATGGTCCGAGTTACCAAGAGGTGCGTGCATTTCAACATCATATTTTTCGTGATGAGAAGTGAGAAAAAGGTCTAGAGTGTTGAGAGCTTGCCCAGCAACGCAGGGGATATGCGTTGGTTCATGCACTATTTGAGTCAAGTTATTAGACTCGGCAAAGAGCTCGACGAATAAGCCTTCAGGAGTTGTGTGGCTGGAATGGCGTAGCCAATTGGAATTATGAATATTGAAATCACCAGCAACTACAATTTCACTATTCGGATACGATTCCAAAATATGAGAAATAGAATCAGAGAGAAGATCAAACTTGTTATAAGTAAAATCTCTCCCTGAATTCGGGCTTCTATATAGAAAGCAAAAGTGCAGAATGTGCGACTGGATATTGAATTTAACCCACATGGAGCTAAATTCGGCATCCGTCGTGTATAGTTGTTGCTGGCACTGGTACGCAACATTACTGCACACATAAAGGGCAAGACCCCTATGAGGAGAGAATAATGGCAGTAAGTGGTACCCTGGGATGTGGAAATCCAGTGGATCTGCATCCTCACACACCTGGGTCTCACTTAGTGCCATTATATGGGGCTTGTGGAGGTTAACGAACGCGTATACAGCAAAAAAATTCGCCCTGAGCCCGCGCACGTTGCAGAAGGCTATGCGAAATTTGTCCAGCACCATGTCCTGGGTGGGTTAAAGGACAAGGAAAGCAGACGGAAATGTGATCTGACGCACTGAAAAACTGATGATGCCCTGTGGTAAGTGTTATGCCTTTACCACAGAGCAGTCAATTTCTCAGTGTCGAACAGGACCACATGTAGCGCTACTGAAAACGGACGAAGGAAAAGACAACACGGGAAAAAAGAACGCAGCAACAACACAACGCGGACGGAGGTCGAACTGGCGGACAGCGACTGTAACGGCACTTGCACTGCAGTTTAGCGTTTGCAAGTGCATTACGCGTTTAAATAATTTTAATTTTGATTTTAATATTTTTTGATGTGGCCGCGCGATTTTGGTGGGCCACAACGCGATAGCAGCGACAGACGGACAATACGCGACACTCTGAACATTTATACGTATATTTAGCACGCGCACACACATAAAAACATTAAAAAACCGCGGAGCAACGAAAGGGCACGTCTGCCCACGCGAATTCTTCACAACAAAATCTTTGAAATTCAACTTTTGTTTTCTAATTTTCAAAATGTTTCAAAATTTTTGTATTATTTTTTAAATATTTGTTTTCTTCTTGTTACTCTTTTCCCCCTTCTTGTTATTGAAAATCAGCTTTCAATTTCTACCATTTATTGTTCTAATTAGCTTCATTTGTTGCTTAATTTGAACCCAAAAATTATTGTCAAAAAATACAAAATTCACAACTCGGTCAATCTGCCAACAAGTTTTGCTGCCAATTGTTGCTATTGTTCCGAATATTATAGTTGCTTGTGTCTCTGCTGTATGTGTCAAAAGTGTTGTGTCAACATTAACTGCATCATTATTTCTTCATTAGGAATACATGAAAAAATCGCATACAAAATTTTATATAGAAAAATTTTATATAGAACTTTTTTTTGTATGGAAATCGCGCGCTGTTTCCAATTTGTTGTGTATACGTTTAAATGTTTGTATGTAAAATGTAAAAATCATGTCGACAATTCAAATAACACATTGCTACCACACACACCCACCAACACTTAACCAACATCATTTAGGTATTGATTTTTCAAAATAAAACAACAAAATCAACAACAAATCCCACATTATATGCAAAAACTTGAATAAGCAACAAACATTGCAACAAAAACAAAAATTCTAAAAAAAATGAAACAAATTTGAAAAAAATCTAATAAAAATAAGCCAAAACCAAATAAATAAATAAAACAAAAACTGAACAGCGTTATGGTTGTTAAATGTCTGTAATTGATTCTCTGGTTTACAGTCGATTTCGTGAACGGTGACGCCAAGAGTCCCCAGCACACGGTGGTCCATCCAATGTACGTGAGCTACAGCAGCATTCCCACGTCGGCAAGCGCTAGCGCCACACTGCTCTCAAACAAGCATCCAACCAATCATCACAATGCACATAACAATAATCACCACCATCAGCAACAGCCTAATCAGCCCCATCAGCAATCCAACAATAACAATAACACATTTCTAATACACACGAACAGCAACAGCCACAGTCGCCGCAGCAGCCGCAGCCACAGCCACAGTCAACTGGGCAACAGCAGCGCCAACAGCAACAACAACCAAAGCAGCAGCGGTGGCCACAGCAAACAGTGCAGCGGCCCCACGCCGAACGCCAGCAAGAACAGCACTCTGACGCGAATGCTCTACAGCCCGAAGGGTCCGAGCGGCAACCGAATTGGCTCGTCGACAGGCAGTCTGGTACCGGTGGCGGCGGACATGCTGCAGCGCCAGCAGCAGCGCTACTACGACGACAGCACCGCCAAGGCCGATCAGCTGTACACGAACAGCAATCGGCGTCAGATACTGGCTGCGCCCTATCTGCCGCCAGTGGCCACGCCCACTTCGTCGCACGACAACACCACCTCGTCGCTGTCATATGCCTCGCTGCAGAATTCCAACATGAATTTGACGCATAGTTTGCGCGGCGGCTTTGGGCCGGGCGGGCCGGGCAGCGGTGGGGCGCCGGGCGGCGGCAGTCTGCTCACTGCCGACTCGAACGCCACCAGCCCCATGAGCAATAGCACCTTTAGTCTTAGCAATAGTCTTAACAACAACAACAATAATGGAAACAATGGCAACAGTGCCGCTGTATCGGGCACCGGCAACAGCGGCCACTTTGCGCGCATTCACTCCAAACCGAAGCCGCCCAAGTCCACCAGCTACAGCAGCTTCATCAATGGCGGCAGCGCGGCAGGCGTCGCCGGCTCGGGCAGCAACCTGCATCGGCCCGACATCAAGTACACACAAATGTCCAACGAGCGTCTGTCGCGCAATCTCGAAGAGGGCCTCGAGGATGACAACTTCTCGCTGCAGAACTTTCGCACGGACGACGGCGTCACCTATGTGCCGTTCCAGAAGCCCACGCCCGCCAATCTCTTCGTCAGCCAGAACAACAACCCCTCGTACACGTCGCTGAATTCGTTCGGCTCCCAAGCGCCCAACAGTGCCAGTCCGAACAACAACAGCGGCGGCGGCGGCGTCCATGTGCCGTTCGTGCGCAGCATCTCACAGACGCCGCACAACAACAATGACATCCTTCTCGAGAACGGAGCTGTGCTGCAGCCGATCTTCAATCCGCAACCGCCGCCGCCACAAACGCACATGGCACCCGCAGCCATGCTGAATCCGGCCAATCGTTTCATGTACCAACAAAACGGGCTGCCATTCCATGGCGTCTATCAGCTGAGCGGCGCCGCCAAGCCGCCGCCACGACCCACAAACATTCCCCTGCCCAGCATACCGGCGCATTCGTTCGATGCGCCCATCTCGCCGTCGGAGGTGACACCGCCGCCGCCGCCCGCGCCCCGTCCGCACATATTCCAGCCGCGCTCGGGCCACGCCCCTTACCCGGATCTCTCGCCCGAGGTCACCGAAAAGTACTCGATGCCCACGCAGTATGTGCCGCGCTCGCCGGTGGCGTCGCGCATTGCGCGCCGCCAGCGACAGCAGCCCACGCCACAGCCACAGCCGCATCAGCCGCACGTCAACACGTCGGCGCACTGCTGCGATCAGATACGCGACGCGCCGCCCGGCTACAACATCGATCCGGCGCACAACATTGTGCGCGCCAAAAGCTACGATCGGCTGGTGAGCTCGCGCTCGGGTTCGGTGCGGCGCGAAGCGAAGGCCGCAGCCAATGCCAATGCGACAGCGACTGCGACGGCAGCGGCGGACGCGAATGTGGATGTGGCGCCGCATGTGAATCGGCGCAGCGGTCGTCGCGACGGCGGTAAGGTCAGACCCCGTTCGTATTGCAACTCGATGTCGGGCGGCGAGGGTGTGGTGCGCGGCAATCTGATCTACGAGCGTACGGGTGCGGGTGTGGGTGCTGAGGGGGGTTCTGAGTATGTGGCATAGGCGCAGTTATTAGGTGTTGTTGCCTCCGTCTCGTAAACACTAAACTAGGTAAACTAGATTGATTGAAGGATTTTCTTTTTCTTCCATTTAAGCGTCTCTCAAAACGGAGATCTCAAGCGCTGGCTTACATTTAAGCCATATAGATGAGATTTATATGTATATATATAATTTTTTTTTTTTATTTTTACAATTTTGCTAAATTGAAAAAGTGGCATTTTTTTATAGAGTTTTTAGTTGAAAGAGAGAGAGAAAAAAGGGCCGCGAGAAGGTTTAGCGGATTAGTTATTATTTTCAAAAAAGGAGATTTTTAGCGCTCAGTGCACAGAGAGAGAAAAAGAGCGAGAGAGAGTCCAATTCATTCAACAACTTTCCACGTCATTCAAATTGAACTTTTGGCGCTTTCTCTCTCGCACTGATGTTGCGCAACATTTGCCGCAGCAACATTGCAACCACTGTTGATACTCGACTTGCATCGTTGGCCATGAAGTGTTTTACAGTTTTTGCAAAAGTTTTCTCTCAAAACCCAATTTTCAATGCCACCCAAAGCTGCCCGCGCAAGCCAACAACTGTCCTTGCGTCTGATTTCTATGATTTCTTACTAAAAAAAAGTAGTGTCGCTGCGACAAGTCCTGATTTGAACGCAGACTGCATGCTTTACATTCTCACCTGTACCACTCATTGATCACACAGCCATGCACTCTCACACACACACACACATATTCATGCATCCATCGCCGGATCACAGCCACGCCTTGCTATACTCTTCCAGCTACTTTGATGAAAGAAATAACCTTCGCATTTTCCAGACTTGTAGACTATGACTGCTGACAAATGTGCATTAGGCGGCGTTGATTTTTGCACAACGACCCTCAGACTGTGTTGACAAACTTTTTATAAACATTGCATCGAATGTTGCGTGGTGCGCGCCGCCGCTGCTGTTGCTGCTGCTGCCGCTGCAAATGTGAAATGTGTTGCTGCCGCCTTGTGTGTTGCTTGGCATAGCTGGCGGCCAAAAATTTGTACGTAAGCGCTAAACAAATATGTATGCTAAAAATTTTTAATATTTAAGTAATGATTTTTTTATCTGCACACCACAAATTGCCAAATCATGTACAGTGGGCGAAAGAGAAATTATTGAAATTGATTTATGTTGTGTACTAAAAAAATGTGTTAATGAACAATTAATGTTGTTTGTTTATGTGGAATTATGTTGTTAACGTTATGTAAATTCTTAAATACACACACATACACATATATACATACATACATACATGTATAACGAACTAATTGTTAACTGTTTTAGAAAATGCAAAAAATCCAAAAATTGAGCATTAATTTCTATTTCCTAGCTGAAATATTTTGAATTTTGTGCAAAACACAAAACATTTTTGAGTTAAACGACTGCAATACTAGAAAGCAGATGCGAGTAAAAGTGTAGAAAAAGGCTTAGCAACATGTTGACAGTGGGAGTAAGAGTAAGGAAAGTTAGTTGAAAAGTAAAGTAGAAACTAATCTTTTAGAAAAGAAAGAAATCATCTTTGTGGGCTTCAAGCAACTTGAACTATGGGCCTTGAGATCTCACAGCGTGAGTAAAGAATTAGAAACATATTGCCAGAGTGCTTGAAAATTTAAAAGTTTGAAAGTTTAAAACGCAGAGATGCCTAGAAATGCAAAAAATTAATTTCTTACGCTTTGAAAAGCAATCAAAGGAAAAAAATGCAAGGTACTTGGATCTTACGATATGAGCATAGCCTTAGCAACATGTTGACAGTGCTCCAAAAAATTATATGACCGTCAAGTAGAATCTGTGAGACACCTAGAAGTAAACAAAATTGTGTTTACATGAATCAAGCGAGGAAAAAACCACTTGAACTTTGGGTTTTGAGATCTTAAAGTATGAGTAAAGCCTAAGCAACATGTTTCTAAAGTTACAAAGGGTTAAAAAAGTGCCTGAAAGTGAGCAAACATTTTTTGTGGGTTCAAATAGTAAACAAGCAACTTGAACCGAGAGTCTTGAGATCTCACAGCGTGAGTAAAGATTAGCAACAAGTTTCCAAAGCGCTTCAAAATTAAAAAAATTTGAAAGTTTAAAACGCAGAGAGCCAAATATTATTTTCTTATGTTTTGAACAGCAGAGAAACAAAAAAACTCCAGGCACTCAGATCTTATGATATCAGAAAAACTTTAGCAACATGTTGACAGTGCGCCAGAAAATTATATGACCGTCAAGTAGAAGCTGTGAGACACCTAGAAGTAAACAAAATTGTGTTTTCATGATTCAAGCAAGCAAAAATCCACTTGAACTCTGGGTCTTGAGATATCAAAGTATGAGTAAAACCTTAGTAACATGTTGCTAAAGTTAAAAAAATATTGAAAAGGTGCCAAAAAGTGCCTGAAAGTGAGCAATATTATTTTCTTATGCCTTGAAAGCGAAAGGAGGACATGAATTGTAGGTATTTAGGTCTCAACATGTAAAGAAATAGTCTTAGCAACATGTTGTCAGTGTGCCTATAAGTTAGACAAGTGTTGAAAGATACTTTAAAGCAAAAAAATTGTGTTTGTATGCTTCAAACAGCGAACAAGCAACTTGAATCGAAGGCCTTGAGATCTCAAATTGTAATTTCAACTGTAGCAACATGCTGCCACTGCGTCTAAAAGTTAAAAAAAGGTTTAAAAGAGGCTAAACATTTTATGGAAGTGTAAAAATTCATTCTCTTATACCTTGAAAAGCAAACTAACAACAAAAGTTGTGGGCATTTAGATCTTACAATATGAGAAAAACCTTAGCAACATGTTGACAGTGCGCCTAACAGTTATATGATCGTTAAGTAGAGACTGTGAGATGCCTAGAAATAAGCAAAATTGTGTCAAACAGCGAGCTAACGACTTGAACTGCAGGCATTCAGAGCTTAAAATGTATGTAAAGCCATAGCAACATGTTGACAGTGCACTTAAAAGCTAAAAAAGTGTTGCAACGATTTTTAGAAGTGCAAAAAATCATTTTTTTGTGCTTTACATTGAGAACAAACGACAAAAAGTTGAAGCATTTAGGTCTAGCAGAGTGAAAAGGAAACCTTAGCAACATGCAACAGTGCGCCCAAAAGTTAGACAAATGAAACGGAACTACTGAGACACGCTTATAAGTTAGAAGTAACAATTTTTTATGCTTCGAACAGCCAGCAAACGTTTTGAACTCCATGCAAATTTGATCCCAAAGTGTGGGAAAAGTCTTAGCAACATGTTGCCAGAACGCCTTAAAGATAGACAATTCTGAAATAGAAATTGAAAACGCATAGAAGCAAGTAAATCCAAGTTTTGTTAACTTGGAATAGATAACAAACGACTTCAGTTTAACATTTGTGCGCCATGAGATCTCACAGAGAAAATATACTCAGCTGCAACATTTCAGTGTTGCTCTGATTTCAAAAGTTGTAGGCGCGCTTCAAACTCCACAATAAGAAATTAAAACATCAATTTACAATTTTTCTTAAACATATTTTTATAAAGTTTTTTATATATATTTTTTTAAAAAGCCATATAATTTTATTGCCTTTTTTAAGCAAAGCGATTATTTTGAGATATTGAAAATGTTTATTTCCTTAAACTGCCAACAGTGGAGACCCACGACAGACCTTAAAAAGCGATTCATGACGATTGCCAGCCATACCAGGCAGCAGAGTTGCCATGTAGACACACACAAACACTGCAGTTGTGCATTCCATACTTTTCTCCTTAAGCAACAAAAATCTTTTCATTTTAATATTTTTGTTTTATATATGAATGCATAACGTAGAAGCAAAAAATGTATAAGAAATTACGAAAACTAAAAACTGAAAGCAAATAATATTCTTTTAATTTCAACTGTGATATATATATGAGAAAATGACGTTTGCATAGTAAAAGAAAGAGAAATTATTTAGTGAGCGTAATGAAGAGAACATTAAATATATTTTGCATATATATAGAGAGCGAGCAATCACGCCCATATGTAGAATTTGAATGACAAGAGCAGCAAACTTTTGCTTGAAATATCAATAGGAAAATTTAGCATAAAGCGAAAAGCGGTCACAAAGCGATAACCTTGAAGAAACTTTGCCTGAAAGTGTTGAAAAGCAAAATCAAAATTTTATATTTACTACAAGAAACAAAAAAAACACACAATAAAACACAAAACAATTACAAAAACGCGCATAGATAAATATTTTGAAAAGAAAAACATTAAAAAATAAAATAATTCATGCGAGTAAATATTTAACTGAGATGAATTAAGAACAAAAACTGATTTGTAGATGCCTTTTTCAGCAAACACCCACAAAGAATGACAAAACTTGAGCCCATAAAGTTTAGTTAAAGTCCAATGCGATTGAAGAAAACCTTGCAGCGAGCTAGAAGATTCACGAAAGAAATATCATAAAGCTTATTTGGTAATGCGAGAACAGTAATCATTACAACTTAAGTGAAATTCGCATACACACAATAAACTTAAGTTATTCCTACACAATTCAAATACAAAATCAAACACAACAAATTGCAATAAAAAATATTTGTGTAAAAATTACAATTTAACTAAACTAAACTAGTTGAACGATTTTAAAGTACATCATAACATTAATGTTGTTGTAAAGTATTGAAAACTATAAAACAATTAAGGTAAAACTTGATTGAAAATTGAAAATAAAAACAAAAAAAACATGTGAAAATGTGCTGAAATGAGCTGAAAATAAATGTTTTCTTTTCCAAAACCAACTAAATGCACATTTTGACTACATTTCGCTACAGTTGTGCTGAGCGTTTTGTGTACTTTGGCAGCTTTCGGGTTACTGTTAGGCATGTTTCACTGTATTTTTGGTCTCTGCGTTGGGTAGCAAGTTTACACTATAAACTGTATTTTACATATGTTTTGGAACATTTTGGTACAACTGTAATATTTGTTGTTGGATTTTTGCGTAAAAATTGTACTATATTATTTATTTTCATTTCAAATAGTTGGAAGTAACTGTTTTAAATATTTATAAAAAAATATTTAAATATTTTTCAGAGTATTTGAAAATGGTTTAAAATAATTTTAGGATAATAATTTATTTACTATAAATCTTGAAAACAAAATATTTTATTAAAACAATAAAAAATTTCAATTTAAAAAATTGGACATATTTAGAATTAACTGCTTTAATTAAATTTAAAAAAATTAAATTAAAATTATTTACTATAAATCTTGAAAACAAAATATTTTATTAAAACAATAAAAAATTTCAATTTAAAAAATTGGACATATTTAGAATTAACTGATTTAAATATTTATAAAAAATATTTAAATTTAAATTTAAATATTTATAAATTTAAATATTTATAAATTTAAATATTTATAAAAAATATTTAAATATTTTTTAGAGTGTCTGAAAATAGTTTAAAATAATTTTAGGATACATAGTAAATAAATCTTGGAAATAAAAATATTTTTATAAAAAAATAATAATTCAAAATTTTACAAATTTGAAATATTTAGAACCAACTTACTGTAAATATTTATAAATATTATTTTATCAGGTGTACAACTTTGCTTCCGCCGTTTTTTTTTCCAAAATTAAAAGCTTTATTGCGAAAAAGTGCTTACAGATGTATTATTCAAAGTATTGTCCGTCGCTAGCGACAACTTTCTCCCATCTTTCCGGCAATTTTCGGATCCCGGCTCGAAAAAAGGAGTCCTCTTTTGACGCTATCCATGAAGCAATCCATTTTTCCAATTCTTCGAAGGATTGAAAATCTTGATCTGCCAGGCCGTGTGCCATCGAACGGAATAGGTGGAAGTCAGAAGGGGCGACATCTGGGGAATACGGCGGGTGGGGCAAGACTTCCCATTTCAGCGTTTCCAGGTACTTTTTGACCACTTTTGTGACGTCAGGCCGAGCATTGTCGTGTTGGAGGATGACTTTGTCATGTCGAAATCACCATTTTTAAAACGTTGAAACCACTCCCGGCACGTTCTTTCACTCAGAGCAGCATCACCGTAAGTTTCTGAGAGCATTCGATGCGCTTCAGCTGCATTTTTTTTTCGAATTGTAACAGAAAAGTAAAACTTCCCGCAAATGGCGAGAATTGGGCACATAAACGGACATTTTCGAGCGTGAATAATACGAAAACAAGAACAACTGTCACTGAAACGGCGATGACAATTCGTTAGGCACTGTCCACACTCACTTTAAAGGCATTACCATCTATGTATTTCAACCAGCCTCAGCCGGTACAGCCACCTATCGGAAAACGGCGGAAGCAAAGTTGTACACCTGATACTTCAAATATTTATAAAAAAATATTGAAATATTTTTCAGAGTGAATTTCGGAAAATAGATTACAATATTATAAGTTAAATAGTTTAGAAATCTTGAAAAAAAAATTTTTAATAAAAAAAAATAATTTAAATATTCGAAATAAAAGTAAGTAAGGGAGAGGGCCGGGTTGTGAACCGGGTTTTGTTTTTTTGGTCTAAATTATCTCAGAATAAAGATATCGAAAAATCGAAAATACCGTTGGAAAGGTCAATAATAAACGCAACTTTTTTATGAAGACGGATTACTGTTTTGATTGGTATTTAACTCTCTACGTTCAATTTTCTAAGGACGTGATTTTTCGCTTTTCCAAAAAAGTGGCTGGGTTGTGAACCATCTGGAAGATCCCTATTAAAGTTGGAAAATACGAAGAAAACACCCATAATTTTTAAGTAAGTTGAGAATTTATTTAATCAGGAGGCCTCAAGAGGTGAAAAAAAGTTATAATGACGCCACTTGGGCCAAAAAATCGCAATGAACGAAAGTGCTCAATTTTTTGAATTTTCATCCTAATCGGTGTTGCAATGTTTGCATGTGAAATACGAACGCGTTCTCGCTTTGGCCCACTTCAAGTGAACTCACCGAAATCGAGTGAAATTACATAAAATTACTTTATTTTAATATATCCGTCCATATTTGACAGTGTTAGAACAAATGTAGTACGAAAAACGGGTGGTTCATAACCCAGCCACCTCAGTGGTTCACAGCCCAACCACGATGCCATTTTGGAAACTTTAAAATAAACGACACTTCCAATCATAATTCGACATAAACAAATATTGCATCGTAAAATAGAATCAAAACACTAAATAAACATGTATTACACTGACCTTTTTGCAATAAGCTCAGTCACTTGGATCGCACTTTAAAAAAAAGCAAACAAGTTTTCGCAGTCGATTTTCAAACACGATGTCTTTCAAACTCGATTGCTGCCACAAGCAATACGTGTTTGTACTTCGGTGTAACCACAAAAGCAGAGTCATATCATAAGACAAAATTGACAGTTGAAAGATTGGCGATATGTCAATTAGGGAAAGAAAAAACGGCAATGGTTCACACCCCAGCCTGGTTCACAACCCAGCCCTCTCCCTTAATATTTAAAATATTCATTAAAATTATTCAACTATTATTCAAAGTGAATATTTAAAAAGAAGAATAGAATAGAAGAATATTTAGAATATTTAGAATATTTTTAAAATGAATAGTTTAGAAATCTTGAAAATGCAAACATTAAAAAAAAAGTGATTTATGCAAAAACTAAAATAAAAAAATAATTTATTGAATAATTTTTTAATTTGAAAATTTAAAATGGTTGGAAGAAACTGTTTTAAATATTAAAAACAATTTAAAATAATATTCATAATAGATTACAATATTTTTGAGGTCAATAGCTTACAAATCTTAAAAATGCAAACAATAAAAAAAAATTATTATTATTATTTATGGGAATGATGCACTGCGACCTGTAGATCTATTGTGCCCCTTCTTGGACTTCACAGACTGTCAGTGAGTCCAGTATCCAGGAGGAATTTTGATATGCTTCCTACACCCTGGATACCCAGTCCGTACCTGGTATGAGATGATCCCCCAGGTGTTTCTTTCTTTTATGCATGAGTACAGGGCACTCTCCTAGTATATGTAGTGCAGTCTCGTTTTCCTGCGAGCAGAACCTGCAATACCCATTTTCACGGATTCCTAGTTTGGATCATAATTCAATCTGCATTGCCCTGTTAGCATTCCCGTGATAATCCTTAGATTATCTTTTGATAGGGTCATGCAATCCTCGAATCTTTTCCTATTCCTATTGTAGGACCCGATAACCACCTTGGAATGCTCTAAATAGATTTTCCCAGTATTGATTCCTTCTGGTTATCTCGTCCTTTCTAGTTAGGATAGAGGAAGCTTCTCCTCCACAAAAAGGTTTCGGGCCGACAAAAAGTGTGGAAGCTCCCCTCCTTGCCAGTTCGTCGGCCCGTTTGTTTCCTTCAATGCCAACGTGGCCCGGAACCCAAAGTACTCAGACCTGGTTGTAACGACCAAGTTCGTTTAGCTTCTCAACGCACTCCAAAACCAGTTTCGAGAACACCTGGTAGGATCTTAGAGCCTTGATTGCCGCTTGGCTGTAGGAGAGGATAGCAATCTTTCGGTTCCGGTATCCCCTCGCCAGATTGAAATAAGCACACCTTTCAATAGCGTATATTTCCGCCTGGCAGATGATGGTGTGTTTTCCCGTACCCTCCCCGTTAAGGAGCCATCTATGTACCAGGATTATGCTGGTCTATCAGATAAGTTTCCGATACACCTACCCAGTTCCTTTTGTTACTAAGTTCAGTTTTAAATCTTTTGACAAAACTGAACTTTAGTGAGATTGTGTCCCTCGGTATTGCAATGTCGTGATACTGATTCGTAAGAGTATCAATCCTCTTACGGCTCAGAAATCCCTTAGTACTCACTTACTTACTTAACTGGCCATAACAACCCGTTATCGGGTTACGGCCTGCCGCAAAACTTCTCTCCAGGCGCCTCTGCTTCGCGCGCGCCTTCTCCAGTTGGTCACACCAAGAGATACCAGTGCCTCTTCCACTTGGTCCTTCCACCGGAGACACGGCCTCCCTCTTCGCCGTCGACCTCCAACCATCGCATCGAATACCTTTTTCGCCGGAGCTTCGTCGCCCATGCGGCAGACATGACCGAGCCAGCGTAGCCGCTGGATGTTAATTCGCTGCGCTACGTCCATGTCCTTATACAGCTCATACAGCTCGTTATTGGTTCGTATGCGATAGTCGTCACCAAACCGAACAGGGCCGAAGGTTTTGCGAAGCACCATCCTCTCGAACACTCCAAGGACCGCTATGTCGTTTCGTGTCATTGTCCATGCTTCAGCGCCATAGAGGAGCACGGGCAAGATAAGCGTCCTATAGAGTGAAAGTTTTGTCGGTCGAGAGAGGTCTTTACTTCTCAATTGCCTACCGAGACCGTAGTAGCACCTGTTGGCAAGAGTTATCCTTCGCTTTATCTCCAGACTGACATCATTGCTGCTGTTGATGGCGGTGCCAAGGTAGACGAATTCCTTGACAACTTTAAAAGCATACCTGTCGGCCTCGACGTAAGACCCTAGCCGCTGCGAGTCCCTGCGTGTAGACAGCATATACTTCGTCTTGCCCTCATTTACCACCAGACCCATTTTGGCAGATTCTCTTTCGATAGCCGCAAAGGCAGTGGTGACATCTCGCTTGTTACGTCCGATGACATCAATATCATCAGCGTAAGCGAGGAGCTGGACACTTTTGTTGAAAATTGTGCCATTACGATGTACACCGGCCTTGCGCAGAACACTCTCCATGGTGAAGTTGAAGAGGTCGCAGGACAAAGGATCGCCCTGTCTGAAACCTCGAACGGTATCAAAGGGGTCGGAGAGGTCACTTCCAACCTTGACGGAGCTGCGCGGAAATCCCTTAGTCCTGATATTTATATCAGTCATCCGTAGAAGAGCCCTCTTCGCCTGGGTCTGTATGTGCAAGTGAAGAGGTGTTAGTTCGAGGAGAACCTCCATAGATGCTGTTGGATACGTTCTCATAGCCCCTGTTATGCATACGTATAACAGTCTTTGTAGCTTGCTGAGCGCCTTGATAGTGGTTAGTTTGCTGGTCTTGTTAACCCAGACAGCTGAACTATACGTTATCATAGGTCTCACAATCGCCATGTAGATCCATCTCAGAATAGTAGGAGTGCAGCCCCAACTTTTACCCGCTACTGACATACAGGTCATGAAGACCCTGGTGGCCTTCCGTATTGTTTCCTCCAAATGTCCTTTCCAGAAAAGTTTCTGATCTAGTATAACACCTAGATATTTCACCTCCTTCTGGAATTCTAGCTCTATCCCATCCAGACGGATTGGTCTAAGAGCGTCAAGTTTATATCTTCTAGTGAAGTGGTGGTCTTCGCCGGGTTTATATTCAGCCCCACCTTTGTGCACCATTTCTTGGTTAACCTTAGTCCTAAGGTTATCTTATCCTGCAGTGTACCTTCGAATTTCCCCCTGCAGAAAAAAATTATATAAACTAGTATATTAAAACAGAATTTTCAAATTTGAAATAGCAGTAACAGTTTTAAATTTTTTTAAATATTTTAATATTTAAGTGTTTAAATATTTTTTACAAATACAAACCTATATATTTAAATAAAATATTTAAATATTGTTCAGAGTAAATATCTATAAATAAGAAAAATATATATATTTTACAACATATTCAAGATAAATAAAATTATAAATCTTAAAAATAAAAATATTTTAATAAACAAAAAATATTTTCTAAATTTTAAGCGCATAAAAAGGAGTTTTCATATTTAAATATTTTGTAAATAAAATGTTTATATTTTACAAATTTTAGTATCCAAATAATTGCAAACATTATTGGGTTGTTTAGAAAGTAATTCAGTTTTTACTATTTTATTTTATTGTTTTTTTGATTTAAAGTATTTTCACCAAGTTTGAAATCAACAGACCCATTGAATCAAGTTTCTTTATACAATGCCTTAACCTATAGTTTGCCCATTAAAACGCCGAATTTCTAAAAATAACTTATTCTACAGTTAACACTAGAAATACTGCAAGTTTTCCATACCTAACAGATATGAAGACTTTCATATCATATTCGCTGATATCTCGAAAAGTACACATAAGATTTAGCTAATTTTTCATTAAATAAATTTAAAAAAAATATACAATTCTCTATAATAACAAAATAAAAGTCACCAAAGCAAAAGCTGACAGAAATACTAAAGTAAATACAGATAATTAAAAATTAAAAACCGTCAAAATGGCCACAATGGTCTTTCTAGTGTTAAAGTTGTGTGGTTTGGGCTGAACGATGATCAGTCAGTTAGCCAAGACAAAGAATTATATTTGTATGGATAATACGGCTTTAGTGCGAAATTGGCTATGAAAACAAATATACAACTAAGTCCTTTTTTGGGAAAAAACAAAATTACTTTCCAAACAACCCAATAAATTAATCATATTGAAAATTGCTAATATTTGAAGACAACATAGAGTAGGGTTTGATTTTTAGTGCATATTTTTTAAAAGTCTCTATCAATGTTTCAGTTGGGTGGCAATCTTTAACCAAAACTGTTGAAATCATTTGAATGTGAACCAACGCGTTGCAGCTAAGGTTGCATAGAAGCTTTGGGGAACTCAGAAATCAAACAAAAGACTGCAAAAACTACCTAAAAATATTATTAAAATATAAAATACAAAAACTTAAGTATTCGCTTTAAGTAAAGAATGAGGTTACAGGTTCTGAAGAGTCATTTTTTTTTATTTTTCTTAAGATATAAAAACTTTAGTATTCGCTTTGAGTAAAGAATGAAGTTACAGGTTCTGAAAAGTCATTATTTTTTTTAATTTTTATTATTTTTTTGCGCAGCTAGCAAACTGAACGCTTTCACTTTTTTCGTTTTTTTCCAATGCTCATTGGTACTTTGCTCTCGTATCATTCTTTAATGCTAATCAATTTGTGTTAACTATTTGTAGTAACTATTGAACTGTTAAATTACTTACTGGTAAATTTTGCATTTAATTGCGCCAACCTAACCAACAGCAGGTAATAAGTACGCAGCCATTTCACTGCAATTAAAACCACACAAAGCGCCGCAATAAAATTAAAAAATAAAAAAAATATTACGACATGATAACTTTCTTACTTTTCTCTATTCTCCATCATCCACTCGCGCTCCCTGCTCCCCTACATACAGTAAAGCATGTTAGCAAGAAGTCGAAGCATCGCCAGTCGCTCTACTCGATCGAGTTCGGGCCCAGCATCGACACGATACGCAGCCGCGCCGACACCATACTCGACTACGACGATCTGCACGAGCGCGGCGACGGCGGCGAGCTGAGCCCCAAACCCATGACGCCGCGTCGCGTCAAGCGGCGCTCGGTGATGGCGCGCGGCACCAACAGTCGCCAGTCCACCACCAGTCGGCGCAGCCATGGCACCGGTGGCAGCCGCAGCAGCGATGGCCACGGCACACATTCGCGCAGCAGCACGCGCAGCTCACGCCGCAAATATCAGCAGAATCCCGTTACCAAATTGCTCGATCAGCAGCAACAGCAATTGCAGCAGCAGCAACAACAATTGCAACAGCATCACCATCATCACAGCAAGCAACAACCACAGCAGCAGCAACAGTTCGGCTCGTTTCATCATAAGGAACCGAATGCCGCAGCGCTGACAGCCACCAATCTGCAAACACTCAATCACGAAATCTTCAAGACGGGCAGCAGCGTTGTGGGCGCAAGCGGTGGCGGCAGCGGCACAAACAACATCATTGCCGGCGGCAGTCTCACCAAAACGAACAACAATCATCACAGCTTCCGCAAGAACATACCGCCGGATCCCATCTACTACAACACCAACGGCCAGGCGGGCCTCTTCCAGCAGTCGTGGCAGTCCAGCTCGCAGTCGCCCATTGTGATCGACGAGCCGCCGCCCACGCCCACACTGGCCAGCGGCGTCGGCGGCGGCGGCCACTTCAATCCCACGTACCAGCACTCGACCACGAACCTCAACGATGCCGAGCACGTGGACGAGCTCTACAACAATCGGCCGCCTTCGGTGCGCTCCAGCTACTCGAACTTCCATGGCACCAGGCCGCTGTCGTCCTATCTGCCCAACAGTGCGCCCACCGAGAATGTGTTCGTGGGCCTCACGGGCGCCACAGCGGCACAGCAACAACCGCAACAACAACAGCTGCCCACACATGCGGCGCCCTCGACACCGCCGCTGTACCAGACGCATCCGCTGCAGCAGCAGCACGTGCACTTGCCGCCGCCACCGCCGCTGCCCTCGCCCGGCTATGCCAGCACGCCGCCACAGAACATTCCGTTCGCCAAGCGCACCGCCTCGCGCGAGAGCATCCGCTCCATGGCCTTTCTGAACAGCGGCCCGCCCGCCTACAATCTCAACTACCACACACCGCCCGACTCGGAGACGACCATGTAGGTGCCCGGCGGCGCAGTCAGGCTCCAGCGCCGACAATTCACCTAATTTTATGCATATTTAATTAAACAATTTGCTTTAACTATATTTAAATGTAACTGTACAATTATATATTAAATCGTTCAGTACGAGTTGAGTTAATATGGAATTTTTTATTTGAACAAAAAGCCGAAATACTTCAGAACCAATTTCGATCTCAAAATAGTGGCAGCACTGTTTTTGAAGCAATCAACAATTCATTGCCTCAGTAAACAATTGTCGTATGTGCAATGAAACCCAGTGCAACATGCGACACTCGTTTTCTGAGATAGCAAATTAGAGTTTGAAATGGTTTATTAAAAAAAAAAAATTTAATTAAAAAAAATTTTATTAATTTTGTTTGAAGTTTTACCAAGTCTTATAAATTATTTAGCATCATAAAACTATGAAATGTAGCACTTGTGTAATCACTTTCAACAAAAGTTCAACTTCCATGTATACTTTTTGCTTGAAATATAACTTAAAAATAATTTTTGTTTTAATAATTTAGCATTTAAATCTTGAAAAATATACCTATTTATTTTAAAAACCAAAGTAACATTGTAAATATTTCACATTAGATTTGATGCAAGTCATTACATTGGAAATTATAAGAAAATATAAGTAAAACATCGACTATTTTAGTGTAGAATGAAAAAAATTTACTTAAAATAATAAAATTTATTAAAAAAAAATTAATAAAAATTATTACTTAATTATTAAACAATATTTGGTGTAGAACAAAAGAACAATTGAAAAATAAACTTGAGAAAATTGATTAAAAATGAAAATTAATAAAAATTATTAATTATAAATTTTGTTTGTCTTTTATTGCATGTAAGTAATTTCAGTACCTACAATTTAGAACAAACAAAACTGAAAAAATGTGTATTAACGTTTCGAAATATATTCATTTTGCGTCCTGATTGAAGAATATTATTTTAGGGTTTTCAAAAGAATGAGAGTTAAAGTGTGGTTCAATATTCAATGTTATCTTTTGATCAAAAAATACCTAAAATTCTTCAATAAAACTTAAGAGGTTCAAATATTCATTGATATTTCAAAGTATTTTCAAAAGTAATTTCCTTCAAGTGGTTCAAATATTCATCGATGCTTAAATTTTCAAAAGTAGTAGTAGAAGCAGATTTTCTTCAATGTAATTCACATTGCAAGCAATACAATTATTTCAACTCTTTCTCCATTCTTGAAAACACTTTTCATAGATTGATTTTGGTAATCGAATTTAGGTTCCTCTTAATTCTTCTTGAAATACTTTCCGCAAAGTGGCAACTTGAGTTGCGACAATTGCAAAAAAGTTACAAGACACATGGTTTGGGTGAATACGGAGCTGGAATTCCGGTTGACATGATTTTTTATTAACAATCGTAAGTTCAAGTAAAATATTGTTATAACCATTACCCAACTTCAATCTACTTTAAATTCACCAAATGTCTGTGCTTTGCACTCGCTTTCTCCCACTAAATTCCAATATTTCTTTCACATATTTTGATTCAAATGGACTTTTGAATCATTATTATTGTCAACTTAAGTTTGTTTGAATGTACTTAAATTTCAAATCAAAATATTGCACACTGTACCTTAACCCCGAATTACCCTATTCGCAAGTTTTGTTTCATTCAAGTCAAACACCACAAATGCAGTTTTATAGCAGACAGCAGCAGTTGCTTCATACCGAAACTGCACAAACCTAGCAAAGACAACTACCCACTTTATAGAGGAAAATAAGACAAATGCATTGTAGTGTTGCCAGATCAACAAACAGCACAACTGAATTCAATATTAAACAGGAACCCTGGTGTACGGTTGAAAAGTTCCACTCAAAATGTCTATTCTCAGGGAATTTGAAAGTTTAGCTAACAAATTCTCACATCTTATTGTTCTTTTATGCCTTTGAAGTAAATGTTTGCTAAAATATAATATGCTGAAAAGAATGCTAAAGAATGCTGAACTAAAAACTGCAACAATGGGTATATTTTACATCAAATATTTGAAAATTTTTACTAGCAAAGCGTTCATTAACTCAAAAAACTTGAAAGAGCATAAAAACGTCAGCGAGAAAAAATCAGCTACAAGTTTCTGCTGCTATTTAAATAAAATATTTTTTTTTAATTTTAACTTGCCAGAATTTTTAGTTTATGGAAAAAATTATCAGTTGTTAAAATGTCCCAGAAAAACAATTTTTATTAGTTTAGAAATTTCATTACGATTTTTCATATGAAATATGAATGTAAAGGGAACTTTGACAAAGATTTGGCAAATCTTTTGTATTTGAGTTCTTCCATACACGTCTTTTAGAGCTCTGTTTGTCCAAAAATAACCTATTTCAAGACCCTTATTTGAGTTAAAAAATCTCAAAATATAATTAAATTAAATAAAATAAAATAAATAAAATATAAAATGAAATGAAATAAAATTAAATAAAATAAAAGAAATATTTTGGCGGACAATTTACTTTATTGCCATTAATGCCAATGCTTGCATTTTCAAAATTATATAATTTTTATACGAGTCAAAGAAGTTAGCCGTAAAATAAACCGATTGCTGGTTACTTGATAATTTGTACTGGTTTTCTGTCCAATTACTTTTTCTCTTTGTGAGAGCATTTCTGTCAAATTCTTTCTTACGCTCTTTCTACAAGTTTTTACTGAGAAAGTGCATGAATAAAACTAAATATTGTTGTTTTATAGCCAAATTATGACTTCTCCTTGTTATCTTGAGACATATAATGTAGCTATAGTTCCAAATGTATGAGAACCGAGTCCCACATGTGACTACTCCCATCTCAGTGTGGAATGAAAATAGTCAAACTGCTCTAAATTTTTGAGCTCAATGATAAACATTTATTTAAATAACATTTGTGGTGTTCATAGTACAGAACAGTGGTGACCATTCTGCTACTCGCGAGTAGCAACGATGCCTTCCTTCCTTTTCTATAACTTCATTGCTGATCAGAAGCGCAATTATTTTGTGTCGGAAATCGCAACGTGTGTGTCCTAACAACCAACTTTTCGCACGACCGGTCGCACGACCAGATTGTAACGTGTATGGGCCGCTTTAGACTTTTCTCAAACACAAAAAAAGTTATTTGTTGTTGCTTTGCATGAAAAACAAAAATATCACCAAATATATTAATTTTCTTGAATACCACTCAATTCTAAATTATCAACATTTTTACTGATTGTAAAGCGTGCTTACTGATTGCAGTAAACTGGCAACTCTGCTCAGCGGACTTCATTTGCATTTGCCAACAAGTAAGTTCAAGGAAGCAATTTGCAGTTAACTCAAATATTTGTAATAACTTAATGAAACATTTTAATGATTTGTTTCAGACTTACAGAGACTCCCAAGCATTTTCTAGAAAGTGGAGCAAAGCAGATTTACAGCCATTCATTTGGCAGAATTTAGACACAATTTAACACAAAACACAACTGCACAGTAGAAGTTTAACGGTTTAACTGAAAGATGGCTACAAAGGCTGCCAGATGTTGCATTTCATACAAACGGAGTTAAAGAGAGAATTTTTGTAAAAAAGATGACAATTTCTATGAATCTAAAATAAAAAAAGAAGAGATGTTGATACTTTAAAGTTGGTTCTTAATTCCCAGGGTTGGTTGGCATTGCAGATAAAACATTTGTTTATTGATTGAGGTGAAGTTTTGTAAAGTTTTGAAATACATTTTTATAATAAATGCGACTAAACACCAAAAAAGAAACTTTATTGCTTTTCAGAAAGGACAAAAGACAAAGAGAGGACAATTTCCTTTACCGATAACGATAGAATGATTTTGATATAATTTTGCTTAGCTGGTTAACCCTTTCGTCCCTTGCGGACAATGTATTTTAGTGTTTTTTATGAGAGCAACCACATCGTTGTGGCTGTAATAATTACTTATACATACAACTTTTTACGCATGACGAAAATGTAATATTTCTTCTTTTATTTCAGTCAAAATAAAAAAAAAAAATTAGTATTTAAATTGCAACAAAACGTCAAATTAAAAAGTTATCTCAACGTTTTCTGCTTCTTCCTCCTTTACTTCCCATACCATTAAAAAAGTGTATACTTCTCTTTTTTAAATTTTAATATTCAGTTTATTAATTTCGTATTTTTCTTAAAACTTCAAACAACAAAAGATGTATTCTTGTATCCACAGAGGGCTCAGAGTAGCAATGTGCCATATGCAACAAAATAGCGAAAGGGTTAATAGAGTTAAACCAAAGAATATGAAGTGTTTATGTTTATGTTTATTTTCTTTGGTTAAACAAAGTTCTTCTCTATTAAATAAAGTCTGATCGCGGTTAATTAAATAACTGATAGTAATAAATAAAAATCGAATAATTTCAACTCTATTTTTATATAGAATTCCTCACATTTTTATTACTCATTTCCTCTGTTTTCCACGAATTTTCGCACCAAGCAACAGCAAAAGCGTAACTGTGTCCTACTCGCTGCCAGGTGGCGCTGCCAGCACGTTCCACAAATGTGCTGGAGAAGAAGCGAAGCTGCATGCACAACTTTAGAGCGTGATAAACGAGACGAGTAAAGACGAACATGAAAAACACAAGAAGCAGCAAAACGACAGAAATTCTGGTGTGCGCCGACGAGCGCCGCTTGGCTTGAGTTGAGTGCTTGCGACATTCGGAGTGGTGCGGTCGTATCGAAAAAGGGTACGGAAAACAACGGCAAACAGCAGTGCGAAGCAAACAACTAAAGTTGGAAAATTACAAAAAAATCTGTAAATTCTAAAGGCTCGACTGCCAAATTGCAACGAAAATCTGTAATCGGCGCGGTGCAGCAATCGAGTGTCAGTGTTTTCGAGTTTTAATTTCTGTTTATCAAAATCGAATGTAATTGTTTATTATTGCAGTCGAAGCGATAGAAGTGCGTTGCCAACTGCAGCAATAAAGTGAAAATTGTAAATCGTGAAATTCGCTCTACTGTCGAAATTGTGTGTGTGGGCAGTCAGTCCGGTTGTGCACAGTGTTTTTAATTTTTAGTTCCACTAGAAATTTCAAAGTGAAGAAAAAAGTCGAATTTCCTTTTCCGCCCAAAACAAACGAAACGCGTTCGTTGAATTCGGCATAACGGGAGGGAAAAGTTGTTTTTGTGATTGAAGTAAAAAGCCGCATTCGCACCAGACCAGACACATAGACAGGTTTTGTCTGCGCTGCTGCCAGTGCGTGCGAACGCGTGTCGGTGTGTTTGTGTGTGTGTGTGCGTGCTGCTGACTGCACTGTGTGGTAACTCCACAAGGCAGCAGCCGAAGTGGGCGCACAGGCGAGAATAGAATAGAAAAATACCCAAAAGCAAATTGTGACAACGAAACGTGCACTGTAGCCGCCGAATCACACAGTGAATTCTGTGGCTGTTTAATTTTATTGATTGAGCATCGTTGAAACAATTCAAAGCGTGCAACTTCGATGTGTTGCGATGCGATTCGGCGCCGTTTGGGGTTGGGTGGCAGTCGCACTGCGCCCCCGCCGTCGCGCACAAATTCGCTACGCGTCGTGTCGGTGTGTGTGTGGCGCGTCTTCAAACTCGGCTCGTGTGCGTAATTCGTCGTGGCTGCCGTTGTCACTGGAAGTCGTCGACGTCGTCGTCGCCGCCAGCAGTTAATTTTGCCGTCTCTGCCTCTGCTGCTCATTCGTTTTACTATCTTTTCCTTAGTGTGCTTTCTCGTTCTTCTTTGTTGGCGTTTTTTTTGCGTTTGTCGCTTGGCGCTTGTTGTCTGTCATCATCATCAACTTTGAGCTGAGTTTTTATTTATTTGTTGTTTTTTGTTTGTGTCCCTCAGCGCCTCCACAGCTCAGCGCTGCCCAGTCGGCATTTCGTTTACTTTAAGTTCCTTTTTTTTAATGGATTTTGCGTGCTTCCCGGCTTCTCTGGCAAATCCAATGAATCCAGCCAGTGCGCTGTGCGTGCTTTGATCTTTGCCGCCTGTCGGGCGGACGCGGACTCTGCCTGTCTGTCTGTGTATGGCTGACTGCTGGCTGATGGGTTAATTTTGAATTAAAAGGGGGCAAACGCAACGCCAAAGCAGCGCAAAGGCAAAAAAGACGTGCAGCAAGCAAAACAACAACAAAAAACGTGGCGTTGACGACGACGGCTCCAAGTGTCCGTTTGTGTTTGCGTGTCGCGCGCTTCTATCGGAAATCTAAAAATTGCACAAAATGGCACATTCTCCAAAAGCCAATAATTAACCGTTAGTTTAATGAGTTTATGATGGCGGCGGCGCCAAGTTTTTGCTGACAGTTGGCACCAATTATTCATTGAATTTAAAAGGGATTTGGAATTTAGTGAAAATCAAAATAAGAAAAAATAATGATTTTTAAATCAAAATTAATTAAATTGTAAAACACAATTAATAATAATAAATAAATTCTGAAAATATTACAATTTATTAAAAATATATATAAAGTAATAATTTAGTTTTAGTTAAAATTGTATTCACAAGTAAAAAAAATAAAAGTGAAAAGTCATTAAAAACTTCCCACTTATTAAAAAATATTTAAAAATATCATTAAAATCAATAAAATAATCATTTATAAAATTGTCTACATTTCAGTTTGTTTGATTTTTTTCATACTGCACAAGAAATTCTATGCGCCTTGTTGTGTTTAATCAAAAACGCATAAAATTCCTAACCTAACCTACTTTTTTATTGCAACAATTTAAAAACAAAAAATAACGGCCCATTAATTGAAACCATTGCAATTGACAACTGCAACGACGCGACACGTCTTTGTTATTGCAATTTTTTCGTTTTGGAAATCTTTACTGTGAACACACAACGCGAACGCCGCCGCAGCAGCAGCAACATGATGCCACCAATTGTCGATAATTTGCGCGATTCAACAGTTGCCGCATCATCAACACTAGCCGCCACAATTATGGCCACGCCAACGCCAGCATCGCGACGACCGCCGAAGACCACACAAATGTGCGGCATGCGTGCAAAAAAGTTGCTCTTGACGTTTGTGCTGTTGGCACTGTTGGCCGTCACCAGCGCTGCTGATGAGGTGCGTATCCATTGTTTTGTTAGTGGTTTCAGATAGATGTCCAATTCTTACAAAAACACTTACCTAAAGTGCTGTTAGAATTTGCCAAACATTGCCTGACAGACTTCACACTAAATGCGATTTTTAGTGCTTGATAAAAGTTTGCCGATCGCTGTTGCCTTTTATTAGTTTCCTAGAACTGCCATTTCGTTGAACCGCAGCCATCGGCGCTTCGATTTATCTGTCTGGTGGATTCTTCTAGCCAGCGACAGCCAGTTGGTTGTTTTTGTTGTCCGTATTAACCAGCTTATGTAGCTTTAATTTAGTTTACTTCAAACCTTGTAGACTTTGGAAAGTTGTGCGACGCTTTTGGAAGCAAACTCGCCAACATCGATTGATTGGTTATTTATGTTCAGTTTATCTAAGAAAATATCCGCATTCAGCTGGCCCCATTGCACCTGTGGGGTTTCTGCTTTGGATTAGGAATGCCAGACAGTGTTACCATGTCAAAGTTTTTCTAAATATTGCTTTGTTAGTTTGGTGGATAATGCGGTTTTATAGTAACGAAACGGGAAACTCGATATGAGTAATTGATTTTTCTTGTTGAGATAAAATGAAAAAAATAAAAGAAAAGAAAGTAATAAAAGTAATAAAATAAGGAAACCTCTTTTGCATTTTAAGTTAAATAAGTAGCTTTTTACTAAAAGTTCTAACGTTTCATAGAGTTAAAAAGTAACTTTTCTTTATCGTTTGACATTCCCAATAAAATCTCGGATATTCGAAGTTCATCCACTCAGCATATCAACTCATAAACAATACAAATTTATAGGGTTTGCAAGAAAGTAAAGTCTGGTTTCTCAAATAGATAGTGTTAGGTTTGTTTCAAAGAACTTTTGTCAATATGATGGTTTCTCTTCCACTCGAAGAAGTCATATTTAATTTCGATTTTTGACAGAACTAGAAATCGTACAAACTCCAACTTCTATTTATAATTATACTTAGACATTTTTTTGTAAAAATTCGAACAATAAAGCACATCGCCAACTGAGAACACCCGAAAGAGAAAACAATCCGATCGGAGAATTTTGAAGAAGTGTATCTGGTGTTCGTCGAATCGACCCTTCTAGGGTTTAGCATTTGACAGATGTCACTGTTAGCTTACTTTCAAGCAAATTGCGCGGAATTTTGGTGTCAGCTGAACCACATATTTATTTATTTATTTAATTATTTTTGTATTCAAATCCAGTCTTTCAAAAACAGTTCTTAACAATGTGGAAAACTTAAACTTAAACGGGAAACTGGGAGTTTGCAAGAAATCAGCTGGTCCTCACAAAGAGCTAATGGAAAACCTGTTCAAATACTTCCACTTTTAAGATCGAAGGAGTTAATACTTCCACTCTTAAGTATCGAACCCGTTCAACATTGAAATAATAAGCGAGTTAATTAAACAAGTTTTACTGTATTTGAAGTTTATGGTGTTGATTGCTTAACAGAAAAATCAGTTCTGGATATTTTTAGCTTCGAGTTAACCAAAGTTCTGGTCGGCTCAACGAAGTAATGACAGTAAAATCAAAGCAATAATTGAGCCAGAACGTAATGTAGCTGTGCCAAAGATTACGGAGATTACAGAGAGAGTTAAATGTAGTCTAGGTTATGTTAGGTTAGGTTGGGGTCACAGTTCACAGACACGTTCTGTTGCCACAAGAATAGATAGATGACCCTAAAACTACCCTATCCGGCTGAAAGAGGAAAGAGATCGATACACCCTTATGGAACGGGCTATTAACGTCAAAGGTTGATAGGTTGGACAGCTCAATCAGAAAAGAGGACCCAACTTGACGAAGCCTTTACTTAAGCGAGTTTTACTGTATCTGGAGTTTATGGTGTTGATTGCTTAACATAATATTTTTAACTTCAAGTTAACCAACGTTTTGGTCGGCTAAACGAAGAAATGACAATCAAACCAGAGATTACGGAGATTATAGAGAGAGTTAAATGTAGTCTAGGATGGGTTGTGTTGAGGTCACAGTCCACAAAAGCCACTAGTGGCCCGTTCTGTTGCCACAAAAATAGAGGAGAGGACTCTAAAACTATCCTATCCACGGCTGAAAGAGGGAAGAGATTTATACATCCTTATGGAATGGGGCCATTAATGCCAATCGTTGATAGGCTGGACAGCTCAATCAGAAAAAGGGACCCAACTTGACGAAGTTTCTTCCGGGCCAGTGTTGGACAGACCTATATAACCTTTCTGAGCCAACGTCTCATATAAATAGGGGTTGTCCGTTAAAAAAAAATCATCAGTTGCAAAATTTCCTTTTCTTCATTCATAAAGCCGCAACTGCGACGGTGCTCTTAGAAAACGGAGGCCCGGGCGTTGTGCGTGCCTTCCTACGATCCAGTTAGCAGTTAGAACTGCTATGTTATACAGGGTAGGCCATTTAAAGTGGAAGGCCATTCTTGTTTTTGAAAAAAAGAGGAAAAAAAATGTTTTTTTTTGTTTTCATCTCGATATTCATTTATTTTGGTCCAAGGAGAAATTATCTAGTTAGTTTTTGAAAATGATATCGCGTAAATGGCCACCATTAGCTTTGGCCGCAAAATGTGCCCTTTTTTCGGCATTTTCCATCACTTTTGCCAGTGTATCGGCCGATATGGCTCTTATTTCGCGGCGTATGTTGGCTCTGAGTTGAGCTAGTGTCCTTGGCTTGTTGGTGTATACCTTGGACTTCAAGTAGCCCCATAAAAAAAAGTCTGGCGGCGTCAAATCGGGTGATCTCGGCCACTCATAATCGCCGTTTGGTTTTCACAATCGAGAAGTTATTTTGAATGTAAAGCTGAACAATTTCAGCACGTTCTTTTGGAGTGTACTGTTCCATGGTATAAATTGTCTTGGAATGACGCTTCCAACGCGCTATGTCATTAGTCGATCTGACAGCTCTGTCAAAAGTTATAGGATTACCAGATGCTTCCACTTTCAATGGCCTACCCTGTAGTAGAGACGACTGTGTCATGACCCATGCACAGGAGCTGTTTTGTCCTCCTATGGTTTAGTTAGTTTAAATTTATCACCTAAAACAGCTGAAAACTACTTAAAACGTCTTGGACTCGAAACGAAGTTCGATATTTGCGTTCTGTACGAATTGAAAGAGCTTCACTTAACGAATCACTGATTGCAATATGCACCTTTAAAGCAAAGAAGTCAACCTATTTTTGAAGCAAATCATTGCTGGTAATGACAATCAGTTTGTAGTAGCAATGAACTAAAGAAATCGTAATGGAAGAGTACAAACCCCATTGAAGCTTCAAGTGCATTATAAAGATCATGCAGTCACTTTGGCGTAATTACAAAGCTTTTGAATATTTTAAGATGTTTCCAAGGCGCGAAACTGGCAAATTGCAAAGGAATCGTGCTCCATTACAATAATGCAAGGTCTCACATAGCTTTGGTGACTTGCAAATTACAATTGGACCTTTAGGAATTGATGTCATATCAACCTCCAATTGTCTGTTAGGTAAAGTTAGGTTATGGTGGCTTTGTGAGATACACACTCGGAGACCTATTGTGAGGCCCATTGTGATACCATATATTCCACAGGTTTTGTTTTTGAAATGTGTATGCAAAACTGTTTCCAATATGTGTTAGAATACACATTTTAAAAGAATAGGAGAAAAGGAAGGGAACCCACAGTTTAATGCCGAATCCCAACGTCGATTTTTGCCTATTTTCTATTCATACTTGGAGGTTTTGCCATCGCTTGCTAAGAGAAAATTTCTGCGATACTTGTAATTCTCATCTCCTTCATGTGGATAAAGATATAAGTAGACGAGTGTTTCATCAGATCGAGCTGGGATTCGAACCTAGGACTTCTAAAAAGGCAGCGCGCTGGACTATCGATGCCGGCAACGATACAATAATGCAAGGTCTCACATATTTTTGATGACTTCAAAGTTACTATTAGAGCTACACACGCTATGGTTCAAATCCCCCAATTGTCTATTTGTTACACATTTTTAGTAGTAAATGTGGTTTTAAATCCTGAAATCCCTCAAAATGTAATCCTGTGTAACGCCACTGCATTAAACATGACTGATTTTGTTTCATCAGATTAACGTTTTTACCGAAATTTTCAAAATTTTTTAATAGTAAAAGCTTCACTTATCATAATGATCTGAAGTTGGGATTAGTTTGGGTTTTTGCTGAAACAGGATCAAAAGTTCTATGACCAAGAAATGATAGAGTTAGCAGAGAGATGACAAAAGATCAATGCAAAAATGAAAAATATCTCATGGATTAAAGTTCAATTGTTATATGAAAAAATTTAGCTTCATTTCACACTATCAAACCGAAATTTCTTTTTTGTAAACCCAATCAAATTTGCTACTTGGATTGAGGAAAGGCAGCGTCCGAAGGTGATTTCTCAAAACCATCTCATATCTGTTTCTCAAAACATCAATGTTTGGTCGTAAGCCAAAAAAATGAGTCTTGGACAGAATGGAATTTGAGTAATTTTTCTGTTGGTGACAAAACAATTCGCAATGTTCCCAGAAATCTCTTTTGTCAGTACTTGAAAATGGAAGATTTCCAGGTTATGCAGAAAAGCAAATTTTTTTTAAATGTTTGTAATTCTTTGTTTCTTACGAACCTTTTAACCAGCAAACTAAGCACTGATAACATTTATTGAAGTCATTTACTACGGATTATGATTTAAATGTAAAACGATAGCAATTTAAATGCATTAAATCTGCTTTAAATGAAAATTTCGATAAGCTTGTAGTAAAAAAAGTCAATATTGATAAGACTGAAAAAAAAATTGCAAGAAATTTGAGTCACCATAAAAATTCAAATTCTAATCAACGACATTGTCAAACGAATACTTGCAGCACTTGTGACAGGCACAAATATGCGTCAAAGCGGACAGCAGCAATTTTTTCTTTCGCAAAGATTATTAAAATTCCTTGCAAAAAATGCAACAACATCAGAAATCAACAAAACTCAAAGATAACACAGACTTAAGTACACAAAACTGATGAAATTCTTTGCTATTCGTAAACATTTGTCGAATTGAGTGCGTTAAAAAAAAAGTTGCCAAGTATTAAAGTTCAAAATTTGTTATGAGCAAAATTGCTAAAAGCGTCAATGAGGCGTGTGGCATGCGGCATGCGGCGACCGGTTGGCGGCATTTGGGGCCCCAGACACAAGTGGTCTAAAAGAACATTAAACAGTTGTCTGCTGCATTGCTCAAGCATAAATAACTGCAAAAAAAAACAAAAAACAAAAAATTGTCATAACAACAACAATAAGAAGAATGCATATAACGAAACTGATTCCTACACATGTGCGGGTCGCATAAATGCCAACGATTGTCTGTTTCGTACGTCTCGCTGTCTGTCTGTCTGTCTGTATGTGTCTGTCCGTTTAGCTGCGCGCCGATTGCGCTGACATGCCGCCAAAACCCCTGGCGCAATGAGGAAATGGAGTTTCACTCAATTGCCGCAATGTTGCTATCGTTGCTGCTTTCGCTGCCCTGCAGATATGGTGAGCGCCAGCCATTGCAGTGTCTGTACATCAGCGCAAACTGTTTGTCTCTGCAGCAGTCTGTCGGTCTATCTGTCCGTCTATCTATCTGTCTGTCTGCTTGCTGGCAGAATTGTTCGTTCATTGCTCGGCTGACTCGGTTGTCGTACGCCCGAAATGGCCACATAAATTGTCCAACTGAACCGCATCGAACCGGCGGCCATAGACGCGCCATGTCCGTATGTATCTGTATGTATGTATGTGTGGTTGCATGTTGCTGGCAACTGTCGCCGTTATTGATTGAATGAACCGCCGCTGTGGGCCGCTGATTGGCAACAGTAACCCACCGTTTTCCGCGCCCGTTGGTTTGTTTACTGTAGAAATTGCACTTCATGATTTTTTTTTTGTTCAAGCATTGCTTTGCCAGCACGCACTGGTGGCCAAAGTGCATGCAAAACGCACTGAAAGTATGAAGAAAATACTGAAAAGCAACCCAAGAACGCGTCTCAACAACTCATTAATGTCATTGATACGAAACGAACGTCAGAGCAATGGCAATAACCGCTTTCCATAGTCATCTTGCCTCATCCCCCACCCTCCCCTATTCTTCATTCATCACCCCTTTCGTCATTGCTACGCGTTGCCTTCTCGCTGCCGGTTTGGCTTATCTGTCGCGCGTTTACAATGTGCGTTCAATTCGCATCTGCGTCGATCGACTGCCCGTTTTCAGCGTCCATGATTGCTGATAACGTGCTGCAATGTCTGTGCGTCGTCGTTGTTGTTGTTGTCATGCAGCCACAGCTAGTCATAGCCATAACAACAATCAGCAGCGTAGTCTGCGGTTTTGCGGCTGATGTACGCCGCTGTCTGCTGTTGCTGTTCAAATACAATTTCCACTAAAATTTCTTTCGTTCGCATATTCTGGAAAATGTTGTTGCCATTGTGTCAACTGTCGTTTCGCATCCTTCCGGTGCGTTCATTTTTTAAACCAGCGAATAGATTCCTTGCCATGGCAGCACGTACAGCGTTTGTGCACATCGAACGTCCAACTTGAATTGCCTTTCTTTGCTTCGCACATCACACAGCAATGGGCAACAATTGCCCGTGTTTTTTCATTGCTTTTGCAGTTTCACACACAACACACGTCGCTTACCTGTGTCGGCACCTTAGAGTTGCCAAGTTTTATGCTAAGCCAGTTGAGCTGTTAGCATAAAATTTCCACATAATTTTAACTTATTTTATAAATTCACTGTCGAGCAGTCATAGAGCTTAAATGTTTTCTTTTAAAGTTGTGCTTGATTGCGAATTTAAAGAAAACAACACTAGGGGTATTCACACTGAGTCCCTTACATTGTAAAAGAATTGAACAAAACCAATAGCCTTATAGGAAATAGCCTTATGGCCTCTTAACCCTTTCAGTCACAATGTCCAATATATTGGACTACAGCCCATAAAATTCATACAGAACGGGTTTTTATCGGAAAGGGTTAAACAAGTAAAAACCTTTCGTTTGGACATTACTAAAATCATATGTTGACACAAAACTCAATGGAAATTGCTCGTTAGTTGAGTTTTTCTGTTTTCTAACTAGTGATAGGTACTAATAAAAATGGTACTCTATTCATATCCATAATAAATTGTATCCATCAATGTTTAACAATGTGATACGTTATCGGTGTTCAAGTAATCCATGCAGAGCCAATTACTCAGTGCACTACTGAAGAATGATAGTATATATGTCTGTCCTCGGTTTCTTCCCCGCCCTTTCCCCATTCACTTGAAATGTGTGCTGTAACATATGCTGAAAAAAAAACAGTGTTGCATACACATTTAAAAACGGGTTACATATGAAATATCGCTCTCCTCTCCTTCCCTATCCCCCATGGGTATAATACAATGGTCCAAAATGGACTGAGTGCTATGGAAGGCTTGTAGCCTTCCAGCCCATCCTTTAATCACATCATGTATGTCCGTCCTGGGTAGTACAGCTCGTGCTTCATAGTCTTCTCCAATACGAACAGGGTTGAAGAACTTGCAAAGTAAGTCAATCTTAATGGATACTTTGAAAATAAGCTTTCTTTATAGTCCTTCATCGATTGAGGTCTTATAACTCAATTTCATAACGGCCTTTGGATGGTGTCGTCGTTGCTAATACACTGACTCCTTGAAAAACTATAACTATCGCAAGTCTTGAGAGCTTAATTCACTGTGTGTCCCTGGTACCTCAGTTCACTGTGAACCCCTGGGATCTCAGCTCGTTGCGAGTCCCTTTGACCCCAGTTCGTTGCGAGTCCCTTTGACCCTAGTTCGCAGCGAGCCCCTTTGACCCTAGTTCGCTGCGAGTCCCTCTGACCTCAGCTCAATACGAGATTCCCTTGACCTTAGCTCGTTGCGAGTCCCTTTGACCTCAGCTCGTTGCGAGTACATTTGATATTCAGTTCACTGTGAGTTTCTGTGACCTCAGCTCGCTGCGAGGTCCAATGACCCCAGTTCGTTGCGAGTCCCTTTGACCCTAGTTCGCAGCGAGTTCCTTTGACCCTAGTTCGCTGCGAGTCCCTTTGGCCCCAGTTCGCTGTGAGGTCCCTGCAAATTCAGCTCGCTGCGAGGTTCCTGTGACCTCATCTCGCTGCAAGTCTCTCTGACCTTAGCTCGCTGTGAGTCCCTTTGTAAGCAGCTCGCTGTGAGTCTCCAGTTTGAAGCGAATCCCTCTGACCTCAAGCTCGCTGCGAGTCCCTGGAATCCTAGTTCCCTGGGAATCCCTCTGACCTTAGCTCGCTGTAAGTCTCTTTGAATGCAGTTCGCTGCGAGTCCACAGGTTGAAGAGAATCTTCTGTGACCTCAGCTCGCTGCGAATCCCTCTGATCTTAGTTCATTGAGAGTCCCTTTGAATTCAGTTCCGCGCAAGTCCCTGTTACCCCAGCTCACTGTGAGTCGTTGGAAGCTCAGCACGTTGCGAATCCATTTGACCCCAGTTCGCTGTGATTTCCTACGACCCCAGTTTGCTGCGATTTCCTACGACCCCAGTTTGCTGCGAGTTCCTCTGACCCCAGTTCGCTGCGAGTCCCTTTGACCCCAGTTCGCTGCGAATCCCTGTGACTTCAGCTGAATACGAGGTCCCTGTGACCTCAGCTCGCCGCGAGGTTCCTGTGACCTCAGCTCAATACGAGGTCCCTGTGACCTTAGCTCGCTGCGAGTTTCCTGTGACCTCTGCTTGCTGCGAGGTTCCTGTGACCTCAGCTCGCTGCAAATCCCCTTGACCTTAGTTCGTTGAGAGTTAATTTGAATTCAGCTCCGCGCAAGTCTCTGTAACTTCAGCTCGCTGCGAGTCCCTTTGAACACAGTTCGCAGCGAATCCCTGTGACCTCAGTTCGCTGTGAATCCCTCGAACCAAAGCTCACTGCGGGTCCCTGTGACCACAGCTCGCTGCGAATCCCTTTGACCCCAGTTCGCTGCGAGGTTCCTGTGAAATTAGCTTGTTACGAATGCCTCTGATCTCATATTGCTGCGAGTCCATGGAATCCCAGTTCGCTGTTAATCCCTGTGACCTCAGCTCGCTCTGAGTCTTTGGAACCCCAGCTGCTGTGATCACAGCTCACTACGAATCCATTTGACCCCAGTTCGCTGCGAATCCCTGCAGCTGTGGACAGCAAATACCACTTCGCGGTTCATATCGAAGTTTATTAGCTTAGTTTTCTATGAACCGCACCGAAATCTCTGACACATTGACGGCGCCACGGAAACATACTTATTGCGCATTGTAAACCACATTTAGTGGGCGCCATGGTCAAACCGACTTAATGTGAATCGCTGATTAATTGCAATGCAATGTGAAGTCGATAAATTCAAGCGACGCGTCATCCAAGTCGCCAATTCTATTTTGAGGGCAAAAATGCGCACTGAATCACTGAATTAGACGAGTAATTTCTGCAATCCTAGGGTTTTGTTTTCGAACTAAGCACGTCTTGTGATTAAGCAGTTCATAAACTGCAACCAGGGTTTCGGCGGCGCAGCGCTGCTGTCAACAGCTGAGCGTGCAGTCGCCATTCAGCAGTCATTTGTATTTCACTGCTCATTTCCGATTTATTGTTATTGTTGTTGTTGTTGGTTCTTGAAACTGATTTGCAATTTTAATTTAGCATCCACACGTACGTTCCACACACCCACCAGTATGACTTCACTCAGACTCTACCTGACGTTTGCTCAAAGTGAGCGAAACGAACAGCGGTTGTTGTTGTCTCTTTTCGGCGTGTGCGCATGAGTGGAACGGAAGTAAAATCTATGAATTAACAAGAAAAAAAAATACAGCAACAAAATATAAGCGTGAAGCATGAATCGAGTGGAGGTAGTAAAGTTGTGTTTTTGTTTTTTTCGATTAGGAAATTCACGTTTTGTACGCCAAACGCATAAAATGTGCGAAGCAAACGAAATGGAGAAGCTGAATCCAATTAGTTGGCGGGGGCAACGTTGGCGCTGGAAATGCGGGAGCGTGCAGGTAGAACAAGAATGCAGTGTGGGCGCTCAGTTCGGGTAGTTGCCACTGCGCGTGTATTTTGTTTGTGTATACGGCACAACTGGCAGCGGCAGCAGAAGTAAGCAGAGAAACATGTAGATGAACGAATGACGAATAGCTGGAAGCGGCATAGCGCGTTGAGCATAAAAACAGCAAAACATAAATGGAAAAGCGAGTTTGCGGTGTAATGAGTCGAGCCGAAGTCGGAGCAAAAGTTGACAAGTAGAAAACAACGAAATTGAGCGAAAAGAAGTGAAAGAAAGAAGATGTGCAATTGCAGAGATGGGAAGAGAGCAACTAAGCAGCCAACATGCAGACGAGAAAATGAAAATAAAACGAAACATAAAAACGCATGTTGGCTATGAAAAAGGCAACGCCGGCAGTGGTAATGGCAGCGCTGCCAACGACGACGACCGCCGCAGTGTCGTGTAGCGCAATGTCAATAATGAATTGCGCTGTTGCCAGATTTCCTACAGTTTTGTGGTTTTTATTATTGACGGCGGTTGCTGTGTGCGAGTTTTTTTTTGTCTGTCCGCTGGCTGTCGTTGTTGTTGTTGGTATTTTTGTTGCTCTTCTACCTTCTTTTTTCTCAAATGTTTTTGAATGCGTTTTGCTGTTGCTGGAAATTTTTATGTTGTTTCTGTTTTTGTTTATTCTTCGTACGACTTTATTTTTTCGACGGCTGTGTTTATTGATTACTTTAGTTGTTGTTGTTGTTGGTGCAGAAAATGTTAAATGTTGGTAAACAAGTAAATGACGAGAGAGTTGAACGCATCAGGCAAACAAGCAGCGATAACGCGTTGGCAGGAATCGAAGTTCTATTATATATATTTTTCTATACAGTCGTGTCTGGATATGGTGAACTAATTATTGCAAGGCCTGTTCACAGTATTGAGGTTGTTCACTATATCAAGGTTGACATTTTTGTTCAAAAACTCGTTTTATTTGCTCAAAAAACACTTTTTGTTTTTTGATTAAAATATTTTTCAATATTTAGAGGCTCCATATCAAAATTTGGGTGTTCACTATGTCGAGGTGTTCACTATATCGGGTGTTCACTATACCCAGACACGACTGGGTACATACAGTGTACCACTAAAGTCTTCGTACAACACCTGATTCAGAACTAATTATAAAAAAAACTAAATATTTGTAGAAATTTTGAAAATGCGTCGATGCAGATCTGTTTATTTAGCATTTAGTTTTAAAACAACAACTTAAAGATTTCATTAAATAGTTTAAAATTTTTAAACTAAAAAAAACAAGTCGCTTATTTACTTCCAATAAAGTCTTCGTACACTTAATATAACCTAAAAAAATCGTCTTTATTTATATGTTTTACTATTAATTAAGTTTTTTTTTAATCATTTTAATGTAAAATTCATTCTTTTGATGCTTCAGCCTATTTTATATAGAAATTTATGTAGAAATATTAATATAGTTTAAAAGTTTTAACCAAAAACAAAAAAATCGCTTATTTACTTCCAATAAAGTCTTCAGCCTTAATATAACCTCAAAAAATCGTCTTTATTTAAATGTTTTACTTTAAATTAAGTTTTTTTTATTATTTCAATGTCAATTCATTCTTCAGCCTATTTTATATAGAAATTTATGTAGAAATATTATATAGAAATAAGTTAAAACAAATATTAAAAACAATTTCAATGTAACCTCAAAACTTTTCTTTATTTTTTCAATATTTTTTTTTAATTTATTTTTCTTTTAATACATTTTTTTTTACTTTTTTAATGTAAAATTCATTCTTTCAAAGCTTCAGCTTCGATTTAAAACTTGCTTTCTTTACATTATTATATTACATTCAACCTACAATTGAAAGAAAACCAAAATTACTTTTTCAACATAACCTTAAAAACTTGCAATTGGATTGGGTTCGCTTCATATTAGTTTCTCTGCACAGAAATTGTACTAGCTATGAATTTCTTTCGTAAGATTTCTTTGTTTATTAGAGACTGAAGCTCAAATGAAGCGAGTGATTCAACCTAACCTCTTTTCCGGCAATGTAAAAATAGTTTTTGTTTACACCAACAACAACCAACTCATCATTCTCTCACACGGCAATGTTGCTATGAACAGTGGGAGAATTGAATTTGTTTAGAACAAAAACAAAACATAAAAAAATAATAAAGAAATGCAAGCAGTGCGGAATTTGTGGCAGCGAACTGCTCTATTTCTCAAAAGTCAATGGCAACAACAACAATAATAACGACAAAGCATGGAAATTGCTTGCAATTCTTAAATTGATACTAATTTCATTTGACGCAATTTGATGCAATTAACGTTCAACAAACCTCAACTAATTTATTTGCGCTTTTAGTGTGTTTACAATAATAAAAATAACAACAACAGGAAATGAATTGTTTTTCTTTTGCATGTATTGGCTTTTCAACCTTAAAATTGCTGACGTTGGTCAGTGTTCTGTTGCTTTCTTGAGAAAAATTCGGCAAATTAAATTTCTCTTACATAAACAGACAACATTACAACTACAACAACTATTACATGTAAGTCATAGATAACAACTCAACTAACCACAACGATGTGACGTCGCTCACGCACTGCTGCCTGCTTGCACATTAACGCGCGCAGTCAACGCAACATTGCGCGACCATCATTGCGAGCGAAAAAAGTCCAGCTGCCTTTTGGCTGCGCAACAATAACAAAAACAACAAGAAAAACTTTTTGATTTTCACACCCAACTCAGTGACGATGCGCAGGCGACACGTTCGTTGTGCCTTTGGGGCTTCGGCGCTGATTGCTTGCGGCTTGTCCGCTGGGCCGTTTGCCGCGCCTAGCCGCCGCCGCCGCCATCAGCCAACGCACATTTTTGTTTACATCTCATTAATAAAGCGAAAAAGAAAGATGCAAAGCAAGCAACAGATTTGTTGGCATGTGGAAAACCCACGCCGCAGCAATCGCGCGTCCCGCTTCAGCGCCTAAAACTTAATTGAAATACATTTTCCCATTTCCTCAATGTTTGATCAAAAGATCTCAGATTTATTGCCGTTTTATTGCATTGGCAAAAGCAGCAGCAACCACTCGCATTACTGCATGAACGGCATCAGGCGTGAGTACTGCGTCATGCATGATTGACACGCTTTTGCGCTGCCATTCAACGCGTTGCATGTTGTGCTGAATGTTTGAACTTGTTGAAAAGATAGGCTGCATGGAGTCAGAAGTGGGCTGCGCTGTTGGTATCCATAATTTGTTTACACTTCATTTGCGAAATGTCGATTGTAGAGGAAGACGCGTGACGCGTGACATGTGAAGCGTTCTTCTTGTTGGTTCTATGAAGGGTTTTACCAAAAACTCAAAGCAATGAAATCGCCTAAGGAAGAGTGTATGTTCCAATTTTGCGTTTGATGGGCTGAATTTCGATTGATAACTCTTTGATCTATACTATTTTTCTATATATTCGGGCTCTTTCCTTTGTTTTAGAGGTTTTTCGTGTTTTTAATTGAACTGAAAAGTGAAATGTGTGTGAAAAGTGAGGTCAGCCAGTTTGTCTACTTTGTGAAGTAGTATGGATGGTTTTTAGGTATTTTTTTTAATATATGCTTCAAATATAGAAAATCTGAATAGAATATATAGTTTAGCTTACGGCAACACGAGAATGACATAAAAAAGTTCAGCCTCAGTTTATTTTAAAACTATCGTTCCAACAATTTATTTCTAATATTTTTACATACGTTAAATGCTTAAATTTGTAAATGAAATACAAATTTGTGAAATTTATTGAAATATAACCTACATAAAAAATTTCAAAAATATATATAAAAAAATAAAAAAAATAAAAATATAAAAAAAATAAAAAAAAATTTATATAAAAAAAATAAAAAAATAATAAAAAAAAATTTATATAAAAAAATAAAAAAATAAAAAATATAAATAAAAAAATATAAATATAAATAAAAAAATATAAATATAAATAAAAAAATATAAATATAAATAAAAATAATAAATATAAAAAATAAAAAATAAAAAAACAAACAATCAATTAAAGTGTATTTTTTGTTTTTGTGAAATAATTAGACAATTGAAAAATTATAAAAAAAACTATAAAAAATTTCCGAAATTTATAAACAAATTAATTTATTATTATTTCGAAAAAAATTAAAATAGTTTCTTCTTAATCTAAATAAAATCCAAATTAATTCAAATTAATTTCAAAAAAATTAACAAAATATGTAAAAAACTCAATTTATTAATTGAAAATAATTAGTGACAATTTTTAAGACAATCAAGTTAAAAATAATTTTATCCAAACAAAAACAATTTTATATCTTTTTCGAAAAACATTAAAATAAGTTTTCTTCTTAATCTAAATAAAAACTTAACTATAACTAATTAAAAAAAAAATAAAAAATACATAAAAATTCAATTTTTTTTATTTTAAAATACTTAGTGACAATTTTTGTTTAAACAATCGAGTTAAAATTTTTTAATTTTTGTTTAACACATTAAAAGCGGGCCGGGTAAAATTACCCGTTGTGAAAACTGCTGCTTATAAGCGGGGCGGGTATTTTTACCTTTTGAATGTAGGCACTTTAAAAGCGGGAGACGGTATTTTTACCGGATTGGTTTTCATATAAAACTGAAAGTATTATTTCATATAATTATTTTAGTTTCATAAATTTCAAGTTTTATTTATTTTGGATCGCGCAATTTTTGCTTGTTTTGCAAGTAATGCCCGCTACGCAGCATAGTTTCATATACTAGGCTACCCGCTTAAAATGTGTTAATATAAAACAACAAAAAAATAAAAAAATATAAATATAAATAAAAATAAAAAAATATAAATATAAAAAATAAGAAATATAAAAAACCAACAAACAATTGAAATCTATTTTTTGTTTTTGTCAAATAATTAGACAATTGTAAAATTATAAAAAAAAACTATAAAAAATTCCCGAAATTTATAAACAAATGAATTTATTATTTCGAAAAAAAATTAAAATAATTTCTTCTTAATCTAAATAAAATCCAAATTAATTCAAATTAATTTCAAAAAAATTAACAAAATATGTAAAAAACTTAATTTATTATTTGAAAATAATTAGTGAAAATTTTTAAGACATCAAGTTAAAAATAATTTTATCAGGTGTACAACTTTGCTTCCGCCGTTTTCCGATAGGTGGCTGTACCGGCTGAGGCTGGTTGAAATACATAGGTGGTAATGCCTTTAAAGTGAGTGTGGACAGTGCCTAACGAATTGTCATCGCCGTTTCAGTGACAGTTGTTCTTGTTTTCGTATTATTCACGCTCGAAAATGTCCGTTTATGTGCCCAATTCTCGCCATTTGCGGGAAGTTTTACTTTTCTGTTACAATTCGAAAAAAATGCAGCTGAAGCGCATCGAATGCTCTCAGAAACTTACAGTGATGCTGCTATGAGTGAAAGAACGTGTCGGGAGTGGTTTCAACGTTTTAAAAATGGTGATTTCGATGTCGAAGACAAACATGGTGGTGACCACTTTTGCGGCCTCACGTCGCAAAAGTGGTCAAAAAGTACCTGGAAACGCTGAAATGGGAAGTCTTGCCCCACCCGCCGTATTCCCCAGATGTCGCCCCTTCTGACTTCCACCTATTCCGTTCGATGGCACACGGCCTGGCAAATCAACATTTTCAATCCTTCGAAGAATTGGAAAAATGGATTGCTTCATGTATAGCGTCAAAAGAGGACTCCTTTTTTCGAGCCGGGATCCGAAAATTGCCGGAAAGATGGGAGAAAGTTGTCGCTAGCGACGGACAATACTTTGAATAATACATCTGTAAGCACTTTTTCGCAATAAAGCTTTTAATTTTGGAAAAAACGGCGGAAGCAAAGTTGTACACCTAATATTAAAAAAAAAAAAATTGAATATCTTTTTCGAAAAACATTAAAATACGTATTTTTCTTAATCTAAATAAAATCTTAACTGAAACTAATTTAAAAAATTAAAAAAATACATAAAAATTCAATTTTTTTATTTTGAAATACTTAGTGACAATTTTTTTTTAAACAATCGAGTTAAAAATAATTTTATCTAAAAATTAATTATTTGAAAATTATTTTCGAAACAGTGAAAAATTTGTTATCTAAATAAAATCGAAATTAACTAAAATTAATTAAAAAAATTAACAAAA
This sequence comes from Melieria omissa, assembly GCA_963971225.1. Lineage (NCBI taxonomy): Eukaryota > Metazoa > Arthropoda > Insecta > Diptera > Ulidiidae > Melieria > Melieria omissa. Next base: position 12,809,878 of record OZ020269.1, read on the forward strand.
AATATAAAAAACTCTATTTATTGTTTTAAAAAATTAGTGGCAATTTTTTTTTGAGACAGTCGAAATAAAATTATTTCATTTAAAAGAAAAAAAATGAGTGAAACTTTATTTCGAGAAAAACTAAAAGAATTTCTTTTTCTTAATCTAAATAAAATCTATATAAACTAAAATAAGAAAAAAAAAAACAAAATATATAAAAAATAAATTTTTTAGTTTATTATTAGTGACAATTTATTTTGAGCCAATCAAACTAAAATAATTTCATTTGAAACAAACAACATTAGTGACAACTTATTTAGCGAAAAACTAAAAGAATTTCTTCTTCTTAATCTAAATTATTTCTAAATCAAGTACAAAAAATAAAAAAAAATTGGCAAAATATATAAAAAAATTAATTTATTATTTTAAAATAAGCCGCAATATTTTATTTTGAGCCAATCGAATTTCAAAATTTATATATTTATGGTTACGTATTTATTTCTATTTACATTAATTAAATTTTGAAATTTGTCAATGTTTAAAAAATATATATAAAAAATTTTAAATATAGGGTGTTTTTTTTAGAGGTATAGAACTTCGAATTGAAATAAAACACAAGAAAATCGTTTTAATGTCCATCAATTTGGCTTTATTGGAAGGATAATTTTATGCCATTAATGTTTAAATATGATTTCGGGCATGTGGCCGCCGCGGCTGGCTCGAATAAAGCCAATTCTACAGGTCCAATTTTCAAGTTGATGGACAAAGCTCCAATTGCTGTGCACGGTGGCGAATCGATTCATTCGGGTCCTCTTCAACATTTTGCTCTACAGCGGCAATTGTTTCTTCGGTGCGCACTGTTCGACGTCTCTGCGGATGCGTATTATCACATAGAGTAAACGTAGTGCGAAAACGACCCATAGTTAACCGATGGATGGACCGATTTTGCTCTGATGGACGATTATGTCGACCATAAAATGGACGGAGCTTGCGGTAAACTTCGCGAACTGAACCATTATTTTCGAAATAAATTTGCACGATTTGCAAGCGTTGTTCTTTTGTCAACCTGTTCATGATGAAATGGCAAACCAAACTGAACATAAATGACATTAGAGTTGCCAGATTTGACCACAAAATGCCAGTTTTATCTCTATTCGAAAAACAAACCTCTAAAAACAACACCCTATACAAAAAATAAAAAAAAAATTAGCAAAATATATAAAAAAAATCAATTTATTATTTAAAAATAAGCAGCAATATTTTATTTTGATTCAATCGAATTCCAAAATTTATATATTTATGGTTACGTATTTATTTCTATTTACATTAATTAAATTTTGAAATTTGCCAATATGCAAATAATATATATAAAAAAATTTTAAATATATAAAAAAATAATAATTTATTCTTAAAAAATAATTAGTGCCCATTTCTTTTAAGAAAACGTATAAAAAATAAATAAATAATAATATTTAGTAGTATCCAAAATTATTTAAATAATATAAAAAATGATATAAAAACAATATAAAAATTAATTTAAAAAATAATTTAAAAATAAATAAAAATCTTTTTGAAAAACAATTTTTTTTTGTTTTTTCAGAATTTATTTTTATTTTAAAAATATTTAGCGACAATTTTGAGGCAATTGTCGAATTCGAATAAATTTCTCTAATATATGCAAAATATTTTATATGAAAATTTATTTCGAGAAAAACTAAAATAATTTTTTCTTCTTCTTCTCATTGCAGGTAAATAAATTATTTTGATGTGTTCCCCAGGACTGCAAAACAAATTATGGAGTTTGGTTTGTCACTTGGGAGTTCAGAATGTGAACAGATCGGTTAAAGTATGGTAAACGATTCAAAGATAAAAGATGTTTGTTGCCTCACACTGTCTGAGAAAACGTACCACTGAGTCGAAGAAGAAGAAATAAGACGTGGAAATAAGTATTCAAATTGTTCCGTTAAGATGTATAAAATTGTAAATAGCGTCCACGTTGAGGAGGAGTGTTGGCGTAGCCACTTTGGGCAACGTGCAGTTTACGTAGAACCTAACTTTCTATATGTTTACCCTAGATTCATCTGTCATTTCTCATATTAAATAAAATGTGTAATTTCTAATTGTTCACAACGAGACACAGGTGAAACAAGTCATGTGTTTTTCATTCATCACAAAAGTTAAGGGGAACCCAATTCAGAGCGCAGACAATCCTGTGTTGCATTCAGCCCAAATTAGGTTAGCTTCTTATTGGGAGCTGTTCTCTGATTTTAATTACATGTGTAAACATTTTCATACATATTTAATGACAGTTGAAATTCATGGTTAAATTGTTATCTTAAATTAATGGTTAAATTGTTATCTCACATCTAATAAAGAATTGTCTCCCAGACTTTCCTTAATTCAGTCAATTTGAAGCTTATTTAGAGTTTGAAATAATTACTCATTAAAAACTGGTTAGAAAAATAATTGTCATTACCATTTTTACTGTAATTACTTGAATTTCAAAGTTTCACAAACTTCATAAACTTGAGTTTTATTCTTCATTGTTTGACATTCATTCTTTGATTGAATTAAACATTTTCTGTGTGATGAGAGAAAAAGAGCCAATGTTTCCTTTAACAGATATTTTGAAGTAACAAGTGCACACTTTACAAAGCATATTAATTAATTATTGCTGGGCAAAAGTCTCTACAGCTTTCAACATTTATCTTTTTATTCCAAGCTGTCTGACAATATGGTCGCTTCTTACAATTCAAATACAATTGTGAATAATTTAGAGACCGAGAGAGAGACAAAGAGAGATAGAAGGACAGAAACGACCGTTTGATGTTGGCTCTGACTGGAGGCACGCAAATCGCGTGCTACAGTGTTTTGTTTGTTGATGAACTTAAGCTGCTTATGTTTTGTTCTGGGCCAAAGCGTCAGCAAATCGGTCTCACCATCAACAGTCAGAAAAAAAGAAGTCATTGTTGGGCCTTTTTTTGCATGGACTTTCATATGTGGTTGGGTTAGGAGTGGTTCTTTCTTTCGGTGGTTGTGTGATGTCCTAAAACAAATAGCTCTACTGATAATATGGGGAAGTTTTCGAGTGGTTTTGAAACATATAATAATAATAATAAGAAGAAGAAGAAAAAAAAAATAAGAATAAAAAAAAAGAAATAAGAGGTTCTCCTCTTTTTTTTCAAAAAATCAATTTTTTTTTTTTGATGAAATGAAAGGTATGAATGTCGAGAATATGTGTGCAAAAGGATTTTTCGATCCGCAGCATATTTATCGCATAGGAGCGTCTCTGATGCGTCGAACTTTCGCGCGCGGAGGAACGCTCTGGTGCTATTTTACTGCGCGGCCAAAGACTTTAAACGCGTTTATCTCAAAACCATTTTTTTCATCCTAACGTCAAGCGTAACTCATGATCTACTTATCCGAGTTACTTCATCTATAGCATTTCTTAAAGGGTATGATTTTTTATATGACTTATACCTAAAACAAATATAAACAAATGTGTAATAGAAGTCTTTTAACAAAAGAAAAGTCGAAAAAAAGATGGTAAAAATTGAACTTTTTCTATGATTATGCATAAATTAGATGATTTTTTATAAAAATTATTCAAAAATAGGTATAAGTCATAGGGAATTTAATATTCTTTACTATAAAAAAAAAATTGTTGATTTCAGTTCACTACAAGTGGCTACAGCCTTGACGTTTCCGAACAATGTCTCGCTTGCAGAGGTTGACAAGACCCGCCATTTTTGGGCCGCCATATTGGATTTTGTAAAAAAAAATTTTTTTCTTGTATTTTAGAAAGATGGCTTAATGAATCATCAAAACCGTCTATTCGTGAGCCGTTTCATTATCCGACAGTAAATGAAAGAATTTCGCTTTATTTTCGGCCGAAAAGAGGAGAACCTCCCCTTAATCAAATAAAAATCAAGTCTAAACCAAACTTGTCTGCGTTTCACAATCAAATTTTCCCAAATGTTCCCAATGATTTTATTACATTTTTTCGTCTACAAAACAAAGCTCGTTTTATAGACAGTTTCAGCCATGTTTATTTTGCATTTTCTCATAAATATTGAAGTTTCTTCCCTTATCTCCTACTCCATTTTTTCACATTCAACATTTATGTGCACCCTTCGTTGTTGCAAGCATTGGTTGGGCGTGGTAATTGGCTTTTTTGGGGGTTGCAAAAGGATTAAATAAGTGTTTCGCTTGCCATGGGGCTAAACGTTAAGGCATTTGTAAATTTGCTGAATATATATGAGACTAAATTACATACAGAAGCCATATTGTTATTTAACTACACGGCAAAAATGGCTTATGGGTTTAGGTATCAGTTGCTGTTTGCTGCGTTAAAGCTCAAAACGTTTAAAGGATTTCATTAGACGGTGGTGAATGTTGACTTTAAAGCTTCGAAGTATGAAGTAAAGGTGGTTTGAAAGAGGATTTGAAAGAAGGGTTTGAAAAGCGTTAATAAAGTATGAGAGTTAGAGTGGAGTATGTTTAATCTAGAGGCATAGAAAGAAAGTAAGAGCGTTTTACGAGTGAGAGGACTGTGTTTTATAAGTCAGGGAAATCATGAGCCGAGAAAAGAGGGAATTTTCCTATAGTAGGGGGCAGAGAATCCACAGATCATAAGGAAAATATTGAGAAAAGAAATCGAGATTTTATTGGGCATAAAAACGAGAATTTAAGGATGATACCAAAAAAAAAAATCTTTTGAAGATAGGCAGAAAAAAGTTACAGGCGATAGGAAGAGTGAGTATAGAAGATAGAGAGCAAACAAGGTAGAGTGGTGTCGAGGACAGAATGAAAGAATCTATGAAGGATTGAAAATCAATCAAGAGTACATAGAGAGAATCTTCTATCGGGTATAGGGAAAGAAAACCTATTCATGATGCGAATTTAGAGAGAATTTATTTGTTTGCTCGGGTATACGACGAGACAATCTATCGAGCAAAAGACAATCTATCGAAGGAGCAAGAACCCACAGAAGACTTAGAAATAGATCTGTCGAGGATAGCAAGATAGAGTCCATTGAGTATAGAAAGAGACAATGTATCAAGGAAAGGGAGCGAGCAACTATCGATGATACGAAGAAAAAATTAACTGAGTATAGAAAGAGAGAATTTTGATCAAGGGTAGAAAACAAAACTCTCGTGGATACGACGGGGGCATCTATCAAATATACTTGGGAATAGGGAATCTATCCAGAATAAGAGGAAGAAGCTACCGAGCATTGGAAAGAGGGTGAAAGAGAGAAATTACCAAGGATTGAAAATCTTTCGAGGATACTAAGTAAAATTCTGTTGAGTATAGGACCAGAAAATCTATCGAATATGGGAACTGGAAACTTATCGAGGATCCAAAGAAAGAATTTGTTAAGTATAGGACGACAATGTCCATAGAAGATGGTAAGAGCAAATCAATCGAGTATAGGGAATCTGCCGAATATGAATAAGGAGTGAGAATCTATCAGGAATAGAAAGTGATATTTAATAAAGGATTCAAAAATAGATCTATCGAGGAAAGAATAATAGAATGTGTTGAGTCTAGAAAGAGAGAGCTTATCAAGGATGGGGAATACAAATCTATTGATACGAAGAAAGAATCTGTTGAGTACAGGACGATATGGGAAGATAAAATATATCTATATATCTAGATAATCTATTGAGTATAGGACAAGACAGAATAAGGAGTAAGAATCTATCATGAATAGGAAGCGATAATTTATAAAGGATACAAAAATAGCTCTCTCAAGAATAGAATGACAGAATGTAATGAGTCTAGAAAGAGAGAGTTCATCAAGGAAGGGGAACAAGCATTATTAAAGATATGAACGGAGCGTCTACTGACGCTCTGACTCTCTATAGGACGAGAAAATCTATCGAAGATGGTAGAGAAAATCTTTTGAGTCAGAAACAAAATTTATCGAAGATGGAAAGAGAAAATCGATTGAGAATACGAAGGGAGATTCTACCGAATATAGGAAAAGAGTATCCATCTAAAATAAGGAATGGGAATCTATCAAACATAGGAAGCGATAAGCGACGATACACTCAAAGAATGTACTGAGTCTAGAACGATAGAACCATAGATCAAAAATGGGGAAACGAAAACCTATCGAGGTTACGAAGAAAGAATCTTTTGAGTATAGGATAAGAAAATATATCAAGAATAGGAGAAGAAAATTTATGAAAGATACGCAAAAGAGATAACGTATCAAGAGTAAGAAGGACATGAAGAGAGAATCTATCTAGCAAAGAAATAGGGAATCTTTCTGAAATAAGGATCGATAATCTTTTAACAATAGCGAGTATTTATGTAGGATTCCAAAATAGATTTGTCGAGGAATGAACAAATTTACCGAGAATGGAAAGAGAGAATTCAAATCAAGAATACAATTCAAAGTAAAAATCTTTTGGAATAAGGATCGAGAATCTATTGAAAATATGAAGAAAGAGTCTGTCGAGATAACGAGCGAGAAGCTCGAGGTTAGAGAGCAAAAATATTGCCGTCATTCAAAAAGAAATTTATAGGGAGAACGGGAAGAATAGGGAACAAAAATATAAAGTGAAAATTTATTGGAATAAGAAGCGAGAATGTATCAAATGAAAAACGTAACGAGATAGAGCGAGAACCTCAAGGTAGGTTAGGTTAAGTTAGGTTGGTTGATCCAAGGGAGGTCTCACATAGACTAAGAAGTGGTCCATAGTGGTACCAAGATTCAGGAATTCCAGACCTATATGCTGTTTTTTTAGGAACTTCTTGGCAAATCAAAGTAAGTCGCCGTTTATTTGCTCCGCAATTCTTTCCAAGGATGGAATCTCGAGTTAAGAGAGCTAAAATATTGCAACGATTAAAAAATAAATCTATCAAGAATTGGAAGAAAGAATCTATTCGGGTATAGAATGATAGTGTTTTTGGAGGATAGGAATCGAAAATACATCGATTATACAAAGAGGGAATCTGTCGAAAACAAGAAGTCTACTATCCATCGAGAATAAGGAGCCAGATTCAATTTGAAATAGGAAAAGAGAATCTATGAAGATTATGGAGCGAAAATCGATTTAGGACTCAAGAATAAATTCAACGAGGCAGAAAGAATCTATTGAGTGTAAGAAGAGAGATTTTATAAAAGATCTATCGATGATTCATGGTGATAATCTATTGAATACAAGAAGAAAGATTTACCGAGGGTTCAAAGTAAGAATCTATTGAGTGTAGCAGAAGAGAATGTTTTGAGAATAGGAAGCGAGAATCTACAAATATTTATACGAGAAACATTGAAGAGATGTCATATAAATATATAATATATGTTTACATAGGTCGTGTATCTACATAGAACTTACATCAACATGGACAACTCATCTACATCGAAGTCATATCTACACGAAACTAACCTTTTCTACATTTGCAAAGAAGCTCTTTTCCAACACTTTTCCTAACAAAACTCATAAAATTACCTACTTATAAATTTTTTACAAGTATTTTGTTAATGTTTAAACATTTATTTCCATTGCCTGCTTGTTTGGTGAAAATCATATTGTAAAATTTATTGGGAAACTTTTCATAATTTCCCGCAATGATTGCGCTTGTCTGCCATCGTTGGTCATTAGCGGCGATTTCCATGAATTCCGCTTCATGGGGTTTCAGCAATGCTGATTAGGCAATTACAACATTAACTAATAACAGCAACGCCCATAGTAACAATTTTGCTATAACATCGAAATGGCAAAGAAAACAATTTCTATGTTGCAGCTAATTAGTTCAAGTAGCTGCATGCCACAAATGCTGATTATGTTGTTGTTATCCAGCAGGTGAAAGCGAGGGGTGGAGGTTAACCATGTGAAGCGCATAGAGCAATAAATTAGAGAAGCAGCTGCCCCATGTGGAGCAAGCTGACAAAATGTGGCCACACATTGTGACGGCAATGTGCATAATAAACATACCAACAACAACAATAACAACGAAATCAAATATGTTACTTTATATTGTATAATAATAAAAGAAAACACAACAACAACAATAATATATTTGTTATAATAAACACAACAGCCAAAGTCGAACGGCACATTGCATTGTGTTGTTGCGGCTACTGACAGCAAACTGGTCTGCCTACACATGACAACAACACATAAAATTTTCAAAAGCAACGACAACGAAACGACTAACAAAATGTCAAGTTATCAAAAAAACAACAAATACACAAAGCCCCAAAAAACTTCATTTACTTTTTTTGTAAAACCAAAGGCGCAACGCTGAACGCACATTGCACTCGACGCGTTGCCGCAGTCGCACGAGATGTGAACGCGCAGTCGGTTTGTCATCTGCATTTGGTTGGTGTGTTGGTTGAAGTTAATGCGTTGCGCATGCGCGCAACAACAACACCAGACGCCCGCAACATCCGGGCGCTCGCAACTATACGAAAGCAACAAAAGCAAACAACAACAAATTCAGTTTAAATAAAAAGTCATAACTCAATGCCATTCAAATTGGCTGGTTGGCTGAATGTTTGCTCAACAAAATTGCAAACTTTGTAGACATTATTATTTATTTGCTGCTGCTGCTGCCTACTTGTGTGGACTTTAATTAAAAGTCAAGCAACTGTTCAACGCCATAACCTCACTTTTCGCTGTGGCGTACAAAAACTTGCCTTTGAAATCTTTGCAACGAAGGCGCTGTGCTTGCAGTGTGAATGACACCAGCAGCTGTTGCACACATAAACACTTCTTAATATGTGTGTGTGTGTGTGTGACTGCTGCATGTGTGCAATTTTAGGACAGAACTTGCATAAAACTTTCGCAGTCCAATGCAACATTCGCACAAGTCTGAACGCCTACGCAGCTTCAGTGCTGCAGCAGCGTGTAGAGGGGGAAATTTTGGTGCCGTTTTGCTGTTGCTGCCTTGGAAAGTGTAACCCAATACGTTTTGCAGCACAACACGAAGACGTTATAGCGCAGTCGGTCAGTCGACTTTGTTCGCTTTGTTCATAACTTGCAGCTGTAATGCAACGTGTTGTCTGTCGCTGTGGCAACACTGTTCTGTTGCCAACTGTTTTCGTTACTTCTGGCTGTTAGTAGCTGCACTGAATAAAACTTGGACAATGAGTTAGTCCAGAGTTCACTTTTTTCCCCTTTTCATTCAATATTTCAACAGCAACTTCAGACATTAAACAAATGTATTTTAGTTTTTTTTCCTTCACTGCTTCACTGCTTCAATTCAACATTTCAGCGTTGAAGCTTCCGTTTGGTTGCTATTTAAATTGTCTAATTGTCAGCACAATTTTGTCTATGGCTCATTGTTTATGCATGACAACGTGATTCTAATCACACTGACTGACTGACTGAGTCTCGTTGACTGAGTCATCGCCCAAAATTGCGCTAATCGCAGCAACAACAACAACACTGAAACACTAAATTGTGTCGTCTGTGACTAATAAGTGAGTTGAGTTGGTGTGGTGCGCTCTCCAATTGCGGCTCAGCTGAGCGCACAACGACTCAAGTCGCCAACTTTTACGCTGAGTAAGCGTGCACATGAAATTCCAAGCTTCGGCTAAAGAATTTCTAATACCTCAGATATGCAATACTTGAAAGAGTATCATAATTAAAGCAACAACATCGATTGAAATTAAACACGTTTTGCTGTGATTCCAGGCAAATTACACTCTGTGGCGTGTAATGAAAGTCGATCTTAAGGTGCGATTGGATTTTCGTGTCATTAACTTTGAAATTGGAAACCTTGTGCAAATTTAGCTCCTCATTTACCGCGTCAGAGCCTAAGTTTTTACATTTACTCAAATATTTCTGGCCTTAAAGTTCAATTTGAAGCTTTGGTGAGTTCAGGGACCTACAGTAGAATTTTATGGCATTTATTTTTGTGGTACATTTCTTTCTCAAAAGTCCTGTTTCACAGGAATTTTTTAGCATTTTAAGAAAAAAGGGTCTAATTGACCCAAAAATATGGAAGCTAGAGGGTTAAAATGTTCCACAAAAATGTTCTTGGAAGTTTTTGATATAAAAATGGTGAACACATCATATCTTTAAATTGCAAGGAAACATGATTTTCGTAGACCAACTCACCATAAGAATGTGAAAAAAGCGAAAAACAAACAAAGGAAAAAACGGGGAAAAAAACTTAGACGCAATATTTTTAAACGCCGATACATACAGTGGTGTCTGGATATAGTGAACTAATTATTGCAAGGGTTGTTCATTGTATTGAGGTTGTTCACTATATCAAGGTCAAAAGTTTTGTTCAAAAACTCGTTTTATTTCCTCAAAATACACTTTTTGTTTTTTGCTTGAAAATTTGTTTCTATATTTATAGGCTCGATGTCAAAATTTGGGTGTTCACTATATCGAGGTGTTCACTATAAAGGGGGGTTAACTATACCCAGACACTACTGTATATATTTTTTTGGACCCCTTAACCGAAATCCATTGGTAAAACCTGGTTATTTTAGAAATTTTTTTTTTTTGTTCACTGATTTTATGTAAATTTTAGTCGAATTTAATGGAAATTGTTTAATTACAATCGATGTGAATTTTTTATAAAAGCAAGAAAAAGTTAGACGCAAAAAAATTTAGACTACGTTTTTTAAAACGCCGATACACGTAAGTTTTTTGGGTCCTTCGAGCGAAATCCGTTGACAGAACCTGGTTATTTTTAGAAAAAAAAAGTATTTTGTTGTTCAGTGATTTTATGCAAATTTTAGTCGAATTTCATGGAAATTTTTCAATTGGTGATGTAAATTCTTATGAAAACGTGACAAAATTAGACGTCAACAAAAATGTTAGAAAAAATTTAGTAAAAATTTAGACATAATCCTTTAAAACGCCGATACACGTATATTTTCTTTTGGTCCCTCGACCCAAATCCGTTGACAAAAACCTGGTTATTTTAGAAATTTATTTTTTTTGTTCAGTCATTTTATGTGAATTTTAGTCGAATTTCATGGAAACTGTTCAATTGGTGATGTGAGTTGAAGACAAAATACAAATAATCCCTGTCTATAAAAATGAATGAACAATCATGGTAAATTTTTTCTGAATGAATTTGAAATTTTAACAAAAAGTGTTTAATGTCCATTAAAAAAATAACCTTTGTCTATAAAAATGAATGTGTGTCTGTTTGATTTTTGTAGACTCGGAAAACTATCCGAAATGATCCGATCCGCAATTTTGAAACACTGAATGGTTTGTCTTGGAGAAGATTTCTGAATATTCTAAAAAAATATTTTTGGAAATAATTAAAAAAACAGATTTTAAAACAGAAGTTAAATTTTCAGCTGCAAACTTGTTTATTGTAGAAAAAAATAATTTCTGTGTATAAAAATGAATGCTTGTCTGTCTGTAAGTTTGTTCTTCATAGACTCGGAAACTAGTTGATCGATTAATCTGAAATTTTAACAAAAGGGGTGGAATGTCCAGTAAAAGGTTTCTGAATATTATAAAAAAAATATTTTTGGAAAAAATCCAAAAAAGCTTAGGCGTTACATTTCCAGTTCCAAACTTGTTCGTTGAGGAAAAAATAATCTTTGTCTATAAAACTGAATGTTTGTCTGTTTGGTTTTTGTAAACTCGGAAACTGAATAGTTGATCGATTGATCCGAAATCGAACCGAAGGTTTCTGAATATTCTAAAAAAATATTTTTGAAAAATAATTTAAAAAAATTAGCTTAGGAGTTCAATTTCCCGCTGCAAACTTGTTTATTGTAGAAAAAATAATTTCTGTGTATAAAAATGAATGCTTGTCTGTCTGTAAGTTTGTTCTTCATAGACTCAGAAACTAGTTCATCGATTGATCTGAATATTTGGCCCAAAGGGTGGAATGTCCAGGTTGTAACAAGAAGAAGAAGAAACTAGTTCATCGACTGATCTGAAATTTTGACACAATGGATGGTTTGTCTTGGAGAACATTTCTGAATATTAAAAAAAAATTTTTTTGGAAATAATTCAAAAAAGCTTAAGGCTTGATTACACGTAACAAGTAGAGTGACAAGACAGCAACTCGAACGAGTACTCGTTTTGTCTAAACAGTAAGGCGAGTTGTTGCTTGAGGCAGTGGCCGATGAAAGTGGCGAGAGAGTCACTAGAATCACATTTTGTGTACTAGGTCGAGTACTAGTTTACCGTTATATTTTTCTTCTTTTCGCAGCGATTCGTGGAATCGCTCGTCACATGCGGAATGGGTCACACACCACTTTTCGCTCGGTTAAATATACGAATTCAACTTCCAGTTGCAAAACTTGTTCTTTGTAAAAAGAAATAACATAGTTTTATAGAAGTAAGAACAAAACACACTTAAAGTAGAACGAAAAAGTCATGTTCAATCAACTCGTTAAAGGAAAAACTTTGTTTCACAGAAGATCGACTGTCTGAAACACATTTTTTTTGCTGTTCAAGCAGACAGTTGGACGACAGTCAACAGTCATCCACATTGTTGTGCTGCTTATCGAGAGGAAAAATATTTATTATTTTAGCAAGCAATAGTCTTAAATTTTTTCATAATCTAAATCAGAAATTTCCTCTTTGTTACTCGCTAGTAGCAACAATGCCAGCACTCGCTACTCGCTATTAACAGCATTGCCATCACTTCGATGTTGACAGCTGGTCTTCTTCCCCTTAGCAATCGTTCATTTCTCTAACGGTTCAAATGACGCTTAAACGGCTTATGTGGCGGTTTTATGTTTCCACTCCTTCCCCTCTACCCCTTTCCGCACCATTTACCCTACCAAGTAGCTTTCAACTAGCGCCAAGTGCAAAAATCTAACGGCGCACAATCACACACTCGGCGTCAAGTCAATCAACTTGGATGTTTATGTTTATTTTTTTGCCCCCTTAAGAGGAGCCAACCCTTTAATTGGCTGCATATTTTAAGTGCGTTGAAAGAATTTCATTTTATTACTTCAAGAATTTCTGCAAAGCAATCCAAAAGAAGCCAACGATTGATAGATTTTATTAGTGTCTGTGTGTGTGTTTGCTTGGGCCGCATTTAAATTACGTTACCCAAAAATAACAAAAAAAAGTGCACAAATCAACATAAAAGCCCCAAAAGCAAATAAAAAACGCAAATAAAAATTCACTTAAAATCAAACCAAAAAAAAAAACAGTAAAGTAAGCGCAACAAAACCTGAACGAAGCGCACGCAAAAAAAATCCGTTTTAGCACAAAATTGAAGCGCGCACACAGAAAATTTGTTTATAATTTTTTTTTATTATCTGTGCAAGTTTTTTTCTCGTTAAGCATGTTTTTTATTTGTGTGCTTTTAAAAGCAGATAATAAATAATAAAATTGCGTATTTTTTGTTAGTAAAAAAATGCAAACAACAACAATGGCAGGCAACAAAGAGTGAGTTTGGAGCAGTAAAGCGTTCCAACAAATGGCGTCAAAATATGGAAGCAAATTATAATAATTGGTGCACTGTGCGGTAGTGTGAAATTAAATATTTAACGGTATAAATTGAATAACAGATTAAAGTTTTTAATACAGAATATATAAAAAAAAATAGAATAATGAAAAAAATTACAAACAAATTACAAAAAAGTAAGGAACCTAGAAGTGACTATGCTAAATGCTGAGCGTGGTCTGAAAAGTTTCCAATCTGGCAAAGATACAGAATATGTTTTCTTCAAATTTATTTGTTGGCAGCATTGCTTCCAGCAATGCTGCCATCTGTCTATTCTCTTCAAAGAGGAAATGTTTATTCGAAAAGTTACTTTTGAAACTTTTTAACCTAACAAAGATAACAAAAATTTGTTCTTCAAATTTGTTATTATTTTTCCATATAATCTCCCTTTCTCTCCAATTTGTCCAAATAGAGCGTTGGAAAAATTCATTCGAAAAATTACTTTGAGTTGGTCTGAAGTTTTCGAAGATACATTTCGTTAACGAAGATACAAGAAATTTGTTTTTATTTTTCTATCCCAGCAATGCTTTCATCTCTCTAATATGTCCAAATAGAGTTTTGGAAATATTCATTCGAAAAACGTCTTTGGGTTTGGGTTGGTCTGAAAAGTTTTCGACCTAACAAAGATACAAGGAAAGTTGTTCTTTGAATTTTTTTTTATTTCTCTACATAACTTCCCTCTCAGCAATGTTGCCATCTCTCTAATCTGTTCAAAGAGAGCATTTCAAATATTCGAAAAACTGTTTTGGGTTTGCGTTGGTCTGAAAAGTTTTCGACCTAACGAAGATTCAAGAGTTTTCTTTTTTAAATTTGTTTTTATTTTTCTATCCCAGCAATGCTGCCATCTCTCTAATCTGTCCAAATAGAGCCTTGGAAATATTCACTCGAACACGTTGTGTGTCTACGTGAGCGGACAGCTTTCTCATACCCAAATCTTGATTCTTTGAAGATATTTATGTTGGTTGGTTGGTTAAGTGGCTGCCTCTGTATGAGACACACTTAGGCCTATGGGCCCGTTGTGATACCACAAATTCCACCCGTTTGAAATGTGTATGCAACACTGTTTTTTCCAACATGTGATACAACACACATTTCAAACGGATGGGGGAAAGGGAGGGAGGGAGGGGACCTACAGTTTAACGCCGAATCCGAACGGCGATTGGCAGTTTTTTCTTTCACACTTGGAGGTTTTGCCATTGCCTGCCAAGAGCGCACTTGTGCGATTCTTGTAATTCTCATTTCCTTCATGTGGATAGCGATAGAAGTAAATGAGTGTTCTTTCCAGCCCAAGCCAGGAATCGAACCTGGAGCGCTCGGTATGAGAAGCCGGCGCGCTACCCGCTGAGCTATCGAGGCCGACGAAGATATTTACAGTCTTTCTCACTTCAATTCAGTGGTTGTCTAATGTCCATTTTTCGAACTTGAGGAAAGTTTTTGTCACTGCTTACAGTTATGTAATGTCTCGAAAGTTCAAAGTCTCCCAAGCTGGTAGGACGATGTTTAAGATCAGCTGTTCAAAACTTTACAGTAGAAAATGATGGTGCCGAGTTTTTCTACACAGTGTTCAACTCATCTCTAATTCGAGTAGCCTAATTGACTTTCAAAAACAAATATTTAACGACTGCTGAACTCGATTGGACTGAATCATCAATCTCAGACTCCCATCGACTGTCTCAAACCATTGTCAAACAACAATTGCGCATACAAAATAGCTTCAAAATTTTGGTGAGTACTTTTCAAAAGAGTCTGAAACAGTTTCCCTAACTTCTGTTGGCTAATGTTGTCTTCTTTATGTGGAGATTGGAAACTTTTCAGACAAACCTTCAGACAAATTTTAACAAATATGTAATCAGATTTAAACCTTTGATGCTGGACTCGATTTGACTTAATCATCAATCTCAAACTCACATCGACTGACTCAAACCATTGTCAAACAACAATTACGCATACAAAATAGCTTCAAAATTTAGGTGAGTACTTTCAAAAGAGTCTGAAACAGTTTCCCTAACTTCTGTTGGCTAATGTTGTCTTCTTTATGTGGAGATTGAAAACTTTTCAGACAAACCTTCAGACAAATTTTAACAAATATTTAATCAGATTTAAACCTTTGATGCTGGACTCGATTTGACTCAAGCATCAATCTCAGACTCACATCGACTGACTCAAACCATTGTCAAACTACAATTACGCATACAAAATAGCTTCAAAATTTTGGTGCGTACCTTTCAAAAGAGTCTCAAATAGTGTTTCTAACTTTTGTTGGCTAGTGTTCTCATCTTTATGTGGAGATTGGAAACTTTTCAGACAACTCTTCTATAAGAATTTTAACAAATATGTAATCAGATTTATGTAAACCTTTGATGCTGGACTCGATTTGACTCAGTGATCAATCTCAGACTCACATAAACTGACTCAAATCATTGTCAAACAACAATCAAGCATCTAAAATAGCTCCAAAATTTGGTGAGTACCTTTCAAAAGAGTCTCAAATAGTTTCTCTAATTTTTGTTCGCTCGTGTTCTCATCTTTTTGTGGATATTGGAAACTTTTCAGACAACTCTCCTATATGAATTGTAACAAATATTTAGTCGGATTTCCATCTTTGACACTTTGATCTGTTCTGCTGCATTTCTGCTCCTAACTATTACTACAGATGTTGCCACTTGTTTGCATTTGTATTCAATTAAATGTTGCCACAAATTTTACTCAATTTTCTCTCACTCATTTCTCACTCACTGCTTTGCATCGCTTAATTGTTTGCCTTTTAAACTTTTTTACGTTGTTTGTTACGCTTGTGTGCATTTAATGAATTTTATAATTTTTCCTTTTGCAAAATAACATACAAATTAACAATATGGCATTCACAATAAGTTGTATTATTGTAAAGGAAATTTTATAAACACCGCCGATAAAGAATTTCGCAATTATTTGCACTGCAACGAGTCATTGGCTGCCAACACTTCGAGACCTAATCTGTTGCTATACTGGAGATTTGGTATGTGTGCAGCTGTCAGATTTTAGAGTGACCAACTCTTACTAAAACTCTAAGCTTCAACTATGTATGGCAGACTTAAAACTCAGCAATTTCTTATAGCAAATTTGTATATTTTTTCCGTTGACATTTTCTAGTTTTTTGTATACAAAAATTATTATTTTTAAATACAATTTTTTTTTAAATATTTTTTCAACCACACTTACATGGTGACCCTGGCCATATGGTATGTGTAAACACATAAAATAACATCTATCGTTTATGTATTTTAAGGTCAACTCAAGTTTATCAAAATTCAACTTGTTGATTTCTTTATAATGATTCGATGACGTGTTTACATTTTATTGTTGTTGTTGTTTGTATTATTGTGTCTATTAAATTGTTGTTGCTATTATTGTCAATATGACTGAGATTTATTGGCGATTCATTGGTGGGTTTTTTACATTCAACTGAGGCTACGGCAGCATGCAACCAGTTGTATTGTTTTTTTGTTGTTGTTGTTTTTGAGCTGATTTTGAAAACGGATTTTCATAAATTTATTTAAAATGAGTGGGATTTATTAGTTTTGTTGAAATAGAATCGAAATTGTAAAGATTTATGTGGCTAAGGGTTAAGGTTTGACATTAATTGTAATTAATGACACTTTATTTTGTTGCTGATATATAAATTGTTGGTGAATGATGAGCAATATCGGTCAAAGAAATATGAATGAACAGCTTTCAAGAATGTCTGAAAAATTCCTTAAATGGCATTGTTCGAGTTCATTTATTGTGTTGTGGAGCTTAAAATCAATTATCTTTTATTTTTTAATGGGTAACTGTAAAAGTGGGCTTTGAGAAATAAAGGAAACTTTGACAATAATAATAAAAAAAATTGAAGAAAAAATTTCTTGCATCTTTGTTAGGTCGGAAACTTTTCAGACCTCGCTCGTATTTTCTTCACATTGCTTCCGCACATCAAAACTGGTTTCAGTAACAAAAGCAAAACAGAAAAAAACAATGAAATACTGGAAAATTTCAACAAATATTTTGTAAAAAACCTAAAATAAAAAAAGAAGAATAGAAGAAAAAATCTAAAATATTCTAAAATGTAAACTAATATTAAAAAAATGCTCAAATATTATAAATTTTCTACTAATATTTTATACTTTTATTTAAACTTAAATTCAAGTGAAATACTTAAAAATATCTTCAAATATTTTTAGAAAAATGTAAAAAAAGATTTTAATTTCTACTAATTTTTTATACTTTCTGAAAGTATACTGAAATTTAAACTTCTTAAAAAGAAAACTCTTGATCAGCTCTCAACAAGATTAGAATAAAATAATAGCTTTTGTCTGTAGAACAAAACATTTCTTTTCACAAAATTATTGCTTGACTTCATATAAATGTTTCCCCCAATTTTTTTTATCGCTCGTCTGGTTCACCTTTCGCTTCCCTTCCAATTCCCCAGCTCGACCTGCTGAAATTAATTGCATAAGTACACAAAAGTTTACACCCAACAAAAAAGGTCAACCTGTGGCAATGATAAAAATTAAAAATATTGCTGCCGTTTGTTGCAGCATAAAATTAATGATAGCATACAAATGTTTATAATTTTTTTCTTCATGAAATTTGTCATTCCATGTATTATTAATTTGCGGCTCAGAAACCTTGAAATTGTTTACTTCTTCAACGTCATCACGTGACATGCGTTGCCATTTTTTGACAACTGTCCGCATACAGCGGCTTCTCACTTCTTCTTTTCGCTGCTCATTAATAATTCGAGTACACCACAAGAATAAAAAATGTTTAAATATTGTGTACAATTTGTCAACGCTTAGACGACACAACTAACCAACAGAACAAAAGAAAGAAACGAGGCTTTCTTGATGTTACAACGCAATTTAATGCATTGTTACACTAAGATTTGTGCTTTAATAAGTAGACGTGAGGAGTAGAAGCCAAAAAAAATGGGTTAGGTTTGTTTAAGTTAGGTTAGGTTTGGTTAGATGGCTGCTCACAAAAACATCTCTTTCCCTCTCTTGAGTTCTGATGGCTTTCGTGAGACAAAGACTTCTACGAAACATGCCCATCGATCACGATCCCTTGTTTCATTTCTTTGAAGGACTTCCCGAATACCAAGATATCTTCTTCGAACGTTCTCAGTCGACCTTTTCTTCTATACTACATTGGGGGCTCCACTCGAAGACTTGTCTGCATATTTCGCTGAAATCCTTTCGGAGGGTATGGCCAATCCATTCCCAATTCCTCGCTTTAGAATGAATAGAAATGGTTCGCATCTCCCACGCAATTAATTTCACACTGTGCAACACAACTAAATATGAAATTAAGTAATAAGGTGGAATAGAGTAGTTTAAGTTAGGTTAGGGAAACCGGCCTCGATAGTCCAGTGGGTAGCGCGCTGGCTTCTCACACCATAGGCCCAAGCTTCGATTCCAAGCTGGGGCTGGTAAAACACTCAGCTACTTCTATCGCTTTCCACTTGAACCGGATGAGAATTACAAGAACCGAACAAGTGCGCTCTTGACAGGCAATAACAAAACAAGTGTGAAAAGAAATTTGCCAAAATCCGACGTTGGGATTCGGTGTTAAACAGTAGATTAGTTAATGTACGAGAGTGAAGCAATAACTGCCCGAGACACTGCGTCCAAACCTGAACTATTGCGTTGAATCCCTTTCTCCTTACTAGAGGAGTTTGTATCCCCCAATGTTACGTATGCAGTAGGTCGTAAATTGTCTCCAGATCTTTCGTCTGCATTAGTTCCCATACCAGTACACGTTCCGACATACCTTCCTAGCTACCAGACTGTGAAAGTGAAATTGCCACAAACCGACGTTCGGATTCGGTGTTAAACTGTAGACTAGATTGGGTACGGGAGTCGATCGATAACTGTCCGAGACACTGCGTCCAATTCTGAACTATTGTGTTGAATCCCTTTCTCCTAAAAGTAAAATTGCCACAAGCCGACGTTTGGATTCGGTGTTAAACTGAAGATTTGATAAGGTACGGGAGTCAAGCAATAACTGCCCGAGACACTGCGTCCAACACTGAACTATTGTGTTGAATCCCTTTCTCCTTACTGGACGGTTCGTATCCCCCAATGTTACGCATACAGAAGCTCGTAAAGTTTCTTCAGATCAACTTCAGACATCTCTTTCGCCTGTATTAGTTCCCATCCCAGTATAAGTTCCCACTTCCCTTCCTAAGTCTTCCCTTCCCCTACCGGGGGAATACCGCAAGACTCACTGCGGATCTTACGGGCCATTTGCCAGTGGGGGAAACTCCGGGAACGCTTGCAGATAGATACCTTTCAGCAATCATTTGGTGGGTAGGAGAATCAGATAGATACATTGACCCGATTTCTGTATGCATGCCAGGGATTCCTAGGGAATCCCTTCCCGAAAGACCTCAGACTAATGTGAGCTTTTGCGGTCAGGACCAAATTTTGCTTTGGCACCAAATTTGCTAGATGTGCTATCTGTGGGAACAATCACTCAACCAGACATGTTCCGATCAAGTATAGAATAAAATAATTGGCCTAAAGAAATGCAACTTTCGACTATCTAAGAGACTACAACTACAGTAGAATCCCGATTATCCGGATCAAATGAAACCAGGGGTATTCCGTATAATCGAAAATCCGGATAATCGATTTCAAAGCAAATCAAACAATATTAAAACTTTAATATTTTTTTATTATGTAACGGATTTTACATGTGTCATTTAGAAAATACTATATTATAAAAAACGAGTTTAACGATAGATAATGAATTACATAATACCTATGTAATTTAGAATTTTGATTGGAAATAACTTGTTATTGATCTTTGACGTAATGAATCACATCTTTTCATTGCGGCCAAGTCCCTGATGCGCTTCAGTTGTAGCAACTGTATAGGATCCAATTCGTCCTGTCTTTCAAGCCACTTAAAAGCAACATCTAGAGCTTCAAAAGCTTCTGCGTGAGATGGTACTTGACATTCTTCCCCAGTTTCAGTTTCTTCTTCATTTTCTCTCTCGTTACTGTTCAAATCCTCAATGATTTCTTCATCAGTTAAGATTTGGAATCCAGTCAGGGTACACGGTCGGAGGCGGGAATAAACTTGTCGTAACATGTCGCGTTACACCGGCAAAACATTTTTAAATTGACAGTTAGAGCCGAGACAAATGAGTCCGGATAATCGGATGTTCGGATAATCGATGTTCGGATAATCGGGATTCTACTGTACTGTTTATTTAGAGATCCAATAACTCTGTCGTTCAATCAACTCAGATTAAGAACTCAAAGGATTAAAGAAGCAAACATTAAGTAACTGAGTCCGCAGCGTTGATTGTTTCTTTCCTCACTCGATCGAATTTTTCTGCAGTAAATAACATTTGAATTTAAATTTAAACTATTTTCCGAGGCAAAAGCTATTTAATTTTTCCGTTCATGCCATCCGCCTTATTCATTATTGCTACGACCTTATTTATTGCCGCATTTTGTGTATGCAAATACAAAGTGTTCCCTTTCTTTTCTTTCTTCAGTTTCTATATTTACATTTTTTTTAAGTTGTTTTTTCTTTATACTTCCCAACTTTTTTGTTTCAATTTTCCTTCATTTTCATTTCGTCAGCGTGTAAGCTTTGCAATTTTCGCTATGCACAACAACATAACAACAACCAAACATATTAACCCTTGGCAGTTGATGGCAGGGCGAGCGACGGAGTAGCGCAGCGCAGTGCAGCGAAATTGCTTGAATTTCAAATTACCTCCCGGGCCCCATGGGCCAATGAACGTTTTGCGCTGCTCATATTCACTTTACCACTTCTATTTTTCTATATAGTATGCAACATATATGTGATGTACTGCTGCCGTTCTTTTATTTTTCTTTCGCCTCTCAAGTTTAGCATATTTGCCAAGTGCTTGTTGCATACTTTCGGTGTTTTTTTTCGAGTTTGAGTGGCTGCTTTGGGCCTTTGGGTAGGCGGCAAAACGGCGAAAATTTTTCATCAAATTGCAAATATCGTGTGACATGCCCAAGTTCTGCTCGAGCTGTATTAAAATAGTTGGGTCACGTCAGCTTCCGTGTAGTTTCGGCAAGATTTATGCGCGTTGCCTATGCGCCGAATTGTATTGATTTACATAAGTCTCATGAATTTTTGGCATTATTGATTTTTTTGGCGATGGAGCCAAGGAGCCAAGAAGCTGTGTGACAAGCTTCCCTGGTATCGCTGAGTAGTTGCAGTACCTAATTTATTTTTTTTGTAATAGAAAAAACGTATCGCAAAGCAGATGTGCCCTTCTCTACTTATGTTTCCTCTGATTCTGTTGTAATACTAAACTTTTTGCATTCCTTGTGTCTTTCAGCACTCACACTATGAATATACAATAAGTACAAATACGAACCGAAATCTACAGACTGACAAAGTTCAACACTAATTGTTGAAAGTTATTGAAAGACCTCAAAAGTCACGTTCAGGAGATCCTTCCCAAAAGTGACAACTCCAACAGTTAGGTGTCTGTTCCAATTGTAGCGCCACTAGGGAGTTTCGGTATTTCTTTGTTTAAATGGACGACTTTGACAGTCGGATGCCTGTTCCAGTTTGACTCCAACTGTAGAATGTCTGTTCTACTTTGCTTTGGAAAACGGTCTCTTAAGAACTCTCGTTATTTCTTTGCATAAAGTGACGACTGCAACGATGTCTTTTTCAGTTGTTTCCAACTATAGGGTGTCTTCAAATCTGAACTACAAAACGGTTTCCTCAGGAAATTTCGTTATTGTTTTGCTTAAACTGACGAATCCAACAGTCGGGTGTCTGTTCCAGTTTGAAACAGAGATGGAAAACGGGTTTTGAAGAGTTTCGTTACAGTTCGTTTCTTCGGTTACAGTAATGACTCCAACATTCGGGTATATCTGATCCAATCTGAGTTGGAAGTTGGGCCCTTCGATAAGTTACGCTATTTGTTTGCTTAGAGTGAAGTCTCCAATCAGGTGTCTATTCCAGTCTGATCTCAACGGTCAGGTGCCTCTTACTATCCAAGATGAAAACGATCTCTTGGGAAGTTTCATTATTTCTTTGCTTAAAGTGACGACTCCCACAGTCCGGTAAATGTTGCAGATTGATTCCAACAGACGGGTGTCTGTTCTAATCTAAGTTGGAAATCGGTCTATTAGGAACTTTCGTTATTTCTTTGCGTCCGATGTCTGTTGCTTTCTGATTCCAACTGTAGGGTGTTTGTTCCAGTCTGAACGGGCCCCTCGGGAAGTGACCTCAACAGTCGGGTATCTCTTACAATGCAAAATGGAAAACGGTCTCTTGGGAAGTTTAGTTATTTCTTTGCTTAAAGTGAACAGTCTGCTGTCTGTTGCAGTCTGATTCCAACGTTGGGTGTTTGCTGAACTAGAGAACGGGCCCTTTGGGAATTAACCTCAACAGTTGGGTGTCTCTTACAATGGAAATTGGAAAGCGGTCCCTTGGGATGTTTCATTATTCCTTTGCTTAAAGTGAAGATTCCAACAGTCTGGTGTCTGTTGCAGTATGATTCCAACTTTAGGGTTTCTGCTTGAGTCTGAACTAGAGAACGGGCCCCTTGGGAATTGACCTCAAAAGCTAGGTGTCTCTTAAAGTAAACACTCCAACATTCGGGCGCCTGTTTCAGTCTGAGCGGGGGAATGGTCCTTGGGAGTTTTGTTATGTCTTTGCCCGATCATGTATCCGTCGGTCTATTCATGTGTCACTCCTTCCATTTTGACCATCTTTTCGTCCGTATATCCGACGAAAATACTTTGTTTAAAATCTTTTTGCTTGCTGAATTTAATACTGCAAAGCGGTCAAAAACATAAAGTAGGCAAATACAAAGAAATGTGTTGATCGAAAACGCCTGGAACACCCCGCCAGGACGCACCGTCTCCGAGTGCATATTCCCTTCGGCAGTGTTTGAATCACAAAGTATGCGCGTGACAATGCAACCCTGTGCCACTTGGCATCTTTAACTGAAAAATTAATTTGGCTTCCTTGAATTTATAATACAATAAATTGGAATTCCTTTGCATAAATTAAATGCGGCATAGCTCGCAAGAGAGAGAGCGAGAAAAACCACAACAACAACAACCAGAACAAGTACACCGTACGCCACATCCGTTCCGGGTAGACGCGCATAAAGAAACGTGTCACAACAGCGCTGGGACTGGGACTGAGACTGGGGCGGCCCATGTAAGGGCGCATCGTATCGAAGGTGCGCGCGTGTGTGTGTGTTTGTGTCACTCAAATGTCGGCCTGTCCGCAATGTTGCAACTACAATACGTGCGAGTATTGTTGTTGTTATTTGCGCACACATTGAAGCGTGCAACGCGCCAAAATTGGAAAATGCTTGGCCACAGAACTTTACCTGCCGTGTTGACAGTTGTCGTTGGCACATGGAATAGCCACGAAGAAATGACAGGCAGGCAGGCAGTCAGCCAAACCGGCATTTAAGCGAACCGTAAGTGGCGTTACGTGTGCCTGTGTGTGGTGTATGCATGGCCAGTACGTGCGGTGCGACGGGGATTATGTTGGTCGTTAAACTTTCTAACGCGATAAGCGACGCTGACCAGAGGGCAACAACAACAACAACGCCGCACATCCAGTCATGTTGACATTTCATTTGCTGTTTGTTGTTGCTGTTGATTTTCTGTGTATTCGAGCATTGCCTTTGGGTGTCCAACTCTACCAAATGATTTCTTTCTCTCTCTTTCTTTTCGTTCCGCATTCGACTGCAGCACGTTGCGTTGACAGTTTTCTAAACATCCCAAGCAGTCAGGGAAATCTGAAATACTCACAGAAGAGATAAAACGTAAAAAAGAATGAAATGTGTAGCAAATTGCTGTAAAATCTGCAAAGAGAAATGCCAAAATTTGGGTGCGTTATACTTTTTTTCGGCGCGTAAATGAAACGTTTAACTGTCACTTGTCATGGCAACATGTTGCAGCAACTGTTTGTTGCTGCTTTTTAGTTCTCTCAAAAATCGTTTATGCGCATAATCTGTCGCATAACTACAGCAAAACTAGCAACAACAACAACCTCCATGGCAATAAGTGCAAAATGAATTTCTAGCGCTGTGTCGTTGTTGTTTGTATGTATTTTGTATTTCTAGGAAGCCGCAAAATGTTGCAAGCGCACAATTAAAATCGCTTGCGACCACAACAGCGCCCGGCAACAAAATTAAAATTGAAATTAGCCGACATTGTGCAGTAGCAGCAGCAGCTGTGCTGCTTCGTCGCTGTGTCTTTAACGCGCGCTCGCTTCAGTTTCTGCTCAGCGCCTCCGACTTTGCCTCTGGTTCGCCATTAAGTTGGGGACCATTAAGCTTGACCATGCAACCGTATCGTTAGCGCAATTGTTTTGTTGTCGCTGTTCGTTGGTGTCATTGTTGTTGTTGTTGTTGTTATACGCTGCTGTTTTGCTAAAGACCGGTAGTCCATTGGCTGTCGCTGTGGCCGGGCAGCGCGCTTCAACGACGACTACCTCTGCTTGGGCAATAATTATTAAAAAGCGCTGTGCATGCAAAATGACCAGCTCATAAAAAATGCAACAGTCACAAGAGTGACTGCTGTCAATACACCGTAAAAAATACTGTTGGTCATAGGTATTTGAATATGCAGAGAGAGGAGCGAATGGAATGTGGAAGTTGTACTTGAAAGGAAGTAAGAGAAGAGGTAGAGGTGTGACGGTTAAGGTAATATAACGTGAGGGGGGTTGAGGCTATAATAAAGTTGTGTTTGTCCTTGGACAACGGTTAGTACTAGAATGTCACCCATGTGTCATCTGCCTACCCATTGAGGACGTGCTCAACGGGAGATTAGGGAATTCCTTATGCGAAAACGGTGCTTACATGTAGTTAATAAGTGATTATAATGAGAAGTGAAACGATTTTTCCCTTGTGGAAAAATGGTGCTTACTTGTAGTGCTTAGAGCAGTGATTATAATGAGAAGTGAAACAATTGGGATAGGGACAGGAATAGAAATAGCAATAGAAATAGCGATAGTAATAGCGACAGGGATAGGGATACGGACAGCAATAGGAATAGGAAAAGGAATAGTGATAGGGATAGAAATAGAGGTTGAGATAGGGATAGGGGATAGAGTTAGAGATAGCGATGGGGAAGGAATAGGGATAGGAATAGGGTTAGTAATAGGGATAGAGATAGGGATAGAGATAGAGATATGAACAGGGATAGCGATAGGGAAGGAATAGGGATAGGAATAGAGTTAGTAATAGGGATAGAGATAGGAATAGGGTTTTAGTAATAAGGATAGAGATAGGGATATGATAGGGATAGCGATAGGAACACGGATAGCGATAGGGATAGAGTTAGAGACAGGAATAGCGATAGGGAAGGAATAGGGATAGGAATAGGGTTAGTAATAGGGATAGCGATAGCGATAGAAACACGGATAGCGATA
Source organism: Melieria omissa (assembly GCA_963971225.1). Taxonomy (NCBI): domain Eukaryota; kingdom Metazoa; phylum Arthropoda; class Insecta; order Diptera; family Ulidiidae; genus Melieria; species Melieria omissa. The sequence goes on from OZ020269.1 coordinate 12,835,684, forward strand.
GGAATAGGGATAGGAATAGTGATAGGGATAGGAATAGTGATAGGGATAGGGATAGAGTGAGAGATAGAGATATACATATAGATGTAGATAGGGATAGCGATAGGGATAGGGTTAGGGATAGGGATAGGGATAGGGATAAGGATAGAGTTAGAGATAGAGATAGAGATGGGGATAGGGACAGAGATAGCGATAGGGAAGGAATAGGGATAGGAATAGGAATAGGGATAGGGATAGGGATAGGGATAGGGATAGGGATAGGGATAGGGATAGGGATAGGGATAGAGTTAGAGATAGAGATAGAGATGGGGATAGGGATAGAGATAGGAATAGGGATAGCGATAGGAACACGGATAGCGATAGCGATAGGGATAGAGTTAAAGATAGTAATAGCGATAGGGATAGCGATAGGAATAAGGATAGGGATAGAGATAGAGATAGAAATAGAGATAGAGATAGAGATATAGATAGAGATGGGGATAGGGATAGGGATAAGAATAGAGATAGGGATAGCGGTAGGGAAGTAATTGGGATAGAGATAGGATAGGATTGTGGACTGAGTCGGTCAGTAGAGTAGCTTAGTACTCTTTTCAATTCACCAACTTAGTCATAATCACTAGAAATATTAAATTATTAAAATAAGGCACTCATATATATTTTTAATAGATACTTGATACTGAATCATGTTCTTTTAACCCAATGAGAGCCATGCCAGTAATTTTAATTTTTCTATTTCATTAAAAATATGAAATATTGCAATTATGATTGTAGTTATGATGTAACGTCAACGAATAATTACAATTGAAAATTTTGATTTCAAGCCCCTTTAACCCATTAAGGGTCGTTGTAAAAATTGTTTACTTCGCTAAAATAGTTCAAGTTTTCAAAGTAGACATGCTAATATTTTGATTGTGGATATTTGGTACTGAAAAGTAAAAATTGATATGCCTTGTTCCATTAACCCATCAAGGGTCATTCCTGTATTTCGCTACTTTATTTGAAATATTAAACTATTCAAACTAAGAACGTTAATATATCGTTTATGCATATTTAGGAATACAAATTGATATGTCTAGTGCTTTTAACCCACTAAGGGCCATTGTAGTAATTTTCTACTCTATTAGAAATATTTAATTATTCAAATAAGACACGCTAATATATGGTTAACAGATGTGTAGAGTTGAACAGTTTTATATGTTGTCCTATTAACCCATTAAGGATCGTGGTACTAATCTTTTACTTCATTAGATAAACTAAACTACTCAAAATAATTGTTGTTTCATAACGCTTTTGAATAAAAACAGTTAAAAATATATATTCCATGTCATCTTAACCCATTAGGAGCCATTGTAGACATTTTGTACTTTGTGAAAAGCATAAAAATATTAAAACTAGACACAGTAAAACATGGTTTATGTTTGCTTTGGACTAAAAATTGACATATCATGTTCTCTTAACCCCTTAGGGGTCATATTAGTGAATTTTTACTTGTTAGAAATATTAAGCTATTCAAATAAATTATTCTAATATTTCGTTTCTGAATAAAAACAGTTAAAAATTTATATTCCATGTCATCTTAACCCATTAGGAGCCATTGTAGACATTTTCTACTTTGTGAGAAGCATGAAAATATTCAAACTAGACACAGTAATGAATGATTTAATTATGCTTAGCACTAAAAATTTACATATTATGTCCTCTTAACCCCTTAGGGGCCATATTAGTAATTTTTTACGTGATTATAAATATTAAACTATTCAAATAAATCATCCCTATATTTCGCTTCTGAATAAAAACAGTTAAAAATTTATATTCCATGTCATCTTAACCCTTTAGGAGCCATTGTAGACATTTTGTACTTTGTGAGAAGCATGAAAATATTAAAACTAGAAACAGCAATGAATGGTTTAATTATGCTTAAAAATAAAAATTGACATATCATATCTTCTTAACCCGTTAGCGACCATATTAGTACATTTCCATATGATTGGAAATATTAAACTATTCAAATAAATCATCCTTTTATTCACTATAAAATAAAAGAGTTTCCTGAACTCAACACAAGAAAATTTCTCAACCAAACGCAAACTGCACACGTCATCACTTGAAATAATTTTCCATGGTTTACTGCAATTCTGCTTAGTTCCTCAAACGTTCTACTGTCGACGAACGACCAACGAAATACCATATTCATAAGAACAAACAGATGTATTTGTGTACGGTTGCAGTTTGCTGCCAACCTAACCGGAAATGTAACCATTTCCGGAATTTCCAAACAAGACAAAATTGAAAGTACAAATAATCAGCAACGCGCATTGAAAACTGAAACATGACAAAATGGGCAGCAAGAACATGTTTGAAATTTTATTGCTGCCCTTTTGGCGGAGTTTATATTCGAGTGGTTTGCGGCGTCAAACGAAAACGAAGAAGAAGAAAACATTTTTACAAAAAGCACAACACAACAGAGTGCAGGCAGCAACAGCAGCAAAAAACCAAAAAAACAACAAACGCCAATAAAAAATGGAAATAAAATTTGCATAAAGAGCGCAATTCATTGCGTGCGTGCGCGGCGTCGATTGTGGGCGCTGCTGAGACGCCTCTGCAGCAGCGTAGATGGGCGCGTGCAATGACACGCCGTCAATGAAGGCCAACAAGAACCACACAGCACAGCGTCGAGTGGCGATAAAGCAACGCAACAACGAGACGCCTAACGAGTTAGAGAAACGTTGCTGCTGCTGCTGCAATGTGAGGCGTGGGGCGGCAGCCGTTGCAGAGCATCGCGAAGAGAAAATAAACACACACTTCAATATATATGAATGTACATACATTCATATATGTGTTGTTGGAAATGGTTTTTGCCACATGCGTGTGTTTCTGTTTGTTTCTGTGTGTGTGTGTGTGTGTGTGCGATTGACTTCATGCCTGCGTCCGGCTGTCTGTTTTGCCTGCGCTGTGCTGTATTGGCAGCGCTTGTGGCATGTACTGGCGGCATGTGCCTGGCTGCTTGGCGTCACTGGGAATGCCACAACATGCCAATGCAGTTGTTTTTGTTGTTGTTGTTTGCAAACACAACTGCGCCGCATGCAATGATGGATTCTAAATCTAGCGTAGAGAAATGTGTAAAAGAAGCAAAGGGCACGAAATCAAACATGTTTGCAATAAACGCAACAACAACAACAACAACTTGAACACTTGGTGTAATGAAAAATGAAAAGCTGTTGTCTGCGATTTATAAAAACAAACTGTGTGTGCGAGTAGACGTGGCGTAGGCCTGAGTGGGGAAGAAAGATAGGCAGCACAAACAGACAGATGGACGGACGGACAGACGCATAGTATCCCGCGAGTTGGGCACGCGCAGACAGACGGACAGCATTGTGAGCAAAGACGCACAGGATGTGACACGCAGTTAATGTTCAACTCCGCCAAAGACTCACTGTCTGCGTTCAAGGAATTTGCAAATGCCAAATGTTGCATGCGAAATATGTGCGCGTAGGCAACATAATGTGCTTCATTATGTTGCAAGCTGTTGTTATTGTTGTAATTTATTGAAGCCATTGTCGTTTCTGTTTGCTGATACTGCCGTTTTTTTTGGCAATTTCACTACTGAAAATATGCTAAATTTTTTCTTCAGCGTTTCAATGGAGTTTGTTGTTATTTTTGCTATTACTTCGTTTAAATATTTTCATAAATGTCAGTTCGAAATGGCCATAAAGTTTGCTGATTTTCTCTTTGCTTTGTTCTAATGAAATTTTCAATCGTATAGCATATTTTTAGGCGCATTAGAACAAAAATTTATACAAAATGCCATAACCATTGCAACTTTAAATCAGAGCTTAAAGTTTTGTCCACTTCAACTAGCGTCAGCAAAAAAGTGATTCTATCTTTTCTAAGAACAAAAAAAAAAAATAATAATAATCTTCAGCGTTTCAATGGAGTTGTTGTTATTTTTTCTATTATTTTGCGTTAATATTTTTATAAATATCAATTTAAAATGGCAATAAACTTTGCTGACTTTCTCTTTGCTTTGTTCTATTGAAATTTTCAATCTTATAGCCTATTTTTAGGCGCATTAGAACAAAAATTTATAAAAAATGCCATCATCATTGCAACTTTAAATCTGAGCTTAAAGTTTTGTCCACTTCAATTAGTAGACTTCAAAAAAGTGGATCTATCTTTTCTTACAACAAAAAAAGAATAATTTTCAGCTTTCCTGTGGAGCTTGTTGTTGTTATTTTTGCTATTATTTTGCTTAAATATTTCCACAAATATCAGTTTGAAATGGCAATAAACTTTGCTGACTTTCTTTTTCGTTTGTTTTAATGAAGTTTTCAATCGTATAGCCTATTTTTAGGCGCATAGAAATAAAAATTTATAAAAAGTGCCATACAAATTATAACTTTAAATGTCATCTTAAAGTTCTGCCCACTTCAATTAGCGCCTCCTTTGTGCCAACAAAAAAGATTCTATCTTTTCTTACGACAAAAAATAATAATTGAAATTTTCACAATAAAATTAAGAGCCAAATTAAAGTAGATTAAAGCTTGTGCCGTCTTCTCGCGTTTGTCTTTGATGGCTGCCATTTTTTTTGTTGCTGTCATCCCACATCTTTTCCGCAGCAGCTCATCACTTCACTTCACGCTCTGCTCTGCCTTGTCAGCATTTTGCAGCCACTGTCTGTTCACGTCTTTAAATTTTGCCTCCCTCTGTCCCTTTGACTATTTTTTTGTGTCCACCTTCACTGCTTTGCCCCACTTTGACTTCACAATGTTCAACGTTGTCACATTTTGCCTTTAGAATTCTTAAAGGGCAGCCAGCAGCACTTATGCGATTTGCTTTTGTGGCCTTTCAATGCTCGGTTGCTGCATTGTCCGGCCGCTGCCATCCTTTTGCTTCTCTCTTACAGCAGTTGGCACAAACAAAAGCCACATTTATGATGAGAATTTTATGCCAGCTGCAGCAAACTTTCTTACTTTAATTTAGTTAAAAAAGTAGGTTTTCTGTTTTTTGAATTTTACGCGCACACATAAAGAAAATAAAAGCCGCCAACTTTAATGGCTGTGCAAGAGTGCAAAATCCACACAAACATTGCATTGGATTTCCCGTTCCGTGTGTCGGCTGTCGGCTGAGTTTTCAACGTTTTTTCTTTGCACGATTCCTATGCTGCAAAAGGCTAAAGGACTGGCAGCTGAAAGCGATAGCACACCGAATTCTCAGCACATTTGCTGAAATGGAAGCCTGACTGTATATATGTGTGTGTGTGTTTGTGTGCGTGTAGTGCAAAAGTGAAATTGAAACTGCGAAAATCCACACACGCGCACTTGCTCTCACACATGGACGCACACATTCACAATCCTATGTAGGCGCTTCTGTCTGCGGGTGTGTGTGTGTGCGTGTCTTTTCAAAGAGCTTTAGAAAAAATGTGCGCCAAATTACGAAACCTTAGAAAAGCGTGTTTCTGTAAATGGAGCAAAGTGGTAAAAGCCGCCAACGCAAAGCGCGAACCATAGAAGGGATATTTGCCTCTCTTGGCGTTAAAGCCAAAGAGCGTCAAATTTAATGAAACTCGGCACAATATTCTAAAAAAATGTTTAAATAAATACAAAAATATTAGGTATACTAAAAACTCCATTTGGTTTGAAAAAGATGTATTTAGCAATCTGCATCTCCCGTCTAGAATCTCCCTTTTTTGACAACTTTGATAACCTCAGTTCAGTCATTATCAGAGACTTGGAAAACCCTAGAATCTTCCTTTTTCCACAACTTTGATAACCTCAGTTCAGTCATTATCAGAGACTTGCTAGGCTCTCCACCTTGTATTAAAAACCATATCAATTTCTCCTTGTGGTATCAAAACGGGTCCATTTTGTAGCCTATTTGGGTCTAATTTAATTTTTGATTGCTTGATTCGGTTGAATTACCATTCGGTTTGAATGACCATCAAAGTTGAATACCAGCAGTGAAAATATGCCATATTTTACAGTTATGTCATGTCGCTTAATGTCATCGGAGAGAAAAGATTTCGTACTAAAGAAACTTCTCAGACAACTTTGTAATTGTTGAATCGTTTTTGTTTCTCAGCGCGCATCAAAAATGGCCATCAGCAATGAAAACCTAAGCCATACTTAACAGTTTTTCTTCATTGGAGTTATACATGATGGTTTCATAAGAGATGAGATTTCGTACTAAAGAAACTTATCAGACAGCTTTGTGATTGACTCAATTTGTTCGAGCGCCCTTCAAAGATGGACAAAGTGAAAATACGCTACGTTTTAGTTTTTTCTCCACAAAAACGTAAATTGAGGAACCAAAACGAAACCGATTTCTAAGTTTACGGTTAAGCTCTAAGTTTACGTCTTGCGTAACCAGTTGTACAGCTTTCGGGTATGTCACGTCATGTCAGTTGACACGTCAAACTAAGTTACGTCTCGGGTAACAGGACTTAAAGTGGCACGAGTCTTCCTTGCACGATTTGGTAAAAACCTCCTTGAAGGATTAATTGTCTTTCGAAATTGCTACAAAGGCAATAACGATAGTCTTAGACTTGAATGTGATAGGGACAGACATATGCGATAGGACTATGGACCATTGAGTCCATGTGAGGGCTGACTTAAACATTGCACAGGTACCCTTTGGAACCACTTATAATTAGAATACATACGGGATCCGAGCACCAACTGCCCACGACACTGCGTCCAAAGAGAACTATTGTGTAGTAGTAAGGGATACCTTATTCTTTATTGGAGGAGTTAATTTCCGCCTATACTGTCCAGGAACTCCTTGATTTTTCCCAGATTAGTTCCAGACAGCTCTTTTGTCTGAATTAGTTCCCTTCTCAGTATATGCTTCCTTGCGTGCAAGAAGGCGGGACACTCGACTATGATGTGCACGGATGTTTCTTCATCTTCTATGCAGAACCTGCATAGTTCGCTATCTGTCAATCCCAGTCGCGATTTATGCATATTTAGCAGACAGTGCCCGTTTAGGAGACCCGTCATGAACTTAAGCTCCTTTCTGTTTCGGTCCAATAGTTATTTAGATTTGCCTTCCGAATAGGCCGGAAAGAATAGCTTGGAACAGCGTTGTCCCACCGTGTTGAACCATTTTTGGATTGCCCGATTTTTCAATTCCTGGAACCACTTGAATAAAGCTCGATATAAGAGGTATCTGAATGTATGAGCGCAATTCGAGCTTTTTGGTTCCGAGTTGGCAACTCGAGTTAACGACACAAACACCTAATCGAACGAAGCTCCACCTCCGAATTGCTGCTGTATAGCAACAAAATCCACCCATTTCTGAAGCAGATGGAAACTGGTGATGAAAAGTGGATTACTTGCCACAATGTTTAAGGGCGACCAAGCAAGAATTGACGGTCAGAAAGATTTCGCTGTGTGTTTGGTGGCATTGACAGAGAATCTCATCTACTATGAGCTGCTCATCTACGATCAAATTTCTTAATTTGTGCCCTTAAAGTAGACAATTCGACCATTTGAAACCATTACCCAACGACCTCGTCAAGAAAAAACCGGCGCAACGGTTGCCAAGCTAGAATTGACGTTTAGTAAGATTCTGCTGTGTTTGCTGGCATTTACAGGGTACGGTCTTGGACCTTTAAATCAAACGTGTATTGTCACCAATTGGACCTGAAGGAATCAACCAACTAGAAGCGGCTAGTTTTGGTTAGTAAGGAGAGGAGTTATGTTTCGATAGCCAGAAGCTCCAAGTTGGGAGACACGTATACCTTCACCTTAGTGTATTCATCCACAACCTTAGTGAATATACCAGTTTAGTTTATATTTTAGTGTAAACATTCACCATCTTAGTGTATTCATATACTACCTTAGTGTATACATCTACCACGTTAGTATATTCATCCACCATCTTAGTGTATACATCCACCACTTTAGTATATACATCTACCAGCTTAGCGTATATATCTACCAGCTAATGGTATAAATCAGCCACTTTAGTGTATACATCCACCAGCTTAGCGTATGCATCTACCAGCTAAGCGTATTCATCCATAGCTTTAGTGTATACATTCACCAGCTTAGTGTATTCATCCACCACCTTAGTGTATACATCCACCAGCTTAGTGTATTCATCCACCACCTTAGTGTATTCATCCACCACCTTAGTGTATTCATACACCACCTTAGTCTATACATCCACCACCACAGTGTTATACATTCACCAGCTTATAGTATACATTTATCACCTGAGTGTCCACCACCGTAGTGTATACATGAACCTTAGTTCGAACTTGGCACCAAGTGATCACCAGCGGTTCTTTTCTATAGCGAATGATTCTACTAGTGAAATCTTTGCATTAAAAGAAGCCTGGTTTTTGCCTTTAATGAACAATGTTCTCTCTAAAAACCTTTGGGGACAAACTGCCAAGGGCCCATAAACTGTGCACTGCTGTATGTTTGGAAATTATTTAACATTCTTCACTGCCACATCACGAAAATCCACTTTGACAGCCAACTTTGCTGATTTTCTTGCAAGTGTCACAAGTTTAACTTTGGCAAAAAAAACAATATGCTGCCAACAGTTTTCATACTTGTCAGCCAAAAAAATAGTAATAGAAATAATACTAATAATGAGACGAATAAAATGGCGCACACACATATTTGCATAAAAAGTTTGGCGAAGAAATTTGCCAAATGTGGAAACGGAAGTGGAAGCGGACAATTTAAATAAATGGCGCAGTTCAATGGCCGTCGCAGCGTTAGTGGTGTCGTTGACTTGTAATCAATAATTTAAATACTCGCCTAGCTGACGTTGAGCAAACAAATGAATGTGTCGTTAGAAGAAGAAGAAGTAGGAGCGGACGGTGAACGGCAGCAAAGATATGGGAAAAAGTACAAAAGAAATGGGGGGCCCGCACCTTTTGCTGGCTGCCATTTTGCTGCGCTTGCATAGTTGGCCGCCTGATGAGTGGGCGTGTTCGTTTTTTTTTGTGTGACGCCTGCCTTCACATGTCTGCAACTATGCCACCCGTCGCCCGCCGCCCGCATTGCAGCTGTCATTTACTTAACAATTTTGCCAGCTCGCTTTTCTGACAGTCGACATAAATAAAAGAAGAAAAAAATAAACTTACAGGCAAACAGTAGCGAAAAAAAAGTAACGGCTTGAAAATGCAGCCAACACAAATGAGAAATAACAACAACAACAATATACTATGTATTGTACATAAAAAGCGAGTAAAAAGAAAAACGTCAAAAAGAAGGAAGCGAAAAGGAAAAGAAAAAACCTGCCATTGGTTCGCAGAACTTTTGCCACATGCCGGCTGAACTGTTGCTGAATAGTTTGTTGCCAGCAGCAGCAGCGCCCCCACCATCAGGGCGAATTGTCACTGTAACCTATTTCTGTGTGCCCTGTCCCGCGTCACCGGCCGCTTCTTCTGTGCTGTTCACCCGCTGGCTTTATCGCGCCTCGCTGTTGCCGTCGCTTTGTTCGCCTACGCCCCCCAAATGTCTCACAATGTCCTTTGTTGTTAATGTCACTCTTTATACTGTCGCTGTTGTTGTTGTTATTTATCAACAAATGCATTCGAAATATCAGAAAGGACATTCAGGCCATGCAGGCTTGTGGCGCACATCCAGCGCCACACTTCCTTGACGCTGCACAACATAAATGCAACCAAAAAAAACAGAACAAAGTTTTTCAAAAAACTCGAAAAATCTCCACACTAACAACAACAACTACAACAAATTAAGAAATAAATAAAAATCCTTAAAAAAAATATATTTATGAAAGTTCCAGCTGACAGCAACGTTGAGCGCAGCGGCCACGTTGCCGTTGCCGTTCACTTTTGAGCGTTCGGGTCACAGTGGCCCGCAACATTTCGCTGAAATGTCTGAATGGCAGCGAATAAAAAAAAATTCAGCAACAAAAACAAAATGCCTGCTGAATTTTTATTCATAGGTGAAATGAGTTTCGCGGAGCTGGCACATTTTTCTGTGTGTTGTTTTTGTACTTTACGCGCTCCTCAATGTTGGCATGTTGCCGCCGTTGCCGGGCTTCTTCAGTGGCTGCTGTCGCCATTGCTGCAGTCGTTTTACCATTACTGATGCCTTTTATTGTTATTGTTGTTGTTGTTGCTGACAGCTTGCGCTGACAGTTTTCACTTGCAAATAACCTGGAAAACGCACAGACGAACCGAACTGTGGACCGAAGGGCGAATTGGGGTGGTGGACGGGCAAAGGCGCTGCAGTAGCTGACACACGGCAGGTGGTGACTTTTGTGCTCAATTTTCTTTGTTGCTGCAGTTCGGTTCAGTGTTGTTTTTGTTCTGCTCAGTGTAATGTTGTAGTGAAAGCACCCAAAGTTGTCGGTTTGGGTTGAAATATTAAATTGTGATACTTTTAACTGAAGTTTTCATGCAAGGTATCGATATTTTTATACAACTTATCCATTTCGATTTCTATTTGTTTGTATCTAAGATACGCCAAGTTAGGTAATGTTAAAGTGAGAGGCTTCGGTTCGGAAGTGAGAGAGTTCGGTTAGACTTATGAAGAAAGCCGGACCGAGAAACTTATGTCATCCTCTGGCTAGTGAGGGACATTGTTACAACAGGTGGATAAATTTCCATTACTTCCGTTTAGTATTTGAGTTAGGCTTCGTTATTTCTACTTTTTCTTTATTTCTTACAGATTTGCAAAGTACTTAGGACCATTTTTGTATTTTACTTTGATTGTTATTCGCTTTACTGCAGCTTAAAATCAACCCTTAGTCCAAATCCAACTTTAAACCTGAGTCTAAATCCAAATTTAGCTCCTGGGCAATTTTTCTGTCCCAATATAACTCCAATCTAAGTCCAATACCATATCCATGTTGAGATTTAAGTCCAAGTCTATCCAAACTTGTATGCCAAATCCAACTCCCAGTCTAAACCTGAGGCCAGTTCAACTCTAAGCTCATGTCTAAGCCTCACTAAGTCATGTGTAATGTCTTATTTTAAGTACGAGTTTTATTTTAAGTTCAAGTTCAAGCTTCGACCAAAGTCTAAATCGTCGTCTAAAGTCCAACTTGAACCTCAACTTCAACCATAAGTTTAAGTTCACTTAGAAATTTACATCCGAGTCCATATCTAAGTCCAAGTCTACCTTAACTCAAATATCAAATCCAATTCAAAGTCTTAGTCTTAGTCTAAACTCAAGTCTTAGCTCATGTCCAAACCTAACTCTAAGTTGTAGTCTAACTATCAGTAAATAAATCTTCTAGTCTTAGCTCATGTCCAAACCTAACTCTAAGTTGTAGTCTAACTATCAGTTAATAAATTTTCCATCACTTTTAAGTCAAACTTTAAGCTCAGTTCAAGTCTAAATCCTAGTCTAGCTTTTACCTCAAGTTCAAGTTTGAGTTAAAGTTCATTTATAAGTCCACTTCCAAGTTCATATCATGATCAAGTCTCCCCAAAATGTTTAACCAAATCCAATTTTAAGTCAGAGTCCAAGCGTAAGTCCAAGTCTAAGCTCATGTTTAAGCCGAACTCGCCTAAATCTAAGCAAAATCTCAATCCTAGTTTAACTTTAAACTCAAATTTCATTCCGAGTTTAAAGCCAGTTAAAAATACACTTCCAAGTCCATACCTACGTTCAAGTCTTCCTTAACTAAAATACCAAATCCAATTAAAAGTCTTAGCCCAAGTCTTAGTTTATGTCTAAGCCGAAAAAGAAGATTAACTGTAAGTTTAAGTCCAATTTTAAGCCTAAGTCTAAGCAAACATTAAAAAGTCTGAGCTCATGTTTAAGCCGAACTCGCAGTAAGGAAGTTCAAGTCAAATTTAAAGCCTAAATCTAAGTAAAATCTCAATCCTAGTTTAACTTTAAACTCAAATTTAATTCTGAGTTTAAAGCCAGTTAGAAATACACTTCCAAGTCCATACCTAAGTTCAAGTCTTCCTTAACTAAAATACTAAATCATTGGAAAGTCTGAGTCCAAGTCTTAGTTTATGTTCAAGCCGAACTAGAAGATTAACTGTAAGTTTAAGTCCAAATTTAAGGCTAAGTCTAAGCAAAGTCTCAATTTTATTTGAATTTTAAACCCAAGTTTAATTCTGAGTTTAAGTCCATTTAAAAGTACACTTCTAAGTTTAGTCTTTAGTTCAAGTTGAAAAATGAATCCTAGTCTCAGCTTAAGTCTTAGTTCTCTCAGTCCTAAATCTACAAATAGTTGAAGTTTTAGGAAAACATTAGCATAATTCGTATTTAAGTCGTTTTACTCATATTTCGTATCGCTGTTTTGTGCCGTCTTAAGTGTTTTGTCATAAGTTCTTGTTTTTGTTTAAAGTGTTTTTGTTCTAGTCCTGAGCTGACTCGTGGTTGTAGCTATACGTACTTACTCCCCATTTCTGTCTTAGTTTTTTCTCTCAAATAAGTTTCTTATTTGAAAAATTAATTTTCATAGGAAAATTTCGACGCTCATATTTTCTTCTACATTCCGCACCCCTTTGTTCACATATGGCACTGCTTCTTACTATTATTTACCCCTTTTTTGCATCCTCACTTCCTAACAATTTAACCCCTTCTGACAGCCCTTTCATTCATAATATATTAAATCTCATTTCTGCGTTTATCTCAATGAAATCTCTCGTGATTTTCATCCCCCTACTTGTCTAATTCTTTGGTTCTTCGTTCATATTAGCGTTGTGACAGTGTGTGTGGTGTGTCATGTGACACATGCGGCATGTCGATGTCGCATTTCGATAGCTGCACAATTAAATAACATTTAATTTCTTGCATAAGTTAGGAAATATCAACAATAAAAGTTGCCGGAAACTTTAAAACTTTATGACGTACCGCACGCGACAGCAACCGATCACGAAAAAATTACGACTTTTTTAATGGTTTCGTGTCAGGAATTGCAAATGTTTTGAATTTTTATGGTTTTTTAATTCATTGTTAAGTATTTGTTTTTTTATGTTTTTGTTTGTTTTTAATCTTTTGCTTTGATTTATTTTAAGATTTTTTTGTTTAGTTTTGTATTTATTTAGTACAGTTTTTGTAGATGACAAAAATAAAAAATAAACTCTTGTATGATTTCGATAGCTTTACAATTATTATACGAAAAATAAACAATAAAAAAAATAAATGAAGAAAAAAACTTGGAAATAAAAAAATAGAAAAACAAATATAAAATAAAAAAATATAAAATAAAAAAGAAAGTAAAAAAAAAAAATAAAAAAAAATATAAAATAAAAAAAGTAAAAAAAAAATAAAAAAATAAAAAAATAAAAATAAAAAATAAAAAAATAAAAACTAAAAAAAATAAATAATAAAAACATGAAAAATATAAAATAAAAAATAAAAAAAATATAAAATAAAAAAATAAAAAATAGAAAAAAATAAAAACAAAAAAAAATAAAAAAATAATAAAAAACTTAAAAATAAAAAAATAACAAAAATAAAATTAAAAGTGTCGCAAACTTAAAAATTTTAGTGCGTAACAATTTAGCAAGAAAATTAGATTTTTTATGATTTTGTGTCAAAAGTTGAAATTTTTTTTTTAATTTTGTATTGTTTCTTGGTTCATAAAAAGTTTTTATTAATTCATTCGTTTTTTAATTTAATTCATTAGTTTGTTTTTTATATAATTTCTGTTTTTAAATTATTAATTCATAAACTTTTTTATTTAATTTATTCGTATTAAAAAATAAAAAAATAAAAACAAATAAAAAAAATAAAAAATGAAAAAATTAAAAATAAAAAAATAAAAAAATGAAAAAAATATTGAAAAAAATAATAAAAAAATAATAAAAAATAATAAAAAAAATAAAAAAATACAAAAAAATAAAAAAAATTAGAGAAAGATAATACAAAAATAAAAAATAAAAAAAATTAAAAAATTTAAAAATTTAAAAATTTAAAAATAAAAAAAAAAATAAAATAAAAAAAAAAAATAAAAAAATAAAACAAAATAAAAAATAAGAAAAATTAAAAAAAAAAAAATAAAATTAAAAGTGTCGCAAACTTTAAAATTTTAGGGCGTTTCTTATCGCCGATTTTTTATGATTTTGTGTCAGAAATTTCAATTTTTTTTTTAATTTTTTATTTCTTAGTTCACACAAATATTTAATTCGTAATTCATTCGTTTGTTAATTTAATTCATTAATTTGTTTTTTATATAATTTATGTTTTTAAATTATTAATTCATACATTTTTCTTTTACTTTATTCGTTTTTTAATTTAATTCTAATTTTTTTTTTAATGTATGTTTTTCATTAAATCATTAGGTTTTTTAATTTAAATTTTTATTATTTTTTTAATTGAATTCATTTTTAAGTATTTTAAAGTTTTTTATTTTCTTGAATTTTTTTCTTTTAGCTTCTTTTAACATTTTTTTTTAATTTATTTTTGAACTTGTTTTGTAAATGAAATAATAAAACTTGTAATGTCGACCAGTCCGTCAGCTCACAGAAACTGTGTTTACCTTAATTGATTTTCGCGTTGTTAAAGTGGGCGCAGCCAAGCGAAATGGCGCTCATTGTGTGCACACGTGTAGTAGTCAAAGAAAGATGTGTGAGTGTGTGGGTGGCTGAATTTCCCATATGAAAATTTGTGCCGCCGCAGTCGAAATGTGACGTCTGTGTGTTCGGTGCCGCTTTGACTTAACTCACTGCTTTGAATGTGTTTACCGACACACCCTCGCACTCATTTAGATGCAACACGAACCCACATACACACACACACACACAAACGCACACATATATGCAAAATCGACTTATGCATGCAGAAATGATTCCAGGAATTTAATATCTGTTAATTTTTTCCCTGGTCGCCTTTTCCCCCCTTTGAAGCGCTGCCAATTCTGCTGCCTCCTAATGCAGTTGTTGTTGTTAGTGTGTTTGTAATGTTTTATTTCTTGTTTTTAGAAATTCTACAAGTTCTACTCGAGCGTTTATACATCCGCCTGAGCACACTGCTCCGAGCGGAAGTGCAATATAACCAAAAGGCGGCTGGCGTCGGTGGCGGCGCACTGGGCGATCTACAGTTGTGGCATTAAAGTTTTTGCGTTTTTGTGTTTTTGTGTTTTTGTTTGTTTTTTTTTTTTTTATTTCTACTGTTTGACCTTCCGAACGGGTGTTGCGTTTCATCAGCGCTAACATTAGTCCCACACGCACACACACACACACACACACACACGCGAACTCACAATCTCGCGCGCGCAATTTGCAAAATTAAATTCATGTGGCACAGCGTGTTGATTTTTTGTGTACCCCGCCCCCTTCCTCCTCCTCCCTCTAACCACTTACCAGCTTCAGCTCTGCGCTCAGTCCACACTTTTTTTTTTAATAATTTCCTGTGTGAGTGTGTGTGTGCGTTTGTGTGGTCGTCAACATGTGTGCGCGTTGTTGGGCATTTTTGCGGCTTTTCTATGCGCTGTGAAAATTTTGGCAACAATTTCTGATTTTCACAAACTATGCGCAAGTTGCATATAAAAACCAACAAGTTAAAGAAAAACGTTACGAAAACCATTCACCACCCTGTGGTTGCGCTCTTCTAGTTGGTTGTTGTTGTTGTTGCTGCTATTATTGCAGCTATTGTTTACTTTAATGCTTAACAGTTGTTTATTTTCATTGCCCACGAAACAGCGCAGAAAAACTTGCTGGCAAAAATTTCCAGCAGCAAAGCAAAAGAACAAAAATGTTTCAAAAACTTTTGCTTCCTTTCAAAAATTGTGTTTATTGAATGTCGGCCAAGCGCAATACAGCTTTTAATTGTCTTTGGCGTTTTTTTGGTTATTTTTTCAAGATTTGTTTACTTTCAAATTTTCAAAATTTTCGTTTGTTTGCTTTCGTTTTTCATATTTTCATATGGACTCGTGCAGAGAGAATTTTTATTAATTTTTTTTTTCAATTAGTGTAAACAAATATTTGATTTTTAATGTGAAAAAGATGGAAAACTTTATAGTTGATTAGGCAGCTAAAATGGTCCACTGTGCTTTGTGAATGTGAAGAAAAGTCAAATGTGAAATTTTTTTCTGGATTAATCGAAATCAGTTCGAGTGTTGAAAGAACCAATGCATCCAGTGTCACAAAACGTTCTATGAAAACAAAATATTTCATCAGGAAGAAAAAATGTGATTTTGAAATCGTGGCTTTGAAATCATTGCTTTGAAATCTGATCTGATTTGATCTTTTAACTAATTAAAACTAATTACCTAAATTTTGAAAAACTTTAGGACAACTGTAATCTAGTTTTGTTTTGGACACCTTGTTGGGATAAGATATCTTTAAAGTAGATTATGGACCACTTTGTGGTAAATACTAATGGCTAATGGTATTTTGGTACATTTTGGGACAAATATCATCTATTAATCAATTTTCTCTTGAACACATGAAAACGTAAACATTCCATTGAAAAGAATTTTGAAACATTTTGTGACAGACTGTGACTTTTTAATAGAATTTTGGGTCAAATATAATCACATAACATATTTTTTGGACACTTTAGGACAACTATAATCTATTACCTAGCTTTACTTTGGACACTTTGTGGGGAAAAGGTATCTTCTAGGTAGATTTTTAAGTATTTTGAGGTAAATAAAAACTGCTTATAAGATTTTGGGACAAATATTCTCTTTTATTAAATGTTCTCTTGAACACTTCAAAACGGAAACATAACATTTAATGAGATTTTTGTACCATTTTGTGACAAATACGATATTTTAATTGATTTTTGGGTCAAATATAATTACATAAATTAATTTTGAAACACTTTTGGACAACTCTAATCTATTAACTAGCTTTGTTTTGGACACCTTGGGGAGAAAAAGTATCTTCTAACTCGATTTTTGAGTATTTTGTGATAAATACAAACTGCTAATGGGATTTTGGTACACTTTGGGACAAAAGGAATCTTCTAATACTTTTTGTTTGTAGATACTTTGAAACAAAAAGGTAACATTTAACTAGAGTTTGGAACATTTACCTAGGGTTTGGAACATATTGACACAAATAGCAAAGTCTGTCTGAATTTTGGGACATTTTGCGACAAAGTTAATCTTTTATTTACTTTCGTTTAGAACACCTTGAAACGCGAATGTATATTTTATAAAGCTTTTGGAACATTTTGGGACAAACAGAATCTATTAACTGAATTTAGGAATACTTTGGGACAAAAGGAATCTTCTAATTATATTTGTTTTGCATAATTTGAAACGAAAAGGTAACATTTAACTAGAGTTTGGAACATAATAGCATAGTCTTTCTGAATTTTGGGACATTTTGGGACAAAGTAAATTTCTTAATAAGTTTAGTTTTGAACATCTTGAAACGCAAATGTATATTTTATATAGATTTAAAACATTTTGGGACAAACAGAATCTATTAACTGAATTTTGGAGCACTTTGGGACCAAAGCAATCTTCTAATTATTTTTGTTTTGCATAATTTGAAACGACACGGTAACATTTAACTAGAGTTTGAAACATATTGTCACAAATAGCATAGTCTTTCTGAATTTTGGGACATTTTGGGACAAAGTAAATCTGTTAATAAGTTTAGTTTTGAACATCTTGAAACGCAAATGTATATTTATATAGCTTTTAAAACATCAAACAGCATCTATTAATCGAATTTTGGTACAGTTTTGGATAGAGTAATTTTTTAATTAATTTCGTTTTGAACATTTTGGAACTCAAATGTAAAATTGATCTACATTTAAGAACATTTTGTGACCAAAAGCATCTCTGAATTGAATTTTGGGACATTTTGGGACGCATACAAAATTACGAGGCGAAGTGAATCTCTTAATTTCTTTTTTTTTGACACTTTTAAACGAAACTGCCACATTTAACCATATTTTGAAACGTTTTGTGACAAACTGAATCTTTCAACATAACTTTGGGACATTTTGGGACGTATACGCAAATATGTAGAGAAGTTCTAAAGCAGCATTAACTATGTGGCTATATGAAAGTTTCCCCATGTACTATAAGGGCACCTGTACCGACGCTCGAACTAAACGCTCGCTGTCGGCCGATTGATTTCACCAACACAGCGACAAATAGCAGCAAAAGTCGCTGTCAAGCAGTTCCCTCAAAATATGTTCGTCACGCTACGCCAAAGCAAAGCACGTGTTTAATGCTTTAAAATTCTGCTTAAGTCATCAACTCGAATAAGCTTTCGTGCGATTAACGGCTTAAATACTTAAGTGACACATACTTACACACCAACATACATGATATGATTTTGCCATAAACTAGGTGCCATAAAAATTTTATAGTTAAACCCAAAACTTGAATATTTTAAATTCAAAAAAAGAAATGTATTTCCAGGAGAGAGCGGGGAGTCGAAGTCATTGCGACCAGCGCCATAATGACCCGTGGGGGGGGGGGGGGGGAAGTGGTAAAATTGCACAGAAAACATCGGCTACGACTACAAGCGACAACAACGTGAGAACAAAATGTGGCAAAGTTTATTTGTTATCGCCTGCGTTTGTATGTGTGTGTGTGTGCGGTGTCGTTTGTTTCGTGTGCTGCCGCTGTTGACCCAAAAAACGTGCGTTTGCTTGATGTCTGTTTGCTTAGCTGGAGCGATGTGCAGCGACTGACACTAGTTGGTTCTTGTTTTTAAAATTATTTTTTGTTTTTAGTTTTTGTATGGACAACGCGCAGCGCTACGGTGAGTGTGTGTGTGTGCAATGTTGCCGAGTGCTTTTAAGTGTGTGTGTTTTTGAGTATGTGTGTGTTTGACACTGGCGAGTGAGTGTTTGTTTAGTGGCGTTTTTGAGTGCTGCTAAATTTAGCAAACAATAAACCGAAGGTGACTTTTTTCGGAGGCAGTTTTTTTTGAGAAAAAAAAAGAAAAATTTGAGTTCAAAACAATTTTTTTTTTAGTTTCTAAGTAAACTCGGAAAGTAAATTATGGGGAAGTAATGAGGCGAGGATGAGGATGCTTTAAAAAAATATGAAAAATAATAAAAATAATAAATACAACTTTTTTTGTGAACTTTGCTTCAACTTAACTTTTGCTCTTATCTAATTATACGAAAATATTTTGTTTTTTCTTTTTTTATTATTATTTATTATTTATTTATTATTTTTATTATTTTATTTATTTATTATTTTGTGATTATTTGTTTTTTCATATTTTTATTTTATTATTATTTTATTTTATAATTTACTTTTTATTTATTATTTTTTTATTATCATTATTATTTTATTTATTTATGATTTTTTTATTATTTGTTTTATTTTTATATTGTAATTATTTTAATTATTATTTGTTTTGATTTATTTTTTATTTTATTTTTTTATTTTATTTTATTTTATTTAATTTTGTTATATTCTTATTTTATTTTATTTAATGTTATTTTATTTTATTTATTTTATTTCATATCATTTCATGTTATATTATTTTATTTAATTTTATATTATTTTATATTATTGTATTTTATTGTTTTTTATTGAATTTTTTATTTTATTTTATTTTATTTTATTCTATTCTATTTGATCTTATCTTCTTTTATTTTATTTAATTTTTTTATTTTATTTTAGTTTTTTTTTATTTTATTTTATTTTTTTATTTGACTTGATTTAATTTGATTTGATTTGATCAAATCAAGATTTTATTTATTTTATTTTATTTTTTTTATTTTATTTCATTTTACTTATTTTATTTTATGTTGTGTTATTTTATTTAATTTTTTTATTTGATTTGATTTAATTTGATCAAATCAAGATTTTGTTTTATTTTATTTATTTTATTTTCTTGTATTTTATTTTGTTTTATATTATTTTATTTTATTTTATTTTACTTTATTCTATTTTATTTTGTTTTATTGTCTTTTATTTTGTTTTATTTTATTTTTTTATTTGATTTCATTTTATTTTATTTTATTTTATTTTATTTTATTTTATTTTATTTTATTTTGTGTATTTTATTTTATTTTATTTCATTTCATTTTATTTTATTTTATTTTATTTTATTTTATTTTATTTTATTTTATTTTATTTTATTTTATTTTATTTTATTTTATTTTATTTTATTTTGTTTTATTTTATTTTATTTTATTTTATTTTATTTTATTTTATTTTATTTTATTTTATTTTGTGTATTTTATTTTATTTTATTTTATTGTCATTTATTTTATTATTATTATTAGGTTATTGGTTTTTTAGTCTATTTTGATTCCAGTTAAACCATTTTTTAAACTAAAAAAATTTTATAATTTTTAAAATTGATTTCATGGTTGGAAAATATTTAGAAAATTCCTAATGTTAGATTCCAAAAATACTAAATCTTATTTGAAAGCTAACTAATGCAGGCTTCCAGTGCTGTTAAAAGATTTCCTGTAAATAAGAAAACGTAATTTTTCTGATTTTTCAAAATTGACGCTTCGTTAAAGAATCATTAAAACTGAGTTTAAGTTTTTGTATGCGTAGCAAAAGTTTAATAATAAAGTAGAAAACATTGTGATATTTTCAACATATACTAACAATTGAATGTGTGACAAGAGCACTCACACACACACAAGCGTACGTACAGTGTGCCACATCAATCAATGTGTTAGAATTAAAAAAAAGCAATTCAAGGCCTCTACACTTCAGGGCACAGCTGATACGCATTTGTGAACACAGCTACACTTCCAACTACATTTATACATATACATATATATATATGTACATACATGTGTACACAATATCCCACTCACACGCACACACACACATATAAACATTTACTGTTACTATTTTACACTCTCACGTTCCGGTCCTTTGAAGCGCAGCTAATAAACACGCCTCTGGTCATCTTTATAACGTCAGTGCCAAACGACAACAACAACAAAAACATGCTTACAAGCACAGAGTGAAATTATTTCCTTTTTAATGTTGGCGTTCGTAGCTGAAACCAGCAACAAATTTGCACTTTGTTTACGCACATTTCAAGGTTTCGTTCGGTCAACTCGTCCAGGCAGCGCTTTCGTCGCCACCTCCATCTCCATCTCCGCCTCCGCCACCACCTCCGCCTTTGCTTGCTATGTAATTCCGCTCGATGCGCTGGGGGCACTCCTTCTGCTAACAGTTTTACTGTGCGTGTGTGTGTATTTTCGTGTGAATGTGTTGGTGTGCGTGCTGTTCTATTCTTGTTGCAGAAGGTCCACCCTCCAGTGCCAACAAATGGAAATTCCAACGCAACAACAATTACGATGCAAGAACAACCCATGAACGGTAATGAGGCAGAAGCGTCAACAATATTAGCAACAACAACACCAACAATGACAGCAACACCAAGTCCACTACCACAAAGGCAACACAGCAGCGGCAGCGGCAGCTCATCAATAAACAACTGAGGTGTCAATATTTGCCATTAATTTTTTTTCTTGTAGCCATTTACATTATTGCCATCGTTATTGTTGTTGTAGAGTAGTGTTTGTTGTTGCTGTTGCTTGGCATGTGACGCCACATTTCCTGAGAAAGTTGTCAAAGGACCAACTTGGCGGGTCATGTACAGCAAAAAAACCCTAAAGAGAATGGAGTGTGGAGAGAGGGGAGTGGGGAGGGGCTGTAGGGGAAAGTAGCTGTTGTTGAACGGAATCGATCGAAGGCAATTTTGCGTGTCATTGTGCAATTTAAATGGTGTTTATTGTATTTGGCCGCCTGGCTGACTGGCGCGCGCATGTTGTCAGCAGCAACAACAACAACAACAGCAAGCGGTAGGAAAAAAGTGCCAATTGAAAGGCAAAAAGTTACCATGAAAGGCAAAACTACAACTGCGAGGTGAGCGGAGAGAGTGGCAGCAGAAAGCACAACTAAATAAAATATGAACAACAACAGCACTTACAGCAACAACAATTATAAATAATTTATTAACATGCTGGCACATTTAAGCTTTTGACGCTTGCGTGCTGATTCGAATATGTTGTTGTTGTTGTTGCTAATATTTAATTGCACTTTTTTGGCCATCAATGGTTGTGGTTGTTGTGTCGCCACACTGACTGTCGTTTGTGTCTAAATTGTTTGGATTTTCCTCTGTTTTCCATGGCCACGAACACTTTGTTGTGGAAAATGTTGGGGGTTTTCCCTCGTTTAATAGGAAAATATTCCAGCTTTTTGAATAGTGACGGACTTTGCTTGTTAGGTCTGTAATTTATGCATTTTCATGGCTATTTGAACGCATTTCAATTAATGCAATTTCGTTGTTATGGTTTGTTGTGATTTTTGTTGGGAATTTCCGTACACCAAACACAACTTGCAGCAATTAGATATACATAAGTATGTATGTACATAGTTTTTATATGAATTGTTGGTTGGTTTATTTGATGAATTGGTTTGAAGAGATTTCGATTTATTACTCATAAGCTCGATGATTTTTTTTATAGAGTCTAAATATCAAATGAATATAATAAATAAAAATAAATCTAACAGAAATAGATGTAATGTAAGTTCACCTTTTCATTTTTAATTACACACACGTGCAATTAAATATAATTCGCTTGTTATTTTTTTGTTTGGTTCTTTTTTGTAATTCTCTTCAATCTTTTTGAGTTGTTTTTTTAATTTAAAATATTCATTGGCGAAAATGTTCAAATGAACTGTGTATGTGCAGCGTTTGTTTTTCCAATCATTTAATGATGTTTGTGGTGTTGCTGTTGCAGCCGCCTACAATGTCAAATTTTATAGACCGCAGCATTAAAACGCCAATCAAATGACGTTAATTGCGTTGTTTATTTTACTGTAATTGTTTAAAATTTTTTACTGTTTTTACTTAATACATTTGTGGCTACTGACAGTAAACTGAGAATTTGATTTATGTAATTGGACACGATTTTCATTGCATTGAAAATTCTATATGTAATGGTTTCCTACAAAAAATTCAAAAACATAATGAACGTTTGAGTTTTCAAAATTAAAAATGAATCAATATTGTTACGAAAATTACCCTTTTTAGTTCGAATCTGGATTGTGTTTGAAAATAAAACCACTTCAATTATTCAGCGCAAACGCAGTCAAAAACCAACAATCACTTTATTTACAGATTTACACTTTGCTTGTATCTACACTTGTTACCACTTTGCTTATTCAACTAAGACTCGACCCTCTGCGCTGCACACTGCTGCTTTTATACTGGTTTTCTTATCGCGCCGAAGTTTCTTGCACATTCTAGTCGTACTTTCTATCTCGATCATTCTAGCACAACCTATTACCGCCACGAACCATCCCTGTCATATCGGCATTATAGCATGCCGGCCGTACTTCAAAGTGCATGCCTAAAAGTATGCTCGTAAAAGCATTCATGCATAGCACAACACAGAGTGACTCATCGTTACAATATCATAAATCCAACAAGGCATAAGAAGCCCAAAAGTTGAGAAAGTAGGTTCTCATAGCTTTTAAGAGTTTGAGAATATCAAATGTTTACTTCAAACTTATTCTTTGTACTTATTTGTAGCCTCTGCTCCTCTATTATTATCTCTATAACTCGTCTAAATAGAGTGTTGGAAGTGTTAATTCGAACACGTTCTTTCACGATAGATTCATTTAGATCCCATGCTAAAATCTTGATTGATTATGGGACAAAGAAGTGATTATGATTGATGATTATTGATTGATTGATTATGTGACAAATAAATGCTTTTTGCTCTCTCACCTTAATTCAATAGTTTCCCAGCACCTTTTAGTTATCTTGAATGCTTGAAAGCTCGAAATGTGTATTATAACACCGTGCAACAAAAATGAAAAAATTTTTTCACACTGGAAAAAACCCATATGGGCGTGAGACTGGAGACCAAACATAGTAATACTGCGTACTCAGTTTTTCATTTCTACATCCTTTGTCCTTTTTTAAAGGACTTCAAAATTTTGAAGGGGATACAAAATATAAAAAATTCTTAACCTCATTAAAATATGGCGATATGTATATCAAATGAAAGAGGAAAGGCTCAAGAATTTAAATAAAATTGATTTTTTATCTATTTGTAAAAAAAGGATATGAAAAAGGTCCTGTAAAATTTTAATCCTTTATATCCTTGAAAATTTATGTAGAATTTTCTTGAAAAGTAAGTATGTTAAAACCCAAAATATCCTTGATCACGTGTCAAAATTTCATTATTCTCGCTTAATTGGTTTTGTATCTATTTATTATTTAAAATACTTATACGCAAATAAATCCAAATTATTGTACTTCATTAGAATTGCAGCTTCCGCCTTTTTAATACTCGTAATTTTCGAACCAATGAAGTTAGAGTAATGAAATTTTGACACGTGATCAAGGAGATTTTTGGTTTTAACATACTTACTTTTCAAGAAAATTCGTTATACATTTTCAAGGATATAAAGGATTACAATTTTTAAAGGACCTTTTTCATATCCTTTTTTTACAAATAGATAAAAAATCAGTTTTATTTAAATTCTTGAGCCTTTCCTTGTTCATTTGATATACATATCGCCATATTCTAACTAGGTTAAGTATTTTTTTATTTTTTTTCATTTTTGTATTGCCTTCAAAATTTTGAAGTCCTTTTAAAAGGAAAAAGGATGTAGAAATGAAAAACTGAGTACGCAGTATTACTTTGTTTGGTCTCTAGTTTCACGCCCATATGGATTTTTTCCAGTGTGAAAAATGCTGTCGCACGGTGTAACATTTGTTCTGGTGGAATGTCTGATATCGTAATCACCAACCCAACCTAACCTAACCCCTGATTTAGACTAACCCAATCTGCAGTGAAGTGATTTCTTATGATGAATTTAAGTCAACCAGTCTAATTCTTTCTGCTTGATATGAATTGCTTTAAAGTCTTTCAATTACAGTTCGCCTAAATGTATGCAGAGCAAAAAATACTTAAAATAACAAAGCTGTGCTAGTAACTAGTTTTTAGAGGCATACTTTCAGGCTCAAATTTTTTGAAATTTTTTTTTCTGTTACTTTATCAATGTGTATGGAAAATATGAAGTTTTTAAAAAAATATGAGCAATTTCAATTTCGAAATGTATTCCCACAATGATGAATTATTTTTAAAATTTATTTTCCCTAATTTTAGACTCAATTTTGAGCTGTCACTCGGTCACAATACACAAAAATTTCATTGCATTGACTGTGAATAATAATTTCAAATTTATTTTCCCTAATTTTAGACTCAATTTTGAGCCGTCACTCGGCCACAATACACCACAATTAAATTCCATTGACTGTGAAGGACATTGTTTTGTTGTTCGGGTGTCCTTAATTAATTCCAATGGTTGCATATTTTCTATGAAAATTTTTGCTCAAGTAAAAGTAATCTCGGTCACTTAATACACCAACCAACCAACCAGCCTCGTTCACTTAATAGAAGAGTCTCTCTTTCTGGTCGACTGTCCGCAAACTGGCCGCTCATCTATCAGTCAATTTCAATTTCCATCGGTACATTACCTGCAATGGAGAATTTAATTGACTTGCTGCTACATGCAGCGGTCGGCAGTGACAGCGCAAGCCGCATCCATTCAGTCAGCCTCAATGCCACAGGTAAAAATTTCACTTTGCTCGGTTTCCATGTTCAATTTATAGCAGCAACCACCGAGCCGATTCAGCAAGCAACCCAGGTAGCCAATCGGCCAATTCGGAGCAGACAGCAGTCGCTTGCAGGCCAATTGCCAGATTGATTTCCATTCATAGTTGTTGTCGCTTTGACTTGTTGTTGTTGCAATGGATTTTCGAGTATTTTCGTTTTATTTTGCAAGCGACTATTGTTTTGTCTTTTACACTGTCGGTGTGGCAGCATTTGAAAGCCGTAAGGTGTAAGGATAACCGGCCAGGCGCAGGCTGAGCCTGCAATGATATTCAAACGAAACAAAATGAAATGAAATGTGCGACCTCGATTGTGAGTGAAGCCGGTAAAGCAACAAACAAATTAATTTGGATTTTGCTGTTGCGGCTTATGCTACACATATTCATATGTATCTGTGTGTCTGTGTGTGTGTGTGTTTGATGTGCGGTGACAAAAGCAGCATCGATATTGCCCGAGCAATAAATTCGAATTGGCAAGTGATGCAGCATGTGGGACCCGCACATTTTTAGGCAAAGCAGTAAATGAAAATGACTAATGAAACTGCAAGCATTGTTGAAAAATGCGAGCAATATTAGCAACAGTTGTTGTACGATATGGCTGTACGAGAGCATAGATTGAACAATTATTGCTTGAGGGGTGAAAACAATCACGTCCGTTTGTGGCAGATGACAATTAGCCTAAGTGAAGCTAACATTTTTCGACTATGATGAAAGCATAAAGTGAGAAAATGAGAAAATAGTTTTGACTAAGAACTGTGTCTACATTTTGCATGATGGATCCATGTTTTGTTGACTTTTGTGAAACAACAAAAAAACTTGTTTGAGGTTGAATAGAATCAAACACTCAACAATCCGATTTTTTATGTCCAGAAATTCATGCAAAATGTGATGTAAACGCTCAGTTGAGTTGTCTACAGCCTCAGGCAGCTCTTCACTTTCATTCTTCGATCTTGCAATAGTATTCCAAAGATTTTATAAACAATTACTGTCGTGATGAACTCTTTTGGGCGATTTGACTGGTTGGCTTTACTTGTTCTGGTAAATCACTTTTTAACAATTGAAATTGATGAAACATAATTCTCATCGTATTTATTAGATCTTTGTTTGGTTTCGGTAGTGGGTTTCTAACAAGTAATAAGTAATGCCTAATGAAATTATTTTTTATTTATTTTCTTTGGAAATTACCAGGTTTTCTGCTTTCAAAAGCTATCAAACTCAAACGAAGTAGTTAAGCTTGATCAAAATTTGACAGTAAAAGGGTAATAAAAGGTTATTAAAAAAACTATTACTAAAAAAACTAAAAGGTTGTTGACATTAAGAGCATTTTAAGTCACTACGCGGGAAGTCAAAACTTCACTGACGTATCAAACTGTTCTCTAGATTGAGAATCAAATCAAATCAACTCAAATTTGCTTTGATATAAAGATTGAAACATCTTATGTTAGATGTGTAGGTATTTTCATTTATGGACTAAGATCTTTAAATTGCGTTTTCTTCATTTTCTTTGAAATTCACCAGGTTTTCTGCTTTCAAAAGCTATCAAACTCAAACGAAATAGTTAAGCTTGATCAAAATTTGACAGTAGTCTACCTATTAAAAGATTGTTGACAGGAGCATTTCAAGTTACAACGCGGAAAGTCAAAACTATACTAAAGTATCAAACTGTTCTCTATATTGAAAACCATATCAAATAAACTCAAATATGTTTTGATATATAGATTGAAACTTGTTATGTAAGATGTGTAGGCATCTTGATTTACAGATTGAGATCTCTAGATTAAAATCTTTAGATTGGGATCTCTAGATTGAAATTTATAGATTGAGAACTCTAGCTTGAGAACAAAACAAACTAACAAAAATGATTTAAACAGATTTGTTAAAAATCCTAAGTTTCCTTTCTTGTCTACTTTCAACGACTGTCAAACATAAACTGAATGAAGCAGCTTGATCAAAATTTGACAGTAGTCTATCTATTAACAGGTTGTTAATAGGAGCAGTTTTGCATTTAAAGTTACTGACTTCAAACAAACTTCGTATCATATCATATCATATCATATCATATCATATCATATCATATCATATCATATCATATCATATCATATCATATCATATCATATCATATCATATCATATCATATCATATCATATCATATCATATCATATCATATCATATCATATCATATCATATCATATCATATCATATCATATCATATCATATCATATCATATCATATCATATCATATATCATATCATATCATATCATATCATATCATATCATATCATATCATATCATATCATATCATATCATATCATATCATATCATATCATATCATATCATATCATATCATATCATATCATATCATATCATATCATATCATATCATATCATATCATATCATATATCATATCATATCATATCATATCATATCATATATCATATCATATCATATCATATCATATCATATCATATCATATCATATCATATATCATATCATATCATATCATATCATATCATATCATATCATATCATATCATATCATATCATATCATATCATATCATATCATATCATATCATATCATATCATATCATATCATATCATATCATATCATATCATATCATATCATATCATATCATATCATATCATATCATATCATATCATATCATATCATATCATATCATATCATATCATATCATATCATATCATATCATATCATATCATATATCATATCATATATCATATCATATCATATCATATCATATCATATCATATCATATCATATCATATCATATCATATCATATCATATCATATCATATCATATCATATCATATCATATCATATCATATCATATCATATCATATCATATCATATCATATCATATCATATCATATCATATCATATCATATCATATCATATCATATCATATCATATCATATCATATCATATCATATCATATCATATCATATCATATCATATCATATCATATCATATCATATCATATCATATCATATCATATCATATCATATCATATCATATCATATCATATCATATCATATCATATCATATCATATCATATCATATCATATCATATCATATCATATCATATCATATCATATCATATCATATCATATCATATCATATCATATCATATCATATCATATCATATCATATCATATCATATCATATCATATCATATCATATCATATCATATCATATCATATCATATCATATCATATCATATCATATCATATCATATCATATCATATCATATCATATCATATCATGTCATATCATATCATATCCTATCATATCATATCATATCATATCATATCATATCATATCATATCATACCAAATCAAATCAAATCAAATCAAATCAAATCAAATCATATCAAATCAAATCATATAAAATGAAATCAAATCATATCAAATATTTGTTGATGTATAGACTATGATACACTTGACTATAGACTATAGACTTGATCTATAAATTGGGATCTAAAGATTGAGATCGAAACAAAATGGGTTTTAAAAAATTTAATTTGAATTTGACTGAATGACACAGCTGGCTCAAAATATGTTTTGATGTAAAGATGGAGATATGTTTTGTCTGATCTGTAGGTATTTTGATTTAAAGATTGAGATCTCGAGATTGAAATCAATTGATTCAAATCTCTAGATTGAGATCAAAACTTACTAACAAATATATTTTAAAAGGATTCGTTAGAAATCCTTAGTCTGCCTTTTTATATACTTTCACTGGTTGTCAAGCATAGACTAAATTACGAAGTTGCCTCAAATTTTGACAGTGGTCTATCTATTGATGGCAGTTGACAGGACCAGGGTTGCATTTAAAGTTACTACGCGGCAAGACAAAAAGTCATTGACTTATCAAACTGCCCTCGTAGATTGAGAACCAAATCAAATGTTTTGTTATACAGAGATTTTTATGTATCTGTAGGTATTTTGATCTATAAATTGAGATCTGTAGGTTGAGATCAAAACATACTAACAAATATTTTTGAAAAGGATTTTGTTATAAATCCTAAGTTTCCCTTCTTATCTACTTTCAAAGACTGTCAAACTAAAACTGAATGACACAGCTTGCTCAAAATTTGGCAGTGGTCCATTAATAGATGACAGTTGACAGGAGCAGTGTTGCATTTGAAGTTACTACGCGGGAATTCAAAAAGTCATTGACGTATCAAACTGCTCCCTGGATTAAGAACCAAACCAAATCAAATATGTTTTAATACATAGACTGAGATATACATAATATGATCTGTAGGTTTGTTTCATCTATAAATTGAGATTTCTAGATTGAGATCAAAACATATAATCAAATATGCTTTAAACAGATTTGTTCAAAATCCTAAGTTTTCTTTTCTTGTCTACTTTCAACGACTTTCAACCATAAACTGAATGACGTAGCTTGATCAACATTTGATAGTAGTCTCTGAATAGAAGTCTACAAACAGACGATGGTTGACAGGACTAGTGTTGCATTTTGAGTTACTAGGAAGGGGAGAATCTTAACGTCACTGACTTTTCAAACTGTTCTTAAAATCAAATCAAATGTGCTTGAATCTTGATATCTCCTATGATATTTATGATTCACAGGTGTGTTGATCTTAAGATGGATATGTTTTGAATATAGATGAGGATCAAAACATATGTTTTCAAAAGGATTCATTAATGCATCGAGTATGTTACAGAATAAATTGTTGCAACGACATTGCTAACATATTTTTGTTCTGGAAGTTCAAAATAAAAAATGTGTTCCGAATATAGAAATGTTCCTCTTTCATTTGATATCTAAATCTATATCATTGTACAGTTGCAAAAATTTAAATACATTTTTTGAAAATTACTACGTTCTCAAAATTTTGAAAAGTGAAAAACTGAGAATGCAATATCGTTGAAATTAATTAAGTAAAGTAATTAAGTTTATTATTATTTAATTTTATTATTATAATTAAATTAATTAATTATTGCATTAAATATATATAAATTTTATTCGTCATTAAAGTAAGCTGGGAAGCACAGAACCCCAAAGACAGTTCTGAGGGTAAAGTTTTCTCTAACGAAATGGCAAGTTTCCTAAAAAATTCACTGACAATGTCCCAATTTGGAGCCTTAAAAGATTTGTGATCCTTTATTTAGTTCACTTTATGGTCAACAGTAACCATAACTTAAGGCAAACAAAGCGAGGCAACAACAAAAACTACAGAAATGCATTCATTGTTTAGCCACAAATACATCGCTGATAACAACCACACATACACACAAACATTATAGATGGCCGCTGTTGTTTGTTGTATTTGCTTGTCCTGTAAATTTATGCAGTTTTAACTCTTGTTGTTGCCTATGCAATTTGCATATGCCATAAATCCGAGCTTATTAGGACCGCACACCACAACCAGCTTCGCCTGTTCGTATCTTCGCTTCTTCGTGGTTGCTGCTGCATGCTTTCATGCTGAACTTAATACTGCACCAGAAAGCCATAATTTCCCCGACTAGACTCGCTGCATTTCCCCCTTTCCCTCCCACCACAATTCCGCTTCTTCTTCATCATCTTCTTGCATTCCATCAGCTTGTCCGCACATCATTTATTGAGTAGTTTTGTTCGTTGGTTGTCTGTAGAAAGCTTCGCCTTGTGCAACCTTTTCTGCAACGTTTGACCTCAAGAAACTTAACAATGGCCATTTATCAAATTTTGTTGGTGTTGTTGTTTTTCTTGCTTAGTATGTATGTATTGGTCTAGCCGTGTGTCCTTTGCCAGTGGCCACAATTACTTTATAGCTTTTGCTATTGTTGTTGTTTTTTTGTATACGTTCTACTTTTGTGTTTACAATGTTTGCAGTTAATTTGATTAAATTTACGAAACGACTCTTTAAGCCGACTTTCATTCATTACGCCTCATTTTAAACGTTTCCCTTTCGTTTCATTTGTCGGTCATTCTTGCATATTTGGGAGCAGCTTTTGAAAAGTGATTTGTAGTCTCAAATGTGTTTGGAGTAAAATTTCAAATTGTCTCGTTTAGTTGTCACGTTTAATGGGTATTTTGTTGCCTGCTTTGTTGTCGGCTTTAGTTTTATGCATCTTAAGGCCAAGGCGACACAGTTTAACAAAATCTGATGGATTTTTTAAACCATGAAGATTCTTAGTGAAGTGTGAAGAAGTGTTTGGTTTGATAGAAAAAGAAGAAGGTAAATGACTTAGGTGAGAAGCGTCTACTAGTTTCTATGACGATTTTTCACTTAATTGACTATAACAACCCGTTACTGGCTTTTACGGTCTTACGCAAAAGTTCTCTTCAGGTGTCTCTGCTTTGCGTGTCTTCTCGAGTTGGCCACACCAAGAGATGATGGAACGTCCTCAGCTTGATCCTTCCATCAAAAAGACAGTCACACTAAGAGAACGTTCACAGCTTGATCCTTCCATGGAATACATGTGTCACACCAAGAGATGATGGAACGTCCTCAGCTTGATCCTTCGAAGAGACAGTAACGCTAAGAGAACGTTCCCAGTTTGGTTCTTCCATCGAAGACATGGCTGCACCAAGAGATGATGGAACGTTACGTTCTCAGCTTGATCTTTTCATTGAAGAGACAGTCACACTAAGAGAATGTTTTCAGCTTGGTTCTTTCATCGAAGACATGGCAAACACCAAGAGATGGTGGAACCTTCTCAGCTTGGTCCTTCAAACGAAAAGACAGTCACACTAAGAGACCGTTCCCAGATTGATCCTTTCATGGAAGACATGGTCACACCAAGAGATGGTGGAACATTCTCAGCTTGATCCTTCGAAGAGACAGTAACGCTAAGAGAACGTTCCCAGTTTGGTTCTTCCATCGAAGACATGGCTGCACCAAGAGATGATGGAACGTCCTCAGCTTGATCCTTCGAAGAGACAATAACGCTATGAGAACGTTCCCAGCTTGATCCTTCCATGGAAGACATGGTCATACCAAGAGATGGTGGAACGTTCTCAGCTTGATCCTTCAAACGAAGAGCCAGTCACACTAAGAGACCGTTCCCAGATTGATCCTTCCATGGAAGACATGGTCACACCAAGAGATGATGGAACGCCTTCAGCTCGATCCTTTCAACGAAGAGACAGTCACACTAAGATAACGTTCCCAGCTTGATCCTTTCATGGAAGACATGGTCATACCAAGAGATGATGGAACGCCCTTAGCTCGATCCTTCCAACGAAGTGACAGTCACACTAAGATAACGTTCCCAGATTGATCCTTCCATGGAAGACATGGCCACACCAAGAGATGGTGGAACGTTCTCAGCTTGATCTTTTCATTGAAGAGACAGTCACACTAAGAGAATGTTCTCAGCTTGATCCTTCCATGGAAGACACGGTCCTCCTCTTTGCTGTCGATCTCCGCTTTGAACATCTTATTTCGCCGGAACTCCATTGTTCATACAGGAGACATGGCCCAACCAGTTAAGCCACTGGATTAACTGCGCTACTTCAATGTCTTCAAACATGCTGGCTGTTCACTTAGTGTGTTGAAAAGAAAGATAAAACTGAGGTAAGAGCAATAGTGTGTTACCAACAAAAAATAGGGAACCCTAAGTTAGGTTCCGGGTGACAAATGGGCACCATTGTGATTAGCTTATAAACTCCATACTGATACTCGAAAGGCAGTTGGGCTTCTGAGACGCGAAATTCGTTTAATTGTCAAGGTGAAATTGGCTTTTTAAGGATGTTTTAATCTTCATTCACGTAGCCATAGCTGAGTCAGAAATCATTAAAGGCTAGTTCCAGTCTTTGGGCAAAAGCAACTAGTTGCCATCGTATTGTATCGTAATTGTAGAAATTGCATAGTACAGCTGCTATTGAATGAGGTCCTAGTTTTCTCCCTTGAAATTGTACATGATTGTTCTTTAGTTTTTATTAGACAATAGAATGTGACCAAAGGACACAGGCAACCTAGACGTTACCATCCATTGTATCTCGGCTATTGTCTTCCTTTTTGACTAGCAAATGCTGGGAGTCCGGGACTAAGTGAAGTAGATCTGGTGCGATCCATCATTGAATGATCTTACGGCCTTCAATCAGGACTCTAAATATCTTTTAGTTGATCCATTGTTCCTCTGAAGCTAAGATTGTGCGGTAACTCAAGTTCTAGTGGATCAAACTCTTAAAGAGTCATTTTGCTAAGAAATCCTTAATCTACGACGTCCTGCAGCCTAAGGACGTCCTAAGTCCTAATAACATGGTGGTCATGACTGCTCTGGGTCTAGTTAGGGGGAACCACCATTCGAATACCCAGATCCGGAGACTCAAAATAAACATTAACTGAATAACGGAAACAATAATAAATTTTTCAGGGACTCTTTCCGACATGAAACTAAACCCGTTCTGTATGAATTGTATGGGCTGTAGTCCAATATATTGGACATTGTGACTGAAAGGGTTAAACAATAAGTGTATTGAAAAAATTGTAAATTTCTTTATAGTAAAAAATTAAGCAGAATTAAAAATCATATTAGAAATGTTTTGACCAAAACTTATAGAAACTTTTGTCGAATCCGGAGACCAAGACCAGAAAATAGTCTAAAGTCTCCTGAATTTCCTGGTGAATTCTCGACTTAGCTTGGCCTGTCTTGATGGTCCAGCGGGTAGCCTACTGGCTTCTCATATTAGAGGCTCTAGGTTCGAATCCCAGCTCGGGATGGTGGAACTTGTTTTGTTTATCACTGTCCACATGGAGCAGATAAGAATTCGAAGAATGGCAGAAGTGCAGGCAAAGTTTTCCTACATTTGTTCCTGTTTAGCGCTCGTGTTTCACTAAGCGTATTCATGAATATTTCACAGAATAATCCTTCAAAATTTGGACATATCTACCTATATTATCCCTCTCAGCCGGCCTCGATAGGGTAACAAGTAGCGTGCTGGCTTCTTATACCAGAGGCTCTTGGTTTGAATCCCAGCTCGGTCTGGTGAAACACTTATTTACTTCTATTTGTGGTATCACAATGGGCAAATATAAAGTCCTATATAATCCTTGCTACCTACCTACTCGACTTGGATCCATTTGCTATGGGACTGTTTGATCTTTGGGAAAGCTGATGCCACCGACAGATTGAACTGAACAACTGAGCTAATCGTCAACCTAGCAACATCCTAGGGATCTCTCTGTGTCCTTGAATCCACCAGCAATGTATTCTCATTTGATGTGATCCAATATAACACCAAAAACTATTGATCCGATTATTTGAAAAATAAGCCTCAATCAACAAATCTCCTTCATATCCATTATACAAAATCCCCTCTTCCATACCTTAGATGCCTTTGGCAGTTCGGCTCAAAAACTGTGCGTACGTGTGCCCTCCACATAGATTGTTTTTATGTCATAGCCTATAGGCATCTTGCTTATCTTCATCTCAGCTATCTCACTCTAACATTAATGCGCTGCTTCTGTCCTTTTCCGGTGCGTTCGGGTGCAGCCTTTGGGCGTTTAATTCTCATTGCTGCTGCATAATCAATTAAATTTGTATGACTAAAGTGATTGTTGTTGTTGTTGTTCATGCTATCTACGTTGTTATGGTTGACAACGAATCCTGTAGTAACAACACAATACAATTAAGTACAGCAACAACAACATAGCTAAGTGAAATTTGCGCAGTTTCACCCCTATCGCCAATGCCTTTCAACGATCACTTCTCTATGTGCACATCATGTACGAGTACGTGTCTGCCTAAGAAGAACCTTTCGCCACAGTCATTTGTTGTGTGCTTGGCCCCTCGATTGCGCTACCCCTGGCGGTATGCTTCAATTTTGTGTTCATTAATTTTCGGGTAAATCTTATAGCTGGGTTGGTTTTATAGTTGTTATAGTTATTGTTGTAGTTGTTGTTTTATTTGTTGTTGTAATTGTTGTAGTTGTTGTACAATATAGTTGAATGTCTGTGGTGTTCGGACAATTTTACTGCTTCGTTTTCGTTGTTGTGGTTGTTTTTGTTGTTGTTTTGTGCTGTATTAAAATTGCTGCTGCATAGTTTTGGGCTCTAAACGTGTTTTTGTGTGTATGTGTGTGTATGGAGCAAACTTTAATAGCAGCTCTAATAGTGTGGCGTAAATTTTAATGTTTGGGGCATGCAACGTTGAAGGATAATGGCAAAACAGAAGCGGCAAATTAATATTTGCTGAAATTTGAATTGAAAAATCTTTGCTAATATTTGGTTAAACACAAAGCGTGCCACAGCTTTTGGCGCTTCTATTGACTACGATGCTGTTAAAAAGTGCCATTTATTTCATAGAGCTTTTGCCTTAATTAAAAACCACACTTGATTCGTTAAAAATGAACAAAATGTTTGCTCATTTTAATAAAAAATTTTTGCAAACATTTCTACCAACGCGCACACATCTAATTTTACTAAATCAACAACTCGCATTTGAACCCGCAAAAGTGTTTTCTAGAAAAAAAATTATATAAATTAATTTAAATTGTAGTGAAAAGAATAAAAAAATAAAACACTCAAAACACACAAAAACCCTTAAAAATAATGCCGAAAAATTCCAAATAAAACTTGCTAACTGCAATAAATTTTACAGAATTTCCTTCACTCCTCTCACTGGACACACTAACACCAACACACGCACGTTTGGCAAATACACTCGACGGCATCCACATGTCGACGCACTCGCGAGGTAATAGAACGCGCAAATGGTGTTGGCAACAACAACAACAACACATAAAAAATTTCCGCAAGCGTGTTGGCCACACTGCTGCGCTCTGCTGTTGCCGAATTTTCGCCATAAAATTGGCAAGCGACGTGAAATCGGCGGAAAATGTTGCTGCGCACCATTGAAATTGAAAAAAACGTTTGTAGGAGAAAGGGATGAAGAAAGGGGTAGAAAAACGTGGAAAGATGGCCATGCTCCATTTTGGCAATGCATTGTTGCTTTTTTAAGCCAACGTTTATACGTTGTAATTTGGCAGCTGTGGTAGAGTGATGAGTGATGTGGCCACTGTTTGCTTAATGTTGATGTTGTTTAAATGTTGTTTGTGTAAATGAAAAGACCAGAGTTATGGCGCTGAAAATTTGAACTACGGCTTCAACGATTCCATGAAAGTAGAGTAAATTGTTTTATATGGAAAGAAATAACTCTCTACGTTAGTGATAGTTTTGGACACTTTGGAGTCTGCATTTCAGTAGTATGTAGTCAACTTTTTAGTTCAAGATGACCTCAAAATTTTACTCTTCAAAATAAAGAAAAAATACTGCAATATTTGTTGCTGTACATAAGACATGGTTTAGTGCCTAATTTTTCAATAACAATATTTTTGGAATCTGACATGTTATGCGGTTTGATGAAAAAGTGTATGAGCCAAAAAATTATGGCCTTAGAATGGTTAAATGGCTTTGCCTCGAGGTTCAAGTTCACAAAATTGTTCAAAAATTCTACTACCTACTTTACAGTTGTTCAGATGTTGCTCTTAGAGGGTTAATATCCATGACCAACCCACTAATTTTCTGTTGTGAACATTTCTCTCGAAAATACTTAACCCGTATTTCCAACCTTTAATGCGGCTTTCATACAAAATGATTGGTTTTATAAAATGCCCCCAGGATGCCCGCAGTCGTGTCAAACATAACATTGACCCTCATTTAGTTTTCCTTCCAAAAACACCTAACCTAAATTTTCAACTCCTAAGTGGGCTGCCTTACAAAACTGGCCGTTTTCTATGAAATTGGCTTCTCACTTCGTATCTGGGAAACTAATGAACCGATTTGATTGATTTATTCAATTCCGAACAACATCCTCGAATGTGAAAATTCAAAATAATTATTTGCATGACTCTTCACTAGAGTGAATGTGTTTGTGTCATTAACATTTCAGTTTATGTCACGGTAGGCACAGAATTCTCCTTAGTGCTCAAAAATTACTGAAAAAAGTAGCAGATCTTGGATGAGATTGTTAATTAATGACAGTAATGGGTATTCCAGCTGATAATGAAAAATTTGCGCGTAAAAAAAAGTTGCTAGTATGTTGTGTGTATAGTTTTTCTGACTATTTTTGTGACTCTATTTCTACTAATCTTTGTGACTATTTTTGACTCTGGATAAATATTCCTATATATTCTATTATAATATTCTTTTCTCGTTTTGGATAGTTTTCACGTTGAACATTTTTAAGCTAATTTTTTGAATTGTAGTAACAAAACTTAGTGACAAATGAAAGCCATTGTTGTGTCATTTTTGTGCTTTAATTATTATGGTGTCTTTAGAACAAAAAACTTTTCTTAAACTTTTTCTAAAACGTTTTCTTGAAATTGTTCCGAAAAGGTGAAAATTTCCAATACCTTTAGAAAAAGATAAATTCCAGAGATTTGTAACTCACAAATAGTGACACTGACAAATATTGTCAAAATTAGTTACCGGGTGTTTTAAAGAAGTGAATGTGACAAATATTGTAAAATATGTCTGTCATTATAAAACAATTCATGTAACCTATAACTAACAAAACAACAAACTAACAGTGTTAAAACTTGACGCTAGTTTGTCATAAAAATAAAAATTTCAGACATTTTCAACTGACAAATAGTGTCAAAATTTGCTTAAATTCAAATAGTGCCCAAACTTGTTGCCAGTCTGCCATAGAAAGAAGGAAAATATCATTCAATCTGTAACTGACAAAAAGTATCAAAACTTGTTGTCAGTTTGCCACACAAATAGTTCAAAGTCATTCAATCAGTAACTGACATATAGTCTCCAAACTTGTGGTCAGTTTGCCATAAAATTAGTTAAACTATCATTCAATCTGTAACTGATAAATAGTATCAAAACTTGTTGTCAGTTTACCATAAAATTAGTTAAAATATCATTCAATTTATAACTGAAATATAGTCTCCAAACTTGTGGTCAGTCAGTGAAAATATCATTCACTCTGTAACTGATAAATAGTATCAAAACTTGTTGTCAGTTTACCATAAAATTAGTTAAAATATCATTCAATAACTGACATACTTAAAAAATTGTGAAAATATCATTCAATCTGTAACTGACAAATAGTATCAAAACTTGTTGTCAGTTTGCCACAAAAAAGTTAAAATTTCATTCAATGAGTAATTGACAAATAGTGTCAAAATTTGCTGTCAGTTTGCCATAAAAATAATAAATATGTCATTCAATCAGTAACTGACAAATAGTATCAAAACTTGCGGTCAGTTTGCTATAAAAGGTAGCGAAAAGGTCATTCAATCCGTTACTGACAAATAGAATAAAAAAATTGAGGTAGGTTTGCTATAAAAAAATAAAAACGGTAGAGATTTGTCAGTGACAAATAGTGTCAAAACTTGTCAGTTTGCCATAAATATAATAAAAATGTCGTACAATGAGTAACTGACAAATGGAATCAAAACCTGCGGTCAGTTTGCTATAAAAAAAAGAATAATTCGAAAGATTTGATATTGACAAACAGTAACTGACAAATAGTGTAACAAATAGTGTTAAACCTTGCTGTAACTGACAAATAGTGTTAAAATAGTTAAAATTTCATTCAATCTTTAACTGACAAATAATATCAAAACTTGCGATCAGTTTTTTTTTTTAATATTCCAGAGATTTGTCAGAGGCACAAGTGTCATAACTTGTTGTCAGTTTGCCATACAAAAAAATTTAAAAAATGTAATTCAGTCCCTAACTGACATATATTGTCAAAAGTTGTTGCCATAAAAATAGTAAAAATGTTATTCAATCTATAATTGACAAATAGTTTAAAAAACTTGTGGTCAGTTTTCTCCAGAGATTTCTCAGTGGCAAATAGTGTCATAACTTGTTGTCAGTTTGTCATACAAAAAATTTTAAAAATTTCCTTCAGTGTCTAACTCACAAACATAAAAATAGTAAAAATGTTATTCAATGTGTAACTGACCAATAGTTTTAAAAACTTGCGGTCAGTTTTTTATAAAAAACCTTCCAGAGATTTGTCAGAGGCAAATAGTGTCATAACTTGTTTGCCATACACAAAATTTTAAAAATTTAATTCAGTCTCTTACTGACATATAGTGTCAAAAGTTGTTCTCAGTTTGTTATAAAACTAGTAAAAATTTAAATTAATCTGTAACTAACAAATTTTCAGTTGGCAGTTATGATTTCAGAGATTAGTAACTGACAAATTGTGTCAAAACTTGTCACCAGTTTTTTAGACAAAAAAAATATAGTAATTCTTCATTCTTAAAAGTAACTTAAAACCCTTTTGGCATCTGCCTTCTCAAGCTTTCATTGGTATTATTCATGGAAATTTGACTCAACTTGAAAATACACATTTTTTCCTGCTAAGAAAAGTGTCTTAGCTTGGCTTAAGTAATTGCAGCAATTATGCAACAATCACACTTTTGCTAAACTTGTCCTTGAAATGTTGCAAAGGGGGGAATGAATATCGCATCAAGTCAACAAAACTAGCCACAAATTTGACTTAAATAACCACTTGTAGGCAATTAGCCAAAGTGCCTTTTCAACTGCGTTCACATTAATGATAATAATAACAACAACAACATAATAATAAAAACCATAAAACAATTGTGGCAACCACAAGAGCCACTGTGGTCTTTGTTCACCCCCTACATCAACGCTTAGCCTCAACAATTTGAAAGAATTTTCTTCCACTACAATAATTTTTGAGAAAGACCTGCGCGCACAATGCGGCCCCCCCAACACGACGCCCTCGTACGCCACCTACGCTGTCGCCATGCGAAGGCAATGAAATCCAGCGGGGCCACTGGCGCTGATGTGCTTTTAATTGTGCACAAATTGCCACTAGTTTTTCTTCCGCACTCGGCTTTGTCTCGATAAGCAGTTCCGTCCCCTCTCATCTCTCCACTTCCCTCTACCACTGTGACACCGCTCGTCTTCGAGTGCCAGCACCTGGCCGACGACTACACGAAGGTGAGCTCATTTGCGCCACTCGGCTGCATTTTCTTTCTTTTTTTTTTAACATTTTTTGTAATTTTGTATTTTACTGTTTGTCTTTGGTTGCCATTTTCTTGAGGCCCTCGAATAGAATTTTCATATTTCCCCGCTTGTTATCTGCATTCTGGCGATGCCTTGGAGTCTGTTGTGCGCTGTGTTTTAGTGCATTTTCATGGTCACTGAACGTGAGTGTGTCTGAATGCAACACTGGCGCGCAGCTACGAAGTGTGCGGACGCTAGTGACGAGTGTTGAGGGTCGAAGCTGTCAGCTGGCTGCACTTTGGCAATGTCAGCGTCACGCACAGTCGAGGCGACAGCCAATGCGGCCGGGCACGTTGAGTGTTTAAATGGGATGGTTTATTGTGCAGAGGGGTGGAGGGGCGAGAGTGTAATTTTACTCTTAAGCGCCATGGTGTGGCTTAGAGGGGTGTGGTTCTCGTCTTGGCTAAGGGTCGTTCAGCGAGTGGCGTTACATGGCGTTAGGCAAAAGGGGGGCGCAAAAGTGGCTGCTGATTCAGTCATTCATCTGTCTGTCCATCTCTGGCCTGTCTATCTCAATTCTCATTTGTCGCTTGTGTCGTTTTATTTGTCCATTTGTTTGTCTCTCTATTGCTTTGCGTTTGACTTACGAATACAATCTTTTGTTTTTCTCATCATGTCCATTTGCTGTTGTTGTTGTTGTTGTTGTTGGATCCAAAAGTGCTGTTTAAGTATTTAAAATATACAAAACAACAACAACAACCAAGACCATTAGTCGACTCTGTGCGCCTTGTCAACGCAAACAATGACAGATGCGCTCGTAATCTCTGCTGTCTTGTCTGTCGGTCTTGTCGTCGTCTGCTGCTGCTGTCGCTTTTACTTCCTTCTTCTTTTTCGATCTCTTCCTCTTGCTTTTGTCATTATACTTAGTTGTTGTTGTTTTCATTTGTAAACGTCAGCAACGCATCTGCGTATTATTGCATTATTCGTTGCTGTTGTTGTTGTTCGTTGTGGCGCTGTGTTGCCGGTTGGGTTCTTGAATGCGCTGCAAAATAATTCAACTGCCGACTGTTGAAGTGTTTAGCAAATAAATTTAATTTTATGTGCAACTGCAATTATTTTTATTACTCTAATTTGGAGTGTTTTTGTTGTTGTTGTTTGTACTTTCATTAATGAATGCAATTTCTTTATTTTTCTAAAATTGCCAGCTGTGCACAAAAGCATCGAAAGTGGCTAAAAATGGTTTGTGAAATGAAATGGAAGCCCCCGTTGGCTAATTTTTGATGAGGTTTTGTAATTTCTTTGCTTAGAATAATTAAAAAAAAAAATACTAAAATTGCCAGCTGTGCACAAAGGTGTCGAAAGTGGGCAAAATTTGTTTCTGGAATGAAATGGAAGCCTCCTTTGCTGATTTTTGATAAGTTTTTGTAAAATTAAATAGTTAATTTTGTAATGTTGCCTATATTTCCTATTTTTTTAACTAAAATTTCATCTTTGAACAAAAATTTCCAAAGTCTTTCTATTCTCTTGGCACTCGGAACGGCAGATACAAATTTAAATGCTTTTATCTAAAATTAACGCTGTTTCTTCGGTTTTTGTATGAAATCTCTCGGATCAGTTAAGACTGAATTATTTATTAATGAGGCCTGAGAACTCTTTCGAAACACACTGAGTCCGGTAGATCCCCGCATAGTCTATGGCACCTATGTCCAACCAAAAATTAATTTTAACTAACAACTGTTGGCGGAAGCTTCAAGAACCCATTGCCAGTTTCTCAACCATGTTTAGAACTGTGGGATAAAACTTATTGGGATATATATTCAATATATATATTCAGCTTTATTGACTACTTAGAACATCGCTAAAATGCGTCTTTTGTGACTCTAGTTTACAGATTATTCTTTGGTTACTCTTCAGCAGACATTAGCGATGTGAAATCCCTGAACCTACGAGCAGTTTTTAGTTTCATTACGTCATTGGGTCTAAGGAATGTTCTCTTGAAGCAAGGAAGGTGCCTATAGATCTACATTGGTTGCTGTGTGCAATACCTTCACTACTATCTAATCTCATCTAATCTAATCTAATCTAATCTAATCTAATCTAATCTAATCTAATCTAATCTAATCTAATCTAATCTAATCTAATCTAATCTAATCTAATCTAATCTAATCTAATCTAATCTAATCTAATCTAATCTAATCTAATCTAATCTAATCTAATCTAATCTAATCTAATCTACTCTAATGTAATCTACTCTAATGTAATCTAATCTAATCCAATCTAATCTAATCTAATCTAATCTAATCTAATCTAATCTAATCTAATCTAATCTAATCTAATCTAATCTAATCTAATCTAATCTAATCTAATCTAATCTAATCTATTCTAATCTAATCTAATCTAGTCTAGTCTAATTCTAGTCTAGTCTAATTCTAGTCTAGTCTAATTCTAGTCTAGTCTAATTCTAGTCTAGTCTAATTCTAGTCTAGTCTAGTCTAGTCTAGTCTAGTCTAGTCTAGTCTAGTCTAGTCTAGTCTAGTCTAGTCTAGTCTAGTCTAGTCTAGTCTAGTCTAGTCTAGTCTAGTCTAGTCTAGTCTAGTCTAGTCTAGTCTAGTCTAGTCTAGTCTAGTCTAGTCTAGTCTAGTCTAGTCTAGTCTAGTCTAGTCTAGTCTAGTCTAGTCTAGTCTAGTCTAGTCTAGTCTAGTCTAGTCTAGTCTAGTCTAGTCTAGTCTAGTCTAGTGTAGTCTAGTCTAGTCTAGTCTAGTCTAGTCTAGTCTAATCTAGTCTAGTCTAATCTAGTCTAGTCTAATTCTAGTCTAGTCTAATCTAGTCTAGTCTAATTCTAGTCTAGTCTAATTCTAGTCTAGTCTAGTCTAGTCTAGTCTAGTCTAGTCTAGTCTAGTCTAGTCTAGTCTAGTCTAGTCTAGTCTAGTCTAGTCTAGTCTAGTCTAGTCTAGTCTAGTCTAGTCTAGTCTAGTCTAGTCTAGTCTAGTCTAGTCTAGTCTAGTCTAGTCTAGTCTAGTCTAGTCTAGTCTAGTCTAGTCTAGTCTAGTCTAGTCTAGTCTAGTCTAGTCTAGTCTAGTCTAGTCTAGTCTAGTCTAGTCTAGTCTAGTCTAGTCTAGTCTAGTCTAGTCTAGTCTAGTCTAGTCTAGTCTAGTCTAGTCTAGTCTAGTCTAGTCTAGTCTAGTCTAGTCTAGTCTAGTCTAGTCTAGTCTAGTCTAGTCTAATCTAATCTAATCTAATCTAATCTAATCTAATCTAATCTAAGTGACTTTAGTGGGTTCTAACTAGATGTAAAAAAATTCTTGCTTGAAAAGTCTTTCTCCTAATTTTTGTATACTTTTAGAATCATTGGTTTAACAGAATTACACGATAGTATCTTAGTATAAAAAAGTCTATGATTGATTGGGATATCCTTCGACCTGTCCTGCAGACGTTTGCAATTTTGAACTTCAATAAGGGGTCTTTCAAAATCTATTTGTGTCTTCAAAAACCAAAAATTAACGTGATTTGGTTTTGATTTGGTTTGGTTTGGCATCTCTGGAATCCAAACAAACCTAGATTGACTTCGATCATTTTATTTTAAGAGTAACTTTGACAGAGCATTTAAGATCAGATCTATTAACTGTTGGGACCATTTTGAAAACTTGTGGAACTTGCTTTGAGAACACTTAATATTTTGAGTTTCCATAATGGGTTTTGAGAGCCTAATTCGTGTATTCAAGACCAGACATAAGGTTCTTCGGTTTTGGTTTGGAATTTCTCAAATGGTTAATGATCTCTAAATCAGCTTCATTTGTCAGATCAGAATGACTTTTGTGAATTGTTGAGGCTTGTTGGGGATTAAATTTGGGAGACAATGGAAGTTATTTCAGTTTCAAAACTCATTTGTGTATTTAAAACTAAATTTTGAGTATTTCAATTTTGGTTTGGAATATCTCGAATCAGATCAGCCCAAATGAGTTTGGATCATTTTCTCCTACAAACTCTATCACATCAGTTTGAATTCTCTCGTTTTCTAACAACCTGTTTGAAGGTGGTGTAACTTGTCTTGAAAACAATCGAATGGGTCTTGCGAAACTGATTTGTGTATTAAATACCAACACTTGGGTTGCTTTGATTCTGCTATGTTTCCATTCTTTCATGTCTGTTATTGCAGTTTTGTTCAAACGTATTTCAACGAGTTCCATCTGTTTGCCCCTAAATCTCACAATATACTCAAATAACTTGTACTA
Organism: Melieria omissa; assembly: GCA_963971225.1. NCBI lineage: Eukaryota > Metazoa > Arthropoda > Insecta > Diptera > Ulidiidae > Melieria > Melieria omissa. Next base: position 12,880,320 of record OZ020269.1, read on the forward strand.
CAACACATTTTCAACACTTCTCAATCTAAAAGAGTCTTTTTCATTGCCAACACATTTCCATTTGTAATTGTCTAAAATAAAATTGTTTAGTGTTCATGTTAAAATTTTACAACATATTTAACCAAATGTCTTTTCTACACTTTTCAGGTAAGCACTTAATACTGTCGCTTTCACGTTTAATGGCCAACAATTTGGTATTTGAATTGCCTGTCCAAGCGGAGCATTTAGTAAGTGAAATAAATACTCTCTCTGTCTGCATTAAGTCAAGTAATACTCGGGGTTTATTTAAAAGGCAACGCTGTGAAAATGCATAAAAGTCAAGCTCTTTACATATGTATGTGTGTGTGTGTGCGTTTATGTGTGTTTGTATTGCATGCTGTGCAATTTACTATAGAAAACATACAAAAATTGCCAAAGCAGCAGATTCAGTATGCGCAAAGCACAATTCAGCTCAGCTCAGCAGGGCTCAGTGTGGCTCTTCGCTTCACACAAACAGACCCATACGCACACAGACATTTACTGCTGAAACCGTTACGGTTTGAGGCTATAAAGATAATAACTACTTAAATGCAAACCCAATTGATCGCCATTCAAAGTGTGCATCAAAAAAAACAATAACAAAATGTATTTTATTATAACAACAAAAACAACAATAATAAAATAAAAGCACAAAACGATAACGAAAAATAAACAAGAATATTGAGTAATTTTATGAGCAGTTCCAGGCACAAACATCAACAGCCGCCTCAGCATCGAATTTAATTTTCAACATGAGAATTTTAGGTACAGCAACAATATATGTAGCACATAAAAATATTATGAGACATACAGCAAAATAACCGACCAGCCAGAGCCAATGCGAAGCGTAACAGTCTGCAGTGTGTTTGGTTGTGTGAGTGAGAGAGGGAAGTAGCGGTTGTCCGAACACTGAGATGGCAGAGGCTGGTTGAATGCTTGAAATGACATTCTAAATGTAAACTTAAGTGCCATCAGCACAAAAGGCTTTGACAGGGTTAACGCAATCACACACACACACATAGACATTCATATTCACATCTCTTGAACTTTCATTCGAACCGACCGAGTGCCGGCAGCTACTTGATTTGGCCATTTCATTTGTGTGTTTTGTTATAGTATTTTCTTTCATTTTCCAAATGAATATTTGCAAAAATTTCATCAAATATTTCTGTTTAATTTTGATCTCTGTTAACTTACACACACATACAATTTATTTATAAAAACAAAATTTCAAAAATTCTAATGAATTTTAACAGAGCATTTTAGCAAAATATTTATGCAATTTAAATCATGCAATTTAAATTATGTCAATGTGCCTGAAAGTATGCTCTGCAATTGTGCAATGTGGCGCATATTCAAATTTGCTTTTTAAGCAATAAAAGGAAATTGAAATTTCTGTTATAAATTAAAATAAAATAATGTGAAATTTTAATTTGACATAAAGAAATAATGTCAAATATATTCTTGTGCACACACACACACAGAAACATACACTCACACTCACACTATGGTACTTTCTTATGTGTATAGGTGTATAAAGTGTGTTAGGCAAATGGCTTTTTTAAACGAAAATGGCGCACAATAAACCGATAAGCAGTCAAGTTCCGTCAGCGTTGCCAGATCAGAAGATTTCTCTCCTAGATTTAGAAAATTGTTGGCCTTTTAGGAGAGTTTTTAGGAGCAAGAATTGTTTACGAGAAAGTTTAGGAGATTTATATTTTATGTTAGGGGATTTTTCTGAGTGGATTTTTAGGAGATTTTTGAATACGGAAGTATGATGTATTGGGAACACTGGCAACAAAACATTTTATGGCAACTCTTTTTTTATAGTCAAAGCATCCTATTGTGTTAAAAAATTGTAAGCTTACGAAATGTAAGCTCATTCTATCTCGTTCTCACTTATGAAATCCCACCAAAAACTGAACTTTTTATTTAATTCATTTGTTATATGTTTCGTTTTTGTTAAGTTCTTGTTGATAAGATTAAGATTGGGTAGCGGGAGTCGAGCACCACCTGCCCGCGACACTGCGTCCAGTGTTGAGGAGTTCGTATCCTCCGATGTTATCCAGGAACTCCTTTATTTTCCTTAGATCAAATTCAGACATCTTTTGTCTGTACCAGTTCCCTTCCCAGTACCCGCTTTCTTGCCTGTAAGAGGGCGGGACATTTCGTTATGATGTGTACAGCAGTCTCCTCGTCTTCCATACAAAATCTGCATAGTTCGTTGTCCTTGATTCCCAGTCGCGCTCTATCTATATTTAGCAGACAGTGTCCGCTTAGGATCCCCGTCATGAATCTAAGCTCTGCTCGACTTAGCTCCAAGAGGTAATAAGATTTCTTTGCAGAGTAAACTGGAACGAAAAGCTTGGAAAAGCGTTGTCTCACTGTGTGCGACCATTTGTGGTTAGCTCGATTTAGAAATTCCTGTTTTACACAATGTCTGTAATGAGTCTTGCTAACACTTATGATTGGTTCAGGTCTGTAGGGTCGTCTTGCCGCCTCATTACCATCGTGTCCACAGTGTACCATACAATATCATCACACGTCGGACTGATTCTGATAATAGCCAGTCATTCCTGTCTTCTGAAGAGGTGCTTCTGAAGCATCAGATCAAGAAGCATCCAAAAGCCTCCATCTCGCCTCCTGTCCCTTAGCAGAGATAAGTGACCGATTGCCTGTGTTTCTTTCGGTATAAATCCACTATGCACCAGTCTGTGAGTAGCACCAGTCTGTTGTAGCCATTTGCAATTTGAGTTCAGCGGCATCGTCCCCAATATAACTTTAAGGGCTGCAGTTGGAGTCGTCCTGAGACATTCTGTTATGCAGGTATTTGCTAGTCGTTTTAGTTTCTCTAGCTTAGTCGCAGTTGTTACTTCTGTAGTCTTCCTCCACCAGACTATCGCCAGTAGGTTATCGTCGGCAGAACTACCAGGGAGTATAGTTTTTGAAGCCACTTCGGCCTCAGTCCCCAGTTTTTACCACAGATTCTTTTGCAACTCCAGAGGGCATTACCTGCTCTCTTGATAGTGCGATCAACGTGGGGTTTTCAGTTAAATTTATTGTCTAGAGTTACCCCTAGGTAGATGACCTCATTCGAGATGTTCAGCATCTTACCAAAGATGTCTATCTGTTCAAGGTCAAATTTCCTTTCAAAGGTAAAAGGCATTATAACTTTTTTGTTCGGGTTCACAGACAATTTCTGTCTTACACACCAGGCGGATTAGTTCATCGACGACCACAGACCACAGTAGCGGGGATAGTACCCCTCCTTGGGGACATCCCCTTCCTGTTCTTGCAGACAGCTCAACCGCCCCCTAGGTTGGATTGAATCACCCTGCTTTCAAGCATGGATGATATCCATCTTATAAGAGTGGTAGGCACCTGAAAGCCCCTTCTATGTTTATAAAACCTGCCAAACAGATTTCCTTTTCTTCCAGGGACTCCTCTATCCTGCCTACCAGCGCCGATAGGGCCGTTTCAGTGGATCTACCTTTCTGTTAGGCATGTTGGTTCGCACTTAGGGGGCACCGAGGAAGAATATCTTCTTTCAGGAAGCGGTCAACGGCCTTTTCCAGGCCCTTTAGCACGAATGACATCAAGCTTATTGGCCTGAAGCATTTTCTCGTGTCACAATGTTAGTTACCATACTCCTCCAAAACGGCTTGACCGATTTTTGTGAAATTTTACATACATATTCAGTAGGTCTGAGAATCGGCTACTATCTATTTTTCATACCCCTAAGGGGCGTGGCACATTTTTGTAACCCAATTATTCTGCTGAACTATAAGTCACACAGCAATGAAACTTAGCATGAAACTATCATGAACTCATATCATTGGACAGACGGAATGAGGCGGGTTTTGGACAACGGGGCGTGGCACCACCCATACAAGCAAAATCTTTAAAATGGAATATCTTCGCAATTTTAAGTCGTACAACACTGAAATTTTGTATCCCGTCGTCTCATACATGAATCATTCTGATGATAGGATTTGATGGGAGTTGGACAAGGGGCGTGGCACTTTTTTGTGACCCAAATATTTTGCTGAACTATAAGTCGCTCAGCAATGAAACTTAGTAGGAACTAGGCATCGCAATCCCGGGATCCCGGGATCCCGGACTTTTTCCAGTCCCGAAAATCCCGGGATTCAAATTCTTTTATCCCGGGATTTTCGGGATTGCAAAAGATGCTTCAAAGTTCAAATGAAATACATTTTAAGGCACAAAAACCCAATTCCTTATTTGAGGGAGAAGGGAGGGGATAGAGTGCGTCTTTTGCAAAAGGCTTATGATTATTTACTAAGCATTCAACCAACAAGTGTTGAATCTGAAGGATGTTTCTCTTCAGCAGGGTTCATTAGAAATAAATTTCGCTCTAGATAAGAGAACAAAACACTTAATGCCTTTGTATTTTTAAGATCTCAGTTTTTAGTTAATCAAAACGCTTAACTTTTTTATCGAAATAATCGAAGTAAAACTAAAAGCACAAACAAATTAACTATTTTATTTTTTTTATCAAATATGCATATATATGCACTTTATGATACATCGGTTGCAAAGTAATAAGTTATGTTTAAGTGTCATTTTTGGATAAAACAAAATGCTATGAAACTGAAGTTAAATGTCAAATGAAAAACTTTTAAGTTAACTCTTCAATTCCCAGTGTCACCTGTAGGTGGCAGATGCTTAATATTTGTTTTCCTACCACATAGGTTTTTATTTTAAAATTCTAACACTTGTATAGCAAAGTCAATTAGTAGTACTTGTTTATTTAATTTTCCTACCAACACTAGCGATACGTCATTTGTAAAATTTATTCATTTGTTTCACGCGTAATTAAAGCAGTGCGAGTTTGTGTGGTTTCTTTCAATATAAAAATGAGGGTAGTTTAAACATTTTTTATGTATTTTTTTGTCTTATCCAAACGTATATAAGCTCTTTTATTTAAAAAGAAAATTTTCTTTTTTACTATTTTGGACATGGGAATTGAAGGGTTAAACAAAATGTGATTAAATTCAAGATACAAAATCTTGAAACTACCCAAATGTGATTAAAATGTGTCCATTTTTATGATAAATATATTATAAACAAGTATTTATGCAATTCGGGAAAATTGTTTTATTAAAAAATTTGTTATATGAATCCCGGGATTAAATCCCGGGATCCCGGGATTTGACTTTTCAATCCCGAAAATCCCGGGATCGCAAAATGGCAAAAAATTGCGATCCCTACTAGGAACCTACCATTTATTCATATATTTCGACAGAGGGAATGGGGCCAGTATTGGAGGAGGGGGCGTGGCACCACCCATACGAGCCAGATCTTAATAATGGAATATCTTCCAAACTGTAAGTTGTACAACCCTAAAATTTTGTATCCCGTCGTCCTATAGATGAGTCATTCTAATGATAAGATTTGATGGGCGTTGGACAAGGGGCGTGGCACGTGTTTTGCGACCCAAACATGTTGCTGAACTATAAGTCGCTCAGCAATGAAACTTAGTACGAACCTACCATTTTCTCTTTCGACAGAGGGCATTGAATAAGGGGCAGGTATTGAATAAGAGGGCATGGCACCGCCCATATAATTTAAATCCGGTTCAAGCGAAGTCCATTTATTTTTTTACTGAAACTTAGCAGCAACATTGCTTATTTGTGGGCCCCGGTTGCGTTAATCAGTAGCTTCTCCTCTTCCTTTAGTTGGTTTTCTTCGTCAATTTGCATCGCCATAGATTCGCCATCTCGCGTATTTCATTATAAAAAAACAACAAATGTCATGCGAGACAAAGTTCGCGGGGTCAGCTATAGTTATATATAAACAAAATTATATGTATTATTATATAAAAAATATTATATTTATTTTTTTATGAGAAATTTAATTCCTTTAAAATGTCGCTAATTATAAAAAAAAATTTGAAGAGATTTTTTTAACTTTTGGGAGGAAATTTCAGTATTTTTTTAAGATTTTTAAGATTAAGTAATTTCAGGTATCTGGCAACACTGAGTTCCCTTGTGGCTGACGATAAAGTCAATTTAAGGGATAGAATTCTCCGGTGTTCAGATTTCAAATTGAATGCAATCACAATTTGTTTGTAGTAGGATATATGGTGTTGCATAGTGTCCAAAGTTCACAGTCTGTCTTCAGTCTCTCACTATGATACTGGATTTGTTATAATGTTTGCTATACTTTTCAATCTTTAAAGCTTTTTGCTTTGCAAAACTTTTTTCTTCACTTTAAATAACTTTTTTGCTTCTTCAAGACAACCTTTCTCCACTCAGATTTGACATCGCGTGTGCCTTTTTTTTCTCTCTCGCAGTAATTTCTGACTCGCCCCCTACGAGCAGCAATTTTCTGTTGATTACATATTTGGTTCTTTTTAGATTATCAGTCGTGCTGCGTTATTGCCATGCAGACCGACACGCATAATGGTTGAACTTACGTACACACGCACCTTGGATCCTCCGCCTTTTTAATGCTCGTCGATTGTCCTTTTTTTGCATATCCGTTCCTGCTCAACGGCGTTTGTACCCAAGTCTTGTCTTACCTTTACATATTGTTCACCTGCTTTTCCCGCTCTTACTCCTCTCTCTTCCGTTTGTTGGTTTCCTTATCAGATTTTCTACACCAATGCACGTTTTCCACCTTTTTCGCTCGGCATCCCCTCTTTCGTACTGTTTCGTTATTGTAATTTGCGTTCCCTTTCCAAAAATGACTGCTCCCTCTTCAGGCCCCTTTTGCCTTCGTCGCGGCCCTCAATTGCACATCGTTGTCGCTCTGTTTTCTTTAACGTGTGCATTCATAAATTTCCACGGAAATTCTTTATTTCACATTGCTTGTTGTTATGGCTTTTTTTCTTCAGCGTTGCCTGTTTCGCGTTGCTTCTTCGTTATTTCCATTTTTCATCTGGTTGGTGTTTTTCGTCGTCGCTGCCGCTTCGACTGCTGTTGCCGTTAACCGCGTTTCCATGCACCAGCACCAGCAGCTTCCGCTTCGGTTACATCCGTTTCCGGTTTGTTTTTCGCTCCACCGTTCGTGCGCACCCACACACTTACACACACACACACATGCAGTCTACCATTTTCCAGCATCATCAACACCGACAGCGGCAACGCTTTGAACGCGTTAAGCATGCATTGTTGTTGTTGTTGTTGTTATTGCTGCAATGTTGTCTTGCTTTATTTTTGTTAATGAACCTTTTGTTAGCGCTCGCGTATTTATAACTTGTACGTATACGTGTGTGTGTGCGCGAGTGTGTGTGTGTGAACTTATTCTCATTTAAATTTTTTTGTCATCTTCCATTTTTTTTCGCTTCAACGTTTTTCCTCGCCTCAGTGTTGCCACATTGTAGTTTTTTCTGCTTCTGTTCAGCGCTAAAATGTTGGCGCTTACTTGCTTTTGTGTTTAATGTGATTGTCAGTTGTTGTAAGTGTGCTGGTTGTTGTTGTTGTTATTGCAGTTGTAGCGCTTACATCGATGTGGCTGCGGGAGGGGAGAGGAGGAAACCACTCATCAGCGACGCCTTTCAACAAATCTGCAGCAAATCTTGCTTTGTTCTGTGCTTACTTCGGTGTAACAGTAAAAAAAAAACACTGACAAAAAAAAAACAAAATTCCAAATGAAAAGCAATTCAATGCTTCGTCAGTGTTGCTTCGTTTATCTTTAATTTTTTTTTTCACTGCATTGCAATTTTTGCGCAGTGTCTTCTTGCCGTCTCGCTACACAATAGAAATAATTTTTGCTACTTCATCAACTTGCAAACCATTCAGGACTTTAGTCTTTCTTCGTTCGACTGTTTGTCTGCTTTGATTCTTTTTCGGTTAATGGTTTCGGTTGCTGTTGCGGAAAGTGTGTCAATTTGACAAAAGCATAAACTGCGTTCCCAGCCGAACGACAGCCGTTTGAAATCATTCAATACGAAAAGAATCTTTAGCGGTGAGTCCGGCAGGTATTTGTGCTTTTTAACGGTGCAATTTCGGAAGCAATTCGGAGTAGGGCGAGTTGAGTTGGCCTGAAAATAGGAGATCAAATAATTGCATTCTATGTATAAGGAAATGAAACAATGTTGTTTTTGTAATTTTAACATTTTTATTGTTTTTATTGTCAAATAGAATTTAAGTTATTTCCTGGTTATTTTCTGGTTAGTAAGCGGTTATTTGTTACTTAAAGTCGTCTTGGTAGGTTGCTGGTAAGTGATGAGATTTTCTTGGATATTGCTTGGGAACTAAGAATCCTTTAGATTGTTGAAACCTGAGTATTGATGCATTGATAAGTTGCAAAGTTTCTTTTGAAGGCAGTCTTAGCCAGTGTGGGCTATATAAATCTAGAGTTGATTGAGTCGAAGGGCGCATAGGATTTGTAAGACGGTCATTCAGGTTCATTCTGGAAGGAGATTTGAATTTGATCTCAGCATTTAAACCACTTTGAACTTATCTAACGAAGCTATGCAGTTTTTGTAATAGCCGTTCTCGCACTGTTTTTCTTGAGTAGTCTTCTATGATGGATGAAGATTTTGATTTCGTCTCAGCATTCTAAGCAATTTGAACTTATCTGATGAATCAACGTAGATGTTGTAATCATGATTCTGGGACTTTTCGATTAAGTAGGGATGTGTTTACGATGAGGACCATTCAAGTTCATTCTGGAAGAAGTTTTCGCTTTGACCTTACCGCTTAAATCACTTCGTAATCTGATGAAATAAACGTGACAACGGCCGATCCTGGGCTTTTGATTGAGTAGAGTTGCATAAAGTGTTCTTTGACAGCCATTCAAGTACATTCCAGAAGAATATTTTGCTTTGACTTCAACGTCCAAATCCCTTTGAACTTACCTAATAAAACCCAGTAGTAGTAACGGCTGATCTGGGATTTTATTGCTTGAGTAGTCTTCTATGATGACCATTCAGATTCAGTCTGGAAGAAGGTTAAACGTTGATACCAATGTGGTCGGCCTCTATAGTCCAGTGGATAGCGCGCTAACTTCTCATACCAAGGCTCTAGGTTCGAATCTCAGCACGGGCTGGTAAAATATTCATCTAGTTACTTGTATCACTATCCACATGAAGGATATGGGAATCCGTTTGGAATCGGCGTTAAACTGGCGTTAAACTTCCCCTATCCGCTTGAAAGTGTTACAACTAACACTTGTTAAAAAAAAAAAACAAAAACAAAAAGGGTGAAATATGAGGCATCACAACATGCAACATATCCAAGTTCATTGATTCCCAACCCAATTATTCCTATTCCACACACTTCTACGCTGATAAACAAATAAACAGTCAGACACGGCGCACAAGCGACATCTGCAAGGGGAAGCGGACAACTGCGAAAACAGCGCACCAAATTGATCTAGCGAGGTCCCCAACCATTCTGCTGTAACCTCCTCACAACAGATGGCGCTACGAGGCGAAGTTCCTGAGCGGCGTTAGATGGCACCATCACTTAGGACTACCTGCGGCAGGCCAATCACCTACCCTGGCAGAACAACACAACTGATTAACGTAACCAACACAAGGCTGTCTTGTGGAGGCCCTATGCTCCCGAGAGGAGTGAACACTTACCAAAAAATGTGGCATCACAATGGACCTCTTAGGCCTCCGAGTGTGTCTCTTACAGAGGCAGCTACCACAACCTAACCTAACCTTGAACTCAGCATTCAAACTGCTTTGAACTTCCCCAATAAAGCCAAGAAGTTGTAGTAACGGTTGTGGGACTGGAATTTTCTTCGTTTCCTTAGTGTGTCTTCGGTTGTTTTCGGTTTTTAATGACAACTCAAATATTAGGAGTTTAACTTCATACCTACAAATACTTTCAAACGTCACCACATATTCTTAGAATTTGAAATGAATCTTGAACTTTCAATACATTTCAAATTCAATTGAAATTATAAGCGCTCATAAACTATGCATTCAAGTACAATCGATTGCATTTGCCATGACGTCAAATCAAGTTCCATTTACTACTCGCAAACAGTGAAATCATAAATAATAAAGAAATTCAAAATAATAATCTATGCCCAAGTAAGCAGTAAAGCGTACAATTTCAATAACAACAATTGAAGCAAATAGAGCAATGAAAGCATATTAAAAAAAAAATGTGTTGCAATGAATTGAAATGAAAATGTTGATGATTTAATTGAGCTGCAATCAATTTGCATTTGTCAATACTGATAAATGTCAATGCGAAATAGTTGACATGCTGACAATTTCTGTTGCTAGAATTTGCAATATTTTCAAATAAAATTACAATATTTAATAATTGCAAATATTAGTTTTTAAATAGTTCAATATACAGAAAATCGTTAAAATTTTAACACATAAAAGTAACTGGAAAACATAGACATTTTAAAATAATGCTGATTAGCAGAGTGTTTGTAGTTAGGTAGATTCGATGTTAGGAGTAATTTTTTGTATTTTTTTTTAATATTTTATTTACATAAATAACTGTCAAATTGTTAGAGGTTGTTTGAGTTAACTAGTGGCTTTGACCAAAACCCCATCATCAATCTAAAGTAAGGAAGATTTGTAAAGGAAACTCCTATAGAAATGATATGCTCAACCTTTCATTGAAGCTTCATTGTTCATACAATGAGAACTGAGAATCAGAAAAGACATACAATGCAAAGTCTCTTATTGTGTTCAACCCAGCGAACGTCAGAACGATCCTTGACCCTGTCCAATCCAACTAGACGCAGAGCTTTCTCGTCGCCCATCTGGATAGCGATTCGCCATCAGATGATTAGTGAACCAATGTGTGTACAGTGTCCAATCTCCAGTTGGTTCTCGCCATGTTAAACCAACAAAACAAAGTCAAAAGTGCCTCGGAAGGATCCCTTTAAAAAAGATAAATTGCATTAGTTGTTTTTTTTTTAACCTCGGAAGAATCCCTTTAAAAAAGATACATTTTCATTTGTTGTTTTCATTTTGAATCTCTGAGGGTTCCAAGTGTTCACCATCCTTACTGGAGGTGTACAAAAAGTCTACTAGATCTTAGAAAAAGGCGTCCACTATTACTGGGCACTGCAAGGTTAGTTCTGAGTTACACGAAATATGCCGAAACAACGAGAAGAAGAACCAGTTTTACACATTTTATGCCCATTTCCTGAAGGACCATGCTTGGTATTCTGATGGTTCAGTGTCTATTAGGAACGTTGAGACTTTTATAGTTTTCAATGATTTCTGTAGAAGTTGCATGGGTGAGAAAGATAATGGATTTCCTGCTCGCTCTCTAGGAGAGAAAAGTTTCACCAGGATGAGTTCTAGCTCGACAATCTGAGTTATCCAGCCGATAAGACTATTAACAGCCTACTTTGGCTTACTTGTGCTTTCTTCAGGGCAGCTAGAACTACCTACTTACCTGCTGGACCCATTTCCAGCGTTCTTGCGGCATTCAATAGATGCACTTTAGGCTGTATTATATAGAAGTAGTGTAAAGTTTGGAATTGTTTCCTAATGATTTCTGCAGGAGCTGCATGGATGGAAAAGAGAGTACTTCGTTACTTATTTGGCACATTTTGGAAGAAAAAGGATTCCCCTGCGAACTTGTTCGACAACGTGGGGAAGATTTAAGACATAACACTTTTAATTACCAGTCTACTTGGCTTCGTTAGAAGCTCGAACTAGCTAAAGTGTGCTCTTGGAATGAAAGTGGCTATTTTCAGTGCTCTCATGTAAACCAAATGTGAATTTGCAGTGTGGCAAATATTTCCCTTCATTACCTAAGAACATTTTACACCTCATACAGTTTTTCCAACCACATATTAAAAATTAGACATGTGTTCGAGTTCATTGCAAAACACTTGAGTCAAATTTAACATAAACCAAATGAGAATTACAAACAAAAATTTGCAAATATTTAAAAACAATTTTTCCATTGACGTTTTTTATTATAAAAGACACTTAAGTGTTTAAATTAATTTAAATAAGATTATTTTAAATTAATAATAATTAATTAAATTAAAATAATGAGTAATTAAATGAATTAAATATTAGTTAAAATAATAAATAATTATTAATTTATTAATTAATTTATTAATTATTAATAATTAATAAATAATAAATAAATAATAAACAAATAAATAAATAATAAATAAATTTAAATTAATTACTAATGAAACTGATTTAATTAAAATTAATTAATTTAATTGACTATTAATTAATATAATTATTTCATATAATTAGTAAATTAATTAAGTAATTAAATTAATAATTAAATTAATTTAAATTATTTACTAATGAAACTAATTTAATTAATAATTAATTAATTAAGTAATTAAAAACTAATTCATTAAATTAATTATTAATTTAATTTTGTTAGTTTAAATGATTTATTAATTAATAATTAGTGTAAATTAATTACTATTGACTAATAATTAATTAAATAATTAATAATTAATTAATTAATTAAATAATTAATAATTAATTAATTAATTAATTATTAATTTAATTTTGTTAGTTTAAATGAATTATTAATTAATTAATTATTAATTAATAATTAATTTAAATTTATTACTAATGAAACTAATTTATATAATTAATTAATTTAATTTATTATTAATTTAATTTAATTAGTTTAAATGAATTATTAATTAAATTGATAAATTAATATTTAATTTATTTAATGAACTGCTAAATATTAAGTTAATTCAATTAATAATTAATCTAATGAATTTATTTAATTTAGTTAATTAATAATTAGTTAAAATTCATTTAAATTAATGCAATTTATAATTAAGTAAAGTGTTAAATAATTATTATAATTAAATTAATTTGAAATAATTATTAAATAAATTTCATTTAAGTTGAAATCTGGTTCTGAAATATTTGAAAATCTCTAGAAACTCTAATTTTTAACAACAATTATCTTCAAATATTTCTCCATTTAGAAGAGAAAATAATCAAGAAAACCTCAAAAAACGAAATAATAAACTAAAACTCAGCAAATATATTTGCCTTACTTGCAACAGGAAATGACAATATTTTTTGTATTTACTTCAAAGGCGAAAACACAAATAAATTTGCTGTTAACACTTCATCAACTGAAAATTTTTAATGAAGTTTTAATGACTTAATCTGCAGTGCTATGCATTTTTAATGGCGCACAAGCTACAAAGTGTAATATATACAGCAGAAGAAAATGAAATGAAATGAAATGACAAATAATAAAGCGGAGCAAATAAATAAATCAGGCAACCAACAACGAATTTCATACAAACTTGAAGCGTGTCACTGTTGAAGTTATGCTGTAATCTTAAAAGTCAATATGGTTTGTTGTTGGCATTATTTGAAGCAAGTTGTTTTTATTGTTGTGGTGTAATTTTCAAAGCAGTTGGACCTGAAGTAGCAACAAGAACAAAAGCAGACCCACCACTGCCTGGTTGGGCGCCTTCAAAAGAATGAAAGAAGAATGAAAGCCATGTCATAGCCGCCCAATGTGGTCTGAGATATGTTGCTGTTGTTGCTTGCGGGTTGCTTGCGAAAATTGTGGGCGCAGCGCATTTCGACGCTGATTAAGTAATTCGGCATTCAATACAAAAACTCGGCTTGAGACTGCGGCAAATGCCAGAAGTGGCAACCAGCGGCAACCAGAGGCGGTGCGTAAGAGTAATGAGTGGGCGTGTTGTTTTTTTTGGGGCGCCAAATGGGTTGCGGAGGGAGGGGGCGGCAATGGATCACTTGCTGTTGCGAACATTTCTTCACTTTTGCCTTTTGTTGCGCTTGCGGTGCGAATTGGCAGTAATCGGATGTGGCAGCAGCAGCAGCGGTAGCGGCCAACCAACATTGGCTCCATTTCGCTGCGGCGCTTCGCACCGACTCGTTGCAAACACACACAGTCGCAGAGATTAAAGCTTACAGCCATTGCTATTGCAACTATAACAACAACAACAATTGCAACCACTGCTGTCTGACCACAAGCTGTAAATGACAGCCCAGTTGCAGTTTGGAAAATGGATTTTCGTCTTGTGTTCGCCTAAATTGCAAAGGCGGAAGTGGCTTAGGCGCTGAATGCGCGAGCATGCAGCGGCGGCTGCTGTTGCAAGCACATAGCAATAGCAATTGTTGCTGCCATTGCAGTGGGGGATATGTGTGTGTTACTATGTTGAGTATTGCGGCTGCCAGAATGTTGGTCAGCTGCTGTTACTGACGGAAACGGAAATGCTACTTTCATTCCTCGAAAAGCGATGGTTGCACTCGGCGCTGATTTTCGATGTGTAAAAGCGTTGCTTTATGCATAAAATCCCATTTGAAGGTGAAAGTGTAATTTTTAGTTTTTAATATTTGAACATTTGAAATATTTACTTTTGAAAAAATTGGTCATATTTAAAAAAATATTTGTTATTCATAGTAGAATTTTTATTTCATGAGCGAAAAATATTACTCAGAAAATATTTTCAGAAGACAATTTGAAAAATTTAACTTACCACATGAGGCTTATTTTGAAATCAGAAATAAAAACTAGCCCCGCAATTTTTATTTTGTGAAAAAAAATAAAACTGAAAAATAAATTCTTATTCTGCAAGTGAAAAATTAAACTCACTAAATAATTTTTATTTTCTGATAAAAAAAAACAACAAAAAATAATGTTTAGTAAAAGTAAAAATCGAAAAATAAGTTTTTTATTTTATAATTTTTAAATTTAACTTATAATTTTTACGATCCCTGGTTTCAACAGGGCTGTGAATTCTGAACTGAACCAGTGTGCACTTCTAACAATAAAGTTCCATTCTCTCTCCTGTTCCAACTTTTCCATTCTTCACATCTTGCCACCAATAAGGTTCCATCCTTGTGTCCTTACAACTGATTCCTTTTACCTTACCTCCTGTTACAACTTTTCTTCACATCTTACTACACTTTTTACCATCAATCTTTATTGATGGTAAAAAGTTCCATCCTCGTGTCCTTATAACTGATTTTGGCTTTCAATGTGTGATCTTACCTCCTGTTCTAACTTTCCCATTCTTCACTTCTTACCAACAATAAAGTTCCATTCTCTCTCCTGTTCCACTTTCCCATTCTAAACTTTTTGCCACCAATAAAGTTCCATCCTTGTGTCCTTATAACTGATTTCTTCTACCTATGTGTCTTCTTACATTCTGTCCCAACTTTCCCATTCTTCAGTTTTTACCAACAATAAAGTTCCATTCTCTCTCCTGTTCCACTTTCTTATTCTTCATTTCTTACCAACAACAAAGTTTAATTCTCGTATCCTTAAAACTGATTTCTTCTACCGATTTGTGATCTTACTTTCTGTTCCAACTTTCCCATTCTTCACTTCTTACCAACAATAAAGTTCCATTCTCTCTCCTGTTCCACTTTCCCATTCTTCACTTTTTACCAACAACAAAGTTTCATTTTCGTATCCCTATAACTGATTTCTTCTACCAATGTGCGATCTTACTTCCTGTGTCAACTTTCTACTTCTTCACTTCTTACCAACAATAAAGTCCCATTTTCTCTCCTGTTCCACTTTCCCATTCTACACTTTTTATCATCAATAAAGTTTCATCCTTGTGTCCTTGTAACTGATTTCTTCTACCAATGTGCGATCTTACTTCCTGTTTCAACTTTCTAACCTTTCACTTCTTACCAACAATAAAGTTCCATTCTCTCTTCTGTTCCACTTTCTCATTCTTCACTTTTTACCAACAACAAAGTTTCATTTTCGTGTCCCTTTAACTGATTTCTTCTACCAATGTGCGATCTTACTACCTGTTTCAATTTTCTAATTCTTCACTTCTTACCAACAATAAAGTTCCATTCTCTCTCCTGTTCCACTTTCCCATTCTACACTTATTACCAACAATAAAGTTCCATTTTCGTATTCTTAAAACTGATTTCTTCCACCAATGTGTGATCTTACTTTCTGTTCTAACTTTCCCCATTCTTCACTTCTTACCAACAATAAAGTTCCATTCTCTCTCCTGTTCCACTTTCCCATTCTACACTTTTTACCATCAATAAAGTTTCATCCTTGTGTCCTTATAACTGATTTCTTCTACCAATTTGCGATTTTACTTCCTGTTCCAAATTTTCCATTCTTCTCTTTTTACCAACAATAAAGTTCCATTATATTGCTCTGACTTCTTCTTTCAATGTCCAATCTTACCTCTAGTTCAAACTTTCCCATTTTTCACTTTTTGCCAACAATAAAGATTAATTCTCGTGTCCTTAGAACTGAGTTCTACTGTCACTGTGCCATTCTTGCCCCCTGATCCAAAATTCTTTTCATCATCTTTCATCTTTCTTTATCTTTGCAACAGCTGAAAACACGCTGAAATGCATTAACTATTTAACACTCCTTACACGCACACGTACACTTGCACATATACATACATACATACACAAACAACAACAATAAAAACATCAGCCAATGCGCTGAATTCAATTAGGTCAATTTTGCTGTCGTCCGTTGAAATTCACTTGGCACCATCGCTGACGAAATCGAAGCGAAAGTATGTCTGTCTGTCTGTCGGTCTGTTCGCCTGCAATGAAATGCCTCAGCGCCTTTTATCATTAACCAACGCATGTCATTATCCTCATAATTGCGTCGAGCGTAATGATGTCAACGTTGATGTATGTGACAACGTTCTTGTCTTCTTCTGCTTCTTCTTCTGCTGCTTGTTTGGATGTTGCTGCCAGCGACAGTTCGGGCTCGATTTCAATCATTCGCCGGCATCATGATTCGCTGGTATTTTATTCTCACACACACACACACACACATACACACACTCGCACACATCTGTCAGCTAAACGCTTTTCTGTTGATGTCAGTATTTGAGATGTGTTGTCAACTCGTATGTGACTGATTGTTGTTGTTGTTTTTTTGCTTTCATGTAACATATCAACAAAAGCTTGTTTGGCATCCTTTTGTTGACATGAATTTCGTGATAGGTTCTTGAGGTCTGCGAATCTCTTTAGATTTAATATGTCTGTGCGCTCTGCATGTATTGATGTATGTATGTGTGTCAAGTATGTGTGTGTGTGTGCAAGTATGTTGAAGACAACAGGCCTGTTGAAGTTGATGGATTATATTACGTTTCCAATGTTCGCTTCGTCTATAGCAATGTCTGTCTGTTTACGGTTTTCCGCCGCAGTCAGTCAGTCTGTGTGTCGCAGTCGTTTTTGACTTGAGATCAACTTTTCTTTATTTCTTATTTTTTATTTTTGCACATAACATTTTTTTGATGTGTTGTTTTCGCATTGCGCCACAGAGACTCTTAAGATTTATGGCGTCTGTGTTGTTTGTTGTGGGCGCATTTTATTTACCTCAGATGTGCGAAAAACAGCGCCACAAAATGTTGCCTTTGTTTTTGCAAATAGAATATTTTTCAGACATTTTTTAATTGAATTTTATTTTTCATTAAAAAGTTTTTTTTTCTTTTTAAATTGTTGACAGAAAGACTTGTGTACAAAATTGCTGCATGTTGTGGCTTAAAGAAATCTTTGCCCAAATTGTCTGCCTTTTACTTCACTCACCTTCACTCGTCTTCAATGCAGACCCGGTCGAAGCTATAAACACACACACACACACACACTTCAACCCTCGTCCTCACCAGTCCAGTTTCTGTGTTTGTCGGTTTGTTCGTTGCGCTTTTAATGTTCGCATTCACCGAAAAATTGCTCAGCTCATCCATTGGCCGCTGGGCCATTCTATGCTCGTCTAACTTGTCTCCTTCATTGCTGGTCCACTGTGCCGTTTGCAATGTCCGCATTCGCATTGTCCAACTCTGACCCATTTTTCTTCTTTTCAACGGTGGGCAACAACAAAAATTCTACTGTTTTTTGTTTTTTTTCTATGCTTTGCTGCCCATTAGAATTGATGTTTATGGCCAAAGTTGTCCACACACTCACACTCACACACACATGTCCTGGCTGTTGCTTTCGATTGCCTGCTCGTCCTGTGAGATGGTTGTTTTATGCTCTATGGCCATTGGCCCACTTGAGCCGTCGGCAACGTGCTTCATAAGTGTAATAATTGTAATGACACTTTGGGGATTTGTTGCAAATTATGCGGGACGTTGTCGATGCTTTGGTGATGGCGTCACTGAGCGTTTAGGCACAAAAAAGAGAAAAGCTAAATTAGAAACAGAGAGACAAATAAACTGAGAGAAGAATTGTTTATGTCATAGTTGTGTGTTTCTCGCATTTGGCGCATTATTTGTTAAGTTTTTCTGACTAGTTTCAACAATTGTGAGAAGTTATTATATGTTGGCATCATACTAAAGGAATGACAGCTACGGATACGTGAGGGCCAGTTTCTCAAAGAACTGGGCTGAACAATGTGCTCACAAAGATCAAATGGTTCCCAAAAGATTCCGTCTGGTTCTCAAGGGAATCCAGTCAGTCTGGGGGACACGGCCACAGTCTTCCAGGCTGAGGTCTTTGCCATAAACGAGTGTGCCACAAAAATACAGACTCTCAATGTCAAGAGAAAGAGGATAATCATAATGTCCGATAGCCAGGCTGCAATAAAAGCTTTGAGCTCGACGACGTTTGACTCCAAACTAGTCTGGGAGACAGCAAATGTTCTCCAAAAAATTTCAAAGGATAACCGGGTGATAATACACTGGGTTCCTGCGCACTGGGAATGAAGGAAGTGGGGTAAACGGCCCTATGAGCCAATCATAGGTGTCGGCAGAGCTCATTTCAGGCATTGTGTCAAACAGGAATTCCAAAATCGGGCCAACCAGAAATGATCCAACACGGTGGGCAGAGCTGTTCCAAGCTATTCTTTCCGACCTATTAGGAAAGCAAATCTAAATACCTAGAAAGGAGCTTAAGTTCAGGACGGGAATCCTGAGCGGGCACTGTTTGCTAAATATGTATACAGTGCGACAGGGATTGACAGATAGCGAACTATGCAGGTTCTGCATGGAATATGACGATACATCCGTGCACATCATAACTGAGTGTCTCGCCCTCTTACACGCAAGGAAGCGTATACTGGGAAGGGAACTAATTCAGACAAAGGAGCTGTCGGGAACTAATCTGGGGAAAATCAAGAAGTTCCTGAGAGATACGACACAATAGTTCTCTTTGGACGCAGTGTCTCGGGCAGCTGGGGCTCGGCTTCTATATCTATTATATTCTAAAAGGAATCCAAAAGAAAGCAAAGGGCACCGTGTTTTTAAAATGGGAAGGAAATCGCAATGGGCCCAGCAGTGTCTCAGAGTGAAATTGCATGAATGAAGTGGTCCAAGACCAAATGATTCCCAAAAGATCCCATTTGAATCTACAGGAAGCACAACAGACAGAAAAGGACGCCGTATTTCTAAAATGGGAAGGAAATCACAATGAAACCAAAAGCGTCTCAGAGTGAAAGTGCATGCTGCACAAATCTTTTCTATAACCTAACCTGAACTAATCTAATAGCAACTGATGAAATTTTATACATGGATAAGGGTCTGAACCACTCTGTCTTTTCTTCCTGAGGGGACAACGGAAGTCTCCAAGATCAAATGATTCCCAAAAGATCCCATCTGGATCAACAGAAAGCCCAGCAGATAGGGAAGGTTACAGTATTCCTAAAATGGAAAAAGGACACTACAATGGGCCCAACAGTGTCTCCGAGTGAAATCGCATGCCGCACACTTTATTTCTATAACCTAACCTAACCTAATAGAAACTGATGGAATGTTATACATGGATCAGGGTCTGAAACACTCTGTTTTTTCTTGAGTTGATAAGATGGGAACAAGGGAGGTCTCTCCAACATCAAATGGTCCCTAAAATATCCCGTCTGATTCTAAAGGGGATCCAACAGATAGGGAAGGGCACCGTATCTCTAAAAGAAAAAGGAAATCAGAATGGACCCGACAGTGTCTAAACCACTTCGTCGTTTCTTTCTGAGAGCAATTTAAAAGCGGGCCATAGTTGTTTGATTATAGAGAAAGGCCTGCCACCGCTTGTTGGCTATGTCGAGTATAAAAGATCATATAGTATAAGATTATATGTGGCAAGCGGAGTGCCTATCGTAATAAAGATGTTGTGGTCTGGAAGGGTGGTGCCACGTCTAGCGAGCTCATCGGCTACGCAGTAGTCCCTGATGTCTCTGTGGCGTAGTACCCAAGTGATGAGAGTACCAGAGTGATCTTGTACACACGTCCCAGCTCGCTGAGCAGGGATCGGAAGAAAGATACCGCTTTTGAGTGGTCGATACCTCATCGGCTACGCAGTTGTCCCTGATGTCTCTGTGGCGTAGTACCCAAGTGATCAGAGTACCAGAGTGATCTTGTACACACGTCCCAGCTCGCTGAGCAGGGATCGGAAGAAAGAGACCGCTTTTGATGTGGTCGATACCTTCTTGAGGGCTTTAATTGTTGCCTGAAAGACTATGGAAACCTGAACCGTACCTTTAGGGAGATTGGGCAAGTTTAGCATAGACAGGGCCTTAAAAATGGTTCGTACTTTCGCTTGGAAGACACTGCAAAAGTCTGGACAGCACAAACTGTCTTTCACGGGAGGGTCTACACATAAAATTCCACTCACCACTCAGCCATCCTACTTGGAAACGTCTGTGTAAAAACATACTCCACTCTGAGACACCGTGTCTTGTTTTTCCACCTCTGTCTTTGAGGTATGTGGCTTGAGAATTTGTAATCAAAGATGTATGACGTTAGGGACTAATAGTCAAAACATTCGTGTTTTTTACTCCACACAGCAAATTTCACAGAGAAAGCAATGTGAAGCTAAAAACTTTTGCACATTTTCCTCCCACACTTTGGCAACACTGTCAGCTGCATTTAGCACCAGCAACAGAGACAAATACAACAACACCAAAGACAACCACTAATACATGTAAAATTGCACGATTACAACGACGGCCACAACTTAAGCGCGAAGCTCAGTGCAACGGGAAATTCCAAGTGCGAAACAATGTAACGAAAGTCTTGCACAAATATTTGAAAAACGCCAAAAAATAGAGCAACAGTGGAAGTGCAGCAGTTTTTGGTGAAATGGTGTTAGAGTTTGCCCAAAAGCAAAAGGCAGCAACAAAATGGCACATGGCGCAACTAGTCGCCCAGCGAATGTGGCAGAGCAAAGGAGCAAATAAAAGTGCAGTATTAAATCATGACTGAAATGCACGAAAAAACCCCTTCAAATAACAACAATAAAAACCCAACAAAGTACACAGTGCACAGCGCGAAAGGAAACGGAAACAAAATTCATTTCAATGGAGTCATTTATCAGAGCAATTTGCGCAGTGCATAAGAAGGCAGCAGCGCAGAAAAAGACGCAGCAGCAGTCGAAGTGGCACAAAACGAGACAAAAATGCTCGAAAAATATGATGAATGTGCCCGGGGGGGGGGAATGGCAAAGAAAAACGCCAAAAGGAATCGAAAGAGCAAAAAGTAATAGTGGCAAATACTAGACGAATGAAGAGGAAGAAGCGAAAGAAGTGTGCAGCATTTCATGAGGCGACGCGATGCGCAGCAATTGAAAGCGACTGGTGAAAAAAAATTGGACAGCCGTAAATGGACGGCAGCGGCAGCAACAAGCCGCTTACGTTGGAGATTACGAAAATACAAACATTCAAGAATTTGTTGGAGAGAGGACAAAAAGGACAGACTGGCACTGCAAATCGTTGCACAAAAAACTGCACTTGTCAGAAATATTGAGTTCTCTCTGAAAAATGCAGAGCAAAAGTGTGTCCAGAAAATGGTGGAATGCAGCGGCAGCTGACAAGTTTTGACAGTGCAAAAATTGCATTTCGCTAAAATTGGCAGACAGACAAATGGACAGACAGACAGATAAGCGCTGCAGGCCATGAAAGCCAGAAATTGATGTGCTCACATCAGAGCAGAGAATAGAAGTGCAAAAAAAAATGAAAAATTATTCTATGTAAAGAAGACGAACGAGGCGCCAGACTAGAAGAAATGCGATAATGGCAATGAAACCAACTAAACAGCTGTCAAAAATACAGCTTACCGAGGCTAACAAGCGGATAAAACGCGCAGACTGCCAGCGATGCCAATGCCAGTGAAGAGATGGCAACGAGGTTAAGTTTAGATTGAAAGAAAATATTTGAAAAATCATCTTTTCAGATACCAAGCAAATCGGAGATTACAAAACAAAATAGCAAAAGAATTTTCAATTACCTATTATTTTTCGCTTTTATAAGAAATCTTTGCTGAACAAAAATAATTTTATATTTTGTATCGAATTACATTTTATTGGATTTTATTTGGTTGTATTTTATTTAATTTCATTTTATTTTATTTTATTTTATTTTATTTTATTTTATTTAATGTTATTTTATTTTATATTTTGTTTTATTTTATTTTATTTTATTTTATTTTATTTTATTTTATTTTATTTTATTTTATTTTATTTTATTTTATTTTATTTTATTTTATTTATTTATTTTATTTTAATTTATTTTATTTTATTTTATTTTATTTTATTTTATTTTATTTTAATTTAATATATTTTATTTGAATTTTTTATTTTATTTTATTTTACTTTATTTTATTTTATTTTATTTTATTTTATTTTATTTTATTTGAGTTTATTTTATTTTAATTTAATTTTTTATTTTATTTTAATTTATTTGATTTTGTTTTATTTTGCTTTATTTTATTTGATTTTGTTTTATTATATTATATTTTATTTTATTTTTTTATTTTAGTTTTTGTTTTATTTTATTTTATTTTATTTTATTTTATATTTTTTATTTTATTTTATTTTAATTTATTTAATTTATTTTTTAATTTTATTTTATTTTAATTTTTATTTCTTAGTTTATTTTATTTTCTTTCATTTTATTTTATTTTATTTTATTTTATTTTATTTTATTTTATTTTATTTTATTTTATTTTATTTTATTTTATTTTGTTTTATTTTATTGTAATTTATTTTATTTTAATTTATTTCAATTTTTTATTTTATTTTATTTTATTTTATTTTATTTTATTTTAGTGGATAAAAAAGCAAATAAACCCAAAAAATCAAATCATAAACCCTGAAAAACTCAACACCAACAACAAAATCAGAATGAATAACATCCGTTGTTAGTTTTTCCCAGTAAAACTTTGGTACCTTAATTTCGTTCGCGAATTCCTCTTTTTCGATTGCTTTGAAGATTGTTCACCTTTTCAAGGGTTAAACGTTACAGTTTTTCAATTAAAGCATAGCGAGTTGAACAAATGAGTTATGGATTGATTGAATGACTGAATGAACAGTGAAAGAAAATTCTTAGTGAAATCATAAACGAATCGGCTACCTAGGCGCACGTAAACTGCCAAAAGTAAACGGCTAAACATTGACACAAAGGACAGCGACATTAAAGCTGCCTGTGTGAACACAAAAACATTTGGCAAGCATAACACAAACAAAACAATAAAAAAAAATTGCCTTTGGTGGCCATATATCAAAGCTTGTGTCCATTGCCGTCGAACTGGGGGGGAAACTACAAAATAGCTGAATCGACTACCAGCGCTGCGGTGCTGCTGAACTAGAAAAAAAAAAAACAAAAATCGAACTGTGCATGTGTGCGAAAATGGAGCATAAGGTGAGGCGCACACACTTACAAACACACACGCGCGTATTTGTATGTCGTTACTATTCGCTGTCGCGTGCGAGTGCAATGCGCTTTGCTATTTTCAGTCTGCAGTCGATGCACTCGAAGGCAAAGTGCACTGTTGGCGGGGGTCAGCAGGGGTCGCCGCATTGCCCACATATGTATGCAGCAAATGGGTAAACGAGTTTATTGATTTGTCACACAAACAGGCGCGACACACAAACACAAATGTACTTATATGAGTGCAACATGCAACACGGACAACGTCGACAACAACCGCGGCAACGTCTACTTTATTCGAAGTGTGTTTATTCGTTCGTGTCATCAGGAAAATTTCTACAACGACTACTATTTCGATCGCTTTTCACTGCAGCAATGTGCGGCGAACGGTGAGCGATAGAGAGCGGTGCAGACGGGCGACGCCGGGCTGCTAAAAATGACATAGTGCCACACAGTGCGGTGCCATATGCGAACGTGGTTTGTTGCCGACAGATGCCAGCAAAGGACAACATGCTTTCAGCCATTATTTTTGTTTGTTCCCTCGAGTCGCCGCGCGAACAGCGCAAATATTGCTGGTCATTTTTTTCTGTGTGTCGTCTGTTATTTGTTGCAGTAGGTCGTCGGTGTGTCCTAATCTTTGCCTCAGCTCTTCTGGGCCTTTTATGCCGATTTGTCGCCTGGCATTTTGGAATTATGCCATTTGCCAACGCACCCAAATCGGTATTTGGCGTTCCACTTGTTCCATGCATCGAAAGCGAACGTAAGCATCTAAAAAGCACACTTTACTAGTTGCCATCGTTGAGGGCCACTCCTTCTTTTTTTGGATTTTTTGGTTTTTCTCCTCGTCGATTGTCCACTTTTATTTGCGCCGCTGTTGTGTGTCGCTTTTCAACTGGCCGGTTCGTTTAAGTCTGTTTTGCGCTCGTCTGGCTATGTTTGCATTGCACTTTTTTGATGTCCATTGCACTACTTTTTACTGGGTTGCTATTAGTTTTTTGTGATAAACGTTTTGGGCCATTTTTTTGTGGTAAATATTGAAGCTACTTTGCGCTGGTCTGTTTGCACTTAAATGTGCTGTTTTTATTGCTTCTCTTTAGGCGAAGTTTTGCTGTAAATTAGTCGGTTTGTGCTTTTGTAGTTATGGCGGATTTCTTTAAAAAGTTCTTGCTAAGCTTTAGCATGTTTGCCTAAGAGAAGGGAGCCTTGACTTATTTATTCCTTAAGTGTTCTCTTTGCCTCAGCAATTCTCTTCATTATTCTATCTGTCTATCAGTCGATCAGTAAATCTATCAATCGGTTAATCAATCAACCAATCAACTCAATCAATCAATCAGTCTATCAATCTTCTATCTATTAATAAGTTCCTGCTAAGATTTAGTTTGATTACTTATGAAGGAAGCCTTGACTTATTTATTCCTTAAGTGTTCTCGTTCCCTCACCCATTCTCTTCATTATTCTATTTGTCTATCATTCAATCTATCTATCTATCAATTAATCAATCAATCAATACAATCAATAATTAATCGATATATCAACCAATCAAGAAAAAGAAGAAGAATAATCAACCAATCAATCAATCACTCAATTTATCAGTCAATCAATCAATTAATCAATCAGTCAATCAATCAATCAATAAATCAATCCAAGCAATGAATCCATCACTCAATCAATCAATCGATGTATCAATCAATCACGAAAAAGAAGAAGAAGAATCAATCACTCAATTTATTAATAAATCATTTAATCAAGAAAAAGAAGAAGAATAATCAATCAATCAATCCGTTACCCAAACAATCAATCGATATATCAATCAATCAAGAAAAAGAAGAAGACTCAATGAATCAATCAATCTTTCAATCAATTAATCAATCAATCAAGAAAAAGAAGAAAATCAACCAATCAATCAATCCGTTACCCAATCAGTCAATCGATATGTCAATCAATCAAGAAAAAAAGAAGAAGAATCAATCAATCAATTACTCAACAATCAATCCAGTCAAACAACCAATCAATACATATATCAATCGATCAAGAAAAAGAAGACGACAATCAATAAATCAATCATTCAATCAATTAATCAATCAATCACGAAAAAGAAGAAGATCAATCAATCAATCAATCAATTCGTTACTCAATCAATCAATCGATATGTCAATCAATCAAATCAATCAAAAGGAAGAAGAATCAATCAATCAATTACTCAACAATCAATCCAGTCAAATAATCAATCAATACATATATCAATCGATCAAGAAAAGAAGAATCAATGAATCAATCATTCAATCAATTAATCAATTAACCAATTCATCAATCAATCAAAAAGAAGAAGAATAATCAGCCAGTCAATCAAGCACTCAATTAATCAGTCAATAAATCAATCAATCATTCAATCAATTAATCAATCAATCAAGAAAAAGAAGAGGATCAATCGATCAATCCGTTACTCAATCAATCAATCGATATGTCAATACATCAAGAAAAAAATAAGAAGAATCAATCAATCAATTACTCAGCAATCAATCCAGTCAAACAACCAATCAATACATATATATATATACATATATCACTCAATTAATCAGTCAATCAATTAATCAATCAGTCAATCAATCAATAAATCCAATCAATCAATCCATCACTCAATCAATCAATTGGTATATCAATCAGTCAAGAAAAAGAAGAAGAAGAATCAATCAATCAATCAATCCAATCAAACAATCATTCAATACATATATCAATCGTTCAAGAACAGAAGAATCAATCAGTCAATCATTCAATCAATTAACCAATAAATCAATCAATCAAAAAGAAGAAGAATAATCAACCAATCACTCAATTAATCAATCAATCAATCAATCAATTAAGCCATCAGTCAATCAATCCATATATCAATCAAACAAGAAAAAGAAGAGTAATCAATCAATCATTCAATCAATCAATCAAACGAACAATTAATCATCACTCAATCAATCAATCAATCAACCACTCAATCAATCAATCAATCAATCAAACAAACAAACAATCAATTAACAACTCAAACAATCAATCTATCTGTCTATCTGAGTCCCTCTCTTTATCCATCTGCCTTCTAGTTACCCACTCACCCTCACTTTCACCTCTCTCTACTTGGAACCCCTCCTCGAACTCTCCCCTCTCACCATTTTAATTGCCTTTTAATTGCTTTCCAATTTGTGTGTGTATGTGTGAGTGCGTATCTAACGTTACCCGAAATTTTCCACGTGCAGCTTTTCACTACCTTCTACCTTGCACCCTCACACATTTTCGCCTCGTTCGTCTATCCTTTTCATGTGCTGGCTAGCTGTATTTTCTTTTTCCTCTTTATGGCACGTAAATTCACGCCACTCACACTGTATGTGATATGTTTATTTGAATTGGTGTTGGTGTGCGCGATATGAACAGCCACTCGCTGACTTATTGAAGTGCAAAATTACTTCCCGCATACGTGCGCGGTGCCAGTCGTGGCCGTATTATGTATTTGCGTTTGTGTAAATTGCAACGCACTCGTATCGTATCGTATCCTATCTATGTGTGCCGATTTGTCTGGCTGGCTGGGTGTGTGTGTGTGAAAGTGTGTAAAATCGCATTGAAGTGCGGAAATTCAGGTCGTTCAGACATTCAGTTCAGTGCAGTGCAGTTAAGCGGCGTTTGTGTACTGTGAAAGGATTCGGGCGCGTTTCATGTTACACTCACACACTCAAACACACACACACACACATAGTGGCGCTTCAAGTTAAGAGGTGCGAGTGAAAGCTTCTACTATGTGTGTGTGGAAATATTTTTGAGTATGCGACTTATTTGCTTTATGTGTCGCGGTGCTTGGCGCCAGATTCTCAATTTTACTTGGTGGCCATTCTAAAGAAGATTTCGAGGCTTATTGCCTATTTGTCAGATTGCGTTCCAGTGTTCAAAATGAAATTTATGTATGGCTGTGTGTGTTCTTAAAACTTAAAGAACTAATTGTTGCAGTCTTGCAATGTTTCAGATGGGAATTGCGAATATTTTTGGTTGTTGTTCAAGTACAATTTTGGTTTTTTTTTATTGTATTTGGCACTTAAACAGACACACTATGTAACAAAGTTGCATTTGATTGCAACACGGCAGAATTTTCCTCCAACATTTCAATTTCCTTATGCAGCACCAAACTGTGTGTCCCGCCCCCTTCGGCCCTCTTTGCGGGCACCTCATGAAATTCAATCAGAGGCCGTAAAAGTTTGCTTTGTTGCAATAAAATGCCTTCATTTTTACTGATTTATTTCATACTCTGGCAACAGAGAGAGAGAGAGAGAACGCAGAGCAAACAAAGAGCCAAGCGTCGTAAAGTTGATGAAAATTTATAGTTTACGCTTTGGCGGAATTTTCTTTCTTTAAGTTTATGCTTGATTCGTTTGCCTTGCGGCGCTATTTTCACTATTTTTCGCGTTTATTTCGTTGGCTTTTTTCGGCGTTTCGACACATCATTTGGGCAAATGCGAATTTGCGCCGAAACTTTTTACGAGCCGTGGCGGCTTAGCGGGTGTGAGACTTTGCAGCGCTAGAGGTGAGAGTGCGGGGAGTGGAGAGGGGAGTAAGAGAGAGAGTGGCAGCAAGGTAGAAGGATACGTTGAGCCCAATGTTTGTGCTGGTTTAAGACGAAAAGTGTTGGTGTGGATTTGTTTTTTGTGTGTCTTGTTTTTGATTTTGTCTCAAATATTTTTGTTTGTTTTTGTCTACAAATCAATTTTGTGGCGCAAAAAATTTTTGAAGAAAATTGCAAAAGCAATAAACCACATAAAAAGAAGAAAATTTGTAAAGAAAATAGCGCGCGCACTCTGCAAGTGTAGCGGAAGTGTAGATGCCATCTTTTTGTTGTTGCTCCTTCCTTTCTTTTTCAGTGGTTTATTGTTTTTTCAAGGAAGCGAAATGAAGGTTGTGTGGGAAAAAAATAATAAAAAATGCTAAATGCAAGGAGACACAGAAGGATTTTCATACAAACACATACACACACACACATATAAACACGTAGACACATGGACAATGAATGGGGCAAGAAGTGAAGGAGGCAACCAAATGGAGAGCCAAATAAAAATTTGAGAAAAACTGCGGCACATTCAATTCGAATGTGTACATGTTTTTTTTTTTTTTTTTTTTTTTCTCGTAGGAGGTGGAAATCTTCTTAGACACGCTTGAACCCGTGTTCAACCGCGTGCCGGATTTTTACCGGCTAAAACCAACCCCCTTTATATCGCCAGCCCGTTCATCCCCGCGGAACTGCCGCTAAGCATTGCATCGCAGGGCGGGCAACTGACCCTATTGGTCTGGCTCGGGTCTATTGCGTGGGATTTGAGCCCTACGCTCTTGCTCTTGCCGTCGCTGTGCTGTCATTATGATTGCAGCGAACTTACAGACTGCTTCCCACTTCTCTGCGCATTGAAGCATTTGTGGTACTAGATTTTGGACATTTATTGGCGTGTCAAGGGCGCGTTCCAGCAACTCTCGCTCGACCCTGTAGCGAGGGCACTGGAATAGGACATGTCCCGCGTCCTCAGCCTCGCCAGCACAAACTGTACAGTCCGCAGTTTCTTCATGGCCGAACCGGCACAGGTATGCCCTGAAGCAGCCGTGACCTGTAAGCAATTGTGCGAGATGTGTACATGTGTGTGTGCGTGTGTGTGTGTGTGTATGTTGAAGTGTGTAATGCGAACAAAACAAAAAAACGATGCGGATGTAAATAAGAAGAAAAAGAAGCTGCACAGAAGCTGTAAACAGAAAGCAACGCATTCATTGCTGTTAAAAATGTGCAAAAACTTTAAATAGAAATGCAACAACAAGAAAACAGAAAGGCAAGAAACAACATGGCAACCAAACAATAAAATGGCGACATAAAAGTTTATTTTCGACTAAAGAAAAGAAAAAATAGGAAAGAAAAAAATAACAAAGAACAAAAATGAGATCTAGTAGTGTTAAAAAGGTAGAAGAAGCCAGAAAAGTGTTCGAGAGGTAAAAATTCAATAAACCATAATTGAAGGATAAAGTAAAAAGAGTTAAGACGAAGAATGATTGTTACCATAGGAGATGTAAAAATAGCAACAGACAAGTTGGAAATTTAATAATTGAAGAAATGTGTTTCAAATACTGTCTTTTTTTAAGTTCTGCCGGGTTTAAAGAATGGGTGTAGATGAACTGTCACGCTAATAAAAAATTAGTCATTCCCCGTGAAACAGTGGGAAGAAATTTCACGAAGAAATCTGAGAACCTGAAACCTCATTGTTGCTGATGCAGTTTTGAAGAAGATGGTAACTTCAATATCCTTCTATGGGTGAACTAACTATTGAAAAGACAAAGGATATAATTATCAGAAGAAAAACTGATGATAACCGGAACGACAAGTCCCCGAAATTCCACGAAAATCCTTACAAGGATAATTTTCAATATCATTCAATCGGTGAACTAACTATACAAAGATTGAACGATGTAGTCAGCTTCATCGAGGTCAATGAGCGCGGGAGATCGCTATAAAACTATTCCTTAACACATAGGGACCAAGTCCTCAATACTCCGCGAGAAACATGAGAAAATCGTTCTTCAAGGATAACTTTGAAAGCGTCAACAAAAAGTGAAGAAGTTTACAAAGAATGACAGATGAGATCGTCAGTAAGAAGGTCGATGACTACGGCAAACCGCTGAACAATTAATTCTTTTCATATAGGAAATGAAAAGTTCCTAATATTCCGCAGGAAACCTGAAAAATCGTTGTTAAAGGCTGAGTCTGAAAACTTTTAAATTTCGTTAAACGTTTCAATATCTGTGGTATCACAACGGCCCCGTTAAGAGGCCTAAGTGTGTCTCATACAGAGGCAACCACCGCAACCTAACCTAACCTTCAATATCGTTCATTGGGTGGACTAAGTATACAAAGCATGAAGGATAAAGTTATCAGCAAGAAGATCAATGTATACGACAGACCTCTGGAAACCTATTCCTTTTCTTATAGAGAACGAAAGGGCCCCATGAAGTGGTAAAATCCAGATGGGGAGTGTTCTTAACCAGAATAAATCGGGCACAGTTAGTTGTCTCTCAAAGATTTTCCAACATATTTTTAAACACATTAAAAAAAGACTTTGCTGGGAATGTCTGGGTCTGGGGAATTATGTTCGGGTATAAGTTGTAAGAAAAATTGGAAAAAGAGAGTAGCAGAAAATGTGATAATAGATTAGTATAAGTAGATAGGACAGGTAGAATAGGTAGATAGAATAGGTAGGAGCACTAATCAAACTCATATGGAAGGCAACATCATAAGTGGAGACTGGTAGTTTGGGATCTCCAACTCATTCCTGTTAAAAATATTCCAGAATATGAAAAGTAAAGTTAAGAGCTATGAGAATTCTAAATAGTTATGATGTGGATTAGATTTCATATCTAAGCTAGAAGTATCAGGAAATAAGTTGAATAAATAGAATAGTAAGGGCTAAACAGGCTAAGAGATATCTAGAGGTATCTAAGTAGTTAGGATGTGGATTAGATACGAAGGGAAGGAGAGGTTTTGAAGGATAACAAAACGCATGCAACACTCAGGTGCGTTGGGTGATAAAAAGGATACGAGTGAAGTGATAAGAAAAGTGATAACAGAAGAGAGCTAAAAGCGTTTAGTGATTACAAAAAAGTTAAGAGAGTTTACTGATTAGAGTTAGGGCAGTTAAGTGGTAAGAGAAGATAGTTAAAAGAGTTCAGTGACAAGAGAAGAGATAAGAGAATAATAATAGAAGAGATTGGAAAAGCTTGGTAGGAGAAGTCATAAGTTGAGTGATAAGAGAAAAGAACTTAGACAGTTAAGTGATAACAAAATAATAGGATAAGAGAGTTAGGTAGTTAGGTGATAAGAGAAGAGAGTTAAACGAGTTCGGCTATTAGATAAGAGAGTTAGGGCAGTTAATTGGTAAGAGAAGAGAGTTAAAAGAGTTCATTGACAAGAGAAGAGATAAGAGAATAATAAGACAAGAGAGTTAGAAAAGCTTAGTAGGAGAAGTAACAAGTTAAGAGAGTTGAGTGATAAGAGAAAAGAACTTAGACAGTTAAGTGATAACATAATAATAAAATAAGAGAGCTAAGGTAGTTAAGTGATAAGAGAAGAGAGTTAAAAGAGTTCAGCGATTATATAAGAGAGTTAGGGCAGTTAAGTGGTAAGAGAAGAGAGTTAAAAGAGTTCAGTGACAAGAGAAGAGATACCAGAATAATATGACAAGAGAGTTGAAAAAGCTTGGTAGGAGAAGTAATAAGTTAAGAGAGTTGAGTGATAAGAGAAAAAACTTAGACAGTTAAGAGAGTTAAACGAGTTCAGTGATAAGAGAAGAGATAGGAGGATAATACGACAAGTGAGTTAAAAAAGCTTAGTGGTAGGAGAAGTAATAAGTTAAGAGAGTTGAGTGGTAAGAGAATTAGGAGAGTTAAGTGATAAAAGAATAATAAGACAAGAGAATTAAGATCGTTTAGTGATAAGAGAAGGGATAATAGGATAAGAAAAGAGAGTTAAAAAAGCTCAGTGGTAGTGAAGTGATAAGTTAAGAGAGTTTAGTCATAAGAAAAGTTATAAGAGAAGAAAGCTAAGAGGGGTTATAGAGACCAGAGTTAGTAAGTAAGAAAAGTAAGAAACTATTGTTGAATCTAAGTCGAATAGTAACTCGCAGTACAATGAACCTATAATCGGTCTGAGTTTTGCACTTGCTTGACTGTTCTAACAAAAGAAAAAAATCGAATAGTTAAGTGAGTTCAAGTTGTCATCTATATAAAACTATATATGAGTGTATAGGCTAGAAAAGAGGATGAGGTGTGCTTAATTGGATTGGATAGGATCAAACCTCATGTTAACGATTCACATAGAAAATCTTACATATTGTTACGAAAATCCAAGTTTGTTTTCCAATGTTCGTTTTGATTGTGTTTGAAAATAAAACAACTTCAATTATTCAGCGCAAACGCAGTCAAAAACACTTAATCGCTTTATTTACAAATTTACACTTGTTCTACTTTGGACTACTCCTATTGCATGTTTCCCCATTGCTTGCTTTTATACCAGTTTTCTTATCGCGCCGAAGTTTCTTGCAACTTCCAATTGGAAAGCGCTCGACCATTCTCGCACAGCCCATTTCTTCGAGAACCATCCTTGCCATATCGGACTATCTAAGCGAATTATACCAAATTTGCCATACTTCAAAGTGCATGCCTAAAAGTATGCTTGAAAAAGCGTTCATGCACAGCACAGAGTGCCTCTTCGTTTCAATACCTTGAACTAACATAGGAATAGAAAATCAGAGGAATCTGGTTCAATCTGGAACTTCTAAGTGTTGCGTGATATCTCCGAATCTAAAGACATCACAAATCCTTCTAAAACTGAAAGGAGATACCCAGACCATTGATGATGTTAATTGTCTGATGTTAAACGTTTTTTGCATCCTCAAGAATATTTCTTGTAGGGCATATTTTCACTGTGTCGGTTTCAAACCCGCTGGAACGAGACTTTGTACCTGACACTCGGAGAGATCTTCTGAGATTTAAAAGGATATCTGGGATATTTGTGCAGAGAAAACGGTAATCCCTCCAGTTCCCTCCCCTTCCTTCCATTCACTTTACTTTCCTCATTTCAGTTCCCAAATTTCTTGTTCCTTATTGGGCGCTTTTTGTGAGCTTTAATCCTTAAATGCCCATCTCAAGGTCAGCTAACATAGTACATATTTTCCAAGTAAACCTTGATATAATTTTAGAAACCCCAAAGTCTTTTTCCTAGTAATCGTAAACATAAACAAACACAAGTAGCTTTTTGCTACTTAGAAACTTGCGTTGAAAAGAAAACAACCTTTTTTTATTTACTAAGCAAACAACCAACTACGTAGTTTATTAATTTCAGTGCAACCGGAAGATGTACCAACCCAGAAACAAATTTTTGTTCTACTATCTCATGTTTTGTTTATATCAGAAGGTTCTCCATAAAAGTTTGTCATATTTCTCTGGAATCGTTCTATTTATACGATATGACAAAGGAGCCAAAAAAAAAGATGGCAAAATCAAGTTTAATTTTTTAGTGTTAAGAATGGAGGAAATAACCTTCAAAGGGCTATGCAAATAAATGGGAATGGGTTAGCACCACTTAAGAAAATTGATACGAGTAGAATGAGGTAAGAATAAGACAAATGGGGAAAAGGTCTAAATTACGTTTGAAGGGATAAAGTGTGCAAAAAACCGAGTAGGATTAAAATGGTTGTTAGGAAACAGAACTACGAGTAATGAAAAAGCTTAGAAAAGGATAGAAAAAAGGTTCACAGTGCAGGTGGCCAAATGTAAAGTGTGTGGTGTGTTGTTCTGATAAGGCGATATAACTCCTATGAAAAACAAATGAAAACAGCAATAAATATAAAGCCATGTGTCGGAGGTAGATAAAAATAAGCACAAAAAAAATACGCAAGAAATCTGAAATTCTGTGTGTGTTGTTGCATGTGAGTGCGTATGCATAAAACAGAAGCCATTTTGTAGACATGTGTGTGTGTGTGTGTCCGTAAGTGTGCACGAAGCAAAGCCATTTGCATTGTAGGCATGTTTGTGGCTGCTTTGTTGCATACTCTGAGGCGCAGCGGGCACAAATAATGCAGCAGGCACCCAGCTGAGCGCTACAGCGACACAATTGAAAGTTTTTTTTGCACTTGTGTCGTGCTGTTTGTGTGTTTAAGTGTGTGTGTGAGTTGGTTTTTGTGATTCTGTTTTTTGCATACTTTGTCGTTGTAAGTTGCTGTGTAAGCTTTTGCATAGTGCAACGCACACTTTTAACACCCTTTGCCGCTCTGCTCTGGTCTTCTCTACTCATTTCTTCTTTTGCTCATTAATGAAATTGTAAACAGCAAACTTATTCATTCATTTCTTTTTGCGTATGCGAATTGTTGGTTGTGTGGGCGCGAGCGCAGAGGCAACGGTTGCTAAGATAACTGTAAATAACGTAGGCACCTGACAGTTGGATGGAATTTATGTGGCATTGTCAAAGGGAAGCGCTGGCAGTAGCAACAGTTAGCGAAGGGAGGGACGAAAAAGTTGTGCACAGGCAGTTGGCATTTAATCAGCAACAACGGGGCGTATGAGTAATAAATTTTAAGAGTAATTTGAAGTGGCTTGTGGCGTATTCAAGTGGCAGAGAGGAAAGGTGAAGTGTGCAAAATTGTGTTTGTCTGCTGCTGTGTTCTTTGTTTTTATTTCGTTTAAATCTTAAATAAGAAAAGCAATTTGTTTTTGATAATTCTTGTTGTTTATTGTTTTTCTAATTTTTATTTTGCTCAAGTTTTAATTTTATTTTTAATTGTTTTATTATTTTTATAATTTGATTTGATTTTATTTAATTTTTCATATTTTTAATTTTTATTTAATTTTTAATTATTTAATGTATATTCTTAATTTATTGATTTTATCTTCATTATTTGTTATTGTTGT
Source organism: Melieria omissa (assembly GCA_963971225.1). NCBI lineage: Eukaryota > Metazoa > Arthropoda > Insecta > Diptera > Ulidiidae > Melieria > Melieria omissa. Next base: position 12,915,311 of record OZ020269.1, read on the forward strand.
TACTTTTGTATTGTTTACTTATATTTGTATTGTTTACCTACTTGTATTGTTTTTTATTAAATGCGTTTTTTTTTAGTTTTCTATTTTTATTTTTATGTTACTGTTTTCTTTGTTTTTTAATTTAATTTTATTTCAATTTATTTCACTTTATATTATTTAATTTTTTGTATTTGGTTTTATTTTTATTTATTTCTTTTTGTTTTTGTTTTTATTTTTAATTTTTTGTTTCGGTAATTTTTTTTTGTTTTTCAATTTTGTTTTTATTATTTAATTTATATTTTTTTATTATTTTATTTGATTTTCATTATTTGTTACTTACGTTTTTTGATTTTTGTACGTTTTTAGTTTATTTATTCACTGTTATTTTAAATTTTTTTATTTATATTTTTTTATTTTTGTGGTTTTTTAGTTTTTAAATGATTTTAAATTCAAATATATGAATTTTATACTTCTTTTGGCTGTGTTTTAAATGTAAATATTTTTTAATTTTTTTTATTAAATTTTTTTATTTTTTATTGATGGGGTTTTACTATTTGTAGTCTTACATAAAATAAAAATGTATTCTTTTTGTGTTTTTTATTTATATATAGTAATTTTTTATATAGTAATTTTTATTTTGTTTTTTTAGTTTATTTTATTTTATTTGATTTTATTTTTTAATTTTTTAAATTTTTATTTAGTTATATTTATATTGTTAATGTTTTTATTTCATCATAAATATTATTTTATTTTTTATGTTATTTTATTTTATTTTATTTTATTTTATTTTATTTTATTTTATTTTATTTTATTTTATTTTATTTTATTTTATTTTATTTTATTTTATTTTATTTTATTTTATTTTATTTTATTCTATTTTATTTTATTTTATTTTATTTTACTTTACTTTATTTTTTTATTTTATTTTATTTTATTTATTTATTTTACAATACTTAAATTTATTTCTTTTTATTTTATTTTATTCATTTTATTTTTTTATTTTACTATTTTATTTTAATTTATTTTATTTTTTTTAATTAATTTAATTTATTTTTATTTTATTTTACTTTATGTTTTTATTTTATTTATGTTGTTTACTTAAATTTATTTCATTTTGTTTTATTTTAGTTTATGTTATGTTATTTTATTTTATTTTATTTTACTTAATTTTTTTATTTTATTTAATTTTTTTTATTTTTGTTGTTTTGTTTTATTTTATTTATTTAATTTTGTTTTATTTTATTCTATTGTATTTTTACTTTTTTTAAATGTATTTTATTTTGTTTTGTTTTATTTTATTTTATTTTATTTTATTTTATTTTATTTTATTTTATTTTATTTTATTTTATTTTATTTTATTTTATTTTATTTTATTTTATTTTATTTTATTTTGTTTTATTTTATTTTATTTTATTTTATTTTATTTTATTTTATTTTATTTTATTTAGTTTTATTTTATTTTATTTTATTTTATTTTATTTTATTTTATTTTATTTTATTTTATTTTATTTTATTTTATTTTATTTTATTTTATTTTATTTTAATTTATTTTATTTTATTGTATTTATTGTATTTGTTTTTCGGTATTTTGAATTTTAGCCAAATTTTTTTAAATTAAGTTCCACAAATTCATTTTGCTTTCTGTTTGCAGCAACTCCATTAATTAGTTGGTGCCGCGTCGTGTTTACTTTTTTTCAAAAGTCCAAAGTTTTACACTCGCCTCATGCAATCAACGCACACGGCAAATCAAATCAATTATTCAGATAATCAAATTCTCGCACTTCCGTTCGCACTAATGGTCGGCGAGTGAGTCAGTCAGTCAATAAATCAATCAATTGTTCAAATGCTAAACATGTCAGTGGGGAATGTAATCAGATTTACTTTAAAATCACTGTTGGCGCACTTTGCTACGCAGTAAAATTAAACATAGAAAAAAATATGAAAAAATTAAAAAAAAAATCGTTAAAATGTAAGCAGCTTTTCCAGCAAAAAAACAAACAATTTTTTTAAACAAAATTCTGTGCACATCATTAGTTCACCATTCAACTACAAATACAGGCCAAAAGCAATGTTGTTAAATAGGAAGAAGAACAAAAAAACAGCAGGGAGGAAAACTTGCAAAAGTGTTGAAAGCATTGGGGGGAAATGGAAGGTTTGTTCGAGAGTTAATGACGTCAGCAAGTGGCAAAGGTGCTGAAAGTTAAAGCGCAGGCAAATAGTTTGCAAAACGAGTAACTATGGCGACTAGAGTTGCCATTGGGAAGCAAAAAATAGTTAAAAAAAATGGGAATTTATTGCATTTCTTTTAATAAGCCATTGGCTACTGTTGTTGTAGCTATTATTGTTGTTATTGCATTGCCTACGGTCGCAACTTTATAAGTTTCGATGGCAAAAAACGAAAATCGGCGCAAATGCCAGAAAGTTTTTCGGCACTTTGTTGCAAAGCGCGACAGGAAAAGAAAAAGAAAAGTGATTCGAGGTAATGGAACTTGGCGCAAGGGATGACTGAATCTTAGTTGTCGTTGTTGTGAATGAAAATTAAAAATACAATTTCAATCTGGAGCAGCGTAAGTGGGAAAAGATGAAACCCCAAAAAAAATCTTATATGAAGAAAAAATGTTCGGAAAAAGAAATAAATTGAGTGATGGCATTTTTTCTTGTTTGAGAATCAAATTAAATTTTCTATCACAGACAACAGAGTTGGTATGAAACCACTGCTCCGACATACACACACACACACACTTACACAAAATCAGCGCAAACACTTTCATTTAATGGAATTGCCTTGTTTTTCTTTAGTTTTTGTTGTTGCCATTGTCATTTTAGGCGGTCTGTCAATTGATTGTTTGTGTGTGTGTTTGTGTGCGAATTTCTTTCGCTTTATTGCCTGCAGTAGAGTTTATTAGGCCTTGAAACGTGTCCAAAACCGATTGGAATTTGCTGTTGTAGATTTTTGTTTTGTTTCATGTCCAACACATATGCGTCCACCACATCATCAACACCAACAACAACAACAACAACCACACATGCACACACCTCAATTCAATTTAACAGCAATGCTAACAATTTAGTAGATTTTTTACGTTCCTGTGTTTGGGGTTTTCACTGAAAGCGTCGGTGGTCTCAAAAAATTCCATCAACGAAAAAAATAAAAATTGTTAAACTGAACGCTGAAACAGGCGGCACAGTAGCGGCGACATGCCATTTTGATAACGGTTTATTTAACACTTTAGCCAGCTGCTGTCGTTGTCATTGCTTCCACTGCTGCTTCGGTTAGGTTTCGTTTTTTTTTGCTTAAATTTCTTTAGCATACTTTTGGGTTAGTGTAGCATGAAAAGTGTGCATTGCTTTTCGCATTACAACATTTATTCTATTTTATTTTATTTTATTTTACTTTTGCTGTCATCTTTTGCTGGTCTGTGTAACGTTCGAATTTTTGTGGCCATGTACAACAAATTCACATTGATGCCAGCAAGTTGTGGCCAATTGAAAAGCTTTGGAGATTGTAGCCACAAATACAGAAGTGAGAAACAGAAATGTGGCTTAAACTTTTACTGATTGTGGTAGAAGTGCGTAAAGGAAGCCTTTTGCGTTTCTGTGAACAATTATTTTCTTTTATTTAATTTAATTTATTTTAATTTAATTTAATTTAATTTAATTTAATTTAATTTAATTTAATTTAATTTTAATTTATTTTACTTTATTTTATTTTTATTTTATTATATTTTATTTTATTTTATTTTATTTTATTTTATTTGATTTTATTTTATTTTATTTTATTTTATTTTATTTTATTTTATTTTATTTTATTTTATTTTATTTTATTCTATTTTATTTTATTTTATTTTGTTTATTTTATTTTATTTTATTTTGTTTATTTTATTTTATTTTATTTTATTTTATTTTATTTTATTTTATTTTATTTTATTTTATTATATTTTATTTTATTTTATTTTATTTTATTTTATTTTATTTTATTTTATTTTATTTAATTTAATTTTACTTTATTTTATTTTACTTTATTTTATTTTATTTTATTTTATTTCATTTTATTTTATTTTATTTTTTTTATTTTATTTTTTTTATTTTATTTTTTTTATTTTATTTTATTTTATTTTATTTTATTTTATTTATTTGAAAGGCTGAAAACACAGCAACGGGCTTCTGTCTGCCATCACTTGCAAACAACTGCTCAACATTTGACATTTTTTCATGTCAGCCACATTTTGATGTTTTACCTTTCAATGTACTTTTTCAACATGAAAGTTTTTTTTAAACAATTTATGCCTGTTGCCCTCAAGTGTTGCTAACAACTATCGTTACTTCCGCCCTCCTAGAAATTGTTTAAAACCCACACAAAAAAAACAAACCGCTACAGTTTGCAGTTGTAACGCTGTCAAAGCGCTTTGCCGCAGCCAAGCAAAAGAAAATCAATGTTACCTTTTGGTGGTAAAATTGTAATCAATTTACAGCAATAAAAATACAAAAATACTAGTTTTTCCACCAGCAACAGCAACTGGCCTTCAAGCTGTGCATGCAATTCACCACAACAAACCAACCAACCAAACGACCATGCGGCACCTTTCAACTTTTATTGTGTCCTTGCAATATTTGCGGTCGACAGCAGCTCGCCTCGCTTTTTGGGGCTTTAGGGTTGAGCTCTGTTGTTGCAATTTTTATTTGCAATTTTAAATCGTATTTCGGTATTTCGCTACTCGGTTTTTGGCGCTCGTTGCCAACTTGACACTTGACAAAAAACGAAAAAAAACTGGAAAATAAAAGCAAAGTGTCGCGCTTTAAAAAGTCAATATTTGTTTTTCATTGTTTATCTCGCCATTTCCATTTCGCATTCGCCAGTCTGCGCAGCATTGGTTGGCTGCTTTTTATTTGCTGCCGTCGCTGTTGTCTCGCGTACATTTGTGGTGGCATCGCTTTACGATTTGTTAATGTTTTTTGGCGCAGCTTTGTCGCTGACCACTGCGCAGTGCTTGTGTCGCTTGAGTACTTTGCGGTGTCGCTGTTCTTGTTTTTGTTGTTATTGTTATTCATCGTTGGTGCTCCATGAAATTGTCATTGTGCGACAATAATCTGTACGCCGTTTTTATTTCGCTTTCCATTTCATTTTTTTGTGTTTATTTTAGATTCAGTTGCTTCGCTTCGAAGTGGTGCGGTGCGGTGTGGCTTTGTGTGCCAAGAGGTTGACGCATGTGGCCACATTTTAATACAATTTTATTGCATTTCGTGTGTGTGTGTGTGCGCTTTGCTATTATAAACCGCTTTGGAGTAATGCACTCATTCATAAAACAGAAAAGCCAAAATAGTCACACGGTGCGTATGAGTGATTTTTCCACTTTTCAAGCCTTAAATAATTCACACGCGCCTGGGGAGCACTCGAGGCAGCACCAGTGATGGTTGTGAAGCGTTATGTGTATGTACGTTTAACAGCTCGTCCGACGGTGCGTATGAGTGATTTTCGGTTGAGGCAATAATTACTCATGCGGCCGTGGGCCGCTTGTCTCTGGCACATAAAAACGGTTTAATGTGTTTTTTGTTTTGTGTCATTACGATTGCGTTGTTATCTGTGTCATTGTGATTGCGTTGTTATTTGTGTTGTAGTGCGTGTAATTTTTAGTTGTTAAACATAAAATGACAGTTTTGAAAAGTAGAAAAAAGTAAAATGCAATTCAAAAACATTGATTTTTGAAAGAATTTAGAGTTAAAATTTAGAAAGCTTTTTTTTAATTTAAATAAAAAGTAAAAAGTAAAAAATAAATCTTTTTGCATGAAATTGAAGGCTTTATTCAGTCAGAGTAGTTCGAATGATTCAAGTCAAATATGAAATTCAAGGCTTTCTTCTTCTTGACTGGCACCACAGCCCGTTTACGAGACTAAGGCCTAGCTTCCCGCAACCATCCATGTTGTGCGTGTGAATTTTTACAAGGTTAGAAGGGACCTACAGTTTTATGCTGATTCCGAACGGCGAGTTGGGAGCTCTTTCATAAGCAATTTTTACTCTCAGAGGTTTGCCATTTCCAGCTGAAAGGACAGCCGCCGAATGAAAAATTTTTCTTTTTCTTTTTTTTTTCGGTGTTAACGCAACGGAGTTTTGAACCTGGATTCGTCCGTCGCATTTGACTCACGGTCCAACGCACTAGCCAGCTGAGCGACGGCTGTTGCCGATTCAAAGCTTTAGTTAGCATAAAAAATGTGCTTAAAGCATATTTGAATAATCCCATTTAGATCAAATATGCAACGTTTTGTTTGTTAACTTGTTGCTATTTGAGGGTGAGTCGATTATGTCTTCTAAATTCCTGGTCTTAGTTGGCAAAAAACTGAGACCATCGACCTTCACAAACTTCTCCCTGGGCTCAATTTTTTACCAGAAAAATTATTCGCTAAAGACAGGAATAGGTGGGTATTACTTGGTCCGAGGTGCAGACTATAAGGTGAATGGATTAAAACCTTTCCAGTTAAGCTCCTGGAGATTCTAGTGAGTCACTATTGTGTGTTTGTGCATTAAGTAGGAATTAAGAGTTTGGCCGTAGGAGAGGAGCTCATAATAGATAAGATGCCCCGCCTATTGCAATGACGGTAGATTACGATGATAAGCCTTCCAGATTGTGATACAACTTTGGCATCAAATTTACTAGAACGAAATCGACGATTCCAAAATTTACATTTCAGCCACTTGCCTGAGGCTTTCGCCTTTATAGAAGAAGAGAAACTGTAAAATATGAGGAGTTTTGTCGTTGTTAGTGTCCATCTTTGACGTTAACTCAAACAAAACTGCATCAAGCCATTGCAAAATTGTCTGAGAAGTTTTTTAAGTACGAAGTCCTACCATTCTAAGGCCATCAAGTGTAATACAAGTGAAGAAAAACTGCGAAGAATTGTAGATTTTGTCTTTTTTGGTGTCCATCTTTTGCGCGAGTTAAATCAAAATCAAAACCGAATAACAATCATCTGTTAAACTGTCTGAAAAGTTTCTTAAGCACGAAATCGTAACTTTCTATTGCTATTTAACCTGATTTCCCTTAAACAACGTGAGATACAGATTGGTAAAGTAGTCTAATTAAATTAGTAGAAAAAAAACAATAAACAAAATACAAAAAATAAAAAATAAAAAAATAAAAAATAAAAAAATAAAATAATAAAAAATAAAAAAATAAAAAAATAAAAAATAAACAAATAAAAAATAATAAAAAATAAATAAAATAAAAAAATAAAATAAAATAAAAAAAAAAATAAAATAAAAAAAGAAAATAAAAAAAATATATTAATAAAAAGAAAAAAAATAATAAAAAAATATATTAATAAAAAATAATAATAAAATAATAAAAAAACAAAAGTAATAATAAAAAATAATAAAAAATAAAAACAAATAATAAAAAAATAACAAAATAAAGAAAAAAATAATAATAATAATAAAAAATTAACAATAAAAACATAATAAAAAAAAAGAAAAAAGTAATAGAAAAATAAAAAATAAAACAAATAATAAAAAAGTTATAATAAAATAAACAAATAATAAAAATACTAACAATACAAAAAATAATAGCAATAATAATAATAATAAAAAATTACAAATAAAAAAATAATAAAAAATTAAAAATAAAAAAATAATAACAAATTAAAAATAAAAAAATAATAAAAAAAAATAAAAATAATAGAAAAATAAAAGAAAAAAACTAAAAAATAGAAAAAAATTAAAAAATAAAAAGATTATAATAAATTAAAAAAAATCAAAAAATTAAAAAATAATAATAAAATAAAAAAATAAAAAATAGAATAAAAAATAAATTTTTCTTTTTATATTTTAATTTTCATGTATTTTATATTATTTGTAAGTTTTTTAAATACCAAAAAATATATAAATTATAATTTTTATTAAAAATGAGAAACATTTAAATATAATTTAATTCTTAACTTATCTCTTCCTCTGCTGAATCTATTGAAAAAAATTACACTTTAAAATTTCATATATTTCATATTTTTTATATTATTTGTAAGTTTTTGTTTCAAATATCCAGAAATATGTAAATTATTAATTTTTTTTGTTCGAAATGAGAAGCATTTAAAAAGAATTTAATTTTTAATTTATCTCTTCCTCAGCTTCGCCATGTGTAATCTGCAAAAATTGTAACTGCTGCTGGTTTTATTGCTGACCAATAAACCGATTTTTATGCATTACTGCTGTGACATTACGTGCAGCAGCAATTCAAATACACACACACGCACGCACTCACACCTACATAAAAAATATGTTTGTGTATGCAGAAATAGTAAAAAATCTTGTAATAGCCGCACGAATGTATGCAAAAGGATATGAAAATGTATGGTGGACACAGTGCGCTCAGCATGCAACCACGTGCTGCCAATCGCTTCACCAATACAAACACCAACACACACACACACACACACACACGAACACTTTTACCTTTTTTCATGCTTGTCGTTTGCTCATCGGCTGACACCTTATGTACCTGTGTGTCCGTCCTTTGGCGGCTGTGTAAATAAATGAGTAAGCGGTGCTGTTTGCTCCATTTTGTTGTTGTTGTTGTTTTGTTGATTACAGGTGATTAAATTTGCGCATTTAATTGACTTTTTGTGCGCTTCAATGCATTCGCGTTGACCGTTACAATACTGTAACGTTGTAAAGCGTCTGTGGGCAGCGACAGCATCGACCGTTATAGCTGGTGCCATAAATTTTTACTACCAAATTAAATGTAACTACCGGTTGGTTTTTTGTTGGTTTTTGGATTATTTTTTTCGCTGCCTCATCAATGCTTATGCGCTGTTTTTTCTTCATCTCATATGGCTTTGTGTGTGTGTGTATGTGTTGTAATGTGCATGTGTGACGTTATGATTTTAATCCCTTAATCTGTTTTCACTATTCGGCGAGTGCAATTGCGTTTTCTATTTGACTGCGTGCACTTTTTAGTGTTCATTCTTGTTGGTTTTCTGTTTTTCACACATAAAATTTCAGCTCATTTTCCACTTGAGTTTTCATAAATTTTTTGTATCTACTTAAAGTTTTCGTATCTTTAGTCAACCTTAGTATAATTTCTCTTTTGTTTCACTGCTCTTTCTACATTACACTGTGCTACAGCATCCTCCTGTTAGCTTCGCTCATGCCAATTCCAATGTGAACATTCAAGTTGCGATGAAAATTGCCTGTTGCACAGTGTTATTGCCGTCTTTCTTTTAAGCCCATTTTTGTGCATTTCTTTTTTGCTTTTTTTCCATAGTTTTTCACACATTAACCACAGGCATTTTCTCGCTCCACTGACTCTCGTTTATTGGTGCTTTTTTTCCTCGGGCTGCTTTCCTCACTTCACTTTGAGCGTTTGCCACATTTTTTTTAAATACGTTGTGAATTTTTGCAAATATGTTTTTTCTGCCACTTCTTTGCCACAATTAAGCGCACCGGAATGCATTGTGATCGCCGTACTGTTGCAGTTTTTTAGGCGCACACATCACGCATTTTTTCAGTGTCTCGTTTACAGCTTAAACACACTTTTCCACTCCTCGTTGCCGTCACATTATTAATCATTATTTTTTTAAATATTTTTTTTAATTTTTTTTTAATGTATTTTTTATTTTTTTTATGTATTTTTTTTATGTATTTTTTGCTTTTTCACATTTTCACTAAGCTTTTTAATTGTTGGATTTATGCTGGAAATTAACTGCCAGCCACCAATTAAATTTGCATTTCACACTTTTATTTTTCAAGTGTTCAAAAAACAAACAAAAATTGTGGCTGATGATGTCTGTTGTTAAGCACTGAAATTATACGAAAATTACAAAGAATTTAAATAAACTGTCAACTGTACAATTTAAATAAATCGACTTGTTTTATTAAATAATTTATTTGCGCATAAATAATCAGGTTTGCGTGGCGAGTTGTGTTGTCTGTGTGTTGTGGCGAAAATGCAATTAAAAATTTAAATGCTCAACTTAATATTCAATGTCCTTTGCCTCGTCACTACGTGATGCTCTTTTCAATTGTCGAATGACTGTTGTGAAGGATTTGTATGTGGAATTACTGTAATTCTGGTAGTAGTATTAAAGGTTTAAATACAAACGCAAAATAATCTTATTAAAAAAAACAATTATTTTTGCTTACAAGTTATTTTTCATGCTTTAATCTCAAGTGGTTAGTTAGGGTTTTTATTTTTACAAATTATAGTAAATGAAAGTGTGCGGATTCTGCATTTAACTTTCATTTGAAAGAAAAATCAATCTATATTAGATTTCAATGAAAATGAAATGCACAATCAGCCTGTGTAAAAAAATTTTGTCAGCTGTAATTTTTGTAACTTTTAAGAATTTAAAGACAAACACAAATTGTAAGAATTCCCACTGACAACAAAATTGAATTGCAAGAATTGAAAGTATATCAAACTGTAAGAATTCTCACATTAGTCACAACTATTTGTTCTAATTTATAAAAATAGAGAAATACCAATTATACTGAAATAGTAACGCATGCAGTATTTTCATTTTGGGGCGTCCCCGCACAAAACTTTGGTCTCAAAATCATTTGAAGGCATATTTTCCACCTAAAATCTGTCTAACAAACAGATAGTTGGGAGTTTTGAACCCCCAAAACATTCTCTTACAAGCGAATTCTTAGATGGATTACATCCAAGGATAAACCTAGATCAACAACCTTCGAAGTGAACCTACATTAGGTCCAAGTATTGTTTTGAGTTATGTCCAGGTCTGATCTCAGTTAGTAAAAATATTCAAAATAAACTCAAAATGTTTGCTTAATGAACTACATTGAAATTCTATGATTCCACGTATCTGTATTCGTTTGTTACTTCATCACAACTCCTTCACAATGTTCTTAACAAATTCTACCTAAAAAGCTTTGCAACTATGTTTAGAACATGAAACAAATCTCAAATTATATCCAATATTATCCAATGGTTACTATGACAAATTTTGTGACTGATGCCCGAAAAGGGCTGTGTTGGTCACTTGGCACTCATAATTTAAGAACGCTTCCATTGATACCAAATACTTGTCACTCATAATTTTCTTTTCAATTGTTACTTTAAATCCTTTCAAAATATGTTAGGATAATAAAAACGGCTCAATTGATACCTAATATTTGGTGATTTTTGTGACTGAGGTTGACATATGACTGTAGTTTGTAAGTCACTTGTCGAGAGAGTCGAAATTTCATTGACATTGCTTTAAACCCTTTCAAAATATGATACGAATAAAAAAACCAACTAAAATGATATAATAGAATCAATTGTTATACTGACAATTTTTGTGACTGATGCGAGATTAGGGTTAAAAGTGGTTGGTCACTTGTCAGTTTCAACTTTCTGCCTACTTGAAAAGCTTTTAAATAGTGAAATGAAGTTGAAAACGACTCAATTGATACAGAATAATCAATTGTTATTATCACAAATTTTGTGACTCATGCGAGAATAGGGCTGTAAGTTCTTAGTCCCTGGTCAGTTACAGTTTTTTTTGACCGTTGCTACTTGAAAAGCTTTTAAAACATGCGATTGATACAATAAAATGAATTGTTATTATGACAAAATTTTGTGACTAATGAGGGAGTAGGGCTTTCAGTAACTAGTCACCTGTCAGTCACCATTTTCTTGACAGTTTCTACTTAAAAAGCTTTTAAAATATGCAACGAATTTGAAATTTACTCAATTGATACAACACAATAAATTGTTAATTACAATCAATTATACAATCAATTGTAACTGTCAATTGACAAAATTGTATGACTAATGCGTGAATAGGGCTTTCAGTTCTTAGTCACCTTTTAGAAACCATTTTCTTGACAAAGAAAAGAATGTGAATATAACTCAATGGATACAAAATAATCAATCGTTATTATGACAAATTTTGTGACTGATGCGAGAACAAGTTAGCCAGTCATTAACTCATCATACGCCAGTCAGAACTTGATTCTGATTCTGGAATAAGTCACAACGCACTTGTCAGCTACAATTTTCTTGATTTAAAAAAATGTCAAAATATGTTCAGAATATGAAAGAATCTCAATTGATAACCCATAATTAATTGTTATACTGACAAATTTTGTGACTGATGCGAGATTAGGGTTGAAAGTGGTTGGTCACTTGTCAGTTATAACTTTCGTGCTACTTGAAAAGCTTTTCAAATATGCAAAGAATATGAAAATGATTCAATTAATACAGAATAATCAATTGTTATTATGACAAAATTTTGTGACTAATGCGGCAATAAGGCTTTCAGTTCCTAGTCACCTCTCAGTTACTATATTCTTGACAGTGATATCACTCATCATCAAAGAATGTGAATATCACTTAATCGATACAAAATAATCAATCGCTATTATGACAAATTTTGTGACTTATACGATAACAAGTTAGTCACTTTTTATCTCATCATACGACAGTCACAACTCACTTCTTAGCTTCAATTTTATTGATTTAAAAAAATTTCAAAATATGTTCAAAATATGAAAGAATCTCAATTGGTAACCAATAATCAGTTGTTACTATGACAAATTTTGTGACTGATGCGAGAATAAGTCTGTCACTTATTACCTACCCGATCATACTTCAGTCACACCTCACTTGTCAGCTAAAATTTTCTTGATTTAATAGATATCAAGATAGCATAGCAGAACATGAAAGAAGTCTCAATTGATGGCGAATACTCAATTGTTACTATGACAAATTTTACAACTCATGATCGAATTCATATTCCTTTGTAGTTATACTTTTCTATACTTCCAACACTTTTGTGCTTATGGAATGCTTATTGAAATTTTTTTTAAATTAAATAGTATGAATAGTAAGATATGAAATCCCAATCCCAATCAAGTCACAAGTTTTCATTCCATTACTCAAGTCAATGTGAACGTTTGAACTAAGAGTATCACAAAATTTTCCACTACTTTTCGTAACCACTACGCGCTGAATTCCTTATCTGTGCTCTGAGCTAACTGTGAAGTTTTGAAGAAAAAAAAACAACAAAGTTTCAAATAAAATCCCCGTTCTGTTACACAACATTTGTCACAAGTCACAAATCTAATGATACAATTAAAAATTTAAAATTGCAGCTTTGTGGCAATCATTCTAATCTATAAACTCTGCCAACTAAACTAAATAGTTTCCTAATTAATTAAGCTCGCATTCGAGCACAAACTGACAACTGACGGCAATCAGCGTTGGTTGGGCAATTTGTGTGCACGAAAGCGTCACGCGGCAACAACGGCAGACATTGAGTCAAGCGGCGATTTCATATATTTCTACGAGTAGTTTATAAAAAGAAAATTGTATTGTCTGTCCACAGTTAGACCACTTCACCTTTTGCGCTCATGCAACAATATGTCACATTGAATGCTGCTTCTTCTTCTTCTTTTTATTTTTATATTTGTGCTTATCATTATTGTTGTCATAGCTGTTTTTGCATGGCATCAAATGTGCACTGAAATGCGCAATTCTAGTAGACGTAGGCAGCTTTCTTTAGAACCTTATATGACTGCTTGCATATTAATCCATGTGCTGTAGTTGTTGTTGTTCTTGTTGTAATAAAATTGCTTTTGATTACAATAGCGGACGACTTTCAATACAAGTGACACACGCAAGTGCACAGCCACAGCTGCATTGAAGCTGCCATAGGCGCTGAATGGAAGATTGCGATCAGAGCTGCATTCAGATTTGCTGCATTCTTCATTTTTGTTGTACTCGTACGTGCAGTCGTTACGTCTACATTCGAATTGCCTTCAGATTGTTGGTGGCGGCAATTTATTTTGATGAATTTCGCCTGTTGCTTGTCATTTGTTGACTACATTATGTCAACAATTGCCATAAGAAATGTTCGCTTTAGCTCAGCCCAGCTCACTGTCAAACGAAGAAAAGTTCGTGATGTCTCTGAGCTGCAGCAGACACGTTCCGACGCATTCATTTTCGCATGACGCACGAATTTGTCAGTTGTTGTCATGGGTTTTTTTGATTGATTTTTTGCAGCGATTGTACCGTGAATGAAAATATAAATGCTCCTTTTTTGTAAACATTGTTTTTGAAGCGATTTCGGTTGTCACAAATTATTTGAAGCGAATTCGGCTTTAGATTGGGATGTCACATATTAGTGTAGAGGGATGCTTATGTGGAAATTGATGTCACAAATTGTTTTAAATTGATGCAGTTGTGGAATCGGATGTCACAAATTGTTATGTGTGAATGTCGATATAAAAACGGGCGTCACAAATTGTTTGCAGCCGATGTGAATAAGAAAAAGATTAGCAGAAATTATTTTTAAATGCATGTGGATATGAAAACGGATGTCACAAATTCTTTGAACCAGATGTGGATATGAAAACGGTTGGGAGAAATTATTTTAAGTAAATGCAGATACGAAAACGGTTGTCACAAATCCTTTAAAGCGAATATGTATATGAAAATGAATGTAACAAAGTGTTTGAAGAAGATGTGGATATGAAAACGGTTAGTGCATGTGGGGTGAAAGCGGGTGTCACAAATTGTTTTGAGAATATTTGAATACGAAAACGAATGTTACAAATGATTTGAAGCGAATGCACATCTAAAAACTAATGTCACAAATTATTTAAAGTGCATGCGGATACGAAAAAAGATGTCACAAATTGTTTGATGTGAATGCAGATACAAACATTGTTGTCATAAATTGTTTGAAGCGGACGGGGATATGAAAACGGATGCTACAAATTGTTTTAAGTGAATGTTATCAGAAATCGTTTGAAGCGAATGTGGATATGAGAACGGATGTCACAAATTTTTGAAAGAGATGTGGTTATGAAATCAGCTGGTAGACATTATTTTAAGTGCTTGAGGGGATGAAATCGTTTGTCAAAAATTGTTTTGAGCAGATTTGGATACGAAATCGAATGTAACAAATGATTTGAAGCGATTGCACAGGTAAAAACTAATGTCACAAATTACTAAAAGTGCATGCTGATATGAAAATTGATCTCACAAAATGTTTGAAGTGAACGCGGATATGAAAACTGCTGTCACAAATTATTTGAAGCGCATGCGGATATAAAAACCAATGTTACAAATTAAATAAATTAATTAAATAAATGCAGATACGAAAACGATTATCACAAATCGTTTGAAGGGAATGTGTATATGAAAACGGATGTCACAAAGTGTTTTTAGTGGATACATATACGAAAATTAATATCACAAATTGTTTTGAAGTAGATGCGGATATGAAGACGGATGTCACAAATTGGTTTAAGTGACTGCGCATACGAAAACGTTTGTCACAAATTGTTTGAAGCGGATGGGGATATAGAAACGAATTTTACAATTTGTTTTAAGCGAATGCATATACGAAAACGGTTGTCACAATTTGATTCAAGTGCATGCGGATATGAAAGCAGCTGTCACAAATTGTTTGAAATGGATGCGTATGCAAAAACGGATGTCACAAATATTTTAAAACGGATGCATTTGCAAAAACGGATGTCACAAATTGTTTGAAGCGCATGTAGATGTCCAAGCGAAAGTCACAAATAATTTTACGTGTATGAGAATGTAAAAGCGGATGCCACAAATTGTTTTATGCTGATGTGGATACATGTCACATGTTACAAACGGTTTTAAACGTATTTGTATAAAAAAAGATATGTCACAAATAATTTCAAGGTCAAGCAAATGGGGATACCTATGTCACAAATTATTTTCCAGCAAGTGTAAATGGCAAATCCGATTTGCTTTAAGCGCATTTTAGTGTGAAAGTGGATGTCACAAAATGCTTTTAATGGATGTGAAATTTTTTAGTGCAAATGTGTATACAAATTTGTATTATGCTGATTTTTAAATATCTACTAACTTTAAATTTCTGCTTTATTTAATAAGTGGTTCAAAGTGGTTCGAAGTTTAATTCTTTCAACTTTCATTCTTTACTTCAAAAATGTTCAAAACGTAAATGCGAGTCTACCAAATGTGGGCGCTCTGTACCTAATTTTTTGTTCCACATCTTGCGGCTTTTGTGCTTTTTATAAAAGCTTTTGTTACTGTTTGTAATTTTAAATGCTTTTATTTTTGCTGTGCTATTCTAATTGTAACTCATCTCGTTTTGCGGGCAATTATTTTGAATTGCATTTTTTGTTTTGTATTTTATTTCATAAGTATTTGTAGCTCTTTTGTTATCTCCAATCGGTGTGTATGTGTGTGTTTCATTCTATTTACTGTTTATTTGTTTGGAAATGAAACGTTTTCCTCGAAAAAAACAAATTTTTATTTAAAAGTCCCTCATAATCGCATCAATTCAACGAATCGATACCGTTATTTTGTGTGCCATTTGGTAAATAACTTTGACCCACAAATGCATTGGCCCGCAGTTAATATGCGACAGAGCGCGCAACAATTGCTGAAACGTTGCCTGTATTATGCGACTCAAGTGTGCTCAATTGTGATTGACATTCAATTGACCTTCGTCATGTGCATGTGCGATTTGTCGTTTACAAGATTGAGGCAAAATCACGCAAATGTGTAACGATAAGACAGGTTGATGCCGGAGGAGAGGAGTGCATGCAGCTGGGGCCCGTTACGTTTGTGATTAGTTTGTGGGTTGTGAGACTGAGACTGGTTTTAATTGTATGTAAAATGAATTGCTTAGCCAGCTTTATTCTACTTTTTAGTAGAATATTTATTGTGCAGCCTTTTTGTCAACTTTAATGGTATCTTCAAATTGTTTCGACTCATTATATTAATTTTTTATTCGCTCATAGTTAAGTTTGGTTTTCTTCACCTTACAAGAATTTGGTTATACTATTTATGACTTTATGTAATTTCTTCTCAAACGAAGATGCATTTGCTCTCTTTTTAAAATAATGATTATTCTTCTCTCTTGTCAAATGAGAGATTATTTTTCCATTCTCGAAAGATTAATATCATTGTAATAATCTCAATACAAATTTCTTAACAAAAGCATGGTTATTCTTTCCTCTTTTGCAAAGAATGATATCTCCTTTCCCTATACAAAATATTGATTTCTCTTATCTTAAAAGAATTGATTCTCTGTTTTGAAAAACGGATTATTCTTCTCTTTTCTCAAAAGGCCTATGCTTACTTTTCCTTCTCAAAAGCATTCTATTCTGGGCTAAATGAGTGCTGTCTCTAGTGATTTGCCGATCCAATCACTAATCCCATTCTCTCCTTCTCCTTTTGTACTCATGTCTCCCCTATTTTATTCTTCTCTCTTCCCAAAGGAATGACTCTATCCCTAAATAATGATTCTTCTTATCTCAAAAGAATGGCATTTCTCAACCAAAGGAAGAAGGATTAATTTTACTTTTCCCTTCTCAAAAGAATGACTCATCTGGTCTCAAAAGAATTACTCTACCTTGTTCTCTTTCCCCTATTTCATTCATCTCTCTTCCCAAAGGAATGACTCTATCCCTTCTCAAAATAATGATTCTTCTTATCTAAAAACAATGTCTTCTCTCAAACCAAAATAATGATTATTCTTCTGTCTTCTCAATGGATTGATTCTACTTTTCCCTTCTCAAAGGAATGATTCATCTTGTCTCTAATGAACTACTCTACCTTCTACTCTTCTCTTATTTTTTTTCGTTTTTCTGTTCGTTGTTTTTCTTTTCACTTGTTTTCTCTCCTCTGCGTTTTCTTCTATCTTCTTCCCTCTTCTCTCTGCTGCCCTGTTCAACCGTCTCTTCTTT
Organism: Melieria omissa; assembly: GCA_963971225.1. Classification (NCBI taxonomy): domain Eukaryota; kingdom Metazoa; phylum Arthropoda; class Insecta; order Diptera; family Ulidiidae; genus Melieria; species Melieria omissa. Next base: position 12,932,982 of record OZ020269.1, read on the forward strand.
TCTTCTTTCCTCTTCTCTAATCTTCTTTCTTCTCTGTTCTCCTCTCATATTTTCTTCTCTTTTCTCAGCGAGTGTTTTCTACTGTCATTTCTCTTTCCCTTCCCCGTTTCTTTTCTTCCTATCTTTTCTTCTCTCTTTCTTCTCTCTTTCTTCTCTCTTTCTTCTCTCTTTCTTCTCTCTTCTGTCTCTTCTCTCTTTCTTCTCTCTTCTCTCTTTCTTCTCTCTTCTCTCTTTCTTCTCTCTTCTCTCTCTTCCCTCTTTCTTCTCTGTTCTTTTTTCCTCTTCTCCCTTCTCTCTCCTTGCTTTTCTTGCCTGTTTTTTCTCTTCTCGCTTCTCCCGTGTCTTTTTTTTCATTTGTCTTAAGTCTTCTTTGCGCCTGTTTTCCCTTTTTGCTTTCCTCTATTACCTTCTTTCTTAATTTACCTTCTCCCGTTACTTTTCTCTCTTTTCTTTTCTTTTATTTTCTTTTCTTTTCTTTTCTTTTCTTTTCTTTTCTTTTCTTTTCTTTTCTTTTCTTTTCTTTTCTTTTCTTTTCTTTTCTTTTCTTTTCTTTTCTTTTCTTTTCTTTTCTTTTCTTTTCTTTTCTTTTCTTTTCTTTTCTTTTCTTTTCTTTTCTTTTCTTTTCTTTTCTTTTCTTTTCTTTTCTTTTCTTTTCTTTTCTTTTCTTTTCTTTTCTTTTCTTTTCTTTTCTTTTCTTTTCTTTTCTTTTCTTTTCTTTTCTTTTCTTTTCTTTTCTTTTCTTTTCTTTTCTTTTCTTTTCTTTTCTTTTCTTTTCTTTTCTTTTCTTTTCTTTTCTTTTCTTTTCTTTTCTTTTCTTTTCTTTTCTTTTCTTTTCTTTTCTTTTCTTTTCTTTTCTTTTCTTTTCTTTTCTTTTCTTTTCTTTTCTTTTCTTTTCTTTTCTTTTCTTTTCTTTTCTTTTCTTTTCTTTTCTTTTCTTTTCTTCTATCTTTTCTTTTCTTCTTTTCTCTTCTTCTATCATATCTCTTCTTCCTTTTTCTTCTTCTTTCTTATCTCTTCTTCCTTTTTCTTCTTTCTTCTCTTCTTCTTCTGACTTTTTGCTTTTCTCTACTGTCTTTGTGTTGGACAGATGCTTTAGTTTCTTTAATTCTTTCAATTTCTCTCTACTTCTCTTATTCTTCTTAAGTCTTCACCCTCTCTTTCTTTTCCCATCTCTTACTTTCTGTTCTTTTCTTTTCTAACTTCTCTTCTTATGACTTTCTTTCCCTTCGCTCTTCTTTTCTCTTCTATTACTTCTTTTCTTTTACTTTCCTTCTATCTTCTTAACTTTTTTCGTCATCTTTTTCTCTCTTCCACCCTCTCCAGTTGTATCAGTTTACAATTTTAGTTTTTAAAAATTATTTTAAATGTTTTTTCTGTGTTTTCCTTATTTTTTTCCTATTTTTTTTAATAATTTTCTCATTTTCTTTCTTCTTTGAAGTGTTTTTTCTAGTTTGAGTTCCTTGAGTCTTGCTTGGTGTTTCATATTTATTTTAATTTCTTTCGACTGACCATCTTGATTTTTATTTGTTTATAACCTGCGTTGGCCAACTTGTCTTCCACTTTTTACATTAGGTTTATTTCCCTTCTACTATACTCTTTATTTACAATTTGTGTTGTGTCTCATTTTGTAGTTTTAAATATTTAAAATTTTAAGTATTGTTTTATGTCCGAATTTGTGATCTGATTTAACTTTTTTATATTTAACGCTAACGAATAAAAGAGAGAGATGTGGACTCTCTTTTATTCTTAGTCGCTTTCTCGTCCTCTCTTACGATCGCTCGTTTCTGCCCCTCACTTTCATAATTTAAATCATTTACTTTTCTCTCCCAACTCAATCTTTTTTCTTTTCTTCTTCTTCTTCTCGCAGCGTTACTACGTCAATGTGAAAAATTTTTTTTTTTGTCAATCAATCGTTCGCAAATTTATTACGAAGCGCGCACAAAGCAATGAACATCACATGTCGAAATTAATTTTAAAGCAAACATTGCGTTTTCTTTTTATTTGCGAAAAAATAAAATTAAGGTAGATTTTCCTTTGTTTTGGTGTGGCGTGCAACGTTTGATTGATTCAATTGTGCAGCTGCGTCAATGTGCGTCAAACTGGTTCGCTGTTGCGGCCAGAGCTGCCAATGAGCCTAGGCGGGCAGGTCAAAGGTCAGGGGGACGTTGGGAGGGACAGATTGAGTTGTAGCACGAAGCAGCCGCAGGTGGCGCATTGGTTGCAGTCTGTGTGCTTTTTTTACATTCAATTAAAATTTATTTCAATATAAAAACAACAGAAAAAAAACAAAACAACAAAAAGCAACAATAACAATTAAGTACACTATGTGAAGGCAATTAATCGGCGCCGCCGCTCGCCGCAGTCGCATTGCCAATTTCGTTTGATTTATTAATTGATTGGCGGTTGCCAAGTCGATTGGGCGCTGCCGCAGTGGCATTTGTCACTTTCGGTAATTTTGCGAATTGTGCGTTGCTGGTGGGAGATAAATTAATGGGAGGGGCACGGACAAACGTTGCTTTTAATGAAATTTTATTATTTACGCGCACGAGCGAAATAACCGAAAGAGTGAAATGGCTTTTAAATGCGTTTGTTGAAGGGGAATGTGAGAGCCTACATTTTACTCACCAATATGCATTAATATGTTAATTAATTATTTGTGGCAATTAATGCCAATTTTATTAGGCCGACTATTGTTTAATTGTCTTTGTGATTTACGGCTTTGTTGTTGTGGGATTTCTATAATAAGTCAGGTTGTTTAATGTGAATTTGTGGCATTCACACTTCCTCTGACTATTCAGTTAATGATAACGAAATTAGTGCTTAACCCTTCATGGGTCATATTTACAAATTTTTTTTCTTTAGGAATATCTCAGGCGAAGTCGGTTGCTCACAGACAGAAATCAGCCATGAAAGATTCATATAAATTAATTAATACAGTTTGGTTTTTATGAAAATCTTTAAGCTTTAAAAAAATTTTAAATAAATATTTAAAATTTAAAAAAAATAAATACATTTTTTTATATAAAAAAAAAATTGTAAATAAACATTTAAAATTAAAAAACAATTTAAATAAATATTTAAAATTAAAAAAAATTTTAATAAATATTTAAAATAAAAAAAATGTTAAAAAAATATTTAAAATTAAAAAAAAAATTTTAAATAAATATCTAAAATTAAAAAAAATGTTTTAGAAATACTTAAAATTGATTAAAATGTGAAAGAAATATTTAAAAGTAAAAAAAATTTTAATAAATGTTTAACATTAAAACAAATTTTAAATAAATATTTAAAAATTAAAAAAAAATTAAATAAATATTTAGAAATAAAAAAATTTAAATAAATATTTGAAATTAAAAAAAATTAAATAAATATTTAAAATTACCAAAAAAAAAATTTAAATAAATATTTAAAAGTAAAAAAAAAATTAAAAAAATTGTAATAAATATTTAGAATTAAAAAAAATTTAAATAAATATTTCAAATTAAAAAAAAAAAATGATAAATATTTAAATTAAAAAAAAAAATTAAATACACATTCAAAATAAAAAATATTTTTAAATAAATATTTAAAATAAAAAAAATTTTAAATAAATATAAAAATAAAAAAAAATTTAAAATAAATATTTAAAATTAAAAAAACATTTTAATAAATATTTATAATTAAAAAAAAAGTTTCAAATAAATATTTAAAACTACAAAAATGATAAATAAATATAAAAAAAAATTTTAATTAATATTTAAAATTAACAAAAATTTAAATTAATATTTAAAAATAAAAGAAAATTTTAAGTAAATATTTAAACTTAAAACAAAATTTAAATAAATATTTAAATTTGAAAAAAATTTATAAATAAATATTTAAAATTATAAAAAATTTTAAATAGATATTTAAAATTAAAAATCATTTTAATAAATATTTAAAATTAAAGAAAAACTTAAATAAATATTTAAAAGTAAAAACAAAATTTTAATAAATATTTAGAATTTAAAAAAATTGAAACAAATATTCAAAATTAAAAAAATTTAAATAAATAAATATTTCAAATATATTTAAATTTATTTTTAATTTGAATTTTTTTTTCAAGCTTACAGCTTTTTGTTCATAAAAACCAAACTGTATTAAGGAAATATTCAACCGCTTTCCATCATGCGAAATATTTTCCTCTTAACTCACGTAGAATTCATTCTTTTCGAGCACGCAAAGTGCATTAAGTCGTCGATTGCAGGCGTGCAGTGCAATATTTCTGCTGCTGCAGCAATAAATGCGAATTTAATGGAACTGTCAAAATGTGCCAAAATGTCAAACAGCATTAACACGACTCTATATACAGTAATAACAACAACAAGAACTGCTCCTACAACAACCATGGGACACACACACAGACGCACTCACATTGTACACGCAACACTGGCGCCAAATTCGCGAGCAACACACGCAGGCAAAAGTAATTGGCGCAAGCAACAATTTAATGCACATCAGCAACAAACAACAACAACAATAACAACAACTAGAAACCTGCTGAATTGCACTCTGACGCATACAAAATAAAAAAATGTGCAGTCAAATGCTGAAAATTACGCGTGAAATTGTCAACAAAACGTACAAAAATGTCAAAAATAACAACACCACATATACATAGGTTTTAGCTATAACCATGCAAATTCACATAAGGAATTGTACATAGAATAGAAGACATGGAAGTGTGCGTGTATGTGTGTGTGTATGTAACTCATCCGCCCCGCAAAGCAAAGCAATCGTGGCATAATACGTCTTTGCCTGCAACGGTTGCTCGTTGTTGCTGACAGGCATGTGTGTGTTTGTATTTATTATGTGCATATGTGTGTGTGTGTATGTATGTGCATATTACATGCACAACTCACTGACGTTGAACAAGCAGAAGGTTGCAATTTCGTTGCATGAATTTAGGTTAGATTTGTCAACTTGAAAGAATTAACGCCTCGAAACACAACAAGTGCTGCTTACAAAATTGCCAACAATAGCCACTAACAAAAACTACACCCTAATCCTATAAAATATAAAAAAATCAGTTAGGTGGAGGATTTTACCTCTCGGTTTAAAAAAATAAATAAATACACAAAAAAACACAACCAAAAAAAAACAAATATAAAATTAAGCAAAACTAAAAACGAAAGAATTGTAAATTAAGACTATTGAATAAAACGAAAACAAGCTCAATAAATTTAAAAATAAAGTGACAAATAGCTTAAAAAATAAAAAATAAAAAAAAATTAAAAAAAATAAAAAAAATAAAAATAAACACAAAATAAAAAATAAAAAAAAATAAAGTAAAACTAAAAACAGGAAAAAATCAATTTCAAATCAAACATTTTTTCGTACAAGAAAATGTACCAATTTATGAAAAAATAAAAACTATAGAAATATAAAAAAACAAAAAAAAATATTACAAAAATAATAGAAATAGAATGAATACAAAAAATTTGAAAAGGACAAAACAATTCAAAGGAAAAATAGGAGAAAAATATATTCAAAAACTAGCCAAATATTAAATCTATTAAAAACAAAATTAAAAAAAAATATAAAAAATAAACATTAATAGCAAAAAAAGTATTAGAGGGAATAAAAAAATAAACAAAAAAGCAATAAAAATAAAAAATGCCAATAACAGTAAGAAAAATAAATAGAAAAAATATATAAATCAAGCGAAAGTAAAACAATGCTTAGGGTGGAACGTGGCCTGGTGAACTGGGTGGATAAGCTTCTGCAGAACAGAGTTTTCTGTGCTGAACTGGGCGACTCTTCTACCTCGCGAGGGGTGAGCAGGGGTACTCCCCAAGGCGGAGTCCTCTCCTCCTCCTTTGGAACCTGGTAGTTAAAGCACTGCTCCAGTCTCTGAGAGGGGGTTGCGGCAAGGTTACGGCGTATGCAGACGATATGATTCTCACTATCTCGGGCAAGTTTCCCAACTCGATCAGAGATCTAATGCAAATACTGCTAAACAAGGTCAACGGCTGAGTTAGCAGTCGAGAATTAGGCATCAACCCTGAAAAGACAAAGGTTGTCCTCTTCACGAGGAAGTAGGGGGGTTTATACTATACTACCCATACCTCCTCTATCACTAAACAACACAGAATTTCCTTTCCAGAATGAAGCACAATTCCTTGGAATTATTTTTGACAAGAGATTGAGCTGGAAACCGAACATCTTCAATGGGGTCAAAATGGCAATGATTGCCTTATACACCTGCAAAACGGCACTGGGGAAAACCTGGGGACTAAAACCAAACATGACGCACTGGGTTTACACAGCTGTCGTCCGACCCATCCTAACCTATGGGTGCCTGGTATGGTCGAACGCTTTGGGGAAAAACATTGCTCTTCCAACACCTCCGCAAAGTTCAGAGGGCAGCCTGTGTCAACATCACGAGCACTCTTAGGACAACACTAACTTCAGTTTGAGAAGCTCTGCTTCACCTTATTCCGCTAGATCTACACTGTATGCAATCAGCAGCTATAACAAGCCATAGAGGGCTACTGGCCAATGGTCGGAGTCTAACAGGGGTCATGCTAGGATTCTTACCCTCTTAAAGGAGTTTAAGGAACTGGATTCTTCACCCCCCATTCAAATTTAACAAAAAGTTCACTAGCTCCTTAATCGGGAACTCATACCAGATCTACACCGAGGGTTCCAAGTGAAACGGAGCTGTTGGTGGAGGCGTTATCTCAGACTTACTTAGTATAAATTACTCTTTTAGACTGCCGGACCACTGTAGCGTGTTCCAAGCAGAGGTTTCAGCCATTAAAACTGCCCTGAATTGGATCAAAGAGGGCAGTATCTCTAGGCGAGATATTAGCATTCTCTCTGACAGCCAAGCGGCTATCAGGGCCTTAGGGTCACATGTTCTGACTTCCAAAACAATGATCAGCTGCGGCAAATCTCTTGATGATGATATGGGTGCCTGGTCACAGAGATATCCCGGGGAACTGCAGGGTAGACGAACTGGCAAGACAAGGAACGACCAAGGAGCTATCCTCAGAGCTCGCCGGCTTAGGTATTCCATTGAGTACTTGCAAGCTGGTGATAGAGAGAGCCATGACAAAAGCCGCTAACAATGCATGGGCGGCCTCAGAGACAGGCAAGACAGCGCAACAGATCTGGCCAAAGCTGGATTGGAAGCGCACCAAATTAAATTAAAAGACAACAACTAAAATTAAGCATTTCTTCGGAAACTAAACAAAGTAAAATGTTCTAAAATGTAGCAACAAATATTTAAGTATTCACAATATTCGTTGCCATATATCCTTCAGCGAAGTGGCTTTTACTCGTAATTTATTGATTTAATTTTCACTACACTTTTTGCTGTTTTTCGTTGTGGATATTTGTTGTTGTTTTTGCGGTTTACGACGTTCTTTTGCCTTGTTTATGTTTGTTTTATTGCTGTTTTTGTGTTGATTATTTTCGCAAGTTTTCCGTATGTGTTGGCGCATTAATGTTGCATGAATGGCGGAAATTAAGAAATTCAACCGAAAAGCATGCTTGGATTAATATGAAATCTTAAAACACACACAAACACATTCATACAAGGCCCGTTAATGCGAATAGGGAATAATTTGCCGCAACCATCTGTGTTGTGGGCGTGAATTTGTAGATATGAACCAAAGAGATTTATACAGTCTTTTCGCTGAATTTGAACCTCGGGTTGGGGCTTTTTCATAGTCAATTAAACTCTCATAGATTTGTCGTTTCCTGTTGACACAAAAGTTTGTCTGCTTTCTATGTATCCAAGTTGGCCATGGCCGACAATCGAGTCTGTGGTTGTGTGTTGCTTCTTCAAATTTGAAATCTTACGCATTAATTACTTGAGTCACAGGGGCTGCTCTCCTATGTGTCAAATAAATTTATCATTGTTGGAGAAAATTTCGTCTTTTTCATTTGTATATATTTTGTATTTTCTCTACACAAATTGAGGTTAACTAAATAATCAGTCTTGAACTAATTGCCGCCTTTGTTGTTGCTGTATCCCAAATCGCTACTGTTGTGCCAAATATTTGCAATGCTTTACATTATTCATGTCGTCACTCAGTTGTGCGTTAATCAGCTTTTGATTTTATTCTCTCTGTGAAAAGTTTTATTGTGTGTCGTTTCCTCTGCTTTAACGCAATTTGCATTTTTCTGCCATTGTTTGCCTTTTTGATTTCTTTAATTGTTCGTTTGCATTGTTTCGTTCGCCCGCTAGTTAGCCTACTTTTGGGCGTATAAAGTATGCGTGTATGTGTGTGTGTGCGCGAGCGCTTAAAACTGGTTTAACGATTTAATTGCATACTTTTGGGCGTAGCATGGTTGCATTTTATTGCGTTTGGCACAAATGTGCATTACACTTGGCATTTTATTTATTACGCTGTGTACGCCTTTCGTTGTGTATGACGATGTAATACTGTAACGTTGTAGTTGCGCCCTTATGTATGCAACAAAAAGTAGCACACATAAAAATGACGTTGTAAGATTGTTTAAATTAAAATTTAAAGCTTGATTTATTGTGTATACTTGTGGTCCATAAAAGGTGCGTTAATTAAGTGGAATTCTGTGTGGGTTGAAGCGTAACGGTTATAAAACTATGACGATGCAGTAAAATAATATTGTGGCATAATTTTGGGCGCTTTTTTGATGAATAAGTTTTAATGAGCAATAAATCTGACACCGCGAAGGGGTCTTGGTTGTCTTAATTTGAAGTGTGTTGCAAATAAGTTACTGGCGTCTTTGATAAAACATCAATTTATTGGTATAGTTTTAGGCGCTTATTGAATTATTATTGAATATAACTGTCTTTACTCCTCAAAATCAAATTCTTTGCTTTAAGGTAATTTTTGACACTTAAGTTCTTCAGATTACTTCCTCTTCTTCAGATTCACTGTCTTTACTTCTCAAAATCGAAACCTTTGCTTCAGGGTGATTTTTATTTATTTTTACTAGTTTTCTTCACTCTTCCTTTGCTCAAAGGTGATTTTTGATACCAATGTTCTTCAGATTAGGACAACAATTGTCCTCACTTTCACTGTCTTTTCTACTTCAAATCGAAACCTTTGCTTCACGGTAATTTTTGATACTAATTTCTTCAGATTAGGACAACAATTGTCCTCACTTTCACTGTCTTTACTACTTCAAATCGAAACCTTTGCTTCAATGTGATTTTTGATACTAATTTTCTTCAGATTGAGACAACATTAGTCCTAACTTTCACTGTCTTTACTACTTCAAATCGAAACCGTTGCTTAACGGTAATTTTTGATACCAACTTTCTTCAGATTAGGACAACAATTGTCCTCACTTTCACTAGAATTGCTGTTAAAAATCGAAACCTTTGCTTCAATGTGATTTCTGCTACTAATATTCCTCAGATTGGGACAACAATTGTTCTCACTTTCACTGTGTTTACAACTCAAAATCGAAATCTTTGCTTCTTCAGATAAGGACAACAATTGCCATCACTTTCACCGTCTTCACTACTCAAAATCTCAATCTATCAATCTTTTCGTTTCAAGGTATTTTTTGCTAACAACTTTCTTCAGCTTGAATATTGATTTGTTTTTATACAAATTTACTTCAGATTAGGACAACAATTGTTCTCACTTTCACTGTCTTTACAACTCAAAATCGAAACTGTTACTAAAAAGCACTTTTCATATATCAATTTGCGCAATTGTTGCAAGGTGCGCCTAAAACTAGACTAAGAAAATCTTCAACGCGCTTCGAAAGAAATCTAAAACCGCACAACGTTTGTTGAAAACTCAATTAGTCTCGTCCTGCCTGCTTCATGTTTTAATTCCGCTTTGCATTTGAAATGTTTTCGCTTCTTCCTTATTGGCTGCCGAAAGTGCTGTGTTGTCGATTGGGTGCGCCTAATTTTATGCCAAGTTTTTTGCATTCTACTTTACTTTTTGCCTAATGCTAAGCTGTCCTTATGGAATTGCTTGCGTTTCGTCTTTTGTAATCTGCTCCCAATCAGGTTTTCGGTTTGGTTTCGGCATAGAATTCAATTTATTTTCAATCTGTCTGTTTGAGTGCTGCTTTGGCAAATTTGGCGCATATGGGCGCGCTACGTGCTGCAATAAATAAAAAATAAATAAAAATCTGTGCCATTGACAATATGCGGCAATATTTTTGCAATGTTTGTGCTGCGTCTCGATTGAGTTTGTATGCGTGTGTGGCCGACAATTGCAGGTATTTAGGTTCAAAATGTTGCCATTCGAATTTTTTTGTTTTGTTCTATTAAAATTGATTAAAATTCTCAAGAGATTTTAACTGTTAAGCTGGTTTGCTCATTGAATACAAATTTGATTGATTGCAACATAATTGTTGAAGTAATGATGAGCTGATAAGTTATATTTATGGGATTAATCAAAACGTTTCTATATATTTAAAAGTTATTTGTGAAAGCTAATGTTGTTTTTTTTAATTTTAAAACCTTTATTTCCTTTCTTTCTTTGCAGGTAATTACAACTTTTTGATGAACTTTTGAATGAAAGATGCGGAAAATATGGAACTATTTTTAACTAGTTGAACGTAATTTAGGTCCAGAAGGAGTTACTCCATGAGTTGGTTAGTATTTCAATTAGAAACCCAAACAATTTCAATGTAAAAGAGTTGAAAATTTGCAAACAGGATGGAACTAAGAATTGAATATTTATGTCAAATATAATTTGAATAAATTTTAATGAAGTTAAATATGAGAGTAAAGTATCTTTTAGCTCCCTTTCTGCTTTGAACGTTATATAAACTAAAACCGCATTAATAGCGATTGGTCTGAAAAGTTTCCATTGGGGAAAGTTTCCGCAATGTTTAAACTGGTTTAAATGAGCCTTTGAGGTTGAAAAGTGGTTTAAAGCTTTTAGATCTACGAAGGCGGTCTGAAAACTTTCCAACCTAAGAAATATATAAGACAGCTTCTCATCAAATTTATTTGATTTCTTATCAAATTTATTTGTATTTTTCTACTTAGTGACCTTATAAGTCTACAGTCTACTCTCGGCAATATTTCAAATAGAATCCCAAACAATTTTAACCTAATAGAGTTGAAAATTTGCAAACAGTATGAAACAAAGAATTGAATATTAATGTCAAATATATTTTGAAAAAATTTCAATGCAATGAAATATGATAGTAAAGATTCTTTCCGTAATATTTAAACTGGTTCAAATCAATCTCTGAGCTTGAAAAGTGGTTTAAATTTAATATACGCGAAGGCGGTCTGAAAAGTTTTCGACCTAATAGAGACAGTTTCTCATAAAATTTATTTGGTTTTGGAGCAAATTGATTTGTGTTTTTCTTCTTATCAAAAATATTTTGAATTTGAAAATGAAATGGAGAAATAAAGCATCTTTACCTCCATTTCTGCTTTGAACTTGATCACCCAAAATCGCACGGGGGATGGTCTGAAAAGTTTCCATCATGAACAATTTTCGTGATGTTTAAACTGCTTCAAATCCGCCTCTGAGTTGGAAAAATGGTTTAAGTTTTATATTTTCAGACGCGGTCTGAAAAGTTTCCAGTTTCAGTGTTAGGAAACTTTTCAGACCGCTTCCGAATTATAAAATTGAAAAAACTTTTCAAACTCAGAGGCTGATTTGAACCAGTTTAAAAATTACGAAAATTGTTCATGATGGACACTTTTCAGACCATCTCCCATATAAGACAGTTTTTCTTCTTCTATTTTTTTAACTTCAATTTGACGGTTGTCGGTTGGATGTGCCGAACGTTCATCATCTTTCAAGCTACCTAAATTTTCACAATGACAATGTTCATGATGGAAACTTTTCAGACCATTCCCCATATAAGACAATTTCTCTTCTTCTGTTTTTGTAACTTCAATTTGACGGTTGTCCAGCACAATTTGATGTATTAGAGTGTACACCACAGAAGTCGTTTCTTGTTGCATTAGTTGGATGTGCCAAACGTTCATTTTCTTCCAAGCTGGTAGCTACCTGAATTTTTCAAATGACAAATTATGGTACAAAGTCCCTGTACACAGTCACCAACCCATTTCTAAATTCAGGAGGCAAATTGACTTAAAAAATATGTACATTTTATGTCTTCTCTATACTCAGTTTGAGTCAATCACCTCAACTTACTGAAAAAACCATTGTCAAACAATAAATACGCAACAAAATTGGCTGAAATTTTGGATATTACTTTGCAAAATTGGCACAAACAGATTCCCTTACTTTTGTTGACAGTGTTGTCATCTTTATGTTGAGTTTAGAAACTTTTCAGACCACTCTCGAAACATGCTTTTCATAGTTAAGCACAGAAAATAGAAGCTCCATTTAGCCACAAAATCGCTAAACTGACAAAATTGCTTGTGAATGATACGAAATACTAGAAATTTGATGTCAGTGTTTGACCTCATAACCTAAGTTTATGTTTTGCTTTCTGCGCTCTTACTCAGTAAAGATGCATCTATGCATTGTCAATCAGATATCCAAGTAACTTAATTGCATTAGAGATGAAAATTTTAGTTTTGAAAAATTAATAAAAAATTATCTTTTCAATTGAATTCGATCTATGACTCTTTCTTTCTACTTGAAAGTTGACTAATCAAAGACATTACTATTTTTTAGTATCTCAATGCAGTTAACCCTTTTTTGAACATATTTCAGAATCATTTTTTGCTACTCTTTTTATGTCAAATTGAAAAAAGTTTTATTGTTTTATAAAACTTAATTTAAAAGATTGAACCAAATCTTCACCTAATCAGCCCAACTAACGAAATATATATTTTTTTAACATATAAAACGTTGAAAAATTGTGACATAAATATTGTAAACGTTGATGGCTGACATTATTGAAAATAAAAGCTTTTAAAATAAAAATTGAAAAATCAAAAATGACACAAAAACAAGAAGAAAAGCAACGCACAGCAGTGGCAAACTTTTCATATCACACACACACACACACATGCACGCATACAAACACATGTAAAGTGCCTGCAGCAGTTGCAAATAGATGCAGGTGCAACAACACGCAATGTGCTTGGAAATGTATGATGATGTCTCGACAAATAATGGCGACAAGAGCAAATTGCTGTCGGCACAGTAGGGAATTGTACTACACCAAAACACACACACACACACACACATCGACTATTTCAGTATTGTTTTAGTTTAAACTGTAATAGAGCACAAGCGAATGGGAAAAGAGCAAAGAGTGCTATGAAAATTAGAAATGAAGCAATGCCAGCAGCATTTCCAGTACATGGAACAATGTCTGCCATAAATTGAAAACTTATAAATTGAAAATTTTATAATGATTCTCGTAGAAGCCAAAAGAGAGAACTTGCACAGCTTGTGGAAACTTGTGTGGAACTTGTGGAAAAATATACAAAATTAAACATAGGTACTAGTTTAGCATTCGTACTGACTAAAGTTTCCTTGCAAAAGGAGACAATTATTTTACACATAAATAAAACTAGAATTTTTTATAGAATCAGTTGCCTCTTAAATTTGTATGCACTACTCTTCTTAAATCAAAAATGTCTCTATTATTTAGTCTCAGAAAATGCCAGCACTCTGAGTATGCTGTGGCTTGATAGGATTTTCATGGTTTTTGTTTATGTAAACTTAGAACTCTAAGCTTTCCCGCCTGTTCCCCCCACCCTACTAAATTTTCCAACATTTCATAGTTGCCACAAGTTCACTGTTGCCTTTCTCGTTTGCTTACTACATAAAGTTGACAGTAAGCGGCCAAGTTGTCATCGTTTACGCTTGAAAATATTTCTGCATACACTTTGCTGTAAATTCCTTCAGTCAAGCAGATTTACGCCTTTTCAACTAGTTGTATTAGTGTGTTTTTGAGTGCACTGAGCAGTGCTTTATTCAGCACATATATATATTTTGAAATTCGCCTGAAAGTATGCTAGGGAAATGGGCCTTAGTTGCTCATTGTTATGACTGCTACGTCCACAACTTCTGATTCCACTTAAAGTTCATCTCTGCTTAGAATTTTTATTAAAAGATATTGATAAATAATGACGCAGATTGATAGGTAAATAGATATCCAGGTTCCTTAATTTTCTTTTTTCATATACAAACAACAACATTACAAACATTTAATATTTTAAATCATAAAAAATACGGCAATGATTGTTAAGTTGTTTGTCAAACGAAAAGACACTAAAATTATTCTTTAATATCTTTTTAAGGTTTCTTTTTGAAACTTTATTCAAAGTTTTTATAGTATAGAAACAATTTCTTATGTATATTTTAACACAAAACTTTGCAAAACTTCAGGTTTCAGCTTCTTAGGACAATTTTGTTTTCTTAGAATAAAAACGCACAATATTCTGATTATCATTTAAAACAGCCTAAAGGTAGACTATGTATAATTTATTTAATTTTTTGGAGTACATTATAAAGCCTATTCAATGTGCCTTATGTTAGGTTACTTGAAATGCTCACTTTAGCACATTAAGCATTATGGCTTATTGTGATACCACAGTGAATGGCGCGGCTCCACCTAACAGCGCTGAGATTAAATGACCCTTAGAGATCATAAAACTCATCGTTTCAACTTAAATATCAACCTTTTATTAACACTGCCTAAAAGTATACTATAACATACTCGTATTTATATGTTTTATGTAGAAACTGCCTGAAAGTAGGCTTTTTAATGAGCTCTAACTTCTTAAGTCAAAAACCACAGTTACTATGAGCTAATATTTTACCGAAAACTGAACCTAAAACTAATTTAAAAACGATTTAGATCTTAACGCCCAAAAGTAGACTGCAATAATGCGTTTGTGTTTCTGGTAGCATAACTACACTTATTCGAAATTTCAGCCCCTATATTAAAAATAAAAGACTACAAATCTAAAGCCTTTCATAAAAAATGATAATACAGTGGTGTCTGGATAAAGTGAACTACATACTGCAAGGCCTGTTCACAATATTGAGGTTTTTCACTATATCAAGGTTAACGTTTTTGTTCAAAAACTCGTTTTATTTGCTCAAAATACACTTTTTGTTTTTTGCTTGAAAATTTTGTTCCATATTTAGAGGCTCGATGCCAAAATTTGGGTGTTCACTATATCGAGGTGTTCACTATATAGGGTGTTCACTATACTCAGACACGACTGTATGTTCAAGCAGCCTTTAAGTAGGCTATGGTAATAGTTCGACAAGACTATAGAGTTATATCTCACATTCGAGTTCTGAAAACTGAGCCTTAAACTGATATGAAAGAATTGTTCGCTGCATCAGTAACGCTTTTCTTCCATACAGCCTGAAAGTATGCTATAGTAATTGCTCAGTTCTTGTTGTTGCAGAAGCAACAGGACTAGGCAATGATATTTCACATTATTATTTCGAAAACTGAGCCTAAAACTGATATGGAAAAACTGTCAGCTATTTCAATAATACCGCCTAAAAGTATACTCTGAAAGTAATTTTGTTTTTAATGGCGACTGAACGATATTCCTCTGACGTTCCAGCTTTCATTTGAAAGATACAAAATTGTTTTATAAATATAAAACTTTTCGGAACACAGAATTCTTTGTTTAAACAGCCTGAAAGTAAACTAAAGTAATAACTCGATTCTTTACCCATTCGCTGCCTAAAAGCATACTATGATAATTTTGTTTCATGGCGGCAGAACGTAAAAAATTTAAAGCGTTTCAGTATAAAGAATTTTTTTTCAAATAGGCTAAAAGAAGTCTATTTGTAAAATGTTGTTCCCTCTCTGTCAGCTGCTTCAATAACACGACCTAAAAGTATGCTATGATAGTAATTTTGTTTTCATGCCGGTTGAACGATATTCTCTCTGATGTTCCAGCCTCCATTTGAAAAATAAAACAATGTTTTAAAAATTTAAAACGGTTCTATCTTTCGGCTGCTTCAATAACACTGCCTCAAAGTATACTATGATAATAATTTAGTTTTCATAGCAGCTGAACGTCCTCTGACGTTCCAGCTTCCATTTGAAAGATAAAAAATTCTTTAAAAAATCTAAAGCTTTTCGGAATACAGAATTCTTTGTTCAAACAACATGAAATTAAAGCAATGGCGCTATTCTTTACCCATTCGCTGCCTTAAAGTATACTATGATAATTATTTTCGTCTTCAATTAAAGAGTTGTTTTACAAATTGAAAGCGTTTTGGAATAAAGAACTTTTTGTTGAAACAGCCTAAAAGTAGACTATAGTAATAGCTTGGTTCTCTCTCTGTCAGCTGCTTCCATAACACTACCTAAAAGTATGCTATGATAGTAAGTTTCTTTTCATGCCGGCTGAACGATATTCCTCCGATGTTCCAGTTTCCATTTACAAAAAAAAAATTGTGTCAAAATTTTAAAGCTTTTCAGAATACAGAATTCTTGGTTCAAACAACCTCAAAGTAGGCTAAAGTAATAACTCGATTCTTAAAAATTCAAAGCGTTTTAGTACAATGAATTTTTTGCTCAAATAGCCTGAAAGTAGACAATGGTAAATAATAACTTGGTTCTCTCTGTCTGCTGCTTCAATAACACTACCTAAAAGTATGCTATGATAGTAATTTTGTTTTCATGCCGGTTGAACGTCAGTCCTGTGATGTTGCATCCTCCCAGAGATGAAAAAAGATAAAAAATTGTTTTAAAATTTTGAAGTTTTTCAGAATACAGAACTCTTGGTTTAAACAGCCTGAAAGTATACTACAAAAATAGCTCGATTCTCTTGCTGCAAAGGCGACACGACTATTCAATGATATTTCACATTATATTAGAAATAAATATATTATTGCATTATAGTTGGAAAAAATTAGTCTAAAACTAATTGAAAACCCCCTTCAGCTTCCTCACCAACAACCAACCTAAAAGTACACTGCAATAATGCGTTTGCTTCTATGACAGTAAACTTACATTCCTCCAACACAAATGAAAAAGTGTTTAAAAAATCTACAGTTTTTCATACAAACTGCCCGAAAGTAGGCTTTCATAATGCGCTCGATTGCCTTTGGGACAGACACTATGCAATGATATTCCACATTATACTTAGTGACAGAAAATGTGTCCCAAACTAATATCACATCGCCGCTGGCTCCTCTAACAACACTGCCTAAAAGTATGCTACAATAAAGTGCTTTAAGAAGTAAGGGAACTAACTAAAATTTATAATAAGGTGTCAGCATTTTGTGAATATATTTGAAACGGACCACTCTAATGCTACAAAACAACAACAACAAACAATCCATAAACTATACAAAACAAGCAAAGGGATGATGCGCCTCCTTCGCCTTGGAAGTTGCTCACGTTTTTGCCCTACGCCAAGTTGCAAAGTTGCTGCCATTTCTGTCATTTCATGAACAAACATGACTGCTTCTAGTGTCGGGGCTGCTTTCTCTTCTTCTTCTGCATGAAGGTGAGCGCATAAGTGCGAACCAGCGAGCGATGCTGCGCGCCTTTGCCTTTGGAAATGTGTTGAATGTTGTTAATGTCTCTTGTTACTTTGACAGTGTTGGTTGTCATAATCTTTTTGTTATTTTTGTTGTTGTTATTGTGTAGTACAATGTACATGACGTGACCATAACGTCTGAAAATTTTCTCGTCACATTTTCTATGGCGGCAACACGCCGGCCACTTGTAGTCAACGTCGCATCAACGCTGACAGCAAATGAAGTTGAAGTTGCTTGCAGCTGAATGTTGCTCTGGGAAAAATGATGGCGTAATTTTCTGCTCCTTGCTGAGGCCGACTTTAGTTAATAATGTTGTTATAGTTGTAGTAGCCCTCTTGCATATTCATATAAAAATTATGAATTTAAACCAACCAACCATGAATTTAAACATTTCACAGACGTAAAGACGAGCCGTTTGTGGCGCTTGCGGACTTTTATGACACTTTAGTGTCTCATTGCACGCCCACACCGAAGTTTTCCCCTCTTGGCACCAAGAATTTTTAACAACCTTGACTGTGGTTGCTTGTTGCGGTAGAAGGTGCAACTTGTTTTCTTTATGGAAAATTCTGCCAGGACTCGATTTGACAGTCGAGTCCTTTTGCTGCTTTCTGTTCCGTGGTACCGTTTGGCATGTGGACGCTGTGGGGTGGAAGGGGAATGGCGTTAATGTTGATGAGATAGATTTTAGCTGTGGCACATGGCAGTTGTTGTTGTTGTTTTTGGGGTTTTAAATGTTGGCAGCTGCATGAAGCAGCTAAAAGTTGAGCTATTGTGAAATTTTGACATACGGCCATGTGGTGTTGTTGTGAATTATTTAGTGTATAGTTTTGTTGTTGTTGTTTTGAAGTCTTTAAATATAGAAATTTAAAAACTTGGGGAAATTTTAATGTATATTTTTATTTTTTTTTAATTCCTTTAAAATTTTGTTTTTTTAATTTAAAGAAAAAATTTTTTTTTATTTTTTTTTAATTAAAATTAAAAAAAAAAAATTTTAATTTTGGTTTTTTAATTTAAAAAAATTTTTTTTATACATTTACTAGAAATTCGGTTGAAGCTACAGAGTCAAAAATTTTTTAAAATAATTTTCTTCAGTCTAAAATTTATTCCCCAATAACATCTGAAAGCAATTCCTTGGCTTCAAAACATCATCAAAATTACTTCTTTCCACTATATTTTTTATCAGTTGTCGTCGTCTTTATCTGTCAGCCAAATTTGTTGCAATTTCCTTCCTAAATAAATGTCTTCATATATTTTAAAATGTTCAGTCTGTGCGCCACATTTGCTGCACATTGAATGAAATCCAAAGACGAGGAAATGGCAAAGCTGCAGCTTATGGTTTTTTCAGCAAAAAAAAAAATAAAAAAAATACAAAAACAAAATGGCGCTCATCAGTGCCAGTAGCAATGTGCCTTGCTGTCGCACCAAATTGATGTCATATTTTGCCGCTGTCGTTCTGTCATAATGTCACCTTAGCAATTTGATTTTGTTGATGTGCTGCCATTCGATATCAAACGAGAGAAAAGCACCGGAAAAAAACTCATAATTTAAACTCAAGCAAGTGTAGCAGAACAACAACAAAAACCATTAGAGGCGTTACAAAAAAAAAAACAAAAAAAACAAAATATATGAAAAATAAATTGCAAGCGAAAAAAAACCGAAACATCCTGTCAGCAACCACAACCAACACTGCACACACACACACACACACACACACACTCTCTCACTCACATAAATTATGTGCATATTTAGCCTCATGTGTGTGTGTGTGCGTGCGAGTGTGTGTTATAACAACGTCAACGCAATTTTATGAAAATCTTAAAGAAGCAAACAACAACAAAAAATCAATGCCTTATGACACCACTTAACGTTAATAAGTTGGGCGTAATTGCCAACCCAACTGAAATGCGCCACCCAACTGAATCCAACTTGGGCCCTGGCGACTGTCTAATGCAGCGTCAAATTTTTACACATATGTGCGCTTTTCTGTTTTGTTTTTCTTATTTGTCGTTTTATTTAAGTGTCTTTGGCTTTTTGTTTGGCTGTCTAGGGTTGAATGCTTTTGACGTGATTTCAGACGCTACGCATCAGCGATTTGTGTGCTGCAGCTGTCATTCCCGCAGCAACAAATTGACACAAAAAATGTATATCTGCAGGCCATATTGTTTTTTCCTGGTTGCTGCCAACTTCTTATTATATTTTTTGTAGGAAATTGTCTCAACTCTGTCCTTGCATTGCTGGCAGCGTTCATGTCCTTTAACTAAATTTCTTCTCATACCATTTAGTTCATTGTCTGCTCTGATTCTGACCCACTTGATTGCTGCTTGAGTTCGTACCTTACTCGACTTTCTCATTTGAAGTCAAATCCAGTTGATTCTTTGCTTTAAATTCCCAAAACATTGCTTTCGATGCTTTCGGTTTTCTTTAATCTGCTCCAAAATTTACCAAAAATTCAGTTCTTTACTGAGTAGGAAGACATGATTGTTTACCCCAAAGCGAAGTCCACTTGGGCCTCAAAAATTCATTCTAATATGACAATAAATTGCGCTTCAAAACTGTCACTCATTGAACCAGTTTGAGTCCCCTTACGAGGCCTTGTAGACTGTGAATGGTCCTATCGGCAAGATTCCGATACCACAATTAATAAAATTGAACCAGTTTGAGCTCCTTGCTCCTTAATAGACCAAATGGTTCTACCGTCTACTTAGATCCTGATACCACAATTAATCAAACGTCCGCTCACTCATTGAACCAGTTCGAGCTCCTTGAGGGATTTAGTAGACTGTGAATGGTCCTTTCGGCGAGATCCCGATATTACAATCAAACTGAAGTTCGCTCACTTATTGACACAGTTTTAACTTTTTACGAGAAGTTGTAGTCTCTGAATAGTCCTCTCGTTTAAATCTCCCTAGACTGTCGAACCATTGAACCAGTTTGAGTCCCCTTACGAGGCCTAGTAGCCTGTGAATGGTGCTATCGACTAGATTCCCTTACTTCAATCAATCAAATTGAACCAGTTGGTGCTTTTTGCGAGGCCTAGTAGACTAAGTGGTCCCATCAGCAAGATCTCGACACTACAACCAATGAAATTGAAGTGCGCTCTCTCATTGAACCAGTTTGAGTCCCTTACGAGGCTTAGTAGACTGTGAATGGTCCTATCAATCAAATTGAACCAGTGGGAGCTCCTTGCGAGGACTAGGAGTCTCTGAATAGTCTTGTCTAAATCTCCCAAGATTGTCGAATCATTGAACCAGTTTGAGTCCCCTTACCAGGTCTAGTAGACTGTGAATGGTCCTATCCAAATCAAATTGAACCCGTTGAATATTCTTGCGAGGCCTAGGAGTCTCTTAATAGTCCTCTCGTCTAAATCTTCCAAGATTGTCGCAACGTTAAACCAGTTTGAGTTCCCTTACGAGGTCTAGTAGACTATGAATGGTCATCAATCCGACCGATGCCACAATCAATCAAATGGACTAAGTAGACTAAATGATTCTACTGGCTACTTGGATACTGATACCACAATCAATCCTATCCAATCAACCTAATACCGCTCATTCATTGAACCAGTTGGGGCTCCTTGCGAGACTTAATAGACTAAGTGGTCCTATTGGGTAGATCTCCCTACATTGTCGATGGAGATGTGGACCAGGTGGGTCTTCTTTCTCATAGATAATGCCGGACAAGTACAATACATAGAAGATGAAGTGCCTCCTCTTTCTCTTACTCGCTCATACTGGTTCTACTGAAGTCATTAGAAAGCAAAGCCAAGTTTGATCTAATCCGATCTACAGTTCCCTAGAAAGTCCCTAAGACCTCCAGGTCTTAGCATAGGTGAAGACTGCTTCGTCGAAAAATTTACTTTTTAAGTGTTTTGCTCTATCAAAAATGTCTTTTCTACTACTTTTGGTCCAACATTTTTTGTTTTACCCCTTTATCCCTAGTTTTCCCTACTAGTCTCTTTCCTTATCAGTCTTGTAGGCCTTTGTCTTTCACAAACTTGAGCTCTTTTCTGCATTTATATTGAGTTTATATTCTTCAATCCTTATCGTATTCGTCATTCTTCATTTTTCCAAAGCACATCTCTACCTACATTAAACTTTTGCGTTGCTTCATTTGGCAACATTTTACTTCTTATCTTCTCTTTTCACATTCTTGTACATTTGATTCTGCCATAATTTTTGCCTTCGTTAAGAGTTTTTTTTTTGGCCGCAGCGCCTAAAATTACTTCAACTTTTGATGCCTTAATGTTTGCTGATGTGGATATGAATATCTGAGAGCACATTAGAGTGGCCATTTGTGCAAAGTTGATCAACATTCTCAGTTCAAATTGGGACACAATGCAAAATCGGTTAAACATGGCAGTAATTTTTATACAAAATTTGTTTTTTATGACAGATTTAATTTGATATTTATTAGATTTCAGAGCTTCTTTTAGTAAAGTCATTTTAAATTTAATTTCATGATTGCTCTCCCAGATACTAAACCTTCGCCCTATTGGAAAAAAACTGGGACTAAGTTGACTGTCACAAACTTTGAGCCGAATTCTTCTTCAAACTTGAGCCAAATTCTTCAGTTTTTCACAGGTGGTAATCACTTGATGGCAAGTTAGCATTAAAGTGGGTGTATACACTAAGTTGGTTGATGTATACACTAAGTTGGTGGATGTATACAATAAATTGGTGAATGTATACACTGAGTTGGGCGATGTATGCACTAAGTTGGTGGATGTATTCACTAAGGTGAATGTATACAATAAATCGGTGAATGTATACACTTAGTTGGTCGATGTATACACTAAGTTGGTGGATGTATTCACTAAGGTCAATGTATCATATACATATTCTTTCAACTTGGGGCTTCTGGCAAGTGACTATCGATGTGTATTTATGACCTGGAGTTTTGCCTATGGCGCACATTTTCTATTCTATTAGCAAAACCTGCCTGTTTCTTCTAAGTGATTCCTTCCTTCAGTCGGTCCAATGGTTGACAGTACAGATCCGAATTAAATGTTTAACTATGGAAGAACAGCCAATTCTACCAAACACACAGCAAAACCTTCGTTGCTGTCAATTCTGGTTTGTGCCAACTTACTACAATACGAACACAACCATTTTTGGTTGACTTTATCGTAATTGTCCAACTTTTCATCGATAGTCACTATTCGCTTCATAAATGGGTGGATTTTGTTGCGATTTGAAAATGGATATTGGGTTCATTTTGTCTTAACTCATCTGACATTCTTACGTTGAATTTCTTTTTGTATCCAACCTTATTCAAGTGGTTCCAAGTTTTTCTTTATGCAATGCTTCGTTCTTAAGAAAACGAAACAGTGCCTACGTGACGCTCGAACTCGACGAATTCCATGAATTTATTGATATTTTACACAACTGGCCTTCTAAAACGAAAACGTTTGACATAAAAGTTATCGAAAAGGAGGGGACGAAAATAAAATTGCGCGTGATGAGGTCTTCCATAGTATTTGAACCCAAAAAACTACTCAGATTTTCTGTCGTCTGACTTGTGTTTTCGCTTTTATTGAAGAAAACCTGAAAAATGTTGCATATTTTCTTTTTCTGGTGTCCATGTTTGACGCGAAGTAAAACAAAACTGAGTCAAACAATCAGAGAGTTGTCTGAGAAGTTTCTTTAGTACGAGATTTTATCTCTCTAATGGCATCTAGTATAACCCGATCGAAGAAAATCTAAAAAATTTGGCATATTTTATCTCTTTTGGTGTCCATCTTTGACTCGCGTTCAAATGAAACTGAGTTAACCCATCAAATAACTGTCTGAGAAGTTTCTTTATTAACGTTATCTTTCTAACGCCATTTAGAATAACTCGATCGAAGAAGAACTGTAAAATTTATCTTATTTGCACTTTGCTAGTCTCCATCGTTGACTTGCGCTCAAACAAAATCGAGTCAAGCAATCACAAAACTGTCTGGAAAGTTTCTTTAGTATGAAATCTTATCTTTTCATCTACCTGATTTCATTCACCTGATTGCAGAAAAGCTGTAAGTATCCGTGGTATCAATTTTTGATGCGTGTTCAAACAAAAACCGAGACAAGCAATCACAAAACTGTCTGAGAAGTTTCTTTAATGGGAAATCTTGTCTTTTGAAGTCATCTAGAATTAACTTGTTGAAGAAAAACTGTAAAATTTGGCAAATTTTTTCTTTGCTGGTGTCAATTTTTGACGCGCGTTCAAATAAAACTGAGTCAAACAATCAGAGAACTGTCTCAGAATTTCCCTTAGTATGAAATCTTACCTTTTTAAAGTCATCGAGCATTGCCTGATTGAAGAAAAACTGTTAAATTTGGCATATTTTCTCTTTCCTGGTGTCCATCTTTGACTTGCGTTCAAATAAAACTGAGTCAAACAACCAGGGAACTGTCTGAGAAGTTTCTTTAATATGAAATTTTGTCTTTTTAAAGTCATCTAGCATTAACTGATTGAAGAAAAACTGTAAAGTATGACGTATCCATCCATCCATCGTATCCACTTTTGATGCGCATTCAAATAGAACCGAATCAAGCAATCACAAAACTGTCTGAGAAGTTTCTTTAATGGAAAATCTTGTCTTTTAAAGTCATCTAGAATTACATGATTGAAGAAAAACTGTAAAATTTGGCATATTCTCTCTTTGCTGGTGTCCACTTTTGACGTGTGTTCAAATGAAACTGAGTCAAAAATTCCGCGAACTGTCTGAGAAGTGTCTTTAATAGGAAATCCTGTCTTTTTAAAGTCATCTAGCATTAACTGATTGAAGAAAAACTATAAAATTTGGCATATTTTCTCTTTGCTGGTGTCCATCTTTGACGCGCGTTCAACTAAAACTAAGTCAAGCAATTATAAAACTGTCTGAGAACTTTCTTAAGTACGAAATCTTTTTCTTCTAACGCCATCCAGGCTTACCTGCTTGAAAAGAAAAGCCGTAAAATATGGCGGCTGATTTCTGTTTACAGGTGTTCAACCGGGTCAAACAATCAATCACAATCACAAAACTGTCTGAGAAGTTTTTGTTTTCAGTCTTTGCATCTGGTCCCCTTAACCTAAACCCGCATATTAACATTTTTGACACATTCCATCGCCCACGCATTCCTCCAACGTGCACAATTTTCGGCAGTCGTGTGAATGTGTTTGCGTGTGTGCGCGCGGATTTCCGTCACCCTGCCGTCTGCTTCGGCTTCTCCTTGATTTCCGTTTCCTCATTTTCTTCACGTCCTGATGTTTTTTGTTCAACAAATATGACTGCTGTCTGACATGCCGCATAATGGCGGCCCAACATGAGGCCGGTTCATGTGTTAATCAGTCTTTATACTTTTTGTTGTGCATTTGATTTTTGCCGCACGGCTCGTCGCGCGAAAACCACTCACTGGTTTTTATGATATCTGTTTGGGGTTTTACTTGCAATTTAACATGTATGAAATTTTACACGCATCACTTTATGTATTGCAATAAATAAAAAAAACAAACGATTGCCTGTGCTTGTTGTTGGTGTCATTATAATATTTAATGTAGTGCTTGTTGTGATTGTTGTTTGTGTTGTTGTTGCTGCGGCGGTGGCAGTTGCTATGGGTAGTTAATTATGTAAACTATATGTCCAGGTTTTTAATATTCACCCATTTAACCTGCAGTTGACTGGGAAAATGTGTGTGTGTGTGTGTGTGTCTCAACCCCTTTGGCCTCTCACTTTTCGTTCACCACATGCCACATGTCATTTTCAATATGAAATGATTTTTGTTTTTTGCTTTATAGCACAAACTGACAACTCAATTCCATGCACAACACTCGCGCACACACACACACGCACACACACGCACTCTCACGCACACTTGCAGAGACAACATAACCTCACAAATATGCTGAGATCTCGCTGATGAAGTCAATTGAGGCCCTTCAACTGCGCTCACTTGTTTGGTGTGTTGGTTTGTGTGCTTATCTGTTCGTCTGTCTGTTTATCCGGTTTTGTGTGTGTGTGTTTGTGTTTTGTACGCATGTAGTTGAGGTTAAATTGAATTTGACGTGAGATGACACTTCGGTGCGTCTCAACGCGGCTCGCATCGGTTTGGCTCGGCGCAGTTTGGTTTGGCTGCTGATGAATTTCGTAATGCTGCGCGTTTGCTTGTGGTTTTAGCAGTGTTGTTGCTTTGAAATTGTTGTTGTTGTTTTCGCACTGCTGTTGCTAACGGCATATTTGCGTCGTTTCGTTGGCGGTTTCTTAGAATTTGCAAAATTTCATTTAATTCTCACTGGCCGGAGGAGAAGCGAAATTGAAAATTTTGGGCGTGGTGAAAATTAGAGAAATTGAAAATTAAATATTTGTTGCATTAGATGAAATTAAAGCAACAGGAATGGGAACAGATAAGGTTGGATGGCGTTAGAAGAAGAAGATTTCGTACTAAAGTAACTTCTCAGACAGTTCTGTGATTGTTTGACTCAGTTTTATTTGAACGCGAGTCAAAGATTGATTCTAGAAAAGAGAAAATATGCCAAAGTTTGGAACAAGATAAGGTTGGTAATGTAAAGAAGAGATGAGAACATAGTAAAGAATAAAGAGAAAATAAGAAAGAGAAAGCATAATATGAAAGATAGATTAGTGGAAACAGAGGGAAGGAGAAGAGAAAAAAGAGGGATGACAGCAAAGCGAAAGCTGTGCATGAAAGATGGATAAGTGGAAAAAGAGAGAGAAAGAGAGAAGAGAAACAAGAAGGTGAGTAGTAGAAGCATAGGAATGAGAGGAACAGTGAGAAAGAGTAAAACTCGGAAAAAGATGGAAGAATGCAATTTTGTATTTTTGAGTCCGACTACTCGGACCGAGGATCTCCTCGTAAGTAGATAGCAGAGTATGGAAAAAGAGCGAATATTGAAATGTTGTATTTTTGATTCCGACACGAATTATTTCAATTATTACGGAAGGATAGCTTTAAAAATGAATTATAAGCAGACTTCCCATACCATAAATAAATCTGCTTATAACATATTTAATTGCCAGCTTAGTTTACACTCTTTGTTAAATCGTTTTAACGAAAATCTCCGCAATTAGTTTTCATAATTGTTGACTTTGAAAAATTTTGAGCTTTTTATCCCAATCTGTGGTCAATATTGATTTGTTTAAATTTCTAAAATGCCTGAAAATTACAGCTTAAATTCATTTCACGCTGGCAAAAGCTCAACGTTTCCAATCGCAGCTGCTGGCTGTCGTCCAACGCATCTGCCGCTGCCTGCCGGCTCAATGTGCAGATTACGCAAATTTACTTTTTGCCACGAAAAGCACTTTTCTTGAAGTGGCCGCCGCCCACCCAACTCCAAAGAAATCCAAAAGACATTCACTTTCATGTGGAAATTTATTTTGAAATGTAAATTCCCATAAATTGCAGTTTCAGGAATTTGTAAGCGAAAATATAAAATAAATTAATTCAAATAAAATGATAATTTAATGAAATTTAAAACATTACAGTTCAACTGAATTGAAGCTGTTAGCTTAAATATATAAAAATTAATAAAATGAAAGGACTATAAAAATACTAAATAAAAATATAAAAAAAATCACAAAATACCTAAAAAGTAATATTCCATAAATATAAAAATCAATAAATTCAAAACCAAAAGTCAGCAAAACTTAAATCAGTAATTAAATAAGTAATCAATTAGTAAATCATTAATTATTAAAAAAAGCAAAACAGTTAAAAAAATATAAAAAAATATAAACAAAAATATAAAACAGTAAAAAAGGTATTTAAAACACAAACATAAATAAAAAATATAACCAATATATAAAAATAAATTCGTTAAAATGAAATTTTTTTATTTTTTTATATTTTTTAAATTGTAACAAAATTTATATACCAGACATAATCAAATAAATTAAAATATATGTTCAATTAAAACATAAAAATAAGTGAAAAAATACGGCAAAAAATACAAAATAAAATAAAACTAACTTTATAAATTTACAAAACAAGCAGAATAGACCAATGAAAACAACAAAAATTAAAACCAAAACCCTTAAAAACTGAAAAAACGTTGTTAAAACAATGAGAAAAATGTGAAAAAATTTTAACAAAACTTAAAGAATATATAAAAAAGTTATTGCTATTGAATTATTTACTAAAATTAAAAATACAAGAACAAAAAAAATAAATAAATAAAAAATTAAAAAAATATAAAAGTAAATTATAAAATGTAAAAAATATTTTGAAATATTTAAAACGTTTTAAAAAATAAAAACATTTCAAAACAAATTATAGAAAAATACAGGCAATAAAAAAAAAACGGTGAATACGAAAAAATAATAAAATATTAAAAAACATATAAAAACAAATTATAAATAATAAAAAATGTTTTACAAATAAGGAGTGAACCAACAAATTTTTAGAATCATTCAACACCCGGCCTCGATAGACCAGAGGCTAGCGCGCTGGCTTCTCATACCAAAGGCCCCCGGTTCGATTCCTGGCTCGGGCTGGTGAAACATTCGTCTACTTCTATCGCTATCCACATGAAAGGAATGAGAATTACAAGAATCGCACAAGGCAATGGCAAGCAATGGCAAAACTTCATGTGTGAAAGAAAAACTGTCAATAGCCGTTCGGATTCGGCGTTAAACTGTAGGTCCCCTCCCTCCCTTTCCCCATCCGCTTGAAATGTGTGTTGTAGCATATGTTGGTAAAACAGTGTTGCTCACACAGTTCAAAAATGGTCGAAATATGTGGTATCACATATTTCGGGCTTCCGAGTGTGTCTCTTATAGAGACAGCCACCGCAACCTAACCTAACCTAACATACGGAAATGCCACGAGTTAGGAAGCTGATATTTGCGAGTAAAAGTATCTATAAACATTTCAGTTTCTTGCTATATTAGTTAAATTGCATCTTGGATCTACTTTAGTCAACATGTCCAGTCCGCAAAACCGCTGGCACAAATTAATACTGGACACTTTTTTGACTGATAAGACGAAGTCTAGACTAAGCATTGCAAGGGAAAGCAAAGCGAGCGTAGCAACGGTTTATAATGTTATAAACAACTACAACGTGGGAAACTCCATCTGCAGAACCGAAGGATCAGGCAGAAAAAAGGGTCCAAGTAACCCAGAAGTGCTGAAAAGTGTTGTTAGCACATATCGGAATAACCTCACGGGGTCGACTCGAGATGTTGCAGCTGCATCAGGCACATTGCAATCAACTGAGATGCGATAAAAGTGAAGTCAAAGATTCAGGACCTAGAAACAGCAGAAAGTGCCTGACCGGTCGGAAGCAAAAGCAAGAATAGCGAAGACGTGGACTTGAAAACTGTACTTCAATTACATAACCAAGTTTGATTGCGTGATTCTCGATGATGAAACCTAATCTAAGGTGGACTTCAAGCAGTTGCCTGGGAATGCCTATTTAACTACAAAGAGTGAGGGTGGAACCCATAGAAAACACTCACAAGTGAAATACCCCAAATTTTCAAAACGCTTCATGGTTTGGCAAGCTATCTGCTCGCGCGGTCCACGGAGCAAGGCGTTCATTACGAGAGGAACAATTAACTCTAGAATTTATATAAAAGAATGTCTGCAAAAACGCCTTCTACCATCTATTGAATAGCACAAAGGAACAGTTATGTTCTGGCCAGACCTAGTGACAAGCCACTACTTCAGGTCAACTATGGAACGGTATGAAGGAAATTGTGTCACGGTGGTCCCAAAAGATACAAGTTCTCTGCTTGGAACTTCGGCCTTTTGAAAGATATTGGGCTGTAATGAAGCAAACCCTGAGAAAAACAAAACAAGTTTGCAAAAATGATGTACAGTTCTGAAATCGATGGAAGCAAACCTATGCAATAGTCACCGAAAGTACTGTCCAGTCTGTAACTAAGAACGTTAAGAAAAATATGAAAAAAATTTTGTAACCACTTATTATATTTCATGAAATCTTTTTGTGAATAAGAGTTTAGGAAATTTATAACAAAATGCAGTTTATTTTAGTAAAATCAGACTATTACTTTTTTTTAATGTGTCCTTAAAAATTCTAAATTTTTTCTCATAATAAAATTTTTTTTTCATAAAATTTCAAAAATTATAAAATTAAATATAAAATAAAGTCAATATAAACGAATGCAGAAAATGTATCAAAAAGTAGGAGAAAAAATATAATATGACAAGAAATAATGAAAAGCATCTGAATTGAGAAAGCCACATTATTGTTTGATGTTTGGATTCAAAAGTGCTGAGCTTGTAATTGCACCAATCAGCGACGAGGCACGACAGAGACTGGAAAGAAAGAAAAAGGAAGCGCATCTGGTTTGAGTTCATGAAAGCACACAAAACACACATACACACATAAAACAAGGACCTAAATGGTTTCAAGACAGCGGCAGTAAGTCTACTTAAAACCAATACAACAAAAAAAAAAGAGCTGCAAGAAGAAAAAGTGACCACTTTGGACAAACATTTCCTACCGGGTATTCGGTGTCGAAATTGTGTCCGTAGGCTTATGATTGCCTTTTGCTGTGCGTCTATGTGCGTGTGTGTGTTTCGCATTTTGGGTTTCGAAAATTTAACGAACCGTAAAGCATGGCGCTGGCAACCTTTTGTCTTTGGTCCCTACTTCAGAATCACAGCCACTGCCGCACCGCTGCCGCGTAATCTTGCTCGGGCAGCAACAGTCCGCCGTCGGTCTGTGTTGCTGCCATTAATGCCCGCACCGTCTCCGCACAATATCGAAAGCGCATTAGTCAAGCCCGTTGACACTTTGATGGACATGCCATGACTGTGCGGCGCTACCGCACTGAAACAGACACGGATCAAGAACATTGGCACGTCATGCTTTACTTTGCGGCGTTGCTTTCCTTTACGAAGAGTGGACAGCGGATGACGGAGGGTTGCTAATTGTAGCAACGCGCAGCCATGCGTTGTGCTTTTAATGAAACGTAATGATTTTTAATGCTTCGGGTAAAGTAGCTAAAAGGAAAATGGCAACGATTTAATAGGAGCTGACTTTTCTCTAGACGCCTAAAGGTAGGCAATAAGTTTTGAATTTATGTAAATTGGGCACATTTTGCATGTATTGCGAGCCACTTATTGCGTTGACAACTGCGACTAAAATTAGCTTTAAATATTTTTTTAAGCTACGCGTTGGCAACACTGTCAGCTTATGAAAACCACTACTGTTTGTTGACTCTATTATTTGCTTCAACCCCAAAATTTATCACATCGCACAGCTCAATGGGTTTGCTATGTTTTCTTTGCTTCTTTGCTTTTCATTTTGGTGGCTTAAAACTTTAGTTTTTTGTTTTTGTTTTGCAACCCTTAACTCGTCCACAAATTGCTGTTGTGTAATCTTATTAATGCTGCTCTTGTTGTTGTTGTTTTTGTTGTTTGGTTTGTCATTGTTGTTGCTTTGTTGGTTGTTGTTTTAATGCGGGTGTCCGTTGATGATTTTAGTTGCATACAAATGACCAACTTTAGCTGCTTTGGTTGGGTCTCTCTCGCTCCCCATAAAGTTGCCCGATTGCAGTCTGTCATTTGGGTTGGTCAGCTCGAATTTTTTTCACATGCTGTGGCAAAAGTTGCGGTGTTACTTTATTTTGCAAAGAATGCTTCATAGTCAAACCAAAGTCTTGAAAAAAAAAGATGATTTTAGTTACAGTTGTGTTTTGTGCGAAACTGAAATTGGGATTTCTATTTGGTGCTTTTAGTCAGAGCTTTTAAGTTCGAAGAGCTCAGTATGAAAACCTATATTTCTTTATGATCAGCATATCAGGGAAAGTCGATCTCTGCATGACAGTTTGTTTGGTTTGGTTTGTTTATTTTATGGTCTAATCCATGGTCCATCCATCTGCATATCCATTGTCTGGCACTTAGAAGAATTGTCGAAAAAGTTTAGATATTAGATAAGTATAGATCTATCAGGTGTACAACTTTGCTTCCGCCGTTTTTTTTCCAAAATTAAAAGCTTTACTACGAAAAAGTGCTTACAGATGTATTATTCAAAGTATTGTCCGTCGCTAGCGACAACTTTCTCCCATCTTTCCGGCAATTTTCGGATCCCGGCTCGAAAAAAGGAGTCCTCTTTTGACGCTATCCATGAAGCAATCCATTTTTCCAATTCTTCGAAGGATTGAAAATGTTGATCTGCCAGGCCGTGTGCCATCGAACGGAATAGGTGGAAGTCAGAAGGGGCGACATCTGGGGAATACGGCGGGTGGGGCAAGACTTCCCATTTCAGCGTTTCCAGGTACTTTTTGACCACTTTTGCGACGTGAGGCCGCAAAAGTGGTCACCACCATGTTTGTCTTCGACATCGAAATCACCATTTTTAAAACGTTGAAACCACTCCCGACACGTTCTTTCACTCAGAGCAGCATCACCGTAAGTTTCTGAGAGCATTCGATGCGCTTCAGCTGCATTTTTTTTCGAATTGTAACAGAAAAGTAAAACTTCCCGCAAATGGCGAGAATTGGGCACATAAACGGACATTTTCGAGCGTGAATAATACGAAAACAAGAACAACTGTCACTGAAACGGCGATGACAATTCGTTAGGCACTGTCCACACTCACTTTAAAGGCATTACCATCTATGTATTTCAACCAGCCTCAGCCGGTACAGCCACCTATCGGAAAACGGCGGAAGCAAAGTTGTACACCTGATAGTAAAATATTCTAGATTGTCAACTAATAATAGACATCATTTACACACGTTTAAAAGGGTTGCCATGTAAACATTTTTGAACAAATGCTTAATGTTCATATTCACTCTAATAATTTGTTATTTATAGATATTAAGCATGATTTAGTGCACGAATTTCCAATATTTATATTTCGGAACCTCATTTTATAAGATTTTACGAAAAAATGCATGATCCAAAAAATTGGGAAGGAGGTAAGTAGCGCCGCCTTAAGGCCAATGTGTACAGAAGTGCTAAAAAAATCGACAAATTGCTTAACAGCTGCTCAGAAGTTGCTCTTAGAGGGTTAAAATCTATGACTGACTTACACTAATTTTTCATTCTGAACATATCTCTCGAACATAACTACCCCCTATCTCCATCCCTTAATGGGGCTCCCATACAAAGTGATGGTTTTTACAAAATTGACTCTCACTGCTTGCATGTTGCTCTCAGACGCATCAAATATAAGACTGACCCCCATTTATTTTTCTTTCCAAATGTTTCTTCCAACTAAACCTATCCTCTATTTCCAAGTCTTAAGGGGGCTGTCATATCAAACTGACCGATTTCTACGAAATTAACGACCCACCTTATAAAAAGAGAGGTTTTGAAGTATTGAAAACCCATTGTTAAGACTCTACATACAAAACTAAGTTCCTGAGAGTCATGTTAACCCCCTAAGAGCCTCGTTAACTAATTTTTTTAATTCCAACATTCAGTTTATTTATGACCAAATGCGCAAATATTCGCATTAATTGAGAAAATCTAACATCTATGAATATGTACAACAGAAGAGAGTAGTTCTTATGCCTTCTTAACCCACTAAGAGCCTTGTTAACTGATTTGTTTAGTTCGAACGTTGGGTCTACAAACGATGAAATATGTAAATATTCTTATTAGTCGAGTAAATCTGACATCTATGGACATATACAACAGAAGAGAGTAGTTATTATGCCTCTCTAACCCACTAAGAGCCTCGTGAACTCATTTGTTTAGTTCGAACATTAGGTCTACAAACGATCAAATATGTAAATATTCTTATTAGTCAAGTGAATCTGACATCTATGGACATATACAACAGAGAAGAGTTGTTTGTATGCCTCCTTAACCCATTAAGAGCCTCGTGAACTCATTTGTTTAGTTCGAACATTGAGTCTACAAACGATCAAATATGTAAATATTCTTATTAGTCGAGTGAATCTGACATCTATGGACATATACAACAGAAGAGAGTAGTTTTTATGCCTCCTTAACCCACTAAGAGCCATGTTAATTAGTTTGTTTAGTTCTAACATTCAGTCTTTTTGTGACCATATGCGCAAATATTCGTATTAGGTGAGATAATCTAACATCTATATACATATACAACAGAATAGAGTAGTTTTTATGCGTCCTTAACCCACTAAGAGCCTTCTGAACTTATTTGTTTAGTTCGAACATTGGGTCTACAAACGATCAAATATGTAAATATTCTTATTAGTCGAGTAAATCTGACATCTATGGACATATATCTCAGAAAAGAGTTGATTTTATGCCTCCTTAACCCACTAAGAGCCTTCTGAACTTATTTGTTTAGTTCGAACATTGGGTCTACAAACGATCAAATATGTAAATATTCTTATTAGTCGAGTAAATCTGACATCTATGAACATATATCTCAGAAAAGAGTTGATTTTATGCCTCCTTAACCCACTAAGAGTCTCGTGAACTTATTTGTTTAGTTCGAACATTGGGTCTACAAACTATGAAATATTTAAATGTTCTTAGTAGTCGACTAAATCTGACATCTATGGACATATACAACAGAAGAGAGTTGTCTGTATGCTTCCTTAACCCACTAAGAGCCTTGTGAACTAATTTGTTTAGTTCGAACGTTGGGTCTACAAACGATCAAATATCTAAATATCTTATTAGTCGAGTAAATCTAACATCTATAGACATATACAACAGAAGAGAGTAGTTTTTATGCCTCCTTAACCCACTAAGAGCCATGTTAATTAGTTTGTTCAAGTCTAATATTCAGTCTACTTATGACCAAATACACAAATATAATTACTAACCGAGATAATTCGACATTATAAACATATACAACAGAAGATAGTAGTTTTTATGCCTCCTTAACCCACTAAGAGCCTGGTTAACATATTTTTTTAGTTCCTACAATCAGTTCACTTTTGACCGTATACGGAAATATTCCTATTAACCGAGATAATCTGACATCTTTGAACATATACAACAAGAGAAAGTTCTTAACCCATTAAGAGCCATGCTAACTAATTGCAGTAGAAGAAGAAAAATTTTTTTTTTCAAATGTTTTTTTATATTTGTGTCGTCCCAACTCTTTCTTCATTGTATGGCCTTACACCACACCCTGTATAAGTTTAAAATTATTTTGTTTTCCAATTTCAGTGCAGTGAAACCTTTTGCGACTGTTTCCACTTTTTGTTCGTAACTACATTTTAAATGTGAAGCCATTTTCTATGCCATTTTGCTGTCAATTTATGTTCGTTTGTGTGCCTCTGTTACACACATGGCATACAAACGTTGTTATATTTCTGCATTTGGCCTTAAACACGCTTTTAAATTCAGTTGCAAAACATTTCTGCGGCCCAAACAACATTAGCCACACATTACAATTTTATTACATATAATTATAGTAAAACAACAAAATATTACAAAAAAAAAAAATTGACTACCGCAAAACTGTAACAAAATTTCAAATTTCTGCAGCTAAATGTAAATTTTCAACGCATTTTTGGAAAATGTAAATTTTTTGGAAAATACAAAAAATTTGTGCCACAAATATTTATGCTGGCCGCCTGCTGCCTGCTGCAGTAAACCTAACTCGACACATACAAACAAAACACACGTAAACACTTACACACAGTACATACCAACATGTGAAACTATGTGAGCAATTTTTGTTGCTGTTTTTGGCAGTAATTTATATTTGTTAGTTTATTGTGTGTGTGTGAGTGAGTGTGTTGCGGGTTCAAGTGTGTTGTACTTTAATTGTGCACCTTTTTGCCTCGTCAACAAAAACAAAAACAGCAACAACAATAGCTACATGTTGGAAAGTGTGTGTTGCTAGTTGTTGTTGTTGTTATAGTGTTGCGGCAGTTGTTGAGTTTTTCGGGCCACTTTAGTGTCAGCAGTCAAGCAGCGAGCGCCAACAGGCAAACACTCATACGCCCTGTTGGCTGGCCAGTGCATGCAAAGTGCGGCCACTTGAAAACGCGATGTCGTTGGCTCTTTTGGCCTAGAGGCTTTCACTACAGAGACAACATAGACACATACATACAAACATGCACATAGGATTTCATTTGGGGGGGGAGGGGGAGTTTAACAATACGCAATATTAGTTGAAGCCATATTTGTCACCCAACACAATTGTAACAAAAACAAATATTTAGGAGGAGTTTGAACCCCCCAAACTCTCCTCACTCTTACGTACACCACTGGACACATATGAACATAAGAGGGCAGCGTCCCTACGCAACTTTTTAGTCCAATAACAGGTGAAGCCATATTTGCCGCCCAACACTTTTGTAACAACCAACTATTTAGGAGGGGTTTGAATGCCCTTTTAAGTGCACCACTGCACTTAATTTGTTGGTGTTTTTCGTCCAAAGCTTTTGAGTCCTTTGAAGCCATTTAAAACCATATTTGCCATCCACAATTTTTCTACCAAACTGGGGTTGAAATCCCCCTCCCTTGCCCCGCTGCATACATATACAAATACCTAATATATCCATCCATATATTTGTTTTGTATGTATGTGTGTGTGTTAGATTGAATTCCACCGGCAACTTTCTAAATGTAAACAAATTATTCAAATAAGATTTGTGTGGTTTTCTTGTTATCTACGTTCGCAATTTTTGTTCTTATTGCCTTGAAATTTTATTATACTTTTTTTTCGCCCACCACCAAGTTTGTGTGAATGGCAACTGTCCAGGGATTTACCGTTAAACGTAAGCAGCAGCTTAAAAGCCGTTTGAAAAAAAGTTTCTTGAAAGAGAAATTGACTTGCACGCAAATAGGCCACATGTCCCTTTCCAGCAAAATGTATTTTTATTCACTTTACGGATTAGGCAAAAGTGCCTAAACCTTCACACTCCCACTATGAGTTTTTATTCTAAAGCATTTTTTATTTGCAAATTCTACGCCTTCCAACTCATTTATTGCGTTCATAGCTAAGACCACTTTCAAGGCCGCACTGGCGCCAAGCAAATATTTTCACAACGCATAAATTTATTTTCAAATCTCTTCCAACAGCTTTGCAGAACTCTCGAGTTCATCCAAAGCATGTTGACGACTTTGGGGGTCATTTGAAAAGATTTATTTTATTTGTTTTTGAATTTGAAATGCGCCAAAGTTGAAGCTGTTTAACATATTCCCTCATTCTGCTAATTCTTTTTTCAATTTTTCTGAGATTTTCGACAGTTCAAGGTCATAGCGTTCAAGTTGCTTAGAATCCCTTAAGTATGGAAAACAAATTGATTTTGAAATTTAAAATAATAACTTGAAACTCGCATCTAGCATTTAGCATTCCATGCACAATAAATGGAATGGAAGTATAAACAATAACAACAACACCAACAATAAGTATCATAAATTTAATTACACCAAATTGTAGGCTGACCCATTGTGTTTGTGTGTGAATGTATGTGCACTCGATTTCCGCTTAGCTGTGCTCCGGCACAATCTCACACACACACACACACACAACCAAGCTGAGAAATGACTGTCCATCGCATTGTGTGCGAATGTGGGTGGAACGTGGCTCATTAAAATTAGCATATTTGCATAATAAAGTAGATAATAGAACTAATTTTTTCGAGCTCATTTACAAAGTCCACATTGGGTTGCATAAAATTGCAGAATGTCAAAAATAAATTTCCAAAAATTGCCACCAACAAAATTTTTGTCGCTTATCAGTGCTGAGTTGTGTGCAGTTTCATGCTTTGCATAAATTTGATTTAATATTTTAAAATAACTCGAGGGAATTGCCTTAAAGTTCGAGCCAAGCCAATTATTTGTAGAATGCAAAATTTGCAAAATTTTATTCAACAGCGAATGCCACATAAAAGATACTTCAGTTGCGACTTAGATGCGATTGGTTTGGTGACACGCTTTTTGAGTGTTTACCGAAATGAAATGAAGAAACGTGCTCAATCAACTCGCACTCAATCGATTTTTGTTGACTGTCAAAAGGTGAAAGTGTGCTGCTGAGAAAATGAAAAAAATTAAATTAGCTTTTATTGCAATTGGGACTTGTGGTGTTTGGTGTGTTTGAGTGGCAATGAAAGTAGAAATGGTCAAAGATCAAGTTTAGAAGTTTTGTAATTGTGCTGTTAAAGTTTTGGTTGGTGTATTTGAAAAGTTTTTGAAATATTAATTGAAATTAATTATGTTAGTTCCGGAAGGGAAGGAAAGGAAAAGATTGCACTCAGAGGTCAAAATGACCCATTGTGGATCCTTTCTTGTTTTCCTTTGGGGCAAACCAACAGTCTCAATGTGGAACAAACCTTTTAATTAAGGCAAGCAAATTCGACTTTCGCCGCGCTAACCAAGATCGTCAGAAATATTGACCCAAGAGTACGGATTAGGCGTTCCTGCAGAGAAGTGCAGTGGCTCAGGAAATTTTTTATCGTTTTTACTTCAACTTCATCTTTCATCTCCAAAGACATCAGATGATAGGTTCCATTTGATGAGCATAGACTCTTGGACCTCTTCTTTATCTCTCATTTCCATAGCTACAACAGATATTTCGAGTCACCGTTTCGTCGTCTTATTTATCTCCATAGCTTCAATGGACATCACTGGATGATAAGTGCCATTTGATGAGCATAGATCCTATATACTCAAGGACCTCTTCTTCATCTCTTATTTCCTCAGCTTCCACAGTTATCACGGGACGAGAGGTGCCATTCGTTTCGACCTCTTATTCTTCTCCACAACTTCCATAGACATCACTGGACGAAAGACACCTTTTATAGATCATAGACTCAAGGCCCTCATTTTCATCCTCATCTCCACGGTTATCACAGGACGGGAGGCGCTATTCTTTTCGACCCCTTATTCTTCTCCACAACTTCCATAGATTTCACTAGATAATACGTGTCATTCGATGAATATAGATCCTAAAGAATCAAAAACCTCTTTTTCATCTCTACTGCTTTCACAGACATCACTGAACGAGAGACGCTTTTCGTTTCGACCTCTTATTCTTCTTCATATCTTCCACAGACATCACTGAACGAAACACGCAAGTTGATGAGCATAGACCCTTTAGGCTCAAGGACCTCTTCTTTATCTCTCATCCCCACAGCATTTGTTTCTAACTCTAATACATCTACCAACTTCCACAGACATCACTAGGTGATTCGATGAACATAGACTCTATAGACTCAAGAACCCCTTCTTCATCTCTCATCTCCACAGCGTCAATAGACATCACTGGACGAGAGGCCCCATTTGTTGCTACCTCTAATTCATCTTCCAACTTCCACAGACATCACTAGGTGCTTCGATGGGCATAGACTTTATATACTCAAGGACCTCTTCTTCATCTCTCATCCCCACAACTTCCACAGATGAAAAGCGCCATTCGATGAGCATAGACTTTATAAACTCAAGAACCCCTTCTTCATCTCTCATCTCCACAGCGTCAATAGACATCACTGGACTGTTTCTACCTCTAATTCATCTCCCAACTTCCACAGACATCACTAGGTGATTCGATTAGCATAGACTATAGACTCAAGGACCTGTTCTTCAACTCTCATCCCACAACTTCCACAGATATCATTGGATGAGAAGCGCCATTCGACGAGCATAGGTTTTATAGACTAAAGGACCTTTTTTACATCTCCCATCTCCACAGCGTCAACAGACATCGCTGGATCTAGTCCAGTGTACCAGTTTTTTTGTCCTTGAGGGTGGGCAGGAAGGCTACAAACTTTCCATAGCCTTCAGGCCATTTTGGACCATTTTACTGTACCTATGGGGGATAAGGACGGAGAGGAGAGTGATATCTCATATTTCACCCCGGGGTAGGGGACCTACAGTTTAACGTCGAATCCGAACGGTGATTGACAGTTTTTCTTTCACACATGAAGGTTTTGCCATTGCCTGCACTTCTCCGATTCTTATAATTCTCATCTGGTTCATATGAATAGCGATAGAAGTAGATGAGCGTTTCACCAGCCCGAGCTAGGAATCGGATCTAGGGCCTCGGTATTAGAGCCATTTAGTGAGCATAAATCTTAAGTAATACTTCAGTGTCCGATTCTAAAGACCTGCCAAAAGAAGGTTCTACCTAGGTACAGTTCTGTACTGTGCTTTCTTAAGGAGGTGGATGTCCTTAATGCCCTGTCAAATTTATATACAGGACAGATATCAAAAGAAGCCCAGAGACATCCACTTCGGTAATGAACAACTCTTTATTTCACAATACCAAAGGCTATTAAAAGCCTTAAATCATTGAATTCATTGCCATAACTGTTGTCTATATTATCTGTGAACCATTAAGTAAATGAGGTGCCGCGCAGGCGCTGGCTGATGTCGCACACATACACGCACACACACACAGCGAAAGCAGCCACACGCCACACGCCACAGTTAGCGAACACTTCGTGATTACATTTCAATTCTGCAAATGTCGCTTTGGCTGCTCGCAATGCTGGCCCTACTGCTTCCACCCTCTCCCACTCTCCTGACTCTTCCTCACCCCTTCTTCCATCCTCCCTCCCTGCCCCTCGCCAGCTATCCAAACCATACACAATTGCTTCTATTGCCGCTTTGCTGCGGCGCGATGGCTGCTCCTGACGGCCATTAGTGTTTGTTAATTTCCCCAAACGTTTGCGTTTGCGTTTGCTTCAGCTGTTTCGCCGTTGTTGTTGTACTTCGTAGACACCTAAACACACAAACGAAAAAAAAACAAAAATAGAAAACAATTCATTCCACTCAGCTGACTGCCAAATTTGCTGCCACCCGCAAACGATGCGAATTCGTAGCAACAAAGTAAAAACAACCAACAAATGCGCGCCAACTATGTTAGTGTCGTTTCGTAGTGTGTGTGTCTATGTGGCAACTCTGGCAGTCAACAGAACAGCCAGCAAGTCAACGAAGCAACGCCACGCGCTCATTGGTGGCAATCGCTGCCCTTTCACCACCAAAATCTCCAGTGACACGATGCGGCGCGCTAAGTGCGCTGACATTAATTTTCCATTTGTTTTGCTTTGGCACCAAAGGAAACCGAAAGAAAAATTATGAGAAATTGTGTTCGCAGTGTTGCTGTGCCACCCTTTCGCCTACTTCGCACTGTTGTTGTTGTTATTATTGTTTTTGTGTGTTTGTATTTGTTGCTGAGACTTTAGCGTTGATTGCAAATTGTGATTTCGTACCGCAGCGCAACGACGCGCTCGGAGCCGTTCTGTGACTGCCACATTGGTTGCTGTTGCGCATTGTTTTGTTGTCTTTGCTTCTTCTTCTTCTTTTCCGGTTTTTGTTGTTGCGCTGTTTCTGCTCTATCGCATTGTCACTCGATTTTCGGGGTTATTTCACTTTGGCGTTTTGGGTTTAATGTTGGTTACGTGTTCAACTGCAAGCAATTGCAACGTGTTTTGTTTGCAATTTTGGGACAAAATGTTTTAGATGATTATTGATAATGTTTATACAGTAGAAGCAAATATAATGTTTATGTAGAGCTTGAGGAGACACCTGTAATTTCTAAGGGGTTTTGTGCTAATTTGATTTATAAAGAGTTCGTAATTGTTCTCAGTTGAGCTCAGTTGAGTGGGGCATGCAGAAGATAAGTTTTCATTTAAAATTGTATTTGAATTAGCTGCAGAATTTGTTGTAATCTATTTTACCCACTTTCCTATGAAAAAAACTAGACAAAGAACATTGTAGCATTCGGATCACTATGTCACATAGTGTCCCAAAATTTTATTTTTGCATTTTTGGTAACCTTGCAAAGACTGGTACATCAGTAATAGTCATAAACTTTGGCTTTTCGGTTCAAGAAAGCCAAACATTTTAAGTTTCTGAAAAAAAGGCATCGTAACTTTGTGGGACATATGAATCTTTAAAATTATATGTTCGAAAACTACCTTAAATTGGCTGCAGAAGTTGTTTTAGGCTTTTAAGATAATGGCTTAAGAAAACACGTGGCATAGAACCCAATAAGATGAAGATTTTTATGTCACACAGTGTCCCAAAGGTCGCTTCGTTTCGTATTTTTGCATTTTTGGTAACATTGCAAAGACTGGTATATCAGTAATAGTCTTAAAGTTTGGATATTCGGTTCAAGATAGCCAATAATGTTAAGTTTTATAAGAAAAAGTCATCGCAACTTTGTTGGACATATGAATTCTTTAAATCTTATATTCTTAATATGGCTTAAATGGGCTGCAGAATTTATTATAATCATTGTAACTAATAGTTTAAGAAAACACGTGGCATAGAACTCTATAAGATGAAGATTTTTATGTCACACAGTGTCCCAAAAGTATTTTCGTTCATTTTTTTAAGAACATAAAAACCGAAACATCTGCAAATAGGCGAAAATGTTATGGTTTCTATTGAAGAATGCCAACAGTGTTTCACTATCGCAAAGAAAAAGCAACTTTCCCATTATGGGACATGTTTATGCTTTTAAATAAAATATTCTAAAAGTGCTCCAAACTGGTTAAAGAAGTGTTCTTAGGCGTTTAAATTAATTGTTTAAGAAACAACGTAACGCGCAACTCTACAAGGTGGAAATTATTATGTCACATAATGTCCCAAAAGTTTTATTGTTCAGTTTTTGTAAAATTTGAAAAACAGAAATATTTGGTATAGTAAAAAAAGACAGTTGTTAAGCTTAAGGGGGTCGTCTAGTGTGACGGGTCAAAAAAATCGTTTTTTTTTTTTTTCATAAATCACTTCTAAAACATGTTTAGAAGACGTGTATAAATGGATTTTTGTAAATTCGAAGCCGTTATCAAGTTGCACTTGTAAACCGGAGTAGGTATGCGGAGCGCATACCTACTCCGATCCAACTTAAAAACGCGTTTTTCTCAAAACAGGTTTTTTCAAAACTGCTGCCACGATATCTCAAAAACTATTTCACTATTAATGCTCAACTTTTTACACCATCTTGAGTACATGTCCAACTACAAATTAAGCTAAAAGAATTAAGATTGCTTCGTTACTTTTTTTTTTCTTCAATTATATGCACGTGAAAAATAGTCGAAAAACTCATATTTTTTTATGTTTAGGCAAAAAAATACTTTTTTTTGGAATTCGAACTTTCTTTTAGCTCAATTTGTAGTTTGAAGTCTCAGGAATGAAATGGCGTTTGGTTTTTTGATTTCAGATAATTACAACGTCCGGAATCATGGCAGCAGTGGAGCAACTTTTTTTTTTACGTCTTCCTGTTGAGTGGTGTAACTCCGATACTAATCAATAGATTGGCTTCAAATAATTATAAAACTTTGTCGAAATGTACTCAAAGAAGAAATAAAATTCAAAAGTTATTTTACTTGAACGGTTTTTTTAATAATGACTGTCAAAAATGGCATAAAAATACGGCCTTCACACTAGACGACCCCCTTAAGAATGCTAACTATTTTCACATTCATAAAGAAAAATCCACCTCATATTGTGGGACATATGGAATTTTATAATTTAATTTGTGAAAAGTGTAAAAACATTTGAATAGTTTTTTATAAGCATTTTATTTAACAGATTTAGAGAAAAACGTGTCATAGAGCTCTAGAAATGAAGCCTTACTGTGTCACAAATTGTCCCAAAAGTGTTTTTGTTAAGTTCTCGTAAAGCTAGAGAAGACTAAAACAGTTGGGGTATTTAGAAATATTGATTTTTTGGTTTAAATTTACCAACAATTTAATTTTCATAATGAAAAAACAGCATTTTATTGTGGGACACATGGAAATTTGAAATTAAATATTCTAAAATTGGCTAAATATTTTTTGCAAGAGAAAACGTAACTCAGAACTCTATAAAGTAAGAATCACTGAGTTACAAAGTGTCACATAGTAACTCAGAACTCTCAAAAGTGCGGATTGCTATGTCACATGCTGTCCCAAAAGTTGTTTAACCCATTAAGCCCTGAGCGTTGCGTTTGCGCAACGTTTGGGAATTTCGCTACATTAAGGGGGCCGATACATGTAAATAGTGTATTTTTTGAGAATTTTTTTGGGGGATAAGGAATTTGGCAATTGATTTTTTTTTGTTTTTAATCTTTTATTAACTAATTAAAGGTTCTTTTTCCATTTTTTTTTTTACCCGAGAATCCAAGATGGCGGCGGCGCGTGGGATCAAAAAACCCCTCCAATCTGATGCGCTGCGCGATTGCGCTGCTCGTATGGGGCTGAAATGAAAAATGAAAGGAAATCAATTAAAAAACAGTTGTGGCTTCGATGTGAACCTGGTTTAGTAAAGAAATTGTGATTTTTTTGGAAACGGC
The DNA here is from genome assembly GCA_963971225.1 of Melieria omissa. Classification (NCBI taxonomy): domain Eukaryota; kingdom Metazoa; phylum Arthropoda; class Insecta; order Diptera; family Ulidiidae; genus Melieria; species Melieria omissa. The sequence goes on from OZ020269.1 coordinate 12,976,505, forward strand.
AGAAAATTGAATTTTTGGGGCAGCTGTTTTGATGAATTTGAAAGCACCAACATGAGATTTTTGCAGATTTGTAAAAACAAGTAGGTTCACATCGAAGGGATGAGTCTTCCGAAGGTGTGGTTAAAATTTCATCGCGATCGGTTGAGCGGTTCTCATGCAATCGCGCAGCCCATACCGAAAAACATGGTTCCGAGATAAACGGGCTCAAAGATTGAGTAAGCGACAGGCTTATACCTGACGCCGCCGCTTCTACCTGTGTTTTGTCTGGGAAGGGATTAGAATTTTGGAAAACGCTCTTAACCATACATTGAAAAGGCTTTGTAGAACATATTCCCTAGAAAAACAAAATTTCCAAAAATACTTCATTTTACATGTATCGGCCCCCTTAAGTAATTCATCAAGATATAAGACTTGAAAATGGGTAGAATTGGATTAGAATTGATCGTTTTAGATTCTGCCATACCGAAATTTCAAAATTTTTTAAATATTCATATCTTTTTTTCGATCCAAAGTCAAAGGTTTTTTTTGGGGAATTTTTAAAATTCAATTAAAAATACTTATTCTTCAAACCTATCAAAATCCCTTTGTGGGCTGCATTTTGTAATGCTAAACTATTTAAAAATAAGTTTAAAAAAATTTTTTTGTTTTTTAATTTTATGTTTTGTATGTGACTAAGGCCCAAATTGCGTTTGCGCAACGTACCCTCCTGGTTCAGGGGGTGGGGGTATGAATTATTTTCTTGATTTTTTTTCTTGATTAGGTCAATTACTAAGATTGTGCAAAATTTTATGGAAATCGCACAAGCCCTTCTGGGGTCAGGTTTTAATGGGTTAAGTAATTTTTTAGAGCTCGTAATAACCAAAACATTTGCAGTGAACGAAAATTGCATTTCTTTTGTAACTATAAGGCAGGTGCAGCATTTTATTGTGGGACAAAAAGACACAATTATTTTCTTTAGTTTATATATTCTGAAAGTGCTTAAAATTGAGTGAAAAAGTATCCATTTAATCTAATGATCTAAAAAAAACACAGCCATAAAACTCTTTAAAGTGAGAATCACTCTGTCACACACTGTCCCAAAAGCTTTTTCATTCATTTTTCTTAAATCCAATAAAGTCTAAAACATCTTCAATAGTCAAAAATATCATTGTTTCTGTTCGAGAATGCCAAAAATTTGAACTTTCACATGGCAAGCTACTCATTAGCAGCCATTTTGGCATGTTGAACTCCTTTTGTTGACGCCTCATTACCATTTCTACTTGCACATTTTCCAAACAACCGACCATTGAACGAATCGAGGCAATGACCACAATGCTGTTGCCGCATTTAATTACTTGCTGCATTGCCGGCCAATGCCATGAATGCGTTTTCGTCCAGTCAGTTGGTTGGCACACACGTGCAGCAACACCACAAAATTGTGCAAACATGGAGAATGTTTGGGCAGTGCTTGTGCCTCTCTCCTGCACAATCCAACCATTTTGAAAACAATTTCAACTTCATAGCAAAAACAAAGCAACACAAAAACCACACCAACAATCTCGGCAAATTGAAATGAAAAACTAAAATTCTTGTAATCACACAAGTCCGCAAGCATTTCTTCATGCTACGCTCCGTATTGTGTCGGACAGTGGGCATGGGGCATCGGGCACTGGCGTGACGTGCAGATTTGGCAGTTGCAGCATTGCCCATGTGCCGCAGCAATGTCCGACGCGACTGCATGGCTAACAACTGGAAAATGTCATGCGGTGCAGTCTGGTGTTTGCCCAGCCGGCAGAGACGCACAGCCAATGCGGAAAATATTTTTTGCACGCCCCTCGCCACTCCTCCGAAACACTCGGCTCGTTGTCACAAGTGTGTGGTTGCGGCTGCTGTTTCCGCTTCGCTTTGCTCGTTGCTCGGGCAGCACTTGTGAGGCATCATCTTCTTATCAGTTGCTGGGCAGTCGTAAAATTCATTGAGCTATGTGTCTGTGTGTGGAAAGTGTGTGATTTTTAGTGCACCCCGTCTTGGTTTATGTGGCCGCACTGTGTGCGAGTGCTGTGTGCAACTGTGGCCATGATTTCAAAACAATGCATTCATTTCCGTTTCCGCATTGTGAGTGTTATTGCTGCACCATTCTGCGTGCGGCTCAAGTCGCTGCACAGCCATCTTGTCATCGTTTGGTCGAGTTCATTCATTGCCGTTTGTGGTTGCGTTGAGACAGACAGACACTTCGGTTGTTGGCTGCGTTGAAGTGTGCGACTGGGACGCTTAAAGTGTGGGAATAGTGTTAGGATGCTTTGTCTCTAAGCTGAGTTAAAGTGTGGGAATAGGGTTGGGACGCTTTGGCGCTTAGCTTGAAGTCTGAAGATAAGTGAGCTGAAGTGTTAGTGAGATAAGATAGAATGTCCCATGCATTGCGGGTGGAAACTCTATATTCTTCTGGAGTGATGCCTTATTGAGGATGGAAGATATTTATTACGAATCTTCTATAGCAAAAAACTTGAAAACTTGAAATGCATGGGCTAAATTTTCTTTGTTTAATAAAAACATAATAAGTTTTATAAAACTATTGAAACTTAATTAAAATTGTGACTGTCCCAAAACGTAATTTTTATTACCAAAGTCATTGGGAGGTAAGAGATATGTGAGCATAGATTAAATAAATGTTTTAGCTTAGAAATTAAAAAAAAACACTTACGGAAACATTTAGAATATAGTGACAAGCTATTTTGGGACAAGTTGTCCAACAAGACGCAGTTGTATTTAGAATACAATGTCAAATATTTTTAAAACATGCTGCCCAGTCAAGTAATCATATCCCACATACAATGTCAGTCATATTTAAAGTAGGTTTTGCCCGTCGTTTTTGATGTTGTCCGGTTTTGAACATAAGTTCAATCATATTTGGGACTTCTGCTAATTAAGTTGCAGTGGACATGTTTTCAATGTAATGTCTATATTTTTGGGACATATTGTTCACTCAATCTGAAGGTAACAATATAATTATTTAGAATACAATATCAATCGAAGAAGATTCCCGCAAAAAAAATCCACAAATAGTCATATTAGAAACGAAAAAAATCAATCGACCAATCAATATCAAACATATTTAGGATATATTGTCCCAATAAAATTCAAGCTATTGAAGGTTTGTGATAACTTATAATGTTTAATATTTTAAGTTACATTGTTACAATGCTGTTGATGTTATAATTTTTTGAATATAACTTCAACACATTATCCTAAACAAGTTGAAAATATTTTTAGAATACAATGCTAATTAGATTTGGGACATATTGTCTCAATCAAGCTACCTTAGTTAAGTTTAGAATATAATGTCCAATGATTTTTGGACAGATGGTCCAGTAAAGTTGCAGTTATCATGCTAAGAAAACAATGCCAATAAAGTTTGGGACACATTGTCCCAATCCAATTGAAAGAATCGAGAGTTTAAATATATAATGCCAAGTATTTTGAATTATATTGTCCCACCTTGTTTAAAATTGTCATATTTGGAATGTGGCATCGAACATTTTTGGGACAAATTTTCCCAAACTAGTTGAAATTGTCATATTTTAATATCATATCAAATACTTTCGTCCCATACTGTGCCAATCAAGTTAAAGTTATGTTTAAAATACAACTGTGACCATATTTGGGACAAGCTGCTAATGTCATATATGGAGTATAAAGTCAAACATGTTTGGGACCAATGGCAGTAAAGTTAAAGTTCTCACCATATTTAGTATACAATGCCAATCATATTTGGGACACATTGTCTCAATCGAATTACAATTTTTCGGTTGTGAATATTATGTCAAATATTTGTGGGTTGTATTGTTCCAACTCGTTTAATATTGTCATGTTTGGAATAAAACTTCAAAGTTAATTTTTGGGACATATCTATTGTTCTAATACAGTTAAAGTTGTCATATTTTTAATATCATGTCAATTGTCTTTGTGTTATACTTAAATTAAATTATGTTTGAAATACAACTGTGACCATATTTGGGACACATTGTCCCAATAAAGCTGCTTTTGTCACATATAAAGTATAAAGTCAAAAATTTTTGGGACAAATGGTCCAGTAAAGTTAAAGTTATAATTTTTAATATACAATGCCAATCATATTTGGGACATATTGTCCCAATCCAATTACAATTGTTCAGTTTTGATATTGTATTGTTCCAATTCGTTTAATATTGTCACTTTTGGATTAAAACTTCAAAGTTCATTTTTGGGACATATCTATTGTTCTACTACAGTTAAATTTATAACAGTTTAAATACCATGTCAATTATCTTTGTGTCATATTGGGCCAGGCAAGATTAAGTGATGTTTAAAATACATCTGTAACCATATTTGGGCCGTATTGTCCCAATCAGGCTGCTGTTGTCACATACAAAGTATAAAGTACAGCATGTTTTGGACAAATGGCTGAGTAAAGTTATAGCCATCATTTTTAGTATACAACGCCAATCATATTTGGGACATATTGTCCCAATTACAATTGTTCAGTTTTAAATATTATGCCAAATATATGTGAGTTGTATTGTTCCAAATCGTTTAAAAATGTTAATGTTGGAACGTGACATCAAAAAATTTTGGGACATATTGTCCCAAACCTGTTCAAATGATCATATTTTTAGTATGTTGTTAATAATTATTGTCTCACTCTTTTCCAATAAAGTTTAAGTTTTGTTTAGAATAATACAATATTTAAAAATCTTTGGGACACATTGTCCCAATAACGTTAAAGAGTTGCTCTTTTAAAGCTTTCTTCAACAATTTGATGTCGTCTTTTTTATTGCAAATCATCAGTTGTATTTATTTTCCGCTGATTGATTTTTGCTCTCTCACAAAAAGTGCGTACAAATGTTCATGTCAGAACCAAAATGAAATAGTCATCTAAATAATAAAACCATTACGGCACACAAAACATAATTCATGGTCCAGCAAGCGGAAATAGAAAATCGAAATGAACTCGTTAAAATTTTCAGACAATTTACTATTTTTCCTGTGTGTGCTCCTTGGCGCGTTTTGTGCTGCTTCAACACACTTTTATGCTGTGGTCCTTATTTTGCTTCTTCTACTTTCTTGGTTTTTTGTTTTTTTTGTTTTTTTGTTGCAAATCAACCGCAAACTGAAGCAGCGAGAACACACGACTGGCTCGGCAAAAAACAAAAGAAAAAAAACATTGTTAATTCAGTTTCTTTTTGCGCTCTGTGGTGGTGATGGTGTGCCGGCGACGACAACTGCTGCCTCGTTGACCGCGCTGCGGTTTTTGTCTTCATTAAAGCGCCATCTGTTGGCTGCTGGCCTGGCCATTCATTATGCTTATTGCGTACAGTGTCACCAGTAGTGGTGAGTGGTTAGTTGGGTTGGTTTTGGGTGGCTTGGCTTGCATTGCATTGGGTTCGTTCGTTCGTTTGTTCGTGTATTCTGCACGTTGGTTGGTTGTATGAAGTACATAATCAGCTTGTTGTGACAGTGTTGGTTCTAGTTTTGCTTTGTTTTGGAAAAATATATTTCATGAATAAAACTTGAAAAATTTACATACAAAATATCAAATTACAAAATGTTGCTTAGGCTTAGAATTTTTGTAAATATTTACAATTTCCGTACTCAATTTTTACTCATTCGTACTTGTTGAATTTTTAATTAAAGTTTGACTTGTATCATGACACATGCTCACTCACATTCTGACTGGTTTGTTGAACATAAAATTGCATTGTTTTTGTTGCATATTTACATTGACAAAAAGCACTTCTTATGCTAATCCGACCACTGTTTCCGTCGTATGCAAACCATTTCCGTTCATCTCGTTGCACCACAAATATATCTCTTCGGGCAATTCTTGCTTTGTCTGCGTCTGTGTCTGTCTGTCTGACACATTAGCACGTACTTACACCTACACTAGATCGCCCAGAACACCGACAAGCAGCAATCTTCGCTCCCATCTCACTTGTTATGCGTTGCTGTTCGCACATTTTATTTCATTTTTTTCTATGTGTGTGCGTTGCCTGCGCACACAGCTTTCCGCAACGCATTTGTGTACGTTACATGCAAAACTGACACACGCACCACACTGCCAACTATCCAGTCGTGGCTCTTCAACCAGCCAGCCATCCGTCCATGCAGCTGTCTATCTATGCGTTTATCGCAACCAGTGAGCTCAGTCCTGGTGCACATTCAGCCACCCAGCCAGTCGAGCAGTTTTGACGCTGCTCAGTGTTGCTGATGTCACATTTTCAAATGATTTTAAAGACATTTGCAGACATTTGCAGGCTTTGCATGTTGCACAAGTTTGTCCCATTCTCCTCTGGCCACTTCAGTGCAACCTCGCAAGCGCGTAGTTTGAATTTGTTTAGCATCAGCGCCGGCAGCTCTTATTGCTGCTTCCATTTCATGCTCCTTGCTGCTGATTTCCTAGAATAACAACAGCCAAACGAGATAAATAGTTCATGTTGTTATTGTTGTTGTTATTGGTAGGTTGTGCATGCATGCAACGCATTGTTGATGGCTGTGCCACTTCCACACACACACGCCTGGACCTGGTTGTAAGCATACACAATGCTTGGAAATGCTTATTTGTTGACACACATATCGAGTCTAGTAAGCAGCAATGGATAAGAACACACGCACACAAGCCAATATAAGCAGATATCTTTATCCCGTTGGCGTGGTGCAGCATACGATTTTCGTTCAACACAACAAAAGCCGCATGTTATCGTCACCGGCATCAACAACGGTGGCAACACTGACGTGGCAGCCTAAGTCAGCTGCAGCGAAGGCAGCAGAAGCAACAGCAACAGTGGCGGAAGCAGTAACAGAAACAGCTGGCAAGGGCGGCCAAGTGCAAGATTGTGTATTCTTTCTTGTAGGGAGGAGGGCAGAGGGGGCGCTGCATTTGTTATGGGTTTGTGAGCGTTTTTTCCTGAAAATTAAGCTACACTGCAACACTAAAGTATTCAAATACTTTTTCGCATTTACTGTGCACATTTCTCGTCTGGGCGCATCCAAAGTATACTTTTGTGACAACTATTTTTTGTCTTCAATAAAAATGTATCAACAAAAAAGTTATTTTTAAAATATCTTATTGAATTCTTATTGTTGTCACAGCGTAGTGTGACATTGAACTTTGTCACAAAAAGCACATTTGTGACACCTGTTATCTTGTATAAAAGTTTATATCATATTTAACTTAAATTTTATACAATTATGACATTTCATGGCTTTTTTATAATTGTGACAGTGTAATGTGACATTAAAATCGAAAGATTTGTCACAAATAACAACGTTGTTGCGCTTAGTATCAGTTGTCACAATAACAATATGTTTTATTTCATGTGTCAATTGTCACAAAAACAGTACATTTTTATATTTGTTATCTCGCGTAATACTTTCCTACAAAAACAACAATATATTTTACTTTTAACATTTTACTTAAACTTTAAACTAAAGCTTTTTTTATTATTGTGACAGTGAAATGTGACATAAAAATTGCAATATTTGTCAATATATCTGAAATTTGTGATACCTGTTATCTCGACTGATTGTTTATCGCAAAAACAACAATAGTTTTGTTACACTTATTTTGTTATAGCTGAACATTTTTGCTTAAAAACCTGTAAACTTAAAAAATTATTACCCTTCAAAGATTTTTGTATAGTTGTGACAATGTTATGTGACTCGCAAAATGAAATATGTGTCACAGGTTTGTCGCTGTATGCTTTTTGTTTGTATTTAATGTTACAATGTGTCACAAAATCAGCAATATCTTGACCATTTTTTGCTGAAATTTTTTGTTTAATCCTCAAAAATTGTAATCTTTCGTGGCTTTGTTATAATTGTGACACTTTAATGTGACAAGCAAATTGAAAGATTTGTCACAGATTTGACGCTGTCTGCTTTTTATTTGTATCTAATGTGACAATATGTCACAAAACCAACAATATGTTGACCATGTTTTTCTGAACGTTTTTGCTAAGAAACTCGTAAACCTAAAAAATTCCAACCCATCATGGCTTTCCTATAATTGTGACACTGTTATGTGACTTGCAATGTGAAATATTTGTCACAGAACGGTCGCTTTATGCTTTTTATTTTATCTAATGTGACCATGTGTCACAAAATCGACAATATTTTGAATATTTTTGCTTAAAACCTTGTAAACCTAAAAAAATTGGAACCTATCATGGCTATCTTGTAATTGTGACACTGTTATGCGACACGCAAATTGAATTGTCTGTTACAGATTTCTTGCTATAAGCTTTTCTTTTTGTATCTTATGTGACAATTTGTCACAAAACCAACAATATTTTCACAATTTTTCGCTGAGAGTTTTTGCTTAAAAATGTTTAAACCTAAAAAATTTTAATCTTTCATGGCTTTGTTATAATTGTGCCACCGTAATGTGACAAGCAAATTGACAGATTTGACTCTGTATGCTTTTTATTTGTATCTAATGTGACCATGCATCATAAAACCAATAATATTTTGTTACACTTGCTTTTGTCAAAACCTTTTAAATTGTAACATTTCATGCATTTTTGCTTACTTATTTAATATGAAGTGTTTGTCACAACTAAGATTTTCGCGACACATGGTTTGCATTTGTTGCTTAAATGTGCTTTAAAATGAATTTAAGAAGAATTCAATTTTATTATTTTTTATATCTGTGACGGCTTCGGCGATTTCGTAAGCTAAGAAAAGTTTAAATTTTGATAAATTTCACTAAAATAGCATTCAAAAGTTTGATTATGATTGCTTGAAATTCCAATGTTTTGAGAAGTATGGATAAATTAGCCAAATGTCACACAGTCTACGGCAAACTACCTTATTGCTTCAACAAGAAACTTTAGGTCTAGAATGATTTAGTTGAAAATATCACTAAAAATTTAATTATGGGTTGAAATTCGATAGGGTTTGAAGATTTTGTGAGAAAAAAAATGTTAAAAATTCAACAGAATCTGCAGGGAATGACGATAATGTTGTTAGATTTATAAAATAAACCTAACGAAAAAGATTGTGACACTTGGCACAAATGTCACAAAAATTGTGATAAATGTCACAAATATTTGGTTGTCAGAAATGATATTTGTATCATATTCGACAGCTGTGTGCAACTTTTGGAACGTAATTTCAAAAAATCCAGTTGTGACAACGCGAAAATAATGTTAAAATTGGAACAGAATCTACATAAGATTGCGCTAATGTTGTTAGATTTATGAATTAAACCTAACGACAAAGATTGTGACAGTTGTCACAAATGTCACAAAGATACTTAATATAAATGGCACAAATATTTGGTTGTCCCAAATGATAACTGTATAACAGTTGTATCGACTGTGTGCAGGTTTTGGAAGGTAATTTCAAAAAAATCTAGTTGTGACAACTAACTTTGACAAGTGTTGCGCTATTCGTCGGTATTCAATTTTAAGAAGAAGTAGTTGTGACATTCAACTGTTACAATTTTTAATCAACTTCAGGGAAATAAAATTTCTGAATTAATTTTTATGAATAAATCGGCCTGATTCGCAACATTTGTTAACTTAAATAACAAAGTCCTTATTGTTATTTTTATTTTGTTTAATTATTTTTTCTATTTTTTTTTTAGTTTTTAATTAATACATTTTCTTGAATTATTATTGTTGTGAGTGCAGACTTTTGTTATTTTTCTTAAATTGTTATTTTTCCTAGTGTAATGTAAATGCAGCTTTTAACAACCAGCACACATGTACAATATTTCTATCCCTGCAAGAACACAGTGTGTAAAATGATTAATCATTTGACCTATAGTGCTGATAGAAATTTACACCAGAATTCCCATCAGTTTCTCAAGCGCCGTGTGAAAATTCTGATAGAAACTCACGTATACGTATGATCTTGCATCACCTTTCAACACAGGAGTTTTGGTATCTAGCACAGATATACAGCTGTCTAGCTCGCACCTACTATGGCAAAAGATTCAATGGGCAGCTGTTCGCTCGCACCTTCTATCATTTTGGTTTGAATTCCTTGTGAATTTCAAGCTGTCTCGCTCACTCACATCAGCTTTCAACAGAGTTTCTGTCAGTCCTGATTAATCAGATGATTAATCAGCACTGATAGAAACTTCATTGATTTCTGATATCAGGGCTGGTGTATAAACCTATCAGCACTGATTAAAAGTCATTTGTTGGCTGTTTAATTGTTTATTTTTACTATATAACAATAATTCATAAATTTTTTAAATAAATTAAAATTGTTAATTTAAAAATTATCATAATTACTTTAAACCATAGTAGTATGAAAATGATGCTGATGCTTCGATGCTAATATCTTCATCTCCAGTAGAACCTTTGATTTTTTGTAAGTACGTGGTCTGAAATAGGGGTAAAGAAAGGGGTTAACATTTAGTTAAGAATTCTTAAGATAATTTTTCCGCACATTCCATTGCTTGAGCGGATTCCTGAAATTTCTTAAATTTCTAGACATTGGATTCGTAAATCCTTTTCTGTCTGCTCAAGCAATTTTGCAATGTTCTTTTTTTCATTTTATTAACTTTATTCACTAAACACAAATACTTATCTTTATTTTGCTTTTCTTTTTCCTTTTTTCGCCTTTTTCCTTCCTTTTTCCTCTTTTTAGTTTTCAGCGTCCGTCCGCAGCTCACAAATTTCACCAAACTTCACGAGTTTTGTGCGCCATGTGCACGAGCACCTGTCAAATTCACGAGCCAATGTATACATTAGCTATCTCGTTCTCTCATACATAACTTCACGTTTGTAAGAAATGTAGCCGAACTATCTCTTTTATTATCATTGGATTAATAGCAGAAGAAATTTTTTTTTTAATCGGATTTTTTTTTTAATTCAAAGGGAATATGTAAATGTGTTAGTTTCAGCGAGAATTTTTGTGGATGTGTTGGAGTTTCCATCAGTCCTGTCTTGCAGGGATGTATGCCAAGGTGTGTGTGTGTGTGTGTGTGTGTGTATGTGGTTCTATATGCTATTTAGTTTCGACGGATTTGCATAATGCCAGATTTAGTTTCTCTTCTTTTTCACATAAATATTTTTCTTCAGCGTTGCTCTTTTGCGTTCGTTTATTTTGTTCATTTTAAACAAAAAAACATGTTATGGAAAAAAATAACGATAAAACAATAAGCTCGACAAATATGAGTTCGTTTTCATATTTGTATTCAGGATATAATTTTGCTTATTTTCTATAATTTGAAATTTCGATATGTCATGAAAAAAGGTCGAGTGGTGCTGGCAAGCGGTGCGGTGCGCTCACATAGAAATCCGCATTAGTTGAATTGCATTTTTTGGATTAAAATTGTGACGAGTGGTGGTTGGAGAAAGGGGGGGGGGGGGGGGGGCGAAAAAAGTAATTGCAATTGTTGCAGTTGCGCGGCGAATACGTCTGCAACTGGTTCAAGGATATTGTGGCGCGCTGTTGCATACGGTTCGCTGCTTGACGGAGTGGGTGCAGTGCAGTGTGGCAGACTGAATCATAATCCGTTTTCAAGTTGTTATTGACATTTCACAGCAGCCATGCGCATAACTAGTTGTGTGTACTTGCATGCAAATGCGACATGCAGGATGTGGTGCTGCAGTCGGTGTTGGTACTTTAATGTGAACTCGAATTTTGCATATTAAAATATTTTCGATTTGTTTCGCTTGATTGCATTTCGTAAATGTTTGTAAATATGCGTCGGTTTTATGCGGTGGTAAAGTGCTGAAAGTTGGGATTTGCGAGGAATTTTAGATATGTGACAGTGACTGGTGTTAGATTTTGTAAGAAGTATTCCAGAAATGAGAATTTGTTGTATTTTTCATAGAATTGTGTTAATTGTGATTGATTAGACGTGGTTGTGATGGATTTGCAATGGATTGATTGGATGGATTTGGTTTTGCGCTGTTGAGAGCTATTATTGGAATGTGTGACATATTTGTGACATGTGCGATTTATGTGTGTTGGATATAAGAGATAAGTTGAACTGAGAAATAAGATATTTGTGACAGATTAACTCTTTCCGACATGAAAATAAACCCGTTCTGTATGAATTGTATGGGCTGTAGTCCAATATATTGGACATTGTGACTAAAAGGGTTAAATAAAATAGTAGTTAAGAAATTTTATCAGAATTTTTGCAGCTGGTATGAATTAGTGAAACTTGACTAATGAGACTTGTGAAGTACTTGTGACACTAATAAAGGCTAAAGGCAATTGTGACAGACCAATGTCTTTTTAATAGATAGTAGCAGAGTTGAATGAGTCTGTTATGATGAATTATAAATATTTGTAACATCATAATGACAATTGTGACAGATCAAATGTGGTTTCAACAGATAATGGTAGAAACCACTATGAAGTGAAGTGACTTTAGTCACTTATAATACAGGGTGGTTCAAAAGTCATCACCCTATCGGCAGATGCTATAGCTTTTGCAAATGGCGGCAAAAGTAAATTTTTCCATCCATACATTCATTCATGCATTCCTTCATTCAGTCATTCATTCATAAACAAATTAGAGCAAAAAAAAAACGACTACTCTTGCGCCAACTTGTTGATTAACCTTGTGACAAAGCACTTTTAGTAGAGAGTGGTACATATATACATACATAATTAAGTCAATTGTAATACATTAATAGCAGTTGTGACATACTAATGTCAATTGTGATAGAACAAAAGCACTTTTAATACACAGTGGTATACATATTTAAACAGATAAATACATTAATAGCATTTGTGACATGCTAATGGCAGAAATGACAGGCCAAAAAAAAGTACTTCAAATAGACAGTTGTAGAGTTGCTTAAGTCAGTTGTGATTGATTAGTAGAAATTGTGACATGCCAGTAGTAATTGTGACGATTTGTCATTAGAAATTTTGGTCTAAAAGCAGTTTTGACAGACCAACAGAAGTTGTATTGAAGTTGCACCAGTTGCATATGGTAGATTAGTGGCGGTTGTGACTAATTATAGATAGGTGTGACTGATTAATTGTAGCTGTGACAAAGTTGTGACAGTTAGTGAATGAATATTTATTATTTTAGTAAGGAAAATTATCTTAATGATGTTCACAATGTATTTCAAATAGTTCTATTTAGTACTTAGAGAAGTATAAACAATCTGAAACTTGAACAGCATACAGTTTGTCATAATTGTCATACTTGACATGTTATAGTTTTTCAAGTTTGTGGTGAATGTGGCAGATTTGTTTGTTATTAATGTAACTCGTTTGCGCTTTACAATATTAGAAGTAGTTGTAATAGGCCAATAATAGTTGTGACAGAGTAATATTATTTATTACGGATTACTGGCAGATGAGATAGGGATAGCAGTTATGATAGATTAGGGACAGTTGTGGAAGACAATTAATAGTTGTGGCAAAGTAATAGAAGTTACTATATAGACTACTAACGCATCAGATAGCAGTTGTGATAGGTAAGTGACTGTTTTGGTGGAAGCATAATAATTGTGACAGAGCAAAAGCAGTTGCAAAAGATTACCAACAGATGAGTAGGAGATAAGGTGTAGAAGTTGTGATGTCAATGTGAGTTGACATTTGTGGTGCATAGTTTATATTGGTGACAGTAAGCAGTCTGTAGAAATTACCATAGACTACTAAAAGTTAAAAGTTTACCAAAACATATAGCAGATCAATACTTTACATTGATCTGCTGTATCTCAAATATTTTCTTTAATTTTAGAAATGTAAAGAAAAAACTTGTGAATAATTTTACATGACAGTCAAAATTGTTAAGTGTTGTGATAGTTGTGAGCTAAAAGTTATGAGTATATCTTTAGTTATGTCTGCTATTAAATAATAAATGTGTGCGAGTTGGGATAAATTTGGTTATGTGAGAAACTGTGACCAAGAAGTAAAAATTGTGACAAATTTGTGACAGTTTAATAACATTTGAGTTACAACAGTGACCGAGTTAAGACATCATTTGTATGGTTTTAAGCCAAACACAGTCGACTTTTGGCAATTTCATAGATTTTTGACAACTGTCACAAAATATGAATGGTGTGACAAATCATATTTCGTTTGAAGTAGGCCATTAAAAGTAAGACCAAATGATTTAAAAAATTATTTGAGGCATTGGTGAATTTTGGTGATTTCGTGAGCGTGGCGCGTTTTTTTGTACAGGAGCATGAAAACTTACGTTAGAATGTAGAAAGCAACACATTATATCAAAGATTTAATGTTGGCTGAAGTTTAGTAATAATTCTGAAGGCAAAGCAAGAATTTCTGATCATTTATAGGCAATTGTGACAGATTTGTGACAACTGTCACAAATTTCAAATGTGTCTAAAAATGTTTTGATGAGCATAAATTGCAACTTTTTCTCTTTAGCGCGACTTGGAATCGCTCTGACTAACTCTTTTGCTTGCAATCTAATATTTTCAACTCTCTGCAGTGAAGTGCCACAATTGACCCCCACACCAAACCCAAACCCAACTAACCCTGGCAAAAATGAACACACACGCAATAATTATGTAGTCAACCGAGTACCGAATGTTGGTGCGTCACCGCTGGCAGCGCTGCTTTCCTCTATGTGCACATTGACACCTGCCGTGCAACAATGACAATTGCGGCAACAATGTGCTGCCGATGGCAACAAAACAATGGCATCAACGACAGCAGTCGGACAATCGATGAGCTGCGCCATTTAGTAGCGCACATTTATTGGTGTGTGTGTGTTTGTTGCATGCGGCAGCAATGAGACTAGTTGAGGTGTTTAGATGATGCGCTGCTCGTTCGCTGCCGCTGTTGTTGCTGGCGTAAGCAAAATTGCAACAATAGATACATTGCAGCATGCGGGTCTGGGTCGTTGTTGCTGTGTAGCTAATAACAAATGGTGGTCCAAAGTGGTGGTGGTTGTTGGCTTTTTAAATGTTGTTGTTGTTTTTGAAATGCGGTTATTTCGAACAGTTCAGCCATTGGTTTTTTTTGTTGTGGTGCTCAATGTTAGTGGTTTTTGTATTTGAAAGTTAAAAATGTGGTCGTGAACCAAATTTGGATAGAAGTGGTTGTGAACCGAACCATGTGGCTTTTTCGCATATTAAATCGAACCCAAATGAATCGAATCAATGAAGTTTTTAAATGTCTGCCTGTAAATGTCTGTCAATTTTTTTTGTTGTGTGTTTTTTTTTGAATTAAACTTCTGTCGAATCAAACCATTGTTTCAAGAATGAGTTCGAATCGGTTAATAAACCAGTAGTTTAAAATATAAAACAACAAATAAATTCAAACAATAAAGCAACAAGAAACCTCATCTGCTGGGGGTTTAATGGGTTTTAAGGCCGTTGGTGAAACTTTACTGTTTCCTGATTCATCTTCAGTTCAATGACCCCAGGAAATTTCAAAAATAAAAAACAATCGAATCACCTTCAACAGTTCCCTCTGATAAAACTTCAGGAGTTACTAAGTAAAGTTTAAACGATCGCTTTTAACTTTCGAACCAATTACAACCACAACAATAGAAACAGCATAGAGATCCCCAATTACACTAAAAAAAAAAACAATCGTCAGCCAATTACAGTAATAACAATACAAAAAAAGGATAGAGATCACCTGATTGCATATAAAGAAGCTTCATATTCATAAGATATGTAGATAGTTTTTGGCTTGGATGTTAAATTTTGCAAATTGCTGCTTCAAATATTGTGACAAGTCTTAATGATGTCATTATGGATTCGTGAGATGTTGAGCTGCTTTTTCTAGTTGACCCGATTATATACCGGAAAATAGATTGGAGGGTCTAATCAGTAGAGGTCTAATCAGCACCTTGGGCTGGCTTCAGTCAACCAAAGTTGATGGTTGGATTTCTAGTCGATTTCCATTTATCTTAAAAAGTGTGCTTTGTCCTCTGTTTGCTCTTCATTTCCACAGTTGTGACACTATCGTAAAGCAAAACTCGTTGGTTGCGTGGAGTTATTAGACTCACTGTTAGACAGCACAGTGTTTAGGAACTCAGTATGGGGCGGTTTTGTAATGTTGCATGACGTATTGCAAAGTACCACATTTCCAAACAATATCTGATCATATAGCAGATGATTCCAGCGAATTGGGTCTCCCAATCCTATTGGCTAAGAAAGTTGTGACCGCTTTGAAACACCAGTTCGGCTTTATATATGTATATGGTAGATATATACTTTTGTTAGTCAAGTTATGCTGGCCAATGCAGGCGTAGTTCGTATCGCTGGATTGTGCCAACATACAAGACACTGTAATTCGTTGACGAAGCTCATCACTAGCCACTTGAATTTCACTTCACTCGTATATTTATCGATCTGTATGGTTGTTCTTAACGCTAAGGACTTTCATCTGGTAACGCTATTGATTTGAACAGAGTCTATGCGAGGTCTTAGGCCCAACTAAACTTATTGCGTTTGCTTTTTAGCACTTTTTCTGGAATCCAAAAACTAAAACTTCTTAACTTTTGAGTCGATTTTTTATACAAAGGCTTTTGTAAAAAATTTCTGCACATTGTAACATTTTCTCCAACACTGTAAAATATCCAGAACCCACGTTTTAAGAACTTGATATCAAAAATTAACAAACCCAAAATTTACAGTCAAAACTTTAAACACCAAAGACTACTCAGGTTAACTTTCATCAGCAATAAAACAACAACAATTAAAAAAACAACAACAAATGCTTTCATTGCTCTACTAAAAGTGCAGTGCTTCATTACACCCAACAATCTGCGAATTTCTTGCTAGCAACTTTAAAATTTCAACCAACTTGTTGCCAGTTATGATGCCATGAAATGTTGAAAATCTTGAAAAAAAAGAATCTGCAATAATGGCAAAAAAATATACGCATACTTGATAGGTATTTTTGCATTTGTAGCCAGCATGAAATTGTTGCAGGTTGGCAGAGCGTTGGACGTTGAGAGTGAAAATATTTCAAATTCAATTTAGCAGAATTTTTTTTGGGAATACTTTCAGCACACAAACCAAACATGCCAACACACATCGGAGATTAAGGCAAAGTGGCAGCTAAAGGGCCAATATGCATACAAGTTGCAATATAAACGGGTAGCAGGTCCCTTTAGCAAAGTGAGGTCGGAAGGGGAGGAGGGAGCGAGAACAAAAGCGCTCAACTATAAGAAATTACACGCCGACATATGCGAACCGGAATGCTGAATCCGGGCACAAATATGTGCGGCTTACAGTCACAGACACATACTCACATATGAGAAAGAGAGAGAGAGAAAGGGGTAGGGTGAGATGGTGAATACAAGGGGCACACAAGTATTTAATATACAAATGCAGAGAAGCGTGTAAAATGCCAGCAACCGCAACCTGAACCGCAACCAGCAGCCAACGGCTGCCAGCAGCATTTGTTGAGCGCACAAATGCAGCGAGAGAGAGAGGGAGCGAGAGAGAGAGGGATGCACCGAACACAAAAACTCGCCATGACCCACGCACTTCAGCCATATTTATGCATATGTGTGGGTTGGTGTGCATTTTTCATGTGTGTGTTTGTATGTGTGTGTGTGTTGCTTCATCCATACCAGACAACAATCAAAGGATGAAAAATTATTTTAAGCGTAATTTTTTTTGGAAGCTGCTGTTGATGAGAAGATGAACAAATGCTAGCAGCCTTCAGGTTTGCAACGGCACAATGAACGGTACAACACGTTGGCTCCAAAACAGGAACCGGAAGCAAAGAAAAAAACTAAAAAAAAGAAGCAAAACGAGGAAGTTTGCCTCAAGTTTGCGCACAGATCGACAATGTCTGGTGCAACAACAACAACAGTAACAACATCACAATGGCATAAGTGGCAACAATAATAACCAGACCCTTGGCAACAACAACAACAACAACAACAACAACAACAACAACAACAACAACAACAACAACAACAAAACAATGCACTGGCAATTGCCAGCTAAAGGTAAAACTGATGATTATGCAGATGCTGCAACAGCAGCCCATGTTGTTGTTGTTGTTGTCACTGTTTGTTGCCTGCATTTTGCTGCAAGTGCTGCTGCCACGCCGACTGCTGCTGGTTGCGGCCAATATGTTGCAGCACGTACAGCATGCTGGCACTTTTCCGCATCATGAACACACACACACACACACACACCCACATACATATAGACGTACAGTTGGCTACATGCCTGGTAGGCGTGGGTATTCTTTTAAGTGGCGAAGCAGCTAGCTGAAGGTAAAGTAGCATCGACTACAGCACAGCTGGCAGAAGACTGAAGTAGCAGCCACTTGGCGAGTCTTTTGTGCTGCACACCACTTTTCCCTTCCATTGGGTTTCCTTTGCATATTTTGCTGAAATTAGTGATAAGCCGCGAGCGAAGGGGAGGTGGAGGTGGAAGTGAAGTGTGCCGAGCACCAGCAGAAATATTCCATTGTTGCATGCAGCACACATATGTTGGCATATGTGGCAATGTGCTGCGCTACTTTGCTTATTAAAGCATCTTACGGGAAGCTATGCGAAACGTTGTAATTGTGAAGTGCTCTGAAGCTATGAGGGAAGCAACATAGTTTAGTATAAGGTATCACCTTGACAAGCCATGAAAGAGGCTACAAGTGGTAGGCTACCTTAAGGGGGAAGGCATCTAGATGGAGGTTGCACCGCGAACTCAGTGCATTATCAGATTATAATCTGTGACTTTCTCCAATTGCCATATTGAAACTGAAAATCAAACATTCTTGAACCTCAACATTGCTCAGCTTTCATGAGATTTTCTTTGCATTTTCATATGTTCTACATTCTACGCTTAGGAAAAGATTCTGCCTTTCTTACTGTTCGTAGATTAGGTTACAGAAGTTTATTGCATCTATTGGAATTCCCTTCATTTTGTATCCATTGGCCTTCTCTATCTGCTTGGGACCCTGTAGATAAAGAAGGCATCTTTTGCTATATAGAGTCTCACTGATAGTGCTAAATGTGATAAACTGAGAGTAGTTGCTTTCCCAGCTAAATAATCGGTTCATTGTCTTCTGGTCATCTACGGTTAGAACTCAGAGTTGCCAGATATCTAATTTCATTAGCGATTTAAGGGACTTTGGATCAATCTCCGGACTCTTAGTTTGACAGAAGCTTCTCTAGTTTTAGGGAAAGTTTTTCGGCAATTAAAAATACTACGTTTCAGTATGTTTACTACGGACCGAAACCGCAGTAATATTTGCAGAGCTTAACAACCTCTTAAACCAAAAGGGAATTACTTTACAATTTTCGACTTTACTGTGCTAAGAAAGGTATTTATGTAAGTACTTCTGAAAGACTTTTACTTAAAAAGAAACTAATGGAACGTAACGATACAGTTTCTATGATTTATGATCCATTGGTTCAACCATGAACTTTCCATTGATTCAACTGAGAGTATTAGAAAGATTTTAAGCCAACACTTTCCATCTTTCTGGCTGATAACATCTTTGGTCCAACTGAGAGTGTTTTGGATAATATAAGCCAACACTTTCAGCCTTGTTCATCCTTTAAAAGATCTATTCATCCAACTGAGAGTGTTTTCAGGATTATTAGTCAACACTTTCAGGCTCGTGA
Source organism: Melieria omissa (assembly GCA_963971225.1). Classification (NCBI taxonomy): domain Eukaryota; kingdom Metazoa; phylum Arthropoda; class Insecta; order Diptera; family Ulidiidae; genus Melieria; species Melieria omissa. The sequence goes on from OZ020269.1 coordinate 12,996,015, forward strand.
AACCTTTGATCTATCCATTGATCCAACTAAGAGTGTTTTGAAGATTATTAACCAACACTGTCAGACTTTCAGGCTGGTTCAACCTTTGATCTATTCATTTATACAACTGAGAGCAAAATGAACCAACACTTTTAGGCTGAAAGAACCATTGATCCAACTGAGAGTATTTGGAATATTAAAAGTCAACACTTTTGGCTGATCCTTTGAAAGATCCATTGATCTAAGTGAAAATGTTATGAAGATGATAAGCCAACACTTACTGGCTAATGTAACATTTAATTTATCCAGTGATCCAGCTGAGAATTTTTCGAGGATCACTAGTCAACACTTTCAGGCTTTGAGGCTGATACTATCTGTGATGTATCCATTGATCCAACTAAGAATGTTCCACTTACAGGCTGGTTCAACCTTTGATCTATACTTTGATCCAACTGAAAGTGTTTCGAAGATTCTTACCCTATACTGTCAGGCTGGTTCATCCATGGAAGAATCCATTGATCCAACTGAGAGTGTTCCGAAGATTATTAATCAACACTGTCAGGCTTTCATGCTGGTCCAACCTTTGATCCATTAATTGATCCAATTGAAAGAGTTTCGAAGATTATTAGCCAACACTTTCAGACTGGTTCATCTCTTGAAAGATCCATTGATCTAACTGAGAGTGTTCCGGAGATTATTAATCAACACTGTCATGCTTTCAGGCTGGTTCATCCTTTGAAAGATCCAAAGATCCAACTGAGAATGTTTTGAGGATTATCAACCAACATTTTTAGGCTAGTCCAACCTTTGAAAAAGTCATTGATCCAACTGAGAGTGTTTTGAGGATTATTAGTCAACACTTTCGAGCTCATGAAACCGTTGATCCAACTGAGAGTGTTCCGAAGATTATTAATCAACACTGGTCAGGTTTTCAGGCTGGTCCAACCTTTCAAATATCCATTGAGCCAACTGGAAGTGTTTCGAAGATTATTAGCCAGAGTTTTGAGGCTGGTCTAACCTTCTATCTATACATTGATCCAACTGAGAGTGTTCCAAAGATAATTAGCCAACACTTTTAAATTTTCAAACCCGTCCAACCTTTGAAATATCGATTGATCCAACTGAGAAAGTTAAGAAAATCATTAGACAACAGTTTACTTCTGATTCTATCTTTGATCTTTCCTTTGATCCAAATGAGAATGTTTCGAAGATTATAAGCTTTCCATCCTTTGATCTATCCACTGATCCAGCTGAGATCGTTCAGAAGATTCTTACCAACACTTTCAAGCTTTCTTCTACACACTTTTTTCACGAAGACTTCGTTCAAAAGATTCTAACCAACACTTTTACACTCTTTTTTTCACTAAAACTTTTTATTAAAATCACTTTAAATATTTCGAAGTACCCGCTGACCTGAACCAACATTAAACAAAATGACTTGTATTTCATTTCATTAAATTACATACATAAATATTATCCATCACCTCAACTTCACTCTTCACTTCTGCATACAAATTGAAAATCTTCTTACAAATTTACCGAAACAACGTTAACCTCGTTCGCATTGAATGCAACGTTTCATGCTCCTCGCAACGCCCACCACAACTGGGTACTAACCTCATTTTCTGTATTGATAGACGCGCTGATGGGATAAGTGAATCCAGTTCCTGTGCCACTGCACACCTCAGACACCACTTCGAACCACCAGTTCATCTCATTGTTCCTCACATCGCTGCGCTGTGCCTGCACTCGCTCAACTCTCACTTCAGCTCACATCTGTATGCCAAATTACCGCGGCACGTGCTGGCGCGAGCAAAACTGCATAATTATTAAATTTCAATATTTTGCAAAGTATTTCAAAAACAACAACAACTGATAGTGACTGTTATACTTCCGCTTGCCGCTCTTATTTATGATGTTTTTTTTTATTGAGTTTGTTGCATTTTGCTCATGCAGAACGTTGCAACGCTGGCACGCAGCGGCCGATAGGCCTAATTAATGCGGTCGAGTGCAATTAATGTTTGTGCATTTATTTCAAACTATAGTTGCCTGCATTACGTATGAATATCTCTCGTTTTGGCTTCGACTTAATTCAAATTCCAGGCGCAACATTTCAATATTTGCAGTTGAAATTTAATGTACAATTTGCAGTACTTTCTGATCAAAAAACACTGGGAATTCTTTAGTAAACGGAAAACGTTTCAGTTGTTTGTCATATTGATTTTATTTCATTTAAAGTTATCTCGACTAAAACGCTTTCTCCAATCTTGAAAATAAGTTTTATTGGTTGAGTTTGGGATCCCCTTCTCAGCTCGTTCTGACTGCTTTACAAAACTACAGGCGAAATCTCCCGAAAGATGGCGCTCAGACAGATGTTTGAGAATCAGATGACAGATGCACCAACTCAGAAAAAAGGACTATGAACAAATATCAAGCGCGGTTTATTTGAATGGGAAATTCAGGATTCTTTGATCAGAAGGTTTATATAAATTTTGATCAGAGGTTCCTAATGACCAGAGATGTGGCCGTTAAAGCAAATTTATAGATATACTTTTTTATGTTCGAAATCCTAGTAGAACTTTTTTAGTAGAAGATGGTCATTGCTCATGTGTCGATTAGCTGATTCCAGTACTGTGTACTTTTTATGTTCGAAATCCTAGTAAAACTTTTTTAGTAGAAGATGGCCATTGCTCATATGTCGATCAGCTGATTCGCACTCGGTCCATCTGTCAGTCTCTAAGACAGTTAACTTAGACTAACTCTTGAACGAGTAAATATGTTGTTTGAAACGTCCCGTAGGAGGCGTGGCTGGTACATTAAATTACATCTACAGATGTTTTGAATTACTGGGAGCATTGTTTTAGCAATGAACGCCCCTGTCCGTCTCTGAACCAGCTGATTTGGTTTTCAGCTCTTGAACGACTAAAGTTATTGCTTTTGGAACCCAGTAGCGGGGCGTGGCCGGTACAGTGAAGTACATCTCAACACGTTTAGAATCTCTAGAATCATTTTGTTTGCAATGTCCATCTCTCTGTCCCTCTCCGAATCATCTTATTTGCTTTTCAGCTCTTGAACGAGTAAAGATATGGTCTGTAATGCCCAGTAGGAGGCGTGGCGGGTACATAAAATTACATCTACAGATGTTTTGAATCACTAGGAGCATTTTTTAAGCAATGTCTGTCCGTGTCTGAACAATCAGTTACGCTTTAGCTCTTGAGTCAGTAAAGATATTTCAAGGAAATTTGGCGCAATTACTGCTGATGGTCCAACTTAGAACTGATATCCATACGATTATGGTTTGTAAAGCAGACATAAGTTGCTCATATCTGAAGGCAAAGACTCATATTTACTTATTTTCTCTGATGGGTCAAATTTTTCCAATGAATAAAAGAAACAAAAGAAAAAATTAGTGAGTTAGCAAGTCGAATGCCGTATTAGATAATATCAGATATCAGATCAATGTGTGCTTTATCACTTTCAAACTCTTCCCTTCATCCACATCTTCACTATGCATGGAATTTTTTGTAAATTTTTTCGCTGCATATTTAAGTGTTTTTGCATTTGCGGCGAGTGCCAACAAAGCAATTAAAGTTAATGACTTTAGCAGCAACATCGACAGTTTCCCCACCCTTCCCTCTCACTTTTACAATTTGCACAAATTGCCCACAACAACAACAAGAAACAATATAAAACACTCTTCGTCTAACCCCAATTTTTCGCTAAACGAGTTTCTTCAATGAGCAGGCAATGCATTTTCTTTTTCTTTCCAACCACTTAATTATTCGCCCCCTCAAATACAACAACAACAACAACAGCAATAATAATAACAACAACAACAACAACATGCTGCACTTGAGTCCGCCTGCCATATAAACGATAAAGCAGATTAGTGCCGCGTAATGAAGTCTCCAAATGGCGATATGCTGTTGGCTCTGTTGTTGTGTTGTTGTTCTGTTGTTGTTGCTGTTATATTGGTGGCTGTTGGCGACTGGTTCTCCCACTACACATTCAATTTTATGCGCTTTCGCGCGATCGCTTAACGTTTTGGGTCATCATCAATTTAACGCCCACTAATAATAAACTCATTCAATGGTCATTGTTGTTGTTGTTGTTGTTGTTGTTGTTGTTGTTGTTGGTTTTGTTTGCGTTATTATTGCTGGTGTTATTGTTGGGGAGATATGATGGCTGGTTGGCGCGGTTCGAATTACGGCGTGCAGCCACAGAGCAGCTGCTGGTGGTCTTATAATCGCAAAAACCAATAACAACAACAACGATAAGAACAACAGCACACATTGCAATGGTCAGAGTAAACAAGAACAACAACAGCAACACCATTAAACTTCATGCTTTGCGTTTTGTATTGCGTGCTGTATCGCATATCTAAAGTGTTGTTGTTGTTGTTGTTAGAAGTTCTTGTTTAATTTTTATTTATTTTCTTAATTTTTATTTTTTGCTTGAATTTCTTTGGAGTTGTATTTTCCCTTCTTTTAGTTAAATTTTTTTCATTTAACTTTTCCATTTTTCGCGCTTGTTGTTGTTATTGTCTGTGTTTACTTAACACGCTCACAGCTTTAGGTAGAAATTTGTAGCATAGCAATAAAAGCAGCGAATGCGTGGAATGAAATTTCAGAAAACAATAAAACAGAAAAAATCGAACTCATTGCCGCAACTTCAAAGCACTCGCGGCAGCAGCACAAAGTTGTTAATAGATACATTTGTGTTACATAGATACATCTGCTGGCAGCGGTGCAATACAAGTGTTGTTGCAGCTAGTAAGAAGAAGAACTAATAAGAATTGATAGAGCACGTAAGAAGTCAATTGCAGCGCGAAAAGACGTAAACCCGCAGCAATAAAACAAAATTACGAACTTACATGTTGCAAGTTCAAATAGACATGTGTCATGCTTGTTGTTTTTGTTTATGAAATTATGACACCTATACGTGTCTGAAGTTTCTTAGCTTGTCGAACATTTTCCGATAGGGTGTTAAAAATAAGAAGAACAAGAAAAGTTAAGCATAAGAAAAGAGTTATAGGTTAGTTGAAGCAACGAGCATTGAATCTATCGAACTTATTTGATTTGATCTCATTTGAAGATTAGTCTTAATATTTATTATACTTTATTATTTTATTGAAAAACCCCCTTCACTTTCAATTTATGAATTTATCTAATTTTAATTTATGTTTTTTCACATAAACTTCTAACAAATTGTTTAACGCATCTAATGTTGGTTTTCGTGTCGAATTATTTCTCGTTTGCAGCTCTTTCATCAAGTTTGAAGTCAATGGGCCTAATAATTTATGTGTTTTCTCAGTTTCTTCATAAAATGTTTAACCGATTGTTGACCCTGTCAGATTTTAGTTCCAAAAAACTGAAAAACATTTATCAAATTGTTTCTCATTTGAAATGGTTTCACCACGTTTGGAGTTAAAAAACGTATCAAATCATGTTTTTCCATACAAATATTTGACTCTTAGTTTACTCGGTTAGATTTTGAAGTCAATGGGCCTATTAATTTATGTGTTTTCTCAGTTTCTTCATGCAAGTTTTAAAAGATTGTTGACCCCCTCAGATTTTAATTTCAAAAAACTGAAAAACATGTATCAAGTTATTTCTCATTTCAAATGCTTTCACCATATTTGAGGCAAAAAACCCATTAAATCCTGTTTCTCCACACAAACATTTAACCCTTAGTTTACCCGGATAGATTTTGATGTTCGATCACCCATTAAATCATGTTTCTCCATACAAACTTTTAAACCTTGGATTGTCTCGTCAGATCTAGATTTTCCAAAAATTTTAAAAGAGAAGTTTCTAATTATTTTTCATTTCAAGTGTTATCACTAATTTTGAAATTAATGGTCCATCATTCATTTTTTCATAGTCTTCCAGTATACCAAGTCAATTAAATCAAGTTTCTTCATGGAACACCTTAACAAAGTATTGGTCCTTTTAGACCCCGAATTCAAAAATCCAGCACTTCCACTGCTTTATCCAGATGAAGGATTGGGGACAATTTCTTCGATAGTCTAGAGGATTTTATTTTGTTCCTCTTTCAATCCTCTCTGGACCATAGGGACTCCACAAGACAGCCTTGTGTTGGTTACGTGAATCAGTTGTGTTGTTCTGCCAGGTTAGGTGATTGGCCTGTCGCAGGTAGTTCTAAGTGATGGGGCGTCTGGAGGAGTCTAGAGGATATAGCCGATAAAACTTTTCACAGTCTACTAAGATTAGTGAAAAGCTCAAACTGGTCCTACGCTCGTTTGGTTGTAGCATCACACTGGGCCTTCATGGCCTAAGTGGACTTCACCTTATGGCAGCCACACCTACCTATCTACCTGCCTATGATTTAATACTAGAAATCACATGTAGAACTCATCAATTTTGTAACCATAATTAAATTACTATAAACTACAAACAAATTTATGTGTAGTGGCCCAAATTTATAAAGCAGTGCCAACTCAAATTTGATTTATAATGAACATTTTTGATGACAACAACATAAATCACACTGGCCGACGGCGATTCAGCAAAACCAACAACAACAACAATGCGTAGAGCTTATCAACCACACATTAGCATAACATATGCACTCCATTACCACCATCAATATCTGCAATTACAACAACAACAACAATGCCAACACATACAACATGGTCAGCATTAAATTTTCACACCCAATAACCAATCACCGCCTAATCGAATTCTATTAAAATGCAAACAATTGACAGCCAATTGACGGCACATGTCAATGCAATGTCGCATTAATGCGTAATTATGAATTCCACGCCAACAATTTCCGCTGGACATTGAATTGGCACAGACAGACTGGGAGAAACTGAGCGATAAGACACCAATTCGGGATTCGAGAATGAAGGTTGAAATTCCCTAATGTGAATTCAATGTAATTGGGAATTTTTGACAAAAGATGTGCAAACGTTGCAGCAAGAGAGAGGGAGCTATATATAGAGAGAGATAGAGAGAGAGAGGAGAATTGCTAATTGTTGAGGCAAATGAATTCGTCAGCTGGCGCCCAATTAACGTTAAGCGTTCGCTGTGTTCGTTGAAGTCTTAATTGAATGAAAGCCAACATATGAAATATTCGAGTGATGCGACCAATTAAATTGTGAGCATTGAATTTGTACCGAATGCTGCACCAAATAGCGAGCAACCAGCAACGCAACGGACGCAACCTTCAACACAACAAACCGCAAAGACCGCAAATTCGATGCGGAAGAAGAGACCGAAAGCGAGAGCGTATCACCGATTGTGGCTGCTGCTGCTGCTTGATAGAGTTTGTTGTTGTTGTTGTTGCTGCTGTGTCAATGATTTTGTTGTTGTTGTTATTGGTGCGGCTGTAGCAATGATTTTGTTGTTGTTGTTGTTATTTTTGTAGCTTTTACTGCGCATATTCAGTGCCAATAGACAACGCACCAGTTGAACAGTCTTCATCTATGTTGCTGTATAGGGTGCTTTGTCATTGTTGTTGTTGTTGTTGCGCTATTGCTTGTTGTTCTTGGTGGCAAGTTAATTAAATTAGAAATTCAAATGTGGTCGCCTGAAAATGTACTCGAAAATCCAATACAGTTCGACGCAACTCAGACCAAAGTCACAGCAAAAGCCTATAGACATTCACATACAAACACACACACCCACTCACACACACATACACGCACATGTACATAAATAGATTCAGAGACAACAATCAACCGATCAGCCCATAAGCGACCAGTGAGGCCACAAATTTATGCTAAAATTTTTCCCCTCCGAAAACAGTCACAACTTGAGCGCAAATATAAAAGGTGGAAGTGTATATATATAAACATATATATGTATCTATATAAACCACATATGCATAACAATAGATAATAACAATAACAACCGACAGCATAGCGGAAATTTGTAACGCAAAATATTAAATTTAATATCAACGCAACTTTTGACTGTCATGACAAGCCAAAGCAAGGAAAATTTGTTGTTGTAAAAATGTATTTTGTTGGCACTAAAGTTTGATATGTAATGTTGCTTAATGGCGGCAAATTTTGCCCTATTGAATTTTATTTTGTTTTGGGTTTGATGACAACAGAACGCGTGTCTGTCCGCGCGTACGAACGAAGCCACACAATTACTTGTCAAACATGTTTGAAATACATCATTGTTTTGGCGTTTTCTATTCAGAGTGGTGTAGAAACGCAAGAAATTGCATGAAAAATAATACTTAATAATACTAAAAATAAAAGAAGTGAAATAAAAAAAATAATTACTGATTAATTTGTCAACTATCGAATACAAACAAAAAAAGCTATAAGAGCTGTTGAAAGACATGGATGTAGCTCAGCGAATCAAGGCATGACCACAAAAGTATTCTAACCAAAGTAGTCGAAGGTCAACAGCAAAAGGAAGACTCTCTCTCTCTGTGTTTCTGGTAGAAGGACCAAGTTGAGGACAACCTTCCTGCAGGATCGCCTGCATTGTGCCTAAAACTTTTGAGCTCAATACCATTTGAAACCATGGTTTTTACCAGAAATTTTTCCATTTGTGGAGAGTTTCAACGACAACCTCCATCCTTTCCCTCCTATCTGCGCCAATGCGTGTGTCCTTGACTGATTTGAATTTGACTGATTTTGATTTAAATTTTAAAATGGTTGATTTTCATAAAATCAATCATAAAAATTCAACCCTTTGATTGATTAATTTTAGTACAAAAATTCACACTAACACACACACACACACATCTTTCACACATTCACATCACATAAATCTGAAATTTTGTTTATTTTGTTGACATTTTTTCAAAGATTTAAATAAAATTAAAATTACTATCACCCACTAATACAAACAACCACAAATTGAATTTTAATTTCCTACACAAACTCAAACATTGACTTTTTTTCTATACAATTAACTTCACAACAAAAACAACAAAAGGCATGCAGACCAACTTTACGCACACATAAACAAACTAAAACTTTCCACACTGAAAAAAAAACCTACCACACAAAACAAAACCTTAGAAAAAAGATTTTAATAATAAAATAAAAACTATAGAACAACAAACAAAACCGAAAGCCACCAAAAAAAATATAGCAAAAATCTAGTGGATATAAATTGTTAACATTGTTGTCGTGTTGGCGTGGAAGAGTAATTAAAAAAATGTTAATTAAATTAAAACATAAACAATGCAAAGTTCGTGCGCCAAACACATTCATTCATACAGCACATAGATGTATGTGTGTGGGAGGAAAGTGCGTTTAGGTTCGTGTGTGTGTGTGTGTGTGTGTGTAGAAAGCACTTTGCACACATTTAACGCGCCACTTGTGTAATTAAAAATATAAATAAATTAAATAATTGACAAAAAAAAAATTTCCCACTGCAAGTGTGACCAACAAAGCAGATTACGTTTTGAACAACAACAAATGTGACTATGAAACAAAATGTGTGACAAACTGTGGATACGATGAAACAAATTCCAGCGCTCGACACACAGACACGAATAATGGCGGCAACTGCAAAGCATTGCAAGCATTTAAAATGTAATCAAGCGAGCAATTAATGGTGGCAGAGTGAAACAGTGATTTCCAATTGATTTATAAACAAGTTAAACTTTTCAATTAAATTACAAAAATTCAATTAAATTAAGTTGAATTAAATTCAGTTAAATTCAATTGAATTCAATTCAATTTAATTTAACTCCAATTCAATTCAATTCAGTTCAATTACATTAAATTCAATTCAACTAATTAATTTCAATTCAATTTATTAAATTAACTTAATTTTAATTCAATTTCATTCAATTCATTTCAATTCAATTTAATTCAATTCAATTAAATTTAATTCAATTCAATTCAATTCAATTCAATTGAATTGAATACATTTCAATTCAATTGCATTCAATTCAGACCAATTCACTTCAATTCAACTCAACTCAATTCATTTAAATTCAATTCATTAAATTCAATTCAATTCAATTCAACTAAATTCAATTCAATTCAAATTCAATTCAAATTCAATTCAAATTCAATTCAAATTCAATTCAAATTCAATTCAAATTCAATTCAAATTCAATTCAAATTCAATTCAAATTCAATTCAAATTCAATTCAAATTCAATTCAAATTCAATTCAAATTCAATTCAAATTCAATTCAAATTCAATTCAAATTCAATTCAAATTCAATTCAAATTCAATTCAAATTCAATTCAAATTCAATTCAAATTCAATTCAAATTCAATTCAAATTCAATTCAAATTCAATTCAAATTCAATTCAAATTCAATTCAAATTCAATTCAAATTCAATTCAAATTCAATTCAAATTCAATTCAAATTCAATTCAAATTCAATTCAAATTCAATTCAAATTCAATTCAAATTCAATTCAAATTCAATTCAATTCAAATTCAATTCAAATTCAATTCAAATTCAATTCAAATTCAATTCAATTCAAATTCAATTCAAATTCAATTCAAATTCAATTCAAATTCAATTCAAATTCAATTCAAATTCAATTCAAATTCAATTCAAATTCAATTCAAATTCAATTCAAATTCAATTCAAATTCAATTCAAATTCAATTCAAATTCAATTCAAATTCAATTCAAATTCAATTCAAATTCAATTCAAATTCAATTCAAATTCAATTCAAATTCAATTCAAATTCAATTCAAATTCAATTCAAATTCAATTCAAATTCAATTCAAATTCAATTCAAATTCAATTCAAATTCAATTCAAATTCAATTCAAATTCAATTCAAATTCAATTCAAATTCAATTCAAATTCAATTCAAATTCAATTCAAATTCAATTCAATTCAAATTCAATTCAAATTCAATTCAAATTCAATTCAAATTCAATTCAATTCAAATTCAATTCAAATTCAATTCAAATTCAATTCAAATTCAATTCAAATTCAATTCAAATTCAATTCAAATTCAATTCAAATTCAATTCAAATTCAATTCAAATTCAATTCAAATTCAATTCAAATTCAATTCAAATTCAATTCAAATTCAATTCAAATTCAATTCAAATTCAATTCAAATTCAATTCAAATTCAATTCAAATTCAATTCAAATTCAATTCAAATTCAATTCAAATTCAATTCAAATTCAATTCAAATTCAATTCAAATTCAATTCAAATTCAATTCAAATTCAATTCAAATTCAATTCAAATTCAATTCAAATTCAATTCAAATTCAATTCAAATTCAATTCAAATTCAATTCAAATTCAATTCAAATTCAATTCAAATTAAATTCAAATTCAATTCAAATTCAATTCAAATTCAATTCAATTCAATTCAATTCAATTCAAATCAAATCAAATCAATTCAATTCAATTCAATTCAATTCAAATTGAATTCAAATTCAATTCCAATTCAATTCCAATTCAATTCCAATTCAATTCAATTAAACTAAATTCAACTAAATTTGATTCAATTCATTTGCATTTAATTCAACTCAATTAAATTTTCTTTTAGTACCAAAATTTTCAATTATTCTGTATAATTTTTTTTCTTAATTTTCAAGCTCAACTTCCAAGCTTACTTGCAATTAATAACATAAATCACATTTTTAATTTCCCTTCTCATCATATTTATCGCTTTAACTTTGATCGAAAATTACGAAATTCACGATAAGCGGAATTTATGCGCAGACGCGTGTTGCGTTGCGTTGCGTTGCGGCGAATGTGAACTCAAGTCTCTGAAATAATTTCCGCTGCTTAGATGTGTGCTATGTGGTTTAGGTGGTTGTTGTTGTTGTTGTGTACACAACTAATCACATTTAACGCAAATAAACTCGCTAAAAGCGTTCGTGTAAAATCGCGTTACGTATTTTCGCGCTCCGCCAGAAACATTAAATTTTCACTTGCACCGCCGAATGGGGGAATGAGGGGGTCGTTTGTTCTGTGGGGCCAAGTGCCAGCACGTTGTATCGATGTCCGGCGGCTGACTTCTCACTGCAATGGAAAATCCAAAAATCAATTCACCTTACAGGCAAATTGTAGAGCAACACGGACGCGTTGCTGCCAAACTTGTGTGAATGAGTGTTGTGTGTGTGTTGTGAGTGAGTGTGTGTGTGCGTGCGTTGCTAGTGCCTTATTGCGCTGACAGAGCTGCCGAAAGGCGGTTGGAGGTAGCATTGGGGGGAAAGGTGTGGCGCAATTCTGTTCGCTAACGTTGTAATTGGAACCACTCACGTGTTGATGTTCGACACACAGCACGCGGCCCAATCGCACTCATTCATTGCACTCTTGAATTTTTCGAATTATTATTTTTTATTTTAACTTTTTTGTTGGCGTGAAAAAAAATTAAAATTGCATGCAAAGTGTAAATTGTGGTGCTTGCAAATGTGGAAAAAATTGCCAAGAATTGATTTCGTTTTATTTGCTCTTGATTGCCTTGTGAGACCAATGACCGGGCGGTGTGTTCAATTTGTTGTTGTGATGTACATTTTAAATACAAAATTCTGCAAGCATTTTTCCAGTTTGTGAGCTTCAAGAAAAAGTAGTAAAACAAAACAAAAATTAGTAAAACTCAATAAAATACAGTTTTGATTAACTAAATTTAATACAAAAATTTTAATTTTTAATATTTTTGTGCAACAAAATTAGCTCTAAACCGAGTCAAGTCTGATTTATGGCGTTGATGGGTTAAACATTCTTAAATCTGGGTTTTTCTTGCTCTACGATAAAACTATATTTTTGTTGCTTTTTTGATCTATAAGCGTCATGAAGGCTTTCGAATTGGGAGCAGTCTTGAAAAGGAGAAGAAAATAAAGAAGGGAGAAAGGAAGAGGTAATAAATAGATTTAGAGAAGGAGGTGACAAAGAAGGGGAAAAATTATCGTAAAGAAGGAGAAAGAATTTTCGTAAAGATGAGACTTAGAAGAAGAGAGAAGAAAAAGAAAAAGAAAGAGGAACAGAGGAAGAACAGAGGAAGGAAAGAAGAAAAAAGAAGAAAAAAGAAAAAACACATAGATGGCAAACAAATGAAGGAAAGACACATTAAGATGAAAAATGTGAAAAAGTGACGCATAGATGAAGAAGAAGGAATATTGAATAAAACAAAACTCGCAAGACAAAAAAGAGACGGTGAGAAGACGGAAATTAAGTAGAAAGCCCCAGAAATAGAAAAGCTGTAGAAAAAAGACAAAAACGATGTAGTAGAAGTAGAGGAAAAGTGGCGATGTAGTAGAGGAAAAGTGGCTTAAAGACAAAGAAAATAGATATGGAGAAACAGAGGTAGAGAAACGAATAGAGGTATGCAGAATAGAAGAGACGTAGAGTAGAAGAAGAAGGAGAGCAGAGTAGTCGTTGAGAAGGGGAAGAAGAAAACACCCTTGGGAAGGTGGAGAAGAAGAAGAGTCGTAGAAAAAGAGAACAAGAAGGAAAGAAACATAGAGCCGAAGAATAAAAAGAGAAGAAAGATAAGCATAGATGGAGAAGAAAAAGAAAAGAAGTGCAGATATGGGAACGATGAAGAAAAGTGATGCAGGGATCGAGAAGAAAAAACCTTAAATAAAAAGAACAAAAGCAAAAATATAAGTAACAAAGAAAATAGAAGAAATGATAAGGTACAATGGAGAAAGGAAAGCAAAAGAAAAAAAACGTATGGATGGAAAAAAATAACAAAAGAGACGCAGAGATGAAATAGATGAAGAGAACGTGACACGGTGATGGCGGAAGAATATACTTTGAATAAAAAGAACAAAAAAAGAAAATAAGTAACAAAAATAGATGACAAGTAGTGAAAGGAAAGAAGAAGAAAAAATAAGAAGAAGAAGCGAACAAATGGAAAAAATGAAAATATACGCAGAGATGACAAAATGAGACAAGAAGAAGTATAAATAAAATAGAGGAAGGAAAAAAAAAGAAACGCATAGATAGAAAAATTTAGAAAAAAGACGCAGTGACTACAAATGGGAAGGAAAGTGACACATAGATGGAGAAGAAGAAAAGTTGAAAAGAAAGAACATAAGAAAATAACTTACAAAAATAGATAAGAAGAAATTATTTAACAAAGTAAAGGAAGGGAGTTGAAGAAGAAAGGAAAGAGTAATATAAATTAAAAGGAAAAAGGAATGAAGATAAATAAAGAAGAAATGACAAAAGAAAAGAAACAACAAAAAGAAGAAAAAGAAGAAGAAGAAGAAAAAGAAGAAAAAGAAAAAGAAGAAAAAGAAAAAGAAGAAAAAGAAGAAAAAGAAAAAGAAGAACAAGAAAAAAGAAGAAGAAGAATTACAGAAAACATACTCAGAGATAAAAAATAATATAAGAATAAATGATTAAGTAAAAGAGAAGAAGGAAAGAAGAAAACGGAAAAAGAAAAGACGCTTAGATGACAAAAAATGAAATAAAGAGTGGAAGAAGAGGTGGAGAAGAAGAAACGTTGAATAAACAAAAATATAAGAAAGTAAGATTAAAAAAGAAAAGAAAAAACAATAAAGAAAAATAGAGAAAGAAGAAGAAAACTTAATAAGAGAACAAAAGAAAAGTGAGAAAAAAGGAAGAGGAATAAAAGAGGAGAAAAATAAAAAAAGAAAGATCAACAGAAAGAAGAAAGCAAGAAAAAAATAAGGATGAAAAAAAGAACGAATACAAGAAAAGAATGAAGAGAAACAAGAAAAGCATATACTTTGAAGGAATAAGAATAAAGAAAAGAACACAAAAGAAATAGTAGAGAACAACAAAGAAGAAGAAAAACAGATGAATACAACAAGAACAGACTGACACTGTTATTGGTTTTAAATGTGTAAATATTGACAAGTAGACAAGTCTACGTTAATTGCCACCCATACATACTTAATGTCCACACACGAGTGTTGTGTGATTGTGTGTGTGAGTGCAGTTTCCGCTTAAAGCCAACATGTGTGAGTTATTGCAAAATTTATGACAATGATTACTGCCAGTACCTCAGTTTGCCACTCGTGTCAACTGTCTGTGTGCCTGGTCGGTCACCTGACCTCACATATACAAACACACGCCCACACATACATACATATATGTACATATATATATCTCGACTATTTTCCATTTAAATGATTTCTTAAATTCCATAAACCTACGCTCGATTGCAATTTGCATTGCACAAATTTGCAACATGTTTGCATGTGAGTGTATTGTGTATGTATGTGTCAATACATGTATACAAATAAACATGTGATAAATTGGTATTCAATTGCCCGTTCGAGATGCTTCATTACAACAATAACAAATAACAACTGCACAATGCGTCTGCTGCAAATGATGAAGTGAAGTATGTCTACGGTTGCGTAGTTTGCATTGCAAACTTTGTGAATGTGTGTGTTTGGGTGCGTTATGCTGTTGACAAATCCAGTCAAAACCACTTAAGTCGCAGCGTGACGTCTGTAGACGTTAGAATGTTTAAATTTGTATGTGGGTTGTTGCCGCTTAAGCTGAGCGACAGCTATTCAAAATTGTCCACACACCCGCACACAGAGCCAAACGCAACTGTATGCATTCACATGTCTGCAAACATATTTTGCCACAATTTATGGGTTTTTAGCTAAAATGACATTAGGCACAATTTAATTTGGTGCAAATTATGCAAGATGTGCTATTGAAATTTCGGTTATTGCGAGATTATAAGCAAAATTTGGTACAGTAAAGGTTGATAAAGTGGATCGAGGTGGAAATGTAGTTGCTAAAGTTTGCTCCAAGTGCATTAAATATGTTTATGATGTCGGTTGTTGTGGTCAGATGAATTGAAAGACTGAAAGCCAGTAATCGAATGTGGCTTGCACTTGAATGAGAATTTATTAGAAACTCTGAAATGAAATTTTAGCAAATATGAAGGCAAATTGGAAATTGTGGCAAATGCATTTGTGTCTTAATTTTGTTAATGTAATTGAATTCATTAAAATATTTCAAAAAATTCTTGACCTCATGGCGGCAATAAAATCGATTTGTGGCTAGAATGAAATATTCAGAAAAGCTCAATAAATTCGTTTTATGGTTAGAATGAGTTTTAGTTTTACTGGTAGAAAAGTTTTAAGTTAGTGCTGGCCTTCCATTTAGTGTTTTAAATTAGCCAAAAAGTATGCTTCAAATAAGCAAATAAGTAGAAACAATTTAGAACAGAAAAGATGAAGACAAGAGACGCTGAGTTGTAGAAAGAAAAAAAGAAGCAGAAACTCACAAAAGAAAACAAAGCAAATAAGTATAAACCAACATGGGAAGACAAGAAAATAAAATTAAATGAAAATAAAATATAAATAAAATATTTTACTTTATAAATAAAAGTAAAAATAAAAATAGATCAAAATAAAAAAAAATAATAAAACAAAACAAAATAAAATAAAATAAACTAAACTAAACTAAACTAAACTAAACTAAACTAAACTAAACTAAACTAAACTAAACTAAACTAAACTAAACTAAACTAAACTAAACTAAACTAAACTAAACTAAACTAAACTAAACTAAACTAAACTAAACTAAACTAAACTAAACTAAACTAAACTAAACTAAACTAAACTAAACTAAACTAAACTAAACTAAACTAAACTAAACTAAACTAAACTAAACTAAACTAAACTAAACTAAACTAAACTAAACTAAACTAAACTAAACTAAACTATACTAAACTAAACTAAACTAAACTAAACTAAACTAACTAAACTAAACACTAAACTAAACTAAACTAAATTAAAAATAAAATAAAATAAAAATAAAGTAAAATAAAACAAAACAAAATAAAGTAAAATAAAATAAAATGAAATAAATTTAAGTAAAATAAATAAATAAAATAAGATAAAAACATAAAGTAAAATTAAAAAAATAAAATAAAATAAAATAAAATAAAATGAAATAAATTTAATTAAAATAAAGAAATAAAATAAAATAAAATAAAATAAAATAAAATAAAATAAAATAAAATAAAATAAAATAAAATAAAATATAATAAAATAAAATAAAATAAAATAAAATAAAATAAAATAAAATAAAATAAAATAAAATAAAATAAAATAAAACAAAATAAAATAAATTAAAATAAAATAAATTAAAATAAAATAAAATAAAATAACATAAAATAAAATAAAATAAAATAAAATAAAATAAAATAAAATAAAATAAAATAAAATAAAATAAAATAAAATAAAATAAAATAAAATAAAATAAAATAAAATAAAATAAAATAAAATAAAATAAAATAAAATAAAATAAAATAAAATAAAATAAAATAAAATAAAATAAAATAAAATAAAATAAAATAAAATAAAATAAAATAAAATAAAATAAAATAAAATAAAATAAAATAAAATAAAATAAAATAAAATAAAATAAAACAAAATAAAATAAATTAAAATAAACTTATTACTTTATTGCTTATAAAAAAGTAGAAAAAAGTAGTTTCAGAAAAGAAGAAGAAACAAAAAAAGTGTAGTAAAGCATGAAAAAAAGTGATCAAGAAGAACAGAAGGAGTGGAAGAAAGAAAGAAGTCCTTCTAGGGCTTGAAATTGGCCAAAAAGTATGCCACACTTTTTTTTTTAGAAAACTGCTCATAGTTTTCAAACAGTTTTTAGATATTTTTACACTTTCTGATCAGCTGGAAACAGATTTTTCTTCATTGTTTTAGTTAATCAAAGTTACTTCTACGTCTTCTGTATTGCAAAGTGTCGAAACATTACAATATTGAAGTTTTTCAAGAAATAAGGGGAAAAAAGAAAAGAACAGATAAAGAAAATATAAAGACTGGACTACAAGAAGAAGTAGTAGACCATAAAAAGTGACAAAGAAGACCAGGATGAGATCACTAAAAGAAGAAAGCAGTGTCCTAGTTCTTGAAATCAGCCAAAAAGTATGCCACAATTTGTATATCTGTATCTCAAAGAGTCGAAACATTACAATTTCGTTTGAAAATTTCGTTTTTTGCTTGTCCAATTTTCGCCTTTTATTGTTTAGAGATCCAGATCATGATTTTTCTAAAAGTTTTAGACAATTTCTCAGTTTTAAATCAGTTCGAAGATTTTTCTTACTTGTAGGTTTGTTTTGTAGTTCAAAGAGTCCATTCTATTAATTATCTTTAAAAACTCGTTTTGTGTTTAACCCAATTGCTGCTGAATGCACAACTTTCTTCAGCTACTTTGTTTCGTCCTAAACCAAAAGTATTAAAATTCAGCAAAAATTGTATCCAACATTGAAAAATTCTGTGAACCCCTTAAATCTGCAATTAAAATTTCATAAAAATCAAATCAAAATCAAATTTAACGCTTTTATTACTTGAACTCATTATGTAATTTTCTCAATGCGCCGCAAATTATGCAGCATGGTGCCATACACAGGCACACACACACATACACCCTCACGCACACACAATGAATAGAAATAGATTGCAAAAAACGATGAAAAATAAATCTGCGCGCTGTGAAAAGCATAGAAAAAGTAGCTAGCAACAGCTAGAAAGAATGCCAGTTTACAAGTTGTCGTTGTTGTTGTTGTGGTTGTTTTTGCTGTTTTACACAAATCAAACATAAATAAACTCAACACGCCAAGCAATTACGAAGCAACAAGCGTGCAACGAGGGACAAGTGGCTGTAGCCGAGAACGCAACAAAGCCTGCTCGCGCATTTTCTATTTTTATGTTCTCTTTCTCTCTCACTTTCTCACTCTCTATCTATCTCTGTCTCTGCATTTCGTTCCTGTGCGCCAGCCAGGGCAGTGCAGCATTTGACTTGCCCGGCAAGTGACTGCTGCAGCCTCCGACAAGTGAGCTGCATTGAACTGAAAATAATGCAGCGGCGCACTGAGCTCACTGACTGATTGCTATGGGTTGCAGGGGGCGAGAGGGTGGCGAAAGTGGGTGCCTCAATGATTTCCAATTGCAAATGGGAATTGGAAAAATGTGGGCGGGTAGAGCGTAGCGTAGATGGAATGAAAACTCTGAAAAAACTGAAAAAAATCAATTTAAATGCTGTAATCGAACATTGATCAGGCACGCCGGGGACGTAAAGTGGCGAAATGTGTGTGCGGTGTGTGCGGCGCGGACCGAGAGCGGTGAAGCAGCAGGATTGAAGATGACAGGCAAAGTGGCACAACCTCTGCGCGGGCGCAGCTGTTGTCGATGTAGAATGTATGTTAACTAGATGCTGTTGCTAGGGTTAAAGTGCCCGACAGTGGGTTAAGAGGTTGCGCCAAGTGAACTGGCTCACTGGCTGGAGGTGCTTAATGTTCGAAGTCTGGTAGACTAAGCGTTGAAATTTATTCAATGCTTGATGCTGCAATGATTTATGAAAAATTCTATTAGTGTTTGGAAATAATTTATTGGGGAATTTTAAAATTGTTTTCTTAAATTTATATTATTCATTTATTCAGTAATGTTTTTAAAATTTGAATTGAAATGGTAAACAAATATTTTGTCTTTGGTTTGTTTAGGTTTCTAATGAAATATCAGCCGAAATGATGCATGTTTTGGAAAGCTGTAGAATTTTATTACAAAAAAAAAACCATTAAAGAGAACTGCCTCTTCTTCTCTTTGGAACCATTATGTTTGAAACATTTTTTTTTTATTTTTTCGGAGAGATAGTAGCCGAAACAATCCATGTTTTGGCAAGCTGTAAAGTTTGATTATACAAAAGTGATTATCTAAGGCAGCCATCTCTTGTACTTCAGGAGATATGCTCCATAGAAAGGACCGTGGAGAGAAGCTACTGATCGATTTAAGAGCTTTTCTTTTTCTTTCAGCTAACGTCAAGATTGTTAACAGATGATGATGAAAAATATATTTTTAATAAAACATTTAACGCAAAAGTGTGTAGAGACCAGAACCAATCAGTTCCAAATCTTCATTCAAAAAATGCTTTGCGTTCAAACGTGCTATTTAGGTAAAGTGGACTCAGAAGCGAGGTCACATCATCACTTTCTGTCATCATAATGCGAATCTTCTATTTTCTGTCGTCATAATGCGAATCTCTTGCATAGTGGCCTCAGGAAGAACGCCACATCAGCACTTTCTGCCAAATTGCGAATCTTCTACTATCCATCATAACCAGAACTGAGATCTCTTTTCAAAATGTTCTATCATCATAATGCGTAATCCCCTCTGATCTCTCACTCGTCCTCTTTGACTCTTTATTGTTTTCACCGTAATCCTTTTGTGTTAGCATATTTTTAGGCGCCTTGAAAGAAGGCGTTATTTTCTATCATCATAACGCGTGATCCTCTCTGATCATCCACTCTTCCTCCTTGACTTGTTTAGTTTTCCACCATAATCTCTTTTACTTTAGCATATTTTTAGGCGCCTTGAAAGGAGGCCACTTTTTATCAGTTTCTATAATCATAACGCATGATCCCATCTAAACTCCCACTCCTTCTCTGTGACTCTTTCAGTTTTCCACCTTAGTAAATTAAACTTTAGCAAGCTTTTAGGCGCTTTGAAAGGAGGCCACTTTTCATTATTTTCCATCTTCATAATGCGGGATCCCTTCTGATGTACCACTCTTCCTCCTTGACTCCATCAGTCTTCCACCTTAATCTTCTTTAGATTTGCATATTTTTGGGCGCTTTAAAAGGAGTCTACATTATTATTTTCTACCATCATAGTGCGTGATGCCCTCTGATCTCCGATTCTTCTTCCGTGACTCTTTCAGTTTTCCACCTTGATTTTTACTACTTTAGCATATTTTTAGGCGCCTTGAAAGGAGGACACTTGTCTTTCATCTTCATAATGCGTGATCCCCTCTGATCCCCCACTCTTCCTCCTTGATTCTTTCAGTTTTCCGCCCCAATCTTGTTTACTTTAGCATATTTTTAAGCGCATTGAAAGGAGGCAATTTTTTATTTTTTCTTTTATCATAATACATGATCCCTTCTGATTTTACACTCTTCCTCTTTGACTTTTTCAGTTTTTAATCTTAATCTTTTCTACTTTAGCATACTTTTAGGCACCTTGAGAAAGAAGGCCACTTTTCATTATTTTCCATCTTCATTATCACATAAAACTCTCTTTGAACCGAACTTAAGGTTCATTCACTTCACTGCTTTAATAGATTTCCCATCAGTTTTCCACATTAATCTCTTTATCTAAGCATAGTGCTAGGCGCCTTGAAGTATCCACTGATTTGTCAATACTTCTTAGTGCTATCTTTATAGTGCATTATCCTTTCGTTCCACTAATATTTACGCTGATTGCACTGTGCGCTTTTTGAAAATAATAAAATACAAAATTTACTAACAATCCATAGCCTACTTTAAGGCGCTTGAAAACTACTTCTGTGCTTTACTTGTAAAAGTTTTGTTTGCTAATTGTCTTTTCTGGTTTGTTTCTTTTTCGTTGCAGAAAAAATCCACAGAAACGGTAAGTCCGCTGTCATTAGTGTCGCTCGAATGCATCGACTGGCATTTGCCAAATTTTTGGCCACACTGAGCGTCCGCGAAACTTGCGGTGGCACGTTTTCTAAAGATACTCGCACACACACAGACACATACAAACAGCGAGTTAACGCACCAATGGACAAAACTGCACATTGCCGCTGCTGTTTTCTAATTAAACTCTAATTACCGGCGTCATCAAGTGGAAAGCAACGAGCAAAACAAAAAACCCTTTGCCCGAAAATGCCAAAAACTGCAGTTGCACTGAACATTGTCGTTGTTGTTGTTATTTTTTGTTGGCTTATAGAGTCGCTGGTGTAGTAAAATGAAAATATTGCTGCACAAATTTACAGTCTAATGACCCAGAAAGTGCATTGCATTGTTTGCCATAACGTTGTCGCTATGTGACTGTATTTGTGTGTGTGTGTGTATTTCATAATTATGTTGTATTTCAGCAGCATTTATTGTAAAAAATGTGTTTTGGCTTAGCCGTTGGATTTGCCACAACCAGCTACAATGTGCACTGCGGCCATAAAAACAACGACAACAACATAGTCTTTTAGATTGCATTCTTGGCGCTATGCGCGCTTTGCTGCGAAGCGTACTAATTCACATTCTAGCGCACTCGCGAATCCTTTTTCTTACACTGCACATCCTTCTATGTCCTTCTATATCCTTTTTAACCCCCTTCTTCCCTTTTTTGTCATTGGACCTCGTCGCTGTCTTCGACAAACGCTCACTACTTCATTGCTTTCATTAGTTGCGCATAGTTTTGTCTTTTGTGCTGATAATTTGTTGTTGTTGTTTTGTTTTTTTGAACGCCTCACATATATTCGGCATGCCAACACGGCAATGCATTGTGTTGCTCGTTTGGGCGCCAAAAAGTATGCACGATTCGCGCAACTTTTTCGCACCGCATTTGTGGTGCAGTCACTTTGTTGTTGTTGGTTCTTGTTTCTTGCGCAGTGTAATAGTTTTTCAATTTGCAATGTAATGCATTTTCGTTGTTGTTGTTGTTATTGTTTTGTGCTCTGTTTTTTGTTGACGCATTGCAAATTGTTTAAAAGGATTTCGAGAGATATTTGTGCTGTGCTGCTAGTTGCAAGTTTTTTTTTTGTTAGCTTATTTGGAAGTGGAAGTTCAGGTTTTTTGTGTTAATGAATTCAATTTTGTCACAGTTTATTTGGGCTACAAAAACACAAATGTTAAGTGGGTTAAGTGAATTTTGTATTTTGATTTACGAGGATTGGACTGAAATGTTTTTTTACTTGAGAAAGATACAAAATAGTTTAAATTAAAAAAAAAATATAAAATAAAATAAAAAAAATTCAAAAAAAAAATTAAATTAAAAAAATTACAAAAATATTAAGAAAAAATTCCAAAAAATTAAATTAAATAAAAAAAAATTCCAAAAAAAATTAAATTAAAAAAAATTACAAAAAAATTAAGAAAAAATTAAGAAAAAATTACAAAAAAATTACAAAAATAAAAAAATAAAAAATTAAAAAAATAAAAAATTAAAAAAATAAAAAATTAAAAAAACTTAAAAAAATTAAAAAAAATTAAAAAAAAATTTAAAAAATAAAAAATTAAAAAAAAAATTGAAACAATAAAAAATTTAAAAAAATTAAAAAAAAAATTTAAAAAATGAAACAAAAAAATTACAAAAAAAACTTTTTTAAATAAAAAAAAAATTTTAATAAAATTTAAAAAAATTAACAAAATTAAAAAAAAAAAGTAAAAAAAAATTAATAAAAATTAAATTTTTTTTTAATTAAAAAAAAAATGAAAAACCAAAAATTAAAACAAAAATTAAAGAAAAATATTAAAAAAAAATATTAAAAACAAAAATTATTGAATCATTTTTTGTAGTCATTTAAGTTTTTCTGTAATTTTTATATTTTCTTTGTAATATGTTCGGACAACTTAAGATTGTAATTACTCAACTCAATATTAACAAAAGAGATTGTGAGAAAAGAAAAACTTAGAAAAACACTGACAAACACCTGCTCTGAACTGAAAAGTTCTTTTTAGACATTTTAATGACGGGATTCCCGCTCATTTCTTTTTGAATACAAATTGCAGCATTTAGGTAAATAAACTTTTTAATTTTTATTGTTTCACTCCCGAAAATATGCCATGAAAAGTTTGCATTTACCTGTTACGAAAAATTACCATTTCCATTTAAATGCTATGAAACATTTTCATTTTAATTGACATGCTATGAAAACTTACCTTTAGCAGCTTTTTTCAAGAAAAACTTTTCTATTGTTCTCACTCTCTAACAAAGCGAAAACAAACATAACAACAAAACACATTTGTATATATTTGCGCCCATAAATATGCCACCAAATAGATTTTTATTATTCTTAATTTCACAAGTGGCTCAACATTACACAGCTGACAGCCTTAATGGCATTTCAATACACCTCTCGCAGTCTTGTTGGCGCCACTACAATAAATATTTCCGTACACGCCCAAAAGTATGCAAATGTTTTTCAAGCACATAAATATGTACATTGCTAACAGCCGCACTTAGGCGACTTTGGCAAAAATTAAAATATTTTCCTATGGTTTCAGTTGGCGTGCGACCAATCGCCGCCACCGCGCGCCTTTCCGTCACGCATAAATTTCACAGTATCACTAGTGAGCTCATGAAATTTACCGCCGCACGTGCGCCTAAAAGGCCACAACAAAAATTCGTCAAGAAAATATGCCGCACAAAGCCGAAGCGCAAAAGTAACATTTTAACTGTAAACGTAAACTAATATTTAAATGCCAACGGCTGCCGGAATATTCAAAGTAAACACAAATATTTCTACACAAACAAAGTGGAAGCAATAAAGGCAAAAGCAGACCGAACGCAAGACGCCAAACGAAAGCAATTTCCACAAAATACCTAAAGGGCGCCGCACTCGCACCCGCAATCGTACCGATTGAGCTTTGTTGGCTTTTCAGCTTTCGTGCAACAGTAAAGTTGGCTTTTTTGAAAGGGAAAAAATATTGAAATTAAAATATAAAGCATTCTTTGCAGCGTCTGGCAGAGCCAAGTGAAATAAAATATGAAATAAATACAAAACAAATATTAAATAGTAAATCCGTAAGGACAAGTTTCACGCACAGCAGCGTGCCGGCTGCAGCTGACGAGCTGCTTGACTGACTGCTGTACAAATTTCCCTGGGGGCTGTGTGCGGTGAGTTGGGTGAATGAATGCTTTGAGTGAGGGACGAAACGAAGATTGTAAACTGGCCTTTTGGCTTTCGATTGCGATGGCTCGCTGTGGCGCAGCGTGACGCTGCGGGAGGTTGAGGCCCTTGCGGCTTTGTGGCCAGTCGAGGCAAATGGCCAATCAATTTGCAAATCAATGGCGGAATGCATAAGTCGGCAATTTCAGTAAGCTTTTGAAATGAAAGGTAGAGATTATTTAATCTTTGCTTTCGTTTGCTTTGGCCTTCGTTTCAATGCATAGATGCGAGCGATTTGGTTGAAAGCGAACTAAACAACGTAGGCTAAAAAAAGGATTGTGAGGTGTTTTCTGTTAGCCACCTAAGAAATGTTATACAAGAAGAACTATTCGTTTGAAGGATATAATTTTTTAATGGTCTTAGGTAGGTAGGTAGGTTAGGCTGGCTGACCCTCGGGGGGGTCTCACATAGACCATGTTGGTCCATAGTGGTACCAGAAAGGTTCTGGAGCTTCAGACCTGTATGTAGTTTGTCAAAAACGTTTTTCCAAATCTAAGTAAGTCGCTGCTTTTTTGTTCCGCGACTCTTTCCAAGGAAGGGAACGACGCGGATCCGAGGCAGCTGACCCGTGATCTGTAGAGAGCAGGGCAGTGGCACAGCAAATGCTCCAGGGTGCCCTTGGCACTGTCTTCACCACATCTTGTGCATGCATCACTTGGTACCAAGCCAAGTTTGGCAGCGTGGGACGGTGTGAGACAGTGTCCCGTGAGTATCCCGGTCAATAGTTTGCAATCATCTCTTCGGAGTGATAGTACAAACTCTGTGTTGTTGACATTATGTTCGCGAAGCATGATTTTTGCTGTCCTGTGAGATGTAGATCTCTCCCACATGGACGCCGCTTCACGAATCATATTCTCTTCTATTTCCGTCTTGAGCGTGGAGAGGGGTGGATGGATGTCTGGCTCGCTAACCGTAGGCAGTCGTGCCCCGGCTTTGGCGAGCGCATCAGCCTTCTCTTCCTTTAATGGTCTTAAGGAGATGAAATTTTAAATGCTAGAAGGAAAAATTTCAAGAAATTGTATTCAAGGACAAGTAGAATAGTAGGAAAGATATGAAGGCCTGATATGATCTAAAGGATCTTACTTACTTACTTACTTTCTTACTTAACTGGCCATAACAACGTTATCGGGTTACGGCCTGCCGCAAAACTTCTCTCCAGGCGCCTCTGCTTTGCGCGCGCCTTCTTCAGTTGGTCACACCAAAAGATGACAGGGCCTCTTCAACTTGGTCCCTTCACCGGAGACACGGCCTCCCTCTTCGCCATCCTCTAACCATCGCATCGAACACCTTTTTCGCTGGAGCTTAAGGATCTTATTGATATGAAATTCGAAAGACTAGAAAAAGCAAAATTTTTCAAGAAATTTTATTCAAACACAAGTAGAACAATAAGACAATTCTTTTGAAGAGTCTTCAGGAGACAATAACTAAAAACTAAAAGAACCCATTTCACAAACATTTTATTCAAGAACAAGTAGATCAATAGGACGTTTTTTTGATGGATCTTTGGGAGATGAAATTTTAAGTAGTGAAAGGAAAAAAATTATAAAACTTGTATTTAAGGACAATACCTTCGAAGTGCCTTAGGAAGATAAAATCTGAAATACAAAGAGAAAATAAGAAGAAAACAAGAACAAGTAGAGCAATATGACAATTCTTTTAAAGGATCTTAAGAAAATTAAATTTTAAATACTAGAAGGAGGTTTTCAAGAAATTGTATTCATGACAATTCTTTTGAATGTCCTTAAAGAGACAAAAGGTTTTATACTTGAAGAAAACATTTTAAGAAGTTTTCTTGAAAAACAAGTAGAACAAAAGGATAATTTTTCTTTTTGGTTCTCAAGGAGATGAAATACAAAAAGAAAACAAGAACAAGTAGAGCAATATGACAATTCTTTTAAAGGATCTTGAGCAGACAAAATCTTAAATACTAGAAGAAAACATTGTAAGAAATTGATCTCCAAGAACAAGTAGTGTTCTTCTATAGGCAAATTCTTTTAATTCATTTAATTCTTTAACTAAAAAAACCATATCACAATTTGTATGAAGGATCATAAGATGACAAAATTATAAAATATAGAGGAAATGATTTCAAAATGTTGTACTGGGGGAACATTTTTTTTTAAAGATCTTAAGGAGACAAGATTTAAAACACTGATGGAAAACATTTAAAAAACTTACAAGGACAGTTCTTGTAAATGATTTGAAGACAATGAGGCAAACAATGAGACAATTACTGAGAAATGTCTTAAAATTTTAATTGTTAGATTAAAAAATTTCAATCAAACTTGTTGAAGAACAAGTTGAACAATATAAAAAAATACTTATGAAGGGTTCTAGGAAGGAAAATTTTTAAATAACTACTAAAACTTTTAAGGAATCAATAACATTAATTGTGATTTTCTATGGATTCATGGAATTTTAAGGCATTATACATAAAGTCGGGTCTCTAAGTTCTTATAATTTAAACTAAAATTTTAAAATTTAAAATTTAACCTAGAATTAAACAAAAAACACAAATTTAGCTGAAAACTAATGACAGCAGCAGCAAACAACGGATTTTTTATTTAAAAACCCAATGTTAAGATTTTGTGAGTGAGAAAAAAACATGCAATAAAATTATAAAAAAAAATTAAAAAAATTAAAAAAAAAATGTTTTTTAAATAATAAAATTAAAAAAAAACATTTAAATAAACAATGAAAAAAAATTTTAAATAAACAAAAAAAAATAATTTTTAAATAAAAAAAATAAAAAATAAGGTTTTAAATAAAAAAAAATTTAAAAAGAATTAAAAAAGAATTAAATAAAATTAAAGAAAAATTAAAAAAAAATATTTACATAAATAAAAAAATTTTTTTTAATAAAAAAATAAATAAAAAAATTTAAAATAAAAAAATTAATAAAAATATAAAAATAAATAAAAAATAGAAAAATAAAAAAAATAAAAATAAATAAATTTAAATAAAATTAAAAAAACAAATAAAAAATAGAAAAATTAAATAATTAAAAAATTAAGAGAAAATAAATAAAAAATTAATAAAATAAATATAAAATACTTTTCAGACCACAACGTTGCTCCACAGGAGTGGTCTGAAAAGTTTCCAATCACAACATGAAGATGACAATACTCATCAAGACAACGTGGGGAATCTGTTTGCGCCTCTTTTCAACTAAAATTTCAGCCATTTTGAATGTGTTGTGGTTGTTGTTTGACGATGATTTAAGACCGTTGATATCAGTGATTTTTGATGTGAATGAAAATTAAAAAAATCGAGTGAAGAGCAGTCATGTAATTTTTGTTTCGTAAGAAATATGTATATACAGGCATGTGCTGCAAATCTCACCATTTCAAATCGAAATCGGAATTTGAAATCGTACGAATTTTTAGGGGTTAGGCTACAAAACGGACGATTTGACTTCAATTCGAAATACAATTTAAGCTAATTTTTTTGTTGACGTCTATAAAATTTTTTTCGAAACGTTAACAGAAAATTAAATATCTTACATGATAAGCATTTTCTTTGCGAGTTTGATGTGTTTAGAAGAAAAAGATAGAAGAAAAGTGGAAAGAGTAAAACGCCGCATTCTGAGAGACCATTCCAACCCACTGGACATTTCGGAATCTCACTCTCGCTTATTTTCTCATTTTTGCTAACAATGAAGATTGGAATTTTTGCAGGTTTTGTTATGTTAGGTTAAGGTGGCTCTGTCTTGGCATCTGACTTGCCGAAAAACACACTTCGGCCAGGGATGGGCCCGTTATGATACCACAAGTTTTGGGCATGTCTTACTGCAAGTCGAGATGACTATTCAAGCCAGTTTGAATTGTGGATGAACTCAAGCAAGTTTTTGATGTTAGCTGAACTGAACTGAGCTGAACTGTCATTCAAGTTGTTGAAGAAAGGAGAGCCTAGGGTCTTCCATCTTCGTTTAGATAGAAACCGTGTCTTGTTCCCACTCCTGTCTATGAGGTATGAGGGTTGAGAATTTAGAGTCGAACAGATATGATGGTAGCGAGTAGTATATGTTGTCAGGTAAATAGGTGAACACTACGTGCCCATCTTTTGATGGTATTTAGTCCCACTGCAGAGAGGGTTGCAGCTTGTTTACTGAAGAGGTCAACAGGAAGAAAGTGGAGCAGGGCGTAGATCTCTGGATGGTGTTGATCGAATGCTCAAGTTATTATGAGCGCTGAGTGAACTATCTCCACTATCGGCTGCCTTAGTTTCATGTTAGTCAGTGAGCCAGTAATATTGTTGAAAGCTCCCTCAACTTTTTCACGATCAAAATTTCTTTATAAGTTGAAACGCAAATAGAATATCAGCCGTTTTCTTATCGCAACGAAAACGGAATTTCGGTTTTCTGGCACATATAATTTCAAACGATTTCGTTTTCGAAAATTGACGAAATCAAAACGAAGTTGAACACACTCCATCACGTTTTCGCTCGAAATTTGAAACGAAAACTAAATATTTGTATCACATGCCTGATTATTAAGGAACCATTTACGGGCCAAGAATTTAAAATGTTGTTTTAATTTTTGCATTTTGTTATATTTTGTATATTGTATGAAATGTTTTGTATTTTTGATTTGGATATTTTAAAGATTCCTCATTTTATATTTTATAGTTTGATTTTTATTTTCGTATTTTTTCATTGTTATATTATTTCATTTTGAATTTTTTTCTACTTTTGATTTTTGGATTTTGTTCGTTTGCATTTTTTCATTTTGGTACATTTCATGTTTGCAAAAAAAAAAAAAATTTAAAAAGTAATAAAAAATATTAAATAATTTTCAAAGCAGCTTTTTAGGCGTTTATTATTAAAAACCAAAATTAGTAGGTAGTTCAGGCAATTAATTACAACATTTTCATGACATACTTTTAGGCGAATGTGTGCAAATCTTAATAAATTTATGTTTTAACGAAAACTTGATTTTATTTTAATTTTTCTATAAATATTAATAAGCAATATTTTGTATATACTGTTTTTTATATACTAAATTTTTTGATTTATTGTTTTTATATATGTTTTTTTATATATTTTTTATATATTTTTTTATAGTTTAAGGCCTTTAAAAATTCTTACTTGCAAAGTGCCCAACCAAATTATTATACTTGCTTATTTATTTATGGGCACTTGAGCTATCTTTATGACTAAAATTACGTCAACCCTACACGGCCGAATGAATGTTTGCCTCGTTTATATGGATAGCTTTGTAGCCGACAACTATCAATATCACGTAACGGTATTAATTTTAATATTTACAGCCTACATTTAGGCACTTAGCCAGCATGCACACGCCACGCCACATAATCGATAGCACGCACATTTATCATCATTTTCTGATTTGCCACATTTCAGTTGAGCGGCCGAAGGCATTTGGCCAATTTTGTGAGATTTTCTGCGCCAAATGCGATTGAATTATGAAAATTTCATGCTACGGCCATGGCTGAGCGATGGCCACGGCTCCGAGGCGAGTGTAGAAACTAACACAACAACACTTGGTGAAAAGGCGTTGAAAAATTGTGAAGCGCACAGACGTGGAAGTCGTAGAGAGACAGTGAAGTGAGAGGAGGAGAGAGGGGAGCGTTGCGGGCAATGGCAACAGTCGAAAAAAGCATAAAGGATGAGCGCGCACAAACCGCAAATCCTATCAAAAATTTATCACATCAAACGCAAAGGCGAACAGCAGCAGCGAGCGAGACGGAAAGCACTGCCGCAGCGAATGGCTGTAAAATAAATATACGAGTATCATTCAACAAGCCAAAGCCGCCTTGAGCCTTGACGGCGCTGATGGCGGCCGACAACAGGCGTTGCCGTTGCCGTTGCTGTCATGTTTTTTGTGCCTTTGCTATGGCTTTTTCGATTTGCAAGCGCAATTTTGCGATCTGTTTTTTTATTTGTTGTTGCTCTGAGCTACTTTTGGCTGCAGCGGGTTTTTATCATATATTTTTTTGATACTTTTTCGTTGCTTTCTATTTGGTCTTTGCATTTTTCTGCTATTTGACTTTGTTCTTCAGCTGTTGCCACATTTTTTCTTTTCGTTTCACTGCTACTTCGCATAAGCCACAATAAAAATCAGCTCAGCCTCTGTTGGGCATTATTATATAAAAAGTAAGAGCACCGAAAAAAAGAGCGGAAGTAGCAGGAAAAAAATTACAACGAAAAGGAAAATTTTGCAAGTCCTTTGCGTCTCCAGTTGGGCTTTGTTGAGCTCTCGCGACCAACACCATAGTTCAAGCGCTGCCGCCGGAAAGTATGCATCATTTGCATGTTACGTTGGCATTGCTTCCGCTAGTGCTTGCTCATCTCTCCCCCGCCCCCCAATGATATTTCGGTCGCATTCTCAGTGCGTTCGCGGGCCACTTTTCAGTTGTTTGCGCTTGTGACAGCAACAACACTTAGTGCCGCTTGGCGCTTCCTCTGTGCAATATTTTATTGGCAAAGCCAAGGCAAGTTGTTAGCGGTGAATGAAACCTTCTACCTTTGAACATGAGATTTTCATTAAATTTTACAGTATTTTGTACCTTTTGTTGGCTCAGTTCAAGAGTTAGTTGCTTTCAAATTTGGGATTCTGTTGAGTTGTTCACTTTATTCGCTTCAGCAAACATTTTGTGAATCTGTTATAAATTAACCTCTTAAAATTGGTTCTGGAATATACCTTTTATATACAGTTATACTTAAAAAAAATACAACAATTACAGTTCAATGCAAATCTCTTATGTAAAGAAACTAAGCAAAGTACAAAGAATGGTGGCATTGGTGGTCACAGTTTCAGTCTCTCTCGACGGTTTACACAATTGCTAATAGTTATGTCTCTCTTCGTTGCGTCAAATATCTGCAATTACTGTTTGGAATCCTAAACTCTCCCTTCTTCGATAATTTGAGTGACCACAGTTCAGTTAACAACAAAAACTTGATTGATTTCATCCACAATTCAATTCTCAATTTGCAGTAAGACTAACCCTCAACTTGTGGTATCACAACGGGCCCATTTTGCGGTCTAGGTATGTCTTCTGGAAAGCTCCATGCCCAGGCAGCCACCTTAACCCGACCTAACCTCACTGTATGGAATCCAATGGAAAAAAAAAAACGGTAGAACACGTCCTGTGTCACGGCCCAGGAAGACCCCTTTGGAAGACGCAGACTGAAAATCTTGTTCAGTGCTTTTATTGGTTCATTGCATGAATTGGCAGAAACCTTCTTGAAAGATTTGTTATATTTCGAAAAAAATTCTACAAATAATACTCAGGTCAGATTTGATAGGAACTGACGAATGTAGTAGTATTATGGACTAATCAGTCTATGACCGCAGCCATAACATAACCTCTCCTTACTGATCACAAGCACCATCGGGACTATGCTAACAAAAGTCCTAGGAACTCTACTTCTCCTGCACTCTCGAGTTTGTGGCAGGTTTTACAGCAGGAAGGCCTAATGGGATCCTATCCTGAGCAAAAAAAAAAGATATAATTTACGCTACCATTGGCAATAGATTATCATTCCAGGTAACTTAGGGTTGTATACCCAATTCTCAAACATCTTGCCAAAGCACTCTACAGTGCAAAGATTCCTTCGAGGAACAACGGCCCCCACAATGACCTACCGAAAAAGGCCTACAAAGAACAACAAGTGGTGACCTTGCTAATCAGGCACCATTGGGACTATGCCAACAAAAGCTTTAGAAATTCTTATTTACTTACATCCGCGTTGATATTCTTTGGGGGGTTCGATCCTATCCTGAACAAGAACGGATATAGGTCACGTACCATTGTTAGCATGTTACCCTTTCGGGTACCGCAGATTGATTATGTTAATCTTAAACCCTCTTCCCAAAAGCCAGGGCGTTGATCCTACTACGAGTATTCAAACAAACCCTATGCTAAAAGACATGGACGTTGTACCGTACCTCAAAGTATTTGAGTCACTCTCTGCTGGTTCCCTGGCCACTCGGGTGTAGCAGGGATTGAAGCAGCAGACGTGATGGCGCGAAAAGGTGTCACATGGCCCACT
The DNA here is from genome assembly GCA_963971225.1 of Melieria omissa. Taxonomy (NCBI): domain Eukaryota; kingdom Metazoa; phylum Arthropoda; class Insecta; order Diptera; family Ulidiidae; genus Melieria; species Melieria omissa. The sequence continues at coordinate 13,028,579 of OZ020269.1, forward strand.
TGCGAAGTAGATAACTCTGTGCTTCTTCAGATATCCCCGATATGACAGGTTGGGCAAAAAATACATTATGTCCTCATGACCCTAAGTCGAACCTGCATTAGGCAGCTCATTGGAGATATCACTGGATACTGCGCCATTGAGATCTATGCTTATCAAATAGCGCTTCTCGTGCAGTGATGTCTGCAGGTGCTGCGGAGATGAAAAAGTAGTAGAAATGATACAAAACTTCCTGTGCCAATGCTCAACTCTGCAGGAACACCGACGACATAACCTTCGGTCAAGATTCCTGACAAAACTGTTTGATCTTCAGTTGAAAAGTCACTAGCTTCAGGGTTCGAAAAGGAAACCCACTAAGTGGTTTGTTTCTATGCTTATTAAATGGCGCCTTTCATCCAGTGGTGTCTGTAGAAGCTGCTAAGATGAAGAAGTAGAATCGATACTGCACTTCCTGTGCCACTGGCTGGCTCTGCAGAAACGCCGACTCCGTAATCTGGGGTCAAGATTCCTGACAAATCTGCTTGACCTCCAGACCACTAGCTCCAAGGGGCAAAACGGGACCCACTAAGTGGTTTGTTTCTATGCTTATAAAATGGTGCCTTTTGTTCAGTGGTGTCTGCAGAAGCTGCGAAGATGACGGATTAAAACGAAGGAACACCGACTTCGTACCCTGGGGTCAAGATTCATGACGGTATATCTCGGATCTGCTCTCATTTTATAAGAGGTCGAACTTGTTTGCCTCGGATTTAGACCTTTGGTTAGCTCCACAGTGAGTTGGAAAGGATTTCACAGTGGGTCATTTTGACCTCTGAGTGGAAGTGGGTTCCGGTCCGACGCACCCTTCCCCACTTAATCTAACTCAAGACATGGACGTTACATAGCGATTAGTTAGACATCCGACAGCCACGCTGACTGGCTCACATGTCTCCCGTATGGAGGATGATGAAGTTTTGGTAAAAAATTTGTTCCATGCTTAAGTTGGAAGTCGGCAGCCAAGAAAGAAACCGTGTCCCCGGTGGAAGGATCAATTATCTTCAGGTGTTACCTGGTGTGAAGAACTTTTGCGGCAGGTCGTAACCCGGAAAAGGTTGTTATGGGAAGTAAGTCTCGAGCGAGGATGATGAAGTTTTGCCAAAAAAATATGTTCCATGCTTAAGTTGTAAGTCGACAGCGAAAAGAGAGACCGTGTCTCCGGTGGAAGGAACAATCATCTCCAGATGTGACCTGGTGTGAAGAACTTTTGCGGCAGGTCGTAACACGGTAACGGGTTGTTATGGGAAGTAACTAAACAAACCCTCCATAGGGATGGCCGTGGAAGTCATGACTGAACAATGCCTCATCGACCAACACACTAAATGACTTGGCTCTACTGTAGCATTTGGTCAAGATTCCAAGCGGACCTGGTTTTCGCGGCGAAAGTTGGATCTGCTCTCCTTTACGAAGAGGTCGAACTGGTTTGCCCCAGAGTGGTTAGCTCCAGAACCATTTAAGAAGAATATTCACAATGGACCAATTTGACCTCCGAGTCGAAGTGGAAGTCTCTGTGCCGCACACATCCTAACCTCTCCTACTGTCCAATGACTTTAAAAGAAGTTGCAGGAATGAATACTGCAAGGAACTGTTTGTTAGTTCCAGAGCGATTTTAGAAGGGATTTCCAATGGGCCATTTCGACCTCTGAGTTGGGGTGCGTTCCGGTCCAAAACACCCTTCCTGACCTAACCTAACCTCAGATATGGACATAACGAATACATTGCTCCCGTATGTATGATAAAGCTCCGGCGAAAAAGGTGCTCGAGGCCGACACCGAAGAGAGACCGGGTCTCCGGTGGAAGGATCAATCATTTCCAGGTGTGACTTGGTGTGAAGAACTTTTGCGGCAAGTCGTAACCAGGAAACAGGTTGTCATGGAAAGTAAGAAAATAAACCCTCCATAGGGATTGTCGTGGAAGTCATGATGAGGCATTGTTCAGTTGTTGTTGATCATTTCCCTTGCAAATCTTTGGTGCCTACGAAGTCGTGCTTTCGATTCTTGAGGGAGCACTTCCCCAGCTCTCTAGCGGACCTAGAAAAGATGTCCCAAGATCCTTTGTTAAAGTCCACAAAGCCACCAAGTTACTCTCATCTATGGGAAGATTATAGACAGAGTCCTGTGTGTGTGTTTTTTTGTTGTTTTTAAATTTTGTATTAAATTTCACTAAAGAAAATATCCTTTCACATGCATTCAAAATTTCTATAACACATTTTTGACATACTTTTTTTCCCCGGTGTGGCCAACAAACATTCAGAAACATTTTTTTATGGCATTATTTTTTTTGTTGTTGCATTTTTTTGGGGCATTACTGTTGCTTTTGTGCAGATTATGCTCTTGAGTTTTACTAGTATTGTTGTTGTTGTAGCTATCTTTGTATTGTTGTAGCTGGTGCTATTGTTGTTGTTGTTGTTCGTCTTTATGCTGTTGTTGAAAAATGAAAGTTTTAATGTGTTTTGGCACTTTTCCACCGGCTGGCTGCCTCAGTCAGTCAGCGGCACAGCTGCGGGTCCCTTTCGTTGCCTGCTGCGGCCATTCTCACAAGCTTCCACATAAAAAGCATGAAAGGAAGTGTGTAAAAAAATTCGAAGGATTTAAATGTGCTACTCTCAAGAGGTGTTATTGTTGCTGTTATTGTTGTTGGCTTCTACAAGCGAGGCAATTTAAATGGTATTTGCTGTAATGCTGTCAAATTAATTTTGCATTTACAGCAAAACATTCAAACGGCACACGTCCACCAAGCAGCTGTTTTGTTGCTCGAAAGTATAAAGTTTTAAAGAGCAAATAATTCTTGTTCCAAAATGGGAACGAAGACAATTGAAAATGCCACAACTCGAAGTGTTTTTCGCTTCGATTGTGTTTTCATTGAGTTACTCTGATTCGTCTGTGTGTGTGTGTGCACAACAAATCTCAAACATATTCGTTTCCATAATATAAATAAAAGTGTTTTTCCCGCCTCCGTTTCGTATTCAACAAAAATAAGATGAATTTATATTTCTTACTGGCAGCCAAATAAGAATTATGAGCTCTCGCTTGTCGTCCTGTACGGTTTTATTTCGCGCTCAGCATTGGCTGCAGCTGCGCAGCAAATAGTCAGCTATCACTGACGCGCGTCAGGATTACATAAAATCAATGGGATTTACTTTTTCCGCATCATCAGTCACTGGCGCCGCCAATTCGCCCAACCACCCACGATTTTCACTCACACACACACAGCTACCCATACAACCAACCACACATACACCTAATAGTCCAATTGCACAGCGGGCCTTCAAGTTATGCCAGCGCTGCATTTTTATTATATTTTATTATTATTCTTTGCTCACTCTGGTGTTACAACAAAAAAAAAAAAAGAAGAAGAAAAACATCATAAAATTCTTGGCCTGTGTAAACAAGAAACTTTATTTTTTGTTACTGCGTCAAAGTTGAGCGGCATGGGGACAAGTTCCATGGAAGTGTGTGAAAGTTAAAGCGTCAAAATCGCCAACAAAAAAATAAAAAATTTAGTGCGTTTAACATTGATTGAGTTGGAATGTGAGGGCAAAAAATTGCCAGTTTCCAAATTCTTTTTTAGTTTGATTCGTATTTTTTTTGTTTTTGTCGAACGTCATTGCATGTCAAACAAGTCAAGTGCAAAATTTTCCATTTCTGTCTCTTCCCAAGCGAATTGTTATGCTATGCTTATGGGATACATTTTTCAATTTTTGTTATATTAAATGTTTGCCGCTTTTGATTGGCAACTCTTTTGGTTTCGGGCTATTTTTGTTTAGCTAACATTTGCTTGAGTTGGTATTTTGCTTACTTAGGTTGCTTTGGTTTCATTGCTTTCTATGGAAGTTTTCTGTTCATTCATTGTGGAAGGGTTGGACTGAAAAGTTTCCGATCCAACAAAGATACTAGACATATTTTGCTTAGAGTTTATTTTTAATTTTGCCATATTTTTAATTTTTTTACGCATAAAGAGCCTTGGAATTGTTCATTCGAACACGTTTTTAGTCTAACATGAGCGGACAGCTTTCTCATGCCCACGTCTTGATTTGATTTGTGAGAAACACGTTCGATCTAAGCGTCGATTATCTCTTCAGCATCTCTTCTTATCACTTCAGCTTGACAGCAACGTGAACGGTGTACGATACCGTTGGATGATTGGATGGATGGATGGATGTGAAGGGGAGCCGAGGAAATAACCAAAGGGAGGTCATTTCCTCAAGCACTCAGGCTTTAGAGCCCATTGTACTTAAGGCTCTGGAAAAGGTTGATAGAGGAGATAGGAATGGGAGAAGAAAAATAGAAAGTGGGTGGAAAGGGAGAGAGGGTTATGAGTTCTCCTGTGCAAATTTCCCGGACTTAACACTTCGTTCAATAATGTGTGTGACTAACTAATTAAAACACATTTTTTTGCCAAAATTCGTTTTTATTCATCAACATAGTCCCCTTTTAGGGAGATACAATCATTCCAACGCTTTTCCAATCTTTCGATACCGCCTTTGTAGAACGATTTTTCTTTGCCCTCAAAATAGGCGTTAGTTTCGGCGATTACTTCATCATTTGAGCCAAATCTCTTACCACGGAGCATCTTTTTGAGGTCTGCGAAGAGCCAGTAGTCGCTGGGGGCCAGATCTGGAGAATACGGGGGATGAGGAAGCAATTCGAAGCCCAATTCATGCATTTTTGCCATCGTTTTCATCGACTTGTGACACGGTGCATTGTCTTGGTGAAACAACACTTTTTTCTTCTTCATATGGGGCCGCTTAATCGCGATTTCTTCTTTCATACGTTCCAACAACGCTATATAATAGTCGCTATTGATTGTTTTCCCTTTCTCAAGATAGTCGATGAATATTATTCCGTGCACATCCCAAAATACTGACGCCATAACCTTGCCAGCCGATGTTTGTGCCTTTGGACGCTTTGGGCGGCTTTCACCGGTTGCATGCCACTCAGCAGACTGCCGATTTGACTCTGGAGTGAAATGGTGGATCCATGTTTCATCCATTGTGATGTACCGACGCAAAAACTCCGACTTGTTGCGCGTAAACATGTCCAAACAGCTCTTTGAATCATCGATTCGTTGTTGTTTTTGCTCCGGTGTGAGCAAACGCGGCACCGATTTCGAAAACACCTTTTTCATAACCAAATGTTCGTGTATTATGGTGTGTACACTGCCTGCTGATATCTTTAGAATGTCAGCAATCTCCCCCACTTTCACTTTACGGTCGGACATAATGATTTTCAGTGTTTTTTCAACGTTTTCCGGAATAACAGCGTCATTTGGCCGTCCAGTAGATGGAATGTCATCGGTGTCTGTACGACCACGTTTGAATTCGGCATACCAATAACAAATGGTTCTTTTTGATGGAGCAGAGTCCGAATAATGTTTTTCAAGCCATTCCTGTCATTGAACAGTATTTTTTTCATTAAAAAACAATGATAAATCAGCACACGGAATTGCTTTGAATTCATTTTTTTTGAAAACTCAAAAGTAGTGTCACTTAAAGCACTGTAACTTGTAAACTAATGGTCGGATTGACATATAATTTTGACAGTAAGCCTAAAAAGGTTCACAATTTCGAAAAAAAATATTGATTTAATATTAGTGCCGCCATCTATGTATCAGTCACACACATTATTGAACGAAGTGTTAGTAATGAATCTCAGGAGATCACACAGCGTGAGAGAATGAACTTCGTTCATTCTCATAACATCTGAAACCAGCGTGCGCAATCTCGTGCTAGAAAAGGCAGGACATGCACAGAGGATATCGTTACTGGTTGTAGTTTTTGCTCGTCCCAAATGTTCATTGTTTTCCAATTCATCATTAATTTTAGCTGCCCAGAATTTGACGGTGTTAAATGGTGGTGCAGATACCCTGTATACAACATCCAACTTGTCTTCTATTTCCACAGTCGTATTGCCTTTCGAAAGCAAATAACATACAACTGTTCTATACTCGTCTGATTCAATCATTGACACACATTGATTGATTCAATCATGGATTGACTCAAACCATCAATCAATGATTGATCAAACAACAACAACTCTGCATACCAAATGGTTAAAGAATCTCTAACTTTTGTTATCGAGTGGTGCCTTCTTTTTGCGGAGGTCGGAAACTTTTCAGACCACAGCTGTATTTGATCGTTTTTTTATATCGCTCATGCAATGGAAATTTATATTTCTGTTCTATATTTCTTTCAGCAACTTAATTTCTTCATTCCTTCCTAAATGTTTTTCTTATCGCTTTGCTCGCTTCTTTATTCTTCCTACGTTTCAATACGTTCTTTTAATTAAGTCAATTTTTTTATAATTTTTTTTTTAATATTACTTTTTATTATTTAATTTTTTAACCTTTTTTAATTCAATTTAATTTGTTTTTAATTTTTCAAAAATTTACTTTGATTTGATTTGATTTTATTTTTTTGTTTTACTTTATTTTATTTTGTTTTATTTTATTTTAGTTTATTTTATTTTGTTTTATTTTATTTTATTTTATTTTATTTTATTTTATTTTATTTTATTTTATTTTATTTTATTTTATTTTATTTTTTTTTAATTTAATTTACTTTGTTTAATTTAATTTTATTTTTTTGTTTTATTTTATTTTATGTTATTTTATTTGAATTTATTTTATTGTATTTTATTTTATTTTATTATTTTTTTTTTAATTTAATTTACTTTATTTTATTTTTTATTTAAATTTCATTTTATTTTTATTTATTTTATGTTGTTTTGTTTATTTTTATTTTTTTATTTTATTTTATTTAATTCTATTTTATTTTATTTTATTTGATTGTATTTTATGTTATGTTTATTTTATTTTACTTCATTTTATTTTATTTTGTTTTATTTTATTTTATTTTATTTTATTTTATTTTATTTTATTTTATTTTATTTTATTTTATTTTATTTTATTTTATTTTATTTTCTTGTGTTTTATTTCATTTTATTTTATTTGAATTTTACTTTACTTTGTTTAGTTTAATTTTATTTTGTTTTAGTTCATTTTGTTTTATTTTTTTATTTGATTTTGTTTTATTTTATTTTAGTTATTTTATTTTATTTTATTTTATTTTATTTTATTTTATTTTATTTTATTTTATTTTTTTTTTAATTTACTTTATTTTATTTTTATTTAAATTTATTTTATTTTGTTTTGTTTTATGTTTGTTATTTTATTTTATTTTATTTGATTTTATTTTATTTGATTTTATTTTTTTTAATTTAATTTAGTTTACTTTATTTTATTTTTTTATTTAAATTTTCTTTTCTTTTTTTTATTTTATTTAATTTTTTTTAATTTTACTTTACTTTGTTTAATTTAATTTAATTTTCTTTTATTTCATTTTGTTTTATTTTTTTATTTGATTTTGTTTTATTTTAGTTATTTTATTTTATTTTATTTGAATTTATTTTATTTTGTTTTGTTTTATGGTTTTTATTTTTTTAATTTAATTTACTTTATTTTATTTTTTGGTTGAAATTTTCTTTTATTTTATTTTATTTGATTTTATTTGGTTTTTAATTGAGTTTATTTCATTTATTATTTTCTTTCCTCAGGCTCTTCCTCACGCTCTTCCTTCTATCTTCCCCTTTCCTAAATGATCCATTTCTCATTTTCATAACTCAACTTTTTGATTGAATCAACACTTTTCCGTACATAACCTTCACCGTCTCTCACTCAGAATTGTCTTTTATATAGCAACACTCAAAAGTATGCTAACTTTATTTTCACATGAGCAGCAAACTTTGAGTGTGTTGCAATGAATTTACGACCGAAATCGAGTACAACGGAAGCGCATTGACTGCTGTGCATGAATTGGCAATCAGACGACGACAGCGGTTCACATGAAATTAAAAATTCACTAATGACGCGCAAATGCGAAAATTCCCACGCAAATGCAGACACACTCACACTTACACAAAAAAAACACACGGGGAAAAACCACATCAAACCACATCAAGCACACACATGCGCACTTAAAGCGTCGCCAAAGACAAACACATACAATCTCATATACACACACACACACACACACATATAGCAAACTTCCTGGTGCTTCTCCTGCGCATATTTACGGCCGCCAGAGGACAACGGCACGGCACGACACATGAAAGCGTTGCAGTGCGCAACAACAACAACTGTTATCAGTTTAATGCAACATTAATGAAGAACAATGGCTTAGCGAGCTTTGCATGTAGTTAACAGAGCGCCCGAAAGTACGCAGTAATAAAGGAAAAACAACAAAAAAGATATATATGACAACAAAGTTTAATTAGAATTTTGCGGCCAAGACAGACAGTCGGGTGGGACAAGTGTTCGGGCCAAGAGGGACATTCTATACTCACACACACACAGACACACACGGAGATCGAGTATGGAACGCAGCAGTGGCGCTTTAAATTTATACAAACATTTGATGCGCATGTGTGTGTGTGTGTGTCTGTGTGTTTCGCTTAAGCCAATATATACTTAGCCTAAATGCTGGGCGGCAGCACTAATGCTGATGACAATAATAATGACAATGACAATAATGATGGCGTTGGTGGTGCGCGGAAAAGTGCTGCATGGGTGCGAAGCACATGCAAGTCAAACTGTGCTTCCTGTAGCTGTGTGTGTGTATGGGTGAGTGTAATTTTGTCGCGCATTGTCATTTGTGGATTAGCACTTTCGCTTACTTCCAACTCATACACTCGTTTGTGGTTGTGTGTGTATGTTTAAGTGTGCTTGTGTGCAAAATTCACTTTTACAGCCGTGTGACAGCAACGTTTTGTATGCAAAATTGACAAAGTCACAAAGCAATTTTTGGCGCGCCAGAAATTTTAAATGTACTCGTATAACAAGAGTTGAAATTCCGCACAGAAGAATGTCTTTAGTATTTGTTTATTAGGTTGTAAACTGAGAGCGTACATAATTGATTGAAATATTTAAGCTTGAATGTTGAAAATTTATAAACTAAGAAAATTGCTAATTTAGTATTTGTAAAACTATATAAAATTAAAAAAATCACAGGCATTGTAAGTGACATTACAGGTCTCCCTCGTATAGCGCGGTACTTCTACAACGCGTTTTCGATATAACGAAATATAATAAATATATAACGAAAAAAACAGTTTCAGTACAACGCGAAATTTCCGATGTTTTCCGATTGTTTTTTTTTTCATTATGTTTTTTAATTTTTTAAATAAAGTATGAATTTTGATTTTGAGTTGGAATGTACATACATCTTTAGTTTAGTACCTATTTTATTTTGGAAAAAGCTTATTGGAACATAATACTAAAATTTATATGAAAGTTAAGTCTTCTATAACGCGAATCACATAATGCGGAATTTTCCTGGAACGTAACCACCGCGTTATACGAGGGAGACCTGTACTTACTTTACCAGGTCTTAACGCCAAGGATCGAGTACCGTTATGTAGTCATCGGGGTCAATTCGTGGTCAATTAGGCCAACCTAACCTAAAAAGTTGTCAGTTTGGTTTGAATCCATTGTTGTATCGAGAGCCAACAAAGTGATGGTTCTAAAGAACGTCACCTATCTTAACCTAACCTAACAATTTCATTTTGGTTTGAGTGAATTTTTGCATTGAGATCTAAGAAAGTTAGGGTTTTCGAAAAACGAAAGCCAGCTTAACCTAACCTAAAAAATTTTCAGTCTGGTGTAAGTAAATGTTTGCATATAGTGACAACAAAGATATGGTTCCAAAGACTGTCGACCAACTTAACCCAACCTAACCTATACAATTTTTAACCTATAAAATGTTCAGGTTTGGTATGGAGAGTCAACAAAGTAAGGTTCCAAAGAGCGTCATCCAGCTTAACCTAACCTTACCTTAAACATTTTCTGTGTGGTTTGAGTGAGTTTTTGCATTGAGAGCCAATAAAGTTATTGTTCGAAAGAACGAAAACCAGTTTAACCTAACCTATAAAATTATCAGGATTGGTATTGAAAGCCAATAAAGTTTTGGTTCTAAATAACATCTAATGTTCAGTTTGCTTTGAGTCAACTTTTGTACTGAGATCCAACAAACTTGTGGTTCCAAAGAACATCAAAACATCAATCTAACCTATAAAATTTTCAGTTTGCTTTAAATGAATTTTTGCATCGAGAGCCTATAAAGTTATGGTTCCAAAGAACGAAAGTCAACTTAACCTAACCTATAAAATTATCAGGTTTGATATTGAGAGTGAACAAAGTAAGGTTCCAAGGAACATCAACCAGCTTAACTTAACCTAACCTAACAAATGTTCAGTTTGGTTTGAGTCAATTTCTGTATCGAGAGCCAACAAAATTATGAGTCTAAATCTTCAGTTTGGTTTAAGTAAGTGTTTGTATGGTTCTAAATAACGTAAACCAATCTAACCTAACCTAAAAAAGGTTCAATTGAGCAAATTTTTTTATAGAGATCCAAAAAACTTGTGGTTTGAAAGAATGTCAGACAGCTTAACCGAACCTATAAAAATTTCAGGTTTAGTATCGAAAGCCAACTAAGTTATCCAAAGTACATCAACCACCTTAAATTAACCTATAAAATTGTCATTTCGGTTTCAGTCAAGTTTTTTATGGAGATCCAACTAAGTTATGGTTCTAAAGAACGTAAAGAAGAGATAAATGAAGATACGAAGAGGTCTCTCGAATGAGCTGTGCTCTGTTTGTTTCCTTTGTTCTCTTTCTCTCTCTTAAACATTTAGTTTCTTCTATATCAAAATACTCTTCAGATTTCAAACTATGCGAGAGACCAACAAAATTTTTCATTCATGGTTTCATAGAGAACATAGGATAACGAAACCATTTAGCAAAGATTGCTGTTAATGTAAAGTTAGTATTTTTGTAGTATACATTTAGGCAGACAAATGTATTGATTACACAGATCCATAAATTTTGTATTTTTCTTGCTAGAATTTTTTTTCATATAGGTCTGGAACCCCAGAATCTTGGTACCACTATGGACGACTACTTGGTCTATGTGAGACCCCCTTGGGTCAGCCAACCTAACCTAACCTAACCTTGCTAGAGTTTTGCATAGTTACTGAGTGTTATAGAATGGTATGTGTGACATGAGTGGAGCACATAGGATTTCATTTGGCGGAGGAGGGGGAGTCAACCTTTTGAGTCCATTGGCATTTCGCCACCTTTAATGTTTGACACAAGCAGATATCTGAAGGGTTCGAAACCCCAAAACCCCCTTTTGGGTACGCCACTGTCATATTAATGATAGAATAATGAATCATATTGTAACGGGGAGGCACTCTGTGCTGTGCTATGCATGAATGCTTTTCCAAGCATACTTTTAGGCATGCAGTTTGGAGTACGGCAAACTTGCTATAATTCCGATATGGCGAGGATGGTTTGCGAAATGTGATAAGCTGTGCTAGAACAATCGAGATAGAGAGTACAACTAGAATGTGCAAGAAACATCGACGCGATAAGAAAACAAGTATGAAAACCAGCAGTGTGCAGCGCAAAGAGTGGCGTCTTAGTTGAATAAGTTGTAACAAGTGAGTAAGTTGTAACAAGTGTGGATACAAGCAAAGTGTAAATCTGTAAAGAAAGTGATTGTTGGTTTCTGACTGCGTTTTGCGCTGAGTAATTAAAGTGGTTTTATTTTCAAGCACAATCCAGTATACGAACTTAGAGAAGTCATTTTCGCAACAATATTGACCGCAACAGGGACTATTATTTTATTCATTAATGATCCTGTGTTCGTCCGTGTTTATTGAGTTTTCTGTAGACCCAGACGGAAAATTTTAAAGTAGATAGAGAAAACTTTGGTATGTTTTTTTTTATAATATTTTGACATCACGTTTTTTGGCTTTTCCATCTTTCACTAACGATCTAAACTGAGCCAATGTTGACATAATTTTTTCTACTCCTTCCCTCATGCTTCTACTTCTCAATGCTTCTTCTCCTCAATGCTTCTTTTACTTAGCTGTTTTTTTGTTTGTATTTGATTCGTTGTTTCCATTTAGATTTTTTTTTAATTCCACGCACGTTTCGCAACTGCTTGTATTTTGTTCTTGTGTACAAATCTTCAAAGTTTTCATCTTCATTTTCACACATATTTTCTACGTTGGCAATTTTTCTGCCTGAGCCAACTTGAAGCTATGTATTTTATTTCTATTTTTCTACTTAAGTATTAGTGGACATGACATTCGTGCACGCACTCGACCAGATATCTGTATGTATGTCTGTCCACTTCTACATCTATCAAGCCAAGCGCAATGTTTGACAGTCTGTCGAATGAACGCCTGTAAGTAGTGTTTTGCAACTTTAGGCGCGTCCCAACTTTTTGTCTGTCCACGCAACAGTGTTATTTGTCTCATTACATGCGATTCGTTGATTTGTCTGTGTGCACTATTTGTGCTACGCGTTGGCTGTTAATTTTGCACCAACTATAAATGCACCAAAAATACTCACAACAACTAAGCAGCGCCCAGCTTAACTTGTAGCTGAAATGAATGCAACTCTTCTGCTGTGGCTGCAGCTGTTTGTCTGTCCACAGTGTGTGTATAGTTAGTATGTTTGTGTGTACGTGTTTGTAGCGTTGCTAAAGTAAGCGCCAGCCGCGGCCGGAGTTGAAGTGGCCGCCCATTAAGACCAATTGACCTCGTTGCCGGCGCTCATGTCAAAAAAACTGTACTGCACTGCACTCAACTACCGTATAGGCGTTGTTGTTGTTGCTGCAATTGCCACATGCCGTGGCTGCCCTTTGGCGCGCATTCGCACATTCGAAAAAGAGTTGTTGCACACCTGACATGACTGGTTTCAACCTTCACTCTGCACCGTTTTCTGCTTTTCATTTGGCCTTTCACACACACCCACACACACCCACACACACCCACACCCACACACACACATAATGAATGCAGCAACCCTGGGCAATTCACCCATGTTGGCGAGTTCAAGTGGCGCCTGTTGACGTCTGCCGCCTGTCGTCCGCCCCCCCCCCCCTGCAATGGTTCATTAATTTTGAACGCTGAATTTTTATAATTTTTTTTTTACGCTTTGTTGTGGCCGCCACAAAGCGTTTTGGTGCAGCCACAACCCTCGCGCACCATAAAAGTTTATTTGTTTTATTTTGTAGTCGAATATATTTTGGCTTTTATTTTTGGTTGGATTTTGTTGTTGTTGGCGAAACAACTAATTTTTTCCTTATTTTTTTATTATTTTGAATTTTTACATTTTTATTTGGCGTTTGTTTTGCCACACAATTTTCATGTTTTTCTTTCATCTTCCAAATAAAAAACTTACATTTTGTTTACCTTTCAGCTGGGCCTTTTTTTCGGCTTCATGTGTTTGTTGTTGGTTTTTTATGGTGAATTGTAACCGAAAAGCCGAAACCGAAAAATTGGCATCAAAATTGGACTTGCATCAGGCAGCGAAAATCGTTAAACAAATGTTAGGATTTGTTTGTAGACGACTTTTGGGCGCTCAAAGTGGTGTAGACAGGCGGCACAGCACACAGGTGGCGTTGAAATTTGTTTGAGTAGAAATTTTTTTTTAGTTTGTGTTTGTGTGTTTTAAAAGTGAAAGGGTCATAGGTGTGAGCCACGCCGAGCGCCACAAATTTTTAATTAAAAAATTTAGCTGCTCGCTCGAATTGGTTGCTGTAAAATATCTCTAGACAGCTGCTGAATGTCTGCGAAATAGCGCTGAATATGGCTGTCTGTCGAGTTATTGCAAAATAGCTGGAAAATGTTGGTAAAAATTGTTGATGCATAAACTTGAGATGCGCTGAATGATTGCTGAATTGCGCTGAATGTGCAATGTTTGCTGTGGATTAGTAGTTGTAGTTGATGTAGTTGCTTAAGTGCAGCTGAATCGAGTGTTGCTGCGTAAACTGAAGCATTTGTTGTTGTTGTAGCTTAATAGCTACGTTTACAGTAAAATTTTCACAGACGAACAACTGAATGGTAAAAAAAAGTTATGTTGTATGATGTTTAATCTTCTCAATGAAAGGTTACCAGGCAGCTGAATAGTAGCGAGCTTTTACTAAACTGTTCTTAATATTTTTTTATGCCATATATACCTTTTTTAACTAAATAAATATTGCTAAAGCCGCTGAATGTTGCTTGGCCTTATCGTAATGGCCTAAAATGGCTGTAAATTGCCACTAAATGTTTCTAAAATAGCGCTGAATAGTGCTGAAGTTTAGAAAATATTAAAAAAGCGCTTACAATTTGTTTAGAATGCTGCTGAATAACTTTGAATTTCACCGGTTGACTAGTTGCTGGGTTCTTAATGCTACTAAAAAGCGTTTAAGTGTTGCTGAATGATGCTGAATAGCTTAAAATTTAACTGGCTGACTGTTTGTTGACTTTTAAAGTCTACTAAAGAGCTTATTAGCCATGTTGAAAATTGCTGAATAATATTGAATGGTGCTGAATGAATTAAAAGTTTGCTAGCTGATTGTTTGTTGACTTCAAAATTCCACTCAAAACCTGTTTAGCAGTGTTGCATGTTGCTGAATGGTGCTGAATAACTTAAAATTTAACTGGTTGACTGTTTGTTACCTTTTTTAATTTTATTAAAATGCTGTTTAGAAATGTTGAAAGTTGCTGAATAATATTGAATGGTGCTGAATGACTAAAAAGTTTGCTGGCTGATTGTTTGTTGACTTCTAAATTCTACTAAAAACCTGTTTAGTAGTGTTGCATGTTGCTGAATGATGCCGAATAACTTAACATTTAACTGGTTGATTGTTTGTTACCTTCTTAATTTTATTAAAATGCTGTTTAGAAATGTTAAAAGTTGCTGAATAATATTGAATAGTGCTGAATGACTTAAAAGTTTGCTGGCTGACTGCTTGTTGACTTTTAAAGTCTACTAAAGAGCTTTTTAGCCATGTTGAAAATTGCTGAATAATATTGAATGGTGCTGAATGAATTAAAAGTTTGCTAGCTGATTGTTTGTTGACTTCAAAATTCCACTCAAAACCTGAATGATGCTGAATAACTTAAAATTTAACTGGTTGACTGTTTGTTACCTTTTTTAATTTTATTAAAATGCTGTTTAGAAATGTTGAAAGTTGCTGAATAATATTGAATGGTGCTGAATGACTAAAAAGTTTGCTGGCTGATTGTTTGTTGACTTCTAAATTCTACTAAAAACCTGTTTAGTAGTGTTGCATGTTGCTGAATGATGCCGAATAACTTAACATTTAACTGGTTGATTGTTTGTTACCTTCTTAATTTTATTAAAATGCTGTTTAGAAATGTTAAAAGTTGCTGAATAATATTGAATAGTGCTGAATGACTTAAAAGTTTGCTGGCTGATTGTTTGTTGACCTCTAAATTCTACTAAAAACCTGTTTAGCAGTGTTGCATGTTGCTGAATGATGCTAAATGCTGCTGTATAACTTAAATATTTACTAGGTGACTCTTTGTTGGCTACTAAAATGCTGTTTAGTGTTGAAAGTTGCTGAATAATACTGAATGAGGCTAGAATAACTAAGAATTTAACTATGTAACTGTCCCTGGTTACTTAAATATAGTTGAGTAGTGTTGAAATGTTGCCAAATAATTGCTGAGTTGTAAAAAAGTCCTATCGGAATACTCATAAATAGTGCTGAATACTGCTGCCATTGTCCTAAATAGCGCTGAATGGTGCTGGAATATTGTAATAAGTTATGCTTGTTGCAAAACAATGCTTTTGGTGGCTCTGAATCCATCAAAAGTGTTGCTGAATGGTGTTCAATAGTACGAGGCGTAGTAGGTTTTTAGTTATTAAGTGTAAAATACTGTTGAATGGTGCTGAATGCTACTGAAATTAAACTAACTTGGCGTCTAATGCTGCTGAATGCTACTGAAGTTGCACCAAATGCTGCTGAATCGTGCTAAATGCTGCTGAATGATGCTAAATGCTACTGAACTGAAACTAAATGCTAATGAAATATTGTTAAGTGTTGCCAAGTGCTTGTTGTAATATCGCTGAATGCTTCATTGCTACTGAATTATTGCTAAGAAGCGCAAAATTCTACCACATGTGATTGAACTATAGTTGAAATTATACCAAATGCTGCTAAACTAAAAGCAAGTACTGCTCAAATGTTGCTGAATGCTCATGAAATTATGCTAAATTATGAAAAATGTTAATACAGTCATACTAAATATTCTTGGAATGCTGCTGAATGCTACTAACATGTTGCTGAATGCTTGTAAATTGTTGCTGAATGATCTTAAAATGTGCTGAATGATGCTAAATGCCACTGAAACGAAAATATATGCTAATGAAATATTATTAATTGTGCTGAATGGTATTGTAATGCTGCTGAATGCTTCATTGCTGCTGAATTAGTGCTGAGAAGTGCATAATTCTGCTACATGCTGTTCAAATAATAGCAAATACTGCTGAAATGTTGCTGAATGCTTATCAAAATATACTAAATGCTGAAGAATGTTACTAAAATCATACAAAATATTCTTGGAATGGTGCTGAATGCCGAATGCTTTTAAATTGTTGCTGAATGCTCTTAAAATCTTGCTGAATGATGCTAAATGCCACTGAAATGAAAATAAATGCTAATTAAATATTGTTTAATGGTGCTGAATGGTATTGTAATGCTGCTGAATGCTTCATTGCTACTGAATTATTGTTGAGAAGCGCATAATTCTGTTACATGTGATTGAAATATAGTTGAAATGATACTAAATGCCGCTGAAATGTTGCTGAATGCTCATGAGATGATACAAAATACTGAAACAAGTTACTAAAATCATACTTCATATTCTTGGAATGGTGCTGAATGCTACTAACATGTTGCTGAATAGCGCTGAATTTTCGCAAAGTGCTGCTGAATAGCATATAATGCCTACAAAATGCAAGTAGAGCATTGTGTATTGATTATTCTTATGTACACATATAAGTTCATTTATTTGATCACTGCACAGAGCACTGATTAATGAAAACATACACTTTTATTTATTTATTATTTTTTATTAAAATTGTTTCTTTTTGAATAAATAATATTTTATTAAAATATCTTGTTTGTAAAACTTTTACAATGCATGAATGTTATTTAAACAAATATTTTAGTGGAATACACAAAGAATGTTGCTGCTTTTGGTGTGTTGCTTTTCATGGTGTAGAGAAAGAATGTTGGACGCTTAACATATGTTGTGATTCCGTGGCATCAATTAACGGTAAAAGCGTGCGTGTAAACATTGAAGTGTGGTTAGCGCATGGAAATGAAAATAATTGAGCGTGAGAGTTGAACAATTTTTGCATAAATATTTGCGCTTTTTTTCAAGCTTTTGTTAAACGATTTGCTTTGTCAGTTGGTTCTGATATTTCTCTCATTTGTATGTTTTATTTTGAATTTGTGTTATAGTTGTTTGAAGTTTTGAGTGGTGTGGCAACGCCAGCGGCGTGTACAAACAATCGATCGAAAGGAAATTAAAGCGAAAAGCGGAATTATGAAAATTAATATTTGTATAAAACAACAAATGTGTGATGGAAAATAAACGTTAAGTAAAGAAAGTAAAATATAAAATAAAATAAAATAAAATAAAATAAAATAAAATAAAATAAAATAAAATAAAATAAAATAAAATAAAAGAAAATAAAATAAAATAAAATAAAATAAAATAAAATAAAATAAAAGAAAATAAAATAGAATAAAATAAAATAAAATAAAATAAAATAAAATAAAATAAAATAAAATAAAATAAAATAAAATGAAATAAAGGAAACTAAGAAGGGAATAAGTAAAATAATAAGAAATAATAAAATAAAAGAAATAAAAACAAACATAAAATAAAAGAAAAATAAAATAAAATAAAATAAAATAAAATAAAAAAATTAAAAAAAAAAATTAAATAAAATTAAATAAAATAAAATATAAAATCAATCCAAATAAAATAAAATTAAATAAAATATCAAATCAAATCAATCCAAATAAAATAAAACAATAAAATAAAAAAAAAATAAAAAGAAATTAAAAAAAATAAAATAAAAAAGAAAAAAAATTAAATCAACTAAAAAACAATTTTAGTGCAAACTTAAGGTGTCACCTTGTTGTTCGTATGCTCTCTCTTTCGTTCTTTTCCTCTCTTCTTCTTTCTCTCTCTCTCTCTTTCCTCAATCGATGGCTCGCGCATATGTAATAAAATGACAGTGTTTCCGCCGCCGCCGCCACCAACAACAACAACGTTGCGCCTTCACCAGCCATCGTCGTCTGGCAGTGAACAATATCCGCATCCGCATCCTTGTCCGCATCCGTTTCCCGTTAATGCACTTGAAATGAGTTTTGAATTTGCTATTGATGTCGAGTGGCGTTTCGGCGTTGCGACGAGCTGACATGAGTGGTTGGTGTGTGCGAGCGCATTGAATGGCCGCCGCAGCCAGTTGTGCAGCTGGCTGCGTTCATGTTTGTACGGCTGGCTGGTTGGCTGGTAATTTAAAATGATTATGGCTACACGCCACAATGGCCGCATTGACCAACACGAACAGCAGTGCAGCAGGAAAAACAACAACAACAACAATAATGAAAAGCCACCGCAACAACACAACGGCAGCTATCGTAATTGCTATGAATGTGGCAGCAACAACATCACTTTCATTACCACCAACACCAGCACCAATACCAACAACACCAACACCAATACTACCACCAACAATAACAACAAAAACATTAACGCTAGCAGCAACTTCTAGAACAATGCCAACAATAAAGCCCAGTTTTCTGGCCTGGCATCAGCCAATATGGCAGCTGGGCAAGCGACAGTCGATGCCCAGTCAGTGGTCGCCGATTTGGCAGCATTGGCTATAAGCACTGGCAGCGTTGCCAACCATTTTAATTAAGTAATAAAATGAACCTAATGAAATTTCCTTAAGTAGCCTTGCGCGTGTGTGTGTGTGTGTGTGTGTGTGTGTGTTTGGGTGCCAGTTTGTGCCGAACTGAATTATGCGACGACGCAGCAGTGCAGCTGACAGTGAACTGCACACAGTGAGCGAATTTTGCATGAATTTATGTGTCGACTGTTTGCGCATTGAGTGGACGAGGGCACAGCGATCTCACATTCAGTCGCCGCACTGTGACAAAGCGACTCCACTGTGCGTACAATTGTTGCTGGCCAATTGTGGACACATTTCAAAATATTTGATGAGCAGTAAAAATTGCAGACAGACTGCATTCATCTGTGCAGTCTACGCGCGCTAAATTAATGTGAAAACGTTTGCCAAAAAATTACTTTTCATTGTTTTGTTTGTGCAAATTTTCGAATCGATTCCAGGTTGGTGGGTTTTTGTGTGCGGCCACTGTTGGGTGGCAATTTTTGTCTGCTTCTGTGGTCACCTAATGAGCCGAGTGTCTGTCGCTCGGTCTGTCTGTCTATGACAGACACTAAAAGGCATTGTAATTTTATGAAAGCATTTGAGTGGATTGTGGCTATGTGCTGTTGAGTTAATTTTGCGCGAAAATTTTAATTGCACTGTCATTGTCTGACTTGTGTTGGTTGATGAGTTGTGAGTTTGTTAACTGTCGTTATGGTATAATTTGATTGCGTTGCGGTAATGAAAATCAGCGTTGTTGTTGTTTTTAATTATCAAAATGTTTGTGGTATGTTTTTGAGGGTTTTGTTTGTGTTGTGGTTACGTTGGATTAGATTAGATTAGATTAGATTAGATTAGATTAGATTAGATTAGATTAGATTAGATTAGATTAGATTAGATTAGATTAGATTAGATTAGATTAGATTAGATTAGATTAGATTAGATTAGATTAGATTAGATTAGATTAGATTAGATTAGATTAGGTTAGATTAGATTAGGAGGTTAGGTTAGATTAGATTAGATTGACTAGAGTAGATTAGAGTTGACTAAACTAAAAATAGACTCGACTAGAAATATACTAGACTAGAATTAGACCAGGCTAGACTAGAATTAGACTAGACTAAGACAAAGACTAAGACTAAGACTAAACTAAGAGTAAGACTAAATCCAAAACTAAGACTAAACTAAGACTAATACTAAGACTAACATTAAGACTAAACTAAGACTAAGACTCAAACTAAGTCTAAGACTAAGACAAATACTAAGTCTAAGACAAATACTAAGTCTAAGACTAAGACTAGACCAAGATCAGACTAAGACTAGACTAAGAATAGACTAAGACTAGACTAAGACTAGACTAAGACTAGACTAAGACTAGACTAAGACTAGACTAAGGCTAGACTAAGACTAGACTAAGACTAGACTAAGACTAGACTAAGACTAGACTAAGACTAAACTAAGACTAGACTAAGACAAGACTAAGACAAGACTAAGACTAGACTAAGACTAATACTAAGTCTAAGACTAAGACTAAGACTAGATTAAGACTAGACTAAGATTAATACTAAGTCTAAGACTAAGACTAAGACTAAGACTAAGATTAAGACTAAGACTAAGACTAAGACTAAGACTAAGACTAAGACTAAGACTAAGACTAAGACTAAGACTAAGACTAAGACTAAGACTAAGACTAAGGCTAAGACTAGACTAAGACTAGACTAAGACTAGACTAAGACTAGATTAAGACTAGACTAAGATTAATACTAAGTCTAAGACTAAGACTAAGACTAAGACTTCGACTAAGACTTAGACTAAGACTGAGACTAAGACTAAGACTAAGACTAAAACTAAGACTAAGACTAAAACTAAGACTAAGACTAAACTAAGACTAAGACTAGATTAAGACTAGACTAAGATTAATACTAAGTCTAAGACTAAGACTAAGACTTCGACTAAGACTTAGACTAAGACTGAGACTAAGACTAAGACTAAAACTAAGACTAAGACTAAAACTAAGACTAAGACTAAACTAAGACTAAGACTAGACTAGACTAGACTAAGACTAGACTGAACTTTACTTGACTTGACTAGACTAAACTAGACAATTGTTTCGAAGTTCGGTTCGATTTGGGGGACCAACAAGATGATTTGTTTATTTGCAAACTTATTACATTCAAAACTAATTTTATTAAAAACCCGTTCAATGCTCTGGTCAAGACTTGATTTGTCTTTTTATACTTTTTGATTTAAATACTGTACGGAAATTAAATTAAAAATTAAATACGGAATACTACGTCTAGTGGGCTGTTACGTATCACTGGATTGTGCAATTTGAAAATGAAACAACTTTAATTATTCCAACGCAGCCAATTCAAAACCAACAGTCACTTTATTATTCACAGTTTTTATTATTCACAGTTTTACACTTTACTGTTCGTACACTTAAGAATTTGCTTAATTACTCCGTGTGCCAACTTCACTTGTCAAAACCAGGCTGACTCGCTGTGCCGCACACGGCTGCCTTTTATACCTGTCGGGCCATCGCGCGGACCGTTCTCGCGCATTCCAGAGTGGACTAAAGGTTTCCATGATGATCGCGGCCGTCGTTGCCAGATTGGACTAAAAGGTACTATCGCGGCCGTCGTTGCCACATTGAATTATAGCACGGCGCGAAGCGGCAGGGTTGCTTTGCACAGCGACAGACTGTCTTATCGTTACAATACTATGAACTGATTTGAATGGAATCGCTTTTAAAGTTAAACATTCTTCATTAATTCCGTGAAGAGATTTGAAAATTTCATTGGTTCAGTTTTCGGTTCAATTCGAAAGACTAAAAAGTTAGCTGGCTCGGTTCAAAATCGATTCGATTCCAAAACAATTCAAAGCTCTGCTCCGAACTCGATTTTTCTGTCGATGATACTCTATAAAAAAATTTATTACATCAGCATTTTTCCAAAAATATGAACATTTTCAGTTGATTTAATATTCATTAAAAATGTGAAAAAAATTAGTTGCCATATTGACAGAAATTATTTGGTTATTTGTTCAGTATTTCAATGCTGGCATTTGACAATTATTTGCGCATTAGACAGCTCATGAAAACTGTTGTTGTTGTTGCTTTTTAGTTCTAGTTTATTTGTTTTAAGTTGTTGTTGTTGCTGCATTTGCTGTCAATCATCACACAGCTGCACACTGCCTAATGCGCTCAGCCAACAACTGTTAGGAGAGATTATGGTATTGCAGCTGTTGTTGTTGTTGTTGTTGTTGTTGTTGTTGTTGATGATGCAAATTGGCAAATAATTGCATGAGGCAAGGGGCGACAAAGTGCTGGTGTTCATAAAAAGTTTAGTTGGGCTTCGAACTGAAGCGTTGGTCAGTTCATGCAACATGAGTTTTGATCGCATTAATGTTAAAGTCAACAAATTGCATTGTGTTTGCACTAAATTAAGCTAATTTTTGTCAATTTGCTGATTATGTAAATGAAATCGCTGCAAGTAATTTAATTCATAGTTGAATGAATAAATATTTGCAAAAATCGCGCGCAAAATTTTATACACAAATATTTGCAATTTTCTGAGATAACTAAATTGAATTTTTAAATAAATAAAATTGCCACCAAACACTGACAATTTTCTGCTTTGAAAATTCCTCAGTTGAATGTTGAAGCATGAATTATTTAGTCACTAATTTAATGTCAACTGAAGTACAATTTTTTTCCGCCAATCCCCAACGAAGAAGCAAACAAATCGTACTTCATTAATTAAGTTAATTAATTTTGTTGCTTGCAATGTTGCACCCTCAGAGTTTTGCTACCTCGAAGACATTGTCGCTGCCCCCACTAAAATTTCCTCCAACTTTCAACGAAACCTCAATTGAAGAGCATAAAAATGAAATTACAAATGCAAAGCTTGCTGCAAAATGCAACCAATGCGACGCAGTTGCCGCAGTGGAACCGTTAAAGAAATTCTGCTAATTAGATTGCGGCGTTGCTAGTTTTGTGGATTCGTGTGGCAGTCTCTGTCTTTCTGTCTGTGTGTGTCACTGGCGCTAACGCTGTTGCACGAATTGCGTGTTGTGGCCAGTTAATGTTGTTGTTGTTGTTGTTGTTGGTGGTCTAATGAGTGGCACACCCGTTGGCGTTGATTTCTGTATCTCGGTGCCCCTTGTTAGTCCTTTACAGGCGCCAGGCGTCTGTCTAGTTTTATGGTTTTCCTTGCGCAAAAGTTGCGGCTGCACACTTTGTTCGAAAGTGGGTTTTAGGTGCGGCAGTTAAAGGTTGTTGTGTAGTTGTTGTTTGGTGTTGCATTGAGACGAACTGCTTGGACTTTATTGTAAGAAGCATAATTTCAGGGGCAATTCTGTTTCGATTTTTGTTGATTTGAGAGGTTAGTTTCTGCTGAGAAGTTCATAAGAATCGACAAGTTGTGCTTTTGTTGAAGTGCCTGTAATTTATTGCATACGTTTAGGCGCATTTGAAGGCGTGTAGAGGATGTGAGTTCTACGAGCTTTTCTCCTTGATTTGAGAGACATTTTGTTAAGGCTACGGTTGCCACATTTGATCCATTTGAACCAAAAGTGGACCATTTTATTTCGTTTGGGTCTTGTTTGATGTTGCATTGAGACGAACTGCTTAGACTTCATTGTAAGAAGCAGTTGGAAGCATAATTTTAGGGGCAAGTGTTAATTTTTGTTAATTTGAGAAGTTAGTTTCTGCTGAGAAGCTCATAAGAATCGACAAGTTGATATTTTGCTGAACTGCCTGTAGTTTGTTGCATACGTTTGGGCGTTTTCTAGAGCGTTTGAGTTCTACGAGCTTTTCTGCTTAATTTGAGAGACATTTTGTTAAGCTACGGTTGCTACTTTTGATCCATTTGAACCAAAAGTGGACCATTTTATTTCATTTGGGTCTTTGCAGTGGCGTCCCCAGGGGGGGGGATTAGGGGGATGGATCCCCCCCCTTGGTCGGAGAATTCACTTATGCAATTTGCTATAACAATATGGAATTGTGAAACATTTTTATTATTTGCTTTATCGCTTCTGTAATCACCCACTTAAAACCTAATAACTGAACCACCCATGATCTGGCCAGACCATAATGTAAACAAGATGATAGTCGAGGATTGTTGTTAAGGATATAAAAAAACCAGAAAGTGTGAATACAATGATTTCTTTTGCTTGTCTACATTATTTTTACGTAAAACGGTGAAAATATACTAGAATAATTAGGTAAATAGCGAGTTTCAACTTTAATGACTTAATTTTGAAATTAAAAAAATACGGCAGTAAAGCAAAAAAATAAAAAAATGTAAAATACGTTACTTATGGATCTACTTCAGCTGCTTGACCAATGCAATTATTTCAACAATATAATGCAGTATCATGACTAAACCACATTGAGATTTTACATTCGACACATACAAATCGGGTTTTGATATATATATTTCTGGATTCCTTGCACTGTTAATAATTCTGAACTGCTTTGCCAAAGAAAAATATGCAAAACATGCTCTACATGTTGTTGTTCATGCTGAATTGGCCGGATATCGTTTTCCTTGTCGCCTTCGTCGTTGCTATCTTCACATTGAACTATCTAAACGACCATTTTTTCTATCAGTATCAGAAGCTTCGTTTTGTTCAGGGCCAAATGAAAGCGTGAAATTGGCAGCACCGTTATTATTGCCTCTCGCAGCAAATTATTTAATATCTTAAATTCGTTGCTCTAAAGCATTAGTTTCCGCTATTGCTAAGGAAATTTTTTTAGAGATTTTCCTCTCTGATTTAACTCCAGCGTCGAAGTTCAAAAACAATGTCCACCTGATTCTCAAAATAGCATTCTCTTCCTTTCATCTCTGTCACAGAAAACACCCAATCGAATTGGAAAATGGATAAGTATTAATTTTGAATATGTTTCAACATTATTTTCCAACAAAAATTATAATTTATTAACCCAAAGAAAATAAAAGCCAAGGCGAACGAAAAACACTTGGACCAGGTACATTTTGCGCCAGCTAATTTACGTCACTATTAACGGGATGGCACGAAAAAAGTGCTTCAAATCGGGTCAGATGGAAAAACCTAGTTGAAACTATATATATAATATAAAAAAAAATATTTATAAACAATTCTGACAATAATTACGTCGAAAATAACAAAAAAAAAACTGAAAATAACTGGCAAATTTGTATGAAAATACACCATGGTCTGGCCAAGCCATGGTTTTGGGTTTTGTGCTTAGAAAGGATCAGTTAAAGATATCATGAAATTTGAGCTCGATAGCTTAATTACAACATTACTAAAGTGGATCCAAAGTTCAATATGGTCTGGCCAGAACCGGATACCCGCAGAAGGGTTAAGAATAAATGAATAAAAAAATCAGCATTGCATTGGTTCTCGCAGAATAGTTTTATTTTCAATGTTCCCAAAAGTGTCGACTATTTACCAAAATAGTAATCAAACGCAGGCTTCATGCCAACCCTGCATCAGCTGTTGAAACTAAAAAAAAATTCACTTACATAGTTTTGGTGAATTGCGGGTAAACATGGAAACATGGTCACCTCTATCATAACATAATAAAATTTCAGAACGTCATACATTTTGTAAATGTTTGATTTTTTTTACATAGCTGGTGTGCTTTTTAAACCCTTCTGTCAATACGAATAATTTCCACCTATCTCCAATACGAAGGTACCCGGGTACCTTCATACAATTTGTATGGGAAAAGTGAAAATAATTGCGCAAAAATGTTGAAAATCGTTGTTGGCTTATAAAACAAAGCGTTATTTGTTGATAATTCAAGTTAAAAATATTAAACACATATTTATAGTGCAATAATTTTAGCATTTTCGTGTTTTACGTTGTTGCTTACGTTAATCGGAACAGATATAGCACGACTCATTGGCTTTTGGCCACTGCTTCAAAACCATTTCTAGTGTAAAAATTGTGAAAGCAAGGGAATTTTTTGTCTATTCTGAATTTTCGGCTTCAGCGGGGCACACAGGATTTCATTTAAGAAGGCGTTCTGCATACAACTTTTGACCAAAATACCATTTGAAATCAATGCATCACACATAATTTTTGTTGCTAGGAAATATGTGGGAGTTTGAACCACCAATTCCCCCTCATGTCACCTTTCAAGATATTCTCCACAGCATCTGGTTTTGTTTGTGGTATCTAGTTTGCTGCCAAGGTGCAAATATTGAGCATGCAATGAAATGGGCCAATATTTGAGCCATAACGTATAGCGACCTTTGTACAATTGTAAATGCGAAAGACTTTTAATTTCGGGTTGTCCCCTGGCACTGCTTTGCCGTGGTGCATAGTTGAAAGAACCACCCAGCTTCATTGCTCGTTGGAAAGTAAAACTCCAAAGATTTTGTCGCTGTAAAAACGACTTTATGGGTCGAGTATTACTTTTTAACACCAGATTTGTGAAATTTTTTGTGAAAAGGTATTCCGTCAGCGCTTCAGAAGTAAAAAGATTATCCGTTGCAGCATAGCGGACGTAAGATTTAAAGCTTTGAATAAATATTTTTGAATAACAATTTTACGCCTACTTGGGTCTTACATACTTTGGCAATTGCCTACTTAGTTTTTCAGAGTAAACTTCTCCTTTCAAAGGTTTAAACATCTTAGAGCAACACCCATCTGAAGTCGATGACTTCGATCGAATGTCCTAAAATTAACTTATCTTTGAATATAACTTTGATTTCAAATTTGAAATTTGGTGCACTTGAATATGAAAGATTAATTTCACGTTGAAACTGTATTGTTTTACTGTATTTTGTATGAAGCTACCCGGGTACCTTCGTATAGAACAAAGGGGTAGTGTTCAAAATTTGGTTCTAAAAGTTATACAGAAAAAGTTTTCTTTCTATATAAGTTATCTAATAGCTAGTCAATTGATATTTAGGAAGATATTAAAAATACCAGCATAGCGTTCCTTGGCCGAAAGTAGGTTATTTTTACTTCAAAATTGCAATAGGTACCCAGGTACCTTCGTATTGACAGAAGGGTAAAATACGTCTTTTCGTAATTCTATTAGCAGTTGTTTTCGAAATGTCATAACTTAAAACAAACTTGAATTTTTTGGTTGGGATTTTATGACTTAAAAATACATGTCACTTGAATTTTTTGTTTTAAGAAGTTTATGTTAGTATATGTATACATATATGTATGTATGTACAATTTTATTCAATTCAATTATTATTAAAAATAATACGCAAAGATGAAAGTATAAAAATGGCGTTAAACTGGATTTTTTGCATATCCCCCCCCTTCCCGAAATCCTGGGGACGCCACTGGGTCTTTGGGTCACTTTATTATACAATTTGGACTTTTTTTAATTTTTTTTTTTTAAGACTAACATTTTGAGGACAGTGGTCAAAAATGTCAGTACAAAAGTTTTATTGTGCTTTGCATTTTAGACCTTTCTTTTTTAAGAAAGACCTTTAAGACCTTTTTCTGTGTATAAAACACAGAATTCCAGCTGAATGGCAACCGTGGTTATGGCCAGTTGAGTAAGTCTCCTTGATTTCGATTTGAACATTCTAAATGCGAATTGTGATATTCCTGAATGTTTCTCTGTATTTGAATCTAAAATCTATATGTTTTTGTATTATAATTTTGACCTTTTTATATTTTTTTTATAATACTGTAACGATGAGGCACTCTGTGCTGTGCTATGCTTTTGCAAGCATACTTTTAGGCATGCACTTTAGAGTACGGCCGGTTGGCTATAATTGCGATATGGCGAGGATGGTTCGCGAAGGTGATGAGCTGTGCTAGAACAATCCAGATAGAGAGTACAACTAGAATGTGCAAGAAACATCGGCGCGATAAGAAAACAAGTATAAAAAGCAACAGTGGCCAAGTCTTAGTTAAATAAGCAAAGTAGTAACAAGTGTAGATACAAGCAAAGTGTAAATCTGCAAATAAAGCGATTTTTGGTTTCTGACTGCGTTTTGCGCTGAGTAATTGAAGTGGTTTTATTTTCAAGCACAATTCAAAACGAAGAGAAGTCATTTTCGTAACAATACTTTTTGAGGACCATCGGTAAAAAATGTTATATATTGTTTTTGTATATTAATAAAAAAAAACATTTGTCGAAAACAAAAAAATGGTTTTTTTCGCACTTTATAAAATATTTAAAACAAAATTTTTTTTCATTGAATTTTGATTGAATAGCAACGGTTCTGGTTCTTCAAATGGGAACATAAGGACAATTTTTTGTTTTCGGCCAATCAAGTCTCTTTGATTTCGACTGAAACTTTCTCTAAGCGATGTTTATGGATGTTTCTCTGTATTTGACTAAACTCTAGAAATCGAATATTTTTTTATAAAAAATTTAATATTTTTATTATTCAAAAATGAAAAGTATGAACTCCAAAGTACACAAAAAATCATGTCTCAATTTGTATTTTTTTTTTACTTTTTTGTTTTAATTATATTGAAAACATTGAATAAGTAAAAACAAAAATAAAATCTAAAAAAATTATATTAACAATTCATTTGTTTTTTCTCTTTCCAGGTAAGCAATTTTCTTCATTCACAACTCTTCTATCCTGAAAAGGTTAGTTGAATCCAGAAACCACATCGAAAGTCTCAACTCTAATGGTTTCCAACAAATTTCAAGTAAAAATTGCCATTGAATTCATTCAATTCTTTTATATATAAAATTTTTATACTTAAGTTTAATTCACAGCTTTTTTTATAAACAACAACAATTACAACTCATTTATGAATTTACTTGTGGTTTAAACAATAACAACAACAATATCGTTGAGGCGAATTTTCTTTGTGCAAACAACACTGAAGAAATTCGCCAGTTATTGTTTATTTTTTGAAGTGTTCAACATTGAGATGCAGTGACGCACGCAAGAAAGGGGTATGGGGGTTTCAGAACCCCTTTCAAATATCTTTGAAATATCTTGAATATGGTTTCCACTGGCATTGGGCCCAAAAGTTATGTACAAAACCCAATATGGAATCCTTTGTGTGCCACTGCCGTGATTTATAAATATATTTTCTTATATATGTAATAGTCATTTAAATTTGTGTACTTGTAAATGTTTCAACATTTACTGCTGTCTACATGAACGTAAAATGTTTGCGCGTTCGCATCGTGTTTCCGGCGAATTAAAGACACAATGAGCTCAACACTTGGCAGCTCATGGAAGCCTGCAGTGCAGTAATTACCTGATTGTGGATGCAGGTGCCCGAGCAGCTCAGCCCGCATTGATGCATAATTGTGCAAATCGAGCGTTCTGTGAGCGAACATTTTGAGGCGTTAAATGCTCGATTGCAGCTGTAGTTGATGAACTATTGGAACTGCTGAACGGCATCAACAGATCGAATGGGTTTATTGATTCAAATTCCAATAAGAGACAGTTGAATGTTTCATCAACTTACGCATGTATGAGGAAGGAAAAAAAGAATGAGAGGGAATTTTTAAATATTTGAAAAAATATCTATAACCATTTTCATTTGTGTGAGCCTTTGGTTCTTCTCGGAATCATAGAATAAACACACAAAATTTTCATATAAAATGTTTTACTACTTTCTTGTTTGTGCCACTTTTTTCTGCACGTTTACATTCTGGTTTTTGCTGTCTGTTTGTGGTGTGGAGATTTTTTTTAATTTATTTTGGAGGAATATCATTTCTGTTGACTCGTTGCCGTTGCATTCATGATGAACGCCGTAAATTTCACACATCTGCTTTTTATGCAGCGCAGTGCTGCTTGTTCGCATTTATTGAAACATTAAGACGAAAGTTTACATATTTAAATGTGATTTAGTGGCACTTATGGCCACGTTGGTGGCGCAACGGGGGGGCAAGTGTCCACTGCACCATTGAGCAGATGTGGGTTTTTATGTTTTTCCGAATAAATGCATAAGTTGGACGCATGTAAGTGCCGCATTGGGCCAAATTGTCTGAGCTGGAGCCAACAGCGCATTTCGTTTGCTCGTTGGGTCATAAATTTTAATGTTCAATATTTGATGTAAAGTATGGGAATTGAACAACAAATGTTTTGTGGTTTGTGTAGAATGTGGGAAGAGGACATGTGGGGGGTTTTTTTTATATACCTATATTTTTTTTTAACAAAAAATATTTTATGTTTACACTTTTATTTTTGATTTTTTTATTATAATATCTTTATGAGTTTTGAAACTTTGAGTTTTTTATTGTTCCAATTTTTTATTTTTATTTTTATATTTTTATATTTTTTATTTTTATATTTTTGTATTTTTTGTATTTAGTTTCTATATTTTTAATGTCAATATTGCTATATATAACTTTTATATATAGTATCGTTTTTTATTATTTTATTATTTTATTTTATTATTTGTTAATTTTTTATTTTATTTATTTATTATTTATTTTATTTATTTATTTTCTATTTTATTTATTTATTTGTTTTTAGTAAATTTTTATTTTTGTATTTTATAAATTTCTTTATTTATATTTTTTTTTTATTTTTGCTATTTTCTTTATTTTTTGGTGGGATTCTATACCTTTGAGTTCGTTTTTGCATTTCCATATTTTTAACATTTATTTTTAAAATTTTCTAAATTTTGATTTTCTCTAATTTTTTGTTTATGTTTTGGGGTATTTTTAGTTTTGCTAGTTCCTTTCTTATTTTTCCATAACAACCAGTTACCGGGTTTCGGCCCGCCAGAAAAGCTCCCTGTTCATATTTCTTTTACATGATTTTATATTCAATTTTTCCTATTTCTATTTTAAGTTTTTGTATTTGTTATATTTATATTTATTTATTTTTTACACTCCAAGAATACTGAGTTGGATCTACACGGCGATCATGAGGCCTATGAAAACATATGTCTCAGTTGTCTGGACAAGCAAAACCAATCAACAGTCCATTGTCAAGGCGCTCAGTACGCTCCAGAGATTAGCATGTTTATGCATGACTGGGGCTATGAGAACGTGTCCAACAGCATCCATGGGGGTTCTGCTTGGACTTATACCTCTTCACATACATATACAAACCCAGGCGAAGAGTGCAATCCTACGGATGACTGAAAACAATATCGGGGCTGGAGGATTTTTGGGCCGTAAGAAATATGACTAATAAGAAATATTACTAATATTCGTAAGAAATATTACTAATATTCTTACGAACCAGTATCCAGAGATAGCAATACCGAGGGACACAAACAATCACACCGAAGTTAAGTTTTATCAAAAGATTCAAAAACCGAACTTATTAAGAAAGGGAACTGGGTAGGGATATCAGAAACGTATCTGATAAACCAGTACATGATAACCTGGTACACGGAAAGATCCCTTACAGATGAATGTACCGGTATTGGTGTATATGGGCCGAGTATTACATACTCAAAACCCACGGGTAAGCACACAACAATATTACAAGCGGAGATATACGCTATTGAAACGTGTGCTTACTTCAACTTAGCGAGGAACTACCGAAATCGGAGAGTTGCGATCCTGTCTGATAGCCAAGCGGCAATCAGGGCACTAAGCTCTTACCAGGTATTCTCGAAACTGGTGATAGAATGCCTTGAAAAGCTTAATGAGCTAGGCGTGCACAATCAGGTATGGGTCCTCTGGGTTCCGGGCCACGCAGGTATAGTAAGAAACGAAGCGGCCGATGAACTTGCAAGAAGGGGCGCCTCAACCCCATTCGTCGGCCTAGAACCTTTTTGTGGATTGGAAAGGGAACCTTATCAATCCTAACCAGGAAAGACGAGATAATCAGCACGAATAAATACTGGGACAATCAACCCGGTCTGGAACATTCCAAATTATCGGGTCATATATAAGGAAAAGATTCGAGGAATGTATGAGTTTATCAAAGAATAACCAAGAATCATTACAGGTATTATGACAGGGCATTGTATGTTGAATTATCACCTAACCAAACTAGGAATCTGTGAAAACGGACATTGCAGGTTCTGTTCGAAAATGAAACTGCAATGCACATATTAGGAGAATGCCCTGTACTTATGCATGATCGGAAGAAGCACCTAGGGGAATACCTCGTCAGAGGTGCGAACTGGGACTCCCCAGAGGTATAGGAGATATACTAAAGTTCCTCTCGGTAGTTGGGCTCACAGATGAACTGTGAGTCCATGAAGGGGGCACAATAGATCTTTAGGTCGCGTTGCAGTATCCCCACTAATAATAATAATAATAATATTTAATTTTCATTTTTATACATTTATCGTTTACTGGGTTTGAATTTTCCGTGTTCTTATATCTTTATTTATATTTTTCCTATTATTATATATTTTATTTTCGTATTGTTTACTTTTTGCCGTATTAATTTTTTGAATTTTTGTATTTTTAATTTGCAAATTTTTAAAATTTTTTTAAATATAGTTTTTTTGGTATTTTAGTTAAGTGTTATTAAATCTACAAATTTTTATTTTTAAATTGTTCGAGTTCTTTTATTCATATATTTTTTAGTTATATTTTTCGTATTCTTATAGTTTTAAAGTTTTCTACTACTTTTTATTTGACTTTTTATATATTTAAGGTTTTTATTTTATATTTTTTCTATAGTTGTGGGGGGTTTTTTTAAATACTTTTATGCTTTTCCAATTTTATATTTTGTGTAAATTTTCCCGTTTTGTAATTTTTTGTTTTTTATTTATTTTTTTAATTTTAATTTTGTTTTTATTTTGTTTTTATTTCTATAATTTCTCATTTTAACCCTGAGATTTTTTCGTTGCCATTTTATTGTTTGTATTTTTTAACATTCTGTCAGTACTATGTCTTTTATTTTCATAACTTTTTATTTTTGTATAATACTTTTTGCGTTTAAATTTTTAATTTTTATATATTTTCATTTAATATATTTATTTATTAAATTTCAATGAATAATAATAATTTTAATGGAAATAATTCATTTATGAAATTAAGTTTATAATTTTGTTTGTGTTTTTTGTTTTACACTTTAAACTTACACTTTTATGTTTTATTGAAAAAAGAAAAAAATTTTTTTATTTCTTAAAAAGAACAAAAAAAAATACAGTCGTGTCTGGATATAGTGAACTAATTATTGCAAGGCCTGTTCACAGTATCGAGGTTGTTCACTATATCAAGGTTAACATTTTTGTTCAAAAACTCGTTTTATTTGCTCCAAATATCCTTTTTGTTTTTTGCTTGAAAATGTTTTTCCATATTTAGAGGCTCGATGTCAACATTTGGGTGTTCACTATATCGAGGTGTTCACTATATCGGGTGTTCACTGTACCCAGACACTACTGTAATAATTATAAAAAAAATTTATTTAATTTTTTTAATTTTTAATGTTTTTTTTGATGTTTCTTATATTTTTGGGTTTTTATTTTTTTCCTTTTTCATTTGTATAGTTTGGTTTGTAATATTTTATTTCGGTTTTTTTATTTACTCTTTCTCAAATGAAGAAAAAAAAAAAAATTTTTTATTTCTTAAAAAGAACAAAAAAAAATAATAATAATAATAAAAAAATATATTTAATTTTTTTTAATTTTTAATGTTTTTTGTTGATGTTTCTTATATTTTTGGGTTTTTATTTTTTTCCTTTTTCATTTGTATATTTTGGTTTGTAATATTTTATTTCTGTTTTTTTATTTACTCTTTCTCAAATGAAAAATGGAAAAAATTTTTTTTTATTTCTTAAAAAGAACAAAAAAAAGTAATAATAATAAAAAAAATATATTTAATTTTTTTAATTTTTTATGTTTTTTTTTAATGTTTCTTATATTTTTGGATTTTTATTTTTTCCCTTTTTCATTTGTATATTTTGGTTTGTAATATTTTATTTCGGTTTTTTTTTTATTTTTAAACCTCTATAATTGCATAATTTGCATTTTTTTTTAATTTTTGTACATATTAATTTTTTATATTTTTTTAACTTTATATTTTAATAATTTTTTCGTTCATAGTGTTACGAAAATAACTTCTCTATGTTCCTATCTGGATTGTGCTTGAAAATAAAACCACTTCAATTACTCAACGCAAACCGCATTCCAAATCCAACAATCACTTTATTTACAAATTTACACTTGGGACTACTTTACACTACTAGGCTTTCTCCATCTATATAAATTTAAGTGTTCCTAATAGTAGCAAGTTTTCATTATTTGTTGTTGCTGCTTCATTCTCAACGACGAATTTTTAATTAAAGTTCCACAAAATTCTTCTTCATTCTTTATTTACACAAAAAGTGTGCACAGCTCGTGACATGTGCAACATAATTCATGTGACAGCCATAACAATGATTTTTTTTTTGCAATGGCAACAACAACAGGAACTTTCTGGCAGCAGGAAAACCGTGAACCAGTCAGGCTGCCAATACGAACAGCGTCGTACACCAGTCGAGAACGCACACTGGGCGAGTGCGCCGAAATGCGGCCACGCTCTGTCATACCGTTCGCCACCACCGCATGTCACAGATGCATCAGAGTCTGTCGCCACTGCTCGCACTTCTCTGCCCACACGTTAGCAAATAACGTGCGAATTTTGTTGTTACAAAGTTGTTGTTAATGTTTTTTTTTGTATATTTTTTGGATACAAATTGACAACATTTGACATTTAGCATCGTCACGTAAGTTACACTTGTAAACAACATGCATCCACTTTGCGCCCGTCACACTTTAACTCCCACTTTCATCCCAGTTGTTTCCGTTTAACTTTGTCGTTGTTGTGTTGTTATTGTTGTTGCAGCGAATCGTAAATCTTAGCTACGAGTTGCTGGCAATTGTGGCGCACATCAAATGGATTTTTGTTGGTCTGTGTCCTTGTTTTTTTTTTTTGGTTGACTGTTGCTAGTTGCTTCCTTCAGCCCTTGGCTGTTGTTGTTGGTGTTATTGTTGCTGCTGCTGCTGTGTCGCAATTTGTTGCCTTCGCCTTGGCTGTGACATTAGTGGATTAGATATGCCAACAACAGCAACAGCCAACAGTCTAACAATAAGATTCAACAGCAGCAGCTGCAACAACAACAACTACACAAAAACCATGTAATGCGCCAACCAAAACTCAATATTACTTATAGCATCAACAACAACAACAATAGTAGCAGCTGTGTCTGTTGCTGTTGCTTGGCATTGCTCATTGCAACTTCAATTCGAAACGTGATACATGGCACTAATGCCACAAAATACAAAATGGCGCTCATGCTGGCGCCTTCAACTTGAGTTGTGCTGTTGTTGTTGTTGGGCCCGCTGCAACTGTCGAAATGAGCAAATAATGTGCAACATTTTGCACGTTACATATTGACACACAAATACAAACATATTTCACGCTAAGGTGACCAATTGTTGGAATTATCTCTGGCAGCTTTAAAGTAAAATTGCCAATTCACAACTTTCGATAGCAAAACTGTGTGGCATGGTCACCTTAAACGCCACACATGTGCGACAGCACAAACATTATACATTTTCAACATGCAACTGCCAGCGGAAGTGTATGCGATATTTGCTACATTTGATGTAGTGTTACTTGTCGTTGTTGTTGTTGTTGTTGTTATGTTTTAGCATACAACAACGTTGGTTGGTGTCAGTTGGCTGCTGTATTGTACTGTAAATGAAAAACGCATAGACGTAGGAAATTTGCATTTAATTTGAAATTGAAAGCTGTCGCACACACAGAGAAAGGGAGGCACGTAGAGAGCGAGAGGTGGAGAGAGAGATAAGAACTTGAAACGAAGTATATGGCGCAGTGAATTGCAGCAATGGACACTTTAGAAAAAGTGAAGTAGTAAAAATAGAGAATCAAAAATTTAAAGCAGTGACGTCAGTGACTCAAAAATTTGCTGTAAAATTGATCGATTTATTGTTGGCGCCAAAGCGAAAAACACGAAATGCAAAGAGAGCAAACGAAAAGGGCGTAATTGATTGCATTTTAATGCTTCTTAAGTGGCGTCCAGTCATTGGGGAATTTTAGTAATTTGAACAGCAGTTTTTGGTTTTCTCTTTTCAACGTCATTCCTTTAGGTAGCATGGAGCTTTAAGAAGCTTTAATCACTTGTGACTTTATTAGGAAGAAAGCTTTACATACAGTCTTAAAGATTAAAGTTAGACTTTTTTAGAGTGTACTGAACCCTTTAGCCCTTAAAAGTGGTTCAAGGCGCTTATCGCTTATGGGGTCTTTAAGTTCAATACAGCTAGTAGCATTGGTTTAATCTTCTGTCTTCAGAAAGAAGAAAACTTCACATATAGCCTTAAGGACTTCAGTTGAACTTTTTTACAGTGTACTGAACCCTCTTACCCCTTAGGGATTGGACACTCTTAGAGGTAGAGTGTCCAACCCCTAAGAGTGTCTACACTTCTTTTTCCTAACCTTATATATCCTTCCTGAACCAGCGCAATGCCTCGTATTTATAGGGGTATCTATTCGTTAAAAAAGTGCTTATCGCTTAAGAGATCATGGGGTCGTTTGGTACAATCCAGCAATAACCATTCTTCGGCTCGCGAGTACCACTGGTTTTATCTTTTGTCTTCAGAAAGAAGAGAGCTCCACATATAGTCTTAAACATTTCATTTGAATGTTTTTACAATCAATCTGCTAACAAGTGAGAGTGCCTAGAGGTGCTTATTGCTTATGTTTCTTATTAAGGAAGCATAGGACCTTAAGGCTCTATTAGCGATTCATGGAATGATTATCACAATGAAGTGATCTTCTTATCCGTTAGATAGTCCTTTAAGGGACTTGCTTATCGTTAAAGGCCCTTATCTTGGAATTGAAGGATCTTAAGGTTAAATCTCTTGACCTTCGAAAGGAACGAAGCTTGACGTACAGTCTTCGAAATGTTAGTTGAACTTTTTTACCATATGTTTAATCCTCTAACCCTTACGAAGATCTTAAGGAATGCTCCAGTGATGACCATTCTGCTACTCGCAAGTGGAAAGTGATGATCAGTAGCACAAGAAATGACCAGTGATGGCTCCAGAGGCTCAGGAGATTAGACCATTGATGGCCATTCTACCTATTCGCGACTATCGATTTGTCATCACTCGGTACTCACGAGTAACGGAATGGTCATCACTGGTTTAATCTGTTGTCCCTTCACAGGGGGGGAAAAAATCACTCTTAAAAATTATACATAGTTCAACTTTTCTATAGAGTTCTCAATCTTCAAATACGTTAGAGAGTCCCTTAAGGTGCTTATCGTTGAAGGCTATTTTCTAGGGATTAATGGTTTTAAGGTGTAATCTCTTGGTCTTCACAACGAAGGAAGCTTTACGTACTGTCTTCGAATGTTAGTTGAACTTTTTACAGTGTATTTAATTGTCTCACTCCTCAGAAAAACTTATGGTATTGTTACGAAAATCCCAAGTTTTCCAAGGTTCGTTTGGATTGTGTTTGAAAATAAAACAACTTCAATTATTCAGCACAAAACGCAGTCAGAAACTAACAATCACTTTATTTACAGATTTACATTTCGCTTGTATCTACACTTGTTACCACTTTGCTTGCTCAACACAGACTCGACTCTTGCGCTGCACACTGCTGCTTTTATGCTAATTTTCTGATCGGCCGAAGTTTCTTCTCATCAATCTTTGCTCACAAGTAGCAGAATGGTCATCACTGTTTTAATCTCTTGTGCGTGATTCATTACGTGATTCATTAGAAAGTCCCTCAATGTGCTGATTGCTGAAGGCTCTTATCTAGGGATTGTAGGGTCTTAAGGTTACATTTCTTGGCCTTCACAAGAAAGGAAGCTTAACGTACAATCTTCGAAATGTTAGTTGAACTTTTTTACAGTGTAGTCAATCTTCTAACCCCTAAGAAAAACTAAGGTTATGATCCAGTGATGACCACTCTGCCTACTCGCGAGAATCTACAAGTAGATTCAGGATGGGCAGGCAGGATGGTCATCACTGAGCCTCTTCTTTTGAGCCCTCACGAGGAAGGAAGCTTCACATACGTCTTAAGAATTTCACTCAAATTTTTTTAAAGTATACTTAACTTAAAATTCTAAAAGTTCAATATTGCTTAGGGTATTCTCAAACGATTTTAACTCATCAAATGGCGTCTTTCCAGTGATGTCTGTGGAAGCTGTGGAGATGAAGGAGAAGTAGATACGATATCATACTCTCTGTGCTACTGTGCAGCTCTGTAAGGGGCACAGACTCCATACTTTGAGGCTTAGACTCCTGACGTACCTGGCTAGTCGAAATACCGTATCAGCTCTCAGTCGTTTGGAGTTCGAACTGGTTTGGCTTGGATTGAGACTGCGGGTTAGCTTCAGAGGACAACAAAAAGACATTCATAATGAGTCTTTTTGGCCTTAGAGTGAAGGTTCGGTCTGTGCCGCACACACATCCTTACCTGACTAATCCTCATTTAACACTTAGTTAGAGGTTTAGTTTAGGTTAGGAGTTTTTTTTATTTTATAGAGTTGGAAACCCACTAAAACAATCTTCCTACTGTCCGTTGTTCCCAATAGAATCGTCATAATCATTAGGCATTTCGTCAGGAGGTGGTCGAAGCTAAAAACGTAATTGTTTATTAGAGTGACAGTAACTGGTTAGTGGTCATAACTGGTCACGGGTCATCACTGATAATTTAGGCCATGATTTCGAACAATATACGAAGTCCTCGTAGTTACTGACAGTGTCCTGGGTCAGGTTAGGTATGAGAGTTACATTTGGTACCAAGTTTGTTGAGTACATTCTTTCGCTCATGCTCGGGCCTATACGACCCTGCAATGTCGCTCACAGGGGCAGGTTTTAGGGTTCAAATCTCCCAAATTCAAAAATTGCTGATACAAAATATCGTTTCAAACTCCTTTCCCCCCTGCCCCCCAAATGAAATCCTGTGTGCGCCACAGGTCTCTCGTAATACCACAAAGCTAGTTGGTTAGAGGTTCAAGTTTAAGTTTCAAATAAAAACCAGTTAGCTGCAGGCCTGACAAGCCAATCATATCCCGGAATTTGGCAATTTGTTTTCATAGCGCCTAAAAGCTGGCAACAACAAGACCTATGTTGCACCCATGCCACAACGTGTCCTTTTTATCTCAGACGACAAGCCGCCGTTCCACTATCACACCACATCTCCGGCAAACTACGCAAACTGTCATTAATTATTGTTCGCGAGCCTAAAACTATGCAACAGTACAAACGAACCACTATCTATACGAGTCGATTGGCTTTTGTGCGCCGGCAACATGGCCGCACGCAGCGAAAATCTAAAGCACTTGCAGCCAATATTCCAGTCTGGCGAATATTCAAAGCACGCAGCCGTGTGCCAGGGTTGCCAGCGTGCGTTGCTTTTGTCGTTATTAGACGCGTGCGAATGGCTTAAAGTGAATGCCATATCGTATGTGTGGCAGTGTCTGTGTGTGTGTGTGTTGAAGTTACCGCAGCCAATACATGAAAAAAAGAATTGTATGAACAGAGACGTGAACAACCACAACAACACACATATTGGCGCTGTCCAAAAAAAAAGAAAGAAACTATGAAACCATACAGAAAAAACTATCGAAAAAGAAGAAAAAAGTATTGAAAAAACTTATCAAACGATTTTGTTCTTGTTGCTCCTTGTGGTGCGTTCTTCTTCTTCTCACACTTTATTTATATTTGCCCATTTATTTCCCGCAGCACAATGTGCACACTGTATTTTGTACTTGTTTTTGTTGTTGTTGTTTTTTTGCTTTCACTGGCATTAGTTTTAGTTGTGTGTTGTGGCTGCTACGTTGACCGCTTTTGTTGTTGTGGTTGTTGTTGTGTTGTTTGGCTTATTGTGTTAGTGGCTTTGTTTGCCGCCAATGTTGCCGCGTTGCTCTCCACTCTCGGCCAACTGCTGGTCATAGTAGGTTTTTTCTTGTTATTATTGTTGTATATTTGTTGTTGGATTGCATTTTTAGGTGTAAGCAGCTTGAAGCGTTGTTTCAATGAATTTATGGCGCGCACTGCCCGTGTTCGTGTATCGGCCGCCTGTCCGGCTATCGATGTGTATGGGAGTGTGTATTTTTGCGTTTATGTGTTGCTGCTGCAGTTTCCGTTTCCGTTGCTCGTTATCCGTTTGTGCAGTGCTTTGTTCTATGCCTTCACTTTGTGTATGCGACAATTTTTTATGTTGTTGTAAAATGTTTAAAAAGCGCAAAACGAGTCAGCGTCGAATACAAATGCGCAACGATTGCCACATATGTTCGCACACTCAAACTAAAAAAAAAACAAAATCTGGGACCTTTTGCATTGGCTGAAGTGCGCCGCAGCGCGCCAGAAGTAAATTGAACGCCACGGCTTTGGAATGGAGGTGTCCTAAACTCCATGAAATTTACTGCTAACTTTTATGTAAAACGCGAACCATACGCGGCCGGTTTGGAATTCAGGCGAGCACTTTAGGATACTGTAAGATGTAATCAAAGAAATTCTCTATTTTTGTGTGGTGAGATTGCTAGGAAATCTGAACTGCATACTATGAGCTGCTCTTCTACGGCTTACCTATTCATTCGGATCTGTTCTGTTCAACACTTTTACTGTCTGAAGGAAGTGATCACTCAAACGCGGACATCTTTGGCCAAAAAGAGAGGAATTGTGTTGCATCAGGACAACGCCAGGCCACACACGTCGATAATGACTCGCCAAAAGCTCCAAGTTGGGCAGTTTGTGTAAATTTACCTTAGTTGAGATATCAATTTTAGTGTTTACATCAACCTTAGTGTATACATCAACCACTTAAGGGTGTGCCACCACCATATTAGTACATACCTCCACCACCAGCGTATACATACCACTCCTCCAGCGTACACATTCACCATCTTAGTATATACATGCACCATCTTAGTGTATGCATCCACCAATTTAGTGTATACATCCACCTTAGTTCTAACTTAGTACCAAATTATTACTTAATGTTCCTGACTACGGCGAATGATTTTACTAGTAAACAATTTGGCTCAAGAAAAGTTTGTGACACTCGACTCAGTCCCAGTTTTTTTCCAATAGTAACGAGGGTTTTTCTGGGAGAGACATAATGGCAACAAACTATCAAACAAAACGGTGCACTTTCAACCAAATCAAATCATTCCAACTATACCGATTAATACCTCCAACTTCTTGCAAAGATCATGGAATTATTTTCTAGTGTATACATGCACCATCTTAGTGTGTAAAGGCACCACCTTAGTCTATGCATGCACCATCTTAGTGTATACAGGTACCACTTTAGCGTATACATCCACCTCACTCCGAATTTGGCACCAAGTGATTAATTCCGGTTTCAGTCTATGGCGAATGATTTTGACTCAAATCACTGAAACTACTGACTACTGCAAAATTTGACTCAAGTAAAGTTTTGTGACAGTTTTAGTCAATAGAGACCAGGGTTTCTATCGGAGACACAAACTATCAAACAAAACGAGCACATTTCAACTAAATGCCATCAACTTCTTGCAAAGATAATGGATTTCCTTTCTAGTTTATACATGCACCATCTTAGTGTATACACGCACCATCTTAATGTATACATGAACCATCTTAGTGTATACTTGCACCATCTTAGTGTATACATCCACCTTATTCCGAATTTGGCACCAGTGATTAATTCCTGTTCCAATCTATGAAGGATTTTCCTAGTAAAAGACTTGACTCAAGAAAAGTTTGTGACAGTTTTAGCCAATAGAGACGAGGGTTTCTATTGGCTAATCTAATCGCAATAAATTTTCAAACAAAACGGTCACATTTTAACTAAATCAAGTCAGGCCAACTATACCGATTAATGCCTTTAACTTCTTGCAAAGATCATGGAATTATTTTCTAGTGTATACATGCACCAAATGATTAATTCCTGTTCCAATCTATGAACGATTTTGCTAGTAAAAGACTTGATTCAACTAAAGTTTTGTGACAGTTTTAGCCAATAGAGACGAGGGTTTCTATTGGAGAATCATAATCGCAATAAATTTTCAAACAAAACGCTGCACATGTCAACTAAATCGAATCATTCCAACTGTGATGAATAAAGCCTTAAATTTCTTGCAAAGATAATGGATTTTTCTTTACTAAACCTTTTATTTTTCATTTAATTTTTTTATGGCCTCAATGGTTCCTCAATGCCACAAACCGTCCATGTGCCCAGCATATGTGATAACAAAATATGCACTTCGGAAGTAACGCAAAGTTTTATCGCATTTTTTCGGCAGCACTTAACCAGCGCCAAAAATATCGAAGAGCAGCGTTAAAATTGTTTGAAAAAATAAGAGGAAAAATTTGTATGGGAATTTCGCATATCCACTGCAAATGTGTCTGTGTGTGTGCGTGTGCCGTTATGCCGTTGCTTTGTTGTAGCCTACACGTTTTGCCCATCTGCAGGCTGCAGCTTTCCTGTTTCTGTATCCCTTTAACAGCCCATCCAACTGTCCCAGTTGCGAGTTGCAAGCGTTTTGTTGCTTTCATTTCAGTCGCGAACTTTTTTGCATGTCCTTTTTTGTATTCGTGTCGCCGTGTCTGTTGCTTAACATGTGTAACATTTTGTCACTTTCGTTATTGGCAGGCAATTTTCCAGCGCTTGACGCGTTTCTCGCCCATTCATCTCGACTACTTTTACTTGCTTTTTGGCAAAAGTTTAGTAAAATTTTTGTTCGCATGCCATAAACAAACTTCGAACTTGGCATTCTATGTGTGTGTGCGTTTGTTTGCCCTAAATTGATTTTATTTTACTTCATTTTATTTTATTGTTATGCTCGTTTTTCACAAAATTTAGTATAAGGGTTGCGCACATTTTTTAAAACTTTTCTAATAACTTTTAGCGCTGACTTTTACATTGGATTCTTGTTTGGGGGAAACTTTCGTGAGAGATGTTTTTATATGTTTGGAGCGAAAGTGCAGCCAGCTCTGACCCTGCGATGTTGCAAACAATTTATTTAATAACTATGTTCGCATTTCGTAATGGCGAACATGTTGAAATTAATAAAAATAACTAAAGCTGGCCGTTGGCTATAAAAATGAATTATGATTTTTATTAAAAATTGTTCGTAGCTGCTCAAGTTGCGTGAGTGACCTGTGCGTCGACCCAACTCATGCTTTGTCCTCGACTGTAGCAAATATTAGTCTAACACACACACACACACATGCACGAAGAAAAGCCTTTGTGTGGTTAGTTATAGATAGAAATAAATGACAGCTGTTGTTGTTGCACTAAGCAACACTGCAATGATCCATCATATTTATTTGTGTAATGCCCAGAGTGATGATAGAGCACAGAGAATTTTGGGCCCGGTTGCGGTTCGTTGGTTAATCTTTTGTTTGGTGTTTGTTGACGTCATAGACGTTTTGTTGCTGGCTTTGAACGTAATAATTTAAGGAGCAGTTTAAATTTTTTAATAGACAAATTTATTTAATATTTCTCTCTCGTTCTGTTGCCTTTTCAAATAAATTAATTTTTAATTTAATTTAATTTAATTTAATTTAATTTAATTTAATTTAATTTAATTTAATTTAATTTAATTTAATTTAATTTAATTTAATTTAATTTAATTTAATTTAATTTAATTTA
The DNA here is from genome assembly GCA_963971225.1 of Melieria omissa. NCBI lineage: Eukaryota > Metazoa > Arthropoda > Insecta > Diptera > Ulidiidae > Melieria > Melieria omissa. The sequence continues at coordinate 13,071,840 of OZ020269.1, forward strand.
ATTTAATTTAATTTAATTTAATTTAATTTAATTTAATTTAATTTCATTTCATTTCATTTCATTTCATTTCATTTCATTTCATTTCATTTCATTTCATTTCATTTCATTTCATTTCATTTCATTTCATTTCATTTCATTTCATTTCATTTCATTTCATTTCATTTCATTTCATTTCATTTCATTTCATTTCATTTCATTTCATTTCATTTCATTTCATTTCATTTCATTTCATTTCATTTCATTTCATTTCATTTCATTTCATTTCATTTCATTTCATTTCATTTCATTTCATTTCATTTCATTTCATTTCATTTCATTTCATTTCATTTCATTTAATTTAATTTAATTTAATTTAATTTAATTTAATTTAATTTAATTTAATTTAATTTAATTTAATTTAATTTAATTTAATTTAATTTAATTTAATTTAATTTAATTTAATTTAATTTAATTTAATTTAATTTAATTTAATTTAATTTAATTTAATTTAATTTAATTTAATTTAATTTAATTTAATTTAATTTAATTTAATTTAATTTAATTTAATTTAATTTAATTTAATTTAATTTAATTTAATTTAATTTAATTTAATTTAATTTAATTTAATTTAATTTAATTTAATTTAATTTAATTTAATTTAATTTAATTTAATTTAATTTAATTTAATTTAATTTAATTTAATTTAATTTAATTTAATTTAATTTAATTTAATTTAATTTAATTTAATTTAATTTAATTTAATTTAATTAATTTAATTTAATTTAATTTAATTTAATTTAATTTAATTTAACTTAATTTATGTAAGAAAATGCAACACTACAGTTTGTTATATAGGCAACCCAAGCGCAGGCACATTATGCACACTACTATGTATTAGCTTTAAGTCGATCTTCAGTTGAATAAAGAAGTTACTACGAACGGTCGTGTGTCGATTTATTTCACTCGCGTACTCTAACATGGGTTATGGGCCCAGACCACGTGATTCGTAGTGTGTCAATTCGCAAAAATGACGTCCTCATTTACTAATATTGAAAAGTTAAATGGTGAAAATTACTCGACGTGGTCGCTGTTAATGCGGAGCTTGCTGGTAACGCAGGACTTGTGGTATGTCATCGAGGAGACACTTGAGCCAAATGCTTCGGAACAGAAGGCAAGGGTATGGCAGACGGCGGACCAAAAGGCATTAGCAACCATTCATTTATGTGTAAAGTCGTCTGAACTGATTCACATTAAAAAGTGCCTAACAGCGAAAGAAGCGTGGACATTGCTGAATAGTCTGTACAATGCAGATGGACCAGCGAGAAAAGTCAACTTATTTAAAAGATTAGTGAAATTCAAATTTAATGCTGCTGAGAAATTCGCAGATCAAATTACTGAGTTCTGTTCTATAATCGACAACCTTAATGAAATTGGTGTGACTGTACCAGATGATCTCCTGACTACACTTAGGTGCAAAATTGAGTCAATAATACGAAAATTCATAATAATCGCATTTTTGTACCGGTCAATCGCAAAATTCTGATGCAATTTTTCACAAGTCTATTAGATTATACCTTGATTAACCAGGATCCACCATAAAAGATTAAAAATTTGGCAAATATATATGCATTTTGTCCAATATTCTAAATTAACACATTGACTCAATTTTGCACCCTACATAATTTCTATGAAGTGATATGTTAAGCAACCTGTTTTTTAACTGTTAATGGTTAAAATGTTTTTTGTAACCAAAAAAATTTTAACCATTCATTGAATAAATACGATTCGGAAACTTAAAGTGCAATGAACGCGATTTCGGCGAGCATTAAAAAAATTATTATTGAAAAAGCCATTAATGGGCTTTCAAGTCGAGATATCGCTAAACTTACGCGCGTAAGTCAGTCGTCCGTTTGCCGAATTGTAAAAGGTTTACAATTTAAGAAAAATGGTGGAAGAAAACCCAAAATTTCGGAGAAGGAGGACCTCAAAATTGGCCGTTTAATTTTTTCCGGGCACATATCCACCGCAAAGGAGGCTGTGTGGTGCGTTACTGGGGATGTAAGTGTGCGGAGTGTGCGAAGAATGCTGCATAAAGTTGGGTTTAAGGCGATGGTTAAGAAGAAGAAGCCACTTCTATCGGCCAAGAACGTAAAACTAAGACGCGAGTTTGCAGAAAGGCACATTTTTTAGACTGATTTTGATTGGAGCCAAGTATTAATGCAGTGTACCTTCGTTACTAACTTTGCGCTGATTACATTTACAAATAGAGGTTATTTGGTCGGATGAGATGAAAATTAACCGATTCCAAACAGATGGAAGGACCTGGTTCTGGGACAAAGGCGGAAATCCTGTAAAGCCTTCAAATGTTCAACAAACAGTAAAGCATTGAGGCGGCTCAATTATGGTCTGGGGTTGCATTACACCAAATGGCGTTGTACCCATTGTGCTAATTGACGGCATAATTCGTAAGGAACAATACGTCCACATTTTAGGGTGGCAATTTGCCAGTGGCAGTGGACATGATGCTGCGAAATACAGTACGAAATATTTTTCAGCATGACCATGACGCCAAATATACTGCACGTTTCGTCCGTGATTGGTTGAAAGAACAGCCATTTGGTGTAATGCAATAGCCCGCCCAAAGCCCAGACCTAAAACCGATCGAAAACCCGTGGGCTTACTTAAAAAGACAATTAGCAAAGAGTTCTGTCCCAAAAGGGCAAATCGATCTCTGGCTTGCAGTGGAAGAAGAGTGGTACGCCATTCCACCAGAGTTTGTAACCAAATTATATAAAAGTATGCCAAACAGAACCCAAGAATTAAGAAAAAATAAAGGATATTGGATAAAATACTAAAACAAAGTTACAGTTTTCTTATTAAAATCATGTGGGTGCAAAATTGAGTCAATGTGTTAATTTAGAATATTGGACAAAATGCATATATATGTGCCAAATTTTTAATATTTTATGGTGGATCCTGGTTAATCAAGGTGTAATCTAATAGACTTGCGAAAAATTTCATAAAAATTTTGCGATTGACCGGTACAGAAATGCGATTATTATGAATTTTCATATTATTGACTCAATTTTGCACCTAAGTGTATATTGTTGCTATGTAGTTTACCCGAAGAACTAGAAAATTTCGTCATAGCAATTGAAAGCAGAGACATTTTACCGAAGTTGGAGTCATTAAAGGTCAAAATATTGGAGGAGGAGCAAAGACGGGGACAGCGAATTGAAGAGACAGAAAAAGTATTTGCGGCGAATTCGCGCAAGCAATTTGAGAGAAAGCATGATCGGCAGCAACAACAACCACAGCAACAGCAGCATTGGGTCAGTAGTAGACGCGAGAATGAAAACAACAACAGCAACAATCATAGCAGAAGAAATGCAGCGCGGAATGCAAGTAACATAAAGTGCTATGCATGTGGAAGGAGGGGCCACATTAGAGCGGACTGCAAGTACTCGCAGACACCGACATTGCTTAGCCTGTTTGAATCGAACCACCGAACAAATGAGAATATTTGGATACTGGACAGCGGTGCATCGTCTCATATGTGCAACGACAAGTCTTCGTTTGCGACGTTGCGAAATTACTCTCAATCGGTTTTGCTGGCATCAGGTGAAGCAATTAGTGCAGAGGGTGTAGGTACTGTCGCGTTGAGGTCTGAGTACAACGAAATTATGCTGCGAGACGTATTATATGTACCAAAATTAAAAAACAAATTTCTATCAGTGAGTAAAATTCTTAGTAAAGGACACGAAGTAAGATTTAATAAAACTGAGGCAGTGGTAATAACAAAAGAAAATAAAACAGTTTTAACAGCGGAAATGCGAAATGGTGTATTTTGTACAAATGAGCTTAAAACCGAAGAAAAACTTAATTCAATAATTGAAAACAATAGTAGCATGGCTAATAAATGGCACCGTCGATTCGGTCACGTAAATTATAAAGACTTGTTCATCTTATCACAGAAAAATATGGTACGCGGACTAAACTTGAACAAAACTGAAAATTTAGATTGTGACGTATGTGCTATGTGCAAAATAAATAAAAGTCCTTTTAAAAGTTATACAAATGTTCAAACAACAAAAAGTTTAGAAATTATACACTCCGACATATGTGGACCAATGCGTGTGACGTCCCAAGGAGGATCACGATATTTTGCAACTTTTATAGACGATTTTTCGCGGTATACGGAAGTGACATTTTTAAAGCAAAAATCAGATGTATTCAGGGCATTTAAACAATTTCTTATACGCATAGAAAACCAAACTGGTAACAAAGTAAAATGTTTACGCAGTGACAATGGGCGTGAATACCTAAGTAATGACTTTAAAATTTTTCTAAACAACAGAGGCATCGTACATCAGACTACAGTGGCATACACACCAGAGCAAAACGGCGTAGCTGAACGCGCAAATCGCACCTTAGTAGAAATGGCACGTTGCATGCTAGTCTCATCAAACTTACCGAAATCTCTGTGGTCAGAAGCTGTCAGTACCGCGGCGTATATACGAAACCGGTGTGTGACAAAATTACTAAAATATAAAACGCCGTACGAATGTTTTTATGGGCATAAGCCAAGTGTCAATCACTTTAAAGTTTTCGGTTGCGAGGCCGTTGCATTAAATAAGCAACTGGGTAGGTCGAAGTTCGATCCTAAAGGTTTGAAAGTGCGTTTTGTAGGTTATGCCGAACATACAAAAGGTTACAGATTATATGATATGAAAAAGAAAACTATTGTAATCTCACGCGATGTGGTATTTTTTGAAAACGTTTTTCCAAAAAATGAAGAAAAAGAAGAACATTTTATAAATATAGACTTAGCAAACAAAGATGTAAATGAAATATTGAACATTTTTGATAACGAAAACGAAAGAGAGGATTTGAGAAATGACGAAGACGAAAGAAATAATAATGATGATAGTGAGCCAGGGAAAAGAAGAAGAGAAAGCTCTGATATGAGTAATTCGAGTGACGATGGCGAGAGTAAGGCGCACAGAAGAAGAAGAGGCAGACCACGGATATGCAGAACTGGTAGAGTGGGTAGGCCACGCAAACGATTTTTGGTCGACGATGCTGAGGTTCTGAATTTGGTGTGTGGGATTCCTACGTCCGTCAGCAATGCACTACAGTCCGACGAAAGTACAGAATGGAGGGCTGCGATGCAGGCGGAATACAATTCCTTGCTGAAAAGTGGCGCATGGACGCTCGTTGACCGCCCACCTGGACGAAACATAATTGGATGTCGTTGGGTCTTTGTGAAAAAATATGATGAAAATGGTAAGCTGGAGAAATATAAAGCACGACTAGTTGCGCAAGGTTGCTCGCAGAAGCCTGGCGAAGATTTTTCGCTCACTTATGCACCTGTAGTAAGGCATTCGACGATCCGATTAATACTTGCATTAGCAGTACAACACAAGCTGCTGGTGAATCATATTGATGTTGTAGCAGCGTATCTCAATGGAGAGTTGCAGGAGGAGCTATATATGCGTCAACCAGAAGGCTTTATTGACGAGAAAAATGCAAACAAAGTGTGTCGACTACAAAAATCAATTTATGGACTCAAGCAGGCTGGAAGATATTGGAATGAAAAGATAAATTCAGTTTTATGTAAAATTGGTTTCGAACGATGCAAGGCCGACAATTGTGTGTACATTATGTTTGCAAACGACGAAATTAATGTATTGTGCGTGTATGTTGATGATATCGTGTTAGCTTGTTCGTCAGAAAACACTATGCAGAAGATCATACGAATGCTGAATGAGCACGTCGAAGTTGTCGATCGCGGTCCAATACGTTATTATCTCGGCATGGAAGTGGAACGAGAAGGATTGCGGGGACAAATACATATTCATCAGGAGCGATATGTGGAGGAGTTATTGAAGCATTGGAACATGGCGGATTGCAAAGGTGCCGCAACCCCATACAGCAACGGAACTGTTTTAGAAAAATGCAACAAGGAAGAATGCTCTGGTTATTTGACACAGCAGTACATGTCATTAATCGGCGGCTTGACGTATTTGGCGATAATTTCTCGACCAGATATAGCGCACGTTGTATCGAAGCTCGCACAGTTTAACAGCCACCCACACAAGGAACACTTCGTGGCTGCAAAACGAGTTCTGAGATATTTGAAGGAAAAGCCGAAGGGTGTAATAAGGTATAAAGCTAATCATGGAAACCTAATATGTTTTTCAGATGCTGACTGGGCTTCAGACTCTACAGACCGTAGATCTTTTAGTGGTTACGCTCTGTTTTTCGCTGATGGTTTGATCGCATGGGGGTCTAAGAAGCAAAATGTAGTTACGCTCAGTACGATGGAAGCTGAATATGTTGCGATGTGCAATGCAGCCAAGGAAGTATCATTTCATCGCAGCTTGTTCTCAGAGATGGGTTTTCAACAATACGTTGGTGCAGCAAGTCCAATTATGTGCGACAACCAAAGTGCACAATTTGTTGTAAAGAATCCGGTTGCACATACTCGAAGTAAACATATTGACATCAGGTTTCACTATATTCGTGATATGTACGAGACGAATGAAATAGACATTAAGTATGTGCCATCAGCCAAAAATGTAGCCGATATATTGACGAAACCTCTTTCCAGAGAAAAACACCTTTCTTGTTGTAAACTACTTAATATTGAATTTATATAATGAACACACGTTTTCTGAATTGTCGATTATGAATTTATAAATTTTGTTAAAATTTTGATATGGAAACTAGAATGTAAATTGCACTTGGGTTGAGGCGGAAATTGTAAGAAAATGCAACACTACAGTTTGTTATATAGGCAACCCAAGCGCAGGCACATTATGCACACTACTATGTATTAGCTTTAAGTCGATCTTCAGTTGAATAAAGAAGTTACTACGAACGGTCGTGTGTCGATTTATTTCACTCGCGTACTCTAACAATTTAATTTAATTTAATTTAATTTAATTTAATTTAATTTAATTTAATTTAATTTAATTTAATTTAATTTAATTTAATTTAATTTAATTTAATTTAATTTAATTTAATTTAATTTAATTTAATTTAATTTAATTTAATTTAATTTAATTTAATTTAATTTAATTTAATTTAATTTAATTTAATTTAATTTAATTTAATTTAATTTAATTTAATTTAATTTAATTTAATTTAATTTAATTTAATTTAATTTAATTTAATTTAATTTAATTTAATTTAATTTAATTTAATTTAATTTAATTTAATTTAATTTAATTTAATTTAATTTAATTTAATTTAATTTAATTTAATTTAATTTAATTTAATTTAATTTAATTTAATTTAATTTAATTTAATTTAATTTAATTTAATTTAATTTAATTTAATTTAATTTAATTTAATTTAATTTAATTTAATTTAATTTAATTTAATTTAATTTAATTTAATTTAATTTAATTTAATTTAATTTAATTTAATTTAATTTAATTTAATTTAATTTAATTTAATTTAATTTAATTTAATTTAATTTAATTTAATTTAATTTAATTTAATTTAATTTAATTTAATTTAATTTAATTTAATTTAATTTAATTTAATTTAATTTAATTTAATTTAATTTAATTTAATTTAATTTAATTTAATTTAATTTAATTTAATTTAATTTAATTTAATTTAATTTAATTTAATTTAATTTAATTTAATTTAATTTAATTTAATTTAATTTAATTTAATTTAATTTAATTTAATTTAATTTAATTTAATTTAATTTAATTTAATTTAATTTAATTTAATTTAATTTAATTTAATTTAATTTAATTTAATTTAATTTAATTTAATTTAATTTAATTTAATTTAATTTAATTTAATTTAATTTAATTTAATTTAATTTAATTTAATTTAATTTAATTTAATTTAATTTAATTTAATTTAATTTAATTTAATTTAATTTAATTTAATTTAATTTAATTTAATTTAATTTAATTTAATTTAATTTAATTTAATTTAATTTAATTTAATTTAATTTAATTTAATTTAATTTAATTTAATTTAATTTAATTTAATTTAATTTAATTTAATTTAATTTAATTTAATTTAATTTAATTTAATTTAATTTAATTTAATTTAATTTAATTTAATTTAATTTAATTTAATTTAATTTAATTTAATTTAATTTAATTTAATTTAATTTAATTTAATTTAATTTAATTTAATTTAATTTAATTTAATTTAATTTAATTTAATTTAATTTAATTTAATTTAATTTAATTTAATTTAATTTAATTTAATTTAATTTAATTTAATTTAATTTAATTTAATTTAATTTAATTTAATTTAATTTAATTTAATTTAATTTAATTTAATTTAATTTAATTTAATTTAATTTAATTTAATTTAATTTAATTTAATTTAATTTAATTTAATTTAAATTTATTTTATTTTATTTTATTTTCGATTTGTAATTTTCTATCTTAAATTTTGTTTATTAAAATATTTGTCTTTACTTTAACTTTTTCCAACTAAAAGAAATTTTTTTCATTTATTTTTCCGTCACAACTCAAAAGACAAGAAGCAATTTAATGGTCCACTCAGAATCACTGTTCCGATACTTCCTTCCGTGTGATTTTTCTCTCAAATATAAAAAACAAGGTCAGCGCTATTTTCGGTACGCGTCTTCTCGATTGTCAATGTCACTTCATTCGTTTTCGTCACCGCCATTATTCGCTCATTTCTCTCATCGTTACTGCGGTCGACCGCGCATAATCTACGCCGCCGAAAAGTTTCATTGATGCGACAAAGTGATTATCATCAGCAGCGGCAACTTCATCATCGTTGTCAGCGGGACGCAGCACTGCACTGTTCTGTGTCCCAAAACACGAAAATCGAAAGGGAAGCAGAAAAAGGCAAACATCTCATTACCGGCCGACGGACAACGTAAAGGCGGTTACATTCTTTGGTCATTATGTGCGGTGGCAAAGTGTTGCTATTGTTGTTGCTGTTATGGTTGGAGTCTGGATTTTATTTGTCTCTTAACTACTTTGCCGAAACGGGTATACAGACTTTCCAGTAGTAGGTTTGCTTGTCCTAGGCTGGTGAATTCTTGTGCTGTCGAGCTGACAAGTATGCAACGTTTTGTTGTGGGCACAACAAGCAAATGATTTACACGCGGCCAGCTCGAGTGCAGCGCATGTATGCGTAATTTGCAAGCATACACAAACATGCAAACACAAACACTCACACATTCATGTCGCGGCAATGACATTACATCACAGCGACCACTGGCACATGTACGTCATATGAAAATATATGCGCCGACAATTCATTGTGTCCACTCGCATGCTGTCACTGGCCTTGCTGCTGCTGTTGCTGTTCTTGTTGCTGATTGTTATTGCTTGTGTGTGTGTGTGTGTGTGTGCTGCACGGCGCCGCTTGCTTGGCAAACCGGAGCGCCCTGAGCGGCGCACAAGTAACGACAAAATTACGCTATCACTGTCACATTATCAACGTGTGCGACCATTCGCCGTCTCTCGCATCGTAATCTCCACCGACTGGCCGCCAACTGACATTGGCACTGCTCAGAGTGATTCAGCGCACCGATTTAATGCTCATACGCCGTGTGGGCCGCGCTTCTGTTCAGACTGTCCTGGCTTAAGTGTGGTTGTTTGTCGTCTTATGTGGGCATTTTATTGCATTTTGTTGTTGTTGTTGTTGATGCTTTTACCATGACTGCTCATTAAATAAAAATTATTTTCATACGTGGAGAAAAATCTTGGCTTGAGCCGAGAGTTGTGAGTGTTGAGCATGTCGCATGCTGAGTGTGGCATAAATTTGACTTTAATAAATTGCCGTCGGTGTTGCATATATGAGCATTTTTTCACCCTATTTATGTTGTTGTTGATATTTATGTTGCTGGTGCTGTTAAAATGATAATTAAAATTATTGTTATTGCGTGCGTGTGTGTGTGTGAAGGCGGCAGAGATGGCACTGTGCATCCTGTTTGCTTTAATGCAATTTTTTGTGTGTTATGTTTTACTTTGCTCGTTTACTCCTTTTTGCCTCGTTGGCGTTGCTTCTTGCCACATCGTCATTGCTTGTTAAGTCCGATTTTAATTAACGTTTCGTGTTGCTGCATATAGACAACAAAAATATTATTTAAAAATTTTCAGATAAATCAACTTATTCGTATCATATTTTAATGCAAAATTCATGTATGCTGAATTGAAAAAAAGTAGAGTGGGAAATTTAGACAATTGGAGATATTTTGGTTTCATTCGATCTGATTGAAAATTGTCTGAATGAATTTACTGAGACAGTAGGAAATTTGAAATATTTTGGTTCCCTTCGATCTGACTGGAAATTGTCTCAATGAATCTACTAAGACATTTTTTGTCGTAGGAAATTTGAAATATTTTGGTTCCCTTCGATTTGACTGAAAATTGTTTGAATGAATCTACTAAAACATTTGTTGGTCTCCTAGTTTCGATCTCCTTGGGACAATGTATCCTAGAAAACTTTAATTGATTCTACTGAGACGGTAGGAAATTTAGTGCGTACCTCTTTCTTGTCTAAATTTTAAATCAGATAAACAATTTTAAATTAGACCAACTCGTTTTTGATATTAAATAACTCTTCTGTACTCGACTTGACTCTGACATCATTCTCAGACTCACATTGACTGACTCAAACCATTGTCAAACAATAAATGGCGCATTAAAAATTATTCAAATTTTTGTGAGTATCCTTGTTAAGAGGCTTAAGCAGATCCCAGACCTTTTCTAGACAAATTCTGTCATCTTCATTTTCATTTTGAAAACTTTTCAGACACCCTCGTATGGTGTCAAGGTTTCGTCTACATAAAACTATGCAAATATTTTCTTCTTCTTTATCATACCACATCAACTCATTTGACCTTAAAGATGAGAACATTCTCTTTGGTTTTTCATAGCACAAACTGTACTGAATTGTTTTTTCAAACCGCAGCAGATCACCTTGTCACGTCATATAAAAAACCACAACGTAGATTTGCTCTCTGGCAGACAGCATTTGTGTCACTTAAAAGTGCGCCTACAGCATTTTTGTGCCAATGCAAATATTGCATTTTATCAGCTATTGTCTGTGTGTATGTGTGTGTGAGGATGTTTTGCTTATAGCATATCTGTTGGCGCTTTGAAAGGCTTAAATCAGCCACACAATTAATGGTGATGCAATTAATTGTGCTTCGCTCTGAGAGCTAATTGGTGTATTTGTGCCGCCGGCCAAAGTAAAATTGATTTTGCTCTACAACTACTGGTTATTGTGAAGCAATAATTCTAGTATTAAACATTGCATACTTGCAGGCGCTGCAAACAACAACGCGCAGTCAATTTTGAATGTTGAAATCTTTAACTTCTTGCATAGTTGTGCGCTTTAAATGATGAACTGGTTGTAGTTGTGGTTTTGTTTGAATAAAAGTTCCCAGCAAAAGGTTTAATTCGATAATTTATTAGTATAATTTTAGGCTTATTTGCTGCAACAAACCTTTAAGATATGCCAAAACTTAACATAAATCAGGATAGACAGATCACTGAAGACAGCACTCATCTGAACAATAAATAAATAATGATGTAGATGATTGAATATTCACTTTGCCACAGAGTAGAGTACGATGATGTCAAATTTTTATGAAAAATAATTATTATTTTTAAGCTAAAAGATAATGAATAATGTTCAAGAAGCATTTTGTTGCATACTTTTGGGATTTTTGTGGATAAATTTGGTTTAAAAATGTTTTTAAAACATGAAAAACGATAGAAAAGTAAAAAGAATAAAAGTCAAAATGTAATATTTGAATGAAAATTGACATTTCCAATGAAGATGAAGATTTTAAGACAAATTCCATAGTCATAGAATAGGTTTTGATGCCTAAGAATTTGTTGTTGCATACTTTTGGGCCTTTTAGATTAATTTAGGCTGATCAAAAAAAATCAAAAAATTGCCAATTAAAAAAGGTAACAATTAAAAATGCCAAATATGATCAAAAAGTAATTTTTGCTCTTGGGATTTGAGAAAAATGGTAACACAAGCAGACAAAAAGAGACGTGGCTATGGCTTTGGATGGATGGTAAAATAGTTTTTCTTACTATTCTGACAGGTTTTTGTCACAATATTTCTCACGACAGTATTTTGTCGGCCTCGATAGCTCAGCGCCTCGATAGCCAGGTTCGATTCTTGGCTTGAGCTGGAAAAAACACTCATTTACTTCTATCGCTATCCACATGAAGGGAGTGAGAATTACAAGAATCGCACAAGTGCGCTCTTGGCAGGCAATGGCAAAACCTCCAAGTGTGAAAGAAAAACTGACAATCGCCGTTCAGATTCGGCGTTAAACTGTAGGTCCCTTCCCTCCCTTTCTCCATCCGTTTTAAATGTGTTGTATCACATACTTATTGAAAAAAAAAAACAGTGTTGCATACACATTTCAAACGGGTGGAATCTGTGGTATCACAACGGGCCCGTTATGAGGCCTAAGTGTGTCTCATACAGAGGCAGCCACTTAACCAACCAACCACTCAGACAGGAGTGGAACAATTGACCATAACAAGTGACAGATGAAGTTACTAACCTCACACACGACTCCGAGCTCGACGAGCGAGTGGGAGCTGATACATATTTTCCTAGGATCTGGATATTGAAATCTCTTTTTAACTCCTGTACTATGGCAATTGTATCATTCAAAGATGATCGCTATCCATAACCATTCTTAATCTGAGCCCTGACAGAAGAAAGTAAGTCTTTAGACTTAACAGCCAAGCTGCGCTCAAAGATTTGGATTCATACATAAAAGTCACCACGTCTGGATCTCTTAAAAAGATAGAATAATTTCACAGTATTCATTTAAGTGCTCATTTGAGTGCCTCATTTGAACATTGAAGGTCATTTGAAAGCGAACAGTCTCGCAAGGCAAGCCACGATCATTCTAATCCCTTCAGTCAAGTAGACAGTAAGTACCCCACTGGCCACGTTTAAACTTTGTGCCAGAGTCCACACAACTGGCCCTAAATGGCCCAGTTATGAGAGAAAATGTACATCAGTTATTTGAAGACTGAAATATCTATTCTCACATTGTAATATTCGTCATCAGACTAGATGCTCAAGACTACTACTACTGTAGAAGCTGTGAATGCGCAGAAGAGACTAAAAACGGACAGCATTTCCTTTGTCACTGTCCAGCAGGCTACACACACTATTTCATGTGGATAGCGACAGAAGTAGGTGAGCCTTTTACCAGCCCGAGCTGGGATTCGAACCTTGGTCCTCTGGTTATAAGAAGCCAGTGCGTTACCCACTGAACTATGGAGGCCAGAATGGATCGCATTCATCCACTTAAGCCTAACCTAACCAAGGTTACATTACACATACAATAAGTAGTAGTCAGTTTTTAATTGCATACTTTTAGGCAGTTCCAGTGTTAAAATTTTAATTTTTGCACTTCGTGAGCGCTAAATGCTAAACTTCCGACAAGAACACACAATTGTTAGCATCATTTGCTTCTTAAAGCTTCTTTATGCTTTACTTTTTCTTATTTTCTTCTTCTTTTTTTCTTGTTTGACCACAGTAAACCCAGTTCTCATTGTTTTCTTCTTTTTTTTAATGTGGTAAACCAAGAAACCAAGAGTTGACTATTAGTTGGCAACTTGTTAATTTCATGTTTCTTAGCCGCTGAGGCCTTGACATGCTCATCTCAAGTATGCATAGCAACAACAATGAGCTCATATTTGTTTTGTATGTGTGTGTGTGTGTGTGTGAGCCTGGCGCAGCATTCAACTTTACAGACCACTTGGCATATCGCGCATTTCTTCACGTTTTTAATAATTATTTAATATTTTTAGTTCCTCTTCTGCTCAGAGAGTTGATGTAGATTTGTTTTTGTTGTACATTTGATGTTTTAATTTTCAGGCCATTTTTCTGCTGGTGCCAGTAAGCGCAACATACACAAAATAGTTTTGAAATGTTTTGCTCGACAGGATGTGTTGTTGGCTTTCTGCGTTAATATTCGCACACATACACACTTACACATAGAAAAGCACACATACACATATAAAAGCACATACAAACTCACATCCGAATTCACTGCTGAAAGTTGGCGCTGTTGCCAACTGCTGTTGTTGTCGTTGCTGCTTCTGTCATACTTTGTTGTAAACAACTTTTTGCTTATGTGTTGTGTGCGTTTCTTCTGTGCGTTCGTGTCCATGTGGGTGTCTTCTGCTGGCGCTTAATTAGTAATGTGTGCCTTTGTATGTGTGTGTGTGTGTCAAGACAACATTTGCTGGCTGTTTGAAACCACTTCACGATGCGGTTACCGCTGCAACGTTTCTTGCAGCTTGCTGCTGGCTCCAGTCAGTGCAACGATTCTCGCTTCTCACTTCTGCCAGCTGCTACTCGCCTCGCGTCTCACATTTCACGCTTCTCATGGTCGCCAACCGCCTAAGTGGCTATGCAGCTGTAAAACTGTTGACTTGGTCATGATGTTGCAGAAAAAAGAGAAAAAAATAATAAAAATAGCGTTGCCACAGTTTTTAACGACTTTATGAAGTTTTATTTTTGGCTTAGCTTGCCAAATGCATTTCACTTGTTTGTATTTTCTTTCTGTCGCTGTGCAAGTGTGTGTGGGTGTATGCGTGTTTGTGGCAATTCTTGCAGTTATTGTATGGTGTTGTTGTTGTTGTTGTTGTTTTTTGACAATTATAAGTTTGCATGGCCATGATGCCATGTTGTCGCAGCAAAGCAACAACTGCGCCAAAACTAAAATGAAACAAAGCCAAGTAATTAAATTGTACGCCGGAAAGATGATAGGATTTTTGCTGCTATGTTAACTTCTTTTCATTTTAGATAAACGTTTTTTTTAATTTTTAATTTTTTTTTATTTTTATTTTTTTTTTTATTTTTATTTTTATATTTTTGCAAGCAACAAAGAACAGAGATTTGTTGCTGTATGTGCACATTTGTGTTTGCTGATGTGTTTGTGTGTGTCTCTGTCTATAAGTAAAAAGTCAGCATTGCATTATAATTGTTTGTTGATGTTGTTTGAGTGTTTTGTTTTATTTATTTTGAATGTTTTTGTTTGTTTGTCGGAAACTCAAGAAAATTGCATTGCCGCCAATTTGACATTTTCTGTAAATAAAATGTGCCAAAAGTTTTTAATTGATGTTGGTAATGCTTAATGACAATGTGGGCATGTGTGTTGCATAGTTTTGGGCACTTTGGCAATGCAGCACATGTGGGAGATTGCAAAAGTTGTATGCTTTTCTGTGCTGGCATTATGTGTGTCACTATAGTTATATTTTGCGTAGCAGGCTTTTAGGCGCCCTTGAGTTTTTGCTTGATATGTGATGGAATTTAAAAATTAGTTTGGCCTTGTTTTGGGAAACATTATAACAAACTTGTTATCATCAAAAATTAAAAAATTTAAAAGGAAAATAAGAAGGTTGGCTGTGAAAAGCAGGTTGCAGATCTTGATCACAAAAGTTCTGCGAAAAATAAGACAGCAGATGTTGTTGCTAAGACTGGTGTTCACCTGTCAGGTGAGCAAATTATCAACTGATGGCTTGGCAGACAACAAGGGTCTAGATGACAACTTGAACTTTGAGGCAAAAGACAAAGGCAAGTTTGAACAGTTTAGCTACCTAATACTCGAACAACTCAATGAAACACGAGATTCCTTGGGCTTACGAGCAAGGAGTGGACAATAGAGAGAGTTGCATGAATGCAAAAAGTGCCATGAAAATGATGTCAGTTAATCTTTGGAACACATTCTTTGCTTTTATTCGGCTGTCTTAAAAACTCCGATTTACTCATTTAGTCAGACGGATGTAGAAAATGCAAAGAAAATGGTGTCAACAAAATCCTTGAAGCTTATTCTTTGCTTCTGTGCGACTGACTTAAAGACTACGACTACTTGAAGTACATTCTTTGCTTCTGTTTAGCTGTCTTAGAGTCTGCGCTTTACTCACTCAGAGTCCTCGGTCTGTTTGGCATCACCAAAATGGTGTCAAGAAATCGTTGAAGCACAATTCAATGCTTCTGTCCTGCTGTCTTAAAAATTATGACTCATTTAGTCGGATGAATGTGTCAAGAAAATGATGTCAGGAAATATTTGAAGCCCATTCTTTGCTTCTGTCCAATTGTCTTAAAAACTGCGCCCTACTCACTTAGAGTCCTTGTTCCGTACGGCATCACCCAGTAGCATGAATGTAGAAAGCTCCAAGAAAATCAGGGAATATCTGGAACATATTCTTTTCTTCTCTTTGGCTATCTTAAGACTTCGCCTTCTTCACTTAGGTGTCTCATAATTCTTTGGCATAGATCGGTCTCCAAGTACAACATTAAGTCGCTGCTGAACTTTGCTAGGAACACTTACATGCTCACCGATTACTGTTACGTCGAGAAGAAGACCTAAGAAGATCTAACTGGTACCGTTAGGGACCTCAAAGGGTCTAGGCTTGGTCGACCTGACAGTTTACGTAACTTAATATATGTTTAAAGCTTGAAAAAATTGATAAAATAAAAAAAAAATGATAAAAATTAGTGAAAATTTGGCATAGCATGCTTTTAGGCGTTCTAAGTTGTTATTATTTGAATATAACATAAATGAAGTCAGTTATATTTCTTCTGTCAAGAATTGTATTGTTTCAAGAGTTGTAAAAGAACCAATTTTAAAAGTTGGCATAGCATACTTTTAGGCGCTCTTAGTTGGTTTTATTTGAATTAAGCTTCATTTTTATGTTTCTTGTATCAAACATTATTTTATTTCAAAGCTTGAAAAACAAAAATTTTTATGTTAATCTTGAGAGTTGGCATAGCATAATTTTAGGCGCTCTTAGTTGGTTTTATTTGAATTAAGCTTCATTTATGTTTCTTGTGTCAGAAATTATATATTTCAAGCGTTTGAAAGTAAGGGTTGTTTTTGTTAATCTTGAGAGTTTGCATAGCATACTTTTAGGTGCTTTTAGTTGTTTTATTTGAATTGAGCTTCATTTATGTTTCTTGTGTCAGAAATTATATATTTCAAGCGTTGGAAGGTAAGGGTTGTTTTTGTTAATCTTGAGAGTTGACATAGCATACTTTTAGGCGCTCTTAGTGGTTTTTGTATGAATTGCAATCCATTTATGTTTCTTGTGTCAAGGGTTAAAAAACAACCATGTTTTTGTTTATTTTGAAAGTTGACATAGCATACTTTTAGGCGCTCTTAGTTGGTTTTATTTGAATTCAAATTCATTTATGTTTCTTGTGTCAAGAATTATTTTATTTCAATGGTTTTTTCAACAAACATGTTTTTGTTAATTTTGAGAGTTGGCTTAGCATGCTTTTAGGCGCTCTGAGTTGTTTTTATTTGAATAGAGGAACTTCATTTATGTTTATTGTGTCAAGAATTATTTTGTTTCAAAGGTTGCAAAACCAAATTTTTTTCTAGTAGTTGTTTTTATTTGAATTGGACTTTTTTATGTTTCTTGTATCAATGATGTATCAAACATTTTTGTTAATCTTAAAAGTTGTGCTGTGCATGAAAATAAAAATATTCTAAAATATTAAACATTCTGTATTGCATACCTTTGGGCGCCTTAAATTTAGCTGACGAAAGTTGTTTTCTATTTGTTGAGTAAAACTACTTTTGAATTTCTTGTGTCAAGAATTATTTTATTTCCAATATTTTTCAAACATGATTTTTTATTAATCCTAAAAGTATGCCATGTTTTCTATTGCTTTGGGCATATAATGTCAATCTAAAAATTTCACACAACTGTCGCTCTACATATTTCACGAGCAGCATTGCGCGTCTGTGTTTGTGTTACTGCCGGCGCCACAAAGTATGCAAACAACTATTTAGTTGTAAGTTTATGGAATATGTTTTCTGCTGCTGCTGCTGTTTCGTTGCACAATTTATGACCAACATGCGGTCAATGGTTATTGGCTGCCGCATTAGCAACGCAAACAAGTCATTGGCATAAAAGTGCCATAACAGCAACAACAACAATCACAATAGCAACAACAAAACAATAATCATAGAGAAAGAAATAATCTGCACGCCCAACACTCGTCCTCGACTTTTTCTCAACGCGGTCGTGTTCGTTCGTTGGTCGTTGTTCGTTGCGCAAAATGCAAAATCACATCGCTTCGAGCGCAAAATTCTTTCGCGTAATTCTGCTTATTCGTTTGTTCGCTGGTTGCGTTCTGTGCTGCATTGGTTCGTGCCGTTGGCGTTCGACTGGCAGCAAATAAACGCCAACAAATTTATGCTTAGCATAATGTATGACTATCGCCTATAAGTATGCTAGCTACAAGTGGTGTTTTGCATTGCGTGGGGTGGGGAAGGGAAAAAGAGGAAGAACACTGAGTGCTCGAAATCACGCGCCGTCATTTCTGTTGTTGTTGTTGTTGCAGCAACAAATGCAATTGTGCTGAATATAAATTGGAACAATTTTTGCATTTCATTTTGTTCTTGCTGTTCTTGTTGTTGTTGTTATTTTGCGTGTGAGTTGGCAATAAAAACTGCGTTGTGCCGTTGCGGCAAATTCTCGAAGCGCCTTCTTGGATTTTCTCTGCCGGGTTTGTTGGCAAAAGGCGTAAACTATGCAGTGATATTTGTTGCCTACACACACACATATACACTTTGACATACGAGTTTAGTTGTGTGTGGGTGCACGTATAGCGAGCAAATCTGCAAGTGGCTCACATCCTTTACCCACTTTTTTTGAATGATAAGCGCATACGTTATGCAATTTGTTGTTGTATGACTAAATGGGTAACTGGTGTGCGTGAGTTGAGAGGAGAGTAGAGTAGAGTGAATGCAATCGGGTATGTGTGTGTGTGTGTGTCTATACATGTCTCGCATGCAATTTAATATTATTGCTGCAATACCATTTTTCAATATTAACACTAAAAGGAAATTTTCCAACATTTCATGTTGTTGTGTGTGCTCATACAATAACAACAACAATATTATAAACAACAACAACAATGCAAGTAGAAAGCAGCAAACGAAGTAGAATAGCAGCAAAACGAACTGAACAAGAAAAAAAAGGTAACGACTGCATTTGCCATTGGAAATTGTGGCTGACGGTAAGGTTAAGCGCTACCAAGAAGCAGCAAGAAGAAGAAAAGGAAGAGTATTAGAAAAAAATACATATTTTTATTAAACTAAAAATAAAGCAAAGCGAGCTGTGGCGAATGCATTTTGCTAACTGAAATTGAAATATTTTGCTTTACTGCTCGCCGGTGGTTGGCTGTTGTTGCATACATTTAGGTGCACAAATCGCATAGAATTGCTGATGCATTTGTGCAGGGAAATACATAGTTGCAAGCACATCAATTTAGTATTGGTTTGTGAAAAGGTGAAGGCTAAAAATGAACTGAAGAAAGCACTGAACTGAGCAATTGAAAATTTCAATTGGTTGGTTAGTTGGTGACTTGTTTAGGTTGACAATGTCCTTGACATCCAATGGGCCCTTAAAATCAATTTTGTACCACTTTCTTAGTTTTTACTCGCAGCCACCGATCATTTAAGGCTTGATTACACGTAACGAGTAGAGTGAGAAGACAACAACTCGAACGAGTACTCGTTTCGTCTAAACGGTAAGGCGAGTTCTTGATTGAGTCAGTGACCGATGAAAGTGACGAGAGAGCCACTAGAATCACATTTTGTTTGCTAGGCCGAGCGACCACTAGTTTACCGTTATATTTTTCTCTTTTCGCAGCGATTCGCGCAATCGCTCGTGACATGCGGTATGCGTCACACACCACTTTTCGCTCGGTTGAGTTTAATTGCGCGAGTTGCTTAGTTCATTTTGTGCATTGTAAAACCGATCTGACTCGCCGCGTGTCGAAATACGTTTGAACAACTCGTCGCTTTTGCTCGCTATCCCAATTCTTTCGGCGTAGTACCATTTTGATGCCTCGTCACTCGACTCGTTACGTGTAATTAACCCTTTAGACCTTTTCGAACCGTGACTCGGCCCTGACTTTGACTTCGGTTTAGACTTATTTCCAGCGTTCAACTAAAATTTTGAGATTTGGTGTATTCGGACATTTATAGTAGAATTTTTTTAGCGAATATTTTTGTGTACATTTTGTCTTTAAAAAGTCCTGTCTCAAAGAACATTTTGGCATTTTAGAAAAACAGGCTTAAATTGACCCATAATCTTGGGAGCTAGAGGATTAAAATGTTTCACAAAAATGTTCCCTGTAGTATTTTACATAAAATTGCTGAGCACATTATGTACCTAAAATGTAAGATTACATGATTTTCGTATGACGATTAATCATTAAAAAAACAATCTGGTGAAAGAAATGGGAGTGAAATTGTGAAGAAAGACAGATATATGTAAAATAGCAGTGTCCACTTTGACGTTGGACGTAGAGAAGTTGTCCTAAATTTTTCAGTCACCTAAAAGTATGCCAGTTGTTTTAAGCGCTTCAATACATTTCGCTCCTTCGCTGCAAGAACATCATAACTCAAAACTACATCATTCCGAGAAAATTCAATTTTAATATTTACCATTACAGGCAGTTCAAGATATCAAAAAATGTTTCATGTCGTCTTGTGAGCAAAGTATTGAATGTTTTACAAAGAGGTTTTGACAGATAAAATATCATATGCAGATACACTCAGGGCTGCCATAAACTGAAAAAAAAAATTTTTTTAGTTATAACGTTCTTGCAGCGAAGGAGTGATTTGACTAACAAAAGCAACTAACTGACCAAGTCGGATATTGTCCATGATAAAAACCACAGTAGGCAACAATTTAAAGATGTGAAGCTTTGCGATGAAGACAAAAAGAGGACGAGTGTAAAGATGGTAAAATACATTAGAAGGTAGAAAGAGCGAGAAGGCAATGCAGTGAGAGTAAGATAGAGATGAGGAGGAAAGACAGACAGATAAGGATGACAGCCAGATAAGGAAGACATACAGATAAGGAAGCGAGAGATAAGGAAGCGAGAGGGAGGAAGAGAGAGGGAGATAAGGAAGTGAGAGAAATGAGGAAGAGCGAGATGAGGATGAAAGAGAGATAAGGAAGAGAGATATAGCAGGAAAGAGATAAATAAGGAAGAAAGAGTTTAGGAGGAAAGAGAGAGATAAGGAAAAGGGAGAGAGATGAGGAGGAAAGAGAGATAAGGAAGAGAGAAATAAGAAAGAGGGAGAGAGATGAGGAGGAAAGAGACATAAAACAGAGGGAGATGAGGATGAAAGAGTTGAGAAAGCAATGCAGTGAAAGTAAGATAGAGATGAGGAGGAAAGAGAGAGATAAGGAGGAAAGAGAGAGATAAGGAGGAGATCAAGAAAAGGAAGAAAGAGATGAGGAAGAGAGAGAGAGATGTGGAAAAGAGAGATGAGGATGAAAGAGAGATAAGGAAAAGAGAGATAAGGAGGAAAGAGAGAAATGGTGAGAGAGATAAGGAGGAAAGAGCGATTAGGAGGAAAGAGAAAGATAAGGAAGGGGAAGTCATCTCTCTCAGATAAGGAAGAAAGAGATTCGGAAGAGAGAGAGAGATGAGGAAAAGAGTGATGAGGACCAAAGAGAGATAAGGAAAAGAGAGATAAGGAAGAGAGAGATGAGGAGGAAAGGAAGAGATAAAAAATGGGGAGAGAGATGAGGAGGAAAGAGAGATAAAAATAGAGAGATAAGGAGGAAAGAGAGATAAAAAATAGAGAGATGAAGAGGAAAGAGAGATAAAAAATAGAGAGATGAAGAGGGAAGGGATATGGGAGAGAGTGAGATGAGGAGGAAAAAGAGAGGTAAGGAAAAGAGAAAGAGATGAAGAAGGGGTTCAAATCTTTCCAAAATATTGTGGTTCATTATGAAAATTTTTGAGTGAAAATATGGTTTCAAATGAAGTATTGGGCTCTAAAGTTGTGTGAGATAAGGAAGAGAGAGAGAGAGAGCGATAGGACGACAGAGAGAAATAAGGAATAGAGAGAGATAAAGTAGAAAAAGGAGAAAAAGAAAAGTGAAAGAGATGAAGAAGAAAGAAATATCAGTAGGAAGGATTTGCTTAATTTCTATGTTAATGTTAATTAAAAAGAAAGAAACATGACGAAGAGAGAGAGATGAAGCAGAAAGATATATCAGTAGCAATGTTAAAGTGTGAATAAGAAGTCGATAACAAAGAGAGAGATAAGGATGAGAGAGATGAGCAAGAAAAAGAGCGATGAGGAGGAAAAAGAGAGATACGGAAGAGAGAAAGATGGACATTAGGAAGAGAGAGAAAGATTAGAGGGAATGAAAGAGAGATGGAGATAAGGAAGAGAGAAAAAGAAGAGGGAACGAGAGAGATAAGGAAAATAGAGAGAGAGATATAAAGAAGAGAGGGAGATAAAAAAGAGAGCCATGAGCAAGAGAGAGAGATGAAGAAGAAAGAGATATCAGTAGCAACGATTCGCTTGATTTCAATGTTAAAGCGAGTAAGTGAGGCGTCGATAGCAAATTAGAGACATTAGGAAGAGAAATCAATGGGAACTTGTTGTAGGTCATAATAGAAACTTAAACGACCAATCTGGGAGTACAAATCCCCCCCAAAATATTGTGGTTTTTTAAAAAAATTTTAAGTGAAAAATATGTTCTCAAATGTTGGTATTGGGCTCAAAAGTTGTGTACGCAACACAGCTAAAATGAAATCCTGTGTCCTTTATAAAGAGGAAGGGAGACCGAGTAGCAACCCTAATAGATTAAAGTACTCCATACTCCCTGAATTAAGTGAACATTGTTTTTGTAGGTAATGTTGTGGCCGCTCAAAAAGGAAAATGCAGCATCGAGCATAATATGACGGCAGCAGCAGCTAATGTTGTGGCTGTGGCAATATTTTGTATTTTGGTTCGACCATTGCCAATTGTGCATATTTTAGTGCAATAAATAAATAAATAAATTTGTCGCAAACCGCTGCCTGTGTGGTCAGTGGTCGCCGGCACATTTGGGCGAATACAAATTATTGCAGCCCGCATTTAACTAATTGTCAACGAACAACGAGCAATGCGAGTCCAAAGGTTTTTGGCTGATGGCTGCTGGTTATTAGCAACAATAATGATTTTTCTTTTCCATATTTCTGTTTGTTTTTTTGTGTTGCACTCGCTCACATAATGACAAACTATAAATGTTTAATGTGTGGAGAAAATAAATTTTGAACAGAAAGATAAACAAGTTTCAGCTGTCAACTGGGTCTAAATTCTGAAATGTTGTTTGCTTTTGTCTGTGTGTGTTGGTGTTGATTACATGCATAAATAATAGAATAGATATTGTTGTTGTTGTGTAATTGTTAGTGTAAACATACCCCCCAAGCATCGTTGTTGTCGTTGTGTTTGTTTTATAAATTTTTAAAGCTGTCATCAACAGCTAAGCAAATTTTCTGATTATGAAATTTTCGCTGACACTGTTTTTAATTTTCGTTATTGTATTTGTAGTTGTTGTTGTTGTCGCGTCAGTGATTGCTATTTATTGTTTGTAGTGCACAATTGATTAGCGTGCAATTGGGCGTTTATTGTTGTTGCAATTTTTTGTGCACTTTGTGCCCATTGAAAATGGCACAACGTGGCGTATGAGTGACATTGCAGTTAAGTGTTTTTTTTGTTTATTGCCGACAATTATTTTGTGCACGACCTCGACTGTCGCTGCGCGTGACATGGTCGCGCATATTGAAATATTGCAATATTGATAATATTGGAAATTTTAGTGTTGTTGTTGTTGACAAAGAAGCATGGCACGAAATGTGTCAAATAATGCAACTGATGCAAAATGTTCCAATAACAACGTTTGCTGACACATTTTTAGACCAAAAAAAAAGAAAAAAATTTAAATAAAAATATATAAAAATAGCACTGCAACACTTCATGTACAGCAACAAAAAGCAGTGCACAGTCAGCAACTTTCGCCCATGTCGGCCTACAAAAAGTGAAAACAAAATTCATTAACATATAAACTAGCAAAGTTTGAGCATGTTGAACACGCGAACGAGAAACAAGGAGCCGGAGAGTGAGAGGAGTCGATGAAGGGGAGGGTGGGTGGCTGTTATTGGTTGCTGTTATTTGTTGTTGTACCAGCAAGCGTGAAATCATTGCACGAAATTTCGAGTTGGTACCACTGACAATGACATCCGACAAAACAACAACAACAATACTTGACACCAGAAATAACAACAACAATACTTGAAGTTAGATACATCAACAACAACAAAAACAACAACAAAAACAACAGCAATAACAACAACAACAATACTTGGCACCAAAAATAACAACAACAATACTTGAAGTTAGATACATCAACAGCAACAGAAACAACAACAATAACAACAAAACCAACAACAAAATAACAACAACAACAATACTTGACACCAGAAATAACAACAACAATACTTGAAATTAGATACATCAACAACAATACTCGACACTAGAAACATCAAAAGCAGCAACAACAACAAAGCCCGACACTAAAAACATCAACAACAAAAACAACATTAGAACTTGACCCTAAAACATATTAGCAACAACAAAGTCAACAATAACAACAAAAACAACAATAATAACAAATTCAACTACAAAAACAACAACAAAAACAACAACAAAAAATTACAAAAATAATAAAATTGTTGCAGCCAACAAAATGCGTAATTTTCATTTTGCTTTCAAAAGCCGAAGGCACCAAAAACAAAAAAAAACAACAAGCAGCGCCCAACAACTTTTGCAATAAATAAAATGTTGGCAACATGCGCCTTTGTTGTTGTTTTTAGTATGATTGTTATTGTTGTTGTTGTTGTTCTAGCACATAGTTATAACATAAAATTGCATGCAATTTTGCACAATGCAACAAATAAGCAACAGAAACAACAACAACAACATGCAAATGCTGAGGGATTATGCAAACAACAGTAGCACTAGCGACAATAAAAACAACAACAACAACGACAATAAAAATTATATAACAGCAGCAATGGCAAAAGTTAAATTTATGCAACACAACTTGCGGCACAACATGCATGTGTGCGTGAGTGTATGTGTGTGTGTGTGATCGAGAGAGAGAGAGAAAGCAAGCGAGAGCGCGGGTGTGCAGCGCTAAGCGGCATTGGGGTTTTAGAAAAACACTACAACAACAACGACAAGAACTTTTTCCGCAAAATGTGAAAACCCCAAAACACAAACAACAAAATTGAAATAGCACAGAAAAGGTCAACGACAATAATAACAACAACAACAAATCCAACACAGTAGAACTAACCAAAAATTCCAACACTACAGCTGCACATATATGTGAATGTGTATGAGTGTTTGTAAGTGTTTGTGTGCATTGGCTGCCTTTGGGGCTTTTGCTAGTTGGAAAACCTTTTGAGGTTAACGCACTTTAAATGGGCGCATTCAAACAAAGTAAAAGCTACAGCCACAACCAGCGCCATGCACTGGCTGCCTATGCACATGCAACTGTATGTATGTGTTAGTGTGAGTGTTGTGTGTTAGATTTTGCTGCATGCCTTCAAATGTTATTACTTGCGCTTTTGTTAAAAGTTGCCAGTCTATGGGTGTGTGTGTGTGTGTGACAACATTTCGCAAATTTGCTGCTCACACAATTTCATTGCACAAGTAGTGTCACTGTTGCTTTTGTTCTGTTTTTGTTCTGTTTTTCTTTTGCTGTACACTTGCTGGCGCATTTTCCAGAATTGCCGCTTGTCGATGCAAAGTTGAAAGTCAAGAGTTATTGTGGTGAAAAGGTAGAGTGTCTGTTTGTATGTTGCTGTTGTGTGCTGTTCGTGACTTTCTCTGAAATGTGAAAAGTTGCCTCGTCGGACAGCACAGCTTCGGTGAGTGAAAAGTTTGCAGGTATTCAAATTTAAATTTTATTAGCGGTCAACTGGTGCGGTCAGGTGAGTGTCATTGAAATTGGAATGTGTGGTGAATTGTGTGGTGTTTGGATTTCTCATTAACATGACCAAAGTTGCTAAAAATTTATAATTGGAATTTTGTTGTTGTTACTGCTTTTGAAGGGGTGAAATGTTGTGGCGACAAATCGTTGACAAATCTGACTTTAATTCATACAAAGCTGATCACTGAGCTGATTTGAGGTGAGGTTAACAGTTGTATGAGTGGTGTGTAGGTGTAAGGAAAAGGAAAATTCAAGGAATGAAAATGATTCTAATCGAAAGTATCTCTATCAATCAATCAATCAATATATCAATCAATCAATCAATCTATCTAGCTATCTATTTATCTATCTATCTATTTATTTTAAAATTTCTTCAAATATGAAAGAAAAAATAATTTCACAAACATTTTCTAATAATAAAATAAAAATAAATAAATAATAAATAATAAATAATAAAAAATACAAAATAAATAAATAAAATACAATAAAGTAAAAAATAAAATAAAATAAAATAAAATAAAATAAAATAAAATAAAATAAAATAAAATAACATAAAATAAAATAAAATAAAATAAAATAAAATAAAATAAAATAAAATAAAATAAAATAAAATAAAATCAAATCAAATCAAATCAAATCAAATCAAATTAATTACAATAAAATAAAACAAAATAAAATAAAATAAAACAAAATAAAATAAAATAAAACAAAAAAAAAAAATTAAAAATGAAAAAAAATACAATGGAGTGAAATAAAATAAAATAAAATAAAATAAAATAAAATAAAATAAAATAAAATAAAATAAAATAAAATAAAATAAAATAAAATAAAATAAAATAAATACATAAAATAAATTAAAATAAAATAAAATAAAATAAAATAAAATAAAATAAAATAAAATCAAATCAAATCAAATCAAATCAAATCAAATCAAATCAAATCAAATCAAATCAAATCAAATCAAATCAAATCAAATCAAATCAAATCCAATCTAATCCAATCAAATCAAATCAAATCCAATCCAATCCAATCTAATCAAATCAAATCAAATCAAATCAAATCAAATCAAATCAAATCAAATCAAATCAAATCAAATCAAGTCAAATCAAATCAACCCAAATCAAATAAAATCACATCACATCACATCCCATCCCATCCCATCACATCACATCGCATCACAAATCAAATAAATTTTCTTATATTTCGGCCCACTCAGGACATACATATGTGGGTCCTCAAGAATTCCATTCCCTTCTAGTTGATGTATTTGTACGTTCGTGTTGCTTTTTGTTTCTTACTGGTTTCCCCCTCATTATTATTGCTTATTTTTTACTATTGTTTTTCTCAAACTTATTGCTTTTTTTCTTGTACTTTTACTGGCTTTTTCATTTAAAAACTGATAATATTAGGGGCCCCCTTTCACCCCCGGGCCGTTTTATCGACTTCAATTCCATTAACTACACTACAACGTACATTTGTCAAATGACATTGACAACAACAGTAACAATTTGCGCTTGAAATCACAGAAAACCAATAACCAGGAAGAAGAAGTTAGAAAAGAATCACCAACAATAATAACAAAAATCAGCGCACGTTACTCAACGAAGTGGAAAAAGTTCATAAATTCCTGGTCTTTGTCTTATTTGCTTATTTTATTGCTTTTATTGTAATCAATCTTTTGTTGTTGTTAAAAGCAATTTAACATTATAGGTTTTTTCTATATTTATGTTAAGTTATTATTGTTTTTGTGTAGATAAGTCTGCCTTTGTGGTCTTATTTGAAAATTCATAGACTTAACTACTGCGTTTCCTTTACTCACTGCTTTCTAAACCCCTCCTCTGCCCTTTATTTCTACTTATGTCATGAAAGCTGCTTCATTTTTCTTATGGCTCATATGTAACAAAATAATTTAAATGAATTTAATTAACCTTAAGCACACAAAAACCTAACACAGTCAATAACAGGCAGCTGCCAGTTTCTAGCAAAATTTCTCCTCGTCCTGGTGGAAAGTTGCATGTTGGCTAATGACTGCACAAAACCTACAAACACTTCTATACAAACTCATTAGAATAAATTTTCGCTATCTGGTTTTTCTGCTGCCTGCGCTCTATTTCTGTCTCTGTCATCAATGCCAATGCAGCTGCAATGCGTTGACAATTAGCAGCACACATGAGATAACAAAATGGCAGCTAACAAACATAAACAGGCACATAGACACATACACACACTCGCTCGCTCGCATATGGTCTCTGCCATTTTGTGGTTGTTGTTGGTAGCATTGTTTGCTTGTTGCTGTTGTAACTGTCATTGCATTATTGTCAGTTGTGTGCCGTCTCTCAAATGCATCACACATACTACGAATTGTGTGTTTTAATTAGTTTATGCAAATATTTGTTTGTTGTTGTTGTTGTTGTACAATAGTACGATATTGTTAGAGACTTTGTTGTTGTTGTAATTTGTTAATTAGCCTAAATTGAGCTTTCAAATTGATCAAATGTTTTTCTCAAAATCGATTAGCGAATTTTTCTGTTTTAAAACTGAGCCTAAAAGTATGCCAGGAAAAGTTACTTTTGTTCAGTATGTGACTAATTTGTAAAATATTTTTTTTATATATTTTTTTTAATATTTTTTACATCGCATTCAGTCTTGAAGGAACGAAAAACGAATGTTAATCGGATGTATTGAAAAGTGAATGTGTGTAATAAAGAAAGAAATATAAAAAAGTATAAAAATAGAAATAATAGCTCAAAAATTACCACTAAACATTTCAGTCTTAACGTCAGAGTAAATCTTATAAACCCCAATAATGAAAGTAAGCCTAAAAGTATGCAGTATAAAAACTTGTTGAATGTTCAATGGATTGAAAAGGCAAATAAATAGGTCAAATAAATAAATAAATATATAAAAATAGAAATAATACCTCAAAAAATATCCACTAATTACTTGAGTCTCAACCTCACAGTGGAACTTATAAGCCCAAGTAATGCAAATGAGCCTAAAAGTATGCAATTTACAAACTTGTTGAATGTTGAATTCTTCAATACGAAATCCAGAATGTTCAATATTTCAATTCATAAATCATTGTGCACAATGGATTGAAAAGCTAATATATCAAATAAATAAATACTTAACGCTAGAAATAATAATGAAAAAATTGCCAGTGAACACTTAAGTCTCAGCCTCACAGTGGAACTCATAAGCCCAAGTAATGCAAATGTGCCCAAAAGTATGCAATTTACAAACAGATTGTTAAATTTTTAAATTCAAAATCCATTGCGCACAATCAATTGTAAACTTTTCATTTCTGTAGACCCTAAAAGTATGCCACTTGAAATGTTTTCCATACAACAACAATTCTTAAAATACTGTCAGTCATTTTAATTGAATTGTTCGACCTAATTGACTTTGTTGGTTTGAGTTTGCGTTTGTCTTTAAAGTAATTTAAAAAATGTCTCTTGCATTTTTCTTGAACACTCAATGAATCCACACCACTGTATGTACCGTTATTAGTTTTAACAAGTTGTAAACAAATTTCGCTTCATTTTCTTCGTTCACTCATGTTGGTTGCTTTTGCAAACATTTCTTCAATTTGCTGCTTTCGTTGCCTTTCATTTCAATTACAATATTTTGTGAAAGCAATAACAACAACAGCAGCGGCAACATTGTCGACAACAGCAGTGGCAAAAGTAAATGAAGTTGAAATTAACATTTTCATTGTTTTCTATTATGTTTGTAAATTGTTTTGTGTGCTGTTGTTTTGTTTTGTTTTGCTGATGTTGTTTTTGTTCTTCATTTGTGTATGTGTCTGTATGTGTTGCCATCTAGCGCTGATTTATGTAAATGTTGTAAGGACGCGTCTGTGCTGAATGTGCGCCTTGAAGTGAGTTTGCTTATTGCTTGCTTGGTTGTTGTTTTTGTCAGTGTTTGTGTGCTGTTTGTAAATGATTTTTTGGGCAACGTGTGCAAACAATAAATTGAAGAAGATGTGTTCATATTATTTATTTGTCGAAATATGATGAGAATATACGTCTAAAGAAATTGTTTGTGTAGACATGCAGACATGTAATGATTACGCAAAAATATATATGTTTTGTATGTGTTGCATTGTATGTCAGACAAAAAACCTCAAAGAATAATCTTGAAGCACTCGAAGGCTGCTTTCATCAGTATTATAGACAAACGTATCTCATAATCACTCAGACACTCAGAGACACAATAATAATGAAAAGCTTTAATCAATATAATTTCAATATTTGTAGCTTCAATTATGCAGAAATATTCATAATTGTCATAAAAATGTACTGATTCGATTTAATGTTACTCATACGCCATGTAAACCTATGATGTGTGTCTATTTGTTTGGACATGCGCGAACATTTTTTATATATTTCTATGATTAGTGTGATTAGAAAAAGTAGTTCAGTCACCTCCGTGCGTTCGTCTTCTGGTCGAGTTGTAAGTAAAATTCTGTATAAGAAGTTCGGTTATCGGAATAAAATTCAGTAAGGAAATGTTAGCTTATGGCACTCGCATAGGCCCGTAGTGACTCGTTTTGCATTACCACAGTAACGAAGGACCCTAAAAGTACACACCCTACCTGAGCGAAAGAGGAAAATAATTGAGACTTCTTTGTGAAACGGACCATTTTTATTACGTCAATAAAACCAATTGGTTTAATCCCTGATGTCCCTGTGACGCAGGAACCCATTGCAAATTAACATAATTTCACTTCGATAAGTTACTCAGAGCTGTGTGGCTCCTGTCTACCAGTTTCGAAGAGGTGTTCAAGCCGGTGAGCAAATTAATGATCTTGCCTGACTACTTGCAAACGCTAGAAGTATCAGTATTGAGTCCACTTAGCCGTACAGTGGGCAGCAGTAAAATCCTTAGTAGTCCTTGTCCTTTCTCAAGATTCACGTGGGAACCCTGTGTGTCAATCAAATAATGCTACACGTATGAAGTGTATTAGAATTCTAAATGATTGATTTCAGCTAAAAAAATGTATGTTATCTAATAAATGTTACTCATACGCCACGTCGTATCTCAAGTAAAAAGCCAGTTTAACTATTGAGACACGTTTGTTGTAACATTTTCGGCTGTAAAATCTTAGAAAACATGTAAAAAATTTGTATTAACCAAAAAATGTTACTCATACGTCCCGTCTAACATGAAGTAAATACTAAAATCAACCAATGCAACATGTTTGTTCAAACATTTTGAATTGTGATAACCAACAAAAGTAAAAAAAAGCAAGAGAAAAAATCTGTTGACGCAAAACTGTTACTCATAGGCCATGTGTTACATCAAATAAATAGCAAAAGCTAATGCAACATGTTTGCTGTAACATTTTAAGTTATCTAAATCTAAAAAACCATGAAAAAACATGTGTTAACCAATAAATGTTGCTCATACGCCACGTCGTACATCAAATAAATACTAAACAATCAACCGATATGACACGTTTGCCGTAACATTTTGAGCTGTAAAATCTAAATGCTCTAAAATGTTACTCATACGCCATGCCTTACAGCAAGTTATGTAGTTTGAAATTGAAATGAAGCCACACGTTTGCTGTAACATTTTGAATTCTGAGATCTCTAAAACACATTTTCGGGTTATTTCATTTGCTCAGTGGTCACAAGTTAAACTACACAACCTACCGATTGTCTTGAAATTCAAAGTTTCAAATTTTCACAAGTGTTCATTTTAATTTTCTTCAAACCGTCATCCATCTAGTATAGCTACCAAAATACTCATCAGCCCGTCCATTATTATTTTATTATTTCCTGTTTTGTTCGCCAGTTAAACCTCCTTGCTGAACCTGCTCTTTTATTTTTTTATTTTTGATTCCTTTCTCTACGCATTTGTATGCTCCTTTCAATTATTTACTTCCTGAATTATTTGTGTATCATCGAATTTTCTGCATTGCCCTTTCTGTGCTCGTCCAACTGCTCTGCTATCACTTTTCTTTACTTTCCTCAGTAGTATTTTCTTCTACTCATTCCTACCTGCTTGACCCTTTCTTTGCCCGCTTTGAGTCTGCTTTCTATTTAGTTTTTTTTCATAATTTCTTGATAAATTTGTTCACTTCATTTTTTTGCTTACTTTTCTTCTGTTCGCTCAACTTGTGCCGCTGCCGCTGCTGCCATTCGTTCCGCTTGTTTTGGCTGATTTGATGAGGTATTTAAATTGTAATTAGATTGCAGAATAAAAATGCATTCAGAAGCGTGCTTCAGCGCTGCTTTAATTGCTTTTATTTAATGCTTAACATAATGTCGGCTTAATCGGAAAATTTTCCTTTAAGAAAGCTTAAGCGTCGCCTGCTGTTACGTGTCGCTCATGGCGCAAGTAATTAGCTGCGCTGATTTTAGTCATGAAAATCATAAAATTGATGGCAAATAAAAGACTCAATTGAAAATGATTTTTAGATGAAAATTATGCAAATCGCATTTGAGGAAATGTAGTTTTTTATGTGTCTTGTACTGTTTTAGTGTTTTAGCTTTGCTTGACAAACAAATTTGACTTGAATTGAATTAATTTGAATTGAATTTAATTGAATAATGTAACAAACACATAATTCAATTAAACGTTTTCTGTCGACACTTCAAGGTCTTACGAATTTGTGATCAGCCTCAACTTTAATAGGTTAAGTTTAGTTTAAGTCAGTTTTCTGTATATTTTTTTGGTTATGTATATTGTTACGAAAATGACTTCTCTAAGTTCGTATCTGGATTGTGTTTGAAAACAAAACCACTTCAATTACTCAGCGCAAAACGCAGTCAGAAAGCAAACAATCACTTTATTTACAAATTTATACTTTTCTTGTTTTTACACTATTACTATTGCATGCTTCCCCTTTGCTGACTCAAATTATGTATATTTTGTATTTATTTGTTGCTTTCTTTTAATTTTGTTTTTTAACTTTTTTAATTGTTGTATTTCGTTTTTTTAAATTTTTCGTTTCATTGTGTTTTGTAAATTATTTTGTAGTTATATTTTAATTTTTGCCTTGATTTTGTTGTTTTGTTTTTTGTTGTTGTATTTTATTTTATTTTGTAATTTAATTAAATTCTAAAATGTTTGTTTTTGTTTTATTTTTTTGTTTGGTTTTTTTATTTTTATTTAATTTTTTTACTTTTTCTTTTATTTCTTTTCCAAAATTTTTTGTCTTTAAATTTTGTTAAAAACGGAAAATTTTTTAAATTCTGTTTTTAGTTTTTGTTATATATTTCTTTTCATAAAATATTTTTGTATTATTTCTACATTTTTAATTCATATTTAAATTTTTTTGTTTGTTTAAAAAAAAAAACTTTTATTGATGGTTTTTTAGCTTTTTGTGGTTTCTTATTCTGTTTTTGGTTTTTTTATATTCTTTGTTTTATAAAATATTTTTTATTGTTTCTAATTTTGTTTGTTTTATTTTCCATTTTAATTCTGTTTTTAGTTTTTGTTTTATATTTTGTTTTATAAAATATTTTTGTATTATTTCTACATTTTGTTTAATTTGATGTTTTTATGTTTACATTTTTTGGTTTATTTTGTTTGTTGCGCCTAATTCATATTAATTTTTTTGTAACAAATTGTGTATGTTATTTTTTTGTCTGCTTTTTTAAAAACAATTGTTATTTATTTATTGTTAGTGTTTTGTTTTTTGTTAATTTTGTTTTTGTTTTTATTTTTTATTTTTGTTTTATAAAATATTTTAGTATTGTTTAATGTTTTTTTTGTTTTATTGAATTTGTTTAAATTATTGTTTATCTATTTCTTAATTTATTGTTTTTAATATATGTACATTTTTTTATTGTTGATATGTTTGGCTTTTTTTTGTTTAATTTTGTTAGTCGAGCTTAATTTGTATTTTATTTTTTCTAATAAATTGTTTTTTTATTTATTTAATTTTTTTGTCTGCTTTTGTGAAAATTTTTATTGATTTTTTTATTTGTATGATTTTTGTTATTTTTTTGTTGTATTTTGTAATTATTAATTATAAATTAATAAATTGTTTTTTTTTATTTAACACAAAAAAATTTGTGAAAGTTTTTAATGATTTTTTTATTTTTATGATTTTTGTTATTTTTTTTGTTGTGTTTTGTAATTATTAATTATTGGTTTGTTCATGTTTTCGTTAAAGAAATTTCTTTTTGTGTTTATATTTTTTGTTTTTATATATTTTTATAGCTTTGGTAATATTTGTTTTAATTTTTCAAATTTTTTTTCTTTATTGTTTTGTTTTAATTTTTGCCATTTATAATTTTAGTGTTTTTGTTTATTATTTTTAATTTGTTTTATTTATTATTTTGTTAATGTATTCTACTGCAATTTTTTATTGCTTTGCATTATTTTATAAGTTTTTTTTTTAATTTTTTAATTTAATTTTTAATTTTTTAAATATTTTTTGTTAATTTTTTGTATTTTGCAATTATTTGATAGGTTTGGTAATATTTGTTATAGTTTTTAAATATATTTTTTTCCAATTTATTATTTTCATTTTTTTATTTATTATTTTCATTTGTTTTATTTATTATTTTATGATTATTATTATTGGTATTTAATTATTGTTTTTTCTTGTGTTATAGGTTTGGTAATATTTAAAAACTAAAACAGTTTTTAAAATATATTTTGTATTTACCTTTTTGTTTTAAATGTTTGTTTTTTTATTATTGTTTAATTTTTTTAAACTTATTTTTATTAAAATTTGTTTTATTTATTATTTTTTTATTGTCATTTATTGGTATTTTGTTATTGCTTTTTATTATTTTATAGATTTGGTAATATTTGTTTTATATTTCTTATTTTTTTTAATGATTTGCTTTAATTTTTCAATTTATTATTTAATTTTTTTTATTTTAATTTTTTTTTAGTTTTTCATTAATTTTTTTTTGTTTTGCAATTATTATTTATATTTCATGTTTTGTTAAAGAAATTTGTGTTTATATTTTTTTATATTTGGTAATATTGTTTTTTTATTATTTTCTAGAGTTTGTAATATTTGTTTTATTTTTCTTAATATTTTTTTTTAATGATTTGCTTTAATTTTTAAATTTATTATTTTAATTTTTTAATTTTTAATTTTTTTTTTATTATTGGAATTTTTTTTTATTTTTTATTTATTTTTTATAATTGTTATTATTTGTATTTTATTATTATTATTATTTTGATTGTTATTATTTTATTATTATTTGTATTGTTATTATTTTATTATTATTAATTATTTTTATATTTATTAGTGATTTCTTCTTCTATTTTGATTTATTTTTGTTTTAGTTTCAGTTTTTTGAACTTTTATTTCTCTTTTATTTGCCTCTTACTGAATAACTTTTTCATTTTCTAGTGTTTAAAGTTCATTTCCCACCCGAGAGCGACTCTTCACCGCAGGCCATAGACACAACTTGATCTCAAGCTGTCCAATGGCCACTTGCAACTTTCTCACATTTCTTAGAGCATTTCTTCTCGTCTTTCTATTTGCCAACGAACATTTTTGATTATTTTTTGTAGGGTCTTTGCTTTTCTATTCACTTCACAAGCGCTGCAACACTGCGTTTCAACCTCATTCGAGGCGACCTTTAACTTTAATTTTGAATTTGTATGAACACCACTCAACTTGAAATTCGAAACTTGCCCGAAAACTCGGCGTGCGCGTTAAATCAAACTCGGCTGCTCGCTGGGAAATTTGCTGTGTAGCTTTTGTCCTTTGGCCACAAGCGTTCGACCAACGTTGTGCCAAAAGTTTTGAGTTTTTGGTGAAGCGGCAACGTAAACTTTTGCCAAGAATGTTGCGGCAGTGGTGAGGGGGAAAAATTAGCAGCGAGACAAAAGTAAGCACGCTACGTAGGTCGCATAGCCGATTATGCCGACGATGCTGGACTGCCAACAGAATGAACTATGCGGACGTGTTCTGTATGCTAAGCGCGTGAGCACTTAAGAAAATCATTCATTTAAGCGCACACAGCGAAATTAATTATTAATTTTTGTTTGTCTGTCCATTTGTGCAATGAGTTTGCTGCGTAATGCCTTTGGAAGTCTGCCATTCAGTGGCTTTCGCTCTCTCTCTCTGTCGCGCTGCTAAGACTCTCTTTCACTATGTCTGCCTGTGTGTGTGCTTGTGTTGGATTGTCGGCTTCGCTAAGTCGTCACAGTTTCGCCTTTTCGCTGGTTATAAATTCTTTGGTGCGCATTTTTGTTGGCGTGCCGCACCAAAAACTTTGGGCCAACTTAAGTTAAAAAGTAACTGAGCGTAAGTGGGCAACGCTACTTTTGTTGCTTACATTGTGATAATTAAAAATGTTCATGATTAGAGCGAAAGCCGGTTGGCTGCTGCCGCTTTCAGTCCGTTCATGTTCTGGTGGAGCGCTCTGAAAGTTGTTGGAAACAAAAAAGAAAAAATAGAAAAGAGCTTAAAAATAGTTTGTGTATTTTAAGCAAAGAACACCTCAATCCAAGCACAAGCAGAAAATAACAAAAATTATTATAAAACTTAACCATCAACCATTAAGTAAATTGACGCCAACAGGTCACTAATCATTCTCTCTCTCTCTTTCTCTTCTCGTCTCTTTGCAGGTATGTACGCGTGCGTTGCTCATGGCTGGCAAACTTTATGTGTCCAATTTGGCTGAATTTATATGTTGGCAGCATTTTAGGCGCCGTACACCACACATCTGTGTGCGAAAATTCATCATAAGCGGCCGAGACACCTTTAGCCTTTCAGCTCGTTGGTTGCTTGGTTGGTTGGTTTGTTTGTGTGCGTGCGTGTTGGTGTCATTTGCGTGTACAAATCCCCAGCGCCAACTTACAACTTAATCACAAAATAAATGCGCCAAGATTAATAGGCCTTCTGCTGCGCGCTGCAACTTTGGCCGCTTTGTTGCCGCATTTCGGTTTTATGTTTTGTCGCGCCGTGGGCGCTAAATGTAATTTTATTACCTCGCTGCCTGTCGCGGTGCAAAATTTATGCCAACAATAACAACAACAACAAAAGCTGCCATACATATGACCAACACTTCTGTAGCAGTGCGCACCAAATCGCATTTAATATCGCAGCTTAGCTTGAAATTTGCTCAGCGCGAAAGCATCGCTGCTCCGGCAAACTTTGCCTACAAAGGCTTTATGCAGCTTTATCCGTTTGCCGTTTATGCTGTGGTGGCCATTATTATTATTATTATGATTATGATTATGATTGCTATTATAACTACTTAAAGACGTAATGCGCTCAACGCTAAGCCAACACGGTGGCGGCCAAGTGCCAACGCACCGGCGTTGAGGGCCAACTATGCTAACATGGTTTATGGTTGAAAATGTGCCATTTGCACCTAACATATTGTAAATTTCTAAACACACATACACGCACACACAATCATATTAGAATGTTTATAGGTAAATGCTTGCAAACACACACACATACACACTAATTCAGTCATATATATTCATATTTGCGTATATCGTTGTGTGTGTGTGTGTGTCTGTGTTTATCTGAAACCTTTTTCGCTGTTTCTGTTCCTGTTAACGTCATATTTTCGTGGCATAATTTTGTGCGCTACTACATTTTCATACATCTAGCTACATATTTATGTATGTGTATGTGTGTGTGTGTGTGTTTAGCAGTTCAGCCATGGTAAGGTAAATTTTTTGCATGCCTTAATAATGCCAATGTGTGTTCGCATTGTTACACTCCTTTTTTCCTATATTTGTTGTTGTATTTTGTGTTATGCACATTACTGTCACACGTTTGTGTATCACCTGCGGGTTTGTTAAGTCACAAAAAAAAAATTTGTAACATAATGTTGCCGTACGCTACGAAAACGCCACGTTGTAACAGCTCATTTGATTTGGTGAAAATGTTGAAATTTATGATAAAAAATTGCCGATTTAGCTTCATTTTAAGAAAGTCAAAATCTCTACTCGACTTGTAGTTGTAACTTTAAGCCAGAGTTTTGAGTAACTTGTACACTTTGTTTAAGTTTTATATCTGTACAGACCCTTTCTGGATGTTTGCTTCCCGAGAGTAGAAACAGATAAAACCCAAGTTTCATTGAAGTTTAGCTCGAAACAGCTCAAAGCCAAATTTGATTGAAGTCGGGCTTCGAACAGCTCAAAGCCAAGTTTGATTGGCGTGTAGCTAGAAACTGCTAGAAGCCAAGTTTGATTGGAGTTTAGCTAAAAGCATCTTGAAAGCCAAGTTTGTTTAGAGGTTAGCTAGAAGAATCTAGAAGCCAAGCTTGATTGAAGTTGAGCCAGAAACAGCTCAAAGCTGAGTTTGATTGAAGTTAAGCTAGAAACAGCTCAAAGCTAAGTTTGATTATAATTTGGCTAGGAACAGCTAGAAGCCAAGTTTGATTGGAGTTAAGCTAGAAACAGATCAAAGCTGAGTTTGATTGAAGTTGAGCCAGAAACAGCTCTAAGCTGAGTTTGATTGAAGTTTAGCTAGAAACAGCTCAAAGCTAAGTTTGATTATAATTTGGCTAGGAACAGCTAGAAGCCAAGTTTGATTGGAGTTAAGCTAGAAACAGCTCAAAGCTGAGTTTGATTGAAGTTTAGCTAGAAACAGCTCAAAGCTAAGTTTGATTATAATTTGGCTAGAAACAGCTAGAAGCCAAGTTTGATTGGAGTTAAGCTAGAAACAGCTCAAAGCTGAGTTTGATTGAAGTTGAGCCAGAAACAGCTCAAAGCTGAGTTTGATTGAAGTTTAGCTAGAAACAGCTCAAAGCTAAGTTTGATTATAATTTGGCTAGAAACAGCTAGAAGCCAAGTTTGATTGGAGTTAAGCTAGAAACAGCTCAAAGCTGAGTTTGATTGAAGTTTAGCTAGAAACAGCTCAAAGCTAAGTTTGATTATAATTTGGCTAGAAACAGCTAGAAGCCAAGTTTGATTGGAGTTAAGCTAGAAACAGCTCAAAGCTGAGTTTGATTGAAGTTGAGCCAGAAACAGCTCAAAGCTGAGTTTAATTGAAGTTTAGCTAGAAACAGCTCAAAGCTAAGCTTGATTATAATTTGGCTAGAAACAGCTAAAAGCCAAGTTAGATTGAAATTGCGCGAGAAGCCAAGATTGATTAAAGTTGAGCTAAAAACAACTAAAAGCAAAGTTTGATTGGAGTTAAGCCAGAAACAGCTCAAACCTAAGCTTGATTAGAATTTAGCTAGAAAAAGCTAAAAGCCTAGTTTGATTGGAGTTAAGCTAGAAAAAGCTGGAAGGAAAGTTTGATTGGAGTTGAGCTGGAAACAGGTAGAAGCCAAGTTTGATTGGAGTTAAGCTGGAAAAAGCTAGAAGCCAAGTTTGATTGAAGTTTAGCTAGAAACAGTTCAAAGCAAAGCTTGATTGGAGGTTAAGTAGAAACAGGTAGAAGCCAAGTTTGATTGAAGTTCAGCTAGAAACAGCAGTTTGATTGAAGCTGAGCTAGAAACAGCTTAAAACAAAGTTTAATTGTAGTTTAACTATAAACAGGTAGAACCCAAGTTTAATTGGAGTTTAGCTACAAATAGCTTGAAGCCAAGTTTGATTGGCTCCAAACAGCTCCAACAGAAGCCAAGTTAAGTAGGAGTTTAGTTAGGAACTTCAATTAAACTTTCACATAGCGAAATTAATTTGATGGTTTTATTGACTTTAAACGTAGCAAATATTTTAACTTAAAAACAATTCTATACGTATTTTCAAAATGACGCAAATCAGCCTTTTGCCATTAAAAGTTGATTAGATTTCGTACATACGAAGATTGGTCTGAAAAGTTTTCGATCAAGCAAAGAGACAAGATATATTTGCTCAAAATTTATTTGTATTTTTCTATATTACAAAGTCTCAATCAATGTAAGTCAACATACTTCTTTCCAACTCTTCAACCACTCCAAATAAAGTATTGGAAATGTTCATTTGAACAAACTTTTTGTCTAATATGAGCAAACATCGCATCCAACGTGCGTACAGCTTTCATATGCTTACATTTTTTTGATTCCATATGTGAAAAATATATTTTTTGGACACATTCAAGCCTCTTCTTCTAGCCTCTGCTATCTCTTTAACTTCAATTTCATGATCCTGAACAAAGTTATGGTCAGTGATTTCAACTTGTCTTTGATTTGCCTTTCGAAACAAATATTTAATAACTGCTCTATACTCAATTTGACTCAAACATCAGTCTCAGACAAACATTGACTAACTCAAGCCATTAAAATTGGATGAAAATTCCATGAGCGTCTTTCAAAGGCGGCGCCAACAGCTTCACTAAATTTTGTTGACAACTGTTGCCACATTCATGTTGAGTTCGGAAACTTTTTAGACCAGAATTATAGATAAATAAGCAAGCAAAAAGAACATGTTTGATGAAAGTCAAATCAAATTTGATAAAAGTCATATTGACTGACTCAAACTATTCGAAATGGCTAAAATTTGGATGATTTGCCATCTTTGACTTGACTTATGCCATCATCATGTTAAGTTCGGAAATTTTTCTGACCACAATCATGCAAACAATGATGATTGACGTCAAACAAAAAGAGCCTGTTGACTTAAAATTTGATGAAAAGGTTTCAAATAAAAGCAATCATAGATAAATAAGCAAACAACGATGATTGACGTCAAACAAAAAGGCCTGTTGACTTGAAATTTGATGAAAAGGTTTCAAATAAAAACAATCATAGATAAAGAAGCAAACAATGATGATTGCCGTAAACAAAAAGGCCTGTTGACATCAAATTTGAAGAAAGTGTTTTAAATAAAAAAAAATAATAGATAAAGAAGCAAACAATGATGATTGACGTCAAACAAAAAGGCCTGTTGACTTCAAATTTGATGAAAGTGTTTAAAATAAAAACAATCATAGATAAAGAAGCAAACAATGATGATTGACATCAAACAAAAAGAGCCTGACTCAAACCATTCAAAACAACTAAAACTTTAATGATTTCTTATTTTTGACTAGAGTTTTGCCATCTTCATTTTTAGCTCGGAAACTTTTCAGACCACAATCATAGATAAAGAAGTAAATTAATATGATTGACATCAAACAAAAAGAGTCTGTTGACTTCAAATATGATGAAAGTTAAATCGATTGACTCAAACCCTATAAAATAGTTAAAATTTTGATAATATGACATCTTCATGTTAAGCTCAGATACTTTTCAGCCCACAATCATTGATAAAAAAAACATATCAAAGAGGATTGACATCATATAAAAAGAGCCTGTTGACTTCAAATTTGATGAAAGTGTTTTAAATAAATAAAATTACATTATGAAAATCAAGCTATAAGATGTTAAAATCGGTTAAGAGGAGCTTGGAATGCAGGAGTATGATTTAACCCTTTCACTACTGAAGGAAAACTAGTGTCCCACGGCATAAAATGAGTTGATCCTGAAACTCATAATTTGTATTATAAAATCTACCAAAAAGAAGAGTCTCCAAAAAGTTGAAACTAAAGTTTGTGCCAACGACCTACAAAAGTCGCAGCGAAAGGCTTCAAGCTTAGTGAAAGTAGTTCAAATAAGTTAAGTTTTGACTTCCAATTCTTGCTTTCATCAAAATTAGTCCCGCAAGGTGTGAAAAGTGGAACACTTATGTGTTATGTGTTGAAAGTCGGCCAAGAGTTCGTATGGAAAAGCACGATTCAATGAGTGTATAGTCTTCAAGCTTCAAAGAGCAAAAATTTGACATCCAGTTCTTGTTTACATCAAAATCCGTCCCCGAAGGTGTTAAAAGCGGTTTAGTATTAAAGTCGAACTCTTAAGTTATTGCAAATCGGCCAAAAGTTCATATGGAAAAGTGCAATTTAGTGAGTTTATGGACTTCAAGCTCAGTAAAAGTGCTTCAAATGAGCAAAATTAGTCATTCAAATCTTGTTTTCATCAAAATCAGCCTCTGGAGGTGTTAAC
Organism: Melieria omissa; assembly: GCA_963971225.1. Taxonomy (NCBI): domain Eukaryota; kingdom Metazoa; phylum Arthropoda; class Insecta; order Diptera; family Ulidiidae; genus Melieria; species Melieria omissa. The sequence continues at coordinate 13,113,502 of OZ020269.1, forward strand.
ACTTTCATAAAGATTCCTGAATCTGTAGTAGTTCAAGGCATGTTTTGCTGATGTCGCTAAGAAATTATTTGAGCCTATTGATGAAATTAATTTCAACACAAAAATTTGATGGAAAACTATTTTTTCTATATTTATATTGCATTCAGTAGAGAATTCTATATAATTTGTTCAGTTGAGCATTTCAACGCAAATAGTCATCTCGCTTGAATTTGCAATTTCCAATATTTATCAACAACTACATATTTACTCGCAATTTTGGATTTTCCAATATCGGTTTAAAGTGCACGTGGGCGTATGAGTAACATTTCAACCTTTGTACAAGCAAACAAAATTAATCTAAAATGAAACAATGCGTGCTCATTTAAATTTCTCCATAACATTGAGCACACATAAAAGCGCACATATACTAGGAAATGTGTATCTCTGTGTGCGTGTGTGTGTGTGTAAGTTGTACAAACGCTGGCATATCGAATATTGAACACGTTTCAATTATTTTCATCAAACAATTTCACCTGCTCAAACACAGCAGCACAATGTTTGAGCAATGTTAGTCTTCATATGTGCCGCTCAGCTCATCTGTCCCTGCCACAAGGGCAACGACAGCAACAACAATTCAAAACAGCAGCTTCAGCTGCCGCACCCATAACAAGTGCGCACTAACCAGCCGATTGAGCCAACTTACCAACTGTAGCCCGCACCAGCAGAGCAGAAGGCAAAAATAACAATTTCGAAAATACAATTATTGAAGCGTAAACACACTCATACACGTTCTCGAACACACACACACAAGCATACAATTGCCCATATACCCATACATGCACGATTGTTTGTATGTATGAATGTGTGTGTATGCGTGTAGGCAAATACTGGTAGATGACAGTTGGCGTATTTTAAGAACAGACACACACACACACAAACATATTGCATACTTAGCGGCGTTTATTTACATGCCTGTCATATACATATATATAAATCTATTTATATGTACAAGTGTATGTATGTATGTATGTATTGTGTGTGTGCTCACACATTTTAAATGTTTATGGTGAAAAGTTTTGCACGGCTGCTGGCTGCTGGCTGCTTTGTATGTATGTGTACACACGCACTCAGCACAGTGTATGCGGTTTTTAGGTTTGTGTTTGTCGCCGTAGGGGTGACGAGCACGTAGCAGGCGACGCGTTGGTTGGTTGAATGTAGTGCGATGTGACGACGGAAGTAAAATAGCGGAAACTACGTCAGCTGATAATTAAAGTAGCGCTTTACGCGTGTTGTAAAATGTATTTACACAGACGCACACAGCCTCTCACAAACGAACATTACACTCACACACGCATACAATCAAACAGCGCAATGTTGCCTGCAACAGTATTTACTCACATGACGCTTGTAGCGTTGGCATTGACGTTAAGTGTTTTTATTTGTAATACAGGGTGCTGTACAATCAACTCAGCCAAAGCTAGGAGAGCTTAAATGAATGTAAATTGTTCAAGAAATAGTACAACAAAATATTAGTTAAATTAAAAATAAAATTTGATGGTACAAATATTTAAATGGCGGACCACTTCAGCGTTTTTCAAAAGGAAAACCAATTTTCTTTTTGAATAAAATATTATCAAAATCACAGAAATAACTTTGAAAAAAATTGACATATATTTCTAGCGTGCAATTTTTCTGCTATGAGAAATTGCAACCAAGAGATTTGTTTCTCGTATAAAAAATGTTCGTAGAATTAAATCTTTTGAAACCAAATCTTATCAAAATCACAAAGAAACTTCAAAATATTGCATAACCTAGTATGCAATTTTTCTGAAAAAATGTTCCTAGAATGAAATCTTATCCAAGTTATAAAGAAACAACTTTTTCAAAAAAAAATCAAAGAAATTTTATTCGATAAAAAAAATTATTGCTTGCAATTTTACGTCAACTTCGTCTCCTTTAAGACATTTTTAATTAAACAATGAATAAATGAAATCTTGTTAAAAAAAAATCAGTGGAATTTCTTATGATCAAAAATTTATTCCATGCAATTTTATGTAAACTTTTTTCATACAACAATGTTCTAATGGTCCATTCAAAAAGAAACACTTTTCTTCCATGCAAGTTTTTTCAGCTATGTGAAGTTTCATGCAAGAAATTTGTTTCATGAAGAAAAATTTTTCTTAGAATATATTTCTTCGTTTTAAATGAAATCTTATTATTAAAATCACAGCGAAATACATTTTCAAAAAATTGAAAAAACATTTCTACCATGCAATTTAAGTAGCTATTTGAAATGTTAAGTAAGAATTTTTTTTAATGTAGAACAATTTTACTTAGAATTTTTTTTCTACCTTTTCAATTAAATCTTATAAAAATAACAGAGAATGCAATTTTCCCAAAAAATTTGTGAAAAATTTTTCGATAATGAAATGTATTGCATGCAATTTTGCATACTTGTAAACTTAGTTGGCTTTAAGGTGTCTTTAATAAAACATTGAATTACGTTTGAATGGCGATTTCGAAGAAATAAAAAAACTTAGTTGGCTTTAAGGTTTCTTTAATAAAACAAACAATAAAAGACGTGAATTCGAAGAAATAAAAATGTCTAGCTTGTAATTTTTGCAGCTATATGAAAATGCATGCAAGAAATTGGTTTAATATAGAAGAATTTCTTCAGAACCGACAACTTGCAAAAATAAAAGAAAATTTTCAAAAATTGGGTGAAATTGCTTTCGATTATAAAATTTATTGCATGCAATTTGCTTAATTGTCGACTTTGTCTGCTTTAAGCTGTTTTCAATAAAACAAAGTAAGCTACGCTTTAATGGCCAATAAAAAAATAAAAATATAGCATGCAATTTTTGTTTTGTATTTATTATTATTTGTTTATTTTTCTACTTTATTATTTTTATTTATTTCTTCAGAACGGGCAATTTGTTATTTTTAGAAAACACATCTGTAAATGAAGTAAAATGGCCTTCGATAAAATATTTCTTGCTTGCGATTTTGCATAGCTAAACTGATTGTTTTGAAGAAGCTTCAATAAAACAATAAACCGTAGCTTTAAGGGGCCCGAACACTGTAAAGATTATCGAAAACAATTTTTTTTTTTTTTTTGGCGGCCATGTTTGTATTCTGTAGCTGATCCAAAATGTCGTCTTTTTAAAATGACCCTTGTCGCGTTGACAGCAAATCAGCATAACGGAGCCTCCTAGAGCAAAAAACAAAAAAGATTCTTGAAACATACATTACTGGCTACTGTTTGACGTAGGGGATTTTAAAAATATTGATTAGAAAAAAAATGGCGGCTGTTTGAAGAAAAAATTTTTTTTTTCGCGTAAAATTTTGCACTAAATTATTTATAAAAAAAAAAGTTTGGCATATATCGAAAAACGGCTACGTCGAGCAGAAGCGACACTATTCCCGAATAGAATGCAATTTGAATCAGGTCGATCGGATAAAAACTATTTCAGTTATGCTGTCAACGCGGTCAAAAAACATGGTTTCGAGATAATCGCGTTTTAAGTTTTGAAAGGGGCAAATCGAATTAAAAAAGGTAGTAAAAAAGGTAATCTAAACATTTATTAACATATGTGTAAAGTTTCATGTAAATCGGAACGTCCGTTTTTTTTTAATAAATAAAATAAAAAACATATGAAAAATCGCAGTTTACAGTGTTCGGGCCCCTTAAATGCTACTTTAAAGAAAATTATTCCTGTTTATTGCAATATTTTTCAGTAAATTTGCATGCAATCAGCTTTCTTAGGAAGGTAATTTTTCTTAGCCTTCTTTAAAAATCCATTACCAAAGCAAAAACCTTAGTTGCTTAGTGACAATTACGAAACAAACACAATTTTTAATTATACCAGTCTTTCAATTATGTAAAATCGCATGCAATAAAGTAACAATATTTTAGTTTCAAAAAGCCAGTAATAAAACAAATTATTATTTAATAATAATATAATAAATAAATTTATTTATTAATAAAACAATAAATCGTAGCTTCAAATACTATTTTAAAGCAGACGAATTTAGTTTGCTTGCAAGTTTTTCAGTAAACTTGCATGCAATAAATTTTCTTTAGAAAGTCATTACCAAAGCTAAACATCTTAGTTGCTTGGTGGCTACTATGAAACAAACAAAATTTTCTAGTATGCAAGCCTTTCAATTGTGTAAAATTGCATGCAATAAAGTTTATATCATATTTAATTTTCAAAAAGCCATTAATAAAACAATAAATCGTAGCTTCAAATGCTATTTTAAAGCAAACGAATTTAGTTTGCTTGCAAGTTTTTCAGTAAACATGCATGCAAAATGTGTTCTTAGTAACATAATTTTGCTTAACTTTCTTGAGAAAGTCATTACCAAAGCTAAACATTTTAGTCATCTTCATCTTCAAAAAAAAATTTAAATTTTCTAGTATTCAAGTCGTTCAACTGTGCAAAATCGCATGCAATAAAGTTTATATAATGTTTAAGTTTCAAAAAGTCATTAATAAAACAATAAGCTAACAATGCAGACAAATTTAGTTTGCTTGCAAGTTTTTCAGTAAACTTGCATGCAAAACGTTGTTCTTGGTAACGTAATGTTGCTTAACTTTCTTCGGAAAGTCATTACCAAAGCTAAACATCTTAGCTTAGTGACTACTTCAAAACAAAAATTAAACATTTCTAGTATTCAAATCTTTCAACTGTGCAAAATCGCATGCAACAAAATTTATATAATATTTAGGTTTCAAAATGCCATTAATAAAACATTAAACCGTGGCTTCAAATGCTATTTTAAAGCAAACGAATTTTGTTGCATGCAACTTTTTCATAAATTTGCATGCACTAAGTTTTCTTTAGTGGAGAAATTGGTGTTTTCTTTTGATAAGCTATAAATCTCAGTTGCTTGGGGACTACTTTAAAACAAAACAAGAAAACGTTTTATGGCATGCAACTTTTTTCAACTCTGCAAAATCGCATGCAATAAAGTTTTTAAAATATTTTAACTTTGAAAAGCCATTAATGAAACAATGAGCCGCAGCTTTAACGGTTGCAACACTGTATATGAATTCATGTACTACGGTGTCTACACACAGCATATGTGATAAGTGTGTGTGTGTGTTTGTGTGCCTGTAATGGTAGTGGCATTTGTGCTGCTGTTGGCGCTGCATGGCATGTCGGCTGGATTATAAAGCGTAAATACTTGTTAAAACTACCAAAAGGCATTAGAGTAATCAACAGCTATGCAAACACACACACACACATATGTATATACAACAACAAAAATACGCATATAAATAGACACACAGACGCGCACATAAATACAAAGCCAGGCAACCAGTTTGAGTTTGATATTAACGGTACACATACGTGTGTGCGTGTGTACAAGCCATTTCCTGTTGTTGTTGTTGTTTATTGCGCTCTACTGTATGTTAAACACACACACACACACATTAATAAAGTAACTTTGCGTGGAGTTAAATTTAATTACAACTGGCAAGTTTTCACTCACACAAACACAAACCTTCATTAAAAGACGCACACAAATCAACTAACCCACGCGCGGTACCAACAAGTACCACATTTTCAATGTGCCTGCAAACATCAAAAACGTTCATTGATTTAGTTGTTGTTTTTTCCCCTGTACTTTCTATGAGACAATACAAACACCAACAAAATCAACCAGCGACACTTTGACTTTTCATTCTACCTCCTTCGTACCTTTCGCCTGCATTTAATTACAACACATTTAATTTATTCAATTTCGTTCACATTAAATGACACTCATACGCCTCTGAGGCTCTCGCATGCCATAGCGCAAAGTTTACGTTCAAAGCGTTCATACTGCACACGTACGCGTGCCGCTACGTGCGTGATTTAACAGCCAAAAGCCGCCTTTTGCCAAGGCTTGTGTTATTTATTTCATAAGCAACGCCTCCTTTGCCGCTGGCTGCAGACGACTTTGCACTGCTGCGACGTACTTTCTAACTCTACGTGTTGCGGCTCTTCGTCTGTCGCTTCATCTCGACGTGCTGCTGTGCTGCTCTGCTTGGAGTGATTTAATAAATTTCGTGCGCTGCTACACGCCCACTTTTAGTGCTCTAATGTTTGCAATTTCGAGCCATCAAAAAATGTACACACACACATACAATTAATTTGGCAGTGTGTGCGTTTGAGAAACATTAAATTTAATTTGCCATTTCGTTTTTCTTCTACTTGCTTCTCTTGTTTTTAAATAGTTGACATTAAAACATTTGGCCACAATTTCAAATTGCTTGAACGCCTACAAAAATGATTAATTTGCGCTTCACGCACCTCGTGGCGTATGAGTGATATTAATTTCACTAGTGGGCGCCAGTTACTTTGGCATTTAATTGGCACCCACTCAGGCGCCGTTAAATTCCATCGCAATTAATTGCAATTGTTGTGGTTGTTGTTTTAGCTTTTGTCATCTCACCACGCATTGTGTTACGCATACGCCCCCCTGTGCGCTGTGTTTGATGTACATAAGTACTCCAGAGCAGGCTTTGTTTGTGTTTGTGTGTGTCTAAGAGTGCCTGCTATAAAATGCAATTAGCTGAAATTGGTTACTTTATTCGACTGTCTGCTTCACTGCGTCTACCTGGCACCGCCATATAAATTTCATAATAAAATTTTGCCGTCAATTGTTTACTCTTGGCTACTTTCACCCAACTTTACATTGTGTTATGCACATTTGATTAGGTACGAGTGAGTTTTTGTGTGTGTGTGAGTGATTTTTAGTTGAAAAATATTTGTGTATTTTGTTGAATATTTTTTTTAGTAGTTGCATCCACAACAACAGTTGTCCCTAGCAACTCTCCATAGAAATTTATCATACACTTTAGCCAATTACATTTTAGCTTCAACTCCCCAAAGTAAATTACTTATTTTTTCTCAGTTTCTGACTGCTGCATTTGTTTGCTCGTATTCACAAAAAAAAAATAAAATTTTTTTGTCTGCATTTCATGTGCTTCCTTCGACGCCTTTGTTGGTTCAGTGTTATTCATTTGAGAATTTTTTTTTTGTTTCTTTTCATTTTCAATTTTTGCGCTGTTTGCTTTTGCCAGTTTTCTTTGGCCACACTGCGCACTGTAATGAACATAATAAATCATATAGTTGCATTCATTACCACTGCCGGACACTTGGTGTGCGCACACATTGAAGTGAAGCGGCACGTAGCCGCCGCAAATGTCTTTCATAATTAAAGCATTGAAAATTTGTGCGCGTGAACTGTGCACAAAGACAATCAGTAAAGTATTATCGAAGAAGTAGCGAATAAGAACGAAAATGAGAGAAAAGTTGGTCTAGCATCCTGGACAAGGTTGGTCAATTAGGAGCGGGAAAAAAGAGACAAGTGAAAGTGGTGAAGCATTGGTTGGTGCGGCTTTGTCTGTGACAATGTTTTGCTGGTCAATGGCTCTGTAACTAAACGCTGCGGTTTGATTTACAGGTTGATTAATGACCTTCGAAAGTTAAGATCTTTACCACTCATATTAGAAGATTGTTGTTGGTTTGGCTAGCTGGTAATTTTGACTTTTACTGTATGTTTTTTCCATTAGTTTTGTGCTATAAAATTTGATTTATTACAGCCTTAACGAAGACAAAGTGTTGCCTTTGTGTGCCTTGCAGAAGAATGAGTACCAAGTCTGTTTTTAATTAGTAACTTTGCAATACCCAGAAGAACGGGTACCAAGTCTATTTAGAATCAATAACTTCGCAATACCCGGTTTTTGGTTTAACAGACAGAGTTGTGTTTCGATTCTCCAATAGTTCTCACTTCGATTCTCCAACGACTTTCAAGTCTCGAGCATGTTGAAAACATCTCGAAGTGCCTTGTTTGGGATGTTCTCAATCTTTGGCTGGAACCAAACGCTGCGTTCTGATTTCCTCAAAGAATTTGTGACAGTTTTAAACTTAAGTCTTGGCGTTCACCTCTTTGCTAGTAGCTGGCTGAGCTCTCTTGAAACGTCCATCGTTCTAATTTTTTTAATTGAGTTTGTCTGATAAAAATGGATTTTTTACATACAAAACTGAAGCGAGTGTTGTCGTTTTTCGCTAGGAGGGCCAATTCTAGTTTTTCTTTTTACAGCCATAGACTTCAGTGTTTGAATCCTGCGAGACTCTGCAACTTATTAGTCCTTGCAGCTTGGTTCTGGCTGAGAGTTTTGACAATCCTGAAGGCATGTCGAAGACAATCTGATGATGTTTCGCGGGCCAATGGCTGGAACCAAGCTCTGTTGAAGCTCTGTTCGGATCTGGCAAATCTTTGCAGGTTCTGGCTAAAAGTTTCGAGCATCTTGAAGATATGTCAAAGACAGTCTTATGGCTGGAACTAAGCGCTGAACTTGTCTATGACTCTGTGACAGTTCCAGACTTGAATCTTAGAGCTCATCTCTGACCATTCTTTGCTAGTGACTAGCTGAGACATTTTAGTTTTCTACTTCGATTTATTTTGACAACACAAAATCGATTTCTGGCAACCAACACGAGAGCATGGGTTGGCTTCCTGACCCTTTCAGAAAAGCGAGAGTCAAGTCTGGTTTGAATCACTGACTTCCACAGCAGAGAGCCAAGTCTGGTTTGAATCACTGACTTCCACAGCAGAGCGCCAAGTCTGGTTTGAATCACTGACTTCCACAGCAGAGAGCCAAGTCTGGTTTGAATCACTGACTTCCACAGCAGAGCGCCAAGTCTGGTTTGAATCACTGACACCACAGCAGAGAGCCAAGTCTGGTTTGTATCACTGACTTCCACAGCAGAGAACCAAGTCTGGTTTGAATCAGTGATTTCCACAGCAGAGAGCCAAGTCTGATTTGAATCGCTGACTTCCACAGCAGAAAGCCAAGTCTGGTTTGAATGACTAACTCCACAGCAGAGAGCCAAGTCTGGTTTGAATCACTGACTTCCACAGCAGACTTTAGTTTCACAGCTTCTTAGACTTGAGTATTCGGATCTTATTCGCTTTCATCTGACAACTCTTTGAATTGAATATTTCTCCATCTCCTCTTTAATAATTTACTCAACGCTTTCATTAGTTCGCTTAAATTATCCGTTCACCTTGCACTGTCATCTGTTCGAGGCATTTATTTTCGCTCAATTCGCCAGCAATCGACGAATACTGCTCGCACTCGAAACAATTCCATATCCCCTTCAGCTGCATTGTCGTCGTTGCCATTAATATAAGTTGCTAGCCAAACATTCTTTCACTCGCACTCGCTGACCATTTACTGCTCGGCATTGATTTAGCACTTTTGCTGGCCACTTGTCGCTGCCCGTCGTCACCTACGATTTGTACTTTTTTTTTGTTTGCTTTTTCCAATTTCAAAGAAGCATCAAGTGATAATGTGCTTTATTGCTTAGCGTGAAAGTTTGCTCCAATGCACTTGAATGTGTGTGTTTGTGTGAAGGTGTGTGTGTGCGTAGTCATTTTAATGGCAATTGATGATGTGACGCATTCGACCACAATGATTTTCAATAAAAACTTTTCTTATTTATTGTATTTTGTTCGCTGTCTGATATACTTTCAATGTTTGCGAGTAGGTGAGGTTAGGTATTTCTTTTTTTGTTGGTGTTTTAGTTGTTGATACAGGGTGTTTACAAATTTGTATAGGTTCATGGGTACAGTGGGGTTTAAGAGAAATTGAAATATTTAATTTTAGTATTTGTAGGAAAAAATTTAAAATTACAAAACTGTAAGTAAAGTATGAAAGCAAAGATTGGACTTATTTTTTAGGGGCCTAAAGAGGCCTTTTTCTTGATCTGTACTGCAGCTTCAACTAGAACTAAAATTAATTTGATTTACAAGACTCAAGCGAAATCGAACGCTTGGGAATTACAGTTACTGGGGCTTCTTTACTGCTCTCAAGGCTCACCAGCTTTGTACCATTAGCTTGAGGTTCTCATCTGGTTTGACTCAAACTAAGGAAGAACAGTTAGTGGTTACAAGATCTCCTCAGTTTCAGTATGATATCCAGACAATATTTAACGTTAGAAAATTACAATTTTATTTATTTTAGAATATTAATGATACTAAGTGCAGTAACGTCAATCAGAATTAAATTTTAACAAAATTTAAACATTTAAATTTCTGGGTCTTTGAGTCTGGGAGAACTTTGTAGTTCAAAATAATACACAATAAGTAACACTAATGACTCTCTGATCTCCTTGGCTTCACCCTGAGATCGAGACGATATCTGCTTTAGAGCAGTAGAAATGTAGGCCTCTGGTAACGATTTATCAGATCGATTACAGTTACTATAAGATTTTTAAATCTCCTAAGCTTCAGCTTGAGAACAAGACGGACATATAAGCACAGGAGTTACAGCTATCGAATCTACTAATAGCTCATCAGTTCTGACTTACGATTACCAGGTATCTTCAGCTTCAGTTTGACACGATCAAGACGATATCTAACTGAGGGGAAATTGCAATTACCGCATCTACTAACGGCTCCTCAGATCTGACTAACGATTACTAGAACTCCCAAGCTTCAGCTTGAGATCAATACGATATCTAAGGCAGAGGATATATGCAGTAATCTACTAACAGCTCTTAAGGTCTGACTTACAATTACTAGAACTTCAACTCAAAACGACATCTAAACCAAAAGCCTTGCAGTTACCGGATCTAACTAATGGGTCATCAGGTCTGACTAACGATTACCAAATCTCCTTAGCTAATCTACTAACAGGTCTTAAGGTCTGACTTACAATTACTAGAACTCCTCAGCTTCAACTTAAACTCAAAACGGCATTTAAAGGAAAAGCCTTGCAGTTACCAGATCTTACTAATGGGTCATCAGGTCTGACTAACGACTATCAAATCTCCTTAGTTTTTGCTCGAGATCAAGATGACATCTAACGTAGGGAGAATAGCAGTTACCGGATCTACTAATGGCTCCTCAACTACTAACTAACGATTATTACAATTCTTCAGCTTTAACTTCAGTTGAAAAGGACATATAGAGCAAAAGCTCTATGATTACCGAAGCTTCTAATGGCACATGTGGTCTTACTGACGATCACCAAGTCTTCCAAGCTTTTGCTTGAGATGAAAACGATCTCTAAGGCAATGAAATTGCAGTGGATCTACTGAAAGCTGATCTGATCTGACTAACAATTACCAGGTCCCCTTGGTTTCAGTTTGAGATCAAGATGATCTCTAAAGCAAGTGTCTGAGTAACACAATGAAAGCCTAGTTAGCGATGTCCAGATCTACTAAGATTTCGCTAGAAATAAAAAAAATATCGAACACAGAGACAAACAGCCTCTAGATTCACCATGTCTACCTCTAAGAACAACATTGTGGTGCCATAGAGTTAATGTTCTCATTGGGTTTTACTTACTCCTGGATAAAGTTTGATATGGTAGAATAGTTTTTCGATTTTCAGATCTTCTTAGCTTCAGCTGAAGTTTGAAGTGGTTTGATTCTTGAGCCTGAAGTGATACCTTCTTCATGAAGTTAAGTCAGAATGACCTCTGAGTGAAAGTGTGTCCTTCGTCTTTCTAAGCCTTCTTGCTAAGAAAGTATTAGCTTTTCTTTCATCATCTTCAAGTTTTTCATCACTTAAGTAAACAACTCAAAGAACGATATCTTTGTACTTAAAGTTGATGTTAACACCCTTTTGGCATGAGATGTACATTTTCTGCCTCTCACATCCTCCTAACTTCTGGCAAGAAGTCAAAGTCGATCTTTCATGAAGTGAATTGGTAGACTAGAAAACCCTTCTGAGTGGAAGTGTCTCTCTGTTTGCACGAATCCTTTTTAACCTAACAGGCTTTTTTAGAAAACATTAGCTTCTCTTTCATCCTTTTTTCACAGCCAAAGTATACAACTAAACTCAAAAACGATACCTGTGTGCTGTAGAGTTGATGTTCTTTTAAACCTCCTTTTAGCAGCAGAAATACATTTTCTGCCTCTCACATCCTCCTAACTTCTATCAAGAAATTAATATGGCTTCTTTATGAAGTGAAATAGTAGACTAGAGAAGCCTTTAAAGAGGAAGTATCTCTTTCTTATCTTTTTCTCTATCAAATCTACTTGTTGAGAGTAAACATTAGCTTCTCTTTCATCATTCTCAAGTTTTTCATATTCCACTTAAACAACTCAACTTAGATCTTACTAAACTCTCCTTTGGCGAACTTCTACGAAATTAATTTTGCAATGACCGAACTCCTAGACCTAAGCTTTCGATATAAAATTGGTTCAAGCCTTTAGCCATAAGTGACACTGTCTTCATGATGTAAAACAGAATGACCTCTGAGTGGATGTATCTCTTTTATCAAAAGAATCCCAATCTAACCTGCTTCTTATCGGCCTCCATAGTCCAGTAAGTAGCACGCTGGCTTCTTATACCAGAGGCCCTAGGTTCGAATCCCAGCTCGGGCTGGTGAAACACTCATCTACTTCTATCACTATCCATATGAAGCGGATGAGAATTGCACGAATCGCCAAACGCCGGAATCTGAGTTAAACTGTAGAAACTCCAGCTACTTTATACTTCATTCAAAAAGTTTACATTTTTTATTTGATCCTAAACTGAAACAAACTCTAAGTTGTTGAAATATAAACGTTAATACTTATTACACATTTCTTTCTCAAATGTTTCTGAAAATTTCTCTCCGATTTGAAGCCAATTTCCCATATAATTTTCAAAACTATATAAATTTTCAAAAACACATTTCACAAGTTCTTTTCGTTTCCTCATTATTCAAACCTACATTTGTTACCGGCACACGGTGCTGTAATTAATTTTGCAAGTGTGTCGAGATTACGTATTTCAAATTTCAGTTTTACAAAGCGCGTAAAATTTCAATATTGCACGTGTGCTAAACTTTTGAGCAACGCTGTGTGTGTGGTATGTAAACACGTGACCTTTATTATTGTGTGCTCATAAATTTGGTTTACATTTTGTAGCGTTGGTTGTGTTCGTTCCACGGTTGTATGATGCCGCGTGAAGCGCGAATGATTAATTGTGGCAAAATGTTTGCAACAAAATGAGTGAGTGCGCAATATTTTGCTACAAAGCAAAATCCATTTACTATATGGATTTACTTTATGCCCGATTCGGCCGCATGATTTAGCAGACAACGGTAGAAAAAAATTAATGTTTTTTTGTTGGCCGTAAAGTTACTTGTACAGCAAAAGTTTTCATTTGATTTGAAATAAAACAGACCAGGTTTAGCATTTCATATCACAGACAGCTTGTCAGTTGTGAAGCCTAAAAGTATGCACGACTTGTGGTTACTTTGGAATTTGTTGGCAAACAACAATTTTTTTTTCATTACCTTTTGTAAAGCACACTTTTAGGCGTGCGTGAGTTTTTTTTAGCTTTGAGTGTTTCTCATTTAAGGTGCAATAATTGACGCTTCTGTTTCAAAGTCTTGACTGGCGTGTGAACTTAATTAACCTCAAATGTTTATATGCTAAGAAAAAAAGCAATCTGTAGTTTGTATTTTAATGAACTTGCAAACAATTATTTCGAACAAAGGTAAAGCAAACGTTGGGCGCAAAGTGAGCGAAATGCTATTTGTGGTTTTTGTCAGCCACAGATGAACGTCTGCGAAATGCAGATTTTGCAATTAAAATCAAAAGGCATTATCGTGTAGGGGTAACCACTAGAAAAACAACAACAACAACAACAACAATGACAAGTACAAAAGTAACAAACCAAAGTAGATTTCATATTTAACATGTTGAATTTAAACACACATACACACACACACATGTAAAGTGGCTGTGCCATTACATTAGTAGCAGTTACAACAACAATTTGCATTTAGTTTATAAAACTACAAATCAGTTTAAATGTACAATTTGTACAGGTCGCAGAACCGCAATGTTGCGGTTTTGAGTGTTGCAGAAAAATTGCAAAAACTTCATTTAAACCAACAAGCAGAAAAAAAAAGTAAAAAAATGGTATAGAAAACAACAACAGCAACAAACAACTAGCGAATATGATACAAAAAGGCAAGTAAAGTGTTAAAAAAAGAGTAGAAAGGGAGTAAAGAAATAGTGGGAAGAGTACAAATTGGTGGTTAAAGAGAAAAAAAAGAGTAGTGAAGAGTAGAAACAGAGAGTAGAGTAGTTGTAAGTTGAAAAGAGAGACAAAGGTTGCATTAAAGTGATTGAAGTATTAGAAAAGAGTGTCAGAAAAAGAATGGGAAGAGTTGGCGAAAAATTGGGTAAACGTGGCAATGAAAGAGATGAGAATGAAAATATGTATGAGAGGAAGAGTAAAACATTAGCAAAACTTACTCAAGAATAGAAAAGAAATAAAAGTAAGAAAAATGTATGGAGCCACACAAGATTGGAAAGAAAAACTGAAAAGAACTGGGAAGACTTATTAAAAAAAACAAAATTAGCACTAAAAAAGAAAACGAATGAAGAGGAAGATAGAAAAAATAAATAAATAATATTGTTACGAATACTGGTTCTAGATCCAGTGGGCTAGTACGTATCTCTGGATTGCGTAATTTGAAATAAACAAAACGCACTTAGTTTCTGAAACGCAGTCAATAAAAACCAACGATCACAAACAGTGAACAAAAATTGAAAAACTGAGAGTAATCGAAGCATTATGAAAAGAGAAATACGGAAAAAAGAAAATGGAAAAAAGAAAAACTACTCTTTGCATTAGAAACAGTAGTAGAAACCTACGCTATAAATAGTATTACAAAAGTTACGATAGGAGAACGGAAAAATATAAAAATAGTAGCAGAAATAATGACCAAAGAGAAGTAGAGAGGAAGTTTCCAAAGAAGAAGAGTTAGAAAAGTCTTAAAGAAGACTGAGAAAAGAGTGGGAACAATCTAGAAGAAAACTAGTGTACGAATGGATACCAAAGAAGATAGAAAAGAGTGGTAATAAGTGCCAAAGAAAAGCAGAAAAAGAGTGGAGAGAAGTCTCAAAGAAATGTAAAAGAAGAGTGAGGAAAGGTTTCGAAGAAACGTAAAAAACTCTTTCTTTTTTCGAAAAGAGAGTAAACACAAAGTGGGGAAAAGCGTTTAAAAAAGTAGAAAAATAATGTGACCCAAAGAAGAGAATGGGTCGTATTGAGTTTGGGGGAAAAGTCTTAAGAAAGTAGGAAAATGTTGCAAAAGTCTCCAACAAAAATTAGAAAAAGAGTTGGTCCGAAAGAAGAGAACAAAATGTATGAGAGTAGGTTCCACAAGAGAGAATAGTCTTAAAGAAGAGTAGAAAAGAGTGGGACCTAAAGAAGAGAGAAGTCTAAAAGCAAAATTATAAAAAGTCGGAATTGTCTCCAAAAAAAGCAGAAAAAGAGTTGATCCTAAAGAAGAGAAGAAACGAAATAAGAGTGTAAGTCCCAAAGAAGAGAAAGAAAAGTGAAGAAGAAAAGAGTGAAAAATTCTTACAGAAGTGTAGAAAAAAATGGGGAAAAGAAAATGAGTAAGAAAAGTCTTAAAGAAAAGAAGAAAAAGTGTCGAATAAAGGTAGAGAAAGAAAGAATTGAAGAAAAAAAGTTGGAAAAGTTTTTAGAAGAGAAGAAAAATAGTGGGAAAAGTCTCAAAGAAGAGTATAAAAAAGTGGGTCCTACAGAAGAGAGAAGTCTAAAAAACAAAAAAAAAATCGGTGTAGTCTCCGAAACCAAATAGCAAAAGAGTTGGTCCCAAAGAAAAGAAAACATAAGTGAAGGTGAGTTCCAAAGAAGAGAAGAAAAGAGTGAAAAATTCTTACTAAAATGTAGAAAAAAGTGGGGAAAAGAAAAAGAGTAAGAAAAATGTTAAAGAATAGAAGAAAGGTAGAGAAAGAATGGGATCCAAAGAAATGAAGAATAAAAGGGGGAAAAGTTTTTAAAAGAGTAGAAAAAGAAGAGAAAAAATAGTGGGAAAAGTCTCAAAGAAGAGTAGAAAAAATGTGTCCTAAAGAAGAGAGAAGTCTAAAACAAATTAGAAAAAATCCGGTGTGGTCTTCAAAAAAAAGTAGGAAAAGAGTTGGTCCCAGAGAACAGAAAAAAATAAGTGAGGGTAAGTCCCAAAGAAGAGAAGAAAAAGAGTTACAAACTCTTAAAAAAGGACCGGAAAAAGTCTTAAAGAAAAATAGGAAAAGTCTCAAAGAAAAGTGGAAGAATGGGTCCCAATGAAAAGAAGGAAACGAGTAAGAAAAGTAGAAGTCTCGAAGAACAGTAGAAAAAGAATGGCTCCCAAAGAAGAGAAGAAGGAGAGTCGAAAGCATCCTAAAAAACGGTAGAAAACGTCTCACAAAAAGTAGCAAAAGAATGGGTCCCAAAAATAAGAAGAAGAGAGTGGGAAAAGTTGTAAAAAGAGTAGACAAAATCTCACAGAAGAGGAAGAATGGGTCTCAAAGAAGAAAAGGAAACGAGTAAGAAAAAACTTAAAGGAGAGTAGAAGAAGTCTCGAAAAAAAGTAGAAAAAGAATGGGTCCCAAAGAAGAGAAGAAGAACAGTCGAAAGCATCGAAAAAATGGTAGAAAAAGTCTCACAAAAAGTAGAAAACGAATGGATCCAAAAAATGAGAAGAAGAGTATGGGAAAAGTTTTAAAAAGAGTAGGAAAAGTCTTAAAGAAGAGTAAAAAAAGCTCTCGGAAAAGTAGAAAGAGAATGGGCGCCAAAGAAGAGAAGAAAAAGAGGAAAAAGAGTAAAGAATAAAAAGAGTAAAAATAGTGAAGAGTAAAAAGAGTAAAGAGTAAAAAGAGTAAAGAGTAAAAAGAGTAAAGTCTTAAAGAGTAAAAAAAAGTGAAAAAAGTGTTAAAGAAAAATTGAAAAAGTCTCTAAGAAAAGTAGAAGGCGCATGTGTCCCAAAGAAGATAAGAAGAGAAGCCACAATTTTCTTATAAAACAGTCGAAAACATCTCACAGAAAAGTAGCAAAAGAGAAGAGAAGAAGAAGAGTGTGGGCAAAGTTTGAAAAAGAGTAGGAAAAGTCTTGAAGAAGAGTAAAAAAATCGTACTGGAAAGTAGAAAGAAATATGTAGGTGCCACAGAAGAGAAAAAAAGGACAGGAAAAGTCTTTAAAAAAAATCGAAAACACGTGGGGGAAAAGTCTCAAAGAAAAGTAGAATAAAAGTGGGTCCCAAAAATTTGGAGAAAAAGAGAAAAAAATCTGAAAGAAATGTTGAAAAATAATAGGTTTAAAAGAAAAGAAAAAGAGAGGCGAACATTTTTAAAGATGAGTAAAAAGAGAGTAGAAAAAAAATTTCAAAAAAGAGCAGAAAAAGAATGAAGAAAAGTCCCAGTTGTTTCCTTCTTTCTTCGTCTGTAATGAGTGGCGGCATCAAACCGAACATTCCAACTGACCACCTGTCTCGCATTTGCGGCTCTTTCATTTGGCCATTTCCGACAGAGAGAGAGAGACAGCAAGGAACCGAAAGTAGAAAGGCCAAAGTCAGTTTTGCGTGTACAATTTGCGGCTCGTTTTATGTGGCTGCCTGTCTGTCTAGTAGCAATAAATTCACAAATACTCTCACACACACACACACGCATTCATGTATATACGGCAGCAACATTTCTAATGCCTGACAGCAGGCAACAAGCTTGAAAAATTACAGCAAAAAGCAACTGCAAAGAAAAAAACGAGAAGAAAACGAGTTAAGTACCAGCGGGCGATGTGGGGGCAGGAGAAGACGAAGCGAAAAAGGATTAAATGCTTAGCGTCGCTTGCTGTCCATTTATCATTTTAATGCATTTTTATGTCATTTCGCTTTGGCTTTTAGCTTTTCCGCGCTTTGTTGCTGTTGGTTTTATCTACGGCAATTCGCTGCCTTTTATATTTTATGTATGTGTGTGTGTGGTTGTTTTTTTTGTGTACTTTCACGTTCAATTTCTTTGGCCATTTTTGGTGAAAGTTATCGTTGGGCTGCGGCTGGCTTGTCACTGTGTGGCCGATATGAGATGGTTAAGGTAAGATTTGTTGTTGGTTTAATGGGTTGTTGCTCTAATTTTTTAGGTTTGTGTGCCGGAATTCGCTGTATGTTTTTTTCAAGATAATTTTGTTGACCATTTTGTTTTTTACTTTGTTTAATGCTGTTGAAATGGTTGAGATGGCAATAAGATAGGAAAAATATAAAATTCGCATTTTATGTTTTAAAAATATTTATCCGTGTTGTACTTAATGCCAAAGTAAAGTCAACAAAATGGCCTTTTGAACTTGAGCTGAGTTCTTTCAAAATATAAAAATAAAAAAATACAAATTTTGCGGTGAAATAAAGATGCAAGATACGAGGAAATTGACGACAGTCAAAAGTCGAAAAGATAAGCAAAAAAGGCTTTTTAAGACAAACAATGCTAAAGAAGTGGAGAATAAAGACTTTTCGCTGCAATAATAAACCAACTAAAGATGTTATCGCCTCCCAAAAAAAAGTATACCAACACTGCAGTAGTTCACAACCAGAACAGAAGAAGAACATTGTCCCACAATTTCGCCCCTTTCACACTGTCACTCAATGTTGGCCGCAATATTTGTGCAACGTTGCACATTGTGTCAGTTTACGTGTATCGCGTGCATTGACGTTGTCCACTGGCGCGTGCTGTTGCTGCTGCTGCTTGGAACGAACAGTGCACTCTGCATTTGTATTGCATGAAAACTCATTTGTCACATCCACACACAAACATATTCGTTGTACAAACCATAGGAGTCGTTGTTCGTTGTCACTGACAGCCAACGACGAAGTGGCGCGCGCGCACATAGCAACATTTTGTCTAACAACAACATTGCCAACTGACCGGATTTCACTCGAGCGAACATGAAATAATGGAGAAGAAATTCCACAGATATGTGACAAAATAAATTTTTAATGTTAATGTTGACATTAATGACAAATGGCAAGTGCGCTGATTAAGTTCACTGCATGTGAGTGGATGAAAGTTTTCTAGAGTAGTATGAAATATTTAAAACTAAAACAAGTTATTGCCAAGTAGCGTTGATTGATCCAAGGAGCTGAATATTGAAAACTGAAATGCTTCAATTATGTAAAAGCCATATAGAGAAAAAGAAGAGAGTAGAAAAAAGAAAAATAGTGGGAAAAGTCTCAAAGAAGAGTAGAAAGAAAGTGCGTCCGAAGGAAGAGAGAGAAAGAAGTCTAATAAAAAAAGAAAACATCGGTGTAGTCTCCAAAAAAAAGTAGGAAAAGAGTTGGTCCCAAAGAACAGAAAAAAATAAGTGAGGGTAAGTCCCAAAGAAGAGAAGAAAAAGAGTTACAAACTCTTAAAATCAGACCAGAAATGCCTGATAGATGGTCACAGAACCTACGTTTGAGAGACATAACGGCATACATTGCTATTGTCCTTTTGCAAGACCCATTTTTCATTATTGGGTCCAAACTTAATTAAATGGTTTTCTAGTACACATATCTTTCGTTAGACTACTTTATTAATGCATACTTACAGGCTTAAGCTGGTATTTTAAGCCTTAGAAAAAATATTGCTGCATACTTTTTGGCTCAATCTGTTACTGGGGCTATGTAGTTATTGTTTTCCTTGTATTTTTATAAACGTTTTTTGGTGCATATTTTCAAGCTTAATGTATTTATGCATACTTCGAGGCTTAGAAAATTTATTTCTCTATACTTTTAAGCTGTATCTGTGACTGAAGTTTATAGTTTACATATATTTTTAGAAATACATACTTTCAGGCTGTAGCTGATATTGAATGCAAACGAATATTCATATATTGATTCATAATAACATAAGGCTTTGAAACATATTGTTGCATACTTTTTGGCTGGTTACTGAATCTGTGTGGTTCTTGTTCGCAGGTATTTTTATAAACATTTTCTGATGCATACTTTCAGGCGCAAAATATTTTTGCATACTTGAGGCTTGTAATATTTATTGCTGCATACTTTTAAGCTGTCTGTCTTACTTAAACTCATAGTTTACATATATATTTGTGAACACAAACTTTCAGGCGGTTGCTGAAATTGAATACAAGGTTAGGTTGCGGTGGCTGCCTCTATAAGAGACACACTTGGAGGCCTGAAAGGCCCATTGTGATACCACATATTTCACCCGTTTTTGAACTGTGTATGCAACACTGTTTTTTGCCAACATATGTTACAGCACACATTTCAAGCGGATGGCGAATCCGAACGGCGATTGGCAATTTTTTTCGTTCACACTTGGAGGTTTTTGCCATTGCCTGCCAAGAGCGCACTTGTGTGATTCTTGTAATTCTCATTCCCTTCATGTGGATAGCGATAGAAGTAGATGAGTTGTGATTCTTGTAATTCTCATTCCCTTCATGTGAATAGCCATAGAAGTAGAAGAGTTGTTCACCAGCCCGAGCCAGGAATCGAACCTGGAGCCTTCGGTATGAGGAGCCAGCGTGCTACCCGCTTGACTATCGAGGCCGACAAAAAAAAAAATTGAATACAAACGCATTTTCATTTATTTGTGCATACTTTTAGGCTCTATTTTTTACTTTTTGGCTCTATTTGTTACGGAAACCTTTGGGTTACACATATTTTTACAAATAAATACTTCCAGACTATTGCTGATATTGAATGCAAACGCATTTTCACGTATTTATGCATATTTTTAGGCTTAGAAAACATGTTGGTGCATACCTTTTGGCCTTAAATGTTTTATTTATTGAAACTTACTGTTTCTTTTAATCATATGTGTCGTTGAAATAATTTTATTGGGGTTTACTTTTAGGCTATAAGTGGTACTGAAAAAAAAAAAAATTTTCTTTATCCATGGCAGGCTTAGAAAATATATTGCTATATACTTTTTACCCTTCACTGTCTTTTCTTAATCTAAATGTTTCTTTTAAACATATGTTTCCTTGAAGTCATTGTATTGAGGCATACTTTTAGGCTGGGGCTTATATTGTTGATAATAAACATTTATCTATGCATACTTTTAGGCTTAGGAAACATATTTTTGCATACTGAAACGAAAAGGCACTCTGTGCTGTGCATGAACGCTTTTGCAAGCATACTTTTAGGCATGCACTTTGAAGTACTGCAAAACTGGTATAAATTCGCTTGGTATAGTCCGATATGGCAAGGATGGTTCTCGAAGAAATGGGCTGTGCGAGAATGGTCAAGCACTTTTCAATTGGAAGTTGCAAGAAACTTCGTCGCGATAAGAAAACTGGTATAAAAGCAGCAGTGGCAGCGCAAGGGGTCGAGTCTGTGTTAAGCAAGCAAAGTGGTAACAAGTGTATATACAAGCAAAGTGTAATTCTGTAAATAAAGTGATTGTTAGTTACTGCGTTTGCGCTAAATAATTGAAGTTGTTTTATTTTCAAATACAATCAAAACGAACCGTCGATAACGAACTGTGGAGTTTCGTAACAATACTTTTTGGTGTTTTATTTAAACTAAATATTTCTAGTTCACATATATTGCGATCGAAGCATTTTATTAGTCCATATTTTTAGGATATAGCTAATATCAAAAAATTATAAATATTTGTAATACGTTTAAGCCCAAAACAATTTACGGTTACATACTTTTTAGTTAGTGTCGGTTAGTAAAACTAAATGTTTCAAGTTTACATAATTTTTATGCAAGTGTTTTGGTGCATACTTTCAGGCTGTTGCTCCTATTAGATACAAAAATAATTTATTTATGCATACTTTTAGGCTTGAAATAATAATGTTGCATACTTTTTCGCTGTGACTGTTCTATCTATTGAAACTAGATGTGTTCAGTTCACATATGTTTCGTTGGAATCAAATTATTAGTGCATATTTTTAGGCTGTACCTAATATAAAAAATAATGTATATTTGTAATACATTTAAGCCCAAACAAATTTACGGTTACATACTTTTTGGTTCTCTATCTGTTAGTAAAACTTAATGTTTCCGGTTTACATAATTTTTATGCAACTGTTTTGTTGCATACCTTCAGGCTGTTGCTTATATTGGATCTATAATTCATTTATGTATGCATACTTTTAGGCTTGGAAATATAATGCTGCAAACTTTTTGGCTGTGACTCTTCTATATATTGAAACTAAATGTGTTCAGTTCGAATTATATTCGCATGATTCATTTGAATCAAATTATTAGTGCATACATTTAGGCTGTAGCTGGTATTGAGACCAAAACATTTCTTTATGCATACTTTTAGGTGTTTCTTAGCTGATCTCAAGCACTGGTGTTGTATTAATAACTGTTTAAAAAATAAAAAAAAACGCAATAAATCCTTTTGAAAACATTTCGAGCATTGCTATCAACACACGCAAAATATATTAAAATTGTTTTTAGTGTCACTTCTTTAACGCTGCTTGCTTATATTACAAAAACAAATCCTAAAAATATTCATTAAATTTAAACTAAAAAGTTAACATTTAAAATTAATAATTTTTATATTCCGTTGATATTTTATGTTATTTAAATTACCATCAATTATCCAAGAATATATAAAAAAGTTCAATTAAAATCGCATAACAATTTAGATTAAAATGAAAATCATTCATAATTTTTTTTAATTCAATTTTTAATTTGCTTTTCAAAACTCATTTTAGCGCATTCACAAGTAGCAAAAAACTGCTTATGAACAACAATTTGAGATTAAAAATATTTAATACGATAATCACTCATACGCCACGTGTTGCCAGTGAAAAGAGTAGAGAAAATATGCTTAATTGCGCAAAACTATTGGCTTAAAATGGCAATCAATGAGTTTGTAAAAAAAAAGGATTACGTGAAAATATTTAATGCCAGGTTTTGTAATATTGGATAATGAACAGAAATTCTGCTTAATTGGCCCATAACAAAATGAAACTTGCAATGTGTGAGCGCACAAATTACACCATTGAACTGCGAGCGAGTGCTGATCATAGAAACTCACACACACATGCATGAAAAAAGGAGAGCGAAAGCATAGCGAGCAAAACATGTTGCATTGTTAATTTGATTAAATTGTTTGCAAACTTTTTTCAGTTTGCAATTTTTCATTTTCTTCTTTTTGCATTTTAAAGCATTTTTATGAACACTCGCGGCAAAGATACGCAACACGGCAATTGCATCAATTGTAATCAATTGGTTTTTTCGCTCGCATTAACATTCGACTGTAATTGCTTTTGATTGTTGTGTGCAAAAGCAATTTGCATTTTAATGAAATCATTGCAATTACACGCTTATTTTGCAGCAGATTCAACTTGATTTGGAGGTGAAAATTGTTTTAGAAACATTTAACAAAAGCCAAAATGTGAAGGGGCCATTTTTCAATGTAACTAAGATGTATTCAATTCTTAATTATTATTTTTCATAATTTTGCTTTCATAATTTCATAATTTTGCTTTTAACCATTGATTTCACTGCAGTTATTTTGCTTTAACTCAAATCAATTTGTACTTTTCGATTTCAACATTTAATTCTCAAATCGTTAATAGTTCAGCTGACATATTAAATGACATTAAACACAAATTTCGGTTCGCATTTCAATCAAAATTAATAATCACACATTATGGCATTCGAATATTATGTCATTAGAAAATATTGAAATTCTCTTAAATTGCGGCACAATGTGGCGTATGAGTAATATATTTGTCCTTACTTTAAATCATCTTGAAAAGCACACAGCATAATCGATATAGCAATAAATGAGTTAATTAAAATTTCAGCATAATCCACTTGACTGATTTTCCTGTTCTTATTGATGGCCTCAATTGCTTTACACATGTTTACAAACGCAACACACTGGTATTTATTTAAATACATACAACAACAACACACATAGAACAGAATGCGTGTGTGAAGCTATAAGACGACATTTCTGTCACGCACACTTGCACACTTAAGCGCATTTACACGCCGGGCCAAAACCTAACGAAACGCAAACTTAACGCATACACTCAATGCATACAATGAATGTCCTTTTCCCTAGCCAACTAAACCAAATGGCAACAACAACATTAGCCACTTACGAGCATAGCGTGTGGTCGGCGCTGCTAATGCGCTCGACATAACGTTGACGACGCCGATGATCGTCAGCATCATTTTGCCAACTGCTGCTTATGGCATACACGACTGGCATATATGTGTGTGTATTGTGTGCGTGCCACTCAGACGAGCGCGCGCTCGTCCAAGTGTCTAAAGAGTTAAAATCAAAGTCAACCAACTATGTTGTTGCAAACGCACGAGACTGTGTCGTGTCATAAAGATAAAATAAAAATGAAAATGTCAGCGCACATGCACGACTGCGCGTGTTTGAGATGGAATAATACGGCTATCTAAATTGAGATGACTTTTTCTGTTTTCTGTCGCTAAGAGTTTAGTGAACGTGTGCCGAAGAGTAAAATAAAATTTTATTTTAATGACTGACCTCGTACGCGACAGTAAAAGCTACACACAACAACAGCTTTAAGAACGCATTCATGTGTGCGCAGATATTAATATGTTTGACTGTTGTGTATGCAATGTATGCAATGGGGACAATTATCATTACAATCAATACTAAATTTGACATTGTTTGTGTACAATAAATGTTGCCACTTAAATTCAGTGAAGGAAAACATTGGGAAAAAATAGATACAAATGATACAAAAATAGATACAATTTTGAAATAACATAATACTAAAAAATATTGCCATTAACACAGTATTGCTCGTCATCAATCATGGTCAATCATTCATATTGATACTCAATTGAAGACGAAATATTAACAAAGACATGAATAAAATTATCAGTTCTCGTAAGAAATGAAAGTAATTATGAAATAAAACAATACAATGAATATAATTGCAGTTTGTGGTACCATCAATCATGGTCAATCATTGTTGGCGATACTCAAATAGAGATGGCACACTTCTAAAGATCTGATAAATGGTTGATAACTTATTAAATGAATACAACTATAAAATAAAGCACTAATGGATATATAATTGCAGTTTGTGGTACCATCAATCATGGTCAATCATTGTAGGCGTTACTTAACTACAGATGGCACATTTTTAGAGTCATAATAAATGGTCAGTTGTCATGCAAACTAAATACAATTATAAAAAAAGCCCTACTGGAAATATAATAGTTGTTTGCGGTACCATCAATCGCAGTCAATCATTGTTCATGATACCAAATTAGAAACAGAACATTTCCAAAGTCATAAACAATAATCAGTTATCATATAAAATGAATACAATTATAAGATAAAGCAGTACAACAAATACAATTTAAGTGTGTGGTTCCATCAATCATGGTCAATCATTGTTGACGATACTAAATTACAGATGGCAAATTTCTATAATCCTGATAAATGGTCACACAAAATAAGTCAACTATGAAATAAAGCAGTACTAAAATTATCATTATAGTTTTACGTACCATCAATCAGCATCATAAACCTTCAAAAATGATCAATCAAACCAAGTGATACTAAATTACTCATGGGAAATTTTCAAAACCCATCACTAAGCATCAGCTATCCTTAGTAGCTTATTGGTAGTTAAAAATCATGTCAAACCTCTCACAGCAAATATATTTGATTGACATCAATCTCAATCTAACATACATTATTTTTTTAATCACAGTCATAACTTTAATCTAACGTCAATCACAATGAAATTTACATTCTAACATGAATCACAATTCAACTCTTATTCTTTGTGTAAGAAAGTGACAGCTTATAAATAAACAAATCTTGCAAGGTCTTAAAAATATTTTGATAGCATGCAGACTTTCTGGATAGCTCTTAAATTCTACTATAGCACATAAGACCATTTTCAGGTCTACGCTTCCCAATTCAAGCCTTCCAGCTTGCTTGAAAAGTAGAAAAATGGTGTAATTTTAGAAAGCCTTCTTTCAATTTTCAACCGTTTTCAATTCATTAAAGTGTTATTGCAAATATGATCAAATTCTGCTATTTGGAAACCCCTTCTCCAATATCGCTTTCTTTGAATGTTCAACAGGCTTTCGGTAATTTCGAATCCATAACCGAAGAGGTCTTTGAAAAACTCATTTAACTTATCCAACGATAGTATCGATTTCATATTTCAAACATAGAACAAGTTTAATCGATCAGCTAATGGAACGCTTTCCGAGGAAAATTTGATTAAAATTTGATAAATGTGTGATTGTTCTGTTTGCTGTTTGTAAAGTCCTGCGTTCTAAACGAGAAATGAGCAACTGAAGATATTTCAGTAGAAGTTCATGACTCTTCAATCCTATCCAATAACGGTCAATTATGTTAATTATCTTAAGTAGATATGTGTAAAACAGCTTCATCAAGTACTACCAATCATTGCAAACACCTCTTGAATCCTCATTTGTCACTAAGAGTGATAACAAAAGTGTTTAACAAACCCTTCCTAGTCACATATGCATTATATAGCCTCAGCAAACACTGTCAATCATTATCACATCATCATCGTCATACACTGGCAGTGTTAATGTAAGTTTTGATAGTGTTAATTTAGTCAAATATGCATCATACAGCTTCGTCAAATACTGTCAATCATGTTGAAAAACACATAGTCACTGGCAGTGACAATATGAGTGTTAATCATATTGTCATCAATCATCATCACATGCATTATGCAGCTTCATCAAACAGTTTCAAGCATTAACAAAAACATCAAAAGTTGTCACCAGTAAGTAATGTAAGCGTTGGTAACATCTTCAAACACTGTCAATCATTACAAAAACCCTCATAGCTTCTTATCAGTCACTAATATTGATAATAGGAGTGTTGTTAATGTCATTTTAGTCACATATGCATCATACAGCTTCATCAAACACTGTCAATCACTACAAAAACAAACATCATAAATCCTCATCAATCAATAGTAATGACAATGCAAGTATTGATATTGTTATCTCAGCCACAAATATTTCATACATCTTCATCAAACACCGTCAATCACTACCAAAATACATCATAAATCCTTATCAATCAATATTAATGACAATGCAAGTACTGATTTTGTCATCATAATTACATATGATACATACAGCTTCATCAAACACCGTCAATCATTACTGAAAACATCATAAATCCTGATCAGTCACTAGCTTTGATAATCTTGCAGTAGTTTGGGATGTATTATTATGTCATATCAGTCACAAATGCATCAAACACTGTCAATCACTACAAAAGAACATCATAAATTCTCATTAATAACTAGCAATGACAATGCAAGTATTGATATTATTATCTTAGCCACAAATGTTTCAAACAGGTTCATCAAACACCGTCAATCACTACCAAAAAACATCATAACTCCTCATCAATCAATAGAAATGACGATTGCAAGTATTGATATTCGTATATTAGCCACAAATGCTTTATATAGCTCCATCAAACCTCGTCAATCATTACTTAAAACATCATAAATCCTCATCAGTCACTAGCAGTCATAATCTTGAAATAGTTTGGGAAGTATTGATTATTTCATATTAGTCACAGCTGCATCAAACACTGTCAATCATTACCAAAAACATTAAAAATCCTCATCAATCAACAGCTGTGATAATGTAAGAATTGTTAATATCATCAACATCATCATCATCATTCTCAATCTCAAGGAAGAGTCCTCAATTCAATTTCGACTTTCACATATCAACTTTTACGAACACCCTTAACCACACTAACAACATCATAACTACTGATCATTATTCTGTTTGTTTGATGTTCATCAATGCCAACAGCAACGACACAGGATATGAACTCATTTTAACATGAATGAGCTTGACTTGAGTTGAATGCAGTCACTAACGTTCTTCTGACTCAATGTCAGTGAATTGGTGCGGCTGTGTATGGATGTGAGACCAGTCAAATAGTGTTGGCTTAGTGTTAATGTACGTTTTATGAAGTCAAGCAGCCGATGAATAATGAGGCTGTAAGAGAGAAAATTCTACTTTTCCTGTGCCCGTGCACGAGCGCGCACATCATTAAATTGGCATCGTGCAATGGCAGTTGGGCGAGAAGTGAATCAATGAGCATATATCCTGTTGCCATAGATTTGAAATTTTTGCTTGAAAAAATTTATAAGTGTGAAAAAATGATCTGATGCTGGTCTGATATATACGAAGTTGAGTTTAAAGTGAATAAAATAAAAGAAACTAAACTAGCAGCATATCTTTTGAATTTGTTCAAGATTTGAACTAATTCTTTTTGACCATTTATTGACTAAAGCATGACTGATTTTGCACGTCAGTGCGTTCTCAGCTCTTCAGCGAGCCATTCTAAGCCAAAATTTCAAGTAGTAGTATTTCAATATCGAGTATTTCAATGGTCGAGACACACATCTGTACATTCTCAGCTCCAACTAAATGTGCCTTGCAGAATGTTGCTGGTACTTCAGTTGATGGGTTTGCAGGCATTTCTGGTTTCCATGTGTTTGTGCTTTTGGCAGCTGCTGGTGTTGCCACTACCGTTAATTGCCAACATGTAACAGTGTGACTGGCAGCCGTGCCAACGAACCGACAGCATAACATTCCAACTATCGACAGCCGTGCAGGTGGTGGTTACTTGATGCATGAAACGTAGCCGACTTGATGTTGTGTTTCAATTGCTTTCTTGCATAACATGCAATTTGCCGAAACATTTTTTACCTACTGCTGACAGCCCGCTTATTTGCCTGGCACATGTCTCGCTGGTCGCAATATCTGTATTGCTTGTCGCTTTATTGAGTTTCCGGTGTTGTATTTATTGGTTTGCATGAATTGATGGCCAATTCACGGTAAAATAATCTGCTTCGAAATGTAGGTTTTGTTCAGCACACGTTGTTGATGTGAATACTTGAAGAAGACAGGTTATACGATTTTATATTCGTACACTAGGTTGTAAGATAAACCTTTAATACGAAATCGAATTTCTTTTCATAGACTCTTGACGAGTTCTGAGTCGTACACTGTGTCGTATGATGAACTATTAATAAGAAATAGAATTTAATTTCTCTTCAGAGAGTTTATACGAGTTTAAGCGACTTCGTACTCGTACACTGTGTCGTATGATTAACCTTTAATATGAAATCGGATTTCTTTTCATAGAACTTATACGATTTCATACTCGTACACTGAGTCGTATGATGAACTTTTAATAAGAAATAGAATTGAATTTCTTTTCAGAGAGTTTATACGAGTTTAAGCGACTTCATACTTGTACACTGAGTCGTATGAGTAACCTTTCATACGAAATCTGATTTTTTTCAGAACTTTGACGAGTTTATACTCGTATACTGGGTCGTATGATTAACCTTTAATACGAAATCGAAATTCTTTTCATAGAACTTATACGATTTCATACTCGTACACTGAGTCGTATGATGAACTTTTAATAAGAAAGAGAATAGAATTTCTTTTCAGAGAGTTTATACGAGTTTAAGCGACTTCATACTCGTACCCTGAGTCGTATGAGTAACCTTTCATACGAAATCTGATTTTTCAGAACTTTGACGAGTTCATACTCGTATACTGGGTCGTATGATTAACCTTTAATACGAAATCGAAATTGTTTTCATAGAACTTATACGATTTCATACTCGTACACTAAGTCGTATGATGAACTTTTAATAAGAAATATATTATAAGTTCTTTTCAGAGAGTTTATACGGGTTTGAGCTACTTCATACTTGTACACTGAGTCGTATGATGAACCTTTAATACGAAATCGGATTTCTTTTCAGAGCGTTTATACAAGTTTAAGCGAGTTCATTCTTGTGCACTGGGTCGTATGATGAACTTTTAATAAGAAATATAATTTCTTTTCATAGACTCTTCACTTGTTCTTACTCGTACAATGTGTCGTATGATGAACCTTTAATACTAAATCAAATTTATTTTCAGAACAAGACAAGTTTAAGCGAGTTCATTCTTGTGCACTGGGTCGTATGATGAACTTTTAATAAGAAATATAATTTCTTTTCATAGACTCTTCACTTGTTCTTACTCGTACAATGTGTCGTATGATGAACCTTTAATACTAAATCAAACTTATTTTCAGAAAGTTATTGCGAGTTCACTGAGGCCTTAGATCATTCTTTAATACTAAATAGAATTTATTTTTAGAACTTATACTCGTACACTGTGTCGTATGATGAACCTTTAATCAAACTAGAATTAATTTTCAGAGGGTTTATACGAGTTTAAGCAAATTTAAACTCGTACATAGGGTCGTATGATGAACTTTTAATACGAAATATAATTTGTTTTCAGAGAGTTTATACGATTTCATACTCGTAAACTGAATCGTACGATTAACCTTTATAGACGCTAAACTTCAGGTGATCTTCTCAACTTCCAGCCTCATCTATTACACACACACACACACACACACACACACACACACTTAAAACGAATGACACTCAAAAATTGCAGTCACTTGCAGTCCCTTTCTCTGTGTCTCTCTATCACACACACATTCATAATGCCATCAATGTAAAAACCATGTCTGTGAACTTGTTGTAAACTGGCCAAGCAAAGCAAGCATGCTTTTTGGCGTACTGGCACAATTAAGTGGTCGTTGATTTATGCTGTCGAGACCGAACCTGAAACGAACACGAAAAGTCAAGCATTCAGCCAGCAGTTCAGTCGTTGGCCTGGCTGTTTGGCCAATTTCATAGTTTGCATGAGTTTGTGGCATAATTTTGTGTCTGGTTTATGTTTTTCGAGCAGTTATACAGAATATGGCTTTGGCAACTTTTTGGCCAAAGCATAAATGTGTGCGGCCACAGACTGTCCCACTTCAACACACACATATCTACACACACAAAGTTGAACTCGCCGACACACGTGAGAATTGGCCATTAATCAAATTGGCAATTCCACAAAACGCCACTCGGCCCAAACTGCTCATTACACGCATTGACGTTGGTGTATGTATGTATGTGTGTGTGTGTGTGTGGGGTGTTGGCTGAATATTCTAAAAGTATGCAACAAGCGCGCTATTCATTTAATATTCACGCATTACTGCTCATCACTCATTTGGCTGGCGGCTCTAGTTGTCGGCCCACGCGCCATGAAATTAGATTTTAACAACCGACTCCAACTTGCCGACATGGGTACCGAAATATATCATAATTTAGCGCTGTCTTTGCTTGTTTTTGCAGCGCCTATTTTCACACTTAATGATGTGCTGCAAAGAACAAAAAACTTGCGCTGCCCATCAGCACAAAATTAAAAACAGAAAGAAACAAAATTCCAACAAAACAACGACACTGACAGCCCTGTTGCCGCTCGCTTATAATTTGTCACATTATAAATTTGTTTTGTTGGCGCTTTTTTCTTGCAATTTTCTTTTTTGCCATTTGCCTTCTGTGCAACTGAAGTTGGCGCGGCGGCCCCTTTGCCACATCTCTCAACTCGACCAACTAGACAGACAAATGGACAGACAGCAAACTGCTGTCACAATTTATGCAATTTGCCTTTTTCTCTCAACTTGTCATCGTTGTTGTTGTTGTTGTTGTGCCTTTTCTGTTGGCCAACTCGTGTGCGTTTCTAATTACAAATTCCTACAAATTTCTTTTCCGCAGTCAAGTTAATTTTTCTCGTAATTTTACTTTCTTTCCACTTCCACTTTTCACTCGCCAACAGTTGTTTAATTTTTTTTTATGTTGTTATTGTTGTTGCTGTGTTGTCTTGCTTGCACAGACGAAACAAGCTTATTTCGTAGCCCCAGTGTTATAGCTGTTGTTGTTGTTGTTGTTTCCGTCGCTGTTTTGGAATTCATTTCAAATTTGTTTTTGTCCTGCGCCGACAAGCAACCATGGCAAATGGCTTTTCTTTAGTGCTCTTCATTTGGTCTCCACTTGCCGCTTAACATCTTTTCTTGCTTCTTGCTTTGTTTTCGCCTTCGCTGCTCATTGTGTTTGCCCTCGTCTAACGGCCCACGGCGCTCACCGCTTGTCTTTGGGCCCCTTTGGCTTTATTAGACTTGTCACTCACGCCGCGCGGCTACGCTTTGCGTCTTTTATGAGCAGATTGTTGTTGTTGTTTTAGTTTTAGTTTAAAGCGCTCTGAAATGGTGGAATCCTTCTTGGGATACTTTTGCTTTGCTTTTGCCAGCGACACCAAGAAGTGGCGAGTGTAGACGCCGAACTGCGCAAAAGTGAGGTTATATATTGTAAAGAGAGATGTGTAGACAGACAAACCTGGTAGTTTACATCATTTTAGTTTAAGAGTTATGATTGTTATTGTTGTTTGTGTTATATTTTCATTGTTTTGAACAGTTTTTTTGTAATTGAAGATCGATAACAAGTGGGTTTCAAAATAGTGCAATGAGAAGAAAATCAAAAACAATTAAAGTTTTATTAATTTTTGTTGGGAGCGTATGTTTGTGTCATGGATGAGCCACGCCCCCTTGTATAAAACTTATGAGATTTCACGGCAGAACGATAGAACGACACACGAGAATTCAATGCTGTCTCACTTATAGTTTTCAATTAATTCAATATTATAGATCTGAGTTGTATGGCCAGTGCCACGCTTCTTTATTCAACGACCACTAAATTTTTCTAATTGAAAGGCGTTTGGAATAAGAAGGTTCGTAGGTACTCAGTGTCACTGATATGCCGGATATTAGTTCCGAAGGCATCAGTGATTAGCAAACTTGGGTCACAAAAACAGTGCCAACGTTCCTTGTCCAATGGCCTTAAAATGTCAACAGTAGAGCAACAGATCTATGCGTCCAGGCTATACAGAATTTGAATGCTTTCGGACTTATAATTTTGGGGTTATTCAATGTTATTAATTTTGGTTGTATGACAACCCCCCACGTCTTCTGTTCTATTTTGTTTTTGTTCCTTGTTCACTTCTCTCTGGAGCATAGGGCCTCCACAAGACAACCTTCTGTTCTATAAACAACAACAAATTTTTAGGAATCTTTCTCTGGCCATATCGCCCATTGTGTCAAAATTTCAAAGCAATAGGTCAGGTAATTTCCGAGTCTACAAAGAAAAAGCAGTCGTTTTCATAGATAGAAGATATGGAAGCACCTTCTTTCAGAACTATTATGTAAATGAAGAGGCTACCTTTTGATTTCTGAATGTTAAAAATGCTAAAATAAGTGACTCCGAAAAACTCCGAAAATTTGTCGGTTAAGTTTAGGTAATTCTATGCATACTACACCATCACAATCACACTAAAAAATGTATTCTTCAAAATTTACTTTAGTTTTTGCAGTAAGAGATATACAAATTGAGACTCCGAAAATGTCTCTGTTAACTTTTTATAATGATATTTCTAACAAATAGGCAACTAAGACTGAAAAACGTAAAATAGATTCCAAGATAGTTATGAAACAAACCAATAAAAGGCATACAATTAGAAACTCCGAAAAAAGTTCGGTTTACTTTTCGTAATAATACGAAATAATCATATAATCTTTTAGATAATACTAAAAGGCATTATATACAATTTATTAAAAGTATGTTATGCCTTGGCTTTTTACATTAAAAGGTATTCAAATTAGTAACTCCGAAATTTTGTTGGTTAACTTCATAACAATATTCATATCAAATTCAAAATTGTCTGTCTCAACAACGTTGCAAAAAGAATTCCAAGAAAGTTATGTGATGGTTTGTTGCAGTAGAAGGAATTACAGCTTAATGACTCCGAAAATTCTGAAACTTGTTCAACTATCTTTAAAGTTGAGCTTTAGAGCTGCTAAAACCACTATTCAGCTCAATATTCCAACTTAAAGTTCTTTAATCCACAGAATATTGTACATATATAAAACATTACATGTGCCATATGTTGCATATATAAAACTCCGAAAGTCTCCTAATGTTTTTTTAATGTTATTCATTTATTTTCGTAGCCTTTTATATGTTAAGAAAGAACATTTTTATATTTCAACCAATAACTGCAAAAACTCAATTTAAACTCAGCATATATACAACACTGAAATACTCCGAAAGTCTCTTAATACATATATTTTATAAATGTTTTCATATTTATCGAAATAGTTCAACCTAAATCTTCTTCTGTACTAATTTTAACATGTTTAACACCAGATATTTTGCCAACTCCGAAAAACTCCTAACTTAAATTGACATATTTACATGAAACTGAAGTATTTCTGCTAAAAATTCAATTGAAACTGAACATATATATAACTCCGAAACGTTCCGAATGTTTGTTTATATATGTATATTTTAAATATGTTTTCATAGTTCACCAAATATTTCCAACTTTACTTCGGTACCGGTCTATATACATTTGACACTTGATATTTTCTCTATATTTTAAATTTTTTTTGTAGTCCGAAAACATATTAAATAAAGTTTCCTGCTCATTTATAGGAAATTTAAATGTTTGTTTCTAATAATTCAATTAAAACTGAACTCATGTTCGACTCCGAAACACTCCTAAAGTATTTATACATATATGTTTTAATGTATTTTATACTTCAACCTAAATCTTAGCTTCGGCATCATTCTATAAACATTGTATTAACATTTAACACCTGATATTTCTCTTATATAACATAATTCCGAAAAACTCCTAAATAAAATATACCAATTTACATAACATTTAATTTTTCTGCTAAAAGTTTAATTAAAACTAAGCATATATTTCATTCCGAAATACTCCTAAAGCCTGTTTGTTTCTTTTTAAAAGTGTTTTTATAGTGCAACCTAAATCTTGGCTTCAGCATCAATATTTACACAACGTCATCAATATTTTACAACATTTAACATGTGATGTTTCCCCAATGTTGAATATATTTTCTCACTCCGAAAAACTCCTAAATAAAAATTAAATATTTACATAACGTTTCATTATTTCTGCTAAAATTTGCATTAAAACTTAGTATATGCTTTATTCCGAAATACTCCTAAAGTCTGTTTCAATATTTTTTTTAAATATGTTTTCATATTTAAACAAATTTTTTACTTCGACACCAATCTATGCACATTTAAAACCTGATATTTCCCCTATATTACATATATTAGTCCACTCCGAAAAACTCCGAAATGCAATTTCCTTCTGGGCAAACAATTATTTGCCAAAAACGCTGACAATTGCACTTCTGCCTCTGCCAAAGGGTGCCCTCACTTTCTTCAAGCACGAAATTAGTTGGCAATGCAAATACCTTAAAAACTCCTAAAGCATGCATTTTCCAACAAAAATTTTTTATTTTATTTTATTAAAGTACAATTATGAAAAGTCAAAAACTGTCCATAGTTTTGCTCGCTTTGTATGTCCATGCGGTGCTTGCTTGCAGTTTCATCAACTGTGAAATTGTTTGCTTACATTTCATACAAAAAGACGTTGCCAAAGAACGGTAAAGCAACAGCCAAAGATTCCATTTCCTGTTTTCCAAACTACTCACTTGGCGAAAGAGAAAGCAGCCAGCTGAAACTTTTGCCCAAGCAATAAAGTGCAAAAAACTTTATCTTTACCACGAATAATATTCGACATTTCTGACCTACTCCCTTCACTACACTTTCGCTGCCGCCTCGTCTCGCCTCGTCTCGCTGTGCTGCTGACAGTAATTTTGCTCATTTCCGAAGCAATGTCCCTTCGACTTTCGGTTGTCGTTACTTAGTACGTGAGGCGAAGAAAGAAATTCGAAAAGGGAGCAGGTGGGCGTGAATGAAGACAGTAGGCGGAAAACGACGCAAAAAGAATTATGAAGAACTTTAACGAAACTAATAACGTGGACATGCTTCAAAGTGCAACCAGCGAACCATAGCGGTCCGTCAGCCTATCCGTCGTTCATTTGGCACATAAGGCCGCCTGCTGCTCGATTTGCGCTCATAACTATTGCCTACCACTTTCGTTTGGGGCCGCTGGCGCTGCACCACAAAATAAATGTGTAAACGGACATTCGTAATTCATTTTCTTGCTTACAGAAAAAATAAAGCAAAAATACTACGAAAAGTATAAATGAAAATTTATGCAAGTAAATGAAGAAAGTTTACTAAAGCGAAATTGGCATGGAAGTGGTATAGT
The DNA here is from genome assembly GCA_963971225.1 of Melieria omissa. Classification (NCBI taxonomy): domain Eukaryota; kingdom Metazoa; phylum Arthropoda; class Insecta; order Diptera; family Ulidiidae; genus Melieria; species Melieria omissa. Next base: position 13,149,314 of record OZ020269.1, read on the forward strand.
TTCCAAACACTCATTGTCCATTTTTTCTCAAAAATTCTTGCGCAGCAAACATTCGACTCTTACGAACGATGGAGACTTTTTGTCGGGTAAAATGGATTTTACATAATTTGTCTTGTCGTATTTGCAATATTTTCAGTGGCATTGCTTGTCTCCAACACTTATTGACAATGCAGTTAATTACTTTGGGCGTAAAAATTGTGCAGGCAAAAAAACATTTTCATTTTAAATTTTCAAATGAAATACAAAGTGACAGCTGCGGTCATTGTAGGAAATTGTTAAAAGAAATATTGCAAATTTCGCTAGAAATATAAATTTACATTTATTGATTGGATTTGAAAGATTGATGGCGTCTGTGTCAGCCAAGGATTTGCAATTTTTATTATTATTATTATTATGCTAGAAGTGGCTACGCAGCATTTCATTTTTAGAGGAACTTTTGAGCTCAGTAGCATTTCAACACATGTTTGCCATCCAAAATGATAACAAGAAACATTTTTGGGAGACCCTTCGCCCTTTAAACGCTACTGGCGACCGCCACTGTTGATGATCTCCGAAGACCACTGACACCTAGACATTACTGTCCATTGTATCTTGGATGTTGATTTTTTTTTACTAATAAGTGTTCAGAATTGCAAGTATCTGCAGTAAATCTGGCTAGTCTCACCATTGGATGAACCTGCGGCTCTTATCAAGTTTCCTCAAAGATTATGTTCATCTTTGAGTCAATCCGTCGCTCTTGCAAAGAATGTCCTGTAGCTCGAGTTCCTGTTGCTTATCTTCCGTGAGTGATTTTGCAAGACACATATGTCTGGAACGTCCTAAAGCTGATAAAGAACTCTTTAACTCCTCTCTCCTACAGCCAATCAGTGGTTCCTGCAAAAAATGTCCTATAGCTTAAGTTTCAGTAGCTTAACTTCTATGAGTCCCGTTAGTCATTTTGAAAGACTCATATACCTGGAACGTCCTAAAGCTGAGAAAGAAGTCTTGAACTTGCTGCCTTGAATCAGGCGGAGATTGTTATCAAGTTTCCTATAGATGCTGTTTCTCTTATAGCCAATCAGTCGTTCTGACTAAGTATATCCTGTAGCTCAAATTTCAATAGATTATCTTCCATAAGTCATTTTGTAAGACAAATGTGTTTGAAACATCTTAAAGTTGAGAAACAAGTCTTGAACTTGCTGCCTTCAATCAGGCAACGCTTGTTATCAGGTTTTCCAAACACTTTATTTCTCCTAAAGCCAATCAGTGGTTCCTGCAAAAAAATATCCTATAGCTTAAGTTCTTGTAGCTTAACTTTAATGAGTCCCGAGAGTAATTTTGCAAGACAAATGTGTTTGAAACCTCTCGAAGTTGAAAAAGAAGTCTTGAACTTGCTATATTCAATCAGACGGCACTTGTGATCAAGTTTTCCAAAAACCCTGTTTCTCCTTTAGCCAATCAGTGGTTCCTGCAAAAAATGTCCTATAGCTTAAGTTCAAGTAGCTTAACTTCCATGAGTCCCAAGAGTCATTTTGCAAGACACATGTGTCTGGTACGTCCTAAAGCTGAGAAAGAAGTTTTGAACTTGCTGCCTTGTTACCAAGTTTCCCAAAGACTCTGTTTCTCGTTTAGTCGATCCATTGCTTTTCTGAAGCGAAGGTTCAATAGCTCGAGTTCCAGTTGATGATTCCTCCGTGACGGTGATTTTACCAAGTCACATGTGTCTGGCACGTCTCTGGACACTTATGAGTACAGTAAAACGAAAGATTTTGTAAAAATAAGGACACTCACATGAGGCACAAATGCTTCAAAACTGTAGTTATCCACATGATCCATAGCAACTAAAAATTGTTGCATACCATTAGGATGCCATAGTTATTGTTCTTACCAAAAATGTTGCATACCATTAGGATGTAATAGTAAATGAAATTCTTTGAGAAGCAATGGTTTCGTGCATAACAGTTTGAAAGACTTTTTGTAGTTTTTGTCATTCAAAAGAAACAATAAATTTTGCCATAATAAAAGCGCCATCTGATAGTGCAATATGTAAGCCTGTAAGGCATAGAAAGTTATTTTGAAATATTTTTCACAACTATAGCTTCCAAAGATATGTAAAGAAAAATGAACTTTTGGTGTCTTTAGACTTTGCTACAGCTTTGTCATTTTGTGTTTTTCTCTAATCTAAACTGTTAGGTGTTGGAGAGCTCAACTTTCGTCTTTTCTTCAACAGAACTTTTTGAATGCATAGCTTTAGAACTTTTAAAGTTTTCGACATGATTTTCATAAGTTTTTGAGCGTCATTTGAGCTTTCGATTTCTATCTCTTCCTGGCAATTGGTACTAAAAGTTATGCTGACAAATTTTGACCACATACCATAGAGCAGTGATGTCCACTCTGCTACTCGCCACGATAAAGCACCGCGGATTAAAGCTTGAAGGGAAATTTGAAAATGAGCTCTGAGCCAATGGTGACAATTCTGCTTTACTTCCGTATACCTGCCTTGTCCTCACTGCTACACGCGACCAGCAGAATGGTCATCACTACTTAAGACTTTCTGCTCAAAGTTCCCTTCAAGCTTTAACAGAAAAGCTTTGCAGCATTTAACCTTTTTCTATAAGACTAGTGTCCAATAATCCTCCTTGTCCATCCTTGACATATTTTATTCCACTTCAATGCATAAAGTTTTCCCAATCACTCATACAGTAAATAACCGGTAAGCTTTATATACCGCTGCACAGATTTAAGCTCATCAAAAGCTTTTGCGCAAACCTCTGGTTCACATTGTTGGCGTTTGTGCATAATTGAATGGCCTTGAGTTGTCCTTCCATGTGTCAATGCACATCCAGAGTGTGAGTTGTCAAAATGTAGCATACATTTAGGGCTTAGTGCAAACTTTCAACTTATTTTCAAATTTGTTGGTGTTATTTTTGGAGCTTAAGTAGTCACATTGTAGGTTGAGTTCAAACAATTAAAAGTGCATTTAGTTAAATTAAAAAGTTAGAAATAAAATCGAACCATTTGTAATCCCTTTTAATACAACATCTAAAAATATGCCACAAAAATGTGTAAGCCTTAAAACGCGAAGGATTTTTCAAATGTTTAGATTGAGATTGATTGATTGATTGAATTTAACACCTAAAAATATGCCACAAAATGCTTAAACCTTTAAAAGACGAAAGAATTTCCAAATTTTACAAATAAATAAAACATTGGGTAAACCAAATTACTAAATTATTTTGCCTGCCATCATAGTGGCGCCTAAAAGTATGCTCCACAAAAAAGTGTGTTGCATTTGCAATTCATCCTCCAACTGTCTGTCCAACTGTAGCCGCGTGCTGAGTTGTTGCCACACACATCACATACATCACACATATTACACACACATACATAATTAAATGCCATTGTATGCAATTTCCATTTATTACACTTGGACCATAATATGAAAGATGAAAAAAGTACATGGCCACATAAGCGCCTCCTGCATGTCTGTCGGCTTGTCTCGGTGTGTCTGTCGTTGCCGCAGTCTTTGGCCCGATAAGCACGTCAATCTGGTAATTTTCTACTTTATTTCCTTTCGCTTGTCTTTTGTTTTTTGTTTTGTTTTCATATTGTTTGCCTTGTATGTAGTGGAGTGCATTAAAGGCGCAACACGCCACAAGGACACTCAAATGTGCATTGAACAGTCATAGGAACGCTGCCAATTGGCGGCGCATTGTTAATAGAATTTGTGCATTACGAGGGGAGGAAAATATGTTTTTCTATGATTGAATTTTTAATCGAGTGTAACGAATACATATAATTCAGTTTAACTGGCGCTCAAGTGACGGGCTCAAGTGATTTAGTGTGTCTAAAGGGTTACAAATGAGTAAAGGACCAGAGAGAGAAAGAGAGAGAGCGAAAAATAGAGTGATGTATCGAGGAATGGTCATTAAAGAATTTATGAGCATGAGGTTTTTATTTTAAATTGCAGTATAATTTTTAAATGTAAATTGTAGTGAAAAGAAATCCATCCTTCTTCTATCCATCGAATCATAATTAGAATGATTCGATTTAGTTCACATCCACATAATTCCATTAGCCCATAGAAACCTTCTTCTATACTAGCAAAAAATTGGGACAGAGTTGGTTGTCACAAACTTCTCTTAAAGGAAAGTTTACACCAGCAAAATCATTCGCCATAGACAGAAATAGTTGGTGGGATCTTAGTGCCAAATTCAGACTAAGGTGGATGTATACACTAAAGTGGTAGATGTATACACTAAGCTGGTGAATATATACACTAAGGTGGTTAATGTTTACGCTTAGGTGGATGTATACACTAAATTAGATTAGCACGTATAGAATAAAGTGGTGGATGTATACACTAAAGTGGTGGATGTATACACTTAAATGGTGCATGTATACACTAATGTGGTGAATGTTTACACTAAGGTGGATGTATACACTAAAGTGGTGCATGTATACACTAATGTGGTGAATGTTAACACAAGCGTGGTGCATGTATACACTAAATTGATGCATGTATAGACTAAAGAGGTGCATGTATTCACTAAAGTAGAGCTTGTAGTGAGTCCCTCTTAACGTGTGTTTGGCCTGGCGTTGTCGTGATGGAACACAACTCCTCTCTTATTCACTAAATCGCTCCTCGACGATTGTTTCCTGTTCAACTGTTGACAGTACACGTTCAAATTAAGATTCTGAAGCCATAGGGATGACTCTCGTAGTAAATAACTCCCTGCCAAAACCACCAAACCCATAGTCAAACCATCCTGACCGTCAATCCTTGCTTGGCCATCATTTGCGCCGGTTTCGCTTCATGTTGCTGTCAACTTTCCATTATCAGGCACCATCCGCTTTAGAATTGGATCGATTTTCTTGCGATTCAGCAGCGATTTGAGCTTCTCTTTATACCCAACCTTATTCAAGTGGTTCCAAACTGCTCCGTGTACAATGTTAAGCTGCTGGGCAATCCAAACAGTGTTCAAATGGCGATTGGACTCTATAATTTCCTTGATCATATTTGGAATCAAAATTTTCGGAACGACATCGACGAAGCAAAAATTCCGCATGATTGACTTTTACAGTCTCAGTATTATTCATATTAATTCAATGAAGAAAAACTGTATAAATGGCATTTTTTTTTTTGATGGCGTCTATCTTTGATGCGCACTCAAACAAGACCCAATCTTACAATCGCGAAACTGTCTGAAAAGTTTCTTTAGTACGAAATTTTATCTCTTTAAGGCCATCTAGATTAACTAAGCAAAGAATAGGTTTGTAGGTGCTCAAACAAAATTGAATCAATTAATCATGAAACTGTCTGAGAAATTGCTTTAGTATGATAAATTGCATCTTTTTAAAACCATCTGGCGTAACTCGTTCGCAAAAAACCTTCTTTCTCTTTAAATGCGTCCATCTTTGATATGCGCTCAAACAAGGCCCAGTGTAACAATCGCAAAACTGTCTGAAAAGTTTCTTTAGTACGAAATTTTATCTTTTTAAGACCTTCTAGCATTAACTGATCGAAGAAAAACTGTAGAGTATGGCGCCCATCTTTGTACGTTCTCAAACAAAATTGAATCAAGCAGTTATGAAACTGTCTGAAAAGTGGCTTTAGTATGAAATTGCATCTTTCTAAAACCATCTGGTGTAAGTCGCTCGCAAAAAATTATAAAATGCGCCGTATTTTCCATTTGCTGGTGTCCAATTTTGCAGCCCGCTCCAACACAATTGGTTCAAGCAATCACAAAATTGTCTGAAAAGTTTCTTTAGTACAATATCCTGTCTTTCTAATGCTATCTAACGTAACCAGATCAAAGGAAAACTTTAAAATATGAGTATTTTCTTTTTGATGTGCGCTCATACAAGACCAGGTCAAGCAATCATGAAACTGTCTGAAAAGTTTCTTTGGTAAAAAATCGCATCTTTGTAAAACCATCAAGCCTAACTTGTTCGCACTTATACAACTCGAGATATAGATTACTGAAGCCATCTTTTGAAAAATATACTGAGTTACGTTTTACACTTTTTAAATTGTTGCATATTTTTAGGCTTGTTTTAGTTGCCAAAAGTTTACTTTTACTAATAACTTTAACTTAATAAAAATTAAAATTGTTTTCTAATTTCATTGCATACTTTTAGGCTTACTGTCATGACATTCTTATTTTGTTGCCTCAAGTTTTTCGCATTGATTTGCTTAATTGTTCACTGTGGTAACGCTGTGACCACCTTGAAAGCTTTCAAAAAGCTTTTCTACGTCTCTCTCATTTGCTCTCTTCCGTCGCTTGGCTGCTTTTAGATTTTGTTGACATTTTTACGTCACACGCTGCAGCCACGCCGACATGGAGGACACACAGTCGTGCTGCCAGCTGCAGCGTTGCGGCGTGAAATTCCCCCCCCCCCCAAGCGGCCGCTATGTGCGACTTTCGCCCACTTTCGTGACGTTGCCATAGCAATGCTTGTTTTTGCTGCTGCTGCAGACCTCCGTTTGTGTAAACCAGCCCAAAGCGGGCTGCTCAAAGTGGTCCATTTTGCAGCGTGTGTGGATTTTGTTGTTGTTGCTTGCTAGAATTGCCAGATTTTCAATGCAGAGCAAAAGTTTGACGCACTTCAGCTTCAGTACATATGAAAAAAATGGCCTTACTTGCTTCGCGTACGCTCTCGTCTATGCCAGAGAATGCTCGTTCGAATGCTCTCGGCGCAGACACGCTTTTACGCATAGAGGCAGGACATCTTCTGCACATCCTCTGCAAACGCTCCAAATTGGATAACAAAAATACCTGACACACTATGCTGTGCTGTCAGTTTGCGATTTTCCAGTGCAGTGAGCGGTCGTTGTGAGAAAAGTGCCAAATACAAAAACGAAAGAACCAGGCAAAACGTCTGTCCAGTGCCAAAAGTGTTGAGTAGAGCAGAGAAGCAAAGATTTTGCACATCTAAAAGTACTTGGTACATGTAGATTGCGGCTAAGTGAAATTTTGTGTCAAAAAAGCATTGAGAAAATATTGAAAATATAAATTTAAAAAAAAAGAAAACCCAAAAGTGGGGTGTTTAGAAATTAGTGCATAGTTCAAGGCGTTTGTACTTTTGGTTTGAGGTAAGTTCGCAGTTAATAGTTGATTTAGTTTTCTTGTGTTGAAATCTAAAAGTAGGCCGTTCAAGTAACACATTTTCATGATATCAATTAAAGCGCCTGAAAGTAGGCTGTAATTGAAATTGCCATAAATTAAGGTTTAATTAAAAATTAATTAATCAATAGGCACTTTTGTTGTGTTGCATAAACAAAAACATTAGGCAGACATTGTGTGCGCCAATATGTAAATATATATGTACATATATATGTATGTATGTATGTGTATAGTTGCTCTGCTTGTGTAGGTCAGTATTTCAATATTTATGGCGCTTTGCGGCCCAAATTATGTGCCATCAATTTAGCTGTCAATGATGAATATTGCAGATTCTCGTTTAAATATGCAACACTTTTTGCTTGTTTTCGCTCACTTTCGCCTTGTTTTCGAACCATCATTGTTGTTGTTGTTATTAGGATTTATATTGGGCACAACATTCTAGTAATGCGCTAACGGGTTTTATGCTAACTTTAATGGATTTTGTTGGTTGCCGAGCATAGTTTGTTTGCTTGTTTTTGCTACATTTTGTGTAGTGTAGTGTTTTGTGGGGTTTTGTATTTAGTTTATGCAGCCATTGAAGCGTTTAAAATGCACACAATGCATGTTTGTAGTGCATAGTTTTAGGCACAACAAACATATAGTTGGGTCATAAATATGTAGTTTGTGTTTGGGCAATCGGTTGTCAGCTTATTTCAGTGATATTAATTTAATTGTTTTAAAGCTTCAATAAGAAAGGCTTCGGTTCATTGGTTTCAATGTTTACTTGAAATTTGTAAATATTTAAATCAAAATGAAAGTAGAAGATGTAACTTATTCATAGAAAATCATATATTTAGACTTGGCAAAGAAAACTTCAGCTGGACTTGAAATCTATGATTTAAAATTGTAAAAAGCCTTAAAGTATGCTACATGTTGAGTATTGTTTAATGCCTAATTTCTCTGCAATCAACAATTAATAATTAATCCTAAAAGTATGCTACATATTGAGTACGATTAAGTATGAGCAACTTCCCTACACTTTTCGATAGCTGTAAAAAATTTTTTGAGTTTTATTATCAATGGCCACGTTATGGGTTATGGATGCAGTATCGTTAAGCCTGAAAGTATACTATACAATTATAAGCAAAGCTTTCAAGTGACTAGTATAGAGTTGGTCAATAGTTTCACTGAGTTTTAAGTTACAGTGAGCCTTGTTGGTTATCCCTTTAGGGACTAATATGCAAATATAATTTGGCAGCACCTCGTAGGCGAGAGCCATGGAGAGCCATAGCATCATATTGTTACGAAAATGAGTTCTTTAGGCTTTCGTCTCTTTGGATTGTGCTTGGAAAAATAAAACCACTTCAATTACTCGACCCAAAACGCATTCCAAAACCAGCAATCACTTTATTTACAAATTTGCACTTTGCTTGTAAATGCCACTGAAGCAGATTGTCAGATTAATTGGACGTTCAAATTGGTTTTAGCCAACACCGAACACAGGAGCTTGCTTTCACCTTCTTCGGGCATCAGAATGAGCCTTTGAGGCCTTGCTGAGAACTCAGCAAGCTACCTCTCTTTCCTAACTAACCCTAACAGAACCTTGGTGATGAGATCTGTTTGTCTGACCTAACGTAGAAGACATGGCTCGCTTAGTTAGTTAGTGAATTAAATCACAAGGCAAAAGCTAGTTGGTTCGAATCTACACTTAGCAAATATGAGATAAAGAAGAGTATTTATATAACTTGAACTCCATGAGAATGAAGGAAGGTGAGTAGGGCGACGGCGCCTTTTTGGGCCCTGAAGTTCAATTGCAATACTACAAATTGTAATACTTTCCTACATTCTCTTCAAACATCACAATGAGCCTTTGAAAGTTTCCGTCTGTGCTTGCTGAAAGAAGTCACCCATCTGCCTTGTCTAAGTACTTTTCAAAGATTCAGTCACAAAGTTTGCTTGCTGAAAAAAAAATCACCCATCTGCCTTGTCTAAGTACTTTTCAAAGATTCACTCACAAAGTTTGGTTACATTTCTACTTTGCTTCACTCAGCAAAATTAAATACACTCTCGACGTTTGGTACTTTTCCCCCCTATTTGTTCTACTTCCAGTCCATGTCAGTGTTTGTCTTTTTTCTTTCAATGTTATTTACTGCTTTTGTCCTTCTTATCTAACGCTTATCTACTTTCATTTTCTTGGCTTTTTCAGTTTGTATATAATTCGACTATAAATTTTGATATATTTTGCATATGTCAAGTAATGTATGTAGACATGTTTCATTTTGTTGCCTTACATATCTACAAATGTTCAACATACATATATAAGTGAAGGAAAAGCGTAACAAAAAGGCCCAGGAATATCGTTCAGCTTTTTCAAAGTCAAGCTGTAAAGCTGCTAAATCCGCTGAATCGCAACATTTGTTTTAGATTTGTTGTCATATTTATTTTTGTGTATTGTTTACAAAATCTTACAGAGTTATTTATGTGCATGCCTGGCAATTTTGGTGCCTGAAAGTATGCTCTAAAGTTGAGAACTTTTCTGGGTAAACAATTTTCAGTTTCGGCGCCTAAACGTATGCTCTAAAGTTAGGAATATTTTTAAATACAATACATCGTTGATGCGCTGCATTTAATTGCGGCATTGAACTCCTTGCCAGATCATTTTTCAAAATACTTAACTTAGCCACCTAAAAGTATGCACTAAAATTGTTTCTGCAATAAAATGTATAAAAAAAATAAAAGTATAAAAATGTAAAATGCAAAATTTCAATAAAACAATGTAATTCCTGAATAATCATAAATTGAAATTTTCAGTTTTGGCGCCTAAAAGTATGCTCTAACATTAAGTAATCTTCTGACATACAAAACATAGTTGCTGTGCTGCATTTTATTGGGGCATTTAATTCCGTACTAGATTCTTTTCCAAAATACTTTGCTTAGACACCTAAAATTATGCACTAAAATTTTTTCTATTGTAATTAAAACTTAATGTTAAGAAGTTGTATACAAAATTTCATATATTGCACTAAAACAAAGTTATTGTAAATAAACTTAAACTGAGCTTTTAAATTTCGGCGCCTAAAAATATGCTCTAAAAATGTGAAATCTTCTGGCATACAAACTATTGTTGCTGCGCTGCATTAATTTGAGGCATTCAATTCCTTTCCAGATTCTTTTTCTAAATACTGGGCTTAGACACCTAAAATTATGCACTAAAAATTTGTCTACTGTAATTAAAACTTAATGTTAAAACGTTGTATAGAAAATTTCATATATTTCAATAAAACAAAGTTATTGCTAAATAAACTTAAAATTAAATTTTCAATTTCGGCACCTAAAAGTATGCTCTAAAGTTAGGAAATATTATGAAATACAAAACATCATTGCTGTTCTGCATGTACTTACTTTCCTTACTAGATTATTTTTCGCAATACTCGGCTAAGACGCCTTAAACTATGCACTAAAATTTTTGTTTACAACAAATTAAGTGAAATGTTAAGGTCTTATATTCATATTGCTAAATACTTTAAAACTCGTTAAATGCTTGAGCGCCTAAAAATGTGCAACAACTTAGAAATGTACACATTTTTTGAACACTTCACAAACCAAAAATCACTTTTTTTATTGCTAATTTGTATCATTCTTGTCGTTGCCATTAAGATTGGCACTTTAAGTCGCTTAAAAAAACAAAATGAAAATTATTAGTTTTGCTGCCTAAAAGTGTGCTTTAATTTTTCTTGCACCAAAAAAAGCCAATACAAATATTACATCGTCCAAAAATAATCTGCACAAAACAATCCCCAACCCCAAATCGAAGGCAACATTTGATCAATATTTAGCTTTTGATTTCAATGCAAAGCCCCTAAAAGTATGCTATACCGTACGTGCTGTTCGATGCTTTCAATAAAACACATCTGCAACATGCGACTCTTCTTTTACTTTTCGACTGTTTGCTGCCATCTCAACCACTCTGCCTGCTCTCATCCCGCTTTTTTCTCTCACTCCGCCCCTCCCCTATCTGCCACCACCATTTACCCACGCTTTGGCCTCGCTTCTCGCAATCATTGTCCTTCCACTTTACATTCATAAAACAGCCGTTTAGGTTTTCACATTGTTGGCACACGGAAGTGTTACCCACATCCTGGTTTTGGTTTTTATTTGTATGCTACTTTTCTCCATTATACTTCTTTGGTTTTTATGTTTTGTTTGTTTTTTTTGTGCACTGAGAGTGTGTCAACTTTTGTGCGCTTATGTGTGTGTGTGCGCGCAATTATTTCTGATTACTTTTTATTTCCGTTTTGTGTCACACATAAACTTCATTCTTGTGCCATCAGCTTGACACCTTTGTGCTGTACACATCAACCCACACACGCACACTCACACTCACACAACGACACACTCAACTACAGGTACGAGCATATAATAAGTAGCTTACAAGTTTTTCTCTATACATATGTGGTATGTATTATGCATAGGTGTTTGTTTGTCGGGGCAAATAAAAACAACAAACTTCCTGTCAGAAAACAAAAAATATAAAAACGCATAAAATGCACAAAACCACTTCGCACATGGTGCGTTGTTTTACTTTTGTTGTGTGTGTGTGTGTGTGTGTCCATTTTTCACCTTTCTTTGTTGCTTGAGATTGTTGCTGCTGTTGTTGTTGTTTTTACTGTTTGGCTGTTGGCATTTGGGTTTGTCACACTCACACGTTTGAATTATTATTATGAAATTTGTGTGTGTGTCTTTTGCACTCATTCGAATGGGGTGACCATATTCGTTAGAATATTTCTATGATTTAAATTAAATTTGATTTATATGTATTTGATCTTGAAGTGTCAGTTTTAGTTAGTTTAGTGTCAGTTTAGTTAGTTAGTTTATATGAGGAGCTGTTAAAAAAAATACCTTGTGTTTTCTCTAGTAATCTGTATCTCGTGTTGTATGAGTGTGATCGGGTTACACTGGATGACATTAGAAAAATACGATTTCGTGTTAAAGAAACTTCTCAGACAGTGTTATGATTGATTGACTCAGTTTTGTTTGAGCGCAAGTCAAAGATGGATACCATCAAACATAAACCATAAACCATATTTTACAATTTTGCTTTGATCGGGCTGATAATAAGTTTTCGTATTAAAGAAACTTATCAGACAGTTTTGTGATTGCTAGAATTAGGTTTGCTTCAGCGCGCATCAAAGATGGACCCCAGAAAAGAGAAAATATGCAATTTTTTTAAGTTTTTCTTCAATTGGATGATGTTAGAAAGATAGTATTTCGTACTAAAGAAACTTTTCAGACAGTTTTGCGATTGCTTTTCCCGGTTAAGTTTGATCGTGCCTCAAATATGGACGTCATCAACGCCATATTTACAGTTTTTCTTTAGAAAGATAAGATTCGTACTAAAGAAACTTTTCAGACAGTTTTATGATTGCTTGACTCAGTTTTATTTGAGCCCGCATCAGCGATAGACGAATACAACGAATAATTTTATTTTATTTGTTTAGTTCTTTGATGTCCATTTTGTTTTAAAATTTAAGTTTCTATTCCAGCGATGGTCACTCAATTTTCTATTTAAATGTGTTTGAAAAAGTTGCAACACTTTTTTGTTGGGAACATGTTTCAACACCGAACTGTCATCGCTGCTGTCGCAACAGCAGCTTGAGAAACAACAGCAGCAACAATAACAACAACAACAACAATCACCAGTGCGCTAAACACAATAAGCTGAATTTTAGTGGGTCACTTGCGGTGGGACGCCGCTACGGGAGTTGCCACCTTGTTTCTTTTTATGTTTCTATGCTTTTAATCAAAACTTTTTCTCGAGCTACACACACATCTGTTCGTACTTCATGACAGCGTGAGTTGTGCGCAAAATTCACTGCTCAAACATCTGCATTTTGTTGTACGAGCCGCAGCGCGTAGTTCACATTCCTTTGTTGCTGCTTTGTGCAAATTGTTTGTCTTTGTGCGTGCGTGCATAAAAACCCAAAACTAGGAACATCTACGCCTCACCCACTCAGTCACATGTTCCATCTCACACACACACACTGACTTACTACACTTGTGTGGCTGTTTATGTGCTGAAATGCCTCCAATAACCACAAGAAGCATTGCTCAATTGAAAATTAGACGCTTGCTGTCTGAACCAGTCGACAGTCGACATTAGTAATTCCACTCGCCGTTTGTCATTTCGGGCGCTCTTCTTCTTGTTTGCCTTGGCGCCATTTTCTGCTGTTACTAGTCTCGTATGTTCGGTGTTTTTGCGCTCGTATGCTTATTTGTATTTGTGTTGCATACTTTTCGGGTGGCATTAACTTTGTCAGGCATTGCGCTTTTGTGACTTGGCAAATATTTTGCGTCTTTGTCGTTGTTTATGTCACAAAGCCGCCATTCTCGTTGTCGCCACACTCCGATGTTCACCATTTCTTCTCACAATTCTCACATTTGTGTGCGGCTGGTTTTTCTATGCAATTTCTTGTTTTTGTAGTCTTCACAGTTTTCATGGACTGTCAGCGCCATGGTCACTCGCCAAACATGTCCGAACGACCGCTGTGTTCTCCTGTCATTTAAGTTGCTTTGTCCTGGCTGGCTGGTTTTTTTTTCTTGCGCCGGCCAGTGTTGTCTAGTTTTTTCAGCGTCATTGCTCGAAGCTTTGTTGGGTTTTTTGTTTTAGCCATTTCTATCTTGCATTGCAATTGTGATATTTCAATGTTTAACAGCATTTGTTGGCAACTTCTCGCATGTTCTGCTGACAGTGCGGTTTTCTTGTTCTGCTTTTTGTTACTTTTGGTATTTGTGTTTAAGTTTTGTCATTGTTTTAGTGCACAATTTTTCGCCACTTTGTTGCAGTGTTGCATAGAGTTGCAAGTGGAAATTGAAATTTTCGTATGGAAGAGACAATAATGTGTTTTTTGTAAGTCAGAGAGTTGTTACAGCAGTTCTGATTGTAGTGAAAATTTTGAACTTTCGAACTTTTGAACGTACTTAGCTTTGATTCTGATCTGCTTTTACTATGAAAATTCTTTAATTTTGAGTCTTTTCAATCTGGATTTAGTCTTTATTTGTTCAATGAGTGAGCAAACTTTAGCTCGATTAATTGCGGTATCACAATGAGTCTTTATGGCCTAAATGGGCTCCGGAATTAGCTTAGCTCTAGAATTAGCATTAGCTTAGTTAAGCATTGGAGTTAGGTTATCTTAGCATTGACATTAGCTTGGCTTAAACTAGCATCAAGGTTGGCTTAGCTTAGTATTAGCATAACCAGCATTAGCATAAGTAATAGCACTACGATTGGCATTGGTATTAGCACTAGCACTAGCAAAAGAAGGTTAGGTTAGCATTGGAATTGGCATTAGCATTACCCTAGCATTAGTGTTGGCATTGGCTTAAGCATTAGCATTACCCTAGCATTAGCAATAACTTAGCATTAGTATTACCATAGCATTAGCATTGGCACTAGCATTAGCACTAACATTAGCATTAGCATTGGCATTGGCTTTAGCAATTGCAATAGTATTACCATTACCCTGGCATTAGCATTGGCATTGGCTCTAGCATTAGCATAACCCTAGCATTAGCATTGGCATTGGCTTTAGCATTAGCAATAGCATTACCATTACCCTGCCATTAGCATTGGCATTGGCTCTAGCATTAGCATAACCCTAGCATTAGCATTGGCATTGGCTTTAGCATTACCATTACCGTGGCATTGGCTCTAGCATTAGCATAACCCTAGCATTAGCATTGGCATTGGCTTTAGCATTATTATTACCCTGGCATTAGCATTGGTATTGGCTCTAGCATTAGCATAACCCTAGCATTAGCATTGGCTTTAGCATTAGCAATAGAATTACCATTACCCTGGCATTAGATTGGCATTGGCTCTAGCATTAGCATAACCATAGCATTAGCATTGGCATTGGCTTTAGCATTAGCATTGGCTTCAGCATTAGCACTAGCACTATCAATAATATTAGCATTAGCATTAGAATTGACATTAGAATTAGTTTAGCTTGCCATTAGCTTATCTTAGCATTAGTTTAGCTTGGCTTGGCATAGCATTCAGATTAGCATTAGCAATAGCATAACCATTAGCATTAGCATGAGCATTAGAATTAGCATTCACTCACGCATTAGCATTAGCTTTAGCATAGCATTGACATTACTTTAGCTTAGCATTAGTTAAGCTTGGCTTAGCATAGCATCAGGTTTGGCTTAGCTTAGCTTAGCTTAGCTTTAGCATAAGCATTATCTTCGCTAGCTTAGCATTAGTTTAGTTTGACTTAGCATAGCATTAGGTTAAACTTAGCTTACCATTAGCATTAGCTTTGCTTGGCTTAGCATTCGTTTAGTTTGACTTAGGGTTTGATTAGATAAGCTTAGCATTAGCAGTTCATTAGCATCAGTGTTAGCATTAGGTTAAGCTTTGCTAAGCATTATCTAAGGTTAACTTAGCATTAGCTTTGGCTTAGTTTAGCTTAGCATAAACTTCCTAGAAGCTTAGCATTAGCTTACCATAAGCTCGGCTTGGCTTAGCTTTAACTCAACTTATCTCAGCTTAGTTCAGCTGAACCTAGCTTAGCTTACATTGTCCTAGCTTAGCTTTCGATAAGTTTAGCTTAGCTTTACCTTTCTTTAGTTTTGGCTTAGCTTCTTTAGCTACAAAGAGCGAGGAATTTCATTTCGATATTGCCACTTCTTCGCTTCTTCGCCTTTTCACGTTTTCGTTTTCTTCTTGTGATTTGTCTCTACTCGTTCCTTCCATATTTGTATCTTCCTTGACCCAATTTTGACCTATGAAATGCTTTATTTGAACTCCCGTACCAATGCGCCTAATATTATACCACTTGAAACCTACTTTACCTTCTTCTTTGCTTCCAAAAAAAAAATTATACCACTTGAAACCTACTTTACCTTCTTCTTTGTTTCCCTGTTATATGTATTTTTCTTGTTCTTTATTTCATCTTTCTTTACTTCATGCGTTTTTATATAAAATTTATCCTACACATTGTAGACTATTATCTGCCTAAAAGTATGCCACATCATACATATGTGCTTTTCATACGATATTTTTGTGTAGCATACATTTAGGATTACTTTATTTTAAAACCATAATTTATGTTTTTACTGATTTTCGTTTAGACATTTTAAACGGAATTTATTTTTTATTAAAATATCTTTTATTAAAACCTTCTCACGTACTTAAAGTTATGTAGCCTTATAAAAAAATTAGTTTTCTCTATTACTTAAAAGTGAGCTCATTCGTCCTGCGCTACATGTTCTACTCCGAACAATTTTCCTTTGTCTTCTCTTAACACTTTTGTTCATTTGTTTAACCCTTCATGTTGCTTTCTTAACCCTTTCACTGCGCCACTGTCAGTTAGTAGCATTCGGCAACCATAGTCTTCATTGTGCAACCATAGTCTTCTAACTCTTTCCCCATGCCACAATCAAATGCAATTTCATGTTGCTCCTAAAATTATGCCATCCATTGTCCTTGCAGTATATCGTTTAGGCATTTATTTGCACCACAGCAGCACTGACACAAATACATTTCTATGCCATGCAATTTGTATGTTACGTGTATTTTTGGCAATGTGAAGCTGCATGTGCCGAGTTCCCTGATGTCGCACAGCACTCAAAACCACTATTGGTGAACCCAACAAAAGGACACAAACACACACACACACACTCATACATTATTTATACGAATTTATTTGTGCCTCTACTGCACTGAACTGAACTGAACCGTACAAACGATTGCAGCGTAAAGGAAAATTTCCTATTTTTTCGGAAATATTCCCAAGTGCAATGCTGCACTGATTGCTGCAGTCCTTCATATAACTTTATGTGTGCATATGTGCGCACAAAAATATGCAACGAAAAATTTCTAATAGTGTTGTAGCTTCTGTGACAACATGATTCTAACGCTACTTGCTGCCTGCGTTGGTTATGCATTTCTTGTTAACATGCAACCAACAATTTGTGCATTTGTTGTTTTTGATTTTCAAACAAGAAAATATCTCAAAAATACAATAGACATGTTTTCGAAAGAAATTAATTGCATTTATTGGTCAACCGAAATGCAGAAATGTGTTTGGCATACTTTTAGGCTGCTTGAATGTGTTGGCATCTGTCAGAGTAATTAGAGCAAATTGCCATATTTGCAAGCATGATTTATGGTTTGTTTTGAATTACGAAAAAAAATGAACTTTAAATGTGCAGAAAATATTTTTGGTCATATTTAATTTGTCTAAGGTTCCTAAAAGTATACTAACGTTAGTAGTATGTGCGGTGTATGACAATAACAGAATTTTAGTTTAATTGTCATCATATATCCATTACAGTTTTGATAATTTTCATAAAGATTTTTTTGAAATTAAAATTTTATGTAACAAATTTTAATAAAAATTAAAGAAATATTTACACAAAAATAAAAGTTGCTCCTTTCCACAGGAACTTACTAATACAACGTCAAAGGCACAACGACATTTCTCAAAATATGGAATCATTCAACTATAGCAACGTAGCGATTCCATATTTTGACCGATGCAGTCGTGTCGCTGACGTTGTGAATGTGTTCGGAGCCCAAGATTGTCTCAAGAACCAAATCATAAGTCAAGTCAAGTCATTATGTTTATCAAAGTTAGCATAGTTTCTCAAAATTTGCTGCCAAAACTCTTTTACCAAGAAATCCCTGCATACTTTTAGGCATTCGTCCTATGCGAATGCTTTTTTGCTTCAGTCATGGCTCTGCTAAGTCAATAGAATAGAAAAAAGATAAACTTTAAGCGCCGGCTTTCAGCAAATAACAGCAGCAACTACAACAACAAGTGCCCATAGCAACCGGATATGCTGTCAGTCAAGCGTTGCTGGCATAAAACCAAAACAAAGAACAAATAGTTCAAAACAGAAGAAACTACAGTGCAACGTCAGTTTTTGGCGCGCAACAAGGACTCACTGTATGTCTGTTGCCAACAACAACAACAACCACATGTTCTCTACTATTCTCGCCGCTCGGAAGATGAAGACGCGCACTCGTCGCCGTTCGCGTTTTACTATGCACACCGACGAGTGACGTGGCGTGTCGTAGTTGGAGTTGGGCGGCGCAAAAGTTGCCGCTCGCCATTAAGGTGTGAATAACCGTTACCGGATGCGCAAAAGCAGTGTTGATTTCTGCCAGCCATGGCAGCCGTTTTCTGTTTGCGGCAACTGCACTTTTGTAGTGCAGTGTTGCCAAGTTTTTCCACATTTTCTTATTTTCTTATTTTGTTTTCTATTTCTGTTTTTCGTTTGTTGTATTTGTTGCATTGCTGCATAGTGTGTGTCTGGAAAACCGAAGGTAGCGGAGCCAAGAGAGTCTTGCAAAGTTTTGTGCGGTTGCAAAAATATGATTTACTGCATTTAGTTTTTTTTGTGGACAGAGACCAGTGTTGGTTTGGAAAGTTTTGCCTTGTGCCCATTATTATGATGAAGATTATTTGTACACGTCTGCGCCATCAGTTTAAAGAAGAAGAAGCGTACTAATGGGAAACGTATGAGTTTATTTGCCATTAGTGCATTTGATGTCGCTTCGGTTTGTGGTTGTGTGTGTTTCTTGAAAAATTGTAATTTGAAGAGTTTTACTCGGTGAGGATTAGATCGAGAGATAAGAGCGCAAATATTTTCTTGGGCTAAGGTTTGCAATACAAGAAAATATTTTTATAGTTTCTTGTCTCAAATGAGATGTCAAAGTTGAGTCAATAAAATGCACAGAAACGTTGTGTGGAAAACGAAATCTCTGAAAGATCTCACAAAATGGAAGAGAAAAGGGTTTTACTCAAGTCAATTCAATGTCTAGAAGAACTCTTGTAGATAAGATTAGGTTGAAGAAGCTGTCTGAGTATGGCAACGTTCCGAAAGACACATTTGGACAACAAATTAGGGCTTTGGAATTGGAATGGCCAGTCTAAAGCGAGATTCATTAGAAAACCAGATCAATCCAATTTGATTCGTGAATTCATTTTAGCAGATATCTTTGATAATGGTCAAAT
Source organism: Melieria omissa (assembly GCA_963971225.1). Taxonomy (NCBI): domain Eukaryota; kingdom Metazoa; phylum Arthropoda; class Insecta; order Diptera; family Ulidiidae; genus Melieria; species Melieria omissa. The sequence goes on from OZ020269.1 coordinate 13,168,425, forward strand.
TTACTGTCGGGATCATAGTGGGAAGAATGGTTGCTCGAATTCTAAAGAAAAGTACACAAAAACTACTTCCTGAAGAATGCACTGCCAGTCATTCGAAAGCCAGATCAATGCAATTTGTTTCGTGGAAGAATCCTAGTAAATCTCTTTTACTGAAAATTCAATGGTGAGCCTACAGCTTTCTGTGTCCATCTCTTACATTGGCTAATCTGAGGCTATTTATTTGACAAAGAATGGTTAACCTAAAACATTCAGGATGAGTTCATTCAAGTTGTCCAAGAATGTTAAATCTAAAACTTTCTATCTCCGTCTCATAATTGACCAATTTCAGGCTATCCAAGTTAAAGAATAATGAGCCTAAAGCTTTCTGATTTTATATTGTCGAAGAATTGTAAACCTATTGCTTTCTATCTCCACCTCTTTTGTGGGTTAAGTTGTCTAATCTAATCTGAGATGATCTATCCATTCATCTGTCTCCGTCCCGTTTGTTGACTTATCTGAGTTCATCGAAGTTGTCGAAAAATAGTGAACCTAGAACATTCTATCTCCATCTCGTAATTGACCAATTTGAGGCTATCTAAGTTGCCGAAGAATGAGAGCCTACAGGTTTCTATCTCCGTTTTTTTATGAGTTAAACCAAATAATCTAATCTCAGATCATCCAAATTGTGGATGAATAGTGAATCTAGAACTTTCTACCTCCATCTCATAATTGACTTATTTGAGGCTATCCAAGTTGTCGAAGTATGGAGCCTACAGCTTTCGATGTCCGTCTGTTTTGTTGACTTATTTGAGATCATTCAAGTTGTCGAAGAATAGTGAACCTAGAACTTTCTATCTACGTCTCATAATTGAGTAATCTGAGGTTATCCAAGTTGTCGAAGAATAGGAGCCTACATACAGCTTTCTTTCGCCGTCTTTTTTATGGGATTATTCATCTAATCTAATCTCAGATTATCCAAGTTCTTGAAGAATAGTGAATCTAGAACTTTCTACGTCTCATAATTGACTAATCTGAGGCTATCCAAGTTGTCGAAGAATGGGAGCCTACAGCTTTCTTTCGCCGTCTTTTTTATGGGCTTAACCATTTTATCTAATCTCAGATTATCCAAGTTCTTGAAGAATAGTGAATCTAGAACTTTCTATCTACGTCTCATAATTGACTAATCTGAGGCTATCCAAGTTGTCGAAGAATGGGAGCCTACAGCTTTTTTTCGCCGTCTTTTTTATGGGATTATTCATCTAATCTTATCTCAGATTATCCAAGTTCCTCAAGAATAGTAAATCTAGAACTTTCTATCTACGTCTCATAACTGACTTCTGTGAGGCTATCCAAGTTGTCAAAGAATGGGAGCCTACAGCTTTCTTTCGCCGTCTTTTTTATGGTCTTATCCATCTAATCTTAACTCAGATTATCCAAGTTCTTAAAGAATAGTGAATCTAGAACTTTCTATCTACGTCTCATAATTTTCTAATCTTAGACTATCCAAGTTGTCAAAGAATGGGAGCCTACAGCTTTCGATATCCGTCTTTTTTGGGGGTTAATCCATCTTATCTAATGTCGCAGCATCCAAGTGAACTTAGAACTTTTTATCTCCGTCCCATAATTTACTAATCGGAGGCTTTCCAAGCTGTCAAAGAATAGGAGCGTACAACTTTCTTTTTTATGGGCTAATCCATGTAATCTAATCTGAGATCATATAAGTTGTCGAAGAATAGTGAACATAAAACTTTCTATCTTCATCTCATAATTAACTTATCTGAGACTATCCATCTAGTTGAAGAATAGTGAACTTAGAAAGTTAGAACTTGGAAAAATCCGCATCATAATTGACTAATCTGAGGCTATTCAAATTGTCGAGGATTGGTGAACCTACAAGTCTGTGCTTCCATCTCTTTTGTTGGCTTAACTCAGACTATCCAAGTTATCAAAAAATGGTGAGTCTATAGCTTTCTAGCTTCGTCTCCTTCGTGGATTCATCCACCTAATCCAATCTCAGATCATCAAAGTTTTGGAAGAATGGGAAGCCTATAGTTTTCTATCTTCATTTCTTTGATCTTTCTTAATTGAGATCATCATGTCGAAGAATAAGAGCCTTCAACTTTATATCTTCGTATTTTTTATGGGTTTATCCATCTTATCTAATCTCAGACCATCCAAGTTGTCAAATAAAAGTGAGCTTACAGTTTTCTGCCTCTTTTGTTGGCTAATCTGATTATCCAGCTTTCCATCGTCATCAGGACATCGCCGGGCAGAAGTCTTGGCTTATAATCTGCCTTTTCTCTTCATTTAGAAAACTGCATAAATAGTCCCTTAGCAGAACAGTAGTAAACCTCTCATAATTTTTATAAAGAATTTTATCATCCGTTAAAAAAAAGTATCTAATAACAAACAAGCGGAAAGTGGAATTCCCAGCAAACCAACAGATCCACTAAGCTTACAAGTAGTTAAATTATAAAGTCCTATGAAAACCATCAACAAAACAAAAGCATACATCAACTTTCTTAGTTTTTTCCAACGCCTCAAAGTATGCAAAGTGCAACATTTGAATGGGCGCCAACACTGCGACATGTAATGGTGGCTTGTTGCAGACTAAGCTGATCGTCTTTTATGCTGCCCAACTGCTGCTGCTACTTTCAATGTTTTCTTTAAGCTGCCACATTGGGCGCACATTTCATGAAAAACTTTACCGCTCAAAGTTGAAGCGTACGGTCCAAGCTAGAAAAAACTGCAAACGAAGGTGAAGAGACAAAAGGAAAAACATGCTTCCGCAATGTTTTCGAAAGTTTGCTTTTCATCAACGCGCGCACAAGTTGCATAAGCAAATTAATGATGTTGTTAGTGGCTGTGTGAGTGTGTGTTTGTGTGGGTTATTTTCGCGCCACAGCCATTGAAGGCATTGGAAAGAGACATACCAACTGACAGGCTTTCAAAATTGTATGCAAACATTCTACATTTTACAGCGCTTTGCTATTTATGCGCTTCCACAATTTAGTGCGCCTGTTGGTATGCAATAAAAGCTGTTTGCTGCATGTTACATACTCACATTTCTTCTGTTGCTTTTAAGTTTAATGTTTTGTTCATGATTCTGCACATATTTTGAGGCGTTTTTAATTATCAGCAAAGAGATTTAAGCCATGAAAAAAATAATAAAAATTTATATTGAAAAAATATAAATGTAAAATCATTTAAAAAAAGGGTGGCAGCCTGAAAGCATGTAACGTCCCTTAAGTTTTTTGTCAATTTTACCTCCTGTATGTATGCAACATATGTTGCACGTCCGCTGCAGCAAGAGGAAATTGCATTTATGGCGCGCTTTTAGGCGCTTGCCACAAGCGGCACTTTCAAAGTGCGCCAATGTAAAAGCATACTTTCAGGCGGCACCTCGCACGTACATCCCAGGTCGACGGAACGGCAATGCAGTTGAAAATTGAATACACAAACATGATTACAAGTACATATATACATATATATGTATGTATATATATGTTTACATATACATGTAAACATGCTCACGTATGTGCGCGAATTAACATTTTTAAAATTGCATAAATAATTAAAATTCCCAAAAGCAATTCGAAGGAAAAATTTATGCAGTTGGCAATGATTCGTTGTTGTTGTTATGATTTTGGCAATTGCCGTAAATATCGAAGCATATTGAGTTTTGTGCTGTTATGGGAAAATATGCGTTTTCGTAGCCGCTCACGCACGCGCCTATTGCGTGGGCCGCATAACGCATACCATGTGAAACGCCCACAAGTATGCTACGCAATGCGCAATTCACAGCAAAGAAATAAATTTGTGTGGCGTTTATGCGCTGTGCGGCCGTTGATGAATACCAAATGAATTTATTTCAATTTGGGCGCATATTTATGTGCATATATGTCATATATATGCGATCGTACATATATCGATGGTTGTGTCTGTGTGTGCCTCACAAATTTCCTCTGTGCCCATGTGTGCGTGCGTATCACACACACTTTGTACTTTCGAATACAGCGCCACCGCAACGCTTGGCTTGAAAATTGTCGGTTAGCATAATGCGCCTAAAAGTATGTGACTATAATATCGTTATCATTGCGGCATTGTGGCGCATAGGCTGAAAATTCGCTGAAAATTCGAAAATTTATTATTGCCATCATGTAAGTGTTTGTTTGTATTCGCTGTATGCGCTTTAGAGTGACCAGATTTGAGTGTTTGGATTTATGTAAATTTTGAAAAATTTAAATTTTCGCGTTGCCTGCTTTAAGGCGCACACATTGGGTTAGCTATGCATTGCAATAGATCCACAAACAGCAAGCTCAGCCATCTCAGTTACACACAACCACACATGAGACATCGATATGTCTATTTAATTTCCTGTCAATCTATGTCAGCTGACATAACGTAATATTTCCACTGATAACGCCTCCATAATGCTGCTACCGCAGTGTAAGTGGCGCTCATTTATTGTAGCCGTGTGCCAGCAGTTGGTGAGAGAGTGGCGGAAAACGTGTGGTGTTGTTAGTCGTCGCCAACAGGCGTTGCTATGTTTGCTGGAAATTTTATTGTGCAACATTGATTGCCTCAATGATATTGACTATTTATGAGCGCACATACAGCGAATGATTGATAGACGAGAAGAGGAGTAGAAGTGGGAGAAGTAAATGTGAAAACTGGAACTTGACAATCTGAAGAACAAGTGTGGAAGGAAAGTGGGGAAAGCTTTTTCAATGTATATGTTGTCGAAGCACATTTCAGACAGGCTTCATTGCGACCTTTCAAGGACTAATCAAACCTATATGTGTGGTTCATAATTGCCTTATTGAAGCATTATTTTTGGTAATATTAGAAAATTCTTCAACATTCAAGTGTGTAATCAAACCAAAATTGCCTTATTGAAGCATTACGTTTGCTAAGATTAGCAAATTCTGCAACCATTTAGTGTGTAATCAAACCTTTCTCAATTAGCACATTCTTCAACCTTTCAGTAGGTAATCAAACCTGTATGTGTGGTCCATAACTGCCTTATTGGAGCATTCTTTTTGGTATAATTAGCAAATTCAAGAGGATAATCAAACCATAATGCCTTATTGCAGCATTACTTATGTTTATATTAGCAAGTTCTGCAACCATTTAGTGTATAATCAAACTTTTTTCAATTAGCAAATTCTTCAACCTTTTAGTAGGTCATGGAACCTGTACGTGTGGTCCATAATTGTCTTATTGAAGCATTCTTTTTGATAAAATTAGCAAATTCTTCAACCTACAAGAGGGTAATCAAACCAAAAATTTCCGTATTGAAGCATTACTTTTGTTCATATTAGCAAGTTCTGCAACCATATAGTGTGTAATCAAACCTTTTTCAATTAGCAACCTTTAAGTGGATAGTCGAACCTGTATGTCTGATCCGTCATTGTCTTATTGATGCATGTCGTTTGTTCATATTAGCAAATTCTGCAACCATTTAGTGTGTAATCAAACCTTTATCAATTAGCAAATTCTCCAACCTTTAATAAATAATCAAACCTGTATATGTGGTCCATTATTGCCTTATTGAAGCATTACTTTTAAATGGATAATCAGACCTGAATGAATGGTCCATAATTGCCTTATTTCAGCATTATTTTTACCTAGATTAGCAAATTCTTCAACCTTTTAGTGGGTAGTAAAATTTGTGGTCCATAATTGTCTCATTGAAGCATTACTTTTGTTGAAATTAGCAATTTCTTTAACATTCAATAGATAATCAAACCAATTTCTGAGGTCCATGATTGCCTAATTGAAGCATTACTTTTGCTTAGATTAGAAAATTCTGCAACCTTTTAGTGGATAATCGAACCTGTATGTATGCTTCATAGTTGCTTTATTGAAGCCCAACTTCTTTTGACATTATCTAACTCTTCAACCTTTTAGTGGGTAATCAAACCTTACTCATCCACTCTCTCTTTCACTGGTATTTGATTTTTTTCCTATTGAGCCCGTTTGGTGCTTTGTTGTGAAGGTTGCTCGCCCGCTGTGTACATGCGTCATCAAATATTCACATTTGCCTGTACGCAGAGATTTTTCTTAAACATATCTCCTCTCTTCCATGTTCCGCTATCTGTCTTCTCATTCATGTGCCTTGTCAGCGCTCCATGATTTATGATCGCCCGAACTCGACGCCTGGTTGTTTTTCTTCATATATGTATTTCTTTTTCTTGTTTTTGTTGTTGTTTGCATGTGGCAATTGCGTTGTTTGCCTTTACACAACAATTAATAATCCATTCGCCATAAAATATGCAGCGTTTTTTTATTATTTTTTGGCGCATTTCATTGTGTTTTATTTTGTGATGTTTTCATTGGCTAATGTATCATCACACATGACTCGCTGCTGCTGTCGCTGTAAATGTGCCAATTATATATGCTGCATGCTTTTAGGCGCATGCTATTGTGATGTTTTTTGCTATTTGATTTAATATATTTTTAAGCTGTGGCGGTCGGAAGTCTTTATGAAATATTTATAAGCATAACCACAACGAAATGGTTTTTGTTGACAACAAATGCTTTTGGGCACTTTGTGTTCGAGCCAAAGTCGGCCGGATGATAAACAACAGCTAATGCATGTGTAATGAAATGAGAGGCAGCGGCGCACACTTAACACATTATATGAATGCCGTAGTGCGCCTAAAAGTATGCCAACATGTGTTGTCAAGTAGCAAGCTTGGGTATCTGAATTATGCAACCATTGATGTGACTAGAATTGGTGAAAAAAGTATGTAATAAATACATCAAAATTAACTCAGTATAAGTATAATGAAATTCAGACATATACGCCTAAAAGTATGCTTGTTTCAGTTTAATTAAAATGACAGCAATTAATTAAATTGAAGTGACACTCATTTGGCTACAGTCTATAAAGAAAAAAACATTCAAATAAGCTCACAATCAAATTTCATTTGGAATTTTATGACTTTTAAAAGCCCACGCCTAAAAGTATGCCCAAATCTAGGGCCACTATTAACTGCAGCAACACAGTGCAATCATAAATCTGCGTTAATTGCATTCGAGTCTACGCAGCGGCATGCAGAATGGCAAATAAAACAGCATCATAAATAAAATAGATCAACTGCCTATTCGGCTTCAAGTCTCGCCCCATGCAAAACATTCCACCTTAAATCCCATTCAACACGCTTCACAGCCACAGAAGCGCCCACCAATTTTACATTAAATGAAATTCATTTTGCTTTTATTGCTGCGATTTATTTGGCGCTACGCAATTCTCTCGAGTCTCTTTTCATTTCTCCTTCCATGCATTTTATTACTACCTGTATTTACTTTGTGCCTCTTCCAACGCTAATGAGCAGCAGCAACTCTTCCCCCAGCCACATTCACCGCTCTTGTTGCTACATTCGGTTTAGTGTGTTAAAGTTTATGATTAATGCAAAAATATACGCACTTTTGATTGAAAGTTATACTGCCGCAATAACAAACATTGTATTAAAACTTTTCTCTCTCGTTATTTCTTTTCTATTTTATGGTTTCGTGTTCACAGAAGACTGCACAACCTTCACCAGCATCGCCGTCATCGACATTGTCGTCATCATCGAGTAACGCAGCAGCGCACAGAGATGAAATTTACATTGACGATGAAAGCATTGAAGGTTCGGGCGGACGTGGAGGGGTAAGTTTATTCAATATCAAGTTTATGCTGTTAATATATTTGACATATTTCTGAGTAAGAGGATAGGAGGATTTCTGAGTAAGAGGAGAGATATTTTGGTAAAATTGTTGATAAGTTTGTATCAGCAGTGGAGAAAAGTTCACTATTTTTGCATGAAATTGAAGGCCTTAATTATCATAGTTGGATTTATCTGATTTAGATCAAATATGGAATGGTTTGTTCAATAACGTGTTGCCATTTTGATGGTAATTTCAATATGTTTCATTCAAAGAAACCCTCGGCCCTGTTGGAAAAAAGTGGGACTAAGTTGATTGTCACATGCTTTTCTTGAGGCAAAATTTTCACTAGCAAACTCAATCGGCATAAAGAGGAACACTATGTAATCCGTGCCAAGTGCGGAGTGAGGTGGATGTATACACTAAGATGGTGAATGTATTCACTAAGGTGGTAAATGTATACACTAAAGTGGTTCATGTTTACACTAAGGTAGTGAATATATACACTAAGATCGTCAATGTATACACTAAGATGTTGAATGTCTTCACTAAGGTGGTAAATGTATACACTAAGGTGACACTAACATAGTGAATGTATACACTAAGATGGTGAATGTTTTCACTTAGGTGGTGAATGTATACACCAAAGTGGTTCATGTATATACTAAGGTGGTTCATGTATACACTAAAGTGGTTCATGTATACACTAAGGTGGTGAATGTATACACTAAGATGGTGAATGTCTTCACTAAAGTGGTTCATGTATACACTAAGGTGTTGAATGTATACCCTAAAGGTGTTCATGTATACATTAAGGTGGTGAATGTATACACTAAGATGGTGAATGTCTTCACTAAGGTGGTAGATGTATACACTAAAGTGGTTCATGTAAAGTGGTGAATGTATACACTAAGGTGGTGAATTATACACTAATATGGTGAATGTATTCACTACGGTGGTAAATGTATACACTAAAATGGTTCATGTATACACTAAGGCTGTGAGTGTATACAGGTTCGAATAAGGAGTCTGAGGCCATGGCAGTAGCTCATAGTAGAGGCTCCCCTCAAAGCTAAAGTCATCTATTGAAAAAACATTAATTCCCCTTTACTGCAGCTTTTACATTATTTGACTCGCAACAGTTCAAAAAGTGCCAAAAAGTAATTTCAGCCTAACAAACCGCACACAATAGTGAAAGCACACAAAAGGTGCCAATTCCTACTTTCTGCTAAAGTTTAATGTGGCGTAAATGTGCCATTTAAATTTTCCATAAATTCAGCTTGAATATTGTGGCAAAATATAATGTGCGAACGAGAATCATTAACAGAAGATAAAAGATGAGATATTGCTTAGCAAAATTCATTCGGCAACGAAAGCGGTCAACCAAATTCACATGAAATATTATTAATTGCCATAAAGAGAAATTGGCAAGCGTGGCAGTCGGACGAATGTGAGCGTCAGAACGGTTTTCGTTACAGACGCCACATGTGCGCCGGAAATTATGCAACAAAAAGCGCTCATAATGAAATAAATTGAGAGCATCCGCGCTCTAACAATGAGGCTCCACTACCAATGACACTAACAATGAAAGTAGCACAAGTTAAGGAAAAAATTCATTAAAAATATGAAAAAAAAATCTTAAAATAAAGAAGATAAAAACATAAAAGCTCGTAATTTAAAAAAATATTTTAAAAATACAAAGCTTTAAAGCTTAAATTAAGAAAGAAAAAATACATAAAAAATACATCAAAGCAACGAAAAATAAAATAAATATATAAAAACTCGAACAAATATTGAAAATTAAATTTAAAGTAAAATCATTAAAAATAACATACAAAAATTAAAAAAAAAACAGAAAATACATCAAAAATATAGAAAACCTCGATAATAGCTCCAATAAATAACCAAAAATATACCAAAAAAAAACTTTTAAAAAATACATAAGTGGAGTTCATTCACTCTTTATAGCATTTTAGGTACAGAGTTGCTATCGTAGAAATTTTTCGCTACAACTGCTTTCGAAAACACAGCGAAAATACAAAAATTGCTACGGTAACAATTTTACACCTAAAATACTATGAAGAGTGAACTGCTTATAGATAAAAAAAAATCCTTAAAAAATAACAAATACGTTAACAACTTTTTTTGAAACACAAAAACAAGTAACTAAACAAAAATTAAAAAAAACACAATTTATAAAAAACTAAATTTAAAACATAAAAAATACTTCAAAACCATAAAAAATTCATTAAAAATTCATAAAAACTCAAATGAAAAAGTATTTAAATAAAAAATACAGATTTTTTTTTTTAGAAATTTATAAAAAGTCAGCTAAATTAATCAAAAAATGAATCAAGTAACTCAAAAAGTTATAAAAAATACAATTCAACAGAAATTAAAACCACAAAAAATACTATAAAAGAATAAAAATTAAGAATGAAAAATTCATAAAAACTCATGAAAAATTAAAAAAAAAAAAATATATATAAATAAAAAATACAAAATTTTTTTCGAAATTAATAAAAACTTAGCTAAATTAGTCAAAAATTAATCAAGTAAATGATGATTCATTTAACTTAAAAAAATTAAAAAAAAAAAAATACAATTTAAGAAAAAAAATTAAAAACACAAAAAATACTTAAAAAGAATAAACAATTTTTTCATGAAGAAATAATTAAAAAATATAAATAAATAAAAAATACAGAATTTTTTTAGAAATTCATAAAAACTCAGCTACAATAAATCAAAAATGAATCAAGTAAATGATGATTCATTTAACTAAAAAAATTATTAAAAAAAAAAAATTTAAGAAAAAAATAAAAACACAAAAATTTAAGTACTTTTTGAGGAATATAAAGTTCTTAAAAAATTCGTAAAAACTCATAAAAAGAATTATTAAAAAATATAAATAATAAAAAAAGTATGGAAAATACAATTTCAAGTAAAATTAAAAACAAAAAATGCTTTCAAAAAATAAAAATTAAGATAAATTAAGAATTAAATTAAAGAATTAAAAAAAATAAATAAATATATAAATAAAAAATACAGAATTGTTTTAGAAATTCATAAAAACTCAGCTAAATTAGTCCAAAATGAATCAAGTAAATGATGATTAAATGAATCATTAACAAATTTATTAAAAAAAAAATTTAAGAAGAAACAAAAACACAAGAAATACGTAAAAAGAATATAAAATTCTTAAAAAAATTCATAAAAACTCATGAAAAAATTATTAAAAATATAACTAAATGAAAAATACAGAATTTTTTTAGAAATTCATAAAAACTCAGCTAAAATAAATCAAAAATGAATAATTTCAAGCAAATAAATTGCTTTGACATTATGCGCCTTGCGTTGCGTTATTTAATTATTTATTAATTTTTTTTAATTTTTCATTTTTACTTATAAATTTGTTTTTCATATTCTGTTCTTTATTTGTTCTTATTTTGTTTATTTGTGCAAATATTGCACACATGACAGCAGTTTCATGTTTTTCATAAAGTGTGCAAAGTCCCTGTGTGTTTTCGTTGTTGTTGTATGTGTGTCAGCTGCGTTCGTTGCATTTTGAATGAATGCAGTCAAGTGCAGCGAAAAGCAAATTTGCAGATTTTTTTCAAGTTGCTTTTTGTTTTACATTTTCACATGTTTCTAGATTCTTTCTTTTGCTGCGCTTGCAGCTTGACTGCACTCGCAGTTGTGCGTTTTTTGTTGCATACTTTTAGCTGTTGTTGCTGCTCGGCTGCATTGAAATTGTGCCCAATGTTTAAGTGAGCACAACGTAAATGTGATTCCGGTGCGCGTGTTTTTTCTCGTCCGTCGCCATAATTTCGAGTACCTGCGCGCACGTATGAGGACACAATGTCCATGTGTGAGTGTGTGCATTTTATGTGCAGCATTTGTTCTTCTAACTTTGGAAGTGTATGTGAATGCGTTTGGTACGTGTTTATAGTGAGAAATTTGTGTTATTAATGTGAAGAACGACCGAGACGTGTCGCTGTGAAACTTGTAAAGTTTTCGAACAACACAAGTTCACGTTCGAAAATATGTTGCCATGTGAAAGTTGTTGTTGGAGTAGATAGAGAAATTTGCTCAATTTTCAACTTTAATTGTGAGTTTTCTTTTTATTTATTATATTCTCTTTTCATAAATGAATGCTTGAGTACTTCATTGGATCAGACTACTTATTGGAAATCTTTTTATTCTCAAACATTCTCTATCTAATCTGTGTGCCACTCAAAACTAATTGACGAACGACCAGTTGGACATCTTAAGGCAAATTAGCTTATTGGATTTTTCTAGATCCCTAAGTCACTCAGAGTAACAAAAGCACTTCTCCATGCCAACCTCAGACTTGGGAGTGTTGTTGAATTTTTTTCTATTACTACAACTTTGCTTCAAGTTTTTTTGCTCGCAAAATTCTTCTCGCAAACGTGCACAACGCAAAAATTCCGCATAACTTGAACTCAGCAAACCATTTTCATGTCCTTACATGCCAGCGACGATCTCATGCTGACCCCATCGCAACCGCCAGCCATCCACCAAATAGAGGAAAACTCAAGAAAATGTCATTTAATTTAATGCTTTGCGCGCTTTTCGCGTGCGTCAGTCTGTCCATTCGTCGCTGTGCAATTGTCAGTTGAAATTAATTTACCGACTTGGCTGGCAACCAGCTGACAAGCCACAGCCAGCGGAAATTGTGTCTGTATGTATGTATATGTGTGTATGTGTTATACATGTCCCGCCACTCACAGTGGTTGCCACAGTGACAACGATGGCAACAATAGCCATTTGCATTTAATTTCATTAATCATAAAATTGTGCGCATTTTTGCCAGTGCAGTGACAGCATTGCTGACAGTTTCTTACGCGTGCCAGCACTTGAAATTAATCCCCCCAACTTATAAAAACAAAGTTCGCGCTTATAAATTGTAACAAAAAGTGACAGGTGGCTGGCACTGGAGGAGACAAAGAGCGCAGACGAATCGAATCACAGTAGGCACAACGAAGGTCGCAGCGGCATCGACAAAGCGTTGTCATTCTCGGTGCAAATGTGTGTTCGTACGTTAGCATAAATTGCCAGTTATCAAAATTTACTGTTGCCCTCCAACAGGCCGCTGTGCCTTGTCTCCCCTATAGAACATATCAGCGAGGTGGCAGAGCAGTAAACAAAATTATCAACAGAGCCGCCATAAAGCGTTGCTACGTGTTGTGTCCTTTGTGCAGTTGTATGCCCATTTATGGCGCATTCATGCTCGCAATATTTCAGTGTTGCCATTTAATTATAATTTAGGTATTTTTTTATTTGCGAGTTTTTTCTTTTATTTGTTCATTAAAAAAATTTCTTATAGCCTTGAGGAATTTTGTATGATGCTCAGATTTAATTGGGATTTAGACGCAAAATTTTTTTATTTTTAAATAACAAATAATTTTTTTTTTTCTTTTTAAATTTTTTGTTGTTAAAATTTAAATGCGATTTTGGTTTTATTGTTTTGTAATTTTAAGTTTTTCTTTTTTTTATTCAAATTAAATTGTTTTCTTTTTTTGTTTGATTTAAAATAGTTTTTATTGTTGTTTTATTGTTTTGCATGTTTAAATATTTCTTTTTTATGAAAATTTAATTGTGTTTTTTCTTTCATTTTGAATATATTGTTGTTTTATTGTTTTGTAATTTTAAGTATTTTTTTTTGTATTTAAGTTAAATTTGTTTTTGTTTTTCTATCATTTCTAAGAATTTCAGTTCTCAAATTAAAAAAAAAAATTGATGATTTTTTTGTGATTTAGGTTCTAATCTTATTTTCTTTTTGAATTCGTTGTTATTAAAAATTAAATGTGATTTGTGTTTTATTGTTTTGTAATTTTAAGTGTTTCTGTTTTATTTAAATTAAATTTTTTTTGCTTTCATTTCCATATATTTTAGTGTTTTAATAAAAAAAAATGTGCAGGTTTTTTTTGTGAGTTAGGTTCTATCTACATGACACCCAGCCTGTCCTTTGATAAGGACTATCAGGTTTTTATCCCATCTAGAGCCGAATGGGAGCTGGGTGTGCTCCCTGCCAGCGGTGATGTCTATATTTATACGGATGGATTGAAACTGCTTGGTCAGGTGGGCTGTGGTATCTACTCAGAAGGACTCCGGCTGCCAGATTACTGTAGTGTCTTCCAGGTTGAGGTCACAGCAATCTGCGCAGCATCCGATTGGCTCAGTGTAAACAGGATATCGGCTTCTGGTATCCTGATACTATCGGACAGCCAATCAGCTCTAAGAGTTCTGGATGCGGTCAAAATAACATCAAAAACTCTTCTCAGCTGCAGCAAATCTCTCAACGAGACTGCCAAGCATCTACATATTAGCCTATGCTGGGTTCCAGGTCATAGGGATATTCCAGGGAACTGTAGAGCGGGCGAGCTGAGCAGTTAGGCCAAGAATTGATCACGCTCGGCGTCCCTCTTTTAACATGTAAGCTTCGTACCCATGCGAGCTCTGTACACGAATACGAATTTAAGATGGGTTGAAGGCAACACAAGCCACTTTGCGAGCCAACTTTTTTTTATTCTTTCTTCACTTCTCACTGGAGCATAGGACCTCAACAAGACTCTTCCATCGTACACGATGCTGTTGTTTTTGCGCCCTCGCATGTGGTATTGACAGCGGCTAGTTCGCGTAAAATCGACCTTTTCCAGGTGTTGTTTGGTCGACCGCGACTTCTACTCCCTTGCGGGTTCCAGTCCAGTGCCATTCTCGTGATGCTGTCGGGAGGTTTTCTTAGTGTTTGACCTATCTATTTTGTCTGCGCTTTTTTGCCTCAGAATGGGTTCCTCATTGGTAATCTTCCACAGCGCGTCGTTACTAATTGTCGTGGGCCAGCATATCCTGCAGATGATTCGCAGGCATTTGTTGACGAAAGTTTGTAGCTTCTGGGTGATTGCATTCGATACTACCGATGTTTCGCTTCGCAGCCGTCCGAACGCTGCCCTGGCTTTACTCTGTCTGCAGTTGGCATCTTCTTCCGCTCCGCCGTCCGCCTTGATTGTGCCGAAGTAGTAGTAGAAGCTGTCGACGAACTCCACGGCACAGCCGTCAATCATTATATGGTTTGTGCTGCTGTGATTGACTCTCATGGCCTTGGTCTTGCCGATGTTGATCTTCAGACTGACGGTGCGTACCAGCGCGACCAGACAGTCGGCTTTTGCTTGCATGTCGGAGAGTTTATGCGAGAGAAGGCAGATATCATCAGTGAAGTCCAAATCATTGAGATGCCTGGTGAAGGTCCATACGATGCCCCGTTGGTGCAGGGTGAGTTTGCTTATGACGGGGGCAGCCTTGCCTGACTCCTACATTGGTAGTGAAAGAATCGCTGATGTTGCCGTTGTGTAGTACTGTAATTTCAGAGTTCTCGTACAACACTCTGATGAGACGAACTAGTTTCTGGGGGACCCCCTTTCTACTCAATGCAAACCAAATTGCGCTTCTTTTTATTGTGTCAAATGCTTTCTTGAAGTCGTTGAACAACATGTACAGCGGGGAGAGCCACTCAATTGATTGTTCTACTATGATGCGGAGTGTGTTAGCTTAGTCAACACAGCTCCGATGAGGGCGAAAGCCAGCTTGCTCATCTCTTTAGGAGCTTTCGACACATTGCAGTCTACTTTGTATGATGGTGTTTAGTACGCTTATTCCTCACCAGTTGCCGCAGTCCCGCAAGTGGCCCTTCTTTGGCAGCTTTACAATGATGCCTTTTGTCCATGACGGAGACAGCTTCTCCCTGCGCCAGGCAGTAGAAATATGAGGATGGAGGATTTCAGCTGATATTTGGGGTCGGCAAGCATTAGCTCTGGTTGTATGCCGTCTACACCTGCAGCTTTGTTTAGCTCCAGTTTCTTTATTGCATCCCTAATCTCCGCTATGCTGGGGCAGGTTTTTGCTAAAAACATTTAAAAAAATTTTTTAAGTTTTTTAAATATTTTTATAAATATTTAATTGTTAAATTAAACATTTTTTATTTTTTTCTCATATTATGTTAATTTTGTTTCTATTCATTTTGAATCGTTTGGTGCAAAAATTTTTTGTAAATCATAGGCGTCTTCAGTTTTAAATATTTTTATCTCTTAATAATTTTTTATTTACATTTTTAAGTAAAAATAAAAAACTTTTTGTTTATTTTTTTTTGCTAAAATATAACTGCGTGTTACTTTCAAATATTTTTGTTTTACTTTTTCTAGTTTTGAAATAAAACATATTTTTTAATCACCCAAATTTTTTTATTTTTATTTTTTATTTTTTTTATCTTAAATTTAGTTGTAATTGTGGCTGAATTGTTTTTTGTTTTTAAATATTTTTTATTCTTTTTTTAAGATTTCAATGAAATTTTTTGTTCCTAACAAAAATGTCACAAATTGTGTATCAAATTTTTATATTTTTTTATATGCCTTGTTTGTTAATTTTTTTTAACCGAATTATTTGGGAAATGTGCACGCTTTCATTTATTGCGCAGGCACCCAGCGAAGTCAGCAATCATGCACACACACACAGAGAAACGTTCGCACTCTAATGAAAAAATATTTTGGTGACGCGAACATTTTGTGCTCGTAATAATTTTTTATATGCATATTTGTGACATGCTGTCATAATTCTGCATGAAGCGTGCAATAACAAAAACAACATACACGATCGTAACTTCACACTCACACACACAGAAATTAGCGGCGTGCCACACAAAATTTAAACGAAACAAGTAAAATTACTTCAGAAATAATAAATCCATTTTTCTGATGATTCCAATCGCATCTATATACTTTTTTTCGTACTAAATTTCAATACCTTCAGCCATTTGAGAGCTTGATTGTTGATTGAGAGCAGTCCAGACAGACGGACATTCGAACGGACATAACGATTTAGTAATCGATTCTCCTGCTAATTCTGATCATGTAGTTAATTTTCTATACTGACCATGCCCACTTCTGTGCTTAAGAAAGTTTTGCAAAGTGTATAAACTTTCACACCTCAGTATGAAACCACACCTGTGGTATGAAAAGTATTTGAATTGAAAAATTTCATTCCTGGACATAAAAGCTAAAACAAATACGTTGCTGTCGCTGTGGCCCACATCAAAAGCGAAAAACCTGTACTAAACGCAAAACTCCAGAAAAATTTATGCGCAAAAATAAATGAAATCCCTTTAAAAGGTATAAAAAAGTCCTTCACACACACACTCTCACACACACATACATCGAAGCGTAAAATATGGGACGCGCATATGTTATGCAGCGTACTTGCAACATCACTGCCACTGTTGCTGCCTGTCGCCGTGCAACACACACACTAACACACAAACGAAGAGAAGAGCCCACAAATGCGGGTGTGCAGCAACTGGGAGCTGGCCCAGTAATCCGCTGCACCCAAGCGATGCCGCCAAACAGCTGCTTGCGGCACACACACACAGACGCAGCTGGCCACATGGGGGAAATAAATTTCCGTAATGCATGTCGGTCAGCTGGTGTGCCGCTTCGCTACGGCTCCATTACTCTATATTTCCTTTGGGTCCAAACGGCCGCCTTTTAGTATTTCATTTCTGTTTGTTGTTTGTTTTTTTGCAATTTTGTATATCTTCAGTGGTTGTTTTTTTTTTGCATGCTCACACAAATTGCCAGCACGTTGAAACATCATTGGGGCCGGTTAGTTATGGCCTACACTATGTGTGTGTGTATGTGTGTCGCTGGTCAGTTAAAGACCGCTGAGTGTGTGTGCGCCGCTCGAAGCGGAAGTTTTTGCGGTCTGCAATGGGGAAATTCAATCGGGTAATGGGGTGAAATTGTGTAAGGTGGAGTTGCCGAGAAAAAGGCATAAAAGTGAGATAGCGGTGACATGTGTCTGTATGTGAGATATATGTATGTGTGAATGTGTGACGCGCCTAATAAATTGGCTGGCACAAGTGACCTGTGAGTGGGTCTGGCTCTCTCTGCTGATTGCTATTGAAGACAGGAAATTTATGTTGAACGAAGCATGAGATAGTAAAAGCGTCAATATTCAAATTGAATTGAAATAAATACAAATATTTTGACTATAGTTTGCTCAAGGAAAATGCCTAAAGTCTGCATTAAATTTAAGAAAATAGAACTCCTTGCATTAATAAAAGAAAATAGTGACTGGTAAGCTCAAGAAAAATTGCTTGTTTGCTTATCTGACCATGAAATTGTCCGTATTGCTGTCCATGCAGCTTTTCTGTTTGTCCGTTCTTCCATGCATCTGTTTCCGTGTCTATACTTTTATGTTTTTCCAATGCAATCCATGCATTTTTCTGCCCGTAGATCGGACTCTGCTCGTTTGTCCTTCCTTCTATCTAATTTCTCTTCTATTTGACCTCCTGTACTTGAAACTCTCCGTTCTGCGTTTCTGTCCGCCCCTCTATTAATTCATCTAGTCTCCTGTCTATACTTCCATCTTTTCCCATAGATCATTTGTCCATAAGTTGACCCAGAAATCTGCTCGTTTGTTTTTCCTTTCATCTGTTTTCTATTTTACTGTACCGTACTTGAAACTGTCCATATGTCTGTCCTTTCTGCATTTCTGTCTGCCCCTCCATCCATTAATCTGTTCCTGTATCTATACTTTCATCTTTTTTCGTAAATCATTTGTCTTTGTTGATCCAGGAATCTGCTCGACCTTCCGCTGTCTGACCTTCCTTTTTTCCTTCCTTTTTTTTCTCTTCTCTGTGTTTCTGTCTGTCCGTTCGGCACTTCAATTTTTTTTGCTCATCCATTCATCTGTTCCTCTGTCTATACTTTCATCTTTTTTCGTAAATCATTTGTCTATTATTTGATCCAGGAATCTGCTCGACCCGCTGCTTGATCTTCCTTCCATCTGTTTTTTTTGTGTTTCTATCTGTCCGTTCAGCATTTCTATTTCCTTACTCATCCATTCATCTGTTCCTCTGTCTATACTTTCATCTTTTTTCTTAGGGCATTTGTCTATTAGTCGATCCAGAAATCTGCTCGTTTGTCCTTCCTTCCTTTCTTCCAACAGTGTTCTCTTTTCATCCGCAGGTCACTCCGTTCTTTATGACCATCTTCTTGTCCATTCATCTGTTGCTCTATCTATTATTTTATCTTGTTCCAATGCAATCCATGCATTTTTCTGCCCGTTTATCATATTGTTTTATTCCTATTGTATTCCTATTGTTTTATACGTATTTTGTACGTTTCTCTAGCTTCGAAACCGTAGATCCTCCCGTCTGGCCTTCTTTCTGTTCCATCTGTTCTGCATCCATTCAACTGTTCCCCTCTATCATGCTTTATTGAGTTTTACATTTGTCTATTCATTAGCTCAGTCCATCCCTAAAGTCAAAGGTAAATTTTTACTCGAAAAAGAAGAAGAAAATAGCACTAATCTACCCAGAGCGCAGTCGTCTGCTATGTATGATCCTCTGTCTAAGTTTGATCTCTTTGTACATCTGTCCATATTTGTCTTATATTTTCATGCGATTCTCCAAGTTTGATTTCTTTGTACATCAGTCTATTTATTAGTTCGTTCATCAGTCGATTCCTAAAGTCGTAAGTCAAGTTTTACTTGAACAAGAAGAAGAAAATGGCACTAATCTACCCAGAGCGAAGTTGTCTGCTATATACATCTGATCCTCTGTCTAAGTTTGATCTCTTTGGACATCTGTCCATTCATTAGTTCTTCCGTCAGTCTATTCGTGAAATCATACATAAAGATTTGCTTGAACAAAAACATGAAAATGTGACCCATATTCTTAGAGAAAAGTTGTCTTATATGTTCATCTGATCCTCTAAGTTTGATTTCTTTGTACATCAGTATATTCATTAGTTCGTACATCAGTCGGTTTCTAAAGTCGTAAGTCAAGTTTTACTTGAACAAGAAGAAGAAAATGGCACTAATCTACCCAGAGCGAAGTTGTCTGCTATATACATCTGATCCTCCGTCTAAGTTTGATCTCTTTGTACATCAGTCCATTCATTAGTTCGCCCATCAGCCTATTCGTGAAATCATACATAAAGTTTTACTTGAACAAAAACATCAAAATGTGACCAATCTTCTTAGAGAAAAGTTGTTTCTATGTTCATTTGATCCTCTAGGTTTGATCTCTTTGTACATCGGTCTATTCATTAGTTTGTCCATCAGTGTATTCCTAAAGCTATATGGGAAGTTTTACTTGAAGAAGAAAGTAACACTACTCTACCCAGAGCGAAGTCGTCTGCTATATATTTACATCTGATCCTCCGTCTAAGTTTGATCTCTTTGTACATCAGTCCATTTATTAGTTCGTACATCAGTGTATTCCTAAAGCCATATGGGAAGTTTTACTTGAACAAAAAGATGAAACATCTAATTTCTTTGTACATCTGTCTATTCATTAGATCGTCCATTAGTCTATTCCTAAAGTCATACATAAAGTTTTTCTTAAGCAAAGCGATGAAGATGTGATCAACCCTCTCAAAGCAAAAGCGTCTGCTATCTTCAGCCAATTCTCTTTCTAAACTTTTGTCAGTTTGTACATCTGTCTATTCATTAATTCGTTCATTAGTCCATTCCTAAAGTCAAATGTGAAGATTTCCGTCAGTAATAAGAAGAAACTAACACGGACCTTCCCAAAGCAAAATTGTCTTCAATAAATTTACCTGACTACTCAAAATTATAAGCAAATATTTAAAAAACAAAAATATCAACTTTAAATTAAGCTGAGTTGTTTATTTTAATTTTATATTCTTAACAACTTTGTATTTGTATTTATGTATTTCTTAATGAGTTTTCACAACTTGTCTAATGAAATATTTAATCACTTTTTCAACTATCATCCCCTTCTGATGTATCGTTTGTGTAGTTGTTGGAAATCTCCTTTCAAAAAAACGTAAAATCACCCTTTCATCTGACTTTAACATGGCTCAACTTTATTTCATTTGCAGCTGTCATTTTGTTTTGTCTTTCCCTTCATTGTTTTACTTAGTCAATCATTCACATGCAACATAACTTTCAAACAAATAAATACCAAAATACTTGAAACATTCTTTTGCTAATATTTGCCAAATAGATGTTTGTGCATGGTGAGTGACAGCAGCGGGGTAGCGGAGCAAAAAAGTCGTAAATGTTAAGTGGAAAAGTTTTTAGCAATGCGCTTTATTTAACTTTTGTCTCATTTGCGTTGTTTGTACTCTTGCAGCTGTTATGAATTTGCTTTTCAGGAGAAGAGGCATCTTAGCTGTCACTATAGACATAGATGGATCTGCTTCTCCATCTGCTTTTCAGAACAAAATTCAGTGCCTCAAGTATTGCCCTGACCGCTGCTAGAGAGATTCTGCTTTGTTTTTTGTTTAATTTTCTTCTCTCCTTCTATAGTACGCAATTTTTTTTTCTCTTGCAATTTATCTTTTTCGCGCCCAAGTATCTAATATTTTTTCTCTCACTTTCGTGTCAAATCTTCTTGTCTCTCTTGCACCATTTTTTCCTCTCTTGTATCTAATCTTCTTCCCTCCCTTAGAACAAATCTTCCCTCTCTCGCATCAGATCTGTTTTCTCTCTTACATGAAATTTTCCTTCTCTTGCATCTAATCCTCTTTCCAATCTTGCACCAAATCTTCTACCCTCTTTTGCATCTGATATTCTTCCATATCTTGCACCTTATCTTCCCTCACTTAGAACAAATCTTCCCTCTCCCACATCAAACCTCTTCTCTCTCTTACATGAAATCTTCCCTGTCTTGCATCTAATCCTATTTCCAATCTTGTATCAAATCTTCTACCTTCTTTTCATCTAATCTTCCTACATATCTTGCACCTTATCTTCCTTTTTTTTTGAAACAAATCTTTTTCTTTCTCTTGCATTCAATCATCTTCCCTCTCATGGAACAAATCTTTACTCTCTCCCAACAACTCTTTTCCCTCTCTTACATTAAACATTCTTGCCTCTCTTGCATCTAATTTTCTTCCATATCTTGCACCTTATCTTCCCTCTCTTGGAACAAATCGTCTTTATCGTGCACCTAATCTTCTTTTCTCTCTTGC
This sequence comes from Melieria omissa, assembly GCA_963971225.1. Lineage (NCBI taxonomy): Eukaryota > Metazoa > Arthropoda > Insecta > Diptera > Ulidiidae > Melieria > Melieria omissa. Next base: position 13,190,075 of record OZ020269.1, read on the forward strand.
AAATCTTCTTCCCTCTCTTGGAACAAATCTTCTTCCTTCTCTTGCATCTAATCTTTTTCCCTCTCTTGCACTTAACCTTCATTCCTCACTTGGAATAAATAGTCTTTCCTCTCTTGCATATAATCATTTCCCCTCTCTTGCACTTAACCCTGTTTCCCCACTTGAAATAAATATTATTTCCTCTCTTGCATCTAATCTTCTTCCCTCTCTTGCATTAACTATTCGTTCCTTGTGAATGTAATTCGTTCCTCTTGCACATAATCTTTTTCTCTCCTTCTTGCATCTAATCTTCTTCCCTCTCTTGCATCAAATCGTTTCCCTCTCTTGCATCAAATATTTTCCCTCTCATGCATTAAATGGTCTTTCCTCTCTTGTATCTAATATTTTCTCTTTTATCAGATCTTCTTCTTCTTCTTTTTCTTCTTGCCTTTAGGGTCCTTGTGTTCAGTCCTTCTAATGAAGGACTTGTCCTTCTCCCTCTATTGTACCTAACTTTTTTCCCTTGTAACTTATCTTTTTATCTTACATCTTATCTCTTCTCCCTCTCTCTTACCTTTTGTATCTTCTACCATCTCTTGCATCGAATGTTTTGCCTTCTTTTGCACCTAATCTTTTTTCTCTTGCACTCAATCATTTCTCTCTTACATCTTATCTGCTCCCTCTCTCTCTTGTATCAAGACTTGCATGTACTTGTTTTCCCTCTCTTGCACCCAATTGTCTCTCTCTTCGGTCCAATCGTCTTCCCTCTCTTGCTTATAATCTTTTTTCTCTCTCTTTTCACCTCCCTTCTGTATGAAATCTTCTTCCCTTTCTTGCATTTAATCTCTTACCTCTCTGTTATCTGCTCTCTCTCCCATCTAAAATCTTCTCTCTCTTTCATCTAATCTCTTCTCTCTCTCTTGCATCTACTTTACCCTCTCTCTTCCGTTCTGCCACTTTCATAAATCTACCAAAGGCAACACTACGATTTCTAAATTTTTCTATTTCAAAATGAAATTTTCAATTACTCCTCAAAGTATGCTTCAACTTTGTGGTCAAATATGTTGCTGTATTTATTTGCAGTTGTCTGACTGTTGGAAAAAGCCCAAATGGTTACATTTTATTGTTATTTCTTTTTATTCAAAGGCCAATTTTGTTAATTAAATTTCGAAGGGGAAAATCTGTGAACAGTTGTGGTTTTGACTGCTGCACGCAATAAATATAACAAAACAAACAAACAGATTACTATAAATTTTTATTGAAGTTGTGTGGGTTTTCTCGGAAGCTTTTGGGGTTTTAATTAAAATGAACCAAAGATGTATTTGTTGAATTGGAATTTCAATAAATTTCAAAATTAAATAAAATGAAATGCTGATTGATTTTTATTTGTATTCTGAAAACTGCAATAAAGCCCAAAGCATACATAGACACTTAAAGCACACAGACGAGTAGATACACCACTACACTTAATCGAAAATATATGCAAAAGACAACAATGCATTCTTGAAGCTTTTACAGCTGCCCACACGAGAACAATCAGCAAACAATGAACTGTAAAACAAACAATAAAGTCATTGAACTCTTGGCTGCATGTTTCGTTGCTGCATTGCGGGCGGCCTGCGGCTTGGAATGTTTAATGTGTTATTAATGAGCGTCGGCATGTGGCCAGCAGTAATAAAAGCAACAGCAACAACAACGACAATCATAAATAATAACAAACAATTAATATGCCAGCACTGTGTGACTGACATGTCAACAGCGACAACAGCATTGGTTGCGCTCATACACGTACACAGACATCATCAATGCGACAATGCACACATCAACGGACAACGCTGTTGTTGTTGTGCAGACCACAGAAGCAGCAAAACGCAGCATGAAACGGTTTCATGGGAATTTTTTGCAAATAACAATAAACATATTTCGTGCATTGTCAGCAAAAATAATGCAAACACAACGAGTTGTCCATATCTGTGTTTGTGTGTGTGTGTAAACATTTATGAACAGTGATAAAGAGAGAGAGAGAGAGGGAGACAGAGCTAGTGTGCTGATAGATAGTGAGCTGTTTGTAAACAAGCAGCAAATGTCAAGAAAATTTCAGTTCATTGAAAGCATAAATAATTTAGTGTAAAATTTGTATGTGTGAGTGCATTAAGTAAACAAAACAACAAAAACAATAGGCGACATCAACTGTGTTAATAACAATGAAGTGGCACAAAGAAAAGCACAGCCGAGTGAGCAGTATGGGAGATAAGCAAGACAGCAGCAAGACTGGTGGGAAGTAGAGTTGAGGAGTAGAAGAAGTTGGCGAATAAAATAGTCAGAGAGCAGATGAAAATGTGGATAAAGAAAAGAATCAGCGCAATTTTTTCATACAAATAACTAGTGTGAAAGACAGGTAGCTGATTGTTAAAGATAAATAATACAGATGCAATAAAATCTTCTTTCTCTCTTACAACTAATCTCTTCTCTCTTTCTTGCTTCTTGCACCTAGTCTAACCTCTCTCTCTCTTCCCTCCTGCCACTTTCATAAATCTGCCAAAGCAAACACTATGATTTCTAAATGTATCAGTTATAATTACTCCTCAAAGTATGCTTTAAACTTGTGGTCAGATGTGTTGCTGTATTTATTTGCACCAAAGACTAAGAAAACCAAACTGAAAGCTAACAAACGTAAAACTTGGTTTAATGGGCTGTAAATAGTAGACTAACAGAAGGTAGAGGAGGTTGGCCAATATACTCAAATCTCCAGCGGAGATGGTCAACCGCAGGAAAGGCCAAGTTTGAGAATATCAGAAAGAAGAACTGGCAGACAAATATCCTTAAAAAAATGTGAGAATTTATATGTGAAACGCAAAGTCAGAAAACTTTAAGGCTATCAGACTAAAAAATAGACAGAGGAATATTTGAAGAATGAAAAATTGATATGCCAAAACAAAAGACTGACAAATCGACTATCAGACTGATGAATCGGTAAGAGAAACATTTAAAGACAAAAAAAATTGATATGCCAACCGAAAAGATTAACAAATTTGTGGCTATCAGACTGAAGAATAGATAGAGAAACATTTAATAAAATCAAAATTCATTAATCAACCGAAAAGTTAGACAAATTTCAGAATATCAGACTGAAGAATAGACAGAGAAATATTTAATGAATTAACGAATTTTTATCTCAACAGCAAAGCCTCACAAATTTGTTAAAATCGAACAGTAGAACAAATAGATTTGTCTGTCCCAAAATTGAAAAATCTTAAAGTCAAACAATATAAAGAAATCTGAAAGGTTCAAAATTCAATCACAAAGAGAGACAAATTTGAAGATATCTGACAGTGGAATAAGCTGAAAAATTAATGAGAATCTGAGTCTCTAAAATCCGACAAATTTAATGATATCAGACTGAAGTATAAATAGAGAAACCTCCAAAGAATGAAACAATGCATATGGAATGGAATCCAGGAATGGAGACAATGGATTCAATTGAAGTCAGACATATTCAGAATATTATGCAATAAATATAAAATGGGGAAAAAATAAAAAATTAATAAATAAATAAAAAAATGTTAGTAAGTATAAAAAAAAAATTAAAAAATTTGCATGTCAACTACAAAGTCTACTAATTTATGGATATTTAACATTTGACATTTGGCTGAAAAATTAGGGAAAATACAAAAAAATTGATATGCGTGCGACAAATTTTATATTTGATTGGAATGGACAAAGAAAGTATGGACAAAGTATAGAAGTATGGACAAAGTATGAATAGAGAAATGAAATAAAATAAAAAATAAAACAAATAAAAAATTCCCAACAGTGTCGATAAGTCTTAGGATATTAGGTCAAAGCATTGGCAGACAAATTTCCTAAAAAGATTACAAACTATGTACGTGTGTCAACTAAAGAGCTGCACAAAACGTTCTATTGGGCACACTTCACTACTGCACAGTACTGTCACGTACTGTACTTCATTGTCGCGTTGACAGAGAATTCAAATGTTCAATAGTTCTGTTCTGCAACAAAGCAAGCACTGCACCATTCGAAAACCTTTTCGCTACAGCAGCGACAGTGCTCGTGTTCTGTTGTGAAGCAAAACATCAAAACAGAAAGCTATAATGGGGTTAAGTAACGGTAAATCACAGCAAGCACACCGAGTGAAGTAGAACTTCTACTTCACACTGAGTGAAATAGAACTTCTACTTCATACCGAGTGAAACAGAACTTCTACTTCACACTGAGTGAAGTAGAACTTCTACTTCACACCGAGTGAAACAGATTTAAATAAATATCGAAAAAAACATGTTTTAAACCTGCGTTTTTTTACATGATTGTTGTTGTAATGCTTGAAATGCAGCCCAGATTCCATACAAAATACCAAAAACAAACATCAGCTACTCCGATCGTGCAAATCAAAACACCGTATGCTTGAAAATGTTCTACTTCAGTGCTTCACTTTAGTCTTGTTCTACTTCAGTGTTGTTCTACTTTCGTGTTGTTCCACTGCAGTCTTGTTCTACTTTAGTGTTGTTCTACTTCAGTGTTGTTCTAGTACAATGTTGTTCTACTTCAGTGCTTTTCACTTCAGTCTTGTTCTTCTTCAGTGTTGTTCTACTTCCGTGTTGTTCCACTGCAGTCTTGTTCTACTTCCGTGTTGTTCCACTGCAGTCATGTTCTACTTCAGTGTTGTTCTACTTCAGTGCTGTTCTACTTCATTGTTGTTCTACTTCAGTGCTTTTCACTTCAGTCTTGTTCTACTTCAGTGTTGTTCTACTTCAGTGCTGTTCTACTTCATTGTTGTTCTACTTCAGTGCTTTTCACTTCAGTCTTGTTCTACTTCAGTGTTGTTCTACTTCAGTGATGTTCTACTTCAATGTTGTTCTACTGCAGTCTTGTTCTACTTCAGTGTTGTTCTACTTCAGTGTTGTTCTACTTCCGTGTTGTTCCACTGCAGTCATGTTCTACTTCAGTGTTGTTCTACTTCAGTGCTGTTCTACTTCATTGTTGTTCTACTTCAGTGCTTTTCACTTCATTCTTGTTCTACTTCAGTGTTGTTCTACTTCCGTGTTGTTCCACTGCAGTCTTGTTCTACTTCAGTGTTGTTCTACTTCAGTGATGTTCTACTTCAATGTTATTCTACTTCAGTGCTGTTCTACTTCAATGTTGTTATACTTCAGTGTTGTTCTATACTTCAAGATGCTTGAATTTCTATTGTCGTTCCGTGTAGTATTCGTATGAATATGAAAAGATTTCTTCACTGCAGTGCTTGTTTTGTAGTGAAAGTGAAGAAGAGCGACAGTATTTGAAAGCACAGCGATGGCTTGCAAGTCATTTTTATAGTGCCTGCGCCGCTCTTTAGTGTCAACAGTAAAGGCAGCCAAACTTAGGAATATCAGAAAAAACAAACATATAGAAAAGTGCAAGGCGAACAACAAAGTAGACAGAGAACAGGAGAGTAAAGTTAGAAACAAGAATATGTGGATAGTTCAGACAAAGACTGCAAAGTCAGACAAATTTTTAGGATATCAAAGAAAGGAAGAAACAGAAAGATAAAAAATATTAAGAGAACAGAAGAGCAAACTTTCAGTTCGTTTAGTCTTTGAAGAACAGACTGGGTTGTGTAGACCCATACTCCAACTTTCAGGTACAATACTTGTTCCACAAACTGTTTTTCTCTTGTGAATTTTTTTAAGTATGTAACGACTCACAGGTTCCCGAATATTTATTTATTTTATTTATTATAAATGAATTTATACAAATGAACTTGCTATTTTATAATAACTATTATTTATTTTTATTATTTTATAAAAATTATTTATTATTTATTCTTTATTTATAAATTGCTAAAACAATGTTCAAAGTTCAACCCAGAATCTTTAAAAGGTTCAATAGTGGAATTATAGATGATCAAAAGTGAACAGGGTCTTGGTGACCCAGATTAAAAAAAAGGTGTGTTCTCCGAAAGTTAAAAAATACTCAAAATAAAGCAGAGTCAAGTGAGAAATTGTATAACGACGTTCAGATCGTTTAGGAAGAGCCTCAGAATATAATGTGGAAAACATAAAGCAAAGTCGAGGGGAATTAATGTTTAGCAAAACAAAAAACAAATAAAAAAGCTGCAAAAATTTGTTCTTCAACTACAAAATCGTTAAAGACTATAAAAGTCTTTCAGAAAATTAATACCCAAAGATTATTACGCAAAAAGAGAAGCACAAACAAACAAACGAAACAATTTGAGTGCTGTAGCAAATTAAAGAAATGAGCACAGAATTGTAGCAAAGAAACAGCAAAAAATGACAAAGTGCTCAAAAAACAGAACATTGCGCAATGTGAAACGTGTTATGGCCACGTGAGATAGTAAAACTGTCAGCTGCATACATACGTGTAATGTAAGCTGCACATACACACACACATTCACTCATTCATTTCACATAGCCACAGGTACAGATGGACATTTGCACTGTCCGCGTATGAACTGGCAAAGGCAGCAATGTGACTGCATTAAGGCGAGGCGAGGCATTCATTGTACGTGTGTGTGTGTTTGTGGACATTTGTTTTAATATGACAACCGGGGCGTATTTAATAATAAATGACGCACTACTGTGCCGCATACAGGCGCAGTGCCAGGCACACACAACCACACGCACAGAGCTATTCACCGCATATTCCCCAAACATGGCAGTGCGCACGTGTGCTGTCGCGCTTCGGGCACACATACATACATGCGCTCATTTTCACATGCTGATCACATAGTCGCACATGTGTGTATGTTACTACCAACACACGTACACCACACACACATTAATACAAATTTGCGTTCTCTTGTGTGTTGAGCAACGATTGTACCGTTGTGCTGCGTTCAAAGTTGTCAGTTCTTTTCTTATTTTGTTGTTGTTGTGTTTATTTTATTGGTTTACTCAGTGCTGTCGTGCATTTTGATGCCGGCGACGAGTAGTGCGTTGTGTATAAATTTTTGATTTAATTTTTTGTTGCTCTACCATTTGTTGCTGATTTTGTTGTTATTGCTGCAGACGAGTAATAATATTATTTTTTGTTTTTATAATTGCTTGAATTTTTGCAATTTGCTGTTTTATTGCCCAATGCGACTTTTGATGTTTCTTTTTTTGTTTAATTTAATTTAATTTAATTTTATTTTGTTTTATTTTATTTTCCTTTTTTATTTTATTTTGTTTTTAATTTTTATTTAATTTAATTTAATTCAATCAAAACTTTATTTTGTAGTTTAATTTAATTGAATTAAATTTAATTTTTTTAATTTACTTTTTTTTAATTTTATTTAATTTTAATTTAATTTAATTTAATTTTTTAATTTAATTTAATTTACATTACGTTGGTTTAATTTAATTGAATTTAATGTAATTTAATTTAATTTCATTTCATTTCATTTCATTTCATTTCATTTCATTTCATTTCATTTCATTTCATTTCATTTCATTTCATTTAATTTAATTTAATTTAATTTAATTTAATTTAATTTATTTTAATTTAATTTAATTTAATTCAATTTAATTTAATTGAATTTAAAATTTAAATTAATTTAAGTTTTTTATTTAATTTAAATTGATTTTATTTTTTTATTTAATTAATTTTTAATTAATTTTAATTCAATCTAAAGATCTAAACTATATGACTATTCACAATTTATAAGAACTGGTACTGTGTGAGCTAAATTTACTGCAATTAATTGTCGCTTCAAAATGAACCTTTATGACCTAAGTGAGCTTCGGCCTGTGGCAGCCACTCCTTTCTACATAACTACCTCCATTTATACAACAATACAAATGTACACAAACACACTCAACTTGCTCGTAAATTCATATTTATTAAGAATCTCTGAGTTGTGCAATGGCAACTTTTCTTCCTCTACAACTTTTTCCTACATATTTGTTTTCTTTTTAGCTGATTTTTTTACTTTTCTTTTCTTCGAACGCATCACATAGGCGACTTCAATAATTCTGCGTATTTTCCCATTTCCTTTTGTATTGTGTGTCTTTCACATAGAGCCTTTTTGATGCACAGTTTGTGTAACTTTTTTATTCATCGTTTTCTACTGAGTTCAATTGATTTTCTTTCATTTTGCTATTTTCATTGTGCAACCATGGCAAGTGTGTATATTTTTGTCCTCGATCGGTTTATCCTTGTCGTTGTCATGGGCAAATTTTTTGGCAGCAATTTACGATGGCCATAAAATAGCATAAACGACCTACTTCGATATGCTTCCCATTTGTGTTTCCTGTCCAATTAATCAACTTTGATATGTGGCACAATTGTTGTTGAGTCCATTAGCTCTACCTGGCCTTATTTGTGCCTATATTGTTAGTGCCTATATTGTAGTTAATTCTAGAATTTTCTGATTTATATGGCAAGTGAGATTTATGAACTACCAGAAGTTTAAGAAGAAAATTTGTTACTCTGCTGTTTTATGGTTAAAAATTTACGAGTTCTTTTTTTATTTATTTACCCAATGAGCAAATGTCCTTACTGACTATGGGATATAATAATTATTAAAAAAAATTATTAAATAACTGCAAAGCAAGTTCCCATGTTTGATATTTTTTAAGTCAGCCTAAAAGTATGTGCTGTCAATTTAGTAATTTAGGCCCAATGGTGATGAAGTTGTGAAGTTTAACCTTACTGTTGCATACTTTTAGGCGATTTTGTTGCAAGTCGATGCTCGTTCTTGAGTTTTCAGGACATTTTTTGGACATATTTTTAGAGTTAATGAAAATATTTTTAACATTTCAAAGCTTCTAAGACCATTTACGAGCTAGTGAAAAAGTGTCTCTTCTTCAAAGAGTTCAGCTTATCAAAATGTTTTTAAAACATTGTTTACGTTTACTTAAGAGTGTCCAAAGTAAATAATACTTTTTCAGTATATGAACCCAGTTGATTAAAATATTTTAAAAACCATTTAGAAGGTCTCCGATCTGAAAAGAGAGTCCTTCAGTAGTCAATATATTAGCTCAGCTATTCAAAATATTAAAAAAAAACCTACCCAGAAAGACTTCGAGCTGAACAAGAAATTCGTTTCTATCTCGAGCTGAGAAGGAAGTGCTTCTTGATACATGAACACACAAATTTGCAAAACTTCCTAGTCTTGGAGTTAAAGAAGAAGTTCTTCAGTAGTCAATACTGATCCAAATATTTGTAAAGCTTCCTTGAAATTTTCCGAGCTAAGGTCATCAAAATATTTGTAAAAGATTCTTAAGAAAGTCTCCGAGCTGAAGAAGAAGTCCTTTAGTAGTCGATATATGAACTCAACTGAATCAAATATTTGTAAAATTTCCTAGAAAGTTTCCGAGCTGAAGAAGAAGTTCTTCAGTAGTCGATACAGGAACTCAGCTCATCAAAATATTTGTAAAAGATTTGTGAGAAAGTCTCCGAGCTGAAGAAAAAGGCCTCTAGTAGTCGATATATGAACTCAACTGAATCAAATATTTGTAAAATTTCCTAGAAAGTTTCCGAACTGAAGAAGAAGTCCTGTAGTAGTCGATGCAGAAACGCAGCTCATCAAAATATTTGTAAAAGATTCTTAAGAAAGTCTCCGAGCTGAAGAAGAAGTCCTTCAGTAGTCGATATATGAACTCAACCGAATCAAATATTTGTAAAATTTCCTAGAAAGTTTCCGAACTGAAGAAGAAGTCCTTCAGTAGTCGATGCGGGAACTCAGCTCATCAAAATAATTGTAAAAGATTCTTTAGAAAGTCTCTGAGCTGAAGAAGAAGTCCTTAAGAAGTCGATATATAAACTCAACTGAATCAAATATTTGTAAAATTTCCTAGAAAGTTTCCGGACTGAAGAAGAAGTCCTTCAGTAGTCGATGCAGGAACTCAGCTCATCAAAATATTTGTAAAAGATTCTTACGGAAGTCTTCGCGCTGAAGAAGAAGTCCTTAAGAAGTCGATATATAAACTCAACTGAATCAAATATTTGTAAAATTTCCTAGAAAGTTTCCGGACTGAAGAAGAAGTCCTTCAGTAGTCGATGCAGGAACTCAGCTCATCAAAATATTTGTAAAAGATTCTTACGGAAGTCTTCGCGCTGAAGAAGAAGTCCTTAAGAAGTCGATATATAAACTCAACTGAATCAAATATTTGTAAAATTTCCAAGAAAGTTTTCGAACTGAAGAAGAAGTCCTTCAGTAGTCGGTGTAGGAACTCAGCTCATCAAAAAATGTTCAGAACTTCTTAAATACTTCTCGAGATAAAGAAAAAGTCCTTCAGTTATCGATGATATGTAAGTTTAGTTGATCCAAATATTTGTAAAATTTCCTATTTTTAATATTTTTAAACTGCCGATAAGAAGTCCTTCAATAGTCTTTAATTCCCCAATTGCAAAATAGCCGTCGCTTGCTTGCTTTCTTGTCTTAAAAATAAATCTTCTCTGTACTCACGTGGCAAACATTTCTCACTGTCGTTGTGGGATAATTTTTTACCATCTTAGTGCAGTTTTAATCCTTCTGGTGCCGGTCGCACGCACATAAATACGCATACATTTGGCATTTACGTTGCTCATAACGAAGCAATAACAACAACCATAGAAACCGCACACATGCAAATTCATCAAGCGCCAACGATGCCATAAATGCCGCTCCAGACCAAACAGCGCGCACATAAAAAGCGGCCCCAAGCGGCTGAAGAGTCGAAGCGCGGCCAAAGAAAACGTTGCGCATTTACGCTTCGCAGACAAGACAGCACAGCTCGAGCGCACATGTTCAGCTTACGCGAAAGGCCATGCAACCAGCCAGCCAGCCAGATTGTCTGCGTCAAGTTTTTGTGTAGCCTACTTTTTGGCGCACACTTGTACACGCGTCAATTATTCATGGCGAGTGTGAGGGCGCGTTGGTAATAAACAACAACAACAACAGGCGACAGAGCAATCAGAATCGGGCATGGTTGGTGTGTGCTGTGGTGTGGTGTGGCCTCGGCGCAAACGTGTTTTAATTTATGGTAATAAATTTGCTTAACTTTACGACAAATTGAATGCGGCCGCGTCGCGTTGCCATAAAATGAAACAACTTATCGTCTCGTACGTCTCAAACGTTGTTGTCCTCCAAGTTGGCTTGCCCTGTTGTTGTTATTCAGTTGTTTGTGTGTGATTGTGTGTGTGTGTGTGCTTCATTGATTGCTGTGAACATGGGCGGCCTTGTGGCCGGATATGGCTGCCGTTCGGGTGTCGGGTTTATTTGCCTGGCTGATTGTGACGCGCGGATTACGAGGTCTCGTAAATTTATTAAGAAAATGCTACAAACACATGCTTTGTGTTTGTGTGTGTGCGTGGTGTTCGTTTTTGGCGTATTTTGAGTGCGCCAATTGTGTGTTTAGCGTGTAATTTTGCTTGCCGCTTAATTAATTGGCACTTTTTTCTTGAAAGACATAAAGGCAACATTTGGCGATTTTTTTATTCACCTTTTAAGTGACATTTTATTTCAGTACGTTGATAAGATCGTTGAATGGACGAGGGTGTTTGGGGAAATTTGGCTTTTTACTCTTTATGTCACTCATACGCCACGTGTGACTTGGGTTTCATTTAAGCTTTTAATACTTAGCTGTTCAACATTTGTAGAGATGTGGTTGCAAAGTATTTTTGTGCTGAAATTGAAAATGAAATGAAATTTATTTTTAATATTTAATTGAAAATTTAATTGAAGTATTACATTTCATTAAAAATATTCAAAATATTTATTTGAAAATTTTTAAAGTATTTGATTGAAAATTTATAAAATGCATTGCAAATATGAAATTAATGTTTTGTGCTGAAATATTAGAAACAAAATTTTGAATAATTATTCAAGTCTGCTTTACAAAAATTAGGCTCGACTTGTAAGAATCATTCTCGATAAAAGATTAGGCTGCAAACTTAACATCATTCTCCATAGGCTCCATAGAATACGCAAGGATTATCGTTTATACCTTCAAGAGCACACTGGGCAAAATCTGAGCTCTGAAGCCAAACTTAGCACACGAACGTGGTTCAATACATTCTCAACTATAGATATCCTGTTTGGTAGAATATTGTAACGATGAGGCACTCTGTTGCAATACATTCTCAACTATAGATCCTTTGTATGGTAGAATATTGTAACGATGAGGCACTCTGTTGCTGTGCTATGCATGAATGGTTTTACGGGCATACTTTTAGGCACGCACTCTAGCAAACTTGCTATAATTTTGATATAGAAAGCATGGTTCGCGGCGGTAATGGGCTCTGCTAGAACGATCGAGATAGAAAGTACAACTGGAATATGCAAAAACCATTGGCGTGAAAAGCCAAACAAGTATAAAAGGCAGCAGTGTGTAGCGCAGATGGACGATTCTGATTTGAGCAAGAAAATTGTAAACATGCAATAGTAGTAGTGTAAAGTAGTAACAAGTTTAGATTTGTAAATAAAGTGATGGTTGGTTTATGACTGCATTTTTGCGCTGAATAATTAAAATGGTTTCATTTTCAAGCACAATCCAAATCCAACTTAGAGAAGTTATTTTCGTAACAATATTTTGGAAGAAACAACACTTCTTCAAAACCTTCGTAAAGTCCAAAAGACCGCCTGTGTCGCTCTCAGAATAACCACAACCTCTGGATTAGAAACTTTACATCATCTTATTACGCAAGACAGATCACAGTTTATTTTTCCATCATTATCCTGCGTTGATAATGAGCCTCCAAGAAATTATGAGCTGCCTCGTACTGAAAGCATACAAGTATCCTACTTAATTGCAATTTAAACTGTTATCTCGTATGCCAATTTATATTTCAATGAAGACACGTTTCCTTAACCGCTTTCCTAAAAATGCATTCATTCATTCGTTCATAAGAACTTCTGCATCACTCATACGCCCAGTAGTGCACACAATGAATTCCATAAGTTTCGCTAGTAATTACAATGGAATCCAAAAGAAACGAATATAATACAAACCAATGTCACTCATACGCCCCGCATGCCGCTCTGGCATACAAAATGAAACCAGCAAATCTAGTTGCCATGTCTCAAGTTGTATTTAATTAATGCTAATGACTCCTAATTGCTTGCTTCGAAAAGCACTTGAACTGCAAATGAATAAAAAATTTTGCATTTGGTTTTTTTATGCTTTGCCTGCGTTGCCAATAATTACAGAGTATATCTAGAAATAATTTCTTTTCTTCATTTTGTTTGCTTTCTTTCGTTTTTTTTTTGCATAAAAACCTAAGCAAAATTAATATCGAAAGCTGGAATAAACCTTGAAGCAACTAATGAAATCAAGTGTACAGCAAATTGCTGCGGAAGAAGCCCAGAAAAATGTGTGGTAGAAAAATATGGCAAAACAAAATGGGCATAGAAAAGTTTTGCATTGCATAGCTTGTTGAGAGATCTTGAAATTATGCAAAATCAATATGCAAACTTAATTAAAAATCATTCATACACACAGCAGCTGTGGGCTGATTTAAGCATCGCTCTCGAACGTTGCTTCATGATTTATTTAGAAAACGATTTCCTTGGCGAATACAGGTGAATGTGTTGGCTTAAGAATTCGAGAGCAGACTTTAAGCTCGATGATGCAATGATTTTTGCAACACAAAAAATGGTTGCATATTGCAGTTTTGCAGATTTTTTCAAGTCTTAGCATTGTGCCAACAATTCGAAAAGTTGATGCTAAGCAAAAAAACTGCTGCCCAATCGGTTCTACCTTCAACTGTACCCCTTGGTGGGCTCAAAGTTGATTTGCTGCTGCACACCCACACACACAGAATCAGACTCGATTCCACCAGAAATATTGCACAAATTTGTTCCCAATTGCCGGCTCTGTGCGCTGAGTGCCGCCGCAACGACGTCAACATGTTTTCCATTATTCAAATTATAACTTGCGACAAGCGGCAACGGCAGCGACAGGAGCTGCTCAAGTGCTGCCTTGGCGCTTTCAATGCTTTTCTACTACCCACAGCCACGTCGTTCGGTCTTGGCTTTGTCGCTCATCGTCAACGCCATTATTGTCGACGTAGTTTCGGTTACACTTGGCTGCAGCCATTCATACAACCGCAACTCAGCGCTCTCACTCTGTGCGCGCGCTTATTCATTCATCCATTGCTTCATTCATACTTCCGGTGCTGCGCGCCAGCCAGCCAGAGCCGGTCGATCCAATTTAAATGTTCCGCCACATTCGCTTGTAAACAGTTGAATTGCTATTGTTGTAGTTGTTTTATTGTATGTGTTGTTCGTTGTGCTGGCGGCTGAAAGATTTGGTGGGCGTTGCCAGCCGCGATTGATATCGCCGTAGAATGGCTCAAGTTGCTTCGCTTATGCATAAATTTAAAGCAATGACTTTGCGGTTGCACGCCTTATCGATCGATAAGCGAGTCTGTGATAAGTAGTGAATAGCAATGGGCATGGCTTGACGTGGCGTGGCGTGGCATGGCGTCAGTGGCAACACTGGGCGGAAATGTCATTGCAAATTGCGTTACACCTGAGCACTTGAGAGCAGCTGTTGCTATTGCTGCGCTGTGCCGTTTGTTGTGCTGTGCGCATAATTGATGAGCGCAGCGCATGGCCGCTGATTTGAGGCGCGGCCGGACTCTGCCGACTAGTAGATGTTCAAGCTTTTCAAGTGGCACCGAAGCGCTGCTGCGTCACATTAAGTTGACATGGCATCAGTGCTGGTTGTTGTGTAGTTGGTTTGATGCTTTTAGTTGCTATGCAATTTGCAATTGTTTGCCTATTTCTGGCTGCTGAAGGTTGGAGATTTCATTTTAAATTGGACAGAATAAGGATATTTTGGGTTAATGACACTGAGCCATGATTCTGCAGTGCTGCCTAACTGATAGTGGCTGCAATTTTTTTGACTTGAACATCTATAATCTTGAGTCTGTAAGGATAGAAGAGATTTTGTTTGAGTCTTAAGTTTGGAAATCCACTGCTTAGCTGATAGTAAGTAGACTATTTTGCCTTGCAAAGGTTTAATACATTTCATTTTAGCCTCAAAGTAGACCTGAGCGTCTGTGAACTTGAGTCTGTAAATGTAGCAGAGGTTTTGTTGAAGTCTTAAGTTGGGAAATCCACTGCTTGCTGATAGTAAGTAAACCTTTCTTTCCTTGCACACCGAAAACTTTGAGTTAGCAACGGCTCAAACCATTTCTCAAGTTGGGAAATCCACTGCTTGCTGATAGTAAGTAAACCTTTCTTTACTTGCACTTCGAAAACTTTGAGTTAGCAAAGGCTTAAAACATTTCGCTTGAGCCTCTACAGACTCGAGTTTATAAAGGCAGAAGAGATTTTGTTTTAGTCTAAAATTAGAAAATCGTCTTCTTGCTAATAGTAAGTAGACCTTTTTTTGATTTGCGCGTCTAAAGATTCGAGTTTGTAAAGTTTTAATGAACCTTAATGAAGCTTGAAAGCAGGAAATCCCAACTGAATTATTTATTTGTATTTTAAAGCAAAAGAAATAAAGATCGAAGAAACTAGTTCGATGAATGCATAATCCACCTAACATTCCTTAAGACGACCAGTTAGTGCTTAATTATGAAAGTAGGTGAAAGACTTCTAACATTGTTTTCAAATATGAGCACAATTTCACTCGCCACGCCCTCTTGCTGCCCTCTTCTAAACATATTACACACTTCCCATAGCAAAACTTTCAACTTTCCACTTGTAGCTTTTCACTAACCTTCTCCTCTAATATGCTTTTTGTTCAAAACCCAACACTAAGTTGCACATAAAATCCAAACAACCCTTTGTTACTTTGCTACATTGTTGCTGCCTGTGCTGTAATCTACAGCTGTTGCTACCCACCGCAGCTAATTGCATGTCGATGGCTATAAAATGCCCAACAATCTGGCAACACGGTCACTTTTATGACTCTGTGTGTGCGTGTGTGTGCAGTTAGCCATTCCCTTACTTATTCATTACACTCATTCAGTCGTTCGTACAGTTGTCCACTTAACTTTGTACTGTATTTGTTGCTGTTGTTGTTGCTGTTATTGTTACCTGCGCAACCTAATCACAACGACAAAATGTTGCATGAAACACAAAGAAAGCAGGCAACATTTGATGTAATAACACAATTCTGTGTGTGTGTGTTAGTGCACTTAATGCAACGAAAGTTGCAGAAAGTTGACTTGTTGTTGTTATTGCTGCTGCTGCTGGTGTTCAATGCGTAACAATGTTAACACAAATTTCTGTCGCACTGCACTTCAAATTGTTGTAAATTGCAGTAATGAAATTTGTTGCTTTTGACAGCATTACGCGTTTAGTTGCAGCCAACGCTGACAATTTGTTCAAACAAAATTCAAACGAAATGCATAAAATGTTTCTAGCTTCTAACAAAATAAAAGCCTTTTTTAAAAAGCATTGAGTAAAATTGCTCTGCACTTAATGGAAATTCTGCACAACAATAAAACTTTACTAGCAGAAAAATTTTACTAACAGAAAAATATATTGAAATGTTATAAATAGTCAAGAGGGGGAAACTTCAAAGTGCATAAAAATAGTCGCGCAAAAAATGATGCACATTTGCAACTATTGCAAAAAATTAATAAAGTATAAAAAATGGCAATGCATTGCTGGCACTTAAGTGCTAAAAAGTGCGGAAGTTGCAAGCCAGCGAATGATAAAAATTTGCAGCTGTGACTACTGGCTGCACTTTGGCAAAAGGCAATGGAGCGCGCGGGCGGGCAGCGGGTGGGAGGTAAACGCGCACGCAGTCATATGGCTAATGTGCATAGCAGGCAGCTTTTGGAATTTTAAATAATATTTTTGTGAGCGTGGCTGGGCGCAACAGCTGCTGGTTGGCTTTAAAATGTTGAAGTTTGCTTGAGGAAATTTTGAATTACTGAAAATTGCGTATACGCCATGTGTGGCGGTTGTGGTTAAAAAATAATTAAACAATGTTACTTATACGCTCAGTAGAACATTAAGGAAGGAAGAGAAGGGAAGAGAAGGGAAGATTAGGACTAAGATTAGACTAAGACTAAAACTATGACTAAGACTAAGACTAAGACTAAGACTAAGACTAAGACTAAGACTAAGACTAAGACTAAGACTAAGACTTAGACTAAGACTAAGACCAAGACTAAGACTAAGACTAAGACTAAGACTAAGACTAAGACTAAAACTAAGACTAAGACTAAGACTAAGACTAAGACTAAGACTAAGACTAAGACTAAAACTAAGACTAAGACTAAGTACTAAAACTAAGACTAACACTAAGACTAGACTAAAACTAAGACTAAGGCTAAGACTAGACTAAGACTAGACTAAGACTAGACTAAGACTAGACTAAGGCTAGACTAAGACTAAGACTAAGATTAAGACTGGGACTAAGACTAAAACTAGACTTAGACTAGACTAAGACTAGACTAAGACGAGACTAAGACTAGGCTAGACTAAGACTAGATTAAGACAGGACTAAGACCAAAACCAGATTAAGACCAGACTAAGACTAAAGCTAGCCAAGACTAGACTAAGACTAAGACTCAGACTAAGACTAAGACTAGACTAAGACTTAGACTTAGACTAAGAATTAGACTAAGACTAAGAATAGGACTAAGACCAGGACTAAGACTAAGACTTAGACTAAGACTAGAACTAAGACTTAGACTAAGAATAAGACTAAATTAAGACTAGAATAAGACTAAGACTAAGACTAAAACTAAGACTAAACTAAGACTTAGACTAAGAATAGGACTAATACTAAGACTAGACTAAGACTAAGAATAGGACTAATACTAAGACTAGACTAAGACTAAGACTAGATTAATACTTAGACTAGGACTTAGACTTAAACTAAGGCTTAGACTAAGAATGATACTAAGACTAAGAATGAGACTAGGACTAAGACTAAGACTAAGAATGAGACTAAGAGTAAGACTATAGTAGAGTAGAAAAAATAGTATAATAGAAAATGGAGTAACGTAGAAAATAGAGTTGAATAGATGATAGAGTAGCGTATAAAACAGAGTAGAGTAAAGTAGCGAGAGAGAGAGAGGAGAGAAAGTAAAGCAAAGAGTGTACTGTAAATAAATTGAATGTGACTCATACGCCTAGTATGACGAGACCCTGAACTATCAATTTCCAAGTTCCCAATTCGATTACTAAAGCATTTTTCTGTACTTACTTAATGTTACTCATACGCCCCGTAAACTTTTCCATTCAGAGTAACATTTCTTCAGTCAAATACATATCACTCATACGCCCAGCGGGTTCATAATCATTGCAGTGAATTTTAATAATTCCAAGTACATATTACTCATACGCCTAGTAGCACCAGACGCTTAATATGCAAATATTTAATAATGCGCCTACGCCCATTACGCTGAGACTTTAAATCGCCCTGCAGCCAACTTGTGCTGCAGTTTCTTTTCAAAAAAAAAAAAACTCCCAAACTACCAAGCAAACTGCAATATCGCATCAGTCAAACTTGCATACAAACAAAACCAACCCTGAAGCTAATTTCCACATGCTGCCAGTAAAACTCATACGACGAAAAGGAATTTTTAATCACACACCTGGCTGCACAAAACGAAAACAATAATGAAAAAAAGCAACAACCATCAAGCAACACTTGCGAGTAGTATGGAGGAAGTTTTTCCGAAATGAGCAAGTTTTCCAGTTGACTCGCTTGTGACTGCATGGCTGCCACATGATGTTGCAATTAAAAATGCACCAGGCAAACTTTGGTTGATCTTTTATGCCAACCAATGCTACACACACACACACACACAGGCACACACAAATGCCCAAAACTGCAAGTCAAACGCCAGCTGAAGCTCAACTCATGCCATTAGCAAACTAATGAACTTGGCTTCGGGTGGGCTGTGCCGTACATGTGTGACGTGTGTAGTCGACATTAAAGTAGACTGGTGCGTTCCCTTTGCAGCCCCAAACGGGTTTAATAAGCTCACTGCACATTTCTGAACGTTGCAGCACTAATATTGCCGCTGCTGCCTGCAGCTGCTAATGATGTTGTTGGTAATTACGTTGACTACATGCGCATAGCCAACAGCTTTCGGTGCACCAATGCATCAGTGCTGTCGATGTCAAAATCGCATTGCATTCTTAAAGTGTGGCTGGCGCTTGAACACAACGGCTGCTTGAGCCTACAAGGCGCTGCAAACAAATTTTTCATATACTTATTCTCACGAATGAGACGACGCACAACGCTTGGTTTTTTGTTTTTGTGCATTTACTTTATTACGAATGCGATTCTTTACTCTTTTATTTTTGCATTTTAATTGGTGGCACAGCTGGCAGTGCGGCACAGCGTGGGCGGCGCCTGAGACTCGTAAGCTGCAGCTTCGTTGTTGGCAACGTTGGCGACGCGCGCGCGCGCTCCTGCTGCTGCATAATAAAAGTTCAACAGACAAAAGGTGCAGCAGCCGGCAGTGGGCGCGCCGGCAGGGCCACACTGGCTGTAGCGTGTCATTAAAATTTTAATGAGTACTTTATGCCATGCCAGGAGAAAGAAGGCGAACCCAAAGAAGCATGGAAATTTCACACAAATTTCTGAATAAGCAAGAAGGCATTTTAAAGGTGCGGCCGCGCTGCTGCGCTCAAGATGAAGTGGTGGCAAATAGTTGAGTGTGCAATGCAATGGTAGTGAAATAAAGCGCACTGCATGGTTTATTTGCTCAAGGAATGCACACAAAGTTGCGTAAGCGCATGAACGTGAGCGCCATAATGAAGTGAATAACTCTGTACTTATAGGTTATATATCTATATACATACTCACATACATATATGCGTAACTTATGTGGCCGTGTCTGCTGCCCGGTTTAATGACGCCACTGCCACATGCTGCGTGCGGTTCAAGTGTTAATATTTACTTAAACTCGCAAATGTCACTCATACGACCCGTGTGACATCAACGACTCAATGAATATGATAGCTTGGTTGGTTTGTTTATGCTTGTGTGCGTAAAAAATCGGGTCAGTTGTTGTTAATGCGAGCATATCAGCGCAAACGAATGCAAACAGTCGAGTCGTTGTGTGCGGTTAAGCATTGCGGTATAGTTTAATTAATTTACATGCGGCTGCATTCGGTTGTCGTTATGGCTGAATGCAAATTGTTGATTCACTGCATTTAAGACTAAAAATAGTCATAGTCACAATACAAAAATGTTGAAAGCAGGAAGTTGATGTAATTCTAGTTTAATGTCATTGATTTTTTTCGTTCAGTTTACTTCAAAATTTAATAGTATGATGTTTCATATGATTTGGTAATGCCAAAAACATTTTTATGATTGAGTAATATTAGGAAATATGCAGCTTTCAAATGGTCTGAATTCAACTGAGTGCACATTTTTAATGCTTTTCCTATATTTTCCTATGCTATTTTCTATAAGTTTTGCTTTAATCAGTGTCAAAAATTTTGGAAAAGCTAACATCATTAATTTAGAAAATCTTTGACATACCAAAGATAATAATTTTCATTGTTTGGCGTATTTTGTTTTAAACCAAAAAGGATACCAGGATGCCTTACTTAGTTAATTACTAAAATAATTAACATCAAGTAAAGTTTCATACTTTTTCATTTGTTTTACATAATTTCCATTGGTTTCCAGCATTTGTGAAACCAATTGTAATCCTTCACTTCATTATCTTCCAGCTGATTCCATATCAGTCTTACGTCCTGTTGAACTAAAAAATCACTCATACGCCAAATTTATATCAAAAATCACTCATACGCCATGTTTGTATCAAAAATCACTCATACGTCCTGCAACACAAAATTTTTGTTTTTTAATTTGTTTTTGTATTGTTTACTTACAAATACAAACACATGACAGCGCATTTAATTATAAAATGGAATTCAAGTTAATTACATTTTGCGCTGCAGTGCATAGAATTTTGCATATGTAAAATTTTGAGCGTGAAAATTGTTCTAGAATATTGGAAAATACTTTGAATATTTCGATTATATTTGGTATAAGCTAAAATAAAATGAAATGCTGAAGCTGCTAAAGTTTCCTTTGCAACCAAAACAAAACGTACAAAACTGCAAATAAAGCAAAATAGTAGCAAACATCAGCTTTGCTTAAAATTTATAAAAATTTGTTTTCTTTTGTTACACGTTATTAAAATTTTTTAAATTAATTTACATATTCGTTTCATATTTAATAAAAATATTCTTATATATAAATATATTTTTTAAACCTCATAATATTAAAGTTGAAATAATTTGTATTATTTAAGAACCGATTTGTGTTAATGGCTCAAAAGAAACATTACTACTGAAATTTCCATTGTATTTTCAACAAATTTTCATCCACCATTCAGCTTAACAATCCTTGGCATCCTTTTGCATGTCCTTCTTTTCACAACTTATGCTAATATTTCGCATTATGGTGCAATTAAATTGTGCATAAATGAGTGGCATGTGCAATGAAATCAGTTGCTTTGGATGTTTGGCCGCCAGTTGGGCGCAATTCAGACAAGCGGCAACCTTCAGATCGTTCTTATATATGCGCTGAAGTATTAAGGCTACCACACATACAGACACACACAAATGCACATACTCACACTCATGAGACCTCTGAGCTCAACCATTTGCATGCAATTACAATTACAGAGCTGCGGCTGCCGCATACAAATGAACATTAATGCGCCACAGTTCGGCGGCCAGCCAGCTGCCAGAGATCGTTCTCTACAACCAGCACATATATAACTCAGTGTATGTGTGTGTGTGATGCCTTCATTGTGGCGTAAATAAATATGCATGAACTGTCCTGGCAGCTGAACGCCACTTCACGCTGCAGACTTCATACTCCGCGCACTGCAAGTTGCGCTCTCGCTGTCAGCGCTGCTTTCTTGCGGCTAATGGTTGTGTTTATGTGTTGTTGTTGTTGTAGTTGTTGTTTTGGCAACGTTCAAAGGTAACCCAAAATGAAAATGAACTAAACTTTCATCTTAATTAGTGCGGTTAAGATTTATTGCTCGTCTAACATGGGCAACAACCAATGGCCAAAAGTGTGTTCGCTTTGACCCTTTTGTTGTTTTTGTTTAGTTATTTTCTGTATATTTGGCCATCAACTTAAGTAAATGTTGACACTTTAAAGCGTAGACTTTTGCGGTTGCGGTGTGATTGTAGTGAAGCTTTAGTGCCATTTGGGCTAAGGTCGTTTCTCGTTGGACGCAACAACAACTCAACAAAAGTGGTTTCAGTTAATTTGTAAAGTGGCTTCACTCTTTGAAGAATGTGTTCAATGTTAAGTAGAAGGAAAAACGAGTTAAGTTGTATCACTTTAAACATTCAGCTATGATTAGCCAGGAGCCTGAAGTCAGAAACTACAAAATGACTAACTTTTGAGACAAGTTGTCTCACTTTAAGGATTTATCTTTGACTACCTTAAGATATTTTGATTGAAGTCCAAAGCATGCAGAATGCCTTAACTAACTTCAGAGCTTCATATATATTTACATTTATTATATTTTAAAAATATAATTTAGTTACTTTTACATATTTTCAAATGTCTTTTGACATCTTCAGAGAAACATTTAAACATTAAATTTTAATTCATTTTAATTAAAGTTATTTACTTATTTTATTGGTGTTTCAGTTGTTCAGGTATTGAATCAGACCCTTCATGGCCCTTAATGATTCATGCTACATTGATCTCTATGCATTTCAAACTCCTTGCTGTATCCTTGTCCTTGTTTCTGCTAAAGTTCTTTTCTTTCTATCATATCAACTTTTCATCAAATTGTTCTAATTAAAAATAGCCCTAAGCCCCAAAGAAGGCTCCAAGAAATGCATGAAATTGTATTTCTTTCTTTGATTGATCACCTCTGAAGGTTTTTTTGCACTCACATAGTGATTGTGTGGTTTAATCCTTGCAATGATTTCCATGCTTAGCAACTGTGCTTCATTCGCACATAAAGTTTTTCAGCTTTCATTTCATTTTTCTATTTTTCCCCCTTTTTTTTGTTTTTGCTTCTTCCTTCCAACTCTCCATTTGTCCACTCTGTGTGTGCATTGCTGTTTTCCTGGTAGGAATTTTGGTCGTTTGAGCTTTGACATGTTGTTGTGTCCAAGGCCTAAAATGATTAACGTATCGTTGTTCTTGTGGATTTGAGATACGCAATTTCATTGGAAAGTTTTGTTTTTCCGGCTTCGTTTTTGTCTGTGCTTTGTCGTCTGTCTTTTTTGCCGCATACTATTTGATTGCTACGAAAGGATAAATGAATTCCGAAATTTAATTGAGTTAATTAAAATTGCACAGACAAGCCTTCAGACTGTTTAACTTGGTCATTGCTAGAAGCAAAAACCAATTACGAATGTCAATGCGCTTTGAAAGATGTTAACTAAAAATAGCTACAAACTTTTGCAAGCTTTTGGTTGTGATTTTCGTGGAAGGTTTGTGTTCTAGTTTCAGAAATAAACTTCAAATGAAATTAAAAAAAAAGGATACAAAAAAAGAGCACGAAAATTTGCCAGCTCAAGGTTGATAATATTTTTCCCGGAAGGTCTAAGGCTTTTAAAGACTTTGTGTACAGAAAATCCTTGAAGCTCTAGAAAAAAAAGGATACAAAAATATGCACAAAAATTTGCAGGCTACGGGTTAATAATAATTTTCCTAGCAAGTTTAGACCTTCTGGCTGAAAGTGAATTTCGTGGAAGGTTTGTGTTCTAGTTCCAGAAATAAACTTGAATACTATTTTAAAAAAGGATACCAAAAATATGCACAAAAATATTCAGACTTCGGGTTGATTATGATTTTCCTAGAAGTCTAATGATTCTGAATATTTTCTGCTGTGTCAAATAAAAGAAAATCTTCAAAGTTCTAAAAGTAAACTTCTTGTAGGATAGAAAAAACATGCGCAGATATTTGAACTTTAAGTTTTGAAGGCTTCTAGTTGATAGTAAATTGCCTAGAAGGTCTAATAATTGAAGTTCTTTAAACTAAAACAAATTTCAAGTCTGATGTAAAAAGAAAAAACTCAAAATTGGCACGCAATTCTTACAATTTTCTGGCTAAAAAGGATTTTTTAAAAGCCGTAAAGCTTGTAAGGATTTGGTGTTTTATCAAATAAACCAAAATCTTTGAGGTTCTAGAAGTAAATTGCTTACTTTTAAGCTTTCTTGTTCCTTGGATTGTTTGCTCTGGTCAAGCACATAGTGAAATCCTTTCGAAGCTCCTTTGGACTTGAATTGGCTTAAATTTACATGACGAGAACACTGCGCAGAACCTAATTTTAATGTACTTCGGATTGGACACGCTACACACATAAGTTTATCATTCAGCGGATCCAGGAGAACCACGAGGAGGCTGTGTATCAACATAGATTGAAGAAGGACGAGCATCCTTAAGTTGAACGCCCTGTATATCCGCTCATATTCTTCCAGCTTACTTTGAGATCTAATTAATGAGACACACAACATTTTGAAAGCATCGGATTGACAGTGATTTTCGTAGAATGAGACTTGAGAGTATTTTGTTTTGAATCAAATAAATGAAATTCTTTGAAGTACCAAAATTACGAGTACTACTGCTAAAGGATATAAAAAATATGCATAGAATTTGCAACAAAATGTTATCGAGAGTGATTTTCGGAGATGTTTTTCCTTGTTTCCTCCTCTTTCGAGCAGAGAGCCTTCACAAGACATTGCCTTGTGTTGATTACGGTAATCGGTTGTGGTTTTGATTGAGTTCAGATAGTTCTGAGTGATGGGAGACTGCCATCTACCGCCGCTTAGGAACGACGCTTCCGCTCATAGCGCCATCTGTTGTGTAAAAAAGGTGATGACAGTGTGGTTGGGGACTTTGCTAAGATCGGTTTGGAGCGCTGCTTTTCGCTAATGCTCGGTTAGCGTCACAAGCGTACGTGTAGCTGTGTATTTGTTTTCTGTTTGCAAATGTATGGGAAAGGATCATCTAAGGGTCCGGTTTTTTAACAAAATCTTATTGATAGTAATATTTGTAAAATGTTTAATGCTTCTAAGTATTTTAGGTTGAGATCCTGCTCTCATATAAAAACAATTCTCTGAAGTCAGAAATCAGAAGTGAAGTCAGGAAATGCGCCTCAAACGTTTCCCCAATGAAGAATGAGCTACTGAAACTCGAGTTGTTGAGCCTTCTTTGCTTTGCTTGTCTCTGGGGAAGCAACCTTTCCAACCTTTCAGCCAAATGACTCTAATGAAATGACTCAAATTTTGGCCTTCTTTGCTTTACGAAAGTAACGACGCACAGACCAAATGACATGCAGAGGCTCTGGGAAACTTCACAATAACAGTTGCCCACTGCAAGCTGCAGAATCACCCAGCGGTGGAGCTAACCAGATCTACTTCAAGCAGCTGCAAAACTGAGAAGTTACTAATCAAGGCGGAAGCCAATAATAGCTGTGGTACAATGAACAACAATGTTTACGTGCTTGTGTCCTTGAACGCTTCCAAAAACTATGTAATAATAATAAATAATAATAATATGTCATCATATCAGCTTAAGATTTCCACAATTTCCGACAAAACACTTACAACTACTAGTCACTTTTGCTAACTCAAATCCTCACTCAAATTGTGCGGCATCAATTCCATATTGAATTGGAAAAGCGCTGACAGCAACTGTCCAACTCAGTGTCACTTCAACACATAGTGAACATCCCAAAAGTTTTGTGTATTTATATTGGTACAAGTTGTTTGATGAAGGCAAAGCCACTAACCTTACTTAACATGCACACACAAACAAACACACATTCATACATAACAAACATTCATACATAACAAACACGTGCCACCTTTTTTGACAGTAGTTCTAGGCAAATAAACATGAAAGACGGCGCGTCAAAGGTATGTTTATTGGAATTTTTTGTTAAGTATTTCTAGACACATACACACACATGCATACAAACTCAGACTCTGCAAATGCTGCTAGTCGTTAAGGTCAACTTTGAGCAGGGTCAGCTGTCAACTACGTCACATTCACATATTCAAAGTAAAATCGGAATTTTCAATGCCACCTAAAAGTATGCCACACTTTTTGCCCACTACTAACAACACTGTTAATAGAAAAATGTTAAAAACCTTTTAATAGATAAACGAATTGCACCACGAAATTGAAATTTAAAATGAAATGAATGAATTTTGCATCAAGCTTATTAACATAAATACAGCTTCATTATCCTTTTTTTTCAATTAAGTAGGTTGTTTTTTTCAGATTCTCTTTTCCTTTTTTGTTTTAGTTGCATATTCGAGATATAATTTTTTTTTGCCAGCAATGACTTCATGCTGAAAATAGCCAAAGTGCACAAGAAAGCAGAGAGTAATTATTAAATTTAATTATTTCATAATTTTTGTAGCACCAAAACAAAATAGCAAAGCACCCAACCGAACAAAATGAAAAAGAACGCATTAAGCTGAAAATTAAACCAATTTGAGCTAAAGTCAAAACATGCCCGGAACAGCGCAAATGGGCGGAAAAAACCAAAAAAGCACAAATATTAGATTAAAGCAACAGAACGTTGACTACGCTGCCAGTGTGTCGAGCGCTAATGACAGCAGCGCCAAAGTCAACGCAGTTGAAGGGCAGTGTGGCCATGTTGCAGACTCGAGCATCGAGCAACTCGAACTAATTAGTGCGCCGCAGGGACGATCGACAGACGCGCAGCGCGTCACTCACGCAGTGAACGGGCAGACAGAAGGGAAGCAAAGAAGCGCATTGAAACAAATTTTCATAGAAATAAAAAAGAAGAAAAAGCAAGAAAAATGTGAATATGAAATATTTGTGTGTGTTTGTGTGTGTAAGGACTTCAGCAACCCAGCTTGCATGCATAAGATTAGCAAACTAAAGTCGAGCAAAGAGCAGAGAGCCAGCTGCCGTTAAGTACACCAAAGCAGCAACGGTTGCAGCACTTGTGGCAACAGCAATAAAAACGCACACAGTCATAAAATGTTTGTGACTGTCTGCTTTCATATTTTTCCACCCTCAAAAGTCTTAAAGCAAATATTTTGCTTTGCATATACGAACTAGGTGTGAGAAGCTTCCGACCTCAACACATAAACTTGGCAGCACTAGTCCACAAATTTATACATTTCTATATATATTTTTATATTTTTGTGTGTATTATTTCTTCAGCTACTCAACTTTTTTTTTGTACAAGTTTCCTTCGTTACACATAAAATGCTTTTAATACATTAATAAAACATTGCATACTGCTTGGCGCCGTACAGTGAAAATTACCAAAATGTGCACATTTCGTTGCGCTTTTTTTTTATTCTTCTTTGGTAATTTCGTATTTATTTCAGACATTTGTTTTTGCATATAAAAAAATATTGTGGCTAATAATCATTTTGGAAAATAAAAAAAATTCTACCAGAGAATCAGACATTAATACATTTGGTACCCATAAAAAATTATACACACAAACATACATAAATAGACCGCCACACCCATTTTACCATTCGATAGGATTTCACGTTTTATTTGTATTTTATTTGCGTATTGCTTCACACTTATTCGCCGTGAACCAGCAAATGGCATAAAATCGCTTGAGCTGTTTGCGTCCTTTGCACATTTGTTTTAGCGGTCAGTGTTGTTGGTTGGTTGTGGTGGTTTTTCGCTCATTGCCGGTTATGGTCGTTGCTTGACTTTCACCGCATTTAATTTAGATTACTTTTGGGACTCGGGGTGTGGCCATGGCGCGCAGCCATCGGCCATAGTTTTCCCATGCTTTGAGCATAAAATTTGTGTTTGTGTGCTTGTTTCGTATAGATTTGTGATTATTGCTTTCTCAGTTATATTTGTTTCTTCGTTTAATGTTCTCGTGTCACTTAATTTTACTCGATTTTCTTTTTCAATAACTTGGTGCGTTGTGTTCACGACTCCAACTTGGTGCTCAGTGCTTTCAATAACAATATTTTCGCTGTTGTCGTAGCTTATTACCTTATTTTTAATAATCTTTTGTTGTTTACTACATTCAGTAAGTAAAATTTGTTTTCAATATACTCGCATATAAACTTGAAAACACGTTTTTATATATTAGTGCATACTTAAAGGCGCCATTGCTGATAACTAGTGACGGAAAACAGTTAAGCATTCAGTTATTCGATTAAGCACTCAAAGTTATTTGTTTTACGTAAAGGCATCCGATGAATAGCATTTTAAACGAATAGTATACTCGACTTAGCATTTAGTGCCTTAAATCCTTCTAACGAATAGCATACTTTTAGGTGTTAATACTCTCTTGCAGAATCAGCACAATGCTTCATCTTAACAGATTCCCTATGAATTGATTCATACAACAAAATTAGTCTAGTAGGTTTGTTTTTTACTTTGTATAGCATACTTTTAGGTGTCATAGTATTGGCAACTATTGATGCTAATCTATCCTCAAAAATCAAATTATCTTAGAAGAGTACAATCCCTACGCCTTACTCCCATTCGTTCAACAAATTCAATCCAGTGTTGTTTTTATATTTTGTAGCATACTTTTAGGCGACATTACTAATAACTGTTGGAGAAAACTAATTATGTACTCGGCCCCATCATTCTTAGGTGCTTTGAAATGATTTTGCTAACATAAAAAGTGCCTTAAAACACTCCAACGAATAGCATACTTTTAGGCGTTAATACTCTCTTGAAGAATTAGCACAATACTTCATCTGAAAAGATTCCCTATGCATTGATTTGTGCAACAAATTGAGTCTAGTGGTTCTGTTTTTTACTTTTTATGGCATACTTTCAGGCGCCATTACATTGGCAGCTATTGACGCTCATCTGTATTATCTATTTATCTAATCTACATTATCTAATCTAATAAAAACTGGTGTTTGATGTGGCTTTTGCAATGAGTTTGTTTTACATAAAAAGTGCCTTAAAGCATTAATTAATTAACAGCATACTTTTAGGCGCAAACGCTGTCTCCCAGAATCATTGCAATACTTCGTCTAGAAGGTTCGAAGAAGAATTACCTACACGCTAATTCGTAAAAACAAAAATTAACTCAAAAAATCAATCAATCAAAAATCATCATCAATCAAAATCAGAGCCTTTTTTTTATTTTTCGTAACATACTTTTAGGTGTTACTGCTGTTAATTGTAAACGCCAAATATTGAAATACTCACTCTGCTTGCTTACAATTTCTTACTAATAACTTTTTTGGTAGCAACAAGCGCCTTCAAGCAGGCATTTCAACTTAATACTAACACTTTGATTGCATACTTTTAGGCGCAAACATTCTTTTCAGCGCTAACGCACTTCTTTGCGTGACCAACACTATTTTCAAACACTTATTTCAGCCTAAAACTAACACTGCAATGTTTATTATTGCATACGTTTAGGCGCAAAATATTTTTTAAGCAATACAACAATTTTGCTTCAAACACTAATTTCAGTCATCATTAAAAAACTGTTGTCAAACACTTCTTTAAGCCTAAAACTTACACTAATGTTTATTATTGCATACGTTTAGGCGCAAATATTTTGTTTAGCCGTCTTCAAACACTCATTTAAGCCAACAGCTGAAACTTTAATGTGTCAACAGTCTCTTTAAACGCTTATGCAATATTTGCAGTAAAAATCTGCCACAATTTAACCTCAAACTAGCACTTTAATGTTTATTATTGCATACTTTAAGGTGCAAATATGCTTTTTCAGCGCCAATGCACTTCATTACAATAAATAAACTTCATTCTTAAACGCTTTTTAGCCTAAAATTAAAAATTTATTGTATACTATAGCATACTTTTAGGCGCAACCATTTATTACTCAACACCAATAAAATTTTTTGCAGTTCAACAATTAATCTCTGTACAAAATTGTTAAAAAGCAAGCAACTACTGCTTTAGTATACTAATTTCTAGCATACTTTTAGGCCTTGTTGCGGTAAGCTAACAACATCAACCAGTCAAGCACTGAAAGCAATTATTTGCACTTAAATTTTCAGTATTGACTGAACCTTGAGCGCTGCAATCAACTTTAATGCTTATTAAAGCATATCTTTAGGCGCACGCGCTCATTTTCAACCAATTAAGCTACAATTTGAAATTTAAACTCAGCATAAATGCAAACAAATATTAAATTATTTGCCACGAATAATAAGTTACCTTACCTTCCCCCATCCCTTCTACGATATCTTTTCCCCCGTGCTCAATTATTGCTGACTTGTTTTCCCTTTTAACACCTACAAAAGGGCGCGTTTGCTTTGCATTAAGCCACCTTTGTAAATGGTGTCAAAGAGTCCTTAATAAAAGGCAATTTATGTTAATTCAATGATTCGTGAAATAATTTTTGCTTTGTTCTTGTGGATGTTGTTGTTGTTGTTGTTGTTGTAAGCCTAATCGTACGCTTGACTTGCCAGCAAAAGCCCACATAACTCGATATGTATTCAAATCGTTCATGCAGAAATGCTAAAACAATTGGCAAAGGGCAAATTTGATGCCAAGAATTTCGCAAGAATTAAGCATACAAAGTTATGCAAGAAGAAGAAGATATTGGAAGGTAATAAAAGGCCATAAAGGTAAAAGTTTAACATAAAACGGGGCAATGTTGTCTGGCGTTCATTAAATTCGTAAAAGAGAGAGAGACGCGAGAAGAGTTGCCAACACTTTATATGTTATAAAAACAAAAAAGTTTAAAGATATGAAATTTGGTTATATAAAAACAGTTGAAAAAATGTCCAATGTTCTGACAACAGATTCTGTTAGAGAGTGCAAAAAAAAAATGCACGTGAAGTAGCGTTTTGAAAGTCTGAAATTCTGAATTTTTTTAAGAATATTTTTCACACATTCTTATTGTAAATCGGCTTACGAAAATCATGTAATTTTAACTTTTAGGCATACAATGTGTTCAGCAATTTTATGTAAAATACAACGAGGAACATTTTTCTGAAACATTTTAACCCTCTAGCGCCCATGTTTATGGGTCATTTTGGGGATTTTTTTCTAAAATGCCAAAAATGTCCTTTAGTACAGGACATTTTAAGGACAAAATGTACTACAAAAATATTCACCATAAAATTCTACTATAGATGTCTGAATACACCAAATCTTAAAATTTAACTTTAACGCCAGAAAGAAGTAAAAACTGACGATGTGTTTAAGAGTTAATTTCCTACTTACTCGTATTTAAAGTTGGTACTAAAATTTTCAACAAAACTTGAGTTCTGAGTATAGGTATGTATGGGAAAAACCTTAACTTTGAAACAAACATTACTCTGTTGTTCAGTGTTTATCGAATATATAAAGTAAAAAAAAATTTTTTTTCTATAAAACTAAAAGCTTGTAAATTCTTCTTCTGTTTATGTTTATTGTGAATCGGCATATGAAAACCATGTAATCTTGCATTTTAGGGATATAATATGTTTAGCAATTTTACTTAAAATACTTCAGGGAACATTTTCTCAAACATTTTAACCTTCTAGCTCCCATGTTTATGGGTCAATTTGAGTCTTTTTTTCTGAAATGCCAAAAATGTCCTTTGAAAACTTGATTTTAGAGGATAAGTGTGAATGGGAAATTATTTAGAACCTTATTTCGAAAACCAAAATTGTTTTGTTGTTCAGTGTCATTGAAATATAGAAAATATACTCGTAGCAAAAATAATTAATTAAATAATAATTAATTAAATAAAAAATAAATGTTTCATGACATTGAGCGGTGTCTACTAGCCAAAAAGTTGACAGCTGGCAAAAGCTCACTAAAAAAAGTTGCTCTGATTAGTTTCATGTTTACCTCTCGCATCGTCTACTGTCCCGCTGCCATGTCGATACCTTCAAAATGCCGCCGCAAACTGCTTGCTTACGCACACAAACAAAGACAAAGCATTGCCACGCTTGTCTTGCTTCAATCTTCTCTTGTATTTTCTCCTTTAGTCGCCTTCCTCTTTAGTCGCCTGAAAGGACTTTAGCCACGTGTAGACATTGGCTTTTGCAATACAAAAGGCTGTCCTCAAGTTGCTTGAACCTGAGCACCAAATAAAGGCGACCAAAAGCTTACAGCTGCTAGCCCCTCGATTGCTTCGCCCGCCCCCCCCCCCACACTTCTGTTGCATTGTAATTGCCGTAGCGAAAACAATAAAATGCCTCAACAATGCGCCGCAGCAACAATTGAACGCTTTGCCGCTGCATGACGACGTTTGTTCGCACTCAGCCTTGTTCGTTCGTGCGCCGCGAACACTGACGTCTATTACGCATACAATTGAGGTTAAGGTGAGCACCACATACGCGTGCCGCGACAGAGCACTAACGGTACATGCGAAACCCTTGTGCTGCGCGCTTCAATGGTTCGCGCATTTTGCCATTCACCCGAGAGACTCGCAGATGAGCAAAGTGCCATGCGGCAGAATATATAAGTATGTGTGTGTGTGTGTGGCATGACGCAGCGCATAGTTGTTGTTGTTGTAGTAAGTAGTAGACCTTTTGTGTAATTTGCAGTTGGTTGTTTGTTTGTTTGTTTTTTGTTTTGGGCGCAATTTGTTGCGCTCCACTTTTGTTACACGGTTCATTTTTTGGCGCGTTCCACGAGTTGGGTAATGCGCTCAAAAGTATGCTATTGCGCTATTTTGCTGCTCCGCACAATAATGGCAACGTGCTGCAAACTTACAATGGCTTCGGCCGTTGTGCCGCAACTCGCTTTATTCTTAAAGTCAGACAAGTGCTTCAACAATGCGACCGAAGTGTAACCGCAAAGCTTCATCACTGCTGCTTTTATGCTTTTCTTGGCAGTTATTGTTGTTGTGCTTTGTGTGTGTGTGTGTGTGTGTGAGTATGGTTTTGAAAAGAAAAAAACGCCCAATGCCTCGAAGTGAAATGAACGTAAATGTTTGTGTTGGGCTCCTCCCACTTGAATGGCTGCTTCAGCTGGCTTTTCCAAACGAGTTTGTTGTTTGGAAGTTTGTTTTGTTGTTGTGTTTCGTTTTGTTATTATGTATTTTTTTTGGTGTTGTTGTGAGTGTTTTTTTTTGGTTGTGTATTGTTTTTTTTTTTTGTGTGTTGTTTTTTAGTTTTTTTCAAATTACTTCTTAAGCAGCTGAAAATTTCCAAAGAAAAATCGCATCGTTTTGGGTGCAGTGCTCCTAGTTGTTGTCTCCCTGTCTGTGTGCTGTGTAAGTGGATCTTTTTGTGTGTTGATGCTTTTAATTTCTTATTTAGCCACTCGCCAAGGCTTAATGTCGGTTTGAAAGGATAGCAAGGACATTTGGGTTGAATGCACAAGCGAAAAAAAATCTCTCGGAATGATTGGATAATGTTAAGAGAGAACAAAAGTGGGGAGGTGAGCAAAGACAGAATTAAAACCCCACAACACTGTAGAAGAACAACACATAAGAAGAGCTCAGTTGGAGTGAAGGAGTTGCAGACAAGGCAACACAACAACAGCAACAAAAGTAGAAGGTCGCTGTAGAGTTGAGACAGCAAAGTAGCGGAATGTTAGGAGAAGAGAAATATGAAAGAGGATAATGTTGAAGTGAAGTGGCAAATAAGCAAAGAAATGTTAGAGGGTGAAACAGAAGGTGCAGAATGTCAAAGGAATGTTGAGTGAGACACAGTGTGGGCAGTAGATGAAATCAAGTGTAAAGTGACATGAATGTGGAAAAAAGAAAGACTAGAATAATCACAAAAGGGTGAATGAAGCAACAACAGAGCAGAAGTAGAAAGGTGCGTCAAAAAAGTACTTTGAAGGACTTTGAAGAAGTGTCACAGAAAGGAATGACATGAAGGAAAAAAAGAATTGAAATGAAAAACGATAGGAATGCATTTCAAGAAGCTAATCTTACAAACAGAAGAGAGGGTTTACAGAATACAACAACTTAATGACATAAAGTTACAACGATAAAAAGTTAATATCAAAAGTTTTATA
Organism: Melieria omissa; assembly: GCA_963971225.1. Lineage (NCBI taxonomy): Eukaryota > Metazoa > Arthropoda > Insecta > Diptera > Ulidiidae > Melieria > Melieria omissa. Next base: position 13,223,824 of record OZ020269.1, read on the forward strand.
TTTTAAAAAGCCAACAGATTAGAAACGTTAGGAAAGATTTACGATAGTAAAGATGACAGAAATAAGAACAAGAAAGCTGAGAGAAACCAAGACTGAAAAGATGAAAGAAGAGAACAGTTGGGAGGCAAAAACGCTGGGACAGACTTATGACAGGACAAAAAGATGACGAAAATTAAAACAAGAAACGGAAATCACAATTCGGAAGATGAAAGATGACAGAAAGAAGAACAAGAAAGCTGACAGAAACCAAGACTCGAAAGATGAAGAAACAATATTTCTGAAAGACAACAGTTGGGAGAAAACAACGCTGTGACAGACTTATGAGAGCACAAAAAGATGGCGAAAAGAAGAACAAGAAACTGAAATCACGAATCGGAAGATGAAAGATGACAGAAAGAAGAACAAGAAAGCTGACAGAAACCAAGACTCAAAAGATGAATAAACAATATTTCTGAAACACACCAGTTGGGAGACAACAATGCTGAGACAGAGTTATGATAGGACAAAAAGATGGCGAAAAGAAGAACAAAAAACGGAAATCACGATTCGGAAGATGAAAGATGAAAGAAAGAAGAATAATAAAGATAACAGAATCTAAGACTCAAAAGATGAAAAAACAATATTTCTGAAAGACAACAGTTGGGAGAAGACAGAGTTATGACAGCACCAAAGCTGACAATAAGAAGAACAAGAAACAGATCTTCCATGATCTGGAAAGTGAACAGTAGTGCAAACAGGATTTCATTTTTAGGAGGAGGAAGTTGAACCCAATTCCATTTGAAACCTTATTTTGCACCAGCAATTTTTGTTTTGGAAGGGGGTTTGAACCCCCAAAAACCCCTGTTTGCGCCACTGCGACTGAGAGATAACAGGACTAGACAGCAACAGGACAAATAAAAAAGACTAAAAAACAAAAAAAAAACAACACAACTGAAGTACAATAAAACTGATGGACAGTCAATCAAAGTGGTGAGGAATTGGATTTAAGTAGAGAAGACTGTAAAAACTTACAGAAAACAACCCTGAAAAACGACAGGACAGGACAGCAGATCAGCAAATCAAAATTGTTATTTATTTATTATTCATTGAAATTAAAATTATATCTAATTACAAAAACCAATTGCCAGGACCATCGGTCAGAAAAAACTGAAAGTATAACAAAATTGAAAGGCAACAGAACTGAGAGACCACCACAAGATTTGATAGCAACAACAACAAAAAAAATCTAAAAATTGAAAAACAACAGAACTGAGGGACGTCAACAAGATTTGAAAGCAACAACAACAAGAAAAAATTCAACAATTGAAAAGCAAAAGAACTGAGAGACGACAACAAGATTTGAAAGCAACAGCAACAATAAAAAATCAAAAATTTTAGAACCTAATTGCAATAAAATTTTTTTTTTTTAAATTTCAAATTAAAATACATTTTAGTACTTAATTCCAATAATCAGAAATGAAGAAACCTTCTACGAGATATGAGCTATGATTCATTGGTTCAAAGGAAAAGACTGTCATACAAATATGAACATTGTTGCTGCCTTTTGGCGGCAACAGTTACAGCGAAATTTCATTTTGAAGTTGCGTCTCTTGTCGCTCGATGCACATTGCTTGCAGTGCATTGGCAATTAGAGACAGCAGTGCAATACCGAAAAACACCAACAACAACAACCAGAATTCGAACATTAACCGCAACACGCGTTGACAACCAATAACCAGCAGTGGCAACGTCACTGTTGCGTTCGGTGTCCTTTCATAAGGACATTTCGATTTGCTTGCACAGTTGGAATGGCAACTAAATGCAAGTTTTCTGCCTTTGCCAATGAAAATTGAAGTATGGTGAGGAGTGAAATATGTTGACCGTGAGATGAATGATGAGTGCAAAGCTCGTTGAGTGGGGAAAGGAGGTTTTGTGTGGTTTATAATTAGAAAGCGAATGAGAACGAAAATTATTTCAACAGATTTTTTTGTATGTTTTTTTTGTTTGTTTAATTCAAAGATTGAAAGCTTCTCGCAAATCCAATTAAATGCAATGCAACTGAAGAATATATTCGACAATGTGCCAAATTAAATGTTATTTAGTGTAATACAAGAGAAGAGGGTGAGAGGAGAAATGGGCAGGGAGAGAAGTAGTGATTGCATAAGAAGGCAAGCTTAAAGCAGTAAAGTGATTTGGAAATTAGTGAAGATTAAAGGCGACTTGAAAGATTTGCAAGTTTTTATATTAAATGCCAGTTTTTGTTTCTATTATGCTCAATGTCCTTGTAAGATTTGTTAGTGACTTACTTAACTGGTCATAACAAGCCGCTACATGGTTATGATTCTCTCCAGGCATCGCCTTCTACAGTTGTGCACACCAAGAGCTGATAGAACGATAGGACGAGATAAATAATAGGAAAAGGAACATATTATAGGACTTCCTCAAGTTGGTCCTTCCACCTAAGACACGATTCTTCCTCTTCGCTTTTGACCTTTAACCACCACAAGCGCCTTCTCCAGTTAGTCGCATCAAGAGATGATGCGAATATGAATGAATATTGTAACGATGAGGCACTTTGTCCTGTGCTATGCATGAATGCTTTTCCAAGCATACTTTTAGGCATGCACTTTGGAGTACGGCCGGTTGGCTAATTCCGATAAGGCGAGGATGGTTCGCGAAGGTGATGAGCTGTGCTAGAACAATCGAGGTAGAAACTACAGCTGGAATGTGCAAGAAACTTTGGCGCGATAAGAAAACTAGTATAAAAAGCAGCAGTGTGCAGCGTAGAGAGTCGAGTTTGATTTGTGCAAGTAAAGGGGAAACATGCAATAGTAGTAGTGTAAAGATAACCAAAGTGTAGATTTCTTAATAAAGTGATGGTTGGTTTCTGACTGCGTTTTGCGCTTAATAATTAAAGTGGTTTTATTTTCAAGCACAATCCAAAATGGACTTAGAGAAGTCATTTTCGTAACAATATCTTTCTCTTACGTCCTCCACTTGGTCCTTCCACTGAAAACATGTTCTCCCTTTTCGTTGTTGTTCTTCAACTACTACATCGAACACCTTTTTCGCTGTAGCTTCCTTGTCCATACGGGAGACATGGCCAAGCCAATGTGCCGCGATCGTGTAATCCCTTTGCTACGTCCTTATCCTTAACCGGTCTTTAAGGTCTTTTAAATATCAAGGACATGGATATTTCAAAAAATTATTATAAAAAATTGAGCGCAATGTAGAAGATCAATATGGATATCAAATGAAAGATAAAATTCCCTAAAATTAAAAAAAAAACTAATATTATGGTTCACAAGGACAAATAGGTATTGAAAATGTCCTTTTAAAACTTTATATTTGATTATCCCTGAAAATTTCAACTAATTTGTCTTTGAAAAAATGTGTTTTAAGAACTAATTTGTACACTTCCTCAGTGGCGCACACAGTGGAGCGGGGCTTGGGGTTCAAACCCCCTGCACACCTTCTCAGAAATGTCTGGTGCAAAATATGGTCCGAATTTGCGTACAAATTTTTGCGTACAGGATTTCCCCCCAAATTGAAATCCTTTGTGCGCCACTGCCTTATCACATCCTCGAATTTCGTGCTGCTCTCTAATACTTAACTTTCAACAACTAGAATTATTTTTATTGAGAAATTCTTTCTCAGGCACCCAACTGTTTTCAATCACTAAAATGTGCCATAGTTACCGCATTGCTGTCCACTGTGCAACGCTGTTGATTTCCGCCGCCAGCCACATGCGACTCGAACCGCTCACACGCCCACAAGCTCAATCGAAGCTGTTGTGGTCAACACTTTCTGTAGACAATTTAAAACTCTTCAGAACTATTGTTGCCTATTTTGTGTGCAACCAAATGTATTTGTTTATGTGTGTGTGTGATGATTTTGCGCTCCAAATGCAAAGAAATTTTCATTTATTTTATTGTTGGTGTAATTTTATGTTCGCAACGCCCAAGCAACCGAACTTGTTGTGAACAATTTTCCTAATTTAACTTTGCATCAAAGTCGAATGATGAAACATTTCGCTGCTTTTCATGTTGTTCGTATGGTTTTTGTAATTGTTCTTGTTGTTGTTGTCAGCGCCATAGCCAAACTTTGGAGCAGCATTTGATTCGCTTTGACTGCAATTCGCAGGAAATGGAAAAAGTTTGCAATTTTGCTTTGCGGCATTGCACGAATGCAATGTGCGAACGATTGAACAGTGCAGAAAGGACGATGAGTGGCAGGGGGCGGGCGAGAATGCAGATGAAACTACGTTTTAAAATCGAAGCAACGAAAAGAGCAAATCGAAAAATCTCTAAAAAGCCGAGAAGCTCATACGTCCGCCAACCGCCAGCGGCAGCGTGCAACTTGTAAGGATTCGAGTATCCTTTGGTGCATTTTGCAAAAATATTATAGCTTCGCTACAATGTTGGCCATTTGCAGTACTTTTCAACTTGCCGCACTCATATTAGCGCGTCGAGTGTAATGCGATGAGGCGAAGCGAAGCGAAGGGAAAGCGGCAAATAAAAACTTCCACAGGAAATTCAATAAAGTGCACACTGTGCCCTTGCAGAGAACAGAAACGCATTTTACTACGATTACATGTTGAAAGGCTACTACAAACACACACACACACACCCACACATATACACACACATACATACATACGAGTATATTGAGCTATTAGGCAGCGGCCGCTTGACCAGCTCTGGCAATCGCTGCTCTTCAATCGTGGCGCTTTCAACTCTTTTAACTCAATTTTTTTCCTTTTTCTGATTTTTTTTATTTTTTTTTTACTTCACTCAAACTCGATTGCGGCAACTGCAATGAAAAGTGCTCAAAAACATTTCGGATTTTTATTTATTCAGTAAAATTGAATTTTCCGCATGCCTGCAGCTAACCGCAGCCATTGCAGTCTAAAAATAAAATAAAAAAAATAAAATAAAATTTTTTCACAATTTGTATTTCTATCAGAAATGTTGCTGAAGTTTTGGTCAGCTTTTTGTTACAGTTATTTTTGGCTTTTCTCTCGTTCGAACGCACTATGATGCTGGCATAGTTTTAGGCGCCGGCTCATTGATTTATTGAAGTGTACGCAATTCAGTTTTCAATTTACACTAATTGCTTTTAAAGTGTTGAAACATTAATAAAATAAATTTTTTTTGTGTAAGGAAATTGAGGGCAGTTGGTCAGTAATGTGACAGTCTGGTGTGCAACTCAAAAGCTTTAAAAAAGGGAGGAAGCATTTAGGTGAAAGAAAGAAGAAGTTAGAAAAAAGTTAGTCTGTGTTAACTTAAAGGCCGTAGCTCTATAGAATTACACAAAGTGTCAGTTGATTGTCCTGCCAAAAGAATTTCAATGCGCCCATTCGTAGACTTTTACATATTCTGCTGACTGCCCAAAGGACACATGGAAGACGGGCTTAGAAAATGAGTGAGCAAAGTTTTGCCCAACAATGGAACAACAGTGAGGCACTAAGCGAAGCAGAGGTGTGTTCAGAGAACTCTTCATGCTTAAAAACAGGTTCTTTGCATCCTTTGGATACCTAAATGTTCACTAGTTTGTGGCTTCAACACAATGGGAATTGCCTCTTCCGCACATTTGCAGGAAATGCAATCAAGCATCAGAAACTTCTATACATGTTCTCTAGACATGATTTAGCTCCAAAACTCTTTCATTTTATGCAGTTTGATGAAACCCGCATGAGCCAATAAATTGGGAGCTAGAAAGTCCCCAAAAGTACTTAAGAAACTCAACAAATTACTTGACAGTTGCTCACAAGTGGCTCTTAGAGGGTTAAAACCTATGACCGGCTTACACTATTTTTTCATTCTGAACATTTCTTTGGAACATACTTAACCCTTATCTTCAACCCTTTATGGAGCTTCCATACAAAATGATTGTTTTTATAAAATGTGTTCCCAGTGCTTCCAGGTTGCACCCAGACACATGAAATGTAAGACTGACCCGCATTTATTTTTCCTTACGAATAATATTTCCATACATACTTAACCGCTATCTTCAACTTTTTAAGGGGCTGCCATAAAAAACTGGTAATTTTCCATGAAATTGTCTCTCTACTTGTAAGCAATGAAACATTAATCTCGAAAACTACTGAAGCGATTTCAATAATTTATACAACAATCGACAACATTTTTGTGTGCAAAAAATACAAAACTAATACCAGTTTCAAAATTCACCACCAGAGGGCGCCTGCCATACCAAGTTGTGAGTTTTTTTTGGGTTTGTACATAGAAAAAAATCAAAATGAGTTACTGAATTCTTTTAAATATTTATTATATATATATTTAAGTACAAAAATACAAAACTAATAACAGTTCAAAAAATCACCGCTAAAGGTCGCCTGCCATTTAAACAAAGTTGTGAGAATTTTTACTTTTGGGTTTGTACAAAGAAATAATCAAAATGTATTACTGAAACTCTACTCAACTCTTTCAAATATATATTTATATATACATATATTTCAGTACAAAAATACAAAATTATTAACAGTTCAAAGAATCACCACCAGAGGTCACCTGCCATATAAAATAAGTTGTGAGAATTTTAACTTTTGGGTTTGCGCAAAGAATAAAATTTAAATGTATTATTGAAACTACTGAACTATTTCAAATATATATTTGTATATACATATATTTGAGTACAAAAATACAAAAATAATTGCAGTTAAAAAAATCACCGCTAGAGGTCGCCTGCCATTTAAACAAAGTTGTGAGAATTTTAACTTTTAGGTTTGTACAAAGAAAAAAATCAAAATGTGTTAATGAAACTCTACTCAACTATTTCTAATATATATTTATATACACATATCTTTGAGTAAAAAAATACAAAAATAGTTGCAGTTAAAAAAATCACCACCAGAGGTCGCCTGCCATATAAACAAAGTTGTGAGAATTTTAACTTTTGGGTTTTGTAAAAAGAAACAAATTTTAATGTATTATTGAAACTCTACTGAACTATTTGAAATATATATTTATATATTCATATCTGTGAGTACAAAAGTACTAAATTAATCACAGTTCAAAAATCACCACCAGAGGTCGCCTGCCATATAAACAAAGTTGTAAGGATTTTAACTTTTGTGTTTGTGCAAAGAAAAAGATTGAAATGAATTATTGAAACTCTATTCTCTTCCTATTTCAAATATATATTTATATATATATTTGAGTACAAAAAATATAAAAATAATTCCATTTAAAAAATTCACCACCAGAGGGCGCCTGCCATATAAACAAAGTTGTGAAGGATTGAAAACTCTTGGTTTGATACCAAAAGGTGAAAGTGATCCGTCTGACTTAAAGAATTTTTTTTATTTTTTTCAAAGAATGGCATTTTTTTGTGGATAAACCCTAGCAACCCTTCAAGTTGCCGAGGAACAGAAATCCTAGTAATGTTCATCTTCGTCTAGAAAAACAGAGAAGAGTTGACTTACAGTCTCTTCCTTCTCTTCATTTTGTCAACTTCAAGGTTGAGATTTTTTCAAGGGAGTCCCAATCGAGCAAAGCCTGATCCTTGCTGAACCCAGTCAAGCACTCAGAAAGTGAGTTCATTTCTTAGATTAGATTGGAATGTTCGCGCTCTTCTGAAAAGCTCACTTAAGCCCAAAGGACTCGATGTTGTTGCGGAATATTTGAATGGTGTGCCTCACTCTTAGCAATGCCAGTGACTGCTATGATTCCAATATTAATTTTTTTATAAAAAAAATTTCAAAAATGTTGCTTCATTAACAACCAACAATTGGACTGCACCACAACTTATCTTTTATATGCAATTTTTATGCTCCAGTATGCATGCAGTGCACTTTTAAACTCGCTGAAAATTAACACCAAAAAAAATCCACAACAACAACAAAAAATTGCAAAACATTTGCAAACCAAATCGTTAGTAACAATTTTGCGCGCCAAAAAAAATGCAGCAATGGGCTCTTGTTTTGGCAGCAACGTTACACAACATTTGGCCAACTCTTGCAGTCAGCACTGCTGTAAAGTGACAGACACAGACACAAACACACACACATACACACATATAGAGTGAATGCAAGAGACTGCTGTATCTGTCCATGGCACAAGATTTGCACATTTCCTTACTTTGGCCAACTTTTAACCTGCCTGCAAAAATTCTTCATGCAAATTTAATTTGCTCTGCAAACGAAAAAACAACACAAAAAACAGCATGAAAATTGCAAAAGTTAAAAGCACACAGACAGTAACAATGTAAAATTTAAACCAACGTCACTTCTTTCTTCCCCTTTCGAGCGACAGGCGTTGCTTTTGTCAGAACCCAAACGGAAATAAAGTAAGCGACATGCATTTTTTTTTCGGCCTGCCAGAAATTGTGGGCTGCCATCCAACAAAAACAACAACAACAATGCAATGTTGCTCATCATTGTCAGAGCGCAAGTTGTGTGCATTACTGTCAGTGCGCTGTGCAGTTGTCGGGTTGGGCTGCGTCCGGGCCGCTTAAGGTTAGCGCCGCAACACGTGCGTCCGCTCAGCCATTTGCCTCGTTCGCCTGCATACGAAAACTGCATAATTTGGCATGCCAAGAAAATGTCAAAAAGCCACAATTCTCACAATTTCCTCTCTTCTTCACCGCGCTGCCAAAACGAATGCCACAAATTGCAAAGTAGACCGCAACCAAACAAAAAAAAACCCAAAACCAACCATAAAGTTGCAAAAAACTGAATGGGGCAAAAATGCCTGAATGGGTGAATGACGTCATTAAAATTCATACATGACCTACTTGGAGCCGAGCAAGCAGCCAACTTCGTGGAGGCCGCAGCAACGTGCCGCGTGTAGCTTGTTGCGGCAACCAAAAAAGATTGGGCAACTAGCAGCAGCATCGCATTAAGTTGGTTAGATGTGTCTCTGTATAGATGTGTGTGTGTAAGGCTGCAAAAAAAAAATTCAGACAGTCCATTATGTGGGTTGGCATAAATTATGTCAACATTTGCAACGTGCTAAGGTGACAGTGAGTAGAAAAGCGTTCAGCTGTTGCTGCCGAAATTATAACATTTCATTTGAATCTTTCTTTTTCTGTGTATTTTTCACTCGTTAACTTATTTAAATAACTTCAAATTTGCGCCACTAATCAGCTGCAAAAACGGCAAAAGCTTAATGAAATTTGTGGGCATTGTCAGCGAGCAATTAAACTTCAACACAGAAACATTCATGGATAAACAGCTTCGACAGAAGTAGAAAGCAAACCCAATCTTTTTGAACCATCAGAGCATCAATCATGGACCTCATTTAGTTTCATTTAAGTGAAAGAAGTTCTTAAGGACGACAGAAGTTCGAAGTGATGGTCCTGTGTTCCCTTCATTCCATCTAAAGTTATCAGTTTCCTGTAGACTAATCAGTTGCAAGCTTAATGAAATTTATGGCATTGACATGTGAGCGAGCAAGTCGACTTCAACACAAAGACATTCATGGATAAACAGCTTTAACAGAAGTAGAAAACAAATCCAGTCTTCTTGATCCACCAGAGCATCAATCATGGACCTCAACTGGTTCCTTCTTGGTGAAAGAAGTTCTTTAGGACGACAGTGGTTTGAAGTGATGGTCCTGTATTGCCTTGATTCCATCTCAAGTTATCAGTTTCTTGTATGAAGCTTGTATGAAAAGAGCTTATACAAAGCTTTCAAAAGAGATTCATCAAGCGTTGACATGTCTTGACGCAACTGCTCAGTCAAACCCTGTCTACTTTAAAGTTCTCTGGAATGTTCCCATGTCTCGGAATCCAGCAAAGGTGTGTACGAAGCTGGCTACTAGACCCGTCAGGAGATTTTCTGTAGCTTACAGCAGTCTTTGAAGTTATAAGTATAAACTACACTAAAAGTCCTAAGAGCACTAAAAGCGTTTAGGCTGTCCCAAAGTTTTGGGATATCTCGTACCCATCTTTCGCTAACCCTGAGCCCATTCGAAGCTGTGATCTCAGCTTAGAAGATGCTGGCAGACGGAGCTTCAAATGGAAATGGAATTCTATTGAGTAGATAATACAACCCAGAGTAGTAGATAACACAGTAGATAACAGGCAAATTGGATCTGTCCGCATATAAATGGACATCACTGCTTGAGGGGGAAGCACGCAATTCCAATTAGGAATTGAATCTTGATGGATTTGAAACTCAGAGTAGAGTTTGAATGTCATGTAATCTATCTATCTATCTATCTATCTATCTATCTATCTATCTATCTTTCTATCTTTCTATCTTTCTATCTATCTATCTATCTATCTATCTATCTATCTATCTATCTATCTATCTATCTATCTATCTATCTATCTATCTATCTATCTATCAATCTATCTATCTATGTATCTATCTATCTATCTATCTATCTATCTATCTATCTATCTATCCATCTATCTATGTATCTATCTATCTATCTATCTATCTATCTATCTATCTATCTATCTATCTATATAGCTATATATCTATCTATCTATCTATCTATCTATCTATCTATCTATCTATCTATCTGTCTATCTATCTATCTGTCTATCTATCTATCTATCTATCTATCTGTCTTCCGTCATGCATTTTGTTCATATTTTTAATGTTATAAATTAATTAATAAACATTAATCAAAGCAACCATCATTCTTTTTTTTCATATTTTTAACACACAAAAAAAATTACAAACACAATAAATTCAATGCACCGACACACACTTCCGTTGGGCTTTGTGCTGGTTGCTGGCAATGTTTGAGTTTAGCGGAAATGAACAAGTGGACAATTTCCGTTTGCTGGTCTTTTGTTGATGTGTAGTGGACATTAGCATAAAATGGCAATTTAATCATTCAAAGAAGGAAAACACGTTTTAATTAAATAATTTTTACATTTTTTTCTTGTACAAAGAAAAAACCATGAAGCATATTGTTTCCTAATAATTCTCTATTTGCATTGCAAAACAGTATGAATACTTTTCCCGTTCGCCTTCTTTATTACGCAAACACATTTAGATCATAGAAAATGCCTTTTAAATTAAAAATTTTTCTCCCAAAAACCCTTGTTTACTGTCTGAAAGTCCGCCTTTTAAATATTTAAAAAAAAACATATCAAAAGTCCCAAAATTACAATAACACTTCGCTTCGCTTTAACTCGCTGGCTATTCATCAGAGAGCATTTAACTGAATTTATTGTTGTTGAGTTATTTCATTTCTTGTTGTTGTTCATCGCACAACTTTACATAAATTCTGTGAATTGAGTTGATGGCGTTGGGAATTGACGATTGAAACTTTATGCAATTTTATGCGCCCAAAAGAAAAACGCAAGCAGCAGAAAGTTGACAGCAAGTTTTAGCGTCGTTACTAACTACCAAACGCCATCATTCTCTGCCTCGCTTCGGCTGTGTCTCTCTCTCTCTCTCTGTCTTTGATGCCACTGTGGCAACGCTGACTTGTATACAACTTGCAGCTTTACCGTCTTTGAGTGCGGCAAATGTTGAAGCAAATCTGCGCAAATTACTCAAGTTTTAACTGTGTTGACGTTGCAACTCTGGCCAATAAAAATCACAATCAAGTGCAACAACAACAACACAAATATGACGGCAGTCACGTGTAAGCAGTATTGCGTGCACGTGTGTTTGCGTTTGTGAGTGTAAATGTGAATGTGAACGAGACGGAGAATGAGACTCCATGGTGCTCGAACTGAAGGAGCAGAAGTAAAGTTTATTATTACTTTTTTGTTTTATTTGTTTTTTGCTTGTTGATTTTTTTTGTTAGTATTTTTACGGAATTTTTTTATTTTTTTTAATTTATGTTTTTTTATTATTATTTTATTATTTAGTAAAAAATATTAAATATTAATTAAATATTAATTTGTTCCTATATTTTTTATTAATATGTTTTGTATTCGAACTTTTTGGTATATTTAATTTTTTTTTTTCTTTTTTTACTATTTTATTTTATTTCTTTTTTTACCTCTTTTTATTTTTTTGTTTAATTTTTGTTTTTTATTAATATTTGTTTGTTTGGTATTTTAATTTTTTAATATCTAAACTTTATGTATTATTTTTGTTCTGCATTTTTTACTATATTTTCATTTAATTTTGAATTTTTTTGAATTTCCATGTTTGCGAGTTAAATTGTTTTATTTTTTCTATTACGTTTTCTCATATTTATTTTTTTTAATTTTTTTTTTGTTTGTAATTTTTACTTTTTTCATTATTGTTTTTCAGTGGTTTCATTTTTATTTTTTGTATTTGTTGTATTTGGGTTTTTTCTTCACTTTTGTTTTTATATTTATTTTCCATTGTTCTGAATTAATTTATTGTTTTATTATTTTTATTTTTTTATTACTTTTAATAAAAATAAATATAGTAATTATTTGTATGCAAAGCAGAGTTATCTGCGCTGAACTGGATGAATCGTCCATCTCAAGAGGGGTAAGTAGGGGTACCCCGCAGGGCGGGGTCCTCTGCCCTCTCCTTTGGAACCTTGTGGTTAATCAAGTACTTCAGTCCTTAGCAAAGGGCGGATGCAAGGTGACAGCTTACGCCAACGATATAGTTCTTGCCGTTTCAGGGAAGTTTCCTCACTCGGTCAGAGACCTCATGCGAGTACTGATAAACAAGGTCAACGACTGGGCAACCTGTCGTGGGCTAGGCACCAACCCCGGGAAAACAGAAGTGGTCCTCTTTACGACGAAGTATAAGCCACCTTCCATACATCCTCTAAAACTCAATAACACAGAATGAGGATCGATTCTTAGGAGAAATTAAGCTGGAAACCAAACATCCTCCATACGGTTGAAAAGGCAAGAGTTGCCTTATATAACTGCAAGAAGGCACTGAGTAAAATCTGAGATCTAAGACCAAACCTAACATACTGGGTCTATACCGCCATAGTCAGGCCTATTGTATGGGTATTTAGTTTGGTGGGAAGCTCTAGAAAAAGTCACACTTCTCCAACACCTTCAGAAAGTTCAAAGGGCAGCCTGTGTCATTATCTCAGGCGCTCTTAGAACTACCCCAACCTCAGCCTTAGAAGCTTTGTTTCACCTCATCCCACTAGACCTACATTGCAAAGAGTCGGCGGCAAAAAAATTTTGTTTTTGTTTTTTTCTTTTTTTAATTTTTACTTAATTTTGTATATTTTTATTTATTTTTTCGTTTTTACTTAATATTTTTTAGTTTTATATTTTCCGCTTTTAGAAATTTAATTTGAATTTTGATTTGTTTTGTTATTTTGATTTGATTTTTCAATTTTTTTTAAATACATGTTTTAATGTTTAGAAATATTTTATTTTTAGTTTATTTTTCTTGGTTTGTTTGGTATTTGTTTTATATTTTTCTTTGTACTTTTTAATTTTTACTTTTTATATTTTTTATTTTACTTTTTATAGATTTATTTTTAATTTTTATGAATTAAATTGTTTTAATTTTGGTTAGTTTTGTTCTTTTTATTTGATGTAAAATAATTTTTGTTTTTAAATAAATTTTTTTCAATTTTAATTACCATTTTTTTTTAGTCTTAATTTTTTTCATATTTTTCTTTGTTTTTAAATTTGTATTATTTATTTTTTAAATTTATTTAAATTTTAATTTGATTTAATTAAAAAAAAATTTTTTTTTTTTACTTGTTTTTTTATTAAATAACTTAAATTTTTCTATTTATTTTTTATATATTTTTTTATTTTCCCCGAATCGTTATACACTTTCGAGTGCCTTCAATTGCTAACCTAAACAACTCTGCTAATGAGTGCAAAACAAGTTGTTATGTGCTGTGCACGCGCGCGTGTTCTCAACTCCCCCTCCAGCTTCAAGCGGAAAGTTTACCAACTTGTTAGAAAAATAAGAAAACAAATTGGGAAAATGAAAAAAAAAATCATTCCGAACCAAACACAACCGCAACACAACAGAACTCAACACAACACAAATTGGTTTAGAGTTGTGCGTGTCCGATGCCTCCGCGGTTCCCGGCCCTGCGGCCAAACTTCATTTAAGTGGCCACTTGCAGCAGGCGTGGCACTACTACAAAATGCAACAATTGTAGCAACAATAACAACAACTTTATCAAACAACAAATACAAAAATACAAAAACAACAAAACCACCCAAACAAATACAACTGCAACTAAGCGCAAACATGAAAGTCCGCGAGCGAAGAAACTGCGCTGAAAAAATGTTCTAACTTGCTGCAAATTTTATTATGTTGCATGCCACACGCTTTGTTAGGCGCACAGTGTTTGTAAGCATTAAAATTTTTGTTGTTTTTGCTTTTGTTTTTGTGGTTGAAGTTATTTTCGGTGCTGCAAAAGAAAAAAATCTGTGGCAAATTGAAAATTTTAACGGCAAAGTGTGTCAATAAATCGCAGGCCGCAAGCTAACTTTGTGGCAATTAAATGTTGATGGAACTGCTGTGGCAGGTGCGAATGCTTGCCACGTTTTTTGCGAAATTAAATGGCAGCTAATTAAAGGACAAAAGTGACTGTTAGATGATTGTTTTATAGCTGCAACAACAACCTCAGCAATTGCGCAACGAAGGCTAATTGCTATATAAATCACTATAATTACAATAAGCAGCTTAAACAACAACAATAACAAAAACAAGAAAAGCAACAATAACAACAACAACTTTTCATCTGTTCCAAAAAGCCATAAAGTATTGTTTCACTTTGCCGCTTGATTACTCTGTCTCTCAGTTCCTATCTCTCTCTCTCTCTATGCTTTTGTCTTTCCATCTGCGCCCAGAGGCAAACCAAATATTTACAACAACAATTTTATAGCCTCGCCAAATATTTGGCCATTTGACTTTTTATTCATTGCAGTTTGTTATTTGAATTTTAGTGCGAACGCATTTTGCTGCCTTTGCCTTCTCTTCTCCTCGCCTTTGCCTCGTTGTGGCTCAACTGCTCAACCCTCGTTGCCGTGTATCCTCCGGAGAATAAGGAGATTTATGTGCTGACTGCAACATGGACGCACAGCGAAATGTTGCTACATTTATTACGCAACCTAAAACAAACGCGCAGCGCAGCGTGAACAAAAGTCTGTAGCGCAGCATAAAAAATGCGCGGCAGCTGTGTACCGAAGTGTGCTGGTCGTTTGTGTGAGTGCGAGCGAGAGGGAGAGGGAAGTGGGGTTATAGTGTGGCAAAGTGGAGTGTTTAAAGCAGGAATTTATTTGTATGCTAAATTTTTTTATGCTTCAGGCTCTGTTATCGCCGTTGTTGTTGTTTTATTTTATGTTTTTTTATTAGAGCAACAACATAAACAAAAACATAACTGCCGCTTGCTGTTGTGCAACGCTTGTTGGCCAGCAATTAAAAATTTTTGTTAACGTTATGAAAAGTTTTGTATGCATTGCACAACATTTGAGTGTCGAATATGCCTCAGTTGTTGCTATAATAAAAATTTGACACAATATATACACACACACTCACACACACGCGCGCGCATAAAAAACATAAACTCATCTAACAGTTATTTTCAAACAATATGTTACATGTATCGTAAATTAGCAAAAACAAACTTTGCTAATAAATTGCTTTCGCATCACTCATACGCCACGTTGTACGTTAGTAGCACAATGCAATTTCATCCTTAAAGCCAAATGAAATTATAACTTTTTCTCTATAAAAAGCTAAGGAAATTGCAGACAAATTGTACCCTCATTAAATTCAATTAAAGTTGAAAGCAATTTGAAGTATCTTTGTGTTGTTTTTGCATGGAACCCAGAAAGCATGACAAGTTGTGGTGAAATGGCCTTAAATTCCTGTGCTATGGAATGTTTGCGTTTGCTTTCGGAATGTTGGCCAAGACAACAAAAACGTTGTCTTGCTGTGTGCCTACGCATTGACATATTTACAGACAGACACACACACAAACACATATATAAACAACAGCACTTAGCAAACCAACACATTATTTCCGCAAAAATGTCACAAATGGCGCAATGCTTTGTGACAGTTGGATACAATTAGACTCGAAGAGAAAGAGAGAGTTTGGCCCAAAGTGGAAATTGTCATTTTGTGTTTTTTATAGGAAATCATAAATTGAGGTTATAAGCACATTTTGTGCTTTCGGTGTGTGCGTGTGTGCGTTTGTGTGAGTGTTGGCATGGAATACTTGCAATGAAACAAAGCAGCCCAGTGTCGGCATAAAATGCGCCCAAAGCACGTACAATTAAAGCAGCTGTCAGTTGGCCTAAAAGCGGATAAAAAATTTGAATTTTAGTTGGAACGAAGAGAGAAAATTTGGAAAGAATTAAATTTTTTAATAAATATTTGGTTGTGAAAGCAAAGCGTGTTTGGGTGATGACAAGAATCAATGAAGGAAAAGAAAAAAATGCGCAATATTAAACAAAAAAATCTTAAATAACAGAAAATAAAACACAAATTAAAAATAAAAAAATTAAATATAAAAATACAAAATAAAAAGTTAAAAAAATAAAACAAACAAAAAAATTTATTTACCAAAATATTTTTTAATAAAAATAAAATAAAATAAAATAAAATAAAATAAAATAAAATAAAATAAAATAAAATAAAATAAAATAAAATAAAATAAAATAAACTAAAGTAAACTAAACTAAACTAAATTAAATTAAACTAAAATTAAATACAACAAAATAAAAAAATAAAATACAAAAAAAATAAAATAAAGTAAAATAAAATAAAATAAAATAACAGAAAATAAAATAAAATAAAATATAACAAAATAAAATAACATAAAATAAAATAAAATAAAAAATTAAATAAAACAAAATAAAAAAATTAATAAAAATAAAATAAAATAAAATAATATAATATAAAATAAAACAAAGTAAAACAAAATAAAAAAATAAAACAAATTAAAACAAAATAAAGAAATAAAATATTAATAAAAAATAAGTAAGTAAAACAAGTACAAAAATAAGAAAAATTTAAAATATTGAAGAATTTATTGAAATAAAAAGTAATTAAATAAATTAGGAAGATCTTTCCTAATCATTCCCAATCATTCGTTAGAAGTCATGAAGGTTTCTTTCACTACAAAGCACAATTTTGGTTTGGCTCTTCATTTTTTGTTGTTGTTTTCATACTACACATAATTTTGTTATATTCTACAACAGTGAGGACCACTTAGCTGCTCGCAAGTAGCAAAATAGTCGTCACTGTACAACAGTGTGCGTGCTTGGTAGCCAAAACTGTCGCGCTTGCAATGCCCGACGCCTAAAAGCATACTAAACTGCACGATAGTGAAATGCCATTTCCATTTAATAGGTAACTTTGGTTTTGGAAAATTTGTACAATTTATTGAGTTTATGAAAGCAAAAATTAGCGAAAATTTAGCTTTAAAGAGGAGATTCTATAAAATTTGAATTCCTGTAAATTGTGCAACAAATCTTGGATTCTCTTAAACTTCAACATTCAAGAAAACTTCTCGAGAATAGACCCCAGTCAACAGTTCTCATCTTGACTGCTCATGACAAACATAACTATTGTAACGAAGACAGTCTGTCGCTGTGCAAAGCAACCCAGCCGCTACGCGCCGTGCTATAATTCAATCTGGCAACGACGGCCGCGATAATAACTTTTAGTCCAATCTGGCAACGATGGTCGCGATCATCATGGAAACCTTTAGTCCACTCGGGAATGTGCGAGAACGATCTGCGCGATGGCCGGACAGGTATAAAAGGCAGCCGGGTGCGGCGCAGCGAGTCAGTCTGGTTTTGACAAGTGAAGTTGCCACACGGAGTAATTAAGCAAATACTTAAGTGTACGAACAGTAAAGTGTAAACTGTGAATAATAAAGTGACTGTTGGTTTTTAATTGGCTGCGTTCGAATAAACAAAGTTGTTTCATTTTCAAATTGCACAATCCAGTGATACGTACTAGCCCACTAGAACTAGCATTGGTAACACTATTAACAATTTAATCGTTTAAGCTCAAAGTTTCAACACTCAACTCAGAAATATGTAAAATTTATCAACATTTCAAACATCACTTCACTTCACATTACAAATTTATTAATTTTTGCTTTCTCTCATTCTTTTTGCAGCTGCACGATGATTTAGAAAAGGATCCAGACTATTCTGGCTCTGGCTTCGGTCCCGATGACGAAGACTCGTCGACCGATCAACATCAGCACCGACGCATCAATTCAGAAACGCAATCGGGTAATTCGGCTAATAAGCACAACACAAACATCGACAACGACGATCTCATCACCAGTAGAACTCATCATCAAACGAATAGCGGCACAATCATTGGCAGCAATAGCGGCAGCAATTCAGGCATCATCGGTAGCAACACTGGCCTCAATACAATTGGTAACGTTCATACATACATTTCCATACCATTTAATACATTTAAATCTTCCACATTCACATTTACCACCACTCAATTATCATCATCATCATCATCATTATCAACAACAACTACAACAACAACAAAACCACCATTATCATCAACATCAACATCACCACCACCACTACCAACTGCAACGACAATTAAATTGTCAACAACAATAAAAACGACAAACGCCACCACAGCAACCACCAGCAAAACCTCATCTTCGACACCCATCATCACCACCACCACCACTTCGAGCGCTTCGTTGTACCCCACCCATACCCAAACCCACCACTTATCCCCAGTCCACTCGTTGCCAGGCGGCGACAACACCAACAACAACAACGAAGGTGCTCATCGCGGCGCCAACGATTACGACGACAACGACGACTTCGATCTGGAGGAGAGCGTTGGCGGCCACGCGGGCAGCGGTGACGGCGGCATTATCGGTCACGACGACGATGACGACGATCACACCGGCGACGTGGATGATGGTGGCGACAATGATGCCGGCTTCATTGATCGTCGTCAGCATCAGCACGAGCTGGGCGCCGGTGCGGCTGCTGGCGCCGACAGCGACAGCGACCAGCACAAACCGGTGCCGGTGGATGACGACGACAGTTCGGCCAGCAGCAGCACCACGCACAGTTCGACAGATCGTAAGCGCGTTTTCGGCGCCACAACCGATGGCGACGAATTCGAAGATGAGGACTCCGCCTACGACGACAACAACAAGAACGACGACGCGGACGGCGATGATTCCGACGATGGTGCCACCGATGACGATGGCAACGAAATGTACATCGATTCCACGGATCCGAACAACGGCGACGATACGACCAGCAGCGGTGGCGCCGGCCATCGGGACAACGAACGTCAGTGTTTTTTCTTTAAATTTCTTCTTCTTTTTTTCGTTACATTTCCGTTATGGTTTCATGCTTCCATTTTGTGTTCTTGTGGCTTTTGTGTTTGTTGGTTTGTTTGTTAGTTTGTCTCGTCGCGCGGTTCGTAGTGCTGCGTATTTGTATGCATTTGGTTGACGTTTGTTTTTTGTTTGTTTCGTATTGTTGTTATTTGTTTTTTTGGGCGTTTTGTTTATGTGCTCCCCGCCCCCCCACACCCAACCCAAGCTCCACAATTGAATTCAGTTTATCAGAGCTTTGCGGATTTTGGCCGCTTGCACAGCTTGCAGCACAAAATTTGCATGTGGCAATGAATTGTTTTTAGTTTTCAAGTAGTCATTTTATTTACATGTTTAGTTGGCATTTTGTTTGTGTAGTTTGTGAATTATTTACAATGTTATTATTTTTAATTTATTTAGTTGCAATTGTGCTATTTTTATTTCATTGGTGACGATTGTTTCAAGGCTGAAAATTTTTTAAAGAGGGAATCAAACAACAACCTTCGAAATGAAAAATTTTTTTCAATTTGAAATTTTTTAAAACAGAAAATGTGGAAATTTTTTCGAAACACTTTTAATTCGAAAATTTTTCTATTTTTCATCTATGAACTGAGAAATTTAAACAATTTTGAAATTGGTCTTAAAGGAAATCAAACAATAATTCAAAAGAACTTTCGAAACGAAATTTTTTTAAATTTGGAAATTTTCAAGAAACATTTTAAATCTTTTTTCATCTATAAAATAAGAAAGGTATACAAATTGTTGAATTTTTTTATGAATAAATCAAAATTAATTGAAAAAAATTTAAACTAATACTACTCAAGAAACCTTTTCAAAACAATTTTAGTTCGAAAAATGTATTTTTTTACATGTATGAACTGATAAGAGTAAATAAATTAAAATAAATTGTTTTTTTTTAAGAAATCAAAAATAATTGTAAAAGCTTGAATGAAAAAATTCCTCATTTAAAAAAAATATTTATTAATTCAAAAACCTGTTCATAAAATTTGTAATTCAAAAATGTCTCTTTTTCTCATCTATAAACTGAAAAAAGTTTAAAATCGTGTAATTTAAAAAAAAACCAAATTCAATTAAAAACTACTTTTTAAGTTTTAATGTTTTCCATTTTGGAAATTTTTATTAATTGAAAACTTTTTCGAACCATACAAAAAAAACACTAAGCAAATTCTGAAATTTTTTAAAAAGAAAATCAATGTAAATTAAAACTCAAATTTTAAATTATGCACTTTTGAACTTATCACTTTGAAAATTTTTATTAATTAAAATTTTTTTAATTAACTAAAGTTTTTTCGAACAGTTTTGCTATACAAATTTTGCTATATTTTTATTTTGGAGCAAAGAAAAGTAAACAAGTTGTAAAATTTTTTAAAAGAAAATCAAAATAAGAACTTAAAAAACTGTGAAATTGAATTGTTTTCCCAATTTGAAACTTTTATATTGAATATAAATTTTTTCAAAACATTTTTAGTTCACAAATTCCTTTTATTTCCAAATATAAACTAAAAATTTTTAAGGAATTTAAAAACAACAACACCAAAAATTTCCAATTTGCGAACTAGAAAAATTAATTTCGAGAGTTGTTTTTAATGATTTTTTTTATTATTTTTTTTAATCCTTTTCACAAAATTTCTTTCATTCGAAAATTTTTAGTTTTTTTATCCGTGAACTAAGAAAAAGTAAACAAATTGTCGAATTTGTTACAGAAGAAACAAAAAAAATTAAAAAAAATTTTCACTTTGGAAATTTGTTTCCAAAAAAAATAAAAAAAAATTATTTTCCCCAAAATATTACGTTTTTATCCATAAACTGAAAAAAGTAAAAAAATACTTTATAACAGTTTGAGAGTGTTTGACTTTAGAAAATTTTTTTTTTGTTTCTTCTGTAACAAATTCGACAATTTGTCTACTTTTTCTCAGTTACTTTAAAATTATTTAAAAGGAAATCAAAATAATTTGAGAACCACCTTTTTCAAATTGGACATTTATTAAACTAAAAACACTTTCGACGAAATGTTGCTATTTTTTGTCTATAAACCGAGAAATGTGGACACATTTTTAAATTTTGAGAGAGGAAATCAAAAACAACACTTTCGATATTCAAAACTTCAACTCAAAAGTTTTGCAAAATTTCGAAAGTAGAACAATTTTTCAATTTGAAATTTCTTCTAACTAAAAACACTTCCGACAACATTTTTCCATTCAAAATATTGCTCTTTTTTATCCATAAACCGAGAAATGTGGACAGATTTTAAAATATTGAGAGAGGTAATCAAAATTAACACTTTCGATTTTCAAAACTTCAATTCAAAAGTTTTCTAAAAATTTCGATAGTATAACAATTTTTCAATTTTGAATTCTTTTAACTAAAAACACTTCCGACCACATTTTTCCATTCAAAATATTGCTCTTTTTTATCCATAAACCGAGAAATGTGGACAGATTTTTAAATTTTGAGAGAGGAATTTAAAAACAAAACCACTTTCGATATACGAAACTCTTTGCAATTCGAATAGTTCGATATTAGCAGAGTAACGGATTCCTCTTTACTAAACCTTATATAATATTTTACTTCAACTCCTAAAAAATGTCTATCAAACTCGTCCAAGTTCCAAGTCTCAACTAATGACTGTTGTATCGATTAAGAACTTCAGTGGCATACTTCTAGGCGCTATCCTTTTTATACAGAGTTGTTTAGATCTCTTTGTAATATCACAATTTTAAGCTTAAACTGTTCACATTGCTATAAAATGTCACATTTCCTCAGAATATATCAACACAAGCCGTGATTTTTCGCTGTAGTATTCAATTTTTAAATATTTTCATTGAAATTGCATTTGATTTCTTAAATAATTTTTTACAATACCTTCGGTTAGTAATGTACATAATTTAAGCCTTCAATTTTGATTTGGTTCCACCTGTGTTTTTGTATTATATGATAATTTTTGAAGACTGGCAAAAGTGACGCTATCGCTGAAACAACAACGGAAACTGGTCGCGACAGTAAACTTCAAGAAGAAGAAAACTTCACTTCCACCCAAAAACACTTTTGAAGAGTGTTCCGCTAAAGAGTCTACTGTATTTTTTTTACTCAGCTCAGCTACTTGAATGCACTTCCGCTTCACTTAGACATTTGTAAACGCATTTTGTGCTACAGATTTTGTGTGGCAGTTCATCAAGCAAGCAAGCAACTCATATGCAACAGCAGCAACATGTTACAGCATAAATGAAAAATCATCGCTACACACACACACACAAACACACACAACTCAAACATTCACTCGCACACTTCATATAACCAGCCAACCAGAGCCATTCATCCATCCAACCAACCATTCATCCGTTCAACCATTTCCCCTACTCATGCATTCGTTTATCGTTGATACTCCTGTCTTCGTCTCCCTCTCCCTTCCCCCTCTCATTCAATGGTATATTGCAACTATAGCAATTTCTTTGCCATATCAATCAATGTTCGTTCGTTTCAGTGTTCGTTCGTGCGTTCAGTCATTTCAAAATTTCTCATATTTGCTAGTTGAAAGTTGCTGCAGTATACTTTGACTTGGCATATCAGCATTCAATACTCATACGCTTACATTAGCCTAAAGTAGAAAATGAATGTCTTGTGCGTAGTGTCATAGAACATAAACATTTGCTTGCATGCATTTGGGCGCCATTTGTAGTGATTTATGATTTCGTAGTGGTTTTTGGTTTTCAATTTTCTGTGATTAGTGCTTTGTTGAATTTAAATTACACATTGCACATTAGTCAATGTTTGATGCAATTACATTTCTGACACAATGCATATTTAATGCAAATTGTGTATGCGTTGCATACCTTTAGGCGTTCGAATTAAAATTGAGCATTAGCAATGCAATCAAATGAGACTTTTGATGACGGTAACTGTTGGTCAACGTTGCATTATATTTAAAAATTAAATGTTTAAGAAAATATATACCGATTGTGGTCTGAAAAGTTTTCGAACTCGACATGAAAATTACAGCACTTGTCCACAAAAGATGAGGGAATCGGTTTGCGCTTCTTTTACTCACCAAAATTTCAAGCACTTTTGGCTAATTTGAAGTCAATCACTCATGTTTTTTTTGTTTATCCTACGATTGTGGTCTGAAAAGTTTCAAAACTCAACATGAAAATTCCAGCACTCGTCTATCAAACGTAGGGGGAATGTGCACATTTTCTTTTCAAGCACTTTTGCCTACTTTGAAGTAATGTTTGACATCAATCAATCGTGGTTTTTGTTTTTTTATTATACGATTGTGTTCCGAAGTCAACATGAAAATCCCAGCACTTGTCCACAAATGGTGAATCTGAAGAACAGAAGAATCTGTTTGCGCTTCCTTCACCGAAATTTCATTAGGAACATTTGCTTCTCAAGGACTTTTGCCCATTTTGAAGTAATGTTTAAAGCCCATCAATCATGTGTTTTTGTCTGTGGTCTGAAAAGTGTTTCCGAAGTCAACATGAAAATGACAGTATTCGTTTACAAAAATTGGGGGAATCTTTCTTCTCAAGCATTTTTGCCCAGTTTGAAGTAAAGGGGGAAGTCAATCCCTAAAGTTTTTTATTTGTTGTCTGAAAATTTTCCGAACTCAACATGAAGAAGGCATATGTTGTCAACAAAAGTTAATGAATCTGTTGAAGCCTCTTTTGAAATGCCCTCAAAAAAATTGTAGCCATTTTGAATGGCTTGAGTCAGACAATGTTAATCTTAGATGGACGATTGAGTCAAATTTAGTATAGAACAGAAATTAGAAATTATTTTTTAAAGGCAAAGGCATCGCTGGCAAAAGCGTGTAGACTTACAAGGAGACCATGTAGACAGATAAAAAATGTTTAAAGAAGAATTGTCTTGTCGAAAACTTTTCAATCCACTCTCGTCCCTCTTGACTGTTTGGTTGAATTTTCTTCGAATTTCTTCGATTCTATGGCAACGTTTTTATTGAAGCCCTCTTTTGTTCCATAAATGTTTTAAAAGACTTTAACCACTTTTCTCTAGCATTCCTAACTGGAGTTCTAATGGAATATAAACTAAGTAATTTCTTAAAATAGCCAAACGTTTTCAATAACTAAAACCAACCGTATTTTTATGGTTGTTGAAATTTTCGATATATAAAAGTGATTTGAGAAGTTAATAGTCAACTTAGAAGATGTCATAGATCGTTTAGAAACCCAGAGAAAATTCATTAAAAATGTAAGTTGGATAGGACCGAAACGTTTCTTCTCTTGAGTCAAATTACCACGTCTTCCTGGCTTTTGAATATGTTACAAATTAAACTTCTATTGAGTCAGATCACCACGTCTTTTTAGTTGCATATGCAACTCTTGAATATATGTCACAAAATTTTCTTCTGTTGATGAAGATTACCAAATTTTGCTGTGAGGCATTCCAGACTCCATACGAAAGTTGTTCACTTCAAAAATTTCAAGTGACAGAGTATAAAAAGTGAATTGTGATCAAAGACTAAACTTGTAGTATATTGAGTTGAAGACTAATTAAGACCATAATTTTAGTGAATTTGCAGTAAATTTCTTAATTAAGAAATCGAGGACTTAATTTCTATGACCTCTTCTTTTGCGACTAACATCTTCTCATATGAAATTATTGAGATGAAAATTTCGTAAACCATAAAACAAACCACACAGTATGTAAATGAATAACCGTTGCACTAACGTTTCAAATCGAATTTAAAGTGTCAATATTTCT
Source organism: Melieria omissa (assembly GCA_963971225.1). NCBI lineage: Eukaryota > Metazoa > Arthropoda > Insecta > Diptera > Ulidiidae > Melieria > Melieria omissa. Next base: position 13,248,726 of record OZ020269.1, read on the forward strand.
TACTAATTTCTAATAAATGAAAATCATATAACCTGAAATAAGTAGCACTGGAACACAAAGGAAACCACAAACCACAGTAGAACTAATCAGTAGAAAGTTGCGTAGATTTTGTTGTATTTACGTATGTGTGCATTTAAGTGTGTATAAACTTTTAGTATGTATTAGTTGCAATTGAAGAAGGCGAGAAGAGTATAATTTTTCTAACAAAAAACCTGATTTAACCTTAGAATCAGTGATGGCAATTTTGCACGTATAGAAACATAAGGCAGCATTGACATTACTGATACTTGCAAGTAGCAGAATGATCATCACTGCTTGGAATCATCTGGGGGCTTCAGTTGCTCCTAGCTAACTTCTTAGACACATAGAATATATTATATATATTCATATATTCACTTCAATTTATCAAATATTTATTCACAATACAAAGTATTTTCGTTGCCGTTTCGAAAGTTGAAAATTCTTTGAAATACGTAAACTCTTTTTAAGGCCATTTTATCATTCAACTTCAAGCTATAGTAATCTTGAAAGAAGGTCTTTAAATCTCATAAGTCTATGTTGTCAATGTAAAAATTCATAAAATTATTTAAATATTCACTTAAAACCCAAACAGTACACAACACTCAATGCAGGTAAGTCAAGCTCACAACTTTCTTTATTGTCCTTTTAAATGTCTTATGAAAAATTAAAAAAATTAAAATTCAAATGCCGAACGATTTTAAAAACACTTTTCCTGGGATCTCGTTCTGTCGTAAAGAGAATAACATTCCTGAAAAAAATCGAATCACTTTATCTGGGATACATGACTCAAAATTTTCAACTACTGAGTGTTTCATAGATCACAAATGATTCATAATCACTGCAACGATTCTCTTTGTTTTCCTAACATTGTTTGACCTCTAAGTGTGTGTTCTTTTAAGCCTTTTGCCCAAATTCAATATATTTTAAAAATGTAAGCATGCTTTTAGGCGCTAAGGCGTCATACCTTTAAAAATTCAAAGTATCAGCATCTTTCAACATTGACAAATGTCTGCTGACACTATTTTTTCTCAGAATTTGTTATTCAGTACAATGCATATGCATACTTTTAGGCCTTCAATACAATTTAAAGCGTCAGGCTTCTACAAAAACAAAGTATAAGCTCAATACATATTCAACCAACTGAATTGGACAACAACAATTTTTTGCTTGAGTTTACTACGCTCAGAATTTTTTATTTAGCACAATGTGTGCATACTTTTAGGCGTTCAATACAATTTAAAGCGTCATGCTTCTATTCATTCATCAAAAAGTCAGCACAATACATATTCAAGCAACTGAATTGGACACCAACAAATCTTTGCTTGAGTTCAATACACTCAGAGTTTGTCACTTAGTACAATATGTGCCTACTTTTAGGCTTACAATACAAGTTAAAGCATCATGCTTTTACAAAATAAAAATAAAAATCAACTTAAAACGAATTTAAGCAACAAACTTTAGCAACAACAAATATTTGCTTGATTCCATTGAATTCAGAAATTTATTCAGAAATTATTTAGTAGAATGTAAGCATATTTTTAGGCGTACAATACAAGTTAAAGCGTCATGCAGACACAATTAAGAAAATCAACTTAAAACGAATTTAAGCAACAAACTTTAGCAACAGGAAATATTTACTAAGGTTCATTGAATTTAAAATTAGTAATTCAGTACAATGTGTGCATACTTTAAGGCGTTCAATACGAGTTAGAGGGTCATATCTCTATGCCAATTTAAACAGCTGGAATCAACAACAACAAATTTCTAGGAAAGTGTTTTTTGCTCAGAATGTTTTATTCAGTGCCATGCATTTGCATACTTTTTGGCGCTTTCTACAAGTTTAGATGTAATACTTATATAAAATCAACTAATAAGCAGCAAAGTTCAACAACAACAACAAATGTCTGTTATGGTTCATTGAACTGAAAACCAGTAATTGAGTACATGCATACTTTTAGGCGTTTTATACAAATTTAAGCATCATAGTTCTACGAAAACAAAGAATCAGCTCAATACATATTCAAGCAATTAAATTCAACAACAACATATAGCAGACATACTTCATTGAATTCCATTTATTTAATAAAATTTATTTTTTATTTATTTTTTATTTCATTTATTTTGTATTTTATTTACTTTTTATTATTTTTATTTTACTTATTTTTTATTATTTTTATTTTATTTATTTTTATTATTTTTATTTTATTTAGTTTTTTATTTAGTAAAATGTTTGCCAACTTTTAGGCGTTCAACCCAGTTTAAAGCGTCAAATCTTCTACGAAATCAAAAAACCAGCAGTAGACTTCAACCTTAACAACAAAAACAACCAATACTTATCTTTTAAGGTTCAAAAAATTAAAATCTTTCAAATCATTACAATGTCAGCATACTTTTAGGCGCTCTCTACAAACATAAAAAGCAGATTTCAATTGAATTTGCAAATCTGCTCCAAATCACTAACTTCACAATTTCGTACGAAGCTAAAGCATAACTTCAGGCGCTCCTGCAGGCACATAACAGTCCATGACAATCCCTAAACCACAGCTCAGCACTTGAGCACTTTCAGTGTCATTAAGCAAATGTAAAATTCATGCCCTTCAAGCGATGTGCTTCGATTTTCCTTCATTTCATTCAACAACGCACTGATTTTGCTGCGTTGCTGCTGCTTGTCGTCTTGGCGCTTGGTGCTAATGCAATTTTTAACACCACATTAAACCTGATTGCGTACAAATCAAAAGCATACTTGCGGGCGCACAGGCACACGTGCACATGCACAAAGCGCGCCTGAGCTCATTAAGTCGCACCACAGTGTGTCATTTGCTGCAGCAGCCAAAGACTTATGGACTTATGGCAGCGGTAACACAACGCTAACGATGACAACAACAAAAATTAATCAAAACGAACCAAGCAAATATGTAGAAATGAAACAAATAACAACAAAATACAAATGAGAGAATCCAACAAAAAAATTAATAAATAAATTGGCTGAGTGTGAGAAAACAAACAGCAATAACAACAATAATCATGTCAAACATAACAAAAGCATTGAGAGCAACAACAACAACAAACATACAATCATTAGCAATCAGTAGCAATAACACATTCACACATACACACACACACACTCATATTTACTGTGGAAAAACACTCACAACCAACAATAATAACACTGCCATCAAAACACATCGTCAAAAGCCGAAAATCAAACGACACCACGCGCGCCTCCTACGCTCGCAGTAGCCGTGTCAAACTGCAGCAATAATAACAACAACAAACAATAATAAAAACAACAATGACGTAGGTAAAATCTGAAGTAATGACAAACAATCGATAAATGAGCAAAAAAACACAACTAACCGTAAGCAACAAAGCGCACTCACATATCATGGCAACAACAACAATAACAACAACAAGTCAAATAATAGCCATAAGCTACAACAAGAACGAACAGCAGTGATTGAAGGTTAGAATGCGCACAGCAGCCGTCAGTGGCGTCGTGAGTTGGCGTCGAGCGACAAACGAGGCGGGCAAAGGCTTTCAAAAGCACAGAGAGGAATCCTTTTTCGACGCACTGTGTCGCCAGGCCGTGTGCGTTTGCCTAGCTACGGCTACAAACTTTATGTTATGTATTTGTGTGAGTGAGTGTGAGTGTTTGGGGAAATCACAGCCACACACTCATACACTGCTGCGACAGACATAACATAAATTTACGCAAACACTTTAAAACACATTTACAACAGCGCTGCCGTCTTCTGCCCAGACAAGCTGGAGTGAAAAATCACAAAACTGGCACACAATGCGAACAGCGTCAACACGAGCGCAACATTGACGCCGGCAACAACGACACCAACACTGACGTCAACGCCAACAACACGGACGAGAACAACGAGTACGTGTGCTGTCAGTGGCTGCAGCGACGTCACTCATACGCCCCAATGTGCTATGCTGAGCTGTGTTCATTTTGTGTGCCAGTTTTGCATTGTTGTTGCGACTGCTGTAGGTTGTTGTTGTTGCTCTTATCATCATTATTATTATTGTTGTGGCTGTTGTACTTGTTCTTGTTATTGTTGTTGTTGCTGCGTACATTGATGACTATCATCAGTTATGGACGCGCAACTGAGCAGTCAGTCGAGCAGGCGTTTGTAGTATTGTATGCCGAAGTATTGGATCTAGGTTTGGATAATGTTTTGTTGTTGCTTCCTGCTTCTTGCTCATCAATGAATGTCTGTTTGTCAATTTGTCTTTTTCCTGCCGCCCTCAAACATAATACACAAATTTGATCAATGCAGTGGCGGTACTGAGATATTTACTTGTAAACATTTAATTTTTGAGGTAGAAAAATTCTTATTAAAGTTTCTAATCGAAAGCGGTTGCATTATATTTAGTGATTAGGGTCACTAGTTTTCTAAAGGTGCTGAAAGTTTGTAATAAAAGTTCAAAAACTGACGCTTCTGCTTCTCTTTTAGTGTTTTTTGGAACGTTTGTATAACGTTAATGGAATAAGTATGATGAAAATATAAAGTAACAGTAAACGAATTGGAGATTTTGCTTCATTTGAGGGGACTGTGGGGACTTTACATTTCATAATTAAAATAGAAATGCTGCAAATTGATAATAAAAGTTAGAAAGTTTGAATTTTCATCAGTTATTTTATGTTTTCTGGGGCGTATACGTAACATTGACTGAATAAATATGCTGAAAACAGGTAGTTAAGGTTGAAAATCTGAAGCTGTTGCCTGTTTTATTTAGAAATTAATTGAAGAATAAGAAATAAAAGTGTAACGACAGGAATTTTTGATAACTAAAGTTAGAAAGTTTGAATTTGCATCAGTATTTCATGTTTTCTGGAGCGTATACGTAACATTAATTGAATAAATATGCTGAAACGGGTAGTTAAGGTTAAAAATCTAAAGCTGTTGCTGTTTAATTTATGAGTTAATTGAAGAATAGGAAGTAAAAGTTTAAAAACCGGATTTTTGTTAACTATTTCAGGGTTAGTGGGGCGTATACGTAACATGAATAGAATAAATTAATTAAAAATAGGTATTACAGGTTCAAAATCGGAAGCTGTTGCCTGTTTTAGTGTTTACTGTTGCATTGATAAAACATTAATGGACTAAGTGTTGAAAATAGGAAATAAAAGTGACGACTCCGCAGTTTTTCTAACCTATTTAGTGTTTAGTGGAACGTATACGTGACATTAAGTGAGTAAATAAGTTGAAAATAGGGATATCTCACACAAAATTTTTAAACCTGTTAATCCTGTTACGTTAATTTCATATTGACTTAATGAATATGTAACAAAAAATGAAGAATAAACTCAGAAAACACCAAAACATTGACAAAATTTTACAAACTTAAACTTTTACGGCATTGTTTTCGTGTTTACTTAGGCGTATACGTAACATTAATGCAAGAAATATGCTGAAAATAGGATTTTCAAGTCCAAAAACTGAAGTTTTGTCTTTTATTTAGTGTCTGGTGAGGCGTATCGCAGCATAAGTTGAAAAGATGAGCTTAAATTCAGCAAATATTGCACTAAGTTTTAAAACCTGAAATTTATTTGGCATTAATTTCATATTAAATGGACATATAATTGAAATTATTGAATGAAAACGCAGAAATCAACAAAGCATTTTACAAAATCAGAAAAAAATGTGAATTTCTATGGTTTGGTTTTTGTGTTTATTGGGGCGTATACGTTACAAGACTTTAATAAATTGTTAGACATGGGTGGTTAAATTTAACAAATGCAACCTTTGTCATTTGTTTAAAATTTACTGGGGCGTATACGTTACATAAATTGCATAAATGTGCTGAAAGTGAGAAATTAAAGTGAAAGAACTTATGTGTTATCATTTGTTTGGTGTTTACTGAGGCGTATACGTAATATTAATTACATAAATGCTTTGAAAATAAGCACATATTGCATCAAGTTTTACAATCTGGTATTATTATTATTTGAAATTAATTGTATCGTGATTGGACGTATAAGTAGAACTAAATCTAGAAAAACACCAAAATTTCGAACAAAATTACAAATACTCTTATTTAACGTAATTTTTTGGAAGGAAAATTTCATTCAATATCATTACTTAAGTACCTACTCTGAATACAACAAAACTGTAAAGTTTTCATATAAACAGCACAAAATTCCAAAAACTAAAATGTTGGCAATGTTTTGTGGGGCGTATGAGTTACATTTGGTCCACAGATATGCTCACAAAAATATTTTTGTACCATGTAGAAAAATTTTAACAAATTTTCAACTAATTTTAAGCAGTTTAATATTTTTGACAAAAATTATAAAATTTTAATTTTAAAAAAAATTTATAAAATTTTAATTTTTTAAAAATTTTGAAAATTTTAATTTTTTAATTTAGAAAATTTTAATTGTTAAAAAATTTAGAAAATTTTAATTTTAAAAAATTCTCAACAAATGACAAAAATTATAAAATTTAAATTTTAAAAAATTTAGAAAATTGAAATTATTTAAAAATTTAGATAATTTAAATTTTTAAACAATTTTATACAAATTTAAAACATTATTTCAGTTATCTGCGGGGCGTATAAGCAATATTCATTTAACAATAATTACAATAAAAACATTTACAATATTTACAATAGTAACATTTGGTCCACAAATATGCTCACACAAACTTTTTGTAGGAAAATTTTAACTGATTTTTTGGCAGCAGGTAATTTTAAGCAGTTTAATTTTTTCACATTTAAATTTTTTAAAAATTTAGAAAATTAAAATTTTTTAAAAATTTTCAACAAATGACAAAAGTTATAAAATTTAAATTTTACAAAGTTTAGAAAATTTAAATTTGTAAAAAATTTAATGCTGAAAATTTTAAACTCATATTTATTGGGGCGTATGAGTAACATTAAAACATTTCATGATCCCACTTCTGCTGCACTGTGTTCCCTGCTTTCGCATAAGTTTTCTCAAAGTGAATAGACGGTGAAGAACGAAATTGAGTTCTTTACATTTTCATTCAAATTGACAAATGTACATAAAATCTTTGTTCACTTTGTCCAGTTATGTTTGTAAATCGAATACGCACAAAAAATCAAATCGAAAATCGTCTACACAAAAACGAAACTGAAGCCAAGAGGTTAACTGACTGAATGAAAGCAAAGGAAGAGCTAAGTGGATATGGGAAAAGTGCTGCAAGCAAATATTTGCTTTTTTGCAACAAAGCGCCCAATGCTCAATCCCTTTTCACCGTTATGTACAGTTGCTGCTTCTTCTATTTCTCGCTGCTTCTATTTCTGCAATTTTTTGTAGTTGTCAAATTTGTGCGCAGCGAATGAATGCGTGGCTGTTGTCAGTCGTTTGCCTTTTGTGAGAATGGCATTTGTTATTCTGTAGGTCTGTTCATGTATGTGTGTGCGTGTTCTGACAAAGATGAAGTGATACTGTTTCCCCTTCAACGCACTTCACACACACTCACATTTGTCAATGATAAAAGTTAATCACCGACATTTGACAGCAGCCCTCAGTTGCCATCTTGGGTGCAGTTACGCAATTTTCATTTACATTTTTTTGTTGTATTGTTGTCTTGTCTTGTTGACTATTTGCATATATCCATGAGTTGAGCGGCAGCAATCTGCGTGTCAACGCATAATGAGCAACGTTGCTTAAAGCGACTCAATTCAGAATTCCGCAGTCGCCGTTGTCGACCCTTTGCGCCTTCGCTCGGTTGAGCTGTTTGTTGTCTGCTCAACGCTATCAGCTTTCCATTTGAATACACGCGCTTATTTTGAATAATATACAAAAATATGTACGTGTATTGTTGTCTCTGTGCGGGTGTGGGTATATTTTTCAAGTGTTTAGTACTCTTGACCTGACGCGCTTTTCAAGGTCAAAAAAATATAACATTGAGTGGCGTCACTTTTGCGCTTTTTATGCCATTTCGCTATGAAGTGCAGCTATGCGCCATAAAGCATGCACTAAAAATTTGCAACAAATTCTTAATGCGCAGCAAACACTTGGGTTGACTTTTTAGTGCAGCAAAAATGTTTTCATAGCATAAACTAAAAACCATTTTTACCGCTTTGCTGTTGCAGCTGTGACAAATTCATGTTTTGCACTGCGCCCAAATGTAGACAGCAAATATTTGCGCGGCACTTGAAAAACAAAAAAAAAAATGGCGCTTACATGCATTTATGTGAAGATTACTTGACAGGGTTTATCGCTGCTGTGCTGCAGCGTTGTATTTGTTGGTGTTGAAAGTTCGCATTTCATGTGGAAAAATATAGATTTTTATTTTTTTTTGCAATCAACATTTTAAGCCGAAATGAACTCGTGTATGGCTTTTAGGTGCGAAAGGTTAGTAAGAGAAATCAACGAATCAGTTTTAAATGTTTTTGGGCGGTTTATATATGTTTTTTTTAATGTAATGCAGAAAATATTGGCTCCTGTTAGCATATTTTGAGGCTCTAAGTCACTTCTAGGCGTTTTTTACAACCCCCATCACGCTGTCAATAAACCTTTGGAGCACAAACTAGATCAAATAGACCCATACAACTTTTTTAAGCGACAGTAATTGTTTCAAAATCTCTTTTTTTCTGTAAAATTTTTTAAATGAGTTACAAAATGTATCTACACTTTTGTTTATATGGTTTAGAAATTGTTAAATTATTGTCCAAAGTGCAGCACAGAATTTTTTGTTAGGTAAAAAGGTTAATCAGTAGTTGTGGAATTATGCGTCAATAAAAGTGAATAGGGTTTAAGTGACCCAGAATGTGTTCGATGATTAAAAATAAAGGTTTTTTATCTTCAATGATGATGAGGGGCAATATGGCCTTCCCTTTCCGTGAGGAAAACACGATATGTACTGTCCCTGACTCGAACCTCTATTAGGCAGCTTGTTGGAGTCATCACTAGACACTGCGCCATTGGATCTATGCTGGTCAAATGGTGTCTCTCGTCCAGTGATGTCTGCAGAAGCTGTGGAGATGAGGAAGAAGTGGAAACGATCCAACACTACCTGTGCCACTGCCCGGCTCTGCAGGAACGCCGACTCCGTACCTTGGGGTCAAGGTTCCTGGTAGACTTGGCCTGCGCAGCAGTAGTTGAAATATCGGATCTACTCTCCTTCATCAAGAGGTCGAATTGGTTTGCCCCGAACTGAGAACCACTGGTTAGCTCCAGAATCTTCCATGAAGGGATTCACAATGGGCCATTATGGCCTCCGAGTGGAAGTGCTGCCCTTGGGACGCACACACCCTTCCCTACCTAACTTAACCTATCTTCAATGATTTATTTTAGTAATGATTTTATTATATGAAAGTTGCTTTAAATAACTTTTTAATTAACAAACATATTGAGAAACAGAATATTAGGGATAAATTTTGTATTCTTATTAACTTTACTTGGACGCAAAGAGCTTCATTGATGCTTTTCCTTGTATTGGTTACATTAATCAAAGAAAAGTTTACCAGAATGTGTGATTACCCTATCGCCAAAAGTTTCCTAGCAGAAACACTTCTTTTGTTAAGAGTTATCAACTAAGTTATATATATGAAGGCCCTGATAAGAAGAAGTAGATTCAGGTAGAAAATTCTTCAATGCTCCACTTTCATTTAGTGGTTTTACAAGAAACTGTATTAAAAACTTTCTGGCTGTTCAGTTGTGTCTCTTGCAGCCAACTAAACCTACCAAAGCGCTAGTTAGTTAAAAGTCCAGTCTAACAAAACAATAGGTGCGCCTAAAAGTATGCTATACAAAGTTTTAGCTAAATCGATAGTCACAAACAAAATTGCAATAAGCATTGCATACTTTTAGTGTGATTTAAAAAAGTGCTAACTGCAAGTCTGAATCACTTTTCAAATTACAATACTATAATATTTGAAATTCAAAGAGATATTTTTCAAAAAAGAAAATTGTATTTTTCTATTGTTTATGTTGTTTTTGTACCACAAACATACAACAGACCTTTCTGACTGATTAGTTGTGCGCAATGTAACCAACTAAACCACCAAAACTCTTTTAAATTTAGATTTATTTAGTTTAATCCAGTTCGATGTGCGCCAAAAAGTATACTATGAAAAGTTATAGCTAACACAACAGTCACTACCAAAATTGGAATAAGCGTTGCATATCTTTAGTGTGATTGAACAACGAGCTCAATCTTTGGGCATTGACCAATGTAACCAACTAAACCAGACAAACTCTCTTAAATTGAGATAAATTACGATAAATTACTATAATATTTGAAATTCAAAGAAAATATTTTTCAAAAAAGAAAATTTTATTTGTCTATTGTTTTTGTTGTTTTTGTACCACAAACATACAATATACCTTTCTGACGAATTAGTTGTGCCCAATGTAACTAATAAACCACCAAAACTCTTTTAAATTTAGATAAATTTAGTTAAATCCAGTTCGATGTGCGCCAAAAAGTATACTACAGTCACTATTTAAATTACAATAACCAATTGCATACTGTTAGTATGATTACACATAATGCTGACTACAGAGCTGAGATATTTTTCAAATTATTACAATCTTTTAAATGAAACAAAATATTTACAAGAAAAAATATTGTGGAAAATTTGTTTTCTTCTATTGTTTTTATCGTTGTTGTACCACAAACATACAAGAGACCTTTCTGACTAATTAGTTGTGCCCGTTGTAACTAACTGAACCACCAAAACTCTCTGAAATTGAGATTTATTTAGTTTAATCCAGTTCGATGTGCGCCAAAAAGTATACTACGAAAAGTTATAGCTAACACAAAAGTCACTACCAAAATTGGAATAAGCGTTGCATACTTTTAGTGTAATTTAACAAAGAGCTAACTGCAAAGCTGAGTCATTTTCGAACTGCCAAAAATTACTACAATCTTTTGAATAAAAAAATATTTTCTAAAAAGAAATTGTGTTCTACTGTTTTCTTGTTGTTGTTGTTGTACCATAAACAGACCTTTCTGACTAGAAATCCCCAAAGCTCTCCTCAATTAAAGTTAATTTAATTGAATACTTATAAATGTGCGCCTAAATGTATACTATAAAAAGTTATAACTAAAAAAACAGTCACTACCGAAATTGGAATAAGCGTTGCATACTTTTAGTGTGATTTAACAAACTGCTTACTGCAAAGCTGAATCATTTTTCAAACAAATTACCACAATCTTTTGAATAAAAAACTTTTTTTAAAAAAGAAATTTTCTTCTACTATTTTTGGTTTTTGTTGTACCATACAACAGAACTTTCTGACTAGTAAATTGCGCAGCCAACTAAATCACCAAGACTCTCTTCAATTAAAGTTAATTTAATTGAATACTTATAACTGTGCGCAAAAAAGTATACTATAAAAAGTTATGGCTAAACCAACAGTCACTACCGAAATTGCAATAAGCGTTGCATATTTTTAGTATGATAACGTTCACTATAAAGCTGAGATATTTTTCAAATTACCTTAAATTCACTACAACTTTTCGTATTGCAAAAATTGTTTCCCAAAAAAAATCTTTTTAGTTTTACTATTTAAGTTTTGTTGTTGCTCAAAAACCTAAAACTACCTTTTTTTCTAATTACAGTAAAAGTTAGTTCAAGCAAAATCAAATAAAATTCACAGTATGTGTGTGTGTGTGTGTGTAAGTGCGTGAAGCAAAACTTTTACATTACCAAAAAGCAAAACGAGAGAAGAATCATATTCAACGCTTCGAACTTTTTCAATCTTAATAAAAGTCAAAATTGACTTTAGTAATTACATTTGTGTTGAAATGCTGGCAGAAGCGTTCATACACTAACACACACACGTACGCACGTAATTACGGTGCGAGTATTAAACAGCAGCAGCAAACGAATACAAAACTAACACACGCACACACAAAATATACACACACACACACACAAAATATACACACACACACACACAAAATATACACACTCTCACACACACACTCTCAAGCTTATAAACACATTCATCAGCTACATAACCTCAAATTTTCCAACATGCGTTTGCACTGATTTTTGCCTTTTGAAGTAAAACCGAGAGTATGGCAACGTTACCTGCTGACTTTTTTTCTGATTTGAATTGTTTTTTTTTTTTGCAAACTCGTCTTTGGTAGAAAACAATTGGCGCGCCCATTCATCATCGACGGCGCTAACATGTCTCACGCCATCGAAAGCAGCGCAGCAGACAGCAACGTCAGCCAACCTCACTCAACACACACTCGGCATACGAGTAGCAGTTGAACCAATAGTGGCTCTGACTGCTTGCAATGCATTGTTGTTGTTGTTTTGGTTTCACTTCATTTCGCTTCGTTTGCGTTGCATTGCGTTTGATTTGCGGCTTCATTGCCGCTCAGCAAGAAATCGACTTTTCACATTGCATTCTCAGCTACTCGCATCTCCCTTCGCTCTATCTGACTTCTCTTGCACCTTTTCCATTCCACTCTTTCTAGTGCCACGTTTGCTGCTTTTCTGCTTGTTTGAACATTGCAATGCACATTTGCACTTTTAGCATGGCGCCGTTCGAAGCTTTGCATTGTGTGTCCACCTACGAGTTTAACCGCTTGCAGTGCTTTTAGCAATTATTGGTTCTGTTGTTGTTGTTGTTGCTATTGGCCCATTTGGTCAATGCTTTAGTTTTGGCTTCGTGGCAAAGTGCATTTCCCAATCAATTCGTTTGCCACGTATTCAGCATTTTCGCCAAACGATTTTCTAAGCGCAAATGGGCTTTTACGCAGTTGGCTTCTCGTCTGCCAATGTAGCTATTGTGTTAGGCTTTGCTATTTTTGTTGTTGTTGTTATTATTGCAATGATAATTGTCAGCACTATCGATGGTTGAGTCTGGAGTCCTGTGATCCAGTTGCGGTGGTCGCTTTTATTTGTACTTTCATGGTATTGTTGTTGCAAATGCATAGAGGGGTCAAAAAAGCCCCTAGGTACACACTGTCACAGATTTTTACGATTTGTGTGTATTAACTGCAATCTGAATTCAGTGGGCGAGTTCAACATGTCAAAGCTTCCACACTGAGATCTACTTAGCTCTCGATTTAACAGTTTAAAGATACCATTTATGACACTTGAAACTAAGGTTAAAAAATCATTGGGATAATTGAGAACAAAGTTTCGACTCTAATGTTCATTTTTCTTGAAATTATTTTCTTTCTGAAATTAAATAAATATTTTGCAGAGCTGGCAAACTGTTCATTAGTTAATTTTTATGAAAACAAATAAGAATTTTGTGTTTCTTAAATCATAAAAGTAGTTTCAAGCTATTCTATAATTCAAAAGATGTCCAGTAACTCTCAGAGTTGGTTAAATTGGTTTCCAAAAGACTTCACGTATACTTTAGAAATAAGGAAACAGCTAAAAATAAGAATAAAAATTTCATAAGTTTTGAACAAAATAGAGAAAGTAAAGTGAAAAGTTTTAGAATTTGAAAAATTTATGCAGAAAACCCTTTAAATCTTTCGAATAGACATAAGTTAAGAAAGTTGACCTCTAAAGTAATGAGTGTCATGGATCAGTTGGTCAAAAAATTCTTTAAATCGACTTGTTCAAAAAATATAAAGAAAATGGGTCTTTGTGTTCATAAATCTCAGTCTTGAATCATTAAAGAAGAGACAAGTTACAGTAAAATCTACAAAGAAAGAAAGTGGACGTCTGAACCGGGTAGAGTCACACTTGGGTTAGCTGATCTGAAACAGACTTCAAATAGACTTAAGAAAAGACAAAAGTTTAAGTATAAAAAAATGTCAGTCTTAAGTTAGTTGATGCAAAAATGATTTGAAATGGACTTAAGAAAATTTAAGAAAAGACAAAAGTTGTAAAATTAGCTTCTGAAACGGTAAGTTTCAATCTTTAATTAGTTGATTCAAAAGAGACCTAAATTAAGTTTTGAAAGCAAGTTAGCATAAAAAAATATAAAAGCGAGAAATCTGAAACTTGGGTCGGTTGGTCCTAAATAGATATGAAATAGACTTCAAAAGTTGCTTGTAGAGGTCTGAGACTTGGGTCAGTTTGTCCCAAGTGGACTTCAGAAAAAAGTTGGAACATAAAATATAGAGAGAGTTTGCTTCTGAAGCGAAAAGACTTGAAATAGACTTCAAAAGATGGAATATGAATTATGGAGAAATGGGTTTCTGAAGCGAGAAATCTGAGACTTGGGTCAGTTTGTCCTAAGAGGACTTCAGAAAGAAGTTGGAACATAAAATATAGAGAGAGTTTGCTTCTGAAGCGAAAAGACTTGAAATAGACTTCAAAAGTTGGAATATGAATTATGGAGAAGTTGTTTTCTGAAACGAGAATTCTGAAACTTGGGTCAGTTTGTCCTAAGAGGACTTCAGAAAAGAAGTTGGAACATAAAATATAGAGAGAGTTTGCTTCTGAAGCGAAAAGACTTGAAATAGACTTCAAAAGTTGGAATATGAATTATGGAGAAGTTGGTTTCTATAGCGAGTAATCTGAGACTTGGGTCAGTTTGTCCTGAGTGGACTTCAGAAAGAAGTTGGAACATAAAATATAGAGAGAGTTTGCTTCTAAAGCGAAAAGACTTGAAATAGACTTCAAAAGTTGGAATATGAATTATGAAGAAGTTGATTTCTGAAGCGAGAATTGTGAGATTTGGGTCAGTTTCTCCTAAGAGGACTTCAGAAAATAGTTGAAACATAAAATATAGAGAGAGTTTGCTTCTGATGCGAAAAGACTTGAAATATACTTCAAAAGTTGGAATATGAATTATGGAGAAGTTGGTTTCTGAAGCGAGAAATCTGAGATTTGGGTCAGTGGGTCTCAAAAAGACTTAAAATAGACTTCAAAAACAACAAAAGTTGGAATATAAAATAAAAAGATAGTTGACTTTTAAAGTGAGAAGTCTGACCACTTTGGTCAGTTGGTTCTAAAATGACTTGAAATAGACTTAAAACAAAGTTGAAATATAAAAAAGGTTGGCTTCTGAAGTGCAAACTCTGAGACTTGGGTCAATTGATCCTAAAAAGACTTGAAATAGACTTCAGAAAGGACAAAAGTTGGAATATAATATAAAAAGAAAATTGGCTTCTGAACCAGGAAATCTTGGACTTGGATCAGTTGATCCAAAAAAGACTTGACATGGACTTCAGAAAAGACAAAAGTTCAAATATTAAACGTCTGAGACATCGGTCAGTGGGTCTTAAAAAGATTTGAAATAGACTTCAGAAAAGACAAAAGTTGAATCCAAATATATAGAGAAAGTTGACTTCGGTCAGTGGGTCTTAAAAAGACTTCAGAAAAGACACAAAAGTTGGATTATAAAACATTTATACAGTTTGCTTCTGAAGCGAGAAGTCTGAGACTTGGTTCAGTTGGTCCTAAAAAGATTTGAAATAGCCTTCAGAAAGACAAAAGTTGAGTCCAAAAATATAGAAAAGTTCACTTCGGTCAGTGGGTCTTAAAAAGACTTCAGAAAAGACAAAAATTGGATTATAAAACGTTGATACAGTTTGGTTCTGAAGCGAGAAGTCTGAGACTTATGTCAGTTGGTCCTAAAAATTTGAAATAGACTTCAGAAAAGACAAAAGTTGAAACCAAAAATATAGAGAAAGTTGATTTCGGTCAGTGGGTCTTAAAAAGACTTCAGAAAAGACAAAAGTTGGATTATAAAACATTTATACAGTTTGCTTCTGAAGCGAAAACTCTGAGACTTGGGTCAATTTATCCTAAAAAGGCTTGAAATAGACATCAGAAAAGACAACAATTGGAATATATAACAAAAAGAAAGTTTCTAAAGCTAGAAGTCTGACACTTTGATCAGTTGGTCCCAAAAAGACTTCAGAAAAAAGTTAGAATATAAAATATGGAGAAAATGGGCTTTTGATGCAAGAATTCAGTTTGTTCCAAAAAGACTTCAGAAAAAGTTGGAATATAAAATATGAAGAGAGGTGGCTTCTGAAGCGAGAAGTCTAAAACTTGAGTCAGTTGGCCCTAAAAAGACATGAAATAGATTTCAACAGTTGGTTGGAGAGGTCTGAGACTTGAATCAGTTTGGCCTAAAAAGACTTTATAAAAACGTTGGAAAATGTTTAGAAAAACGTTGGAACATAAGATATGAAGAAAGTTTCTGAAGTGAGAAATCTGAAACTTTAGTCAGTTAGTCCTAAAAAGAGTTTAAATATACGTCAGAAAGTTGGCTTCTAAAGAGGGACTCTGAAGCTTTGGTCAGTTGTTCCTAGAAAAAATTGAATTAGATTTCAGAAAAAAGACAATTTTTCAAGTTATGTGAAGAGAAAAAGAATCTCTGAAGAGAGAAGTGTCTTGGATTAATGGATCCAAAAAAATATATATATCCAAAAGACTTCAGAAAAGAGATAAGTTGACATAAGTGACTGACTGACTTCAGATAGACTTCAAAGATAAATAAGTTTCCAAAAATTGAAGCAACACCTCCATCAGTTCAAGAATAGTTAGAGAAAGTTTAGATCCGAAGCGATAAGTCTCAGACAGACTTCACATAGACTTTGAAGTCAGAAACAGCTTCTAAGAATTCTAAAATGTTCCAGCATTATGTTGGGACTCCGTCAGTATTGCTGCTGTTTCGGCCATTTTTTCTATGCGGAAATATTTACTCAACACTTTTGGTCATGTTGCCAGATTTTGTTTATGTTGATTTTGCCACACACTCTGCCTGAACGAAAAGCTGGCAGTGATTTGGGTTTTTGTTGGCAGCAACACAGGTTTCCTGCATATTTACATTTAAAAATTCTTTTTTCATACAGTATTTGGTATCTTGTTTTACTCATTTTCAGGCCAACAGCCGCACAAGCAAACCCTAAACAGTTCGCTTTTATGGCAAATTTTTGAGTCAAACTTTCATTTAGTTGCTGTTTAAATTCTTTTGAATCCTTCAACTTTGCCGCACAGCATTAAGTATGATTTAATTTATGACTTGGCTCGGTGAATGCCAAATTCCCACAACAAGTCAAGAGCGCAAAAATAGTTTACAACCTGTTAAGGCTTTGGGAACTCAACCCTGCTCGATTTTTGGCTTCCATTGAAAAATACATATTTGTGTGTGTGAATGTATGTGTAACTGTTGAAGCAAATGTTTTGCAGAATCTTCTACACTGTAGAAAAATGTTAAGGTAAACAACAACAATCACAACAGAGACACATACAAACGCAAGCAAAAATTTGAACCAAGGACGCAGAGCGCTCGTTAAAAATGATAAGAACTACAAATAAAACTCAGATGTGTATGTGTACAAAACTCATATACATACATACACACAAATATGTGCATGTGTATCTAAATAAAAAATACATCTGTGTGTGTTTTTGTTGCCACAGCAGCCGCTTCAGCTGCTGCTGAATTTTTCTATAAAAATTTAAAAATCAGCAAATAATAAAAAAATGACACAAAAAGATACAAAATAGAACAGAAAATAATAAACGAGAAAAAATGAAAAAAAACTCAGCAAAGCATTGCAAAGTTTGATCCTTTTTGCGTGCCATCCTTAAGGCGCAAATTCCTCAGCGCCAGCAAGTCAACAACAAAGCATAGCAAAAAGAAAAACGACATGGAACGAGAAAAAATTTTATGAAAACGATGCGCCAGAGAGCAGAGCTGACTTGTAGAATCAGCCAAGAACAGTTGGACGATTGGCGGGGGGAGGAACGTTCCCTTTTCGATTTGTGTTCGCGTTGATGTTTATGGCCCATCTTGGCAGTAGCCATGGAAGTAACACAAACCAACAACAGTAACAACAACTGTCAGCGAAGTACATAATTCTTGCTGAGATAATAAATAATGAGCGCCAAACGCGCGAACGACTAACAAATAAAATTGCAATAAAATGGCAAACAAAAAAAACACACATTTGGCCGCTGAATGTGGGCCAAAGTGTTGTTGGTGTTTTTCTTGCGGCAAACTATAAACAGTTTTATGTGTGGTTGCTTATATGTCGTAAGCGCATTAAAAACTATTTTAATGCTTATTTAGTGTTTAGACTTTTAAGGCTTTTTCGAAGGACTATTTGACGAAATTGGTTTCCTTGGAATTTGGAACCAGGAATTGAAATGAAAACTGCTCAGTTATTGTGCTCAAACTGCTTAATTGAAAGATGTTTGTGAGAAGATACGAAAAAAGCTATCAAGTTAAAGCTGCATTCAAATCCATTATGTCTGCGATAAGGACATAAGATATGTCCTGTCACGGCTACCACAAGGTGGCAGATCTCAACACGATCGACTACGAAATAATTAGATAATCAAGTTTTTTTTTGTATTATGAAATTGATATGAATTGATTGAATAATGAATTGATATAAATTAAATTTTTTCAACTTTTGAATAATTTAATTAAAATTTTTCAATTCTTAAAACAAAAATTCAAAAATAAAAAAAATTCAGTTTTTTTTTTAGTTTTTAATAAAAAATCTACAATACAAAATAACATAAAGTAGGTTTTTATAAAAAAATAAAATTTAAAAAATTTTAAATAAAAAAAATAGTATTATTATTAAACATAAAATATTATTATCAAAACATTTTTTTTTTAATTATGAAAACAATAAATTTAATTTTAACAAATTTTTAATAATTAAATTAAAATTTTTCAATTCTTAAAAGAAAAATTCAACAATAAAAAACGAATTTAAATTCTTTAATTATAAAAAAAATAAATTTCATTTAAAAAATTTTTTAATAATTAAATTAAAATTTTTCAATTCTTAAAAGAAAAATTAAAAAAAATGTTAATGTTGATGTTTATTTTTTAACCAAAAAACTAAAATAAAAAACTATAATAATTAAATAATCAAAAGTTTTTTTAATTATGAAAACAATAAATTTAATTTAAAAAAATTGTTAATAATTAAATTAAAATTTTTCAATTCTTAAAAGAAAAATTCAACAATAAACAACGAATTTAAATTTTTTTAGTTTTTAATAAAAAATTAAAATAAAACAATAACAAAGTAATTTTTAATAAAAAAAAATTAAAAATACAAAATTTTGAATTTAAAAAAAATTGTATATTATTAAACATTTTTATGTTTATCAAAACATTTTTTTTAATTATAAAAAAATAAATTTCATTTAAAAAAAATTTTATTAATTAAACTAAAATTTTTAAATTCTTAAGAGAAAAATTCAAAAATAAAAAAAATGTTAATATTTTTAGTTTTTAATAAAAAACTAAAATAAAAAATATAATAAAGTAATTGTTTATAAAAAAAATCACATTTAAAAAAATTTTAAATTAAAAAAAAATATTTTTATTATTATTAAACATAAAATATTACTATCAAAACAATTTTTCATAATTGAATTGAAATTTTTCAATTAAAAGAAATATTCAAATTAAAAAAACAAATAAATTTTTAGTTTGTATAAACAAACAATTTAATCAAACCTTTTAATTAAGAATTAAAAACAAATTTGATATACAATTTTAATGAATGAATTCATGAAAAACTGATTAATTCACTATAATTAAATTAATTCGTAATAAATAAATTAATTCTTTATGAAGTAATTAATTAAATTATTAATTATAAATTATAAAAATTATTATTAATTATAAATTAATTAAATTAGTAAAATTAATTTGCTATAAATTAATTAGTTCATTATAACTAAAATAAATTAATCAAAAACTTTGGTAGCATTTCTTTAAAGACACCTTTTCTAAACAATAATAATGCATTAATTAATTTAAAAACTAATTATTATTATTTTTTTATTATAATAGACTAATAAATTCATTATAACTGAACTTCATTAATGAAAAACACTTTAGCATTTATCTTAGCATTTCTTTAAACGCATCTTTTGTGGCATACTTGTAGGCTTAAGCGCTTATTTCTATTTGCTGGCCGCCACATCTTTCACATTCTTAATGTCATCATCACAATTCTGTCAAAAGTTATTAATGATTTAATTAATTCATTCCAAAACTTGTAATTAATCTTGGCCTTTCTTTAAACTAATTTTTTGTAGCATACTTGTAGGCTGTAGCTGTTATCTCTCTTTGCCTACAACATCTTTGACGTTATAAATGCCATCAGCATTGGTCCACCATAATCTTTCTTTGCTCTACCAGATAGAGACTTCACAGCATCTTCTAGTTTCACTTCTAGTTTCATTTGTGTTTTGCTACTTCTTGCCACCAACAGAAACCATGCCGCAACTTGCCTGCAATCTAGTAAATTTACGCATTGCGTTAATATTAATTTCGCTGATGCTGCACTTTTTTTCGCTCGCTCTGCTCTTATCAAACTAACCAAACACTCAGTTCTTCTACGGTTTTCCTACTCCACTGCACCCTTTTTTTTTTTGCCGCCCATTTTCTCATTGGACCAACTTTGCTATTGTTTTGCTAACTGTGGCAACGCTGTCACAGCAAATGATTAATGGCACTGACGAGCCCAACAACTAGCGGCCTTTTTTTTTTTGTTTTTTGTTTTCTCTTTCACAACAACAATAATTAGATTTATAAACAATTGTGGTAGATTTGATTTGTTGTGCTTTTTGCTGGCTGCCGCTGCGTGGACAGGAAGTTTGTCTCAGTTTGTTGTGCGTGTACTTTGTTTCTTTTGTTATTGAATTAAAGCATAAAAGTGGCTTAATAAATTTATGGCTTTCTCTTGGCATGTCAAAACATAAAAAACGGCTTAAAAGCCCATCAAATAAATTAGAGCGAAACTTGGTTACAGTTTGTGTTTAAGTTTCTGTTTGTTGTTTTGCTTTTACAAAATTACATAAAGCCAACCTTTGCTTCAGTGGAGTTTTAATTTAATTAAAAATTGCAAATGAACCGCAATTGATACATCACATCCAGCACACACACACACATACACTTACTGACAGCTGCCGCAGTCGTAAATGCAAATAGCATTTAAAGAAATTAAATTGAATTCTGCAACTATGGACAAAAGTTGGTGCGCCCCTCGAATGCGCCAACGTTCAGCAAATTGCTGCTGCATTCTTTAGCGAGTGCGGCGGTCGTTTTGTCGTCCCGCCACTGCACTCGGCACATGGCATTAAGTAAGTGCAAATATTGCAGGAATTGTCTGAATGGCTGAGTGGGTGAGCTGGCCGGCCATTTTTCCCCGCCCGCTGGCTATTGCTCTCAATTTCATTTAAATTGCTTCGCGCTGGCGTATGGCAACTGGCATTGTGCACCCTGTACAGCAAGTCCAAGTCATATCGATACCGTATCGTTCGATATTATGGTATGGGCAATTGTCTGCCATCAACAGTGCCAACAGCGGCACTAGCGCACATAAGTATGCTATGCTTTTTAACATTTACGAGCGCATCGCCCCGCTGTTTGTATTTTTATATTTTTTTTTAGTTTGCTTTTATATGTATTTCGTGTTTTGTTGTTTTTGTTTTTTAGATGCAAACAACTTGAGGCGGGTTCGAACTTTGAGTATATAAGTTAAAGTTGATCCTGTTAAAAGGAATTTGCATTTAACGCTTAAAGCATTTTGACAAAAGCTTAGTGTATGTGTGGGTGTGTGTATTTGTGTGTGTTTTATGTGTATTGATGGCGCCTTGAAAGTTCTGACTTTCGTCTATATGCATAGAGATTTGTATTTTTAAGGTTCTTTCTTTTCATATTTTCAATTTTATGCCCAGATTTTGCTTTACTTAATGTTGATTAAGTCAGAGTTTGAAACCACAATTTGCTGAGAGCAGAGAAACTCTTCAGTTGGCGCTTTTGGTGTGAATAATAACAAAAAAAAATCTGAAAGAAGATGAAGCCGAAGTTTAATGAAAGTTTGTTGAGGATTTTCTTTTCAATTTTGAATTGTTTGCTCATATTTTGGCTTTACTTAGTGTTGCTTAGAACAAATGGTTCCCAAAAGATCCCACCTGGATCTACATGGATCCCAAAAGATAGAGCCATCGGTTTCTCCGAAAATGAAGGGATTCACAATGGACCCAACAGGGTCTCCGAGTTGAAGTGCTTGCCGCACACACCCCGACTTGGACACCACAACCATCAAAAACGGATAAACCATGCGCCTTTTGATGTGAATAATACCTAATTATTACCTTATCGAAGTTTAAGCCGAAGTTTACTGAAAGCTTTTGAATATTTCTGTTTTTAGATTTTAATTTTTTGCCCAAATTTTAGCGTCATTAAGTGTTAAGTTAGAGTTGAAACCCACAAATTCCTGAGACCAGTCAAACGCTTCAGTTGGGGTACTTTTGTTGTGAAGAATACTTAACTAAGATCTCACCGAAGTTTACGCCGAAGTTTACAGAAAGTTTCTTGAAGATTTAATTTTTGTATTTTGAAATGTTTGCTCAGATTTAAGCTTTACTTAGTGGTGTTTAAGTCAGACTTAGAAACCACAACCTCCTAAGGACAGATAGACCATTCAGTTGAGGCCCTTTTGATGTGAATAATACTTAACTAGGGCCTCATCGAAGTTTAAGCCGAAGTTTCTCTTTTAAAATTTGAATTGCTTGCCCATAGTTAAGCTTTACTTAGTGTTGTTTAAGTCAGACTTAGAAACTACAACCTCCTAAGGACAGATAGACCATTCAGTTGAAGCCCTTTTGATGTGAATGATACTTAACTAGGACCTCATCATCACTAAACTGAACGGTTGTTGAAGATTTGCTTTTTAATTTTTGAATTTTTTGTCCAGATTTTAGCTTCACTTAGTATTGCCTAAGTCAGACTTAGAAATCACAATCTCCTATGGGTAGATAAATCATTCAGTTGAAGTGAAAAATACCTAACTAGGATCTCACCGTAGTTTAAGCCGAAGTTTACTGAAAATTTGTTGAAGTTTTCTGTTTTTAAATTTAAATTTTTTGACCAAATTTAAGCTTAACTTAATGTTGATTTAGTCAGAGTTGAAAACCACAACCTCCTAAGGACAAATGAAAACCCCTTAAGAGGACATTTGGTATAATTTGCTTGGTATAGTCCGATATGGCAAGGATGATTCTCGAAGAAATGGGCTGTGCGAGAATGGTCGAGCGCTTTCCAATTGGAAGTTGCAAGAAACTTCGGCGCGATAAGAAAACTGGTATAAAAGCAGCAGTGTACAGCGCAAGGAGTCGAGTCTGTGTTGAGCAAGCAAGGTGGTAACAAGTGTACATACAAGCGAAGTGTAGATCTGTAAATAAAGTGATTGTTAGTTTTGACTACGTTGCGCTGAATAACTGAAGTTGTTTTATTTTCAAACACAATCAAAACGAACCTTGGAAAACTTGAGATTTTCGTAACATTTGGTGTCAGAAGTTCGGATTGTGTTACTGAAGATAAACACCAAAATTATAAAAAAAGGGTCTAAACTTAAAGAGTAATTAAGAGTAATAACACTAAAATAGAACATACTGACGTTTAAACCAAAGTTTTGTGAAAGTTTTCTGAACTTTTGATTTTTGTATTTTTTGCCTAAATTTTAGCTTTTAGTTTTCTTTTTCAATTTTTAATTTCTTGACCAGATTTTAGCTTCACTTAGTGTTGATGAAATCAGACATTGAAACCACAACTCTCGAGTTTCCATCTTGTCAGCCAGTAAGTCACTCACACCGTAAGCATTCTCGAATTTATATTTTAGTTATACAAACAAAATCAAACATTTTTCAATTTTTCTACTCTCTACCTAATGTTTTGCTTTCATTGGTTTGCCACATTGCCATCGCTGAGATAACAAATCACAGATTTTTTTCACTAAATATCAAATTTCGCTACAGCCCTGTACCGACTTATGCGTAAAGTCCTACACAACAACTATTTACACTAAAAATAGCAACATGTCCTATCCAAACTACAACACACATTGAGGAATAAAGCCACAACAACAACAATCAAAAACTACCTTAAGCGCTCTGCACATTGAAATTTTCCATATTTTTCCCTCTCAACGTTGTTCATGCAAACTACACACACACTCACACACTCCACTCCACTGTTTGTGTGTCTATTTCTATTGTTATATTAAAAAAAAAACCAACAACAATATCAACAAACAGCCACTTTTATTGTATTTGTGCAATAGCACTGAAATTTAGATTATTTTCAATGTTATTCAAATCGAGGCTCAACATGGAATTCTTTGCTGCTGGCGCAGTCAAGTGACGTCTTTGGGGGCAACCAATTCAAGTGTGCTTAACGTGCCGCCGGTTCATTGGATAATTTATTTATTCATATACCTTTGTGATTTATTTATTAAGTTTTTTTCATATTAGATTTCCTTGTAATTTTATTTGCAATTTTCCCACTAGCAGACAAACTTCTTATTTACTTTTTACATTTTCTTTTTTTTTTTCTTTTTTTTGCGGTCTTGCTCTCATGTTAGTGTCTGACTATGACAGTGATTGAAATTTGCTTTGACGTGTTGAACTGTGTTGAACTTGATTGCATTAACATAAGATTTTTCAAACATTTTATTTGGCAAAGAAAAATTCACAATCAATGGATTTCTGATTTCATGCTGTGAATGAAAAAAAATAAGAAAATTAAACTAAACGCTGAACTGTTGTAGCGTTTTATATAACGAAAGTTGACAAAAAACTTGGAAACAGTGTTTTTGTTAGTGATTATAATTTAGTATAAGTTTTTCTTTTCTTTTGTGATGATGAAACGTTACCAAAAAGTTAGACATTAATTGCTTTAAATGTCAGTAATACCTGAGGCTCACTTGTATTCAAATCATGAGACTGATTGCAGCAAACACTGCTTCCAAATACTGAAAGACGGCTCCAGAATAGAAGAATGTTTTGGCTCTGATGTCTGCGTCGAATCCAGCAGGACGTGAATGCTTAGTTTTTTCTGACAGACATACATGCGATACTTTAGGCAATGAACTTTTCTCTGAAAAGCACTTGAAGAGAGACACGTTTAACTGTGTCTCTATCGACAACCAAGCTGCGCTCATGGCCTTGGACAGCCTTCAATATAGATGTGTTGCCTTGCGTTATCCTGATAGAACACATATCCTCTCCCAATGGCCAAAGCTGGCCGCTTCTGGAAGAGTTTTTGCTTCAGACGGTCCAATTATTGACAGAATAGTCCCAAATTAAGAGTTTGGCCCTAGCGGAGCAAATCATAGTAAATAAGATTCTTTACCAATTCCACATAACAAATGGCAAATCTTTCCAACGTAGTCGTAGTTGATTAGTTTTTCATCACCAATTGAATCAAGCAATCATAAAATTGTCTGAGAAGGTTCTTTAGTATGAAATTGTATCTTTTTAGTTAACATTCATTATAAAGTGGTTCAATTTGGTTGCAATTCAGCAGTGATTTGCATATGGAAATTGGGTCCAAGAGGTTCATTGAACTTCTTTTTGTATCCAAGCCTTATTCAAGTGGTTCCAAACTCTCTTTTGTAGAATGTTTACCTAGTAAACAATCGAAACACTGCTTATTTGATGTTCGGACTCGACGATTTCCATTATTTATTGGCATTTTTGACAATAAGCCTTCTATATAGAACATAGAGCATCTTCTACATCAAACATGCCGGAACAGAAATGATGAAACGATAATTGCGCGTAATTGACTGACAGTATCAGAAACCATAAACACTATTCACATTTTCAGCCACCTCTGAAATATGGCATATATTCTTTTTCTTACTCTTAAACAAAACGTCAAACAAAACTGTCTGAGAAGCTTCTTTAATACGAAATTGTATCTTTCTAACGACATCTAGCAAAGCCCAATCGAAAAAAACATGTGAAAAAATTACATATTTTTTCATTGCGTGTGTCCATCTTTGACGCTGGATCAAACAAATCTGAGTCAAGCCATTATAAAACTATCTGAGAAGTTTCT
The DNA here is from genome assembly GCA_963971225.1 of Melieria omissa. NCBI lineage: Eukaryota > Metazoa > Arthropoda > Insecta > Diptera > Ulidiidae > Melieria > Melieria omissa. The sequence goes on from OZ020269.1 coordinate 13,274,500, forward strand.
TTAGTACGAAATTGTATGTGTCTATTAGGCTTTAGCCTAATCAAGGAAAAACTATAAAACATGGAATAGTTTTTCTTTGATGGTGTCCATTTTTGACGCTGGATCAAACAAATCTGAATCAAGCAATCACAAAATTGTCTGAAAAGTTTCTTTAGTACGAAATTGTATCCCTTTTAACGCAAAAACTGCAAAACATGGCTTAATTTCCCTGTTTTGTGTCCACTTTAATGCATGATCAAACAAATCTGAGTCAAGCAATCATAGAACTGTCTGAGAAGTTTCTTTAATACGAAATTGTATCTTTTTAACGCCATCTAGCGAAGCCTAATTGAAGAAAAACCATAAAACATTGAATATTTTATCTTTGCTGGTGTCCATTTTTGACGCTGGATCAAACAAATCTGAGTCAAGCAATCATAAAACTGTCTGAGAAGTTTCTTTAGTATGAAATTGTATCCGTTTAACGCGAAATCTGCAAAACATGGCTTAATTCCCGTGTTTTGTGTCCACTTTTGATGCATGATCAAACAAATCTGAGTCAAGCAATCATAGAACTGTCTGAGAAGTTTCTTTAATACGAAATTGTATCTTTTTAGCGAAGCCTAATTGAAGAAAAACCATAAAACGTGGAATATTTTATCTTTGCTGGTGTCCATTTTTGACGCTGGTTCAAACAAATCTGACTCAAGCAATCATAAAACTGTCTGAGAAGTTTCTTAAGTACGAAATTTTATCCTTTGAACGCAAAAACTGCAAAACATGGCATACTTCCCCTGTTTTTGGTGCCCATTTTTGATGCATTTTCAAACAAACCTGAGTCAAGAAATTATAAAACTTAATTATTAGAACATATATCTTATATATATATTAGGGATCGCAATTTTTGGCCATTTTGCGATCCCGGGATTTTCGGGATTGAAAAGTCAAATCCCGGGATCCCGGGATTTAATCCCGGGATTCATATAACAAATTTTTTAATAAAACAATTTTCCCGAATTGCATAAATACTTGTTTATAATATATTTATCATAAAAATGGACACATTTTAATCACATTTGGGTAGTTTCAAGATTTTGTATCTTGAATGTAATCACATTTTGTTTAACCCTTCAATTCCCATGTCCAAAATAGTGAAAAAGAAAATTTTCTTTTTAAATAAAAGAGCTTAGATACGTTTGGATAAGACAAAAAATACATAAAAAATGTTTAAACTACCCTAATTTTTATATTGAAAGAAACCACACAAACTCGCACTGCTTTAATTACGCGTGAAACAACTGAATAAATTTTACAAATGACGTATCGCTAGTGTTGGTAGGAAAATTAAATAAACAAGTACTACTAATTGCCTTTGCTATACAAGTGTTAGAATTTTAAAATAAAAACCTATGTGGTAGGAAAACAAATATTAAGCATCTGTCACCTACAGGTGACACTGGGAATTGAAGAGTTAAATTAAAAGTTTTTCATTTGACATTTAACTTCAGTTTCATAGCATTTTGTTTTATCCAAAAATGACACTTAAACATAACTTATTACTTTGCAACCGATGTATCATAAAGTGCATATATATGCATATTTGATAAAAAAAATAAAATAGTTAATTTGTTTGTGCTTTTAGTTTTACTTCGATTATTTCGATAAAAAGTTAAGCGTTTTGATTAACTAAAAACTGAGATCTTAAAAATACAAAGGCATTAAGTGTTTTTTTCTCTTATCTAGAGAAATTTATTTCAAATGAACCCTGCTGAAGAGAAACATCCTTCAGATTCAACACTTGTTGGTTGAATGCTTAGTAAATAATCATAAGCCTTTTGCAAAAGACGCACTCTATCCCCTCCCTTCTCCCTCAAATAAGGAATTGGGTTTTTGTGCCTTAAAATTTATTTCATTTGAACTTTGAAGCATCTTTTGCAATCCCGAAAATCCCGGGATAAAAGAATTTGAATCCCGGGATTTTCGGGACTGGAAAAAGTCCGGGATCCCGGGATCCCGGGATTGCGATGCCTAATATATATATATGTCTTATAATTATAAAAATATATGTCTGAGAAGTTTCTTTAATATGAAATTGTACCCTTCTAGCGACATCTAAAAAAGCCCAATCGAAGAAAAAGTATAAAATATGACTTATTTTCTCTTTGATGGTGTTCATTTTTGACGCTGGATCAAACAAATCTGAGTTAAGCAATTGTAAAACTGTCTGAGAAGTTTCTTTTGTACGAAATTGTATCTTTTTAAAGTCGTACAGTGTAACCCGATGGCGCTCATACAACGCAAGTTACAGATTACTCAAGCCTTCTAATAGAAAAATAATTGATTTCTGTTTACATGATTCAGACTTGAAATATATTTCCATTAATTTGAAATACATTTGATTTCCATAAACATTTGTTTTTAAATAATTTTTGAAAATTTTTTTTTAACTTCCTTTCTAATCTAAAGTGGTTTAAAACCCACTTTAGATTCCACTTATACATGCCTCAGTGGAAACAATTCCAAACGGTCAAGAGTCTAAATTCAAAGCACTGAAGTCTTTGCTCGAGTGGCACAAAGCCCGCTAATTACACACACACACACACACAGTCAAACAATACTCGGAAACATCATTTCTGAGCTGCATGCAAATAGCTGTCAGCAACTTTCACTGCACTGTAGGCACTGCGGACCCATGCAGCCTGCAACCATTTAATTAATAATTAAATAACATTTGCCAAAAGCAACAGTCGGTCGCTGCCGCGCATACTTATGCATAGTTTCGACCATGCAAAGCATGTTTGCTTATGAGTTTTGCACAGTGTGATAGCAAATTATCAAAGACAAATCAGGCGCGAGTTCAAGTGGCAGCGACTAATATGCAAGACGCACCAAATTAGCCCGAAACTATGCAGCAAAGTAGCATACAATCGGGCGCAAACCCGCATGCAGATGCCATCGGCAACACAAACACACACACACACACACGCGCGCAGTTTGCGGCAGTTTGTGCAGCCAAAACAAAGCATAAATATGGGCGCTGCTGACGTTTGAGGCTTTTACTTATTAATTGCAATTTGCGGTTACTGCTGATCAACACGATATGCGTCTAACAAAAGACACAACAACAACAACTATAACAAAGCAATGTCTGTGTGTCGAGAGCAATTTGCCGCCAACAGCAAACAAGTACAACACAAACAAAAACAAATAAACATTGGCAAATGCGTTCGGCGCTGTTTATCAGCGTTAGGCAGCTGTCAGCGTGCAGACGTTGTCGCTGTCGCTGTCAACAGGCCGCAGCAGCAGCCGACTAAGTGCGCGCATGTCGGTCCTCGATGTTTCGCCTTTGCCAAGTTTAATTTGCAATTTAAATGGCACAACGACAGCAACAACTGCAAATGGCAGAAACGTTTGTTGGATATCCAAAATTCAGACATTTCGTTCTAAACGAAAAGACTCACTTCAACTCAATAGGAAGACTCGCCCTAAGGCAGCTTATCGCTTATGCGGCCCTTTCCAGTCTGTTTTTCTTCAAGTTTTCTCTTTCTTTTTTAAATATAAGCTTTGTGTGTTTGTGTGTGTGGGTGTATTTGAGTTTGCTTGTTACATTTATCCACTTGATTTATTTTCTCCAATTAAATCGATTTGTTTTAATTTTTTTGTTTTTATTCCTTTAATTTGGTTTTTGGCTTGAAATTTTATTCGCTCATGAATTTGCTTACAAATTCAATTAATTTCAAGTTGTTTTTGAATGATCAACAACAAAAACAAATTACATTACAAAAAAGCATAAACATTGGCAACAATAAAAAAAGCTATTTTAATGAGGACAACAACAACAAAAAAAATACATATTTATGAGTCTGAAAAAACGTACAGATTGAACATTGAAATGGCACTTATAAACGAGCTGAAAAGTGCTTGGCAACCACAAAAAAAATAAAAAAAAACACAATGCTTAACAAGACTTTAAGCCAGTTTACAATGAAAAGTATAAATTTTTAGACAATAACAATTTATATAAAAAAATTTTTAACATTAAAATTTGTAAAAGCTTTTGAATGTTGTCAAGTAGGATGTTGTAATGCAAACATCATCAAAACAATTCAATTAGTACAACTAAGCTTGCAAGTGAATTTGTTCAGGTCTATATAGGACCTGCAGAGATCTTTTGTGCCGATTTGGTACTGTGGTGTCTGAAATTTTCATTTACAATAACTTTTCTTTTATTGGATTGGTCTACTAGACCATTTTCTATTGGATTGGACTTAAAGTTTACGACAAAACTTTTCCACAGGAGCACAGTGATTCGTTCCATAGACAAAATTCAAAAAATGTCTCAGAATTTAATGATTTTCATGTCATTTGAAAGGTAAAACTCCAACTAAGAAAACGCCAAAAAATCTGTGCAAAAAATCAATTAGTGTCTGTGCAAAAGCGACTCAAAGTTGAAACTTTTTTCTCAAAAAAATGGAAACTCATATTTTCTTTTTTTTAGTCTATTGAGTAAGAAAAATTTTAAAAATACATGGTTACCAAGAAGTTGCTTAAACTTTTAATATAGATTAAGAAATGATGTGGCCATTTTCGCTTTTAATGTTATCTCAAAAATTTGCAAAGCTGAGGCTTTTACATCACTTTTAAATCAAAATATTTTTCCAAATTAAAAATCTGAAAATTGGCAAAACTTAGAGGGAAATATCTAAAAAGTATGTGAAAGTATGTTCCTGGATTTTTTTTATTTTAAGAAGCATTCTTTCTTTTTCGGATAATGGAATTATATTCTCCAAAATCTTCCCATCTCAGAAAATAATTCAATTTGAAAAGTGGTCTAAACACCTATTTTTCGACAAAATTTATTTTTTTATGCCTAAAAGTATGCAATCAAAAAACGCAAAACATACGTCTATTATTATCGTTTTTATTGCAAAACTAAAGGGTCCTGAGACAATTTCTGTTACTCTTTCCAATAACACTGAGCAACAGCCAAAATTTTTCCGAGTTCTAGTAAACCTTTTCTAAAGGATTTTTGGACGCTGATCATAACTGCGTACTTAGTTTTTTGATTGTTTGAGCGGTTTGTAAGTTATTGGTGGTTTTTGCTAGGTGGTGTTTTCCACGTTTTTTCATCTTTGAATTTTTATTGCATTTGTAATATGTTGAAAAACACGATAATTTTTTTATGACACAATAACGAATCCTCAAGCTATAACTCTGACCATAGTCGATTTCGATTGGTCAAGGGTTAACATGGCTATGGCCCTTCGAAGTTCAATTTTCGCGAATTTTTCATAAAAATTCATTAAAAATCGGTGTTGCAATTTTCAACTAGGAGTTAGTGTGCAATGTATAGTGTAAGGTTGTAACTTAAACTTATAGAACAGATTTTTTGCATTGTATGTGCCATTCTCGGCCTATGCTCGTTAGAGTGTAAATGCGACTTCATCTTCTGAACACGTGTTTGTATTGAAATCCCCTAATGCTTTTCGCGTCATTGACGAAAGTAGCTAAAGTATTTTCGCAAGCGTCAATAATTGTCTTTTCAAGGGCATCAACAAAATTTGAATTGGTTCGTTACTGTAGGAGATATTCTAAAAAGAGTTGCATCACACAAGTAAAAATCTCAGACACACACACTTAGCAAACTACTTGCTGTTTTTCCATATTTCACTGCGACATATTTTTAGGGCGCAAGAAAAATCAAAATCAAAGCTGAAAATTTTATGAATCAAGGGCATTTGATGAATGTGCGCATTTTCATACTGCTGCCTAAAAGTGTGCTCCGATATTATAGCTCAAAAGTAAATCCTTGCTTTTGTTGCTGAATTTATCAATGGAGAACTTACATATTTGTACACATACTCTATTACAAACATTGTATTTCAAAAATTTCTTTTTTAATTGAAAGCCCCAACATTCTTCTTTCACTATATGACAATATATATTTTTTGTAAGAAAAATTCTTTTGTGTATTCGCAATCTTACAAAGTAACTGAAAATTTGACTTTGCAAATGAATAACTCTTGCAAATTTGAACCGATTTTAATGTTTTAAATTTGAAATACATAGTTAGAGTATTGTTAATCTATGTTAAAAAAATGGCATTTTAGACTTCAGGTTTGTAGAAGCTGCATACGTATAATGGTCAAAAAACATGGAAAACGCCCTCCGAGGAAAACCATCAATATTTCTTAAGCCGCTCAAACAATCAAAAAACTAAGTACGCAGTTGTGATCAGCGTCCAAAAATCCTTTAGAAAAGTATGGTTTGATTTCAGAAAAAAAAAATAATGTCGATTTTGTTGCTCTGTGTAATCAATGTTGATGTTACCGATTAAATGTTAAATCTGAAAAATCTAGCCAACACACTTGGGGCTATAGCTCTCCAAAAGTGACGAAATGTGAAAATTTAAGACTCTGGCATTGCCAAACTACAAAAGTTTAAGAAAAACAAATTAGAGATTTCAATTCAGCAGACCATGATTAACTAGTATGCCAAATTTTATGAGAAACGGACCACTCCTTCTAATTTTGTCCCGCGGTTGTATGGAGTCGAATCACTGTGCGGAGACACGATTTTCATTTTCACCATCGACCTCCAATTTCTTTTTCGCCGTAGCTTCATTGTCCGGTCGTAGATAGTTTTCTTCTGAAGCTTTGTACACAAGTTTAAAGTCACTGCGCCCAATAAATCAATTTGCTTCATGCAACACTGTATGGGCGGAACTACGCCCCTTTTATGCAATAACCAACCTATTCTTCTAGTCGAAGGAAGCGATCCAGTTCCATTGATAACTTACAGTTCCAAAGTTAAGCGAAAAATTTTAGTCTCAAAAAATTTTCCTATAACATTCTTTTTACTAAAATGACACATCTCTGAGACGATGGTATACAAAATGTCAATGTCGACTTATTGTTCCTAAGCTATTCCATATTAAGAATTTGGGTTGTATGGGCGGTGCCATGCCCCTCGTCCATTACTTACCCCATTGCCCCTATCGAAGGGCACATCTAAATCTTAAATCTGTGCCAAATGTCATTGATGTATGACCTGTGGTTCCAAAGTTATTCAAAACATTTGGATAAACAACTTGAAAACTGCCACGCCCCTTTTCCAACGCCATGCTATTTGACCACTGGAACAACACGTCCAAGCCATGACGCTATACCAAGTTGCAATGCTGTCTGACCCATAATTCCGAAGATATTCCATATTAAAAATTTAGTTTGTATGGGCGGTGCCACGCCCAATTGTCGAATCGTATTCACACTATGTAGATTAGCGAGATTTAGTTCAGACAAACATTCCATGAAAGATTTAGCTAAATCGGCCTTCTAGTTTTTGAGTTTTAGTGTCATGTGACTAGTGTCCGACCGAATATTCGGTTTCGATTTCGGCCCAAATAAGTGTTTCGGTTACATATTTTTTACATTTTATTGTGTAGCGAGTGAACAGCTCCATAGTTAGTACAGCCGAGCAGATATAGTATAGTGCAGTGGCGGATTCAGGGGGTGTTTTGGGGGTTGAACCCACCCCCCCCCCGAAATATTTGGATCGCCTATAAAACTACATACAAATTAAAAGGCATTTTACAAATATTAAAGAATTACTTTTTGAAACCCCCCCGAAATATTTTTCTGAATCCGCGCCTGGTATAGTGAAAGGATTAGAAGGAGAATTTAGATGACAGAATTTAGATGTTTTTTATTTACTCAAAGTAAAATTTGTTTGTTGAAAAATTGTGATTTTTATTTCAACTAGAAAGTTGCGATTTCGGCCGAATATTGAAAACAAAACCGAAATTCGGTTTCGGCCCAAAAAAGTGCTTTCGGTCGTACACTAAATGTGACCAACAAACAAACAAACATTACATTTTATTTATTTAGGTTGGCCTAGTTGTGAGTTGGCAAACCTCTGACCAGATGGTCTCATTTGTATTCCAAAGCACTAACCACTAACTGGACTATTATCGCCCATAGGATTCTCACTGAAGAATTGTCATCACGCACTTCTCAAAGGTTATCAACAAAAACGTTTCATTACCATTAATGGTTCCTAATTGTCCCATCAATGTCTGTGCCTGTTGTAAAAAAAAGGTCAATAATTCCGTTAGCACTAACTGAAACACTCTTACTTGTTACTACTCGTTTTTTTGTTAATGCTTTTGTTGTTGGCTACACTTCTTCAGCGATTGAATTTTTTGCTCATTACCGCAAAAGCGTTGAAATAGAAATAAGCCAACATGATAAGAAAAAGCGCACAAAAAACACACTAAACTTTTGTCAAATTGATTAATTTGAGTTGAGCTGCAAGTTTTTGCAAACGCCTACAGTGCCTTCATCTCTCTCATCATTCTTGTAAGCTTTGATTGCTCTCAACGTATCTGCGCTCAATCACTTCAATTTGTTTTTGCTTCAAATGTGTTAATGTTGCCAAACAACAACAAGAACAATGAGAACAAAAACAACTAACAAACGTTGCTATTAATAATGTTGTGGCGACTGGATTACTGAGCAATAACAACAACAACATAACGATGCTTGTTATGAAGGCTTCAAACAGTCAATTTGTCGAACCTTAACAAAAATGGCAACAGAAGAAGTCAACAATGACATTTAAAAGCACCAAATTTTCATTTGTCAATTATGCATTGTGGTCTTCAAGTAGTGTCTGGTGTCTTACTTTGCTTGTTAATATTATTTTTTTTTTTGGTTCTGTCAAAAAATCAACTTTGTGTTCATTACAAGAGACTTCTTTATTGTTGTTGTTGCATTCGCCACTATTGTTGGCTGTTTTTGTGGTTAAGTCTGTGAATTTGGAGTAAAGAAGAGTAGTAAAACTTTTTAAAGCGCATTAAATTACGTTATTGAGTTTCCAACCACAACAACAAAAACAACAACAATGCACAGACAACTCCGTCCAACCAGACAGTTGCTCATCAAGTTTGCCAATCAACAAAAACAAATCAAATGCAGAACGCAGCAATTCTACTTCAACAAAAATGAACAACAATAAAAACAAAAACAACAAAAACAAGCAAGCAAAACACAACAACGTCTGCTGCAGACAGGAAAATCTGCTTACTCTTCTCTTAACTCGCTCTGCTAACACTCAGCTTGCCCGCAGACACTTTTTTTTTGGTTTCGTGGTTTAATTTAGACTTTTTGCTTGTTTGCCAACAACTTCCATTTGCTTTTATTTCAGTTGAGCTGATTTGTTGGGCACTCTTAATCACACATTACACGTCTAGACTCACAATCGTTTGCGCTGTCAGCGTCAGCGTCCTTTTACTGTTTGCAAGGTATTCAATGGTTAATGTTCAATAGATCAATGTGTGAATTGTCACTTTTCATGCTAAAAAAAACTCGCATGAGTGTGTGTGTAGTAGGGATCGCAATTTTTTGCCATTTTGCGATCCCGGGATTTTCGGGATTGAAAAGTCAAATCCCGGGATCCCGGGATTTAATCCCGGGATTCATATAACAAATTTTTTAATAAAACAATTTTCCCGAATTGCATAAATACTTGTTTATAATATATTTATCATAAAAATGGACACATTTTAATCACATTTGGGTAGTTTCAAGATTTTTTATCTTGAATTTAATCACATTTTGTTTAACCCTTCAATTCCCATGTCCAAAATAGTGAAAAAGAAAATTTTCTTTTTAAATAAAAGAGCTTAGATACGTTTGGATAAGACAAAAAAATACATAAAAAATGTTTAAACTACCCTCATTTTTATATTGAAAGAAACCACACAAACTCGCACTGCTTTAATTACGCGTGAAACAAATGAATAAATTTTACAAATGACGTATCGCTAGTGTTGGTAGGAAAATTAAATAAACAAGTACTACTAATTGACTTTGCTATACAAGTGTTAGAATTTTAAAATAAAAACCTATGTGGTAGGAAAACAAATATTAAGCATCTGTCACCTACAGGTGACACTGGGAATTGAAGAGTTAACTTAAAAGTTTTTCATTTGACATTTAACTTCAGTTTCATAGCATTTTGTTTTATCCAAAAATGACACTTAAACATAACTTATTACTTTGCAACCGATGTATCATAAAGTGCATATACAGTTGCGGTCAAAATAATAGTAGTACGCATACAACGAAAAGAAAATTAAGAAAAAATAATCTGCTTTTTTTTACAAATATTTATTTTGTATTTTTTTTAACAAGTTATATGTGTTAACAATGCAAACATAAAAGAAAAAAAAGAAAACATGCTGAATAAATAAATGCATGTCCTACGTTTTATTGAGTGGCGCTATTTATTTGATCAAAAAAACGATGGATCGATGTGTATGTGTACGAATTTTGCAGGAAATCGTGCTACCGTATGTCAGTGAAGAAACGCCAATGCTTTGGATCTTCCAACAGGATTATAGCCTAAAGCATACAAGCAAGGTCGCATGAAAGGAGCTTCGCAAAAGCAGGATTAGGGTTATGGAATGGCTCGCACAATCACCAGACTTCAATATAATTAAAAATTTGTGGTGTGACGTGAAGAGAGCAGTTGCTCACAATAATCTTTTAAATAATAATCAACTTTGAGAAGCAGTAGACCACGCCCCTAGAGAAAGATATGAAAATTTGGTTATTTCAATGCATCGGCTCTGTGCTGCAGTAATAGCCAAACAACAGTCACGCAACTAAATATTAATTTGAAGAAACATTACGTTATTACTATTTAACCACAAAATCTTTTAAAATGAAACACAATTGTTGCTTAATTTTTATGAAAGTAAAGCGAACTACTATTTTTTTGACCGTCCATATTTTGGAGCTTTTGACGCATTTAATTTAAATCAAACCAAACTGAGTTTAATTCTTAAGTTTTCTTTTATGATTGCATTGTTAACATATATAACTTGTTAAAAAAAATACAAAATAAATATTTGTAAAAAAAAGCAGATTATTTTTTCTTAATTTTCTTTTCGTTGTATGCGTACTACTATTATTTTGACCGCAGCTGTATATGCATATTTGATAAAAAAAATAAAATAGTTAATTTGTTTGTGCTTTTAGTTTTACTTCGATTATTTCGATAAAAAAGTTAAGCGTTTTGATTAACTAAAAACTGAGATCTTAAAAATACAAAGGCATTAAGTGTTTTGTTCTCTTATCTAGAGCGAAATTTATTTCAAATGAACCCTGCTGAAGAGAAACATCCTTCAGATTCAACACTTGTTGGTTGAATGCTTAGTAAATAATCATAAGCCTTTTGCAAAAGACGCACTCTATCCCCTCCCTTCTCCCTCAAATAAGGAATTGGGTTTTTGTGCCTTAAAATTTATTTCATTTGAACTTTGAAGCATCTTTTGCAATCCCGAAAATCCCGGGATAAAAGAATTTGAATCCCGGGATTTTCGGGACTGGAAAAAGTCCGGGATCCCGGGATCCCGGGATCCCGGGATCCCGGGATTGCGATGCCTAGTGTGTAGATATGTATGAGTGCATTTGTATGGCTTTAGAGATGTCTGACAGTGCGGCTGTTGTATTTTCAATTCATTTTTGCTTAAAGCTTGTCAAGTCTTAATGAATTTAAACTTAACGAAATTTGCAATTAGAGAATGAGCGAATGAAGTATATACATATATACCATATATAAGCATTATATAAAATTTTAAATCCACATTACACCACAATACCCAGCCAATCTAATCTTCCTTGACCCTGAAAAACGTACAGAGTCACTGGTTTCCCACGGCATATTCAGTTGACCCTTTAACTTGTAATTTGTACTATAAGCTCAACCAAAAAGCTCTCCCAGAAGAAGAAGAAGAAGGAGAAGAAAAATAGAGTTTGTACAATTGCCCTGCAAAAGTTGTGTAACCAAAGGCTTCAAAGTTATGTTACGAAATCATCATTATCCAAATTATCACTACGAAATCCTGTTACAAAATATGAGTAACAATTGGTTTAAAAATATTTTTATTATTATTATTTTTTTCATTTTTATTATTAATTATTTTTATAATTAGTTTTCAAAAACAACTTTTTATTTTAACTTGGCTAAAAAAATGACTTAGGTCTCAAAGGATCTCTCTATCTAAAAATCAATCGTCATGGACACCATTGGGTATTTGAATAGCATCGCAATTACATGTTGTACCATGTGACCAAAATCTTGATTAGTTTTGAATAGAACAAGATATATATTGTTGTTTCTGACCCACATTTTCATCTAGCTGCTCATACGAGCCGATCACATGTCACTGTGTTGTTGGGTCTATGCTCCTCTTTTCCAGTGATGTTTTCTTTTTGGGGTCTGAGTTCCTATCGGTTCTGTCTGAGTGATTTGGCAGAAGCGGAACCATCGAACCAGCTCTAAACTTCATTAAAAATTTGAATTGACTTTCTTTCTAGTCTACAGAGCAGAAATGGAACTATCGAACCATTAAAACCTCTTAAAAAAGTCAAATTGGTTTCCTGTCTGAGTGACTCAGCAGAAGCTTAACTATCGAACAGGCTAAACTTCATTCAAAATTTGAATTGGCTTCCTGTCTGGGCTACACAGCAGAAGCTGAACTATGGAATCAGCAAAACTTCATAAAAAATCGAATTGGTTTCTAAGTTATTCAGCAGAAGCTGAACTATCAAATCAGCTAAACTTAAAAAAGTCGAATCGGTTTCCTATCTCATCGACGCAAAAAAACTGAACTATCGAACTATCGAAACTCTAAACTTCATCAAAAATTCAAATTGGTTTCCTGTCTGAGTGATTCAGCAGAAGTTGAACTATCAAACCAGTAAAACTAAAAAAAAGAGCTACGCAACAGAAGCTGAACTATCGAACCATCGAAACTTTATCAAAAAGTCGATTTGGTTTATTGACAGAATCCGGATTTAAGGACATTTGGATTGATTTTCTATATCTACAAGACTCAATGCTCTCAAGACTCTTTTGCCAGTCAATTACACAGCACAACAAAAAAAACACTTTTTTTCTTTTGCATGGAGTTTTTCTACTGTTTCTTACTAATTAAATTTTTTCTAGCAGCTCTAGTTAGTGAGATATAGGTACCGTGTCATTTTTGCAGTTTTTCCTCCACTTGTTCCATATTTTTGATCGTAATTTCTAAACCAAAAACTCGATTGGCATGATTTTCACTTTATCGCATTAACAACACCACACGGCTTCTTTTTCGATGCAACTTATGTTTATAAGTTTTAAAATGCCGCGGTAATTTGACCTAAAAGTCGGAAAATATGGAATTTTAAGGCGTTTTCTTTGATGGTCAAAAACATGAAAATTTTTTGTTAATCAATTAACGAGTTAGGTGTATAATGAAAGTCGACACATCAAATTTCTCTACGTGACTGCGTTTCTGGAGGCTGGCGACACATTAACCGTTTCGCTATTTTGTTGTCGTAAAAATTTTTAATAATAATAATAATAAAATAATACAAAATTAATAAACTAAAATTAATAAATTTAAACATTTAAATTCAAAGAAACGTATACACATTTTTTAATGTTAAATCTTTACAAAGTTGTAAAGAAAGAAGCGTCAGAGAAAATAAGATAATTTTTTATTTTAACTTTTTACATACATCAGATACATTTTTTAAATCATTTTAGGTTAAGTAAATAAAGAAATATTTCATTTTTAATTATGCGTCAAAAATTAATGTTAAAGTAAGAAATAAAAAATAGACAAAATTATACATGTAATTTAATTAATTAATGTTAATTTTTAAAAATTAAATTAAAAAAAAATAAAATAAATAAAGAAAAAAATGAATAAGTAAAAAAATAAATAAATAAATAAAAAACAGAAAAAATAAATAAATAAAAACAATAAATAAAAAATAAAATAAATAAACAAAAAAAAATATAATAAATAAATAATACAAAGAAATAAAAAAATAAATAAAACAATAAAATAAATAAATAAAAAAATAAATATTAAAAAATAAATAAATAAATAAATGAATAAATAAATAAAAAAATAAATAAAAAAATAAATTAAAAAAAAATTAATTAATTAATTAAATAATAAATGAATAAATAATTATTACAGCCACAACGATATGGTTCCTGTCATAAAACAACACTATAAGAAACAGGCATTGGTAATAAATTTTAACAAAAATATTATGGAATATTGTTAATAAAATTAGACTATAAATTAAAATGTTCAACTTTCCGCAGTAAAACCCCAGCGTGAAAGGGTTAATAATAATCATAAAATGCAGAGACAAACATTGGATATATCTTCAGTCCTATAAGTGAAAGTGCAGCTGGTACTGCACACATTATCACATTCACTTTGGACGCATTGACTTTGGTCCACAGTTGACAATAAATTCCAATTCAAATTCCAAATTTTTTTACACAAATACTTGAATAATATTTATTATAATATATTCTTATATAAAAAATGTCTTATTGTATTATAAAATTTTTTGCACACATACATAAATACATATATAAACTCTGTCGGCTTGTTTTGCATTTCATTTTCATTGAAATCAATTCATATTCGATTTCTATGTGAATTGACTTCACTTTCACATGAACTAAAATGCAGAACATGCCCCTAAATTTATGTTTTTATTATTTTGTAGTATTTTCTGTTGTAGTTTTTGTTGGTAGTATTTAGTTTTATGCTTTCATGTGCCATTCAAAATTTAAATTCAATTCGTAATTTATATATTTTCTGTAAGTTTAGCTGTTTGCATTGTTTTGTCCTTCACCTGTAGTTGTTTTGATGCGCCGTAGTTGTAGTTGCAAAAACAAAAACACTAACCCCATCATCAGCTGCCATTTGTTGTCATCTTCATCAAACGTATTAAAACAAAATCTTGAAGACTAACCACACACTTGTACACAAAATGCTAATACACTTGAAAACAGCAACAATTCAACAATCTGTCCAGTTTAAAACAACAACAACAATAGTATTCATACTAATATCTTTTAAAATCTGCTCCTTTTAATATTGATCACTAATTTTGTTGGTATGTTTCTTTGTTCTTCTTTCTCTTCTGTTTACACGCTGCCATGTCCACAGGTGGCAACAACAACAACCAAGGCACCATACACGAATTGGACACGAACAATATCAACAGCCTGCCGCCGGACACAAATAAAAATATCGAACACACGACCGGCAACGAAGTTTTAATCATGAATGCCGGCGACGACGATCGAACGGCGAGCTTCTTTGCCCAGCCAGGCATTCTGGCAGGTAAGTAGTGGAAAATTTATTAATTTTTTATTTCTTTTATTTTACTAAATGCTGTTTTTTTATTTGTTTGCAGCTGTCATTGGCGGCGCTGTCGTTGGGCTACTCTGCGCCATTCTGGTGGTCATGTTCATTGTTTATCGCATGAGGAAAAAGGACGAAGGCTCCTATGCGCTGGACGAGCCGAAGCGTTCGCCGGCGGTCAATTCGTATGCGAAAAACGCGAACAATCGAGAATTCTATGCCTGAGACAATTCCCAGCGATATTAAGTGCGAGGTGTCGAGAGCCGTGTGCTGAGCGAGGGGGGCTGTGTCACATTGCATCAAAGTAGCAGCAGTTCTATATATCAACACAGCAGTCAGTAACAACAAAAACAACAACAAAAGCAGCTGCTACGTCGCGTGACAACGAGCGCGAGAAGTAATGAAAATCTTGTAGGAACTTTTGTGTGGAACATTGCGCGAATTTCATGCTTACAACAGCAGCCATACATCTTCACCGACACACTCACACACACATACACACAGAACGTATAAATCAATGAATATTTAAAAGTTAAAATCAATTATTTACGCAATTTTTTTTCGAGAGTGCATAACAAAAACAACATTTCGCTGTTGCATTAAGTTTAAAAATTCAAACAAACAAAAACACACACAACCGAGCAAAGTGCAGCCTAGTGTATGGAAATATTGTATGTTTTTCATTTACATAATTTGATTAATTAAGTAATTTAACTATAAGCTACAACAATAACAAGCAACAAAGTGAAAAAAAAGCGCCAAGCAAACAAAAGTCGAGAGCGTGCAGTACTGTAGTGCGATGAATGTTGGCAAATATCAAATTTCTCGTTTAAGTTAAAAGTTGAACTATTTTCAAACTTGAAATAACTACGAAAAATAATGAAAAGAGAAAAATTAAAAGCGTAAAACAAACAAAATGTTATAAGGGCGGGCAATTTTTTCGTATGTATTGTAGTAGAATACACACACACACACAGAGACACATGGACACACGCATACACATGGACACACGCATACAAAAGCAAACTTTCAAGCAAACAAAGGAGAGTACACAATTTAAGCGAACACTACTATTTGTATAATTTTCATACTGCAAACAAATTAAAACAGCAAACAAAATGTAAAACACTAAAACAACAACAAAAACCAACACTGGGCGTATGTAATTGTACTAAAAAAAAGAAAAACAAGTAAAATTAAAATAAAAATAATATTAATAAAATCATTTAAGTAAATGCAATGAATGAATAAGTTGAGCATATAAAAACTAATTGAATAATAATAAAATTAATAACACTAAGCATTGAATAATAACACAACATTGAAGGAATGAATAATAGTGACAGTAAAAATGAAATTAAACAAGCAAACTAAATGATAATGAAAAACTAACAATTATATTGATGATAACGATGTCTACTATTATATATAATTAATATATAATTACGTATATATGAACATATAAATGAGGTCAAATGAAATTAATGAGCATATACAATTTTTTATTCTGATTATAATATTTGCAAATGATTCATGTATGAATTTCATAACAGTTTTATAATTTTCACACAACAATAAAAATCCAAAACATAAACCACAAAAAAGCAGAAAAAACAAATGCAAAACAGAAACTCAAACAGCAAAGCAAACATAAAACATTCAAACACTGTTCTCTGTTGATTTTTTGTTGCTCCGAACACCGAACAGTAAAGCAAATCAATTAATAACAACAATAACAATAACATGCAGTACTAAGTATAACAAAACAATTTGATAATTTTGTGCAGACAAACAACAAACAAAACGAGATGACATGAATATGAAAAAAATATGCAAAATTAGAACACAATAAAGTTTAAAGAAAAAATTTATTAAGCATAATTATGTAATAATTAGCGTAATTCGTAAACAAACTGATACAACAAATAACAACAACAACAAGTATTTATTAAGTGAAAATTGGCAAGAAAACAAATTGGAAGCATCGTCAAGTGGAATTCAGTTGCAAGAACCTAACCTAAAAAATGTTACATTAAGCGCATATTACCACAAATCCCATGTTCAATTTCCCTTCAACCAGGTAATTCTAACATATAAACGTCTAAATTGATGCCTACAATTGTAGTTGTGTATATTTTGGGAAAACAAAAATTCCATTGAAAATTTGACTTTATTTTGATAAAATGAATTTTTTTCCATTACAAAAGCAACAAATTGCATTTATTACTTTCTGTTCTACTCACAAATTCATAATTTCCTTTCGAATTTACTACTGGAAGCTTCAATTAAAACTTTGGAACCCAATTTGTATAACAACAAAACTTTTTGCTGCTTCAATTAAATTCAATCAGTGGAAAATGTTCATGTTAGAATTAAAATTTCTAGAAAAAATGTTACAAATTGGTGCATTTCATAGTTTGGTTGACAATTTAAAATGTATTTTGTTTTAAGATATTGAAATTTTTGTACACAGTTTCCAATTCGAACTGGTAGCACAAGTGGAAAAGAAAAAAGGAAAGTTGAAATTTCTAGAAAAAGATTACAATATCTGCAATTTCAAAGCTTCAGTGACAATTTAAAATGTGTTTCTTATAAAAAATTTCAACTTCTTTAAACATTTTTAACTTTCAGTTTCAATAATAAGTGAAATATATAGCAGTTTTGTGATGTTTCCTGGAGTAAAGTTCAAATTTCTGGAAATCTTTTTTAATTTTTGAAACAGTCTCAACTAAAAATTCGAATCACAAGTGGAAAATATTGCAGATTTGTGATTTTCTCTGCAATAAAGTGCAAATTTCTGGAAAAAGATTACAATCTCTTGCATTTGAAAACTTAATTGAGAATTTTGAAACATTTTGTTACAAAAAATTTAAATTTTTTTTTAAACATTCTTAACTAAAAATTTGAATCACAAGTGGAAAATATTGCAGATTTGTCATTTTTTCTGGGAAAAAAATTAAATTTCTAGGAAAACATTGTAATGTTTTTCAATCTCTTGCATTTCAAAGCTTCACTGACCATTTAAAAATTTATTTTGTTTAAAAAATTTAAATTTCTTGAAATAGTAATCTTTCAGTTACAAGCAAAAATGGAAAATATTGCAAATTTGAGATTTTTCCTGCAATAAAGTGCAAATTTCTGGGAAAAGATTACAATCTCTTGCATTTGAAAACTGAATTGAGAATTTTGAATCATTTTGTTAGAAACAATTATAATTTTTTGAAACAATCTCAATTGAAAATTTGAATCACAAGTGGAAAAATATTGCAAATTTTTGATTTTTCCTGCTATAAAGTTTGTTTGGCTGGAAAAAAAATTACAATATCTTACATTTCAAAGCTTCAGGGACAATTTACAATATTTTTCTTATAAGAAATTTCCATTTCTTTAAACAGAAACTGTTGAAAAACTTTCAGTTCCAATCATCATATGAAAATTATTGAAAATTTGTGATTTTTCCTGCAATAAAATTGAATTTGTTGTAAGAAATCAGAATCTCATTCATTTCAAAGCTTCGGTGACCACTTAAAATTTATTTTCTTATACAAAATTTCAATTTCTTGAAACAGTCTCAACTTCAAATCCGTCTCAAATTCAAATTATAAGTGGAAAATATTCCAATTTTGTAATTTTTGCTGCAATAAAGTTTAAATTTTGGGAAAAACATTACAATTTCCTGCATTTCAAAGCTTAATTGCGAACTTTGTTATACAAAATTTAAATTTTTTTAAACAGTCTCAACTAAAAGTTCTAATCATAAGAAAAAATATTGCAGATTTGTAATTTTTCCTGCAACTAAATTTCAATTTTCTAGACAAAATTCCAATCTAATGTAATTTAAAGCAACTTAACAATAATTTGTCAAAAAAGAATTTAAATTTCTGAGACATATTTAGATTACAAAATGTTTTGAAATGAAAGTTTTTATCTCTGTATCTTTCATTGTACTTTTTTTCTATCAAATGAACAATTCTAACCCACTACAACTTTACATTGCTGTCTCTATTAAAGTTAAAAGTTTAAAGTTTTCTCTTTTTCACCACATATTTAAGTTAAAAGTCAAAAGTTTTCTCTTTTTTCACCACAAATTCATATTTGACTTGCATCCATTCGAATGCATTGGCCTGTAAGACAAAGTAAAACAATACAAATTTAAATGACAATTTTTTTATATAATTTTATACAATTTTTTCTAAATACTTCTTGCCTTAATATGCTGAGGCCAATTATTTTCTAATGCAATCCTAAGTTCAAAGTTGTAGTCTTTTTCACTTTCTTTAAGCTCTTCCCAATCCATTCCATAGTTTTTGGTTGATTAGTGTTTTATTCTTTTTCTTTATCCCCTTAAATCTTTAGGGTTTACAAATAATTCAATTGTTTGCAAAAGTTTCCACTAGAAATAATCTCATAAAGTCTCTTTTCAATGGTCCAAAACCTGCACTGTGCAATGCTCATTTTTCAACCTCTTTGAGTGACATTAGCAGGCACTAAGAAAGTGCAATGATATCTTCTGTCACACACAACATTGAAACATGGTTTCGAATCTTCTGACCATCTCACAATTGCCATGTTTCAGTGCCTGCTTGGCTCTCGCCAGAAATATTAGCCATTCTAATTTTGCATTTACTAACATTTAAAAACGCATATCACAATTGCTAGTTGTCTCTCCACAGCTTCATAAAAAAGCTCTGCAATCAAATTGTTTAGCCCAATCAAAAGTCAATTTAATCAAACGTTAAACTCTTTTTAATTACACTTTTCTTTCTAATCAAAACAACACAGTGCCGAACAATTGTTAAGTTTCTCTATACAAACCCGCCCAAAGTGGCCAATTGAGTAGTGATTTGCCTGAACAAATTTCACTCCAATACTGCTCAGTTGCTCATTTGCCTTTGTCTCTTTTTGCAATATCATCAAAATAGTATTTAAATATGTAGTCCAGCTAGTTTGCATTTTCATACATATTCATACTTGCTAGATTTGTTTGAAAGCTCATAAACCGAATAATAAATAAAATGCCATACGAAGAAAGCAAACTGCAAACTGCGACTGCATGAAATTGCAACTCAACCACTCGAACTCAAACTTGAACTCGTTTTGTATGTTTCAGCACTTATACACTGTAAAAAATAATAAACTATGATAATGTAAACAAACAAAAACAAACGAAAATCGAACTTAAGCGCCATTTCTCTCATCAGTTTAATAAGTACGAGTAAGGCAGCAAATCAGCGTCGAAAAAAATTAAATAAATCACAGCAGCGAGTACAATTTCAACTGTATGTAAGCAACGATTGTGCTCGCTCAAACTTGGAAATGTTTATACTAATCTATATATAAATATATATATTATAATTTCGATAAATACACCTTGGGTTCTTTTGTACGCATTGCAGCGCTTTACACATAACACACACACAACCGATTTCTTTTCCCCCGCACTAAATCTACGTTTACAATTCTTTTCAAATTTTTTTTATAAGAGCTTTAGTTTGTTAGTTTATAATAAAGCTGAATGTACTGAAATTGGTTTTTGATTTGCTAAATAAACAAAAATAAATACAAAAAAAAACGTAAAAAATTAATTTAATTAATAAAACAAAAAAATGTAAAAAACGAACTGAGTTGTTATTAAAAAAGTTTCACACAGGTAAAAAGTGACCAGATGGCAGTGAGAATTTTTCCAATAGGGATATTTTAGCTGTCGTGCACTCGCAGCTATTTGTCACATTCGATCATCTACGCAAAGTTGGTTCTGTATTCCATTCTATTGAAGTCTATCGCTAGATTCATGCTTCCTCACTGTATAAACTGTTCGATCCTTGGAATCATTTGTTTGAAATTTTAATTGAAATATTTTTTCATTCTCTTCATAAACTTCGTCCTATGAACATCACAGCATTTTGTTTCTCACTTCTCTACAATTGATATCCAACAGTTTTGAAACCACCAGCAAAAATATCTTAGCTGTATTGGTTCGGTTCCAAGTAGACTTTAAATTAAATTTATATTCCATTTTTATTTTGATTTTATTTAATTTTATTATTTCAATACAATATAAATTATTATTTTAACTATGGTTCAAAAGACCTTACACCGAGATTATAAACATACATACTCTATATACAAACGACAACCAACAAATATGCACAAAACCCGCTAGAAAATTATATCAGTGCACTACTTATATGTTCGACTTCATGAACGGCTTCAAGTACATTTCGAACGCCTGCGGCACCGGTTTCTGATTCAACGAGCTCTTCTTGGCCGCCTCGAAGATGCGCTCGTAGACATTGCCATCATAGCAGCCCAGTACCGAACTCAGTACACGATCTGGAAAGTCAAAGCCATCACAAATGGCCACTGCTTCCGGGCGAATTTTTGCCAACACTGCTTCCAAACGTTCTTGCAATGCAGTCAGATCGTTGTCAGTCAAGTTGATGAACTGTAAGCGTTGAATATGAAAATTTGTAGAGAGTTATGGGTCTATTGGGAATCTAATATTATCTTAAATCAATGTTGAAGGTTAACTTAACAAATTTTGTCGAAAAGAAGCCAGAAATCGATCATAAGTAATTAAGTTAAAGTGATGAAGAAAACATGAACTGAATCGGCCAACGACAATTAACGCTTTAGCGATTAATTGAGAATTTGTTTTGTTATAAAAAATTTAAATTTTTTGAAACAGTCTTAAAATTCTGAAAATTCTAATTACAAGCGAAAAATATTGCAGATTTATGATTTTTCTTGCAATCAAGTTTAAATTTCTAGAAAAACAATCTCTTGCATTTCAAAGCTTCAGTGACAATTTAAAATGTTTTTCTTATAAGAAATTTTAATTTCTTTAAACAGTTTTAACTTTCAGTTCCAATCATAAGAGAAAAATATTGCAGATATGATTTTTCCTGCAATAAAGTTGAATTTTTTTGAAAGAAATTAGAATCTCATTAATTTCAAAGATTCAGTAACCATTTAAAATGTATTTTCTTATACAAAATTTCAATTTCTTGAAACAGTCTCAACTTAAAATTCAAATCATAAGAGTAAAGTATTCAAATTTTGTAATTTATCCTGCAATAAAGTTCAATTTTCTAGACAAAATTCCAATCTAAAGTGATGGAAAAAACATGGACTGAATCGGCCAACGACAATTAACGCTTTAGCGCCCTTTGGTGTCACTAAAACTTTGTTGACCGTAAAAAGTTGCAGAAGATTGGTTAGCTGGATTTGTATTCATTTTGGTTTCTTCAAAGATAAGTCTTTTTTGTATATCTCAATGCTTCATATTTTACTGAGCTTTGTGAGAAGGGAACTCCCCATGAAAGTTTTCGTTTCGTTCTCTTGATAAAGAAGTCTATTTTGACTATAGACTTGAGAGGTCACTGAGATTTGTGAAAAAGGACTTTCCCAATAAAGGTTTTCGTTTCATTTTCTTCAGAAGGAAATCTGTTTTGCAGTTCACTCGGACTTGTGAGAAGGGACTTTTCCCATGAAACTTGTTTCTCATTTTCTTCACAAAGAAGTCTGTTTGTGTATCTGAATCCTTGAAAGCTCACTTAGATTTGTGAGAAGGGACTTCCCAATGAAAGTTTTTATTTCATTTTCTTCAGAAAGAAGTCTATTTTGTGTATCTCAATGCTTCATACTTCACTCAGATTTGTAAGAAGGGACTTCCCAATGAAAGTTTCCGTTTTATTTTCTTTAGAAGGAAGTCTCGGATTTGTGAGAAGGGACTTTCCCCATGAAACTTTATAGTTCGTTTTCTTCAGAAATAAATCTACTATATTTTGTATCTCATTGCTTGAGAATTCACTCAGATTTGTGAGACTTTCCCAATGAAAGTTATTTTGTACGTCCGACGGCTGGACAGCAACAGAGATAATGAAAGACTGTTTCTAACTTCTAGTGAAACTAATTAATTTTGTAAATTTTGTTTTTGATTAACTTTGTAAAAATGCGACTAAAGTTTTCGAAACCCTTTTAAATGAAAGATTATCCTTCGAAAATGATTCATATATCTGTTGATCGTAAACCACAAGAGCTACTGATCTGAAATATGTCTTTTGTAATGCAACTTACAAGCTTTGTATTTAAAATATACTAAATGCAACACCTTCTTTTTGTTCTAGTGACTCACATGCAGTTTGTACCCCAATAATAAAAAAAATATATATATTTTGCTTTTAGCTTAAATGACTCAACCAATTGAAAATTGTATGACTAAAAAATTTCATTGAATATTTCAATAATTCCAAATGGTAATAATGATAAGTTTTCATAATGTTCAGTTTATATTTACCCTCAAAATATCGGCCATATGTCGTTGTACTGTGTGCAGCAAATACAACTCGAGCAGATTCTCCAGCACTTTGTTGAGCTGTGGCGATCGTTTGGCCGCCTTGCGGCTGGTCACTTCAGTCAAAAATGTGCTGGCCACAAAGGCGCGTCCGTGCAGCTGTTGTTTACAGTACACAACAAATATAAAATAAATAAAATTAAATAATTCGTCTATAAATATGCGCAATGCACTCACCTCGGCCGCTTGTGTCAGCTCAATGCCGGTGCAGTTAACCGCCTCGGGTTGGGTCTGTCCACGCTGCAGTCGCGCACTGAAACTGTTGAAGGCAATGCGCGTTTTGCTGCAATACAAGAAAGTTCAAATAAGCAGAAGAATTAATAAAAGATTTCAGAATTCATAAATAAATTCAAATGCGAAAACTAAAGAACTAGCAAGAAGAAAACGAGGTTAGATTTGATCTGAATGGACACCATCTTTGAGATTCTTGTTTTCAACACTTCGTAGTCTTCTTTCTTACTTGGTGGCGGCGTATTGCAGCGCCTTGACGAGACACTGCCAGTCGCCCGTCCACTTGGGGAACTCCTTCAATTCAGCACAATCGCCCAGATAGGCCATGGTGGGCATCAGCTCCTTGCCCGCCAACACATCTGCCCACGTTTTCACGAGTATTTTGCCAACCTGCAGATACAGCACCGAGTTCTCGCCCTCGTAGGTGCACGCGGCCGTTGTCAACGTGAACAAATTGCCCAGATTGGCCGCCGCCAGGTAGCCGTGACCGCCGCACGACAGCCGCAGCCGTTCGATGCCGAACGCCGAGTCGTACGAACAGGAGGCTTTCAGTGTGCACGCCAGCGCATGCAGCTCGGGCAGACGCGAGTAGTCGTTGCGATTGATGGCGCTGGCCGTGGCCTGGTACAGCTTGTACAGCGAGCCCGCTGCCAGTCGATACGCAATGGCTGTCGCCAGCTCGGGAAAGAGCTTCAGCTGCTGCGTCACATGGTCAATGATCTGTGGCTCGGGTTCGCTGCAAAATGAAAGCAATTAGTAAACTTCGCGCTAGTTGCACATCGGCACCCACTCTGGATTGATGGGGCTTTGGCGGCGCACAGCCGAGTAGCGCGTGGCTATGGTGACCGCCTGTGCGTGCCACACCGCGTTGCCCAGCGCCACCATGCAGCGCACATACACCATGGGAAAGTAGGTGAGCTGCGAGACGGGACTCTTCACGAAGGTGCCATCGGGCAGCAGTTTGGCGTTCTTCATCAGCATGTTGGTGCGCGGAATGCGCACATCCTTCAGTCCCATGTAGCCGTTGTTGACAGCCGTCAGCCCGATCTTCTTGCCAATGTCGCCGATGTCGATGCCCGGCAGCGGCATGTGCGTCTCCTCGTCGCGCACCTGCAGCACAAACATCTGTACACCCTTCGGTTCGTTGTCGATGTAGAGCTGCGCCACCACAATGCAATAGTTGGCCGTTTGACCCACTGAAATTTTAAGCGAATCATTAAATGTCGGTGTGTGAGTGTGTGTGTGTTGAACGAGTGTACTCACAGCCACCGGGCCACCACTTGTACGAGGTCAGTGTGGGCGTGTTCAGCACGAATTCATCGCTGCGACGATCGTAGTCGGCGCGTGTTTCCAGGCCGCGCAGAAACGTGCCGTGACCCAGCTCGGTCTGTGCATAGGTGCCGACGATTTCGAACTTTTCGGCGCGCTTGCCAAATTTTTCGTACTGTTCGGGTGTGCCTTGGCCCTGCAACGCTCGGGTAAACATCACCACGTGCACGGCCAGCGGACTGCCGGCGGGCGTGAGTGCAGTGCCTATCGGACCGTTCATAAGAGTTCTGTGGAAAGTGGGAATCAATTGAGAAATAATGAAGAAAAAAAATAATAAAATAAATTGAATAATTAATGGTAATGAATTGATATTTATGAATATTTAACTAGTCAACTATAAGACAAATTATCAGTTTATAATTGTTTTCAATAAACGCTTTAAGTAACTAAATAGTCAACTTTTACATTCAATCAACTAATTAGTAAATCAGTATTTTCCTTCAACTTGTACTCGACCAAAATTTACCCAATAATATTTACTTTCTACTGACTATTTAGTCAACTAATTGGTTGACTATTCTTTCTTAATCGTTAACCAAGTAATAAGTCAACTAATTCTTTAATTAGTTAACCAGCATTTGCCTTTGAATAAAATTTTTGTCAATATTTGCTTTCTACTGACTATTTGGTCAACTAATAAGTTAATCAGCTAGCTTTCTTAATCAGCTACATATTGTTACGAAAATCCAAGTTTATTTTCGAAGGTTCGTTTTGATTGTATTTGAAAATAAAACAACTTCAATTACTCAGCAAAAATTAACAATCACTTTATTTACAGATTTACACTTCGCTTGTATCTACACTTGTTACCACTTTGCTTGCTCAACACAGACTCGACTCATTGCGCTGCGCACTGCTGCTTTTATACCAGTTTTCTTATCGCGCCGAAGTTTCTTGCAACTTCTAATTGGAAAGCGCTCGACCATTCTCGCACAGCCCATTTCTTCGAGAACCATCCTTATCAGACTATACCAAGCGAATTTATAACAGTTTTGCTGTACTTCAAAGTACATGCCTAAAAGTATGCTTGCAAAAGCGTTCATGCACAGCAAACAGAAACTTTTCGTTTCAATATTATAATTAACTCTTTAACTTATCTTTTCCAACTAATTGGTCAATTTTTTGTTTTTAACTACATATTTAGTCAACTATTTCTTCAATTAGTTAACCAATATTTCCCTTCAACTAGTAGACAACTAATATGTGCAACAAATAATTTGTCAATATTTGCTTTCTACCGACTTCTTAGTCAACTAACAAATCAACTATTTTTTCTTAATCAGCTATATAGTTAATTATCTCGTTAACCAAGTAATAAATCAACTAATTCTAGTTAATTCTAGTTAACTAGTTTAAATAGTATTTGTAACAAATGATTTGTCAATATTGACTTTCTACTGACTAAATGTAGTCAATTAATTGGTCAACTTTTCTTTCTTAATCAGCCATATAGTTAATTAACTCGTTAACATATCTTTCTCAACTAATTGGTCAACTTTTTGTTTTTAACTACATATTTAGTCAACTATTTCTTCAATTAGTGAACCAATATTTCTCTTCAACTAGTAGACAACTAATATGTGCAACAAATAATTTGTCAATATTTGTTTTCTATCGACTTCTTAGCCAACTAATAGATCAACTATTCTTTCTTAATCAGCTATATAGTTAACTATCTCGTTAACCAAGTAATAAATCAACTAATTCTTTAATTAGTTAACCAATAATGGCTTTTAAATAATATGTGTAACAAATGATTTGTCAATATTTACTTTCTACTCTACATAGTGAGTAGACTTTCTACTGACTAAATGTAGTCAATTAATTGGTCAACTATTCTTTCTTAATCAGCTTTATCAGCTAATAATCTCGTCAACTTATCTTTCTCAAGTAATTGGTCAACTATTCTTTTTTTCCCAAGTACTAAGTCAACTACATAGTTCGTCAATTAGTTAACCAATATTTTCCTTTAACTAGAAGACAACTAATATGTGTAACAAATAATTTCTTCCTACTGACTATTTAGTCAACTATGTGGTCAACTATTCTTTTTTTACCAAGTTTTTTACCAAGTTGACTAAATAGCCAACTGCATAGTTTTTCAATTAGTTAACCATTATTTTCTTTCAACTATTAGTCAACTAATATTTATTACAAATTATTTATAAATATTTACTTTCTATTAGTCAATTGATTGATCAACTTTTTCTTAATCAACTATAATTAATTAATTAACTCTTTAACTTATCTTTCTCAACTAATTGGTTAACTATTCTTTTCTAACAAAGCAAAGTTAACTAATTTTTGATCTCATCTTCCTAAACAAACTATATGGTCAAATAACTGTTCAATTAATCTTTTCAAATGACTATTAAATCAACAAATTAGCTAATTTTTATTTCCAACCAACAATTTAGTCAACCAATATTTTATATTTAACTAATTAGCCAACTTTCTAGTCAACTTCTAACCTCAGACAAGTATTTTGTCACCAATTTAGTCAACTCATATTATGAGGCAACTCTTACTTTACTATTTAATCCACTCGTTAGTCAACAGATACTTTCTTCTGATCGAAACATTAGTCAAATTAAATTTTCCACCAACTATGTAATCATCTAATTAGTTGCTAATATTTTCAGCGCATTATTAAGTCAATTGATTAATCAGCTAACGTTTTCATTCAACTGCCTAGTCAATTCATATTATCATTAACAAATTAGTCAGCCAATATTATCAGCCAACTATTTAGTCAACTAATTAGCAGGCTCATATTTTCTTCCTAATAAATATTTAAATGAATAATTTGTCAACATGTACCTGCTACTAATTACTTAGTCAATTAAATAATCAATTAACATATTCACTCTTTAGTCAATTCATATTTTCTGCCAACTATTTGGTTAGCAAATTACTCATCTAATATTATCTGTTAACTGTTTAGTTATTTAGAAAGTCAACTTATATCTCTTGGTAATTATTTGGTAAAGAAATTCTATCTAACTAACTTAACTAATATGATGACTAATTACAACAAAGCCACTACATCAGTATTAATCCAGACTAATCCAAATATATACTCAACTAAATAGTCAACTTATAGTTTTCTCCAACAATTTAGTCTACTAATATTTTCAATAACTTCAATAACTAATATTTTCATCAACTTTATTTTAGTCAACTCATACTTTTCGCCAAATGCTCGTATAATC
This sequence comes from Melieria omissa, assembly GCA_963971225.1. Lineage (NCBI taxonomy): Eukaryota > Metazoa > Arthropoda > Insecta > Diptera > Ulidiidae > Melieria > Melieria omissa. Next base: position 13,302,839 of record OZ020269.1, read on the forward strand.
ATATTGGTCATCAAATAAGTTAACTATGTTGATATTATTAGCCAATTATTTCGTCCACTAATGAGTCGACTCATACTTTCGTCCAAATAATTGGTAAACAAAGAATCAGCTCAAATTGGTCAATTAAAGTTATCAGCCTACTATTTAATCATACTTCCATTCAACTTTTTTGGTCAACTAGTATTTTCAAGTCACAATTTAGTGAAGTAATTAACTAACGTTATCAGACAAAAATTTAACCAAGTGGTTAGTCAACTCATACTTTCTTATAACTATTTGGTCTGCAAACTATTGAAGTTAACTAAAATTTTCAACCCACAAATTAGCCAACTACGTAATTAATTTACCATTTCAACTAACAGTTTAAGTAACTAGTTAGTCATCTTATATGTGGTCAACAAATAAGTCATCGAATTCCAAAATTCAACTAATGAATTAATCAACTAACTCATTAATTTAGTCGACTAAAGCATTAATTTATGTTTCCAACAAACTAATTAATCTAATCTAGTCAACAAACTACAAGTGCGTTCTGCCAATTATTTGCTCACCAAATTAGTCAACTATGATTTATAACCAACTTATCATATTGGGTCACCAAATTATTCAACTTATATATTAAACCAACTATTAGTCAACTCACATTTAGTTCAACTCTTAGTGCACCAAAATGTTGATCTTGTGTCATAACTGAATTTCTTATAATAAACACTAGTCAACTATTTTTAAGTAATTACAACACATCAACTATGGGTACTGAGATTAGGAACTGGGTACCAAGACTCACGGATAGATCTCTGTGCCGCCGGGATTTAAACGTTCTTGCAGCGCTCTTAGCTTTTTGGCCGCATCGACGGCGTGTTTAACGCTTCTGTTGTAGAGCTCCTCATACGACAAGTGGTCCAACCACACAGGATCATCCATGTTGTCATACAGGTTTTCTTCTACAAAAGTACGAGAGAAACACAATTGAAAAGTTATTTGAACATAATTAAAATAAACAAAAATCCAATTAAAATGAAAAAAAAATTAAAATTAAATTGAATTAAAAAAATCAATTAAATCCATTTGAATTGATCTAAAATGTGAAAATTACAAATGTTAATAGAAACAAATATGCAAAACTCACTTAAAATGGGAGAATTAGAAAAGTAAATAGAGAATTTAAATTTTTGTTATTGTATCGAAATTTGTTTGATGTCAACGTTCTTCTCGACACTTAATACAATTGCATTAAAAAATTGTCTATTCTTGTCGAAAGTTGAACTTCGACCCATAGATTTGCATTAATGCATACAACACACTCACGGCACTGAGTCACTGATAAATAGTTTTTAACCCATTAGCGCTTGAACGGGAGTTTTTTAAGACCCTTTGCAATACGAATTTGAATAACACGCAAACGTGGGAAGTGTAATTTCTAAGAATTTGTGAGAATTTATGACTTAGAATCGTGAGCTACGAAAACCTGATTAAAAACGACTTGAAAAGTGTTGGGTTAATGTCATAGATAAACTGTTTGGCGAGATAATTTTCATGTTTTTATGACTTACGAAGCCGTTTAAAAGTCTGGTCTACTGTAGTTTGTCTCTATGAAAACGGACTTGGAAATTTTTTGTTATTTTTTCATTTTTTCCAAATGGTGAATTTTTTCAAATCTTTAAATTTAGATCGCAATGATGTACTAATTAGTTAGGTATTCTTTTTGATTTTGATTAAAATAAAGTTAAAGTAGCAGTTTTCCTGTATAAAATCCTATTTTTAATAAGTAAATAATAGTACAAAAAAAATAAATAAATAATAAAAATTATTTTTAAATTCTAAAAAAAAAATATAAAATAAAAAAAATTAAGAGTTCTTAAGTTGTGTGATTTTAAAGTTAGGATTCAAGGAGATTTCAAGAGTTATTCGATTTTGTATCGCAAATGACAATGCAAGAAACTCTTAAAAAAACGTGCCTCCAGACGCTGATGGGTTATTTTAGCATTGACCGTGTCAATACAAAACAACAACACAATCCAAATCCAACGGAAAATGAATAAATCATGCATTCACGTGCTGTATTCACTTGAATCGTTTGAATGCAACAAACAATCGACGATGAAGGCGAACGAAGTTCAAATTAGAAGGCTCAAGCCTTCTGTATAGTTTCTTCTCTTTTGTTTTGTGTGCTCTATTTACACATTATTTTCTTTTTTATTCGTTTTAATTATAGTACAGTGTTCTCAATCGTTTATTCAAATCATGAGATTGTAAATTTTAATTCACATTTTACGATTAGTTGCAACACTGCCCGACGGTGCCCCTGAACAGTGCTCGTACATACTATCGTACATACTTATATGTAATGCAAATTGACGCTGCTGATATGGAAGTTTCCATTACATTGGCCGAAGATCATTGAACCAGGACGCTTGTAAAACACTCATAGCCACTTGGATCGCACAGACCACTTTCGCTCGACAGCGGCCCTTAACTCACCGACTAGACGCTTCATCTGCAGCCAATTGGGATCGCCAAAGTACCACGTCGCAAACTCGTCCACATCGACAGTGGCATTCTGACGCTCTTTGACCAGATCGGGATTAACGCGCTTTGGCACCGCAAACGACATTGTAACCGAGATGAATGTATGCTTGGGACAAGCTCTCGCTGACCTCACTTTGCCACTCACTATGTAATTATATATATTTTACTAAACTGATTAGTTGTTTTGATTATTATTGATAATTTTTTTCTTTAATTTTTGTTTTCAGCACAACCACTCGCGACCAGCAGCTGCGTGCGACTGCTGTAGCTCAATAGCTGCCTTTGTAGTCAGAGGAGAAAACAGCGCCGGCTGACAAGTGTCTACAGTGGCTGACTGAAGCTTTTCGAAGAGCTACAAAGAGAAGAAAGCTTTTCGATCGAGTAAAAACAAAATCCATACAAAATTAGGCCGACTGGAAATAACAAAATTGAAATTTGTGCCGGCACGTATGTAAATACTTGCAAGTACCGGAAAAATTATTCAAACAATCACAACAACTCGAATAGGATGTTTTAAATGGAACATTCAAATGAAACTTATTGCAATTGTGAGCTAAATTTGCAAGCAATCACTAAACATTGGCGCTCATCATTAATTTTGTATTATTATTTGTTTTTAATGTGGTTTGTTTTTGTATATCTGAGAGTTATTTTGTGTACAAAACGTTCAGTATTGAAACAACGAATTGATAATATTCTAAACAGATGCAATAAGTCAGAAGTCTTCTAGGCTCGGCGTAGCGGGAGAATAAAACTCGTTTGTTCTTCTTTCTAGGTGTGTTTTTTCGTGGGAGGTTGATTTCCAAGTGACATAGAAGAACAGTAAGCGTTGAACAATACGGACGATTGAGACTGGGGAGAAAACATAGAAGGAAAATAAGTACAAAAGGAAAAGGAAAGGATGGTATTGGTGATCGACAGATCACTAGAGACTAAAGAAACTATGGGCATACAAATGAAATAGAAACGATACAAAACTTCCAGGGCCACTGTCAGGCTCTGCAGGAACCGGGGTGGGGATTCATAATGAACCTGGCTAGCGACATTTTGGGACAGCTCTGCTTCAATAAGAGGCCAAACTCGATTGAGACTGTTGATTGCACCAGAGCAAGGAGCACCAGGAGGAGTGACTTACAATGAGGAGTGACTAATTTTTTTCTCCAAAAGGAACTGCGATCTATGCTGCAGAAGCCCTTTCCTATCTAACCTAACCATAGTCAGAACAGTAACGAATTCGATTAATCAATCTCCCATCTTCTTTCAGGAACACCATTTGAATTTCAATTTTTGAAAAGTTGTGCCTCCGCCAGACACTCACAGAGAACACTCGCAATGAACAATAATGAGTCTCAGTGAAATTGTAAATTTTCGCATACCTGCTTGCCGCACCTAATCTGTCCTATTTCACTTTCGTTTTCATTAGTTTTAATTTAAACTAAAGCAATTCAATTAATTTTAATTTATTTTATTCATGTTGCAGTTTTGTTGAAAAAAGGTCAAAGTACTAACCTGAATTTATATAATTTTCATTTCATTTAGTTTAGTTTTGGCAACCTATGGCCTGAAATTGTTAAAAAATCGTTAAGCATAAATATCAACCAGGACTTTCGCAAAATGAATTCAACTAAGGTCCCTTCCTTCTTATTATTTCTTATCCCTTCAGTCAAATCCTTTACAAAATCATATTCTTCTTATCAGTTGTGAGAAGTAGCAGTCACTGTAAAAACAGGCCTGAACGACAGTAGCGTCTTGGTTTTCTTACAAAAGCATCGTTATCAACAAGAAGTAAATGAGAATTATAAGAAACGCGCAAGTGATCTCTTGGAAAAACCTCCACGTGTGTAAAGAAAACTACTAACCGCCTATCGGATTCGACGTTAAACTTTAGGTTCCTTCTTTCTTTCCCCATCAAGATGGATCCAACGGATCCCAACGAATGCATCCATTTGAAATGTGTTCTAACATATGTTGAAAAACAATGACGCATACACATTTCAAATGAGTGGGATTTTTGGTATCACAATAGATCCAAATGTGTCCAGGTGACCATTATTGCCGACCTACAAACCTAACCTAAATTAAACAAATATTATTATTTTAATTTCATTTCATTTGCGCTCACCGACTAGAGACTTCTATACTTAAGTATCAATAACAAGTAGAGATTCCTTTAATCTAAAGGACCAAAAGACACATCGATAGACTAAAATGGCCGATAAAATTAAACTCAGTCATGGGTCTTGCAATCAAATCAATCAAGTCAAATTTAGCTTTGAGCTTCACGAGGATGCAGTAGAATCAGTCAAGCATCTGCTTTATCACTGACCATCACTTAACCCTTTCGGAACTACTGGAATAATACGTTCCAACAAGTTTTTAAGGCCCCTCAAAACAATTATTTAGGTCTTATATCTCCGGGTAAAAGGATGATTTCAGATTCTGTGAGTATGCAACATAATTTTGCAGACACAATTTGCATATCATGGGAACATTTCTACCAAGAGTATTTTGGTTTTCAAAATTAATCTTAGTCCCGAACGTCAACTCCGGACCCTTAGGGTCAAATTCTTTGATAAACCCGCAGGGAAAGCTAATGCACAGATTTCTGACCTTCACAATTTCCTCACCAAGACCGAATTTTACCCTAAAGATTTCTTCATCAATACCAAAGAGTTCCGAAAAGATTCCATTTGTATCTACAGGGATCCGTACAGATAGGAAATGAGACTAATATTCAAATCAAAGAGCTTCACAATTGATCCAACCAGTGTGTTTGAAGAGTATATTTTTTAAGAAATTTTAATGATTTTAATTCTAAATGAAAAGTCTTTATTTATAAATTCTTTAAAAATCAAAAAATTATATTAAAACTATGAGTAGATAATTTAGTTATTGTTGTTATAATTTTTTTGTGTTAAATTTTGTTCTACGCAAACTTATTAAACCCACATATGCCGATCGTACTACAAGTAGTACATCTGTTCAAAAGTGCTGCATTAATTGTGCTTTAAATTTGCTAACCGATACCTAACCTGAAATATAAAATGCATATCCGGATTTAGGTCAAGAATCATGATTCGTTCTTAGAAATTTCGAAATATTAATGATTTTCGCATTCATCCTCAATTTAATACATAAATAGAACTCCTTAACGCTTTAATTATTTTCAAGTTTCCTTGCATCTAATTTAGTTGAATTTGTTGACTTTTTGTGCATCTGTACGCAGGTTTTGATGTCTTACTATCAGTCGAATCGAATCGAACAAAGTTTTTCAAGTCACACTTTTCGGTATTCAAATAAGCGAATACATTGACCTACGCACAGCCAAAACAAGACTTTGATTAGAAAAATATTTGGAAATTTGAGAAATTTGTGTTGTGACACAAAAGGCCGATTGTCGCGCATTGTTGCAAATTTGGAAGTAACACAACAGCTTATAAAACTATTTCTGTCTGAAGTTTAAATGCTTAAATAAAGAAAAAATCAATTCTCTAATTTTGCTATGCAATTAAATTTTTATGTTTATTTCAGTTTTTATATACTTATATTATATACATATAAATATATTTTATATTTACAAGTCAAAAATACATTAGGAGAATATACAAAAATATTTTCGACTCGACAAAATGTATTCTGCCATAAGAAAATAATTTACAAATTTGCTTTCAAGAAGGGCTTCAAATATTTCTCAAACGAGTCCGGCACTGGTTTCTGATTCAACGGACTCTTCTTGGCCGCATCGAAAATACGCTCGTAAACATTGCCATCGTAACAGCCCAAAACCGAGTTCAGTTCACGATCGTGAAAGTCGAAGCCATCGCATATGGCTACCGCATTGGGACGCAGTCGCTTCAGTACCGACTCCAGACGTTGTTGCAACGAGCTCAATTCAGTATCGGTGAGTGGCACAAACTGTGCGGCAAAGAAATTATTTAAAATTTAAAGATGAAAAAATTTAAAAAATTTAATTAATGATTAATTTATCAAATTTGAAAACAACTATTAAAATTAATTTCATGAAATTTTCAATAGTCGGTGATTATTCAGTTTTTTAATGAAAAACGTAGTAAAAAGTAAAAAAAAATTGTAATAAATAAAATAGTAAAATTTCTAAACAATTTTTGGCACATTTTCGAGTGACTAAACAAATTTTCTATTTCAAGGTGATTTTGAGTAAAGGAAATCATTCACAAGTGTCTCTTGATGAGATAAATTCAGTGAACTGGTAGAAGAAACCGTTCACACACTTTTCAATAGTCAAATGTTGAGTGAAGAGGCGAAATTATTGCCTCTTCACTCATTCATTAAGTTTTAAAAAATTGAATCATTTTTTAAAACAATTAAAAATTATAGCTATGACATCTGTGGTCTTAAGCAAAATGTTATTAAAATGCTTGAATTCAATTTCAAGAATTTTAATAATAATGTTGGCTGATCTGTGGTGATTTCAAATTTCGTTAGATCAACATGTCGTTCATCGTTTATGTACTCACAATCGTTTTTAAATCATGTTTTACCACTCATGAACTCTGCCATGGCATAAGCAGTCAACACCATAAACTTGCTCCATCAATTGAATTTAAAAACAAAACTCACTACTGGCTCTTTGTTCAATACTCATTTTTTCACTGATGACGCGAACATACTTTCATTTCAGAAGTTATAACTTTGCTTTCAATGAACCAGATGTCATAAAATTTGAACTGGAAATCGGAAAAGATGTACTTTTCCTAAGCAATAAGTCTCATATGTGTCTTATGTAGCGCCACCAAAAATGCTATGTTTCCAAATTCCTGATTCAAAACTCACTTTGAACGTTTCGTATACACAAGTTTTCACTGCAAATCGTTTGATTTTAAAATATATTTTATCTTACAACTTACATGCATTATATCGCTCAAGTGACGTAGTGCCGTGTGCACCAAATACAACTCCAATATATTCTCCAACATAGCATTCAATGCAGCGGAGCGTTTGGCGGCCTCTGAGCCGGTTACGTGCTCGAGGAATGTGGCAGCAATGAATTGACGTCCATGTAGCTAACATTTTAAATTTAAATTTAATTTTCAATTATGATCAATCAAAATCATGAATATAAAAGTCTGTATCTGTCGTATAAGAACTTTTTCAAAAAAACAGTAAATGCTCGCAAGTTCAAACACCTACAAATTGGAATCTTTCAGAAATTCGAACCCCATATTTTACAGCATTGAGTGCTCTAAAATTTGAACTGGCAATTCGAATTTGCAAACATTTTGCTTTCCTTTCTTTTTCCCTCTCAGTTTTGGGGTTTATTTTGCTTCAGTGGCGGGTTCAGGAGGGAGTTTGAGGGTTGAAACTCCCCCCGAAATATTAGGATCGACTTTAAAACAACATACAAATGAAAAGATATTTTATAAATATTAAAGAATTACTGTTTGAAACCCCCGAAATACTTTTCTGAATCCGCCCCTGTTTTGCTTACACAAATTAAATGAAAAAGGGGAATCACCAAATTGGTAATGTTTGACCCGGCGCTCGTGAATGATTATTACGTATGTAAGCATTTGGCTCAGTTTCGATTAAAAAGTTAAAAATGTCGAATAAACATTAAAAATCTTTTTGACTTTGGACGTTAAAATTAAAATCTTAAAAAAGTTTGATGAAATTATTCAGGCAAATCGCTTTGCTGTGGATTTATGGATTGTATGGAAATTTTTAGCGAGTATTAAAAAGAGGTAAATAAGAGAGTGAATAAAAATTAAATTAAAATTATATAAAATTAAAAAAAAATTAAAAATTGTTTAAAATTTTTTTTTAAATGACAAAAAAAATATCATCACATTTAAGTTATTAGATATCGTTTCAAATATCTTTGGACTTTTTGCGTGAATTAAAAACGTACAGAAATTCGAAGATTTCGGAATTTCGAACTACCTTTTGTATAAAGTGGTTCGAATTGATGAGCGTCTACTGTAGTTACAATCTGTCTGTCTATGTTCAAAAGAAAAGTGCATACGCCACATGTGGAAATTTAAGAGCCATAAAAAATTTTTTGTTGAAATATTTTTCTTCTCATTCACCCCTTCGAAGATAATTTTTCATTAGTGTCTCCCGAACTCATACAACCCAACTTTGCTCATCTGTCTTCCCATCTTGAAAGTCAAAAGTTCATATAGCTCACAGATACCTCACGGTGGTGAAAGTGTTAACAAAAAAAACAAGTGCAGATAATTTACCACGGCAGCTTGTACCAGCTCGATCCCGGTGTTATTGGACGCCTCCTCCTGCGTTTGTCCTTCGCCCACACGTCGCGACAAATTCTCAAAAGCCACACGAGTTTTGCTGTGTGCATGAAAAAACACAAACATTCCCATTGTATTTGACTACAAAATATTCTCGAATTCTTCGACTTACTTGGCGGCCACATACTGCAGCACCTTAACGATGCACAGCCATGTGTTGTTCCATTGCGGCGGCTGGCGCATGCGCTGCACCTCGTCAAAGTACTCGACCAGCTGTGCCGGCTGCTTGGCCTGGCCCAGCTGCATCCAGGCCTTGATCAAATAACGGCCCACCTGCAGCAGCAGCACCGTGTTCTCGCCCTCGTAGGTGACGGCGGCCACGGCATTTCCATAGATTGTGCTGAAATTGGACGAAGTCATGTAGCCGTGACCGCCGCACGCCAGTCGCAGCCGCTCAATGCCCTCGGAGCCGTCCGTGGTGCAGACCGCCTTCAGCGCGGACGACAGCACATGCACGGGCAGCATCAGCGAGTATTCGCCGCCGGCGACCTCCTTCACCGTGCGCGCATACATCTCCCACATGTACTTGGCGGCCAGATAGTAAGCAATGCCGGTGGCCAGCTCCGGCAGCAATTTGAACTGTTGCGTCACATGGTCCATGATCTGCACTTCAGGTTCGCTATGCAGTTTAATGAAAATTATTAAATTTTACTAAATTGCTAAAATTTTTACAGCATTGCATGTACCAACTTTGGATTGATGTGACTCTGACGGCGCACGGCTGCATAGCGCGTCGCTATGGTCGCTGCCTGCAGCAACATCGACGGAATCTGATGGACTATGAGGCAGCGGGTAAAGACCATTGTGAGGTAGTTGAGTCTCGAGGCGGGACTCTTGACGAAGGTGCCATCGCGCAGCACTTTGGCGTTGCGCATCAGCATGTTGGTGCGCGGTATGCGCACATGCTTGAGTCCGAGGAAACCCTGATTCACGGCCAGCATGCCCAGCTTCTTGCCAATCTCGCCAATGTCAATGCCCGGCAGCGGCATATGTGTCTCCGTGTCGCGCAGCGGCACAATGAACATCTGTATGCCTTTGTGCACGTTTTCGATGTAGAGCTGCGCCACCACCATTGCATAGTTGCAGGTGTGACCCACTGCAGGAAGAAAGGAGCAGTGAGGGAAAGTGTTTAGCCAAGTATATGATTGATTTTGCTCGAATACGCACGTCCGCCCGGCCACCATTTGTACGCCTCCAGACTGGGCGTATTCAGTACAAATTCGTCGGTTGCGCGATCATAGTCAGCACGCGTCTGTATGCCGCGCACATTGGTGCCATGCGCCAGTTCGGTCTGCGCATAAGTGCCGATAATGCTGCAATTGACAGCCGGCTTGCCGAATTTCTCAATCTGCTCCGGCGTGCCCTGACCCTTAATCACATCGATAAACATGGTCAGGTGTGTCGCCAAGGGATGATGGGCGGGCATTAGCGCCTGACTAGCCGTGCCGTACATCATGGTGCTGCAAATATAAAGTTTGTTAAAATAACTCAGCAATAAGTTTAACTTTAATGTGTGAAAACTGATTAATGAGTAGTTGAATGGATGGATGGATGGATGTGAGGGTGGGCAGGAAGGCTATAAGCCTTCCATAGCACTCAGTCCATTTCAGACCATTGTACTATACCCATGGGGGATAGGGAAGGAAAATAAGAGTAATATCTCATATTTCACCCGTTTTTGAAATGCGTATGCAACACTGTCTTTCCAACTTATGTTACAGCACACATTCTAAGCGGTTGGAGAAAGGGAGCGGGAGGGGACCTACAGTTTAACGCCGAATCCGAACGGCGATTGGCAGTTTTTCGTTCACACTTGGAGGTTTTGCCATTGCGCACTTGTGCGATTCTTGTAATTCTCATTCCCTTCACTTGGATAGCGATAGAAGTAGACGAGTTGTTCACCAGCCCGAGCCAGGAATCGAACCTGGAGCCTTTGGTATGAGAAGCCAGCGCGCTACCCGCTGGACTATCAAGGCCGGCATGAATAGTTAGGTTAGGCCTATTGTTAGGCCGATTGTTATACCACATATTTCACTCGTTTTTCAATAAGTAATTCGAAATATAAATCATGAAACGTGAACTTTTATATTGTAAAATATTTCTATGATTCGTGAATAGTTAGTGAGTAGTTCAACTTATATATAGCGAATTATTTCCATCTATTATAGAAATCGGAATTTTCATAATTGACAAATTTACTCTCGTAAACGCTTTGAATCGCATTATGTTAGGTTAGGTAGGGAAAGGTGTGTTTGGCACATTTTGAACTTCCATTTGGAGACCAAAATGGCCCAATGTGAATCCTCTCTTAAGACCCTCTTAATAAAAGAGAGCAGATCCGAGATTAAAGGGCATTGTGGCACAGGAAATTTTGTTTCGTTTCTATTTCTCCTTCATCTCGGAAGCTTCTGCAGACATCACTGGACGAGAGGCGCCATTTAACTGCATAGATGTCTACAATGTCTAATGAAAGTTCGATTCAGGGATAATACAGAACGGATTTTCCTCAAAGAAACGGAGAGCCATAATGCCCGGCAAGAGCTGCAATCGGTTCTGCTGCAACATGAGGACTTAACATGAGAAAGACAACTGCCGTAATTTTGATGGTTTTTCATTTTTTAATACTTGTAATAGGGGTATCGGTTAATTCATGCGGTTTTCTAACAGATGGCGTGACTTGATTTTGTAAACCTTTCCAAATATGTGTTGGAAAGCTATTGGCATATAGTTTCAGAGTCAGTATGTATGTTCAATACTTTTTTTTACTCTGAAAATGTCGAATTTTGTGCCGAATAAAGTGTTTTTGCTGGGAGTACTTCTTCATTACTTCTATATGAAGAAAAAGGCTGCCGAAAGTCATCGTATTTTGGTAGAAGTGTATAGTGTGCATGCTCTAGCTGAGCGTACGTGCCAGAAGTGGTTTGCACGGTTTAAAAGTGGCAATTTTGACTTGGAGGACGATGAACGGCCCGGACAGCCAAAAAAGTTTGAAGATCACGAATTGGGACATTGCTCGACCAAGATCCATCCCAAATGCAAGAAGAACTCCCAAAATTACTAGGCGTCGCTCAACAAACCATTTCCGATCGTCTAAAAGCAATGGGAATGATCCGGAAGGTAGGCCATTGGGTGCCGTATGAATTGAAGCCAAGAGACGTCGAACGCCGATTTTTCACGTGTGAACAACTGCTTCAACGGCACAAAAGAAAACTTTTTTGCATCGAATTGTCACAGGCGATGAAAAGTGGGTTCATTATGATAATCCAAAACGTCGAGCAACGTATGGATACCCCGGCCATGCATCATCATCGACGGCCGTTCAGAATATTCATAAACTGAAGTCACAGGATTTTGGTGGTGTGTATTTGGTGGGACCAGCTGGGTGTGATCTATTATGATCTGTTGCAACCGAATGAAAAACGGCCGGAATATGAACAAAAGCACGGCAAGGTAATTTTGCAACATGACAATGCTCGGCCACATGTTGCACAGGTCGTCAAAACCTACCTTGAAACGCTCAAATGGGATGTCCTGCCCCACCCGCCGTATAGTCCAGACCGTGCGCCATCCGACTACTATCTCTTCAATCAACTACTATCTCTACTATCTCGATCAATGCAACATGGCCTGGCTGACCAGCACTTCTCCAATTATGAAGAAGTCAAAAATTGGATCGATTCGTGGATAGCGGAAAAGCCAGAAAGGGTATTCGTGAATTGCCAGAAAAATGTGAAAAAGTTATAGCTAGTGATGGACGATACTTTGAATATTAAATTTGAACCATTTTTGCACAATAAAGCTTTAATTTTCCCTATAAAAACTGCACGAATTAACCGGTACCCCTATTATTTTCTTTTGTATTTCTATCAACTTTTGCTTTGATGACTTTTACTTATTATCGGGTTCTACAACTAGTTCTACAGTTAGGGTTCTACAATTACAATTAATTGAACTTTTCGAGATATCAGCGGATATTACATATAGTCTTTGTAAGTAAGGATAAGTTGCGGTCTTTCTAGTGTGTATTTTTAGTCTGCTCAGGCAGACATATACTTCGCTGGTGGACAAATAAACTTGTAAAAACTTACGGCCATATTTCGTTGCCACCAGGATTGCGTTTTTGTTGTAGGCTTTTGAGTTTCCTACCAGCTTCAGTGGCATCTTTCACCGCCAAGTTGTAAAGATCCTCATGTGAAAGATAATCATGATAGCGACCATCGCCCAAATCTTTATAAAGTTCCTTTTCTATAAGAGAAAGTCAAATGCAAATGATTATACGTCTTGTTTCTAGAATATGAGTAAGTATTGATAATACATGTGAGGTTCATATGAGTCCTTTTCACAGTTCTCAGATTATCTAGCGACAACTCAGAAAAGGACAATAGACAGAATTCAATTCTGTTAATTTTTTTTCGCATAGATTTGTCTCGTGTCTGTCTGTTACTGCCATTCAAACATGATCTGAAAATAAGTCTCACATTTTTCTGTATCTTTAACACCGCGTCCTCAATTTTACGACAACAAACACATTCAACAAAATCATTAACCATCGCCAAAAACAAAAAAAAATTGAAATTGAATGCACCTTTGGGCAGTGAAACAATGTTTTCTTTATTTCGAGCAATTACTCAGTGCTTAATTTCTCAGTGCGTAATTTTAAATGATGTGCCTAGTTATAAAAATGTAAGGCATTTTAACATTTCGGGTTTTCGTTTAAAAGTGCATAAAATACCGGATGAATATTGCAAATATCACGGAGGACAAAGATCGAAAAAATTATGTTTTTTGCCTGTCTTTTTTTTCAAAATATTTGTATGCCCACTTTTTAAATTTTTTTTCAAAGGTACCAGAATTCTCACTTATAATGTGAAATTCGTAATACATTGTTATAACGCACTAAAGCTTTCGGACTTATTATGTAAATTGTTATAATTCGTACTTCAGTTCCACTTTCACAGAAAAACTGCATTTAAAATATTTGGGGTTTCTGCCAGCTTTCGACGCCTCCTGCCCTATTTTGCGGTGTTCCGGTCCAACTTTGACGTATCCCGGCTTAAAGATTTGATTGCAAACAAATTTGCAAAAATAATATTTCAGAATTTTGTCTTCTTCTTCTTCTTCTTGACTGGCACGACAGCACGATTACGAGACTAAGGCCTAGCGACCCGCAACCAACCGTGTTGTGCGGGCGAATGTTTTTACAAAGTTGAAAGGGACCCACAGTTTTATGCCGATTCCGAACGGCGAGTTGGGAGCTTTTTCATAGGCAATTTCACGCTCAGAGGTTTGCCATTTCCTGCTGAGAGGACAGCCGCCGAAAGAAAAATTGTTTTTTTTCTCTTTTTTTAGGTGTTAACGCAATGCAGTCTTGAATGAGTCTTGACTCGTGGCCCAACGCACTAGCCAGCTGAGCTACGGCGGCTGCAGAATTTTGTACTAGTTTTTGATTGTGAAATATATAGCGGTTTCAACTGCGCGTTGGCTCGTATTTAAAAAAAAAAGTTACATCATCAGATAATTTTATTGAGTATATACAGTCTGTCCAGTAGAAGCAAGACCGTCGTAACTTGGAAACTATTTGTCCGATTCGTTTCAAACAAACTGCATTTTATAAGTTTATAATATTTATTGTACGCAATATTTTTAATAACAGGTATAGTCGCCGCCATTCGCTATTATGGCCTCAAACCTCCGACCCATACTTTGCACTAAGATCTGAGCAAGTTGCCGAGGCAATCGACTCCAAATCAGCCGAATTTGTCTCGATAACGGTTTTGCTGTCAATATACTATTTCCTCTGAGTTTTTGCTTTACTATTTCCCACACATTTTCTATCGAGTTGGCATCAGGCGACTGTGAGGGCGAATCTAACACCTCTACCTCATTTTGCTGTTTCCACTTAGCACACATTCGGCTGCGATGTTTGTGGTCGTTGTCTTCTTGTATAATTCAAGGGGGCCTCTTCTCCCGAACATCTTCGGAGCTTATGGTAATAAAGCTTTTTCATAAAATTTGTTCATCAAAACCGCATTCAAGTTGATGGTTATAACGAAAAGTCGCCCAAATCCGTTTTCTGAGAAGTAGCCCGAAACATGGACCTTTACGGGGTCTTTAACAGTTCGTTGGATCAATCGATTATTAGCGGTACGCCAAGATCGATATATGCTACTATTTGCCCAAAATTGGAATTCATCCGTAAATATTACATCATTCTAATTCCGATCTGAATTGGCATAAGCCCAGGCAAGCCGTTTTTGAACGTGTGATGATGAGAGCAACAGTTTTTTCAAAGAGTTCCGGTATTTAACGACGTTAGTTCTTAAACGTCCTCGAACCGTCTCTTTTGATATTTGAACATCACTTTTCTCTAAAACTGCTTTAGCTTTACGCAACGATAAGCCCGGCTTCGTCGCAAACAAATCAATGATCTTCTTGTCCTGTTTTGGGGAGGTCTTTTCTTCAAGGCCCCGCCCAGCCAAATCGTCGACATTTTTTGCTTCCATATACCGATTCGTCCACCTCGTTACGAATGACTTCGACTTCTTCATATATTTTGCTGCAGCTAAACGTGACATTTACGGCCTTCTAGGGTGTAGATAAAGGTATACGGCTTCAAGTCGCTTCTCTCACGCGGAGCTCATCTTGTTAAAATACCCTGTACTTTGTAATTGTTTCACGAGACTGACAATTTTTGCAGTGCGTATTACAAAAATGATGAGGCTACTTAGGTGCATTCAAATTTTTTTGATAACGGTACTCTAAGTGATAATTAGATAATTAAAATATATTTAAAAGGTTTGTTTTTATTAACATGTTTTTTCTGTTGACAAGATTTATTTTACAATAGCCGTGTTCACGATCTGTGGTTTTTGGTCAATTGAAGAATTTTCATTAACGCTTTCACTATTTTGTTGCCATATGGCACATTGCTACTTTGTGGACGTCTGAGCCCTCTGTGGCTTTAAGAATACATTTTTTGTTGGTCCATGGAGTAGTTTGATTTAATTGATTGGCACGACAGCCCGCTTACGCGAGACTAAGGCCTAGCTTCCCGCAACCACCCGTGTTGTGCGTGTGAATTTTGTACGCGGGTGGAAGGGACCTACAGTTTTATGCCGGTTCCGAACGGCAGGTTGGGAGCTTTTTCATAGGCAATTTTTACTCTCAGAGGTTTGCCATTTCCAGCTGAGAGGACAGCCACCAAAAGAGAAAACGAGTTTCCCGTTATTTTTTTTTAGGTGTTACTACATGCAGTATTCGATCTTGCTTCGCTCTGCATGCGACTCGTTGGACCGCGCACTAACCAACTGAGCCACGGCGGCTGCTGGAGTAGTTTGAAGTTTTAGGAAAAATACGAAATTAATAAACTGAATATTAAAGTTTGAAGAAGAAAAGTATACACGTTTTTTTTAATGGTATATCTTGACATAGTGAAGGAAGAAAAAGCAGGAAACTTTAGATAACTTTTTATTTTGACGTTTTCTTTCTTTTTATTTAGATACTTTTTTTTTAATTTTGGCTGAAGTAAATGAAGAAATATTCAAATTTTCATTATGCGTAAAAAGTTTTATGTTTAAGTAATTATTACAGCCACAACGATGTGGTTTCTTTCATAGAAACTCTCTCTCTCTCTTAAATACAGGGTCCGAGTATAAAAAATAAAAAATTTGTTTTGGAATGTTGCTGATATAACCACATAGAAGTCTAAAACGTAATATTTAAAATTTAAATTTTCCCCAGTAAAAACCTGGTAGCGAAAGGGTTAATACGTACAAGTAAACAAAGCCGGGAATAAGCAAAAAATTAAAAAAAAGCATAAATTCGCACGCAGCTCAGAATGAAAATTTATATTTAACTGTCCTTAGAACAAATTTTGTAAGAATTGCCGAAAATCAAATGAAAAGACTTGCCATGAGTGGAAGAATTTATCGTTGATAGAATTTATAAAGTGAGATAACTATGAAGAACATACACAATACTACGCAGTTACAATAGGGTTTTACGATTGTAAATTTTGTAAATTGGTTGGACTTTAAGTTGCATGTATTTGTTTTTTTTATTTTACAAAATTTTATACAAAAACCAAGAATACACAATACAAGACCAAAAACCACAGATCGTGAATACGGCTAATAATTTCACCAAAGTGTCCCGGTTTTGCAATACGCATATCTGAAAGCCCTAACCTAACCGGCAATGTCCACCTAAAGCTTCGCAAAAGCGGTTGTTATTCGTCTTTTTGCTTATTTTACAATAATTTTTGCTGCAGTAATTACTTAACCCTTTCGACCCCGAATTTTACCCTTTGTCTCAATATTTCTTTTTAGTATTTAATTCATGTAACACTTGTCTAGGAAGTATGCACACGACATTTGAAGTTGCCACGCCTCTTTGCTCTCCTGTTTCCCCCTATACGAATTCTTAACCCATTGTTGAGCCCATCATAAAACATGTACAAACTATCTTTGATTTCGAGTGTTTTTAAAATTTTGAAGTCAGAAGGCCCATTAAATCATGTGTTTTCACATTTACTCCACACAAATTCGTAACCCTTGGCTTAGCAGATTTCAGTTTTTCGATTTTCGGTTTTAAAAAAAATTAAAAGCACGTTTTTATTATTTCCCGATCGAAGTGCTTTTGATAGTTTTGAGGTCAGAATGCCTAATAAATCTTGTTTCTCCATACAAATGTTTAACCCATTGTTGACCCCGTTAGATTTTGATTTTCAAAAAAGTGAAAAACACGTGTCAAATTATTTCTCACTAAGAGTACTTTCACCAAGTTTGATGACAATGGGCCCATTAATTCATATTTTTCACAGTTTCTCCATAAAAAACTTTTAACCCGTCGCTGACCCCGTCCGATTTTAATATTCGGAAAAATTAAAAACACATATCGAGTTATTTTTTATTTTTTATTTTTTACTTTTACCAAGTTTGAAGTTAAAAGACTCAAAAAAATGTGTTTCTCCATACATACTTTTAACCCGTCTTTGATTCAGTTAGATTTCGATTTTGAAAATAATGAGAAACACGTGTCTAATTTTATTTATTTCAATTATTTTTACAATTGTTGAAGTCAATAGAACCATCGGTTGATGTTGTTTGTTTTGGAATCTTTCCGTAAATAAACCTTAACCCATTGTTATAAAATACGCGTCGAAAAAGTTTTGATGTAGAATATTTTCAGGAAATTCAAATTCATTATGTTTATTAAATCACGTTTCTTCATACAACACTTAAACCCATGTTTTGCCCTTTTAGACCCCGGCTTTAAAAAAATCCCGTCTTGGCGAAGGTTCATTCTTCAAGATGTACCAAAATTCTTGTTTGTAACTTCAGCGGTTTGGTCTGGGCGATGATAAATCAATCAATCAATCAATCAATCAACCAGTCAGTCAGTCAGGATAAACAATCTATGTATATAAAAATGGAGGCGGTACCACTCCCCTTGTCCAATTCTCACAACTTTCTTCTAGTCGAATTGTGCTACTAAGTGGAAAGTTCGTCCCAACTTTCATTGATGTGCGACTTCTAGTTCTGCGAAAATGTGCCACACCCCTTATCAAACGCCCATCAAATCTCATCTGTAGAATGACACATCTATGAGACGACGGTACACCAAGTTTCAATGCTGTGCGGTTAACGATTCCGAGGAGATTCCATATTAAAGAATTGAGTTGTATGGCCGGTGTCACGCCCCCTTCTTCAAAACCCACCCCATTCCCCTGTCGAAGGACACGACTAAATTATAAGTTTGTACCGAGTGTCATTGATGTGAACGCTCTAGTTCCAAAGTTACACCGGAATTAAAAAAGTGCCACGCTTCATGTCCAACGCCCATTAAATTTTATTGGTGGAATGACACGCTTACGCCATGACACTGTACCAAATTTCAATGGGGTCCGACTTATAATTCTGAAGATATACCATATTAAAACTTTAAGTTGTATGGGAGGTGCGACGCCTACCACCACCGCATTGACATCTTCTATCACACACAAAAAAAAGAAAGAATGAACCGTTTTCGCAAACACTGGCTACACCCACAATGTTAAGTTTTTCTTATATATTAGAATAAAATAAAAAAAATAAATAATTTAAAATAAGAAATTATGAAAAATGTAATGTTTCTAAAAATATTTATTTGTTGGTGCCTACTTAAATTAAAACTATAACTCAATCGTAGCAATTCAAATATGTGAAGTTGTTCTCAGGCAACTTTTGCGTCGAAAGGGTTAAACCAAACAACTACTGACCTCCAACACTTTTACTCTTTGTTCCTTAGACTTTTGCCTGATAAATTGTATAAAACTATTGCTTATCATTGCACGCGTGGTAATTATCCAAACCAATCAAATTGCAAACTCATTGTATAGTTGAGAATACTACAACTAAAAAGATATCGCTGTAGTGGACATTGATGCGTAGACCAGTGATAACAGTGATTTCAGCACAGACCAAATCAAGTGTTTATCAAAAGCATCAAATTAAGCTTGTTGTTGTGATAGTTTGCAAACCCATTGGTCAGGTAGGCCCAGAAACTAACGCATTGGTTTTGCCTGGGAATTGCAAAATCTCAACAACAAAACTTTAGCCCAAAATCAGCTGTGATCAGCAACGAAAAGCAAACTCTCTGACTATCTGTTTATTTCCATTTCTCTCTTTCTTCGGCTCTCTCTCGATTGTGGTTGTCATATTGAAATGTCACTTACCGAGCTCGTGCTTCTCTTTTAGATTCTCAGCGCCGCCATGGTACCAGTTCTGGAACTCTACAACACTGAAGGTGGCCCTGTTGCGTTCGGCCTGCAAATCGGGATGCACACGCGTTGGTATTATGCTGCTTTGCACAGGCATTGTTATTTCAGTAAGAAAATCAATTCAAGATTATTCACAAAACTTATTCTTCTTTCTTTTAGTTAGCACAATTAACGGAGGAAGATTTTTGAATGTCAACACGGCACCGCTCACTCACGCCAACTGATGCGCCGCTCAGGTTGTTGCATACTTTTAAAGCAATTGTCAGTGTAAGGAACGAGCGTGCGTGCTTTTTAGTGTTTGTAGTTAAATGTTAAGAGAACAGATTAGGTTTGTAATGTAGAGCTTTCTTATCAAACTACTACTACTACTTAGTTGCATTTGGGAACGTTGCTCGTTCCACCAAAATCCTTCTTTTGGCTTGCCAAATTATTATCCAAACATATTTGGTCACAGAGCGTAATTTTAACTGCTTGTTGATTTATTTTTTATAGATTTGATAACAATAATCAAGGTCAGAGGCAGATAAGACGTTATTGAAAAAAGGTCCCAATAATGTTCAGGTCCAATTCATTCAGGACCGCCATGTCATCTCCTAATTTGCAACTAAGATTTGGGATACTAAGTCAGCTGACCCTAAGAACAGGTCAACCGGGTCAAAAACAGCTGCAGCTTCTCGTTCAAACCATCAGTTTGTAGTTAAGCTAAGTGATAAGAGGCCTTCTTTACCGTTGCTCTTTTTAAAAACGTAACATTTCTTCAAAGCTTCATCTTCTATATTTCATCTTCTAATTTCATAAATTGATTTCTTAACTGATTCCTTCAATGATTCTGTGGGCAAAAGCAATAACCGCTTATGTTGAAAATTGCTGTTTCGAGCAATCTCGTTTTAAAGTTTTAGCGCGTCGTGTGTTCGCTATAGGAATGCGAATAGGTTTTTGTTAATAACTTTTTTTATTTTAACGTTACAAACTCCCCAATTTTACACAAACGTAGAGCACAGTCAAGGGAACGTGGTGGCATCAATAACTCAATTTCTTCTTAACCCTTTCGGTACTTCTTTTTTGTTTTTAACTTTAAAAGTCATTATTTTCCATTTTATTACTGTTTAAGCCTACATAATGAATAATCAAAAGTAATTTTTTTAAATATTGTTCGAAAAAGTGGTTTTTGGGCATCATGAAATATGGCATAGTAAAAAATAAAAAAAATCGTACAGCCTTAGTGAACTATATTTGGGATCTAACTTTTTTACACTTACTAAAGCAATAAATACCTACTAGATTACTTACATAAACCTATAAAATAAATTGATTTTTGTAATAGAATAAATAAAAGTACGAAGTGACCTCTTTTTGTAAAATACGCAGCTCGATAGGACTGCACACTTTCTGAACCCTTACAAGTTACTTGGTACACTAATCAAAATATTTTTTTCATGATTTGGTATAAAAATCTTCAGAGAAAAATACAAAAATTGAAAAATATAGTATCCACAAGTTTTTGACCCAAAACAGGCACTGAGAAGAGACTATGCCATATGGCATAGAATAACCGAAAGGGTTAAGTCAACTTAAGCGGTTATTGCTTTTGACTACAGGATTATTTGTCATATTTGCTAGTTCCCCTTCAGAAATTACGAATAGTAACAGAATCTTCAAACATATGTACAACACAGACGCAACATTCTACGCTCTGCGAAATCTTCGGCCCAGTTCGTATTGGCAACGGCTATCGAAAACGCATGAACAACGATATGATTTAACATCCCACGATAAAAATGTACAACATGGTAGCTGAAGTTCGATAACGAAGAGTGGAGAGGCTCTGGTGGAGGACGCTCTATCAGCTCTTAGTATGACCAGCTGGAAAAGGCGCGTGTAAAGCACAGCCGCCTGCAGAGAACTTTTGCGGCAGACCGTAACTCGATAACGTATGGTTATGGCCAGTTAAGTAAGTAAGTAAGTAACAGTCCATAAAGTTAAGTATTTATTATAATAAACTAAGAGCAAAGCTTTCATATTATGGAAAAAATGCATCTTTCAAAAATGTTTCACCAACAATCCGAGACAGAAGCGGCCAATAACGTAAAGCTGAATCAGGCTGCTAAGGTAAGTTTAGTCTCTAAGTTGTATTGTACTATGTACTCCTAGTTGTAAGGAAAATACTTTTCTGTACCACTCATGAAAATCTAAGAGGATCATAAAAATCTAAGGGGTTGGCCCCCAAAAGGTTGAGATTAACTTGATTTATTTGGCACATTAAGTCAATGTGCTCAATAAACTTGCATGCAAAGCTACGTGCTGTGTTAGATTTTAATGTACAAAATTGTTATATGTACAAAATATTTAATAATGTTTACTTGCACAAATACAAATACAAATACAATTAAGTATAAACACACGTACAACAATTGTTGCTTTACAAATTTGATTTCAAGAATGGTTTCAGATATTTCTCGAACGAATCCGGCACCGGTTTCCGATTTAATGGGCTCTGCTTGGCCAGATCGAAGAGTCGCTCATAGACATTGCCATCGTATGCACCCAAAGTGGAGCTAAGGGTGCGATCATGAAAATCGAAGCCATCACATATAGACACCGCATCGGGGCGCAACTTTCTCAAGGCCGTTTCGAGGCGAGTTTGTAGTGCGCGCAGTTCTGCTTCGGTGATATTGACGCACTGTGCAATAATGAAAGAAAAATTAATAAATTTGTATGATTTACTTACAGCAAAGAAGTTTTCTACTCACTCTCAAGATGTCACTCATGTGCCGTAGTGCCGTATGCACCAAATAAAGTTCCAGCAAATTCTCCAACACCTTCTTCAAAGCCACGGAATGGTTATTCACCTTTGGACTGACAATTTGTTGCAGAAATGTGGCACACACAAAGGCGCGACCATGCATCTAAAAATACATTTAGTTTTAGATGAGTTCACATAGAATGAGATTTAACATTTAACGCACCTCAGCTACCTGAAGCAGTACAACGCCTGTGTTGTTGGCCGCCTCTTCCTGACTTTGACCCGCTTTCATACGCTGCGCCATGTTCTCGAATCCCAAGCGAGTTTTGCTGCAACAAATAATTGATACAAATATTTGTTTTTGTAATGATATGTAAACAATGTTATTTATTTTTCATACTTGGCTGCCGCATACTGCAGTGCCTTAACAATATTCTCCCACTGTCCTGTCCACTTGCCGAACGACTTCTGCTTGACTGCCTCGCCCAAATAACTCACAGTAGGCGCCAACGCTTTGCCCTGCACAGCGCCGCCCCAAGATTTCATCAGAAAGCGGCCCACCTGCAGTAGCAGCACCGTGTTGTCGCCGTCATAGGTGCAGGCGGAAGTCGCCAAAGCAAAAAGCGGCCCCATATTGGACGAAGTCAAGTAACCATGACCACCGCAAGCCAGCCGCAGTCGTTCCACACCCTGACTGGATTCGGAAGAGCAAAGCGCCTTCAGCAAACACGACAAAGCGTGCATTTCGGGCAAACGCGAATATTCGCCGCGTTCAATTTCCGCCGAAGTATGATCGAACAAGGACCAGAGATAGTCGGCGGACAGACGATAAGCAATGGCGGTGGCAATTTCAGGGAAAAGTTTCAGTTGTTGCGTAACATGATCGATGACCTGTGGCTCTGGTTCACTACAAATGAACATTTAAATTAAGAACATTTACGTAGAGATTGCGTAAGTCGTACTTTGGATTGATGGGACTCTGTCGACGCACAGCCGAGTAGCGAGTGGCAATTGTAGCGCCCATGGCCAACAATAATGCACTGTGCTGCGCAATCCTACAGCGCACAAAAACCATTGCAAAGTAGGTCAAAACCGAAGCAGGACTCTTGACAAAGCGGCCATCGGGCAGCACTTTGGCGTAGCGCATCAGCATGTTGGTGCGTGGTATGCGCACATCTTTCAGACCCAGGAAGCCATTGTTCACACCGTGAAAGCCCATTTTGGTGCCAATCTCGCCAACGTCAATGCCCGGCAGCGGCATGTGTGTCTCCTCGTCGCGCAACTGCAAGAAAAACATTTGCACACCCTTTGGCTCGTCGTCGATGTAAAGCTTCGCCACCAGAATGCAATAGTTGGACATGTGGCCCACTGCAAAATATTTTATTGAACCTTTTATTAGACATTCCTTTAAAATTAAAAGGAAATTGCATAACTTACATCCACCGGGCCACCATTTGTAGGATGAAATTGTGGGCGTGTTCAGCACGAATTCATCTGTTTTGTGATCGAAGTCGGCGCGCGTCTCCAGACCGCGCAGGAAAGTGCCGTGACCCATTTCGGTCTGTGCATAGGCAGTGGTAATTTCGAAATTCTTAGCGCGCTTGCCAAATCGCTCAAACTGCTCAGCGGTGGACTGGCTTTCGAGCGCCTTCACCACCAAGATTAATTGCGCGGAAAAAGGATTGCCAGCAGGCATGGTACCCCATATCAGCGGAGAGGAGTACAAACCTCTGAAGTGACAGGTAAGAAATATTTTGAGATAAACATGTTGAGGTGTAGAGAGCATGACACAATTACGGCCAGATATCATTTCCGCCGGGATTACGTTCTTGCTGCAGTTTGCGCAGCTTCTTGGCGACTTCTATGGCCTGCTTGGCGCCCAGCTCACAGATTTCCTCGTGCGATTTGTAGTATATGAGGGTGTTGTGCTCCTTCATATCATCGAATATGTAATGCCCTGAAAGGGGTGCGAGAGAATAGGGAAAAAATATAAATAAGGACTTTATTTCAGTCTTTGCAGCTCAGCAATATAAAAAAAATGGCATGCGTATGCATAACAGGGGCTATGAGAACGTGTCCAACATCATCTATGGGATTGTCCTCCAGCTTACACCTCTTCACTTGCATATACAGACCCAGGCAAAGAGGGCTTTCCTACGGATGACTGATATAAATATCAGGACTAAGGGATTTCTGAGCCGTAAGAGGATTATTAAATAATTATTCCTATTCCACTTACTTCCACGCAATAGAACGCGCAATTATGCGCTGTGCAGCTGATAAAAGCAAACAAATAAACAGTTACGCAAAACAGGCGCACGAGCGACATCTACAACGGGAAGCGGACAACTGCGAAAACAGCGCGCACCAACCTGATCCAGCGAGGTCCCCAACCATTCTGCTGTAACCACCTCACAACAGATGGCGCTACGAGCGGAGGCGAAGTTCCTGATCGGCGTTAGATGATTCCATCACTTAGGACTACCTGCGGCAGGCCAATCACCTACCCTGGCAGAACAACACAACTGATTAATGTAACCAACACAAGGCTGTCTTGTGGAGGCCCTGTGCTCCCGAGAGGAGTGAACAAGGAACAAAAAAAAGGAGGATTGATACTTTTACGAATCAGTATCCCGACATTGCAATATCTATTGACACCATCTCACTGAAGTTCAGTTTTGTCAAAAGATTTAAGACTGATTTTAGTAACAACAGGATAGGTACATCGGAAACGTATTTGATAGACGGGATAGGCGTATATGGGCTGAGGATAAGATACTCGGAACCTACCGGAAAACGCACCACTATCTTCCAGGCGGAAATATACGCCATTGAAAGGTGTGCTTATTGCAATCTGGCGAGGAGATACCGAAACCGAAAGATTGCTATCCTCTTCGACAGCCAAGCGGCAATCAAGGCTCTACGATCTTACCAAGCGTCCTCGAAACTGGTTCTGGAATGCCTTGAGAAGCTAAACGAACGTGGCCATCACAACCAGTTCTGGTTACTTTGGGTTCCGGGCCACGCTGGCATTGAAGGAAACGAACGGGCCGACGAATTGGCAAGGAGGGAAGCTTCCACACCCTTTGTCGGCCCGGAACCCTTTTGTGGTTTGGGAAAAGGAGCTTCTTCTATCCTAACGAGAAAGGACGAGAATACTAGAAGGAATCAATACTGGGAAAATCTACCAGGTCTAGAGCATTCCAAGATGATTATCGGGCCTTACAATAGGAAATGATTCGATAACTGCATGACCGTATCAAAGAATAATGTAAGGATTATCACGGGAATGCTAACAGGCACTGCAATACATAGAAGAATGCCCTGTACTGATGCATAAAAGAAAGAAATACCTGGGGGACCATCTTATACCAGGTACGGACTAGGTATCCAGAGGTGTAGGAAGCATGCTAAAATTCCTCTTGGATACTGGACTCACTGACAGTCTGTGAAGTCCCAGAAGGGGTACAATAGATTTGCATGTCGCAGTGCATCATCCCCATGAATAATAATAATAATTCTAAATTTTATAAGATCATGTGTCTAGGAAATGTTCTCTAACAAGCATTAACCCTTCGTTGCATTATTCAATTTCCGTGAAGAAAAAAAATGTTTGTCATATAATGCTTCTTGCTAGTTAAGTCCTGATGGTAAAAATGAAATTTGGTTGAATTCCTGTAGCTATGGAAGAAGATTTGCGGACTTTTTCCATATCCTGATGAGAGCGGTACATTTTAGTGTTGGCTACTACGGGGAGACGAACGGAGGTCAGACGACACTGTATACTAGTAATTTAACCATCGCCATCAATAACCAAAATGATATCATCAAATCGGAACACTTTTTGCTTTTTAAATTCTTTTGCACATAATTTCAATGTTATTCGCAAAAAACAAGATTGATTGAAAAAAGTTGGTTGAGATATTTCTAAATAATTGTATTCGTAAACTAATAAACCTCAGTATCTGAATGAATCAAAAATGCAAATACAACTAAAATGAAATATATGAATTCGTCTACTACTATCATTAATTGTTTCATAAAATAGTTTCTAATTTGAAAACAGAATTTGGAATCAATACCGGTTTGAAAGCATCATTCTGAATTTTGCTCTTTCTCTCTCTCTTTCTCTCTCTCTTTCTCTCTCTCTCTCTACATTGTGATAAGTCGTATCAACACATAAATTTGGCACTGTCTTTTTGCGCACTTAAACAAACATAGAAAATTTGGCAATGTATACCTAAAAAAAGATAAGATAACTCATTGCAATTCTCTTAAACGTACCCAACTCTCTCTTGAACTTAAGCTTCTCCGATCCGCCATACCACCAGCGTGCAAATTCTTCCGAACTAAAACTGGCAGAATTGCGTTCTTTCTCCAGATCAGAATTAATAGTAGCGGGAATGTGACTCTTCGTAGGCATATTTACAATTTTTCACTAAATATTAAATTTAAAAAAATTTTAAATAATAAAATATTAAATATTTTATGAAAACTTTGAGCCAATTTTACGATTACAACTTTTCCGCTCAGCGATCGTGCAGCAACTAAATTGGTGGTAAAAGTTACCCACTAGGAAACAATTTACTTTTTTTTTACTTAGAGCGGAGCGTAAAAGCTCTGCGGGCTTAATTTAAATTAAAGCGATTCATAAACACTCACGTAGGCCAATGCGGTTGTTATGCGTCAAACAGTGGCGTGTCCAGAATTTCGGGAAGGGGCGCATAGACAAACAAAATCCACTTCAGTATCATTTTTATGCTTTTATGTTTGCGTATTGTTTTCAATACATGTTGCATAAAATTGTACATATATATTTATACATGGTGGCGGACAAAGCTTATATGCCGCCCGAGGCAAATCGCCAGATTGCTGTCCCAAAACTTTTTTATTAAAATACGAAAATTATTAACCACATGTGATCTGTTTAAATTCAGTTGTTTTCATACAAATCGATCCGTAGTCAAAATCATAATGAACATGTGGGAATGTTTAAATGAATGCAACCTAAAGACAGTATTTTTCTGAAATGTTGCGCCCATTTGAAATATTTCTTTTTTCACGTATAAAATTTCCCATTCCGCTCGCAAATTTTGTCGCCGCTCCAAATTTGTCGTCCTTGGCATTTGCCTCATAAGCTTTGTGCTTTGACCGCTTACATAAGATTCTTAAAACAATAAATTCAAGTGACGTACAGACAAAATTTTTAACTGTTTTTTCCCCAAATTTCAACAGCTGTTGCAGGGTTGTTATCAGACAGCGTTTGATTACTGCTTTGGTAAGTAGTAGTCGATACTTTTGGAAACACTTAAACAAAGGCAATACCGATTTTTGTATTAGTTTTTCTTAACCCGGTTCTAGCCAGACCATATCGAACTTTGGATCCACTTTTAGTAAGATTGTAGTTAAGCTGTCGAGCTCATATTTTATGATATCCTCAACTAATCTTTTCTAAGCATTTCATACAAAGTTGCCAGTAATTTACATTTTTTTTGTCATTTCCCACATGTTTATTCAGTCCCTAACGGAGCACAAGGCTTCAACTATGCTTTTCCATTTTCCATCCATCAATTAATTTATTTATCTAAGTATGTATATATTTAATTTAAGTATATATATATATAATCTACGGGACACTGCTAGTTTTTAATGTACAAAAGTGTTATATATACAAAATATTTAATAATGTTTACTTGTACAAATACAAATAAAATTAAGTATATACACATGTACAACAATTGTTG
Organism: Melieria omissa; assembly: GCA_963971225.1. Lineage (NCBI taxonomy): Eukaryota > Metazoa > Arthropoda > Insecta > Diptera > Ulidiidae > Melieria > Melieria omissa. Next base: position 13,330,901 of record OZ020269.1, read on the forward strand.
CTTTACAAATTTGATTTCAAGAATGGTTTCAGATATTTCTCGAACGAATCCGGCACCGGTTTCCGATTTAATGGGCTCTGCTTGGCCAGATCGAAGAGTCGCTCATAGACATTGCCATCGTATGCACCCAAAGTGGAGCTAAGGGTGCGATCATGAAAATCGAAGCCATCACATATAGACACCGCATCGGGGCGCAATACTCTCAAGGCCGTTTCGAGGCGAGTTTGTAGTGCGCGCAGTTCAACTTCGGTGATATTGACGCACTGTGCAATAATGAAAGAAAAAATAATCAATTTGTATGATTTACTTACAGCAAAGAAGTTTTCTACTCACTCTCAAGATGTCACTCATGTGCCGCAATGCCGTGTGCACCAAATAAAGTTCCAGCAAATTCTCCAACACCTTCTTCAAAGCCACGGAATGGTTATTCGTCTTTGGACTGACAATTTGTTGCAGAAATGTGGCACACACAAATGCGCGACCATGCAACTAAAAATGTATTTAGTATTAGATGAGTTAACATAGAATGAGATTCAACATTTAACGCACCTCAGCTGCCTGAATCAGTTCAACGCCTGTGTTGTTGGCCGCCTCTTCCTGACTTTGACCCGCTTTCATACGCTGCGCCATGTTCTCGAATCCCAAGCGAGTTTTGCTGCAACAAATAGAAGGACCAAATATTTGTTTGTGTAATGATATTGCAAACAATGTTATTTATCTTTCATACTTGGCTGCCGCATACTGCAGTGCCTTAACAATATTCTCCCACTGTCCTGTCCACTTGCCGAACGACTTCTGCTTGACTGCCTGGCCCAAATAACTCACAGTAGGCGCCAACGCTTTGCCCTGCACAGCGCCGCCCCAAGATTTCATCAGAAAGCGGCCCACCTGCAGTAGCAGCACCGTGTTCTCGCCCTCATAGGTGCAAGCGGCGGTCGTCGAAGCAAAGAGCGGCCCCATATTGGACGAAGTCAAGTAGCCATGACCGCCGCAAGCCAGCCGCAGGCGCTCCACACCCTGACTCGAATCGTAGGAGCAGAGCGCCTTCAGCGAACACGACAAAGCATGCATTTCGGGCAAACGCGAATATTCGCCACGTTCAATATCCGCCGAAGTATGATCGAACAAGGACCAGAGATAGTCGCCGGACAGCCGATAAGCAATGGCTGTGGCAATTTCAGGGAAAAGTTTCAATTGTTGCGTAACATGATCGATGACCTGTGGCTCTGGTTCGCTGCAAAGGAATATTTAAATTAAGTAAATTTACTTAGAGACCGCTTACGTTACGACCTACTTGGGATTGATGGGACTCTGTCGACGCACTGCCGAGTAGCGAGTGGCAATTGTAGCGCCCATGGCCAACATTACAGCACTGTGCTGCGCAATCCTACAGCGCACAAAAACCATTGCAAAGTAGGTCAAAACCGAAGCAGGACTCTTGACAAAGCGGCCATCGGGCAGCACTTTGGCGTAGCGCATCAGCATGTTGGTGCGTGGTATGCGCACATCCTTCAGACCCAGGAAGCCATTGTCCACACCGTAAAAGCCCATTTTGGTGCCAATCTCGCCAACGTCAATGCCCGGCAGCGGCATGTGTGTCTCCTCATCGCGCAATTGCACGAAAAACATTTGCACACCCTTTGGCTCGTTGTCGATGTAGAGCTGCGCCACCAGAATGCAATAGTTGGACATGTGGCCCACTGAAATTAGACATTTTATGAGACATTTCTTTAACACTGAAACCAAATTGCATAACTTACATCCACCGGGCCACCATTTGTAGGCTGAAATTGTGGGCGTGTTCAGCACGAATTCATCGGTTTTGCGATCGTAGTCGGCGCGCGTCTCCAGGCCGCGCACGAAAGTGCCGTGACCCAGCTCGGTCTGTGCATAGGCGGCGGTAATTTCGAAGTTCTTAGTTCGCTTGCCAAATTGCTCAAACTGCTCATCGGTGGACTGGCTTTCAAACGCCTTCCATACCATAACAGATTGCACGCCAAAAGGATTTCCAGCAGGCATAGCACCCCATATCAGCGAAGACGAGTACAAACCTCTGAAGTGACAGGTAAGAAATATTTTGAGATTAACATTTTGTTGGGGTGTAGAGAGCATAACAAACTTACGGCCAGATATCATTGCCGCCGGGATTACGTTCTTGCTGCAGTTTGCGCAGCTTCTTGGCGACCTCAATGGCCTGCTTGACGGCCAGCTCACAGATTTCCTCGTGCGATTTGTAGTGTATGAGAGTGTTGTGCTCCTTCATATCATCGAACATGTAATGCTCTGGAAGGGTTGTGAGAGAATTAGAAAAAGATATAAATGAAAATTCTTATATTGAGAGTTGAAGAATGAGTATAAAGCACTGGTTTAATGTCTCGGCTCTCAGGCAATCGAAAATCTTCTTCAGAGTGTACAACTCCAAATGAAATGAAGAATGCATCCGATGCAGCTGGGTTGAGGATTGGCTTGCAGAAAAGGACTGTGGCAATGTTTTCTAGTTCAAAAATAGTTCAAAATATAACGTAAAATTGACATTGCCATAGCTTTGGCCAAAAGAATTGATTTTCTTTAATTTGATACTAAGATTGTTGGACTAAGATGAGTTAAACAATTTAAATTCGTTTTCAAGGTGGGTGTTGCTGGCAATTTCAAGACCTTGTAAAAACTAGAGGTGACCCAAAAAAAAAAATTACATATTCGTGATCAGCGGCTCCGGAATTATAAGGAACAGTTTAGAACAGTTTAGGCGGGTTTTGTGAAGAGCTGAAATTGTTTGCACTGTGAAAAATTTTGGAATAATTTAAGTTTTTGAGTTGAAATAAACTTCAACAATTTTTTTCAGCTGAACCAATGGACTGATTAACATAAAATTTCACAATGTGGTGGTGCATGATAAGGGTTTTATGATATATTTTTTTCAATTTTTTTTGTAGAAAAACTTGCAGGAAATTTAAGGATACATTCTTAAAAGGACATTTGTATATCCTTTCGCCAGGATAATTACAAAAAAATTATTTTATCAGGTGTACAACTTTGCTTCCGCCGTGTTTTTCCAAAATTAAAAGCTTTATTGCGAAAAAGTGCTTACAGATGTATTATTCAAAGTATTGTCCGTCGCTAGCGACAACTTTCTCCCATCTTTCCGGCAATTTTCGGATCCCGGCTCGAAAAAAGGAGTCCTCTTTTGACGCTATCCATGAAGCAATCCATTTTTCCAATTCTTCGAAGGATTGAAAATGTTGATCTGCCAGGCCGTGTGCCATCGAACGGAATAGGTGGAAGTCAGAAGGGGCGACATCTGGGGAATACGGCGGGTGGGGCAAGACTTCCCATTTCAGCGTTTCCAGGTACTTTTTGACCACTTTTGCGACGTGAGGCCGAGCATTGTCGTGTTGGAGGATGACTTTGTCATGTCGAAATCACCATTTTTAAAACGTTGAAACCACTCCCGACACGTTCTTTCACTCAGAGCAGCATCACCGTAAGTTTCTGAGAGCATTCGATGCGCTTCAGCTGCATTTTTTTCGAATTGTAACAGAAAAGTAAAACTTCCCGCAAATGGCGAGAATTGGGCACATAAACGGACATTTTCGAGCGTGAATAATACGAAAACAAGAACAACTGTCACTGAAACGGCGATGACAATTCGTTAGGCACTGTCCACACTCACTTTAAAGGCATTACCATCTATGTATTTCAACCAGCCTCAGCCGGTACAGCCACCTATCGGAAAACGGCGGAAGCAAAGTTGTACACCTGATATTTGAATTGGAGACATAATTCTCTTTCTTTTGATACCAATATTGTTAGAGTCGGATAAGTTCAACCATTTAAATTAATTTTTTTAATTGAGGTGTAGCTTGTAACTTCAAGACCCTGTAAAACCCAAACTAGAGGTGACCCGAAAAAACTAATTACATATTCGTGAACAGCGACTCCGAAAATATTAGGAACAGTTGAAAAACTCCGCGGGTTTTTTGAAAACCGCAAAATTGTTGTACTGTGTTATAGTGTTGCTGAATTTCTTATAAATGTTTTGCCCATTCAAAAATAAAAATTTAATGTAAATTTCTATGGAAGAGTTTTTGATAATTTTGTATTTACGTAAAATCTTTTTCTCAATTGTTTTTGTTTTAAATTTTTGTCCTTATTCTAAAAAAAAAATTCTACATTAAAATAAAGTTATTTTACTTCTTCAGCAAGCTGAACAGAATTAGAAAAAGAACATACAATTTCGCACAAATTTGCTAACACATAAAATTTCCAATTTCAATTTATTTCATTCTTTCATTTGTATTTATTCCACAATATATTTTATTGCGTATCAGGCGGGTGTCATGGGCTATATTTCGCGTATATATATTTTACAATGTTACCCAAATCTGTACACAAAAGTATAGTTGTGCAAACAATATCAACACTATTAGTAGGTTCTTTATTCTAAAAAAAGAGCAACCGTTCGCAAATAAGAGGGTGAAGAGAGACATTTAAAGCTGGCGCTCCCAGCCTGGCGTATCTTGTTAATATACCTTGCATTGTGATAAGACGTATCGAGACATAGTTTTCGCACTGTCATTTTGCACACATTAACAAACATAAAAAACTTAGCAAAATTATACCTAAAAAGAGATAAGATAACTCATTGCAATTCTCTTAAACGTACCCAACTCTCTCTTGAACTTGAGCTTCTCCGATCCGCCATACCACCAGCGTGCAAATTCCGCCGAACTAAAACTGGCAGCATTGCGTTCCTTCTGCAGATCAGAATTAACAGTAGTGGGAATGCCACTCTTCGTAGGCATATTTACAATTTTTCACAAAATATTAAATCAATTCGAAACTATTTTACGAAAACTTTGAGCCAATTTAATTGCTCAACCGAAAGTAAATTGTTTGTCCGGTAAACACGATTACAACTTTTCCGCTCAGCGATCGTGCAGCAACTAAATTGGAGGCATTAGATACCTGTTAGGAAACTATTTAACTACTTAGAGCAGAGCGCAAAAGCTCTGCGGGCTTTGTTTAAGTTAAAGCGAATCATAAACACTCACGTTGGCCAATGCGATAGTTGTGCGTCAAACAGTGGCGTTTCCAGGATTTCGCAAAAGGGGCTTATCCCAAAATATTCACTTCAATGTAATTTGTATGCTTTTATTACTTATAACTTGAAGAAATAACTTAAAAAAATTAACAAAATATGCATATTAAATATAAATACAAAAAATAAAACATAAGTAGTGCCTACAAAAATTAAAATTAAAAAAAGGAAAAAAAAAATCATATAATCATATGATTTTTTTTACTGTGTATTTGTAAAAAACATACTTACATACGTATCATACCCCTTACTATTTTCGTCTGACCAGACGAAGTAGTGCAAATGTTAGCTATTTCTAAAAATAATAGTACAAGGTCCCTAGGAAATTTTTTACTATTCCACGTACTAAACGTTGTTAAACCTCGATAAAATGTAAACTATTCTGGATTCACTTCGAAACGAATTTTAATCGCTTTAGCACAACTTTCTCTTGGATTACATGTCCTGTTTGAATAATCGACCCTACAACAATAAAAAGTTCGGAGAGTGTGAAAATCGAAAAGGGAGACCACAGGGACCTTCTCACAAACAAAAGGGTTAAATTGGATAAATATATTTACCAAAGCCGATAACCCTGGCAGCTAGTGCTCTTTTTTAATTATAATTTTAATTGTAATTAAAAATAATAAATAAATAAATATTTATCGAACAAGTGGAATCTATCCCCCTGATCCCCCTGGGGACGTCACTGACATCAAAGTACAAAATGATATTGCAAAACAGTGGTTGGAAACAAAGGTTAGAAAAAATTAATAATAAAAGCATTTGATTGATAAGACTTAATAGCCACTGTCGTACAAAAAAACAAACAAATCGTCTTAAGCGATTGCAAGTAGATAAATTCTAGCATAGCCATTTGATTACAAATTGTTCTTTAAAACGATTTCAAGTGCCCTTCGAAAGACCTACGCAAAGGTTTTTATGTTATTGGACTGTTTTTTGCCATATCGAGGAGACGTTCATTGACATTGCCTTAAAAAAAGCCAAAGTTGAGGACAAAGTGCGATCATGAAAGTCGAAACTCGTCACATATGGCCACAACATCATAGCGTAACTTTGTCAAGACCGCTTCACAGCGAGTTTGCAGCGCACGCACATCAGCAGCGATCAGACTGGCGCACTGAAGATTGGTAAAAGTTTACAAATTGTAAAATGAGCAAACAAATTGGAGTTGTAGAAGCTTGTTTAACTTGTAATAAGTTACTCATACGCCTCGGTGTAGTTTGCACCAAATGAAGTTCCAACAGATTCTTCAACAGCTTATTGAAAGCAGCAGTGCTTTTGTGGTATTTGCACCGCATAGTTGTTGCAGCAGCGTGACACAAACAAAAGCGCGTCCATGCAACTGAAAACAAAATTGAATTTTTTAAGCAACTCTTTTGTATTGAAACATTGAAAATTACACGCCTGCCTGTATGAGCTCAATTACTAGATTATTGGCCACCTATGCTTTAGTTTGGTGGCTTTCAGACGCTGCAACATGCTCTCAAATGCCAGGTGAGTTTTACTACAATAAGTTAAGACATTTCTTCAATTATACTAAAAACAATTCTTTTAATCTTTCATACTTTTACAACAATCTCCCACTCACCGAACAACTGCTGCTTTGCTGTCTTGTCCAAATAACTCACAGTGGAATCCAAAACTTTGCCTTGCACAGCGCCGTGGCGTGACTTCAAAACGGCAGCAGCACTGTATTCTCCCATATTGGACCAAGTCAAGTAGCCGTGGCCGTCACAAACAGCCTCAGTCGCTCCAATCTCTGACTGGAATCGTAGCAGCAAAGCGCCTTCAGAACACGAACAGAAAGCGTTTCACCTGCCGGGTGACATGATCCATGATCCATGATCTGCGGCTCGAACTCACTGGAAAGCTAAAGAAAGTAGGTGTAATTTTTTCATGTATTCACTCGCCATGTTATGGTATATGTAACGCTCTGTAAATAATTCAAAGCACAGCATTTTTTTCGTTAAATGTTTGCTAAATAATTGTTGCCCATTCTGGTTGCCATGTTCGTAATAATCTTCTAATGTAATCAGTTTATGAAAGTAAAAGTGAAAGAAGGCATACGATCGATTGCACCAATAAGAAAGTACAAAGGTCTAGAGCAGCAATTACGTGTAAATTTACAAAATTTAAAAAAAAATTTTTTTGTGAAATAGCCTCCATGGGGTCTTAAGAATATCCCCCTCAGGTGGTTTTTAATTCTGATGACCAGTTCCCCTGCAGCAGCGCTTTATTGATGGTCAATTCGTTCCGCATGATATCGGTAATGCAAAGTTTAAACCGAATTATTTCGAAACACTGGTTTTTGATAATGGAAGTAGAATATCTCGGCAAGTTTTAGTCCCACTGAATTAAAATTTGGACAGCAATAATTTTTTCCGGCCTATGCGCGATTCCAAAAATATACCGTTTACACGTATTGACCCCCTTAATGTGCAGCTTTTTTACTTTGAAAAGTGATTTTATTTTTCTGTTTTCATTTAACTAATATCACAAATAGTCTTGAATAAAACTTGCTTTCGAACGCGGTTTCAAACATGTCATGTCCGAGTAAAAACCTCATCTGTAGGCACATTGATAACCGAATTTCCGGTCTGATAAATGGTCTAAGAAAAATAAAAAATGTATTATTCTTACTCTGACTAAGCTAATGTTGTGTGTTTCATAGAAACCTTGGCCTTTGCAAACCAATTCTGACATCTGTAGTCGTCTTTACTGACTGTAACCTAACCGAAATAACCTGGTCACCTTAGCAGTACATTACTTGGAGCTCGTTATTTATACTTCACGTACCCAACTCGCATTTGAATTTTAACTGCTCAGCGCCGTCATGCCCTCGGTCAGAGTTGCCAGATACCTGAAATGGCTTTCTCCTAAATCTTAAAAAAATACACCTAATTCAGTTTTTACACGGTCTTTTTTACACGGTTTTGATTTAACACGGTTTAAAAATAAGAAACATTTTTTATATTTCGTGCTAAATGGAATAAAATCGTGTAAAAAAATTTTTTAATTTTTAAACCGTGTTAAATCTAAAACATGAAAAAGAAGACTGTGTTAAAACAGAATTAGGTGTACTGAAATTTCCTCCTCAAAGTGAAAAAACTCTCCTTTTTTACAATTTGCATAATTTTAAAGGAATTCAACTTCTCATAAAAAAATTAAAATTTATACACAAATTTTTTTTATTCAACCTTTTTTTATTCATCTTCAGCTTAACAACAAAAACTTAACAAAAAACAAACATGTAACAACTGAATTAAATACATACATTTCCAATGTTCCCAATACATCATACTTCGTTGTCCAAAAGTCTCCCAAAAATCGACTAAGGATCCGAAAAATCCCCTAAAATAAAATATAAATATCCTAAACCTTCTAAACAATTCTGCCTCCTAAAAATTCTTCTAAAAGGACAAAAATCTCCTAAATCTAGCGAAAATCTCCTGATCTGGCAACACTGCCTTCGGTTACCCTAAAACTAAAATTTTTTGTGCCAAAATTTTGCCAAAAAGGCCCAAAGTGGATACGAAAGGACCATTTCATGTAAATTGGCGCATTTGTTTTGACACTAAAGCAAAACATGGCTTTTATATCGAAATTTTTACTGATGGCCCTCAAAAAGTTATTTATTTGTTTTTTTCCTTATAAATTTTTGTTTAATAGAGCCCCAAATAACACAAAAGCGATCCAAGGGTCCAAGTGAAATAAAAAGGCCAAAAGGTTGCCACTTTTGGTCCAAAGGGGCTTTGGCCATGCCACCAAATGCCGGCAAACTTGTCCAAACTGAGGCTGGCAGCACTGTGCTTTGACACGTTGACATTCTTTTGGTGTCTTTTTGCAATTCAATAGCAAATTTAGAAAAATTAATACGTATGTTGTCATTTTTTAGCGGCAAACGTCATCAACGTCTACTTTGTTGATTGCACGTTAAGAAACTGAACTTAGTGTTGAGGCTTAGCTATTAAAAAGCTTTGAGTAATAAACATTCAAAATATTGCCAAAAAGTGCTTTTTGGTTGGGTAACTAAAAAAAATTGGCATTATGAGATCAAAGTTAGCTCTTTAATAAAGCGGTGAACGTGTACTTAAACGATGTGAGCAACTTTTTATGGAGCTTTTTTGCTCAATTGTGGAAGTGCTTTCATACTCTGCTGTATACAAGTGTGAAAATTGAACTTTCGGCTTTAAACTAGAGGCGCTAGATTTGTACTATTTCAAGCATAACTGATTTCTTGACTTGTTGTAAATTGGTGAAAATGTTTGAAAAAACCAACAATTCCGGCGCCATAAGTTTTATGTTTTTTTTTGTCAATTCTGGACAAATTATAACTTCACTAAGTAAATGGACCTATTTCAGATTATGCTGGAATGCTACAATTGAAATGTCGGTCTTCTTTATAACCTAAAAACCTTAATATAAAAAAGTATTTTCGGAATTGTGGTGATGAAAAACAGTGCGGTGATTATGTTAATTGCATTAAAATTGAAATTAAATAAAAAACTAAAAAATATCCAACATTTTAAAATAATAATTTTTCAAAGTGTACATTCGCGATAACCTCAACTGGGTTTTGTGGTGAGAATTTTAGAGAACGTTATCTACACAACACAAAATGAAACAAAGAGCAACTGACAGCGGTAACGAAAACGAAAAAAGAAGGAGGTCAGCTGTTTGAGCGCCATACCCACCCGCTGCTGCCAGCAGATATCGTCGCTCAACAAGTCGCCCTGTACAAAAACTCATACACAACCGAAAAGAGCAGACAATTTATGGTTTTCCACTGTATATCATATATACACCGCATCAACTAGCCAACACCAACGTCAGAGACACGGCGCTCCATAGCGCAGTTCTACAAATACAAACAAGTTGATAAGCAGAAGAGGTATTGGCACAAGAATGCCGCAGTCATCGTGCTGTGTGTGGCTCGTGGCGCTGCTCATTACACTCGGCACCATGTCGGCGAACAGTACTGCGGACGGCGACACAGCGCACGCCTACTGCACCAAGCAGGAGCGCCAGTGTGGCGAAGCGCCGCCCGAGGATCGGGCACGCTACGATCACTATCGCATCTACAATGTGGAACTGGAAACACAGCAGCACATCGATCTACTGACGCAGCTGGAGCAGCAGAGCGACAGTTTGACGTTCATTGGACATGCGCGCGAGGTGGGCCAGAAGCTGTCCGTGCTGGTGGCAGCACATCGTGTAGCCGACTTTGCCGACCTGTTGGCAACGTACAAGGTTAAGCATCGCATCCTGGTGAGTGCACACAGTAGTTGTAGTGTGTGTCGTAGTTAATCAGCGCATTGGCGCGTTTGCAGACGTACAACTTCCAGGAGAAGATCGACAGGAACATGGCTGAGGTGTTGCCCATTGGCACAAATGTCACCAAATTCGATTGGCAACATTACTTTCATCTGGACACCATCTACGCTTGGATGCAGCACATGGTGGAGCAGTATCCCAAAGATCTGACACTGCTGGACATGGGCACCAGCACACAGGGTGTACCCATCAAAGGCTTGAAGCTGTCGCGCAACGGCACCAACAAGGCCATCTTCATTGAGAGCGGCATACACGCGCGCGAATGGATTGCGCCCGCCACTGCCACCTTCATTATAAATAAGCTGCTCACCGACACCCAGGAGCCCATACAGCATCTGGCCAACAATTACAACTGGATTGTATTTCCGTGCGTCAATCCGGACGGCTACAAGTACACCTTCGAGCACGATCGCATGTGGCGCAAAAATCGCCAACTGTTCGGCACCTGCCGTGGCGTGGACTTGAATCGCAACTATCCGGACCATTGGAATACCACTGGTTGCAGCGGCGATCCCTGTCGCTATGACTACTCGGGGCCGAGCGCCGCTAGCGAAGTGGAAACAAAGCGCGTTGTCGAGTTCATAACGCAACATGTGGCCAAGGAGCAGATTAAAGCATACATAGCGCTGCACTCGTACTCCCAGATGATCATGTTTCCGTACGGCTACAAGAAGGAGCACATTTCCAACTATGACGATCTGCAGGAGTTTGGCCGCAGGGCGGTGGGCTGCATTAAAGAGTTGAGCGGCAGATCCTACACTAGCGGCAGCCTCATTGAGACCATCTATCCGTCCAGCGGCGATAGCATGGACTGGGCGTACGGCGCGGCAAAGATACCGATTGCGTATACATTCGAGTTACGTGGGCCGCCAGACAGCGAGGATTTGTTCATACTCCCGGCGGTGGAAATAACGCCAACTGCACAAGAAGCCTTCGCTGCCATAAGGACTATAGTTGAAACGGCCACGGAAAGGGGATACTTTAAGTGAATTCTGGCCATATTTATGATTTACTGTACTGCTTATTTTACTGTCCGTAAACACCTCACGTTTCTAATTTGTTGAATTAGTAGCTTAATGTACAATGGGACATTTATGTACCACAACTAACAAAGAGTCAAGGTATATTAATGTACCTTGACAAACAATTATAAATAAAAAAGGAATTATATTTTCTCATATTCAAACATTTTCAAATTGCTCAAACGTTTGAGAGGTGAGTTACGAGTTTATTTAGTTTTCAAATCCATTTATTTTATTTATTTATTTATCTTACACCGAGTATTCTTTGTCCCCTACAACTAAGCAAGGCAGATCATTTCAAATTGCATATTCACGTTAATAAAATCTTATCTAGATCACACACACATGAAATGCAGCACGACCAAATATCAGCTGCGTTTTGTGGCGCTTGTAATGTGATTGCGTGGCGACAAACGTGGATCAAATATGGCACTAATTTCCACATGACACTCTGCAAAAGTATTAATGACATTTTAAGCGTAAATGCAACTGCCAGCGAAAGATGATACTCACGTTGCTCTCGCAAAAACAGCGCTCGATCGTACAATATGACACTTTCCACTAGTGGTGCAAACATTAGTCGCAACGTGTAGAAGATAACAATGCGTTTCCAGTGCTGCAAGTCTGTGGCAGTTGGTGTGGTCCGCAGCGCTACTGCGGGAAGGTGTATTGCCTCCAAGCCCTGCACAGCTTTGTAGAAATAACTGCAGACAAAATGTGTGCTTAATTAAGGGGAAAAACTTAAAAGTGTGTAACGTACTCTTCGAATTGCATGCCCGGCACATGCTTAACGTTTCTTAATCCGCAGTGCCGCAGCTCGGGCCAATGTTTTATCAGTATGCGCTCCGTAGCCGCACGAAATGAGTGCACCTTCAGATGCTCATAATCACCCATGGCCAAGCGATCGCAGTACACCTCCGCAGCATGGCAGGAAATTTCGCGCGACTCATAGCGCAAAGCCGATCGCACACCCATCTGCTGCATATGAGCGCTCAAAGGATAACCAAACATGCTTGTATTGCTAGACGTTTCGCTGGTGCTCAGCTTCATGTAACAGCAACTAACAAAGTTGAGAAACTTGGCTTGCACGCAACTGAGAAACAAACGCATCAGTATGGCTGCCAAATCCCCACACGGATGCAATCCAACAATGCCAAAACGAAAATTGCTATCAGGCAGCTGTAGCGCTGCCCTAATGGTGGCCACAAACTCGTGTGGCTGCATTTCGTTGGTTAGTTTTAGTGTAACATGCTTTGGACGCTGGAAGCTGGCAGTTTCTTGAACGGATAAATGCTTTTTGGCAACATTCTCTAACTGCAAATCGATGATGCTGCAAATAAGCTTTGATTCAAATATTTGAACAAAGGAAACTGTTTTTCATTTGGCTCACCTTGCCTGCTCGTTGAACGCCTGCTGCATTTCCAGACAGCAAACTCGTATGCCAAAACCATAGCCCAGTATGCGTGCCAGATGGCCGAGACCAGCGCCAAAGTCTACAACAAAATCAACTGGTATTTGCAGGCAGCTGCGCTTGCAAATTGCAGCCATGTACTGGATTTCGTGCAGTTTTTTGGGCTTGACACATTTTCTGAAGATGTGCTTTAGCTTCGGATGTGACAACAAAGTGCTGTGCAGCATGGTGTGCTTTATGCGAAATTAAATAGAAATTTACAGCTACTAATAATGAGCAAAACAACAGTTTATGTTATGGTAAACCTCATCTTTCATTGCGCGTTGCCTGGAAATGCACAAATCGCGTAGCAGCTGTCGCAGCGCCAGCAGCTCCAATGGAAACACTTTCTCGGTTAAAGCAACATTGTAATCTAGCAGCTGGTGTAGTTTTTCGGTTGGTAGTGCTTCCAAAAGTTCGCGCCACGCATCAGGCAATTTCGCCCAGTGCTCATCCACATAAAAGTCCTGCAAACGTATACAATCACATTTTGTCAAATTTTATTCCATTCGACCATTTCTACCGCTTACCAACATGTATGCATTTATAAGCCAATCATATTTATTTATTATTTGTAGTGATTTTTGTAATATTGCTTGCAATTTTTGTACTGAAACATTTTTGTCCATTTGTCAGGGAAATGGGTACAAAAAAACATGCTGTTTATGAATGTAAACAGAAATCAGCTGTTTTAGTTTTTGGTTGCTTATTTGTGCCGGTGCTGCCAACTTAGTGTTTTTTACGGCGCTCGTATTAAAGTTTGAATGATTGGCGAACTATATAAAATTAAAATGAAGCAACAAAAACAAAAAAAAAACAAAACCTAGTACAGTAGCGACTCGGTAAAAGCAACCGATTAATGACAGAGGCAGTTGCAACTACCGAGTTTGTTGCAATTATCGAGTCTACATTTTTGTATGAAAATTTGCTAATTTCACAGAGTTTTATAAGGGTTTCATTAGAATTCATTATTATTTTATTCATATTTTGTCGTATTACAAAAAAAAGAACTTCACCTAATCACATTCATTGTGTTTACGAAAAATCAAACAGAAACAAGAACTCCAAACACTTCTTCAAAAGGCTTTAATTAACAAAACAGTTTGATAACAATTTAGTTTACTGATTTAAAGAAACTAGAGAGAGAAACGGGACATCAACTGACACTCTACTCCACAAAAAGAAAATAAGACGAAGAAAAAGTTGCGATTATTGAGGATTTTCGGCAGCAGTTGCTTTTACTGAGTCTATAATGTATAAAATTCGGTGGTTGCGATAATCGAGGATTTGCGCAAATCGAGGGTTGCTTTTACCGAGTCGCTACGGTATAAGGGAAAAGTAATAGAAAAGAAAGTCAGAAAGAGTATGGAAACAATTAAATCCGTTTTAACATAATTTGGCAAGTTTAGTCGGTAAATTTGAGAGTGCCCTCTTATTTCCCTACTTTTTCTTCTGGGTCGTTCTGACGACAAACACTGCCATATATATCATGTTCGTCATATGTCGTCAAATGCATTATCATTGCACCGCAAAAACTGACGAAAAGTACGATTGAAGTCGACTGACATGCCGTTCTCACTTTGCTACTCAAATACAATTGGAACAAATTCAAACAAAGCAAACAGATGTTATTCGAAAACAGGAAAACTGTGCAAACGAGAGACAGTGACAGTGGAAACCGCGGCTTTAGGAAAAGGCTTTTTAAATATCCTGTATCAGGATATTTAAAAACAACCGACCTGGGGACCTGGGCTTACCACAGATCCACCAGTGGATTTTACGAAACGCTGCGGGCATGGATGCGGGAGCAAGACCCTCAGTGGTTCCGCAACTTCGTCCGGATAAGTGTGGACGACTGCGACTACCTTGTGGCACGTCTATCGCCACATATCATTAAAAAACACGCAGTTTCTGCAAGCGATTACGGGGCAAAACGTTCACAATTTCCAAATGCAAACACCAGGCGCGGATTCAGAAAAATATTTCGGGGGGTTTCAAAAAGTAATTCTATAATATTTGTACAATGCCTTTTGATTTGTATGTACTTTTATAGGCGATCCAAATATTTCGAGGGGGGTTTCAACCCCCAAAACACCCCCCTGAATCCGCCACTGGCAAACACAAACACAATTTTCCAGCATGTTGACTTATTTTGTTTTGTCGTCAAACGTAGTCAAATCGTTCGTTGGACACAAATTCTATCGTTCTCATTTGATTGTCATTTTGCATGGCAAATCGTAGTCATACATGCAGGCAAACGCAAATGACGCCATATGAAATTTATTTCATTTAGTTTAATAATATTTACTTTCATTTAACGGACTACAAATGACACCATATTTGACATAGTCAAAACGGGGCATTACGGAATCTGATATTAAATCTATGACCTTCAAATAAACACGATGGAATGGTTAATCAATAATCAATAAATTTTAAGGATTCAATTCATGTACAAGGAAACCCCTAAACCTATTGAACAGAAAATTAATATTATTAAGTAACTCTTTCGTTATCAAAAAAAACACAACTATAAATACGACTAATAAATATGACTTTTTTTGTTTAGTTGTTTTTGTTGTTACTAAATGCTGCGCAACATTCATTATTGTTGAGCCAAACCAAGTTTTATATCTTAAAACAAAATTTCATAATCAGACATGTGCTGAAAATCGCGCGATTTCAAATCGGAATTCGAAATCGTATGAATTTTTGAGGGGTGTGTTACAAAACGGACGATTTAATTTCACTTCGAAATAAAAAACAAGCTGATATTTTTGTTGACGTCTTTACAATTTTTTTCCGAAACGTTAACAAGTTTGTTTACTGAATGAACTCAAAATAATAAAAGCATAAAAGCCGTCTATTACTTATTTATTTATGGAGTCTATGGTTTAACATCCTTACAGATTACAACTAAAATGTACTTATTTGGTAGGTGCACATAAATTACTTAAATTACTTTAATAACTTTTTTATGCTGTCACAAAAATAAATGGGCAGCACTCGCAAAAGTTCTACAAAAGCTGTTGTTCCTTTCAATTTCATTTACCACAGTCCGCCTTGCCCACCGGCCAAAACCAACCACAGCTGTTTTTGACATTTAACTTCTATTAGCACTTCGCTAGCGGAATCAAAACAAAACGAACGCAACAACAGCAGCGACGTCGACTAGAGCGTGTAGTGCAATTAATAATCTCTTCTTCTTGAGCATTGTAATTTTTTTGTTATTAAAAACCAGTTTTGTTTTAATCGAATACAAAGTCGAAACGCAGAAAGTGAATGAAGCAGCGCAATAACAACAACGCCAAACTAACGCAATGCAAACCAGTTAGATGCCTCCGCACTTGCACTCAGCGTTGCTTACAATTTTTCACTTACAACTGCGAGTTGAACGAACACAAAACGAAGTCAATTGAAAATATTTGCACAATAAATGTCAAGCAAAGTGAGGGCGCAAAGTAAAAGTGATAAGCAGTTTTGTTCTGTGTTAAAGTGCGCGATTAGCTGTGGCACGTCCAGTCAGTGGCCGCTTCAGTGGCGACAGAGTTGGGGGCAGCAACAACAATTACGCGAACCATTAATTGCATTTCACGGTCAAAGTTCAACAAGGACGCACACCAACAAACGCCAACGCCACACAAAGGTAAAGCTAATCGATGCGATTAGAATAGGCGATCGTCATAAAAACTAATACTTTATTGTGCCCTGCAGAAATTGCTGCCAAAGCCAATCACACTGCACACACGGCCGCATAGCTGTTGTACTTATCCCGTCAGCAAAGCAATTGAGGCGTTTAGTATTCGTGCGGAGCGCGGCGTAAACAGTCGCAACAATTTCAAAATTCTTAAGCCTTGCACACGAAACTGCTAATTATTATGCGCATTTGATTAAATGATTTGATTTAAACTGATAATTACACAGTCAGCGCAATAACGCTTCGAGAGCTAAACAGACTCGGGCAACAGTGTTGAAATAAGCAAAATAACAAGAAATACGAGATTTCGAAATGACAACGACCACAATAAATCCCGACTTGGAGAAGGAACGCAACACTGCCACCTTTAATACGCAGGAGTTTGCCTACTGGTGGGTGGGCGGCAAGAAGAAGTACGAGGACAAGAAGGCACTGGGTGAGTACAACAACTGCTGACGTCCAACACCAACCAAATCAATTTTGTGCGCAAAGCCTATTGAATGACATTTAAGTACAATTAAATACATAGTTGGATTGAAATAACGTTGCTGCTTGAAATCATTATCGTTTAATGGTTTTTGTTGTTGCTTTAATCCATGTCCACGTCAATGGTTAAAATAGGCCAACATAGCCAAAACAAACGTCTGTATGTTTGCTGTATGTGTGTGATTGCTGGCTGCATGGTTGTGGTTAGTTGGATTAGCGATTAGCGTAACCGCTGGTTGAACGTAATCTTAGCTTCAAGTACATTGAAGCAGTAGCGTGATGAACATTGCAATATTAAAAGATTCAAGTGAAAATTTAAAATTTGAAAGCGTAACTGGGCTTTATGGAGATTGTAGAAAGAAGAAGTATGAGTTAGGTAGAGCATAATTCTGCTACTTTCATGAATAAGTGGGCAATATTTAAAGTTGAGGAGAGGTGACTTACATTTTTTTTAAAGAAAAAACAGTTGTGAATTTTTTTTAATCAAATGATAATTGTGAAATGAATTAACCTCAATCTTTTTAATATCTTAAGTATAATAATGAATTAATAATTTATAATAAATAATAATAATAATAATAATTTTATATTATTTTAATAATTTTATATTATTTTAAGTTTATCATCATAAATCTTTCAAAAACTATTCCAAGAACTAAATCAATTAATTATCTTCTAAGACTTAAGTGACGAACTTTCAGTTGGAGCGCTTTTGTTAATATATTCTACTGGTTTCTAAAGGAAATTTTAATGGTATTCAAATTTTCGTATTCAATAAGTACAAGAAGCACAACTTTTATGTGTTTCTATGTAGGAAGACTGGTCAGTTGGTAGAAGTGGCTGTTCCAAGGTGGAACCCACTTAGGCCATGAAGGCCTGAAAAATAACTAAATTTAAACAGATTTCACTAACTTACTAATACTAAACAGATTTTAAATATTTATTTCGTTTGTTACTTGGGGCTTATCCCCCCGTCTCACACATTGGATTTACACTGCAGTTATTAGACCCATTATGCTCTACGGGATCATAGTATGGTGGACTGCGGTGGATAAGAAGACCTATGCCAAAAGACTCGAGACTGTACAGAGAGCCGCTGGGTTGTGTATAACAGGCGCAATGCGCACCACTCCGACAGCGGCACTGGACAAAATCTTGGGATTTTATCCAATTGGTCTGACTGCGAAAAGCGTCGCTAAAAAGGCCGCGCTTAGACTTAAGGTAACTTGACAGCTCACGCTACGACATTACGGCCACAGCAGGTTACACGCAGGGGTAGGCGAAAGCTCAGACTACGCCGTACCTCAAGCCAATTTCGACTTCAAACCCCACGTGATCCTAGAACCGGATGGGTGGCGACAGGGGCTCGAACCCAGCCGTCAATCCTTTAACCTGTTCACGGATGGATCCAAGATGACAGAGGGAGTGGGATCTGCAGTTTTCTGTCCGGAACTTGACCTTCAACAGTCTTTCCGGCTCCCGGACTACTGCAGCATCTTCCAAGCAGAGGTACACGCTGCCACAAGAGCGGCGCAACTAGCAATGGATCGCACCCCTCCAGACTCTCGGATAAACATCTATATCGACAGCCAAGCAGCCATAAAAGCAGCAGCTGGGGTATTGTCAAACTCGATATGCGTACGGAACTGCAAAACCAAATTGGACGAACTCTGTCGCAACAGAGTAGTCACTATCTATTGGGTACCGGGTCACAAAGGAGTTGAGGGAAATGAGAAGGCTGATGCGCTCGCCAAAGCCGGGGCACGACTGCCGACGGTTAGCGAGCCAGACATCCATCCACCCCTCTCCACGCTCAAAACGGAAATAGAAGAGAATATGATTCGAGAAGCGGCGTCCATGTGGGAGAGATCTACATCTCACAGGACAGCAAAAATCATGCTTCGCGAACACAATATCAACAACACAGAGTTTGTACTATCACTCCGAAGAGATGATTGCAAACTATTAACCGGGATACTCACGGGACACTGTCTCACACCGTCCCACGCTGCCAAACTTGGCTTGGTACCAAGTGATGCATGCACAAGATGTGGTGAAGACAGTGCCAAGGGTACCCTGGAGCATTTGCTGTGCCACTGCCCTGCTCTCTACAGATCACGGGTCAGCTGCCTCGGATCCGCGTCGTTCCCTTCCTTGGAAAGAATCGCGGAACAAAAAAGCTGCGACTTGCTTAGATTTGCCAAAACGTTTTTAAAAAATTATATACAGGTCTGAAGCTCCAGAACCTTTCTGGTATCACTATGGACCAACATGGTCTATGTGAGACCCCCCCGTGGGTCAGCCAGCCTAACCTAACCTAACCTATTTCGTTTGTAGAGACAACTTTCTATGTAGAAATACTGAAATGAAGACGCCAGCTTCAACCAGTCTCTGAGTCTCACTGTGGTATTACCTCACCGCTATATCTCTCTGCCTTGAACAAGAACATTAACACTGCAAATTGTTGTACTTAGATTTTTGCATTAGTAGGAAATTATGGAAAATGTCCATGGCCCTAAAAACAATTAGACGGGTCAAAACCAAAACGCGTCTAACAAACACGCTGAGTAATTATGCATGAAACGCGTTTGTGGGAATGCGTTGGCTAAAGTTGTTCGCTTATTTAAATCGCTATTGTTGTTAGTTTTGTATTCCATTTAAAAATATAATAAATAAAAAAAAGAAATATAGAGTAATAAAAATATAACAATTTAAATCTGATAGCCACTTACGTAGTGGCGTCGCCAGCGATCCGGCTAAACTTTGTACCCAGTGCTACTCTATGCATTATATTATTCGCAGATTCACTACAGATTGACTCATCGTGTGCACCCGTTGAGGCAGCAAGCCAAGCGCAAACAAAACCGCGCTTAAGCTGTGCACATACAATATTGTATATACATGTGTACATGTGTATGAATTCATAACTTAAGTTGTGTTTGTGTCAGTGTTTGCCTGCAGATGTTATTCGATTAAACATTTTTTTAATCTAAGTTTTGCATATTTATTTGTGTTTATAAATATTGTTTTGCATAATTAAGTTATGACAAAAACTTGTTTCTTTGAATTATTAGAACAAAAAACGTTTATTTTTAGTTATCTTGTTGAACTTTATACTTTCGCTGACGAAGTAATGCGGATTCTATTATATTTCCAAGCGAATTTAGTATTTGTGTAGCCAGCCGCCTATGTTTGGTTTATGCCAAACAAGATTAACGATCAACACACACACACACAGTGTGTTAACACGTGCACAGGCACTGAGGGGTTGCTGAGGCCATCGTTAACTACGATTGGCGCAAGCGATTAGTTAAAAAAAAAAAAAACTGAATTAGATTAGATTACAATGTGTTAATGTTTTCAAATACGTGCAACTAAGCTGTTTATCTTAGCTTTTTTTTATTATAGTTAATAGGCGGATTTGTAGAAACATTATAATCTTTCAATTTTAATGCGAATTCATGGCAAATGGTGAACGTGCTTGAAGGCAACAGTTGCGCACTTACGCTGCACAACAAAGTTCAACGGATGTTTAGAACGAGATTAAGAAATTATCAATGAGTCAATGACTTGGCAGAAATCGATGAAAGCGTTTTTGTCCTTCGAAGGCAAGTTACTAGTAGAAAATCAAATTAATGAAAATGTGTATTAAGTAATAGCAAAAAGACTTAAGATTTAGTTGTCAAATCTTAAAATTATATAGAGGTTTAATTTGAAGAAAAGATCATATATTTATTTATGGATCTATACATTCGCGTGTTAAGTCTTTGCAAAGCTTTTATATATATTATATACTCCCTGACCTAACTTAACCTAAGAAGGTTAAGTTTGTGTATGTAACTTACATTAAAAACTCAATTCCGGTTTTCTTATTTCATAGTCATAGGAATTCTAGTCTAGACGCTCGATTTTAAAGTGATTTTACGAGCGTAATAAAAATCAGTAATAATTTTTACTTAAATTAAATTAATTAATTAATAATTAATTAATATTAATAATTTTTACTATCCATTTTTTTATTAGTTTTTTATTGATACTTGAAAAGGCTTAAAATGTATAATAGTTGAAAAAATTCAAAGTTTAGTCGGTAGAGGCTGACAAAGTTGAGTCTCCTGGTTGACGTGATTCTAATCCTTCTGGTGACTTGAAGCATAAAAATAAGATAAATTCCTATTAATCCTGTCGCTATTTTGTTGTCATGTGGCAACATGCTACTTTGTGGAAACCTTTTTGGTTTCAAGAATAAATTTTTGTTGGTCCTTAGAATAGTTTGAAGTTTAAGGAAAAATAGTTGTAAAAAATAGTAGTAGAAAATTTAAAAAATTTCTTATGGAATGTCTTATGGAATGTTGTTGTTGTGGTTATATTACCACATAGAAGCATAAAACGTAAACTTTCCCCAATAAAAATCTGTAGCGAAAGGGTAAAACAAGAATGTCGGATTAGCTGGACGTAGCCGATTTGAAAAAACAGATTTTTGCACAAAATTGCATTTTTCTGAAAGTAAAAGTCATTTTTTGCCTCCTTCTTTCAACTTTGGTAATTCTTTAAAAAATTGTAAAAAAAACAAATTACAAAACCCTTACGTCGAGCCAATTTTGATAGTAAGGGAGAGGGCGGGGTTGTGAACCGGGTTTTGTTTTTTGGGCTAACTTTTCTCAGAATAAAGATATCGAAAAATCGATTGATTGATATTTAACTCTCTACGTCTAATTTTCTAAGGACGTGATTTTTCGCTTTTCCAAAAAAGTGGCTGGGTTGTGAACCATCTGGAAAATCCCTATTGAAGTCGGCAAATACGAAGAAAACACCAGTAAATTGAGAATTTATTTAATCGGGAGGCCTCAAGAGGTGAAAAAAAAATTATAATGACGCCACTTAGGCCAAAAAATCGCAATGAATGAAAGTGCTCAATTTTTTTAATTTTCATCCTAATCGGTGTCGCAATGTTTGCATGTGAAATACGAACGCGTTCTCGCATTGGCTCACTTCAAGTGAACTCACCGAAATCGAGTGAAATTACATAAAATTACTTTATTTTAATATATCCGTCCATATTTGACAGTGTTAGAACAAATGTAGTACGAAAAACAGGTGGTTCATAACCCAGCCACCTCAGTGGTTCACAGCCCAACCACGATGCCATTTTGGAAACTTTAAAATAAACGACACTTCCAATCATAATTCGACATAAACAAATATTGCATCGTAAAATAGAATCGAAACACTAAATAAACATGTATTACACTGGCCTTTTTGCAATAAGCTCAGTCACTTGGATATCACTTAAAAAAAAGTAAACAAGTTTTCGCAGTCGATTTTCAAACACGATGTCTGTAGCTGCCTCAAGCAATACGTGTTTGTACTTCGGTGTAACCACAAAAGCAGAGTCATATCATAAGACAACCTTGACAGTTGAAAGATTAGCGATATGTCAATTAGGGAAAGATCCAGAAACAATCCAGCCTGGTTCACAACCTAGCCCTCTCCCTTACTAAGGAAGTCTGTTACATATTTCAAATAAATCAATGCACTAGAACTCGAGATATCAGTCAACCGTATCGAAAAAAGTAGTTTCAAGAAAAACGTGTTTAAAGTTTACAGTCTCAGTTCGGGCAGTCTGAGTGGTGCATCACAAAATTAACTATAACTCCGAAAATAATTCGAATTTCCGTAAATCCTCTTATTAAGTTTATTCTTAAGGAATTTGATGTTTTTTTGACAAAAACTTAGTTTCTCAACTATTGAATTCATTGTCGCTAAGTCATAATGTCATGCTGACTTTTGTTTGTCGGAACTGTTCAGCCTTTTTTGATCCTTACAGTTTTAAACTGTTACTCACGGCTTTTGCACGTTGTATCAGGTGTACAACTTTGCTTCCGCCGTTTTTTTTCCAAAATTAAAAGCTTTATTGCGAAAAAGTGCTTACAGATGTATTATTCAAAGTATTGTCCGTCGCTAGCGACAACTTTCTCCCATCTTTCCGGCAATTTTCGGATCCCGGCTCGAAAAAAGGAGTCCTCTTTTGACGCTATCCATGAAGCAATCCATTTTTCCAATTCTTCGAAGGATTGAAAATGTTGATCTGCCAGGCCGTGTGCCATCGACGGAATAGGTGAAAGTCAGAAGGGGCGACATCTGGGGAATACGGCGGGTGGGGCAAGACTTCCCATTTCAGCGTTTCCAGGTACTTTTTGACCACTTTTGCGACGTGAGGCCGAGCATTGTCGTATTGGAGGATGACTCACCATTTTCACTCACCACGAAATCACCATTTTTAAAACGTTGAAACCACTCCCGACACGTTCTTTCACTCAGAGCAGCATCACCGTAAGTTTCTGAGAGCATTCGATGCGCTTCAGCTGCATTTTTTTTCGAATTGTAACAGAAAAGTAAAACTTCCCGCAAATGGCGAGAATTGGGCACATAAACGGACATTTTCGAGCGTGAATAATACGAAAACAAGAACAACTGTCACTGAAACGGCGATGACAATTCGTTAGGCACTGTCCACACTCACTTTAAAGGCATTACCATCTATGTATTTCAACCAGCCTCAGCCGGTACAGCCACCTATCGGAAAACGGCGGAAGCAAAGTTGTACACCTGATATTATGGAAAATGCCTCAATTACTTGGATACCCTTCTTGTCTTAGCCATATTAGATCTTAGGTCAGAAAAGGTCTTTAGTAGACTCTCACTGTGGTCTTTAAATTTCACAGAGCCAAGAACTGAATCTGAAGTCGTTGCACTCTAAACGAATGTTTAGTCCTATCCTACCGAAATGTTTTTCCTATCAATTACCTGTGACATTGTAATGCGGCCTGTCGCGGTTGCATTACCTGCACCAGTTTCGACTTGCAGAAGAGTGGATGTACTCTAACAATTGTAAAGGGCACAATAGATAAATCCTAGTCTCAGTGCATTATACCCCTTATCAATTCTATTGTATTCTACCTGTGACATGTGGACACTTTTTTCATTATTTTTTGTAGAACGAACTATGCTGGGCAGACTCGACTCCTGCAAGCGCTTTCGGAGTTACACATAGATTTCGACATTGCTTAGCCTAAAGAAAAACCTCTAAATACGCTTAGATCTATCACATAGATTCTTTATTATTGGCATATTTTTGGGCATTAAATTCATATGCATATTTAGCTAATAAATAAATAAATAAACTACTCGACACGAAAAATTCACCGAAAAATAAGTGTTTTCTAGACTAACTTTGGGCCGCTGAACAAGAAACTGAAAATCAAAAAATTTGTTTAAGAAGCGTTTTCGAAAAATCTTCGAAAAACCAGTTTTTTCCCTGTTGTTTCAGTTATGAGCACATATCTCGTAAACGAAGCAGCCGACTAACACAAGTTGTCCGCCTGTCAGAAGATAATACCTTAGCCTTTCCAGCGACGTACAGATTGTCTAAATCAGATTTTCAGAGATCAGAGATTTGGGGAAGTTACTTACGGTGAAAGTTGTAAAAAGTGAATTTTTCGACCAATTTAAAAAATCATCAATTTTCGAACATTTTTTTTTATATTGGATGAATGCATAAGTTCGTGCCCGATTTTACTAGGTGGCGTTTCAATCGTTCACGGTTGGTACTCATGACTGAAATGTATACTTTTTGTAATTCTTTGTCAAGGTGACAAATCAAACTTTGAATTAAGCGTCAAATAATTTTGATTTCTTCGAGTTTGTTTGTTGGAAAAGCGCATTGAAAATGGATAACGAAAACGAACATTACCATCATATTATGTTATACGAGTTTTGGAAGGGAACAACTGTTGGCGCCGCAACGAAGGTTATTCAAGCAGTTTATTTGGACCGTGCACCAGCGCTTCGCACAGTGAAGAAATGGTTTGCTAAATTTCGAGTTGGTGATTTTAACCTCAAAGACCAATCTCGCGCTGGACGGCCTTCCGTTGGCGATAAGTATTGTCAGCAATTGGCCCACTTAAAGAAAGCAATTGAAGAAAAACGTCCGATTTTGGCCAATCACAAAGGAGTCTTCTTCCACCATGACAACGCCAGACCACATGTTGCTAAACCGACTCTGTCCAAACTGAAGCAGATGAACTGGGAAAACATGTCGCATCCTCCATATTCACCAGACATCGCGCCTTCTGATTACCTCTTATTCCAATCATTGCAGAACAATTTGAATGGAAAAAGATTTAAAACCGTGGACGACGTTAAAAACCACCTTGTCCTCTTTTTTAACGAAAAAAACGCGTAATTTTTATGAATCAGGCATCCGTAAGTTGGTTGATCGTTGGGAGTGGATTGCCGAACATGATGGCGAATACATAATTGATTAAAGATTTTGTTTTGAAAACTCTGAGTTTTGACTTCAAATCGGGCACGAACTTATGCACTCATCCAATAAATAAAACAAATTATCTTCTCTGGTTTTAAAATCTAAGATGAAAGATATATTATTTGAGCAGATATTAAGCATCATTAAACATCAATAGAATTGAAAGAAAAATGACAAAGTTATGATGCACTGAATGAAAACACCAACTTTACATTTTTGTTTGCCGATACCCATCCAAATATTGATATAGACGTGAAACTAGAGATCATTCATAGTATCCTGGCATATTCAGTTATTCATTTTCTGACCCAAAAACCGTCTTTAAGGACTTGAAAATTTGAAGGACATACACATTTCAAATTTTTTTTCAATATTTGCAGTTATGCAATGATGAAGATATGGGTATCAAATGTAAGAGGAAAGTTGTCTTCTTTTAACTAAATTTTCTATTTTGAACTTTCAGGTCCAAAATATATCAGGTATGGAAAACATACATGTTTTGGATCTCAGACTGTAGATTCATGCATCTAAATTGTATTCTATTTCAAAGTTCTGAAAGTTCAAAATATGGAATTTAGTAAAAATCAGACCATTTTTATCTTCTGTTATCCTTAGCTAACTTAACCTAACGCTATTGAAACTGACTGCCAGTCAATTATTATTTATTATTATTATTTAAACTGGCTTAAAACTTAACCAGTGCATAGGTTTTTCAGTATTTCTTAATGGATGAAGCAGTAGTTTTAAAATTGCTAAAGAATTTAAGGTCAGAAATGTAATGTCACAACTCTTCAATAAAATATCCCTTTCTTTGACCAATAAACTTTTGTTAGCGTTATTAAAAATATCGAATGTAATGACGTAAATGTTCGATGCATTGCAGAGAAAAGCTTTCTGGACGATCCCGAACTGCAGGATGATCTGCCCATTTCGTACATGTCGCACAAGGAGCTCTACGAGCACAGCATACGCAAAGCCATAATAATTGCTCAAAAGTTGCGCAAAATACGCGAAGAGGGTGAGGACAGCGTGGACACCTACACGTAAGCCTCATGCAATATCTTTCGGTTCAAATTGAATTGAAATTATATGCGAATCTTAATTTTTCCAAAGCGCTCTGCTGGGCGGCAGTCTGGGCTCGGCGCTGATCAAGGAGGGCAACCCGATGACGCTGCACTTTGTCATGTTCGTGCCAACGATCATGGGTCAAGGCACCATGGAGCAGCAAATCGAGTGGCTGACCAAGGCCTGGGACTGCACCATCATTGGCACTTATGCCCAGACGGAGCTGGGTCATGGCACCTTTCTGCGCGGCCTGGAAACGCGCGCCGACTACGACGAGCGCACGCAAGAGTTTGTAATCAATACGCCCACCATCAGCTCCTACAAGTGGTGGCCTGGCGGCTGTAAGTGAACCCTCGCAACTTATTTGTTTAGACAGGTTTTAAATTTAGCTATTTGCTAAACTTTCAGTGGGCCACACGGCCAACCATGCAATTGTGGTGGCGCAGCTCTACACGAAGGGCGAGTTTCGCGGTCTGGCGCCGTTCATTGTGCAGCTGCGCGATCTGGAGACGCACATGCCCATGCCGGGCATTGACATTGGCGACATTGGCACCAAGCTGGGCATGAAATCGGTCAACAATGGCTATCTGGGCATGAAGAATGTGCGCGTGCCACTCAATAATATGCTGATGAAGAACCAACAGGTGCTGCCCGACGGCACCTATGTGGCGCCCAAGACGCAAGCGCTCACCTATGGCACAATGATGTTTGTGCGCTGCGCACTGATACGCGATACCGCGCAGACACTGGCCAAGGCCACCACAATTGCAACGCGTTATTCGGCAGTGCGGCGCCAAAGTCCCATTGATCCGAGGCAAGTGAAAGTTCTGACAAATTGTTGCTTTATGTAACAAGTTTGTTTTGTTTGAGTGCAGCCAACCGGAACCGCAAATCATGGATCATACCACGCAGCAGCTGAAACTGTTTCCGTACATTGCCAAGGCCATTGTCTTCAAGACGGCGGGCGAGCACATCTGGAACATGTACAACAATGTGAGCGGCGAACTGGAACAGGGAAATTTGGCGCGTCTGCCCGAAATGCATGCGTTGTCGTGCTGTCTGAAGGCCATCTGCAGCGCTGACAGTGCCGCTGGCGTGGAGGTGTGTCGTCTCGCGTGCGGCGGTCACGGCTTCATGGACTGCTCCAACTTTCCAACCATCTACGGCATGGCCACGGCCGTCTGCACATACGAGGGCGAGAATACGGTGATGCTGCTGCAGACTGCACGCTACCTGGCAAAGGTCTACGAGCAGGCGCTGCACAACGAGAAGCTGGTGCCCACTGTCGAGTACATGAAGGAGGCCATTCGTACGAAGGAGTTTGTGAATTTCGATGGCTCGCTGCCGGCCATTGTGCAGGCATTCCAATTTGTGGCGGCCAAGTAAGTGGAGGCATTGGAAAAGTGTTTCATTTTACTTAAGAGGACTTTACTTAAGAGGACTTTTTAATTAGTTATTGTTGTTTTTTTTTTAAGATTATGTTAATGGTTACATTTATAATGTTTAGTTCTTATTATTGCTTTGTTGAGTATTGTTGTTTCAAGTTATTTTGATATCTGTTCAAGTTTTTGTTTCTTTAACCCTTTCCGCCCCCAAATTTGACCCTGTGTCTCAATATTACTTTTTAGTATTTAAATAATGAAACACTTTTCTAAGAAGTGTGCACACAACATTTCAAGTCGTCACGCCTCTTTGTTAGTGTTCTAGAGCTAGTTTACTTTTGAACAATTTTAGCTTGAAACGAGTTAAATAAATTTTGTATTAATATTTTTTAATTTCAGAAAAGTTATTTAATATTTTAGGAAAAATACAAAATTATCACTTTTTGATTATATTTAACGTTTATTAGAGAAACACGATTTTGATCAAACGTGTAGACTTCAATTTCGTATACTTCAATTAGAACACAAACTTTCCCTGATATCGCTGGAAATTATTACAGTAAAATTTTTGTAATTTGCTTTAAATTCACTTCTAAAAACATTAATTTGTTGGTGCCTATTTAAATTAAACCCACAAATCAATCGTAGCTTTTGCTATAAGATGACAAATAGGTGAAGTTGCTCTTAGGATTCTGTGAGATCGAAAGCGTTAATTCATTTGATTAACTCTTACTTTACATTATGTTACTACTTTCAATGACATCAAATTACCATAAATGTTATTTGTTCTCATTGATAGCAAAGTGCGCATTGCCTACGAGCGCATGGAGCAGCGTCGAAAGCAGGGCCATGGCCCCGAGGTGGCGGCCAACATGTGCGGCATTGAGCTAACACAGGCAGCAGATGTAAGTGGACAAATTCTTTCAATTTGAGGCATTAAATTTTCATGACATTTCTTTCCCTTAATTCAGTTGCATGGACGCGCTTTCCTTGCACAATCGGCCTTCATCGAAATCAATGCTCTCATACCTCAAGTATCGCAAGCTCTGGGAGATGTGCTGAGAAATATTTTGGAGCTATATTTGATCGATGCTTGTCTCAATCGCATTGGCGACTTTTTGAGAGTAAGTCAGCATATTTTGTATACTAAAATCACTAACAATTATAATTTATTTACTTGTAATATTTTCAATTCCAGTTCATCAATTTAACCGATCGTGATGTGAGCATTCTGGAACTGCGTCTGGCCGAGTGCTTGAAGCGCATGCGTCCCAATGCTGTGGCCATTGTGGACAGTTTCGATGTGCACGATCGCGTGCTGGACTCGGCGCTGGGCGCCTACGATGGCAATGTGTACGAGCGCATCTTTGAATCGGCCAAAAAGAGTCCCATGAATCGCGAGCCGGTCAACAAAACATTCCATCAGTATTTGAAGCCCTTCATGACAGCCAAGCTGTAACTAGTGGCCTCGGCATATCAAAGCGGCTAGCACGATTTTTGTTAGATAGTTGTTTTTGTAGATATTCTTATTAGCAATTAGCTGCGTTTCTATTATTACTTTGTTTATAATTTATGTTTGGGGATGAAAAATTCAAGTATTTTTGCGGTCTTTTAATTTGTTACGCTTGCATTATGAAATTGTTTTTGCAAATATTTTCATAAAACACTATTACATTGTTGTTGCAAATGTTTTTCACTTGTAAATAAATATGAATAATTTTTGTAAGCCATGCATTTCATACTTTTGCACTCAAAATTGTTTATTATTCAATTCGTCGATTTTGTATAAAAGAGATGAAAATTGAAATTGTTTAGGATTGTCAACTCGAAAATTTGTGCTGACTTGAGTTTGGGTGCATCTTTATTTATCGAAATCAAGTATGTGTGTTTACAGTTGTACAATAAACTTAACTGGAATGTCAACAGTTAACTACGGTTCTACATAAAATTTGGCCACAAGCATTAGAAAACTATTTGTATAAATTCGAAAATTCATTTTCAACAGAAACTCGAAACCCCACAAAAATATATTGAAAAAATATCACAAATATTAGGAAAAACGCACAGATTACACCGAAACTAGTCTACGCTTATGGGCTATGAGCGATTTAGTCAGAGTTAAGATCACACAGGTAGAAAATAGAAATGCTTGCTTGAGTGCCGACTGCACATACTTCAATTTATGTTCGCCTGGTGTTTGTTTAGTATTCGAATGCAGCACGTGTTCGTTTGAGGCGGCCGCACACACACACACATGTGAAAAAGTAGGAATGCTTGCTCAGTCGCGGCCACTTACTTAGATTCATGTTCGCCTGGTACTTGTGTGGTCTACGAATGCAGCACGTGTTCGTTTTAAGGTGACCGCACACACACATTCACCGATGCGTAAAATGTTGTTGTTGTTGCGCTTAGACTACAATTTATATATGATTTGGAATATTGACGTAAATGCTTTCGTTTTTGTCTTTTGTAATTTGTTGTTGTTGTTGTTGCTGGTCGATTCGATTCAATTTGCCTGAGTGTAGAACCTTCTGATTTTGTTCTAAGCAAATGGCGCATTGGCCAGCATGTTGACGCTGGCCTCGCTCTCCTCGTCGCTGGCGTTTTGGTCGAGCTTCTCGAAGCCGCTGCGTTTGCCGCGGTCCATCAGCAGACCGCCCAGCTTGAAGCCTTCCGGTTTGGAGGGGAAATCCCATGCGTGGCGACGATTCTTGGCGCCGAACGGCAAGCAACCTGAGACAAATGAACGGTACGCATTGTAACGGCATTGAATGTTAAAGTAGAAATAACAAAGTGGTACAACAACAACATGCGTGTGGAAGGATTACAGTTTTGTGTTCAACTGTAAAGTGGACGCTGCAACAAAACATAGTAAACAAGATAAAAGGCAATTAAAATCAACAACAACATTGCACAGTGTGGCACATTGTGTAAGCATTGCGAAACAATGAAGGTAAGCAAGGGATTTTAGGAAAAAAAAGTCAATTTATTCTTGTACAAAACAAATGCGACCTGCAGGTGCACAACGAACGCTTTAGGCTTAAAAAAATGCATACACAGAAAATCAAAATTATAATTAGTAAACAAAAAAAAATTAAGTAAACATTGCAAAACACTTGGATCAGTCGTGTTTCAGCACACACTCACAAAAATATCAATAAAATACATTGGACTATGCATCTGGGCTGCTTACAAAATAAATGCCGACATATGTAAATGAGATTAGTTTTCAAGGCACACGCACGCGCACACATGGACCAGCTAATTGCATTTGACAAACCTGTAGAATTTCTCATATAAAATTTCGAATGCACACGAAAGCTGCCGCACATGCCGAGTGTGTGTGTGTGTGTGTGTGCCAACCGAAATAAATCACTTATTCTAAATTGTTGCTAACTAGAAAAATTGTCAATAATGAAAGAGTGCAGTTGGTAGCAAAACATAATCAAAATTACAAATTTGCTTAAATTTTACAGCATACATAATTTTAGCCAATTTCGAATATTTTACAAAATAAACAATAAGTTCTAAGTAGCAAAACCAATTGCAATCAAAGAAGGGAGACAAACTTTTAAACATACAAATATTGAACAATAATTTGAAAAATAAAATACAGCGAAAACATTTGGATTAGGGAGTGAAAATGCATTGCTGAGCGTGAGTCTTGCCCGTTTAGGGACATTCTTCACAAACATTCTGGTTGGAAGCCACTAGCTTGCGATACACCAGCTCGCTGGGCGGTCCAACGCTGAGCGCGGCATTACCTCGTTTGCGTCGGCGCGCTATCAGCAGCGCCATGGCGAACGTGAGCAGTGCAAAGAGCAACATTAGCGAGGCCACCAAAATGGCAGTGCCGCCAGGATGATGCGCATGCCTCTGTCCGGCACCTTGCGCTGCCGCTGCACTGTCCGCTTCGTCGTTCAACTGGGCTTCCAGTGAATTGCTGTCGTTCGTTTTGGCTGCCACCACAGCGCTGGCCACCTCATACTCGGGCCCGGTGCGACTGGCCGGATTCGTGTTCGTCTTAGCAGCTGATAGTGGCAGCGACTTGGCCACAGCTTTGTGCAAAAACTTGTGTATGCGCGTTGGATCCAGTTCGGCAACATAGATCTCATTGCCATCGCTGGTCACGGCCACGTCGTGAGGATTCTCGAATTGCAAATTGTTGGGGCCAAACTTGGAGACGACCTGCTTGGTGTGCATGTCGACAATGTAGCCGCGCACCTCGTTGTAGTGTTCGGGCTTGAAGCCCATCTCGGCGGTGGGACCGTTGACAATCACCAGCTGACCACCTGGCGGCGACACAAACAATTCAATTAATATGAAATTTGCAGAAAGCAAAAAATAGTAACTCTTACCCGCCGCTGGTGTATAGTCCATGCTGAACAAGCGATCGCCTATGATGGGGCTGTGGTATTGCGAGTGGAATGTTCCATTGCCCCAGAAGAAACACTGCACACGGCCGTTCTCGCGATCGGCGGCGCAAATCAACTCCTGCTCGGGCACCAGTGTCAGAGCATGCGGTACGGCAAAGAAATTGCGCGGCGCCACATCGTACGAAACACCTGCGAGAGTAAAATTGAATTAAATTGGGTCATTTTTTTTAATAAAATATAATGATCCACGCACCAGCAAACGAATTCTGTCCCCAGGATAGTATCTTCTCGCCTTTTTTGGAATATTTCAGTATGCGCGCATTGCAATAGCCGTCCGCAACAAAGAAATCTCCATTCTTTAATACAGCCACTGACGTGGGCTTGCAAAACTTTGACTCGCCGGCACCAGGCGTAAATGCAGTGCCCAGTGTCATGAGCGGTTTGTCATTAGAGCCGCGCGGCCCAAATTTGAATACCTGATGCAATGCCACATCGGTAATCCACACATTGTCTTCATGATCGACTGTCAAGCCATGTGGCATGTAGAATCTGTAAGATTTAATTTATATTATAGCATTGGGCTGCTGTAGGAAGAGCTGCACAACAGTTATTCTTTCTACTTACAAATTTTTGCCCCAGCCATACACCACTTTGCCGCTCTTTCGATCCAGCGCCAACACTGTGTTGTTGCGTATGGGTCCCTTCTTGGTTTGTCGAAAAACATTGGCATTGGTGAATGTGTTTGCATCCCAGATGCGATCAACCCGATGAAAGATGACCACATTGCCCGCCGTGTCGAAGCTGACAGCAGTCACGGAGCCCAGCTTCAGCTCTGCATCCGGCCAGCTGCCTTGGTAGACATAAGCTGCAAAAAATAAAACGTATTAGCGCCGTTTTAAAATGGAGTGAAAGTTTTAGATTGCATCATGCAAATCAATAGAAACAAATTGAAAGCTCACAAAAAAAGCAGAAAATTACTTGAGTTCAGTTTTGCAATTTCCGCTTTAACATCCAATTTCTCGGTTTTCAGCTTTGCCGGCTGCGGCCAGCCCACATCGGCGGCATTGCCGCCCTGCATGATTTGCTGAAAACGTTTGTTTGTGCTCAGCAGCTGCTCATCGGCGGGCAGAGGTAGAAAGCGCTGCAGCGAGAGATTCTGGAATGACAAAAGAATGCGAATTGCATAAGTATGGCAATTAACACTAATGGCATTCGATACGTCGCCTATGAGCGGAAACAAGTGCTCCTTTGTTTGCATATTAGTAACTACACATTCCAAAGAAAAATGCATTAGACGCCAGCGCATTTCTCTTCACTTCCATACAGAAATCTATACCAATTTTCGCAATGCGTCGGTTCAGCTCCCCACGGAGTTGCTGTTCTCTGCCACACTTAACGCCAAAGGATTAACGTTGACCAACAATGCGACACCACACGTGAGATGCGCGCTGGTGGCTCAATTGCTCGCTTGCTGGCTGGCTGGTGGGGGCTCAGACGCCTACGTCACAAATAAATCGATAAACAAAGCAACAGGACCGCTACGTTGCACCCCGCACTTTGCCGACCATTTTCAACGCCACACCACAGCCACAGCTGCAAGAACAGCAACACACACAAATGCGCGACAAACCGTTGCTTTTGGCCAACATATGTCAGCAATGTTCTGGCTCCAGTACCGTTTCTGGCTGCTGTTTTTGGCTACTTCCGCTAAGTCGCGCTTTCAGCTCTGGCTTACCTCATCGGTTGCCGATTCGACGATACACAGCGCCACAAAGAATAGCAATCCCGTAGCGTATCTGAAGAAATCGGTCGCACACATTTTCCGTTTTTTTTTCGCTTCAATCCGCACTGGCTTTGCACAGTTTTATTCGTTCGCTCGTTGTGTTTTACTTGAAATTCAGTAGTATTTATTGCAAAAATACTCGCCAATTTTAGTGCATTTCTATTAGAATTTGTTGCAATTCTCTGCGTATAGTTTTACCCGTCCGCGAATACTTTTGCGTCTGAAACGGCCATCAAAGCAATTTTCTTTGCGTATTCGCTACGCTGTCAGGTGGTGTCAGTGTTGCCACATTAAAAAAATTATGCAAACAAATCACTGATCTATTACAATCGGTGGCATTAATTTGTAGCGTAGGCAACTCTGCCAGCAGATGTTAGACTGTCATTTGCGTTTTTTGTGGGCCGTTGTATTGCAACAAATTATTTGCTTATAAATTGGTAATAATTTTGAACACTTGGCCATGGATTCGAGCGGCGAGCAATTGCATCCCAACTGGCGTGCACTTACCACAATTCATTACCCGCTGAAGCGTTTTGTGCAGAGCGGCGCAGTGGAAGCGGGCAGCAGCGTGCAGGCGAAGAAGCATGAAATACTGGGTGTTAGTGGCGCGGAGGTGCGACAGTTTTACGAAGAAATTATAACAATTTCATCAACTGCCAGTTGTGAAAAAACAAAGCGTTCGCAAGTGCAAAAATCCACCACTACTACTGTCAGGCAGGAGCGCCGTGTACCGTTCGAGGCACAAAAATTCTTTCGTTATGCCACGAACAATGAAGTGGATGAAATGCGCAAGTTTGACTACCATGGGGAGGATGTGAACGTGCGCGATACTTTCGGCTGGACTGCACTGATGATGGCCGCTTGTGCCGGCGCTTCGGAGGCAGTGGAGTATCTGTTGCAATTGGGCGCTGACAGGACAACGAAAGACAGGCGCGGCAACACTGCTCTCACTCTGGCGAGTGCCAAGGGACACCGGCACATTGCAGCAATGTTTGAAAGATATTCATTTGCTGAAGAAAATAATGCAGAGACAACAGAAAATGCCGAATCGCACGAGCCCTTTTACTGTTCCACCTGCCAGCGCACGTTCACCGAAACTACATTTCACCAGCATCAAACCTCTACTGTGCATCAGTTCAATCTCAAATCCGATTTACCCGCAAATAAATTACAGAAGTTCAACATACCCAGCAGAAATCGCGGACTGCAACTCATGGTGAAGCAGGGTTGGGATAAAGAAAGTGGTCTGGGACCCACCCAAAGTGGCCGACTGTATCCCGTGAAAACAGTCATACGCAAGCAGCGCACAGGTCTGGGCATTGATCAGCCACCGGCGCGTGTTACGCATTTCGAGGCCTTCGACTTGCGTGCCACACAGCGTCAAGGTGCTTATTGGACGGGCAAAAAGCCGCGCAGTCGCAACGACATGCGGCGCCAAAGGCAACGCGAATGGAAACGCGAGCGGCGGCTGCGTAATGAATTGAGCTAAGACGCAACAGCGGTTGGGAGGTTCTAAGCTGCTCCAGTCTTTTCATTGACAAAGTACACATGCATATAATACTGTCACTATTTACTGTCCTAGAAACCAGCGCGCCAAAGATGTCCAAAAGCGATACGCAGAAAACTCTGGAGATCATTCGCTCCTCTGAAGAAGTGGCGGACAAAATTTTGGTCAACAAACAAGAGCTAGTCGAGCTCGATAAGCGACGGCAGCAAACTCGTGAAGTTATGCGCGAGCTAGAGAAGAGCAGCGCCGATGAGAAGAAGGTGTGGATTACTATTGGCAGCATGCTGGTGAAGCTGCAGCGAGACAAGGCTCTTAAACTGCTCAAGAATGGTAGCTGATTTAGGCGTATTTGCCGGTCTGAACGTTCACAACGTATTAATTATTTCTTATGCGCAGATCAAATGCAAATTGAACGCGAGATAAATATCCTCACATCGGATCAGAAGATTTTGGTGAACAAACATCGAGATCTGGAGCACTTTTCGCCCTATTCAGGCACAAATATCAAAGCGTTGGACCGCAAGGAGTTTAGTGCGCTAAAAGCCAACTTGCCGCTCTTCTAGAAATGTTGATTCAACATGTCAAAATATTTAAATAGTTTTAATTTTTATATCTCATTAAAAATAACAAGGAAATGAATGACTATGGTTTGACTTAACTCTTAGATTTGATTTCAGAAAAGTAGTCAGTTTACGATTGAATCACGTCTTCGCTCTGCTGGCGCTTCATCTCCAGCCTTAAATGCAGGTTCGTCTTTCTGTTGTATAGAAATGCAGTCAAACTTTCAGTTCGCTTAAAACAAAAAACACAAACCATTGACAAAAGTTCTTGTTTTCTGGCTGTGTACTTGGCCACTTCTTTCAACAGTTCCGCCGGCTCTATTTCCATTTTTGTTGCGCCCATATGCAGCTCCACTTTGGGCGCTGGTTGCGCCGCCTTGGCGCCCACCACCACTATGAGCGGATAACCCATACTATGGCCAAAATTAAGATTTTAATTAAATCACTATCTCAACTTTAATTTACTTACCGCTTGGCATCCACGAGTCGCTTTCCTATGGTCAAGAATTTGCGATCATCCTGCAGCAGCTGATCAATGTCGCAGACTTCAGGCAGCGCACGACACAAATCCTGCTCAATGACATCCGCTACCTGCTGTTCCTTGCTGCCCTGCTTCGGACCAATGACGCAGACATCGTACGGCGCCAGCAAAGTGGGCCAACGCAGGTCTGTCTCTGTGGAAAGTACTTCCAGCGCCGCTGCTACCAGCCGACTAATACCAATACCATAGCAGCCCATAACGAGCGGTTCTGGTTTGCCATTCTCCTGCAGAAAGGTGGCACCCAGCGGCCGCGAATATTTGTCGCCCAACAGAAATGTGTGCGCCACCTCAATGCCACGAACTTGTCGCACATTGCGAGACTTGCAAACCGGACAGCTTGCATGCGCATTGTTGGCTTCCTCGTTCATTACCTCTGCATTGGCTGCATGTCCACAATTGTTACAACAAAGCAACTGATCCTCGCCGCTTGTAGAGAGATAGTGAAACTCATGCGTTACGCTACCACCCATCATGCCGGCACAAGCTTCCACTATAAATGTATAAAGTTCGTATTCGTTCAAGCGCAACGAAATGCAGTGCAAACACACCTTTGGCAAACGGCACCTCCAGCTGTTTAAAGAACGCCTCGTAAGCGCCACAAAGCTGCTCGTAGGTTTTTTTCGCCTCTGCAATGCTGCGATCAAACGTGTACAAGTCCTTCATGAAGAACTCTTTGGCGCGCAGTAGACCGAAGCGAGCTTTCAACTCATCGCGAAATTTGGGCCCAATCTGGTACAGCCGCAGCGGCAGTTGACGATAAGAAATGGGCGCTGCTGAGGCCAGCATGGCGGTCACTGCCTCTTCGTGCGTCTGTTGCAAAATTGAGTGAGTATTAAATTGAACACGACACACCGATTACTTACTGGACTCAGCAGAAACTCCTTGCCTTGGCGATCGCGCAGCATATAGAACTCGCCTATGTCCCCTTCGAGGCGACCTGATTTGTGCCACAACGAAGCGGAGGTGAGCACTGGCAGCGACACCTGTTGCCCGCCCACAGCACGCATACGCTGTCGCACCAGAGCTACGCACTTGTCCAGCACGCGCTGCGCCAACGGCATAATTTGAAAGGTGCCATTGTGCGCCGGCTTGACCAGACCCAGCTCTGTCATCAGCTGCAATTGGAATGCATTTTGAATGAAGTTCAGTTCGCAGTTGGGAAATAACTACACTGACCTTTTGGCTGCGTGATATGGCCTCCACATTCTTGACGACAGCATTTTTCGGTGTCACCAACACTGGCCAAAATAACCGCGAGACCCGCTCCATAACGACACGAATTGATGGAGTCCGAGACAATGTTGTTATTGCACACAATCAGCTGTTTTGAAGAGTGCTGCCAGAGCATTCACTTCATTAAAATTAATTATAAGATATAGGAAATCAAATATTAAAATGGTTGATAAAAGTAATATTGTCATAAGTAATATTGTATTTTATTTTAATTAAAAAAAAAAAAACTATATATATATGCATCATAAAAAAAATTTTGTATAATAAAACTAATCCAGGAAATGTTGCAATTCATACAAATTACAAAGAAATGTAAGTAATATAAACAAAATATGCTAACTAAATAATTTCGTTTTCGGGAAATTCATACAGATTACAACTAAATGTAGCTAAAACATAATCTGCTAACTAAATAATTATTTCTTGGAGTCTGGACTGATCGCAGCAACCTCTGGAGTGAATAAATTTTTGCATCCAAAAACAGGTGAGTTTTTTGGCGGACTTCGTGTTAAAGTCCTATACTGGCTTGGTCCCCTTCTTTTTATAATATTTGGTCCCCTTCTTTTTGTAATTTTTATTAACGGCATAGCCAACTGTTTCAAGTTTTCAAAGTTTCTTTTGTTTGCTGATAATCTGTAGATTTGCTCTTCAATATCGAGTCTCTTAGATTCTCTCAATATTTAAAGTGACCTAGACAACGTTGTCGTTTGATGTGATAATAATGAGCTTTATTTAAATACAAATGTTTCCATGCGACTCATTCAAAATCTCGCTCCCCTATCCCACTACCTACCACCTTCATGGCTATCACTTAGCGAATCCTACTGAAATTGCTGATCGAGGTGTGTTGTTTGACAATAGGTTATCTTTCCAAAGTTACTTATCGATTACAAAGTATACTCTGTGTTGGCCCTTGTTCGCCGTTTTAGATCTGACTTTACTGATCCGTATATTTTAAAGTTGCTCCGTTGTGCGGTCTAAGCTAGAATACGCGGCCCTAATTTGGAGGTCTTATTATACGTGTCACATCAATTGACTTGAACGAATTCAAACAAGTTAATTGGTTATGCCCTACGTACGTCATTTTGTTCACCCTATTCCCTCCTACCGGGCTAGAACTTTGATTAATATTCTAACGTCATTGGAGGGTAGGAGGACTATTCTCTCCCTTACTTTATCTTAGTATGTGAAGCGATAGATACTTACTCGGACGTATCCATTTCACTATTCCACAAAGATCCTTAACACTAGAAACACAATTGGCGTAATTTTGACGGTTTTTCATTTTTCAATATCTGTATTATCTTTTGTATTTCTATCAATATTTGCTTTGATGGCTTTTATTTTTTATCGGGTTTGATAACTAGTTCTACAATTAGAGTTCTACAATTACAATAAGCCAATTTCAATGTGTACTTTTCGCGATATTAGCGGATGATATGTAGTCCTTGTAGGTATGGAAGACTTGCGGGTTTTCTAGTGTTAAGAAATCATGTTACTTTCTCCTTGTAGAGGCTATCTAGAACGAATTTATGTTACCTTTGTTTTGATTTTTAGAGCCCTAAAAGAACTCAATTTGCTCTTAAACTCTAATTTTTAATTTATTTTGAATGATTAGAAGAATAAAAGGTTCAATAAAATGTATTTACAAGCGAATTTTTGTTTGGTATTGAATATTGGCATTGCCTACTAGAAACTAGTAACGACTTTAAGTCACCTTTCGAAAACTCACGAAACTGTCTGCGGTTGATCTGTATTTGGTTTTTATTAAAAACAAAAATTAAAGCGTAGCTTTTAATAAGACTTTTCTTATTTAAATTAACTGAGTCCAATGGT
Source organism: Melieria omissa (assembly GCA_963971225.1). Classification (NCBI taxonomy): domain Eukaryota; kingdom Metazoa; phylum Arthropoda; class Insecta; order Diptera; family Ulidiidae; genus Melieria; species Melieria omissa. The sequence continues at coordinate 13,370,597 of OZ020269.1, forward strand.
GAAATTTAACTTTCTGGCATCGCTGATTGCAGTTAGGGGCGCTTGTGTTGCCAGACTGTCTTTTAAAAGCTTGAAACTTTTTCATAATTTTCAATATTTACACAAAATAGATTACATTAGAGCCTATTTACACGAGGGCTTTTCCCCCTGCGTTAAAAGTCATGCGTGACGAGTTTGTTGGCGAGAAGTGGTGAGAAGTCAGCGGGGTAGGCAAACACGCACGGTCAGCGAATTCCAGGGGTTTTTTTGACATTTGCTTTGCTCTTTTTCGCACTTTTCTTCAAATTTCAAACCGGCCGGACGCTTTGCTAACAATTATATTTACATCTTCCCTATTATTTTAAGCAGTTAATAGCCATTTCAGTGACTTCTAAAATATTTTCAATAATTTCTTCTTTGTTTAAATCCATTTTCTTTTAATAATGAGAATATCACAAAAGACGCGAAAATGTGAATGAAAGAAAATTGGCCGCTTAAACGTCCAAAAAGCCAAGCAAAGTTGCAAGTAAAAAGTCTTCATGTAAATGCATGAAGATTTACGCAGCAACTTCAAAAGAGAGTTGCAAAAAACGCAGGGGGAAAAAGCCTTCGTGTAAATAGGCTCTTAGTGTTTTGTTAACGCAATTGCTATTTTTTTAACTTTTAAATATTTGAAAAATCTAAATGGTGAAACTTTTCCAAAGTCTTTTTAAAGCTGAAACTTTTTCATAATTTTTTTTTTTAACTTTTAAATATTTGAAAAATGTAAATGGTGAAACTTTTCCAAAGTCTTTTTAAAGCTGAAACCTTTTCATAATTTTCAAGATGTACACTCGTGGATTGGATTAGTGTTCTATAAACTTGCTATTTTTTTTTAACTTTTAAATATTTGAAAATGTAAATGCTGATACTTTTTAAAAGTTTTTTGGTTGGTTGGTTGGTTAAGTGGCTGCCTCTGTATGAGACACACTTAGGCCTATGGGCCCGTTGTGATACCACAAACTCCACCCGTTTTGAAATGTGTATGCAACACTGTTTTTTTCCAACATGTGATACAACACACATTTCAAACGGTTGGCGGAAAGGGAGGGGGGGACCTACAGTCTAACGCCGAATCCGAACGGCGATTGGCAGTTTTTTCTTTCACACTTGGAGGTTTTGCCATTGCCTGCCAAGAGCGCACTTGTGCGATTCTTGTAATTCTCATTTCCTTCATGTGGATAGCGATAGAAGTAAATGAGTGTTCTTTCCAGCCCAAGCCAGGAATCGAACCTGGAGCGCTCGGTATGAGAAGCCAGCGCGCTACCCGCTGAGCTATCGAGGTCGACTAAAGTTTTTTAAAAGCTCGAAACTTTTTCATAATTTGTAAAGTATACACACCACAGATTACATTAGTGTTCTGTAAACTCAATTGCTAATTTTTTTATTCTAAAAATTTTAAAATGTAAATGGTGAAACTTTTAAACAGAATATGTAGAAAACTTTAAATTAAATATTTGTAATTGAGATCTCATTCTTCGTCTAGTATTGCTTTCGTATTTACCTATTTTCTAATGTCATAAATTCCTTTGTCACTAATTTTATACGCTTTTAATATTTGTTATTATTATACTATGATTATTACTTGATTTTACTGTTTCATTCGTCATTGTTTTAAAAAACGCAGCTCAATAAATTTGAAAAAGCATTTCAAGCATTCATTATGTATGTGAATACGAACACCATAGGAGAGTGTGAAAAGTCAAGTTGCGATAGGCGCAGAGAGTCTTTTAAAACGGCATCCGCCTCACACCACAGTGCGCTTAATTCACCACAGCCTGAAGCTCGCTGCCCACGTACACGCCACATAAGCGCCAAAGATTCGTGTTGTGGAGCGCTTGCAGCGAGCGCATACAATCGAATGTGTATGTGTGTGTGTGTGTGCGAGTATGAGAAATTATGCGGCTGCCGCCCACTGACGGCCCCCCTTTTTCCAGCGCACATTCGCAAAACGACCAGCACAACAAAACAATTTGTTCCTTTTGCGCGCAGCGCTGCTGTTGTCGCTCCCTCCCCCTATGGCCGCGTACTAGCGACAGTCGCTTAAGACTTGATTGCTTGATTTTTGCACGCGTAGTCGCTCTCACAAGTGGCGATTGGCAAACTCTCGGCTGGATTCGCTCTTGTTGGTTGTTGTTGGCAGATATTCTTTTCGCAGCACTATTCGCGTGCGCGTATTTGTGGAGCTTGTAGATACTTTTGCGCTTTCGCAGCGATAGTTGTCGCTGGCCGTTGTGGTCTTTGTTGATTGTGCTACTCGAATCCCTTTCGGCGTGCTCACACAAATCTCTGGCCGTGGTAGCAGCAGCAGCGACGGCGGCAAGACAACCCAGCCGCAGTCACTCAGCCACAGCGACAGTCGCACTCAAAGTCGTTGTCGTCGTAGTCGCAGTTATCGCCTTCTTCTTGGCCGTCGTCGTTGGCTCTGTCGTCATCGTCCGTCACATTGCCGTGAAACACGGACATACGCAGTGCTTTTGTTGTTGTCGGCCGATTCGTTTGTTCTATCTGTAACTGCGCGGTGAGCGTGCGCTGCGTACAGTGTGAGTTCGTGCATCGAGCATCGATTTTCATTGAAAACACACGGAAAACGTCATTATTGCAAAACGGAAATTATACTATGCGAATTCGCTGGAAAAGCAACGATCAGCAAAAACGAAACAAAGTCGTGAATATAGTCAGCTGTGAATGAAAAGTACGCGCGCGCATTGTCGGAAAAGTTTGGTGCAAAGAAAACACAATCAATTGTCGCTACAAAACGTAAATTCGGTCGCATTACGCGAAAGTTAACAACAAGCAGAGCAACCGAAGTAGAAGTGGGAAAGACGTGAGCAGTAGAAGAAGGCAACAAAAAAAAAAACGTGCACTTACGTCGCTCGCTGGAATTCTGTGCACTGTGCTCTACGGTGTGGTGAATTTGTAGCTCAATACTACAATAACAACGACGACAGCAGCAACAGTAACGATAATAACAAGTCAACAACAACAACAGCAGCGCGTACTGCCCACCGAGTGGAAAGAAAATGAATTAAGCGAAAACGTATCTTATCGCTACTTGTAGCCGCTTATTGTTGTACTTGTTGTTGTAGTCAGCCTGCCTTCATGCTCGGCGTTGGGTTCCTGTGCGTTCGTTTGTTTGCTTGTTGGCTGGGCCGGTTCGTAGGTTGCCGCGGTGTGGTGGAATGTGTGCGCCGTTGTTGATTTAAGTAGTTGGGCGCACGCAGCACAGTGGGGGCACACGGTCCGAGTGTAAAAGTGCGAAGAAAAAAAGCAAAAGAAAAAATTAAAAAAAGCGGGGGAAAAAGAATGTTGCAACAACAACTACATAGTTTAAAATAATAAGAACAACTCTGCTGAAAACTTTTGTGTCCAGTAGTGAACCATTAGCCGAAAAGCTGCTGCCTCAATTTAGTAGCAACGACAACAACAACAAGCACAGGAAGCGGAAATTGCAGCGAGTAAAAGTGAAAAATCAGTCAAAGGTAACGGTGCTACACTACTCGCCCAATACCCCGTTATACGTACAACAACAAGAACAACGCAAGCAAGCATAGTACCATCCACCCTCTCTTTAAGCTTGAATACTTCATATTATTTCATTTGATTTGAGTGCAAATTCTGCGTTCTCAAATATTACGCTGCCGAAAGAAATAAAGAAAAGGAACTAAGTAAACAGCATGAAAGCGTAAAAACCAGTGAAAAAGTGCCAGAACGCATTTTTTAGTCAAATTCTTTGCTTTGGAAATATTTATAGCACATTTTTACTGCAACTCACAACGAATGTTAAGCGCCTAAATCAAATAAAATTCATTTAGATTAGAAGAAAAACGAAAAAGAAATTAATATAATTCATAGAACTTCAGTGCTTTGCCTGGGCAGCACCACCGTTATTGACCTTCGCATCAGCTGTTGACGGAATAGGTAAGTGCGGCAATGTCACCAATTTGTATTTTTCACTTCTCTTCTCAACACTTTCGGTTTGCGACGACAATTCGTCGCCTGAGAATACAAGTGTTGTATGTCGTACTAGGACAATGGAACATACGACATTCGTTTTCTGCGGCGACGAATTGTTGCTTTGCTTTGAACGTTATGACTACTGATATTTGTGCATTTAAGCGGTTTTTCTTCATGAAACAATGATATGTATTTGGCTAGTTGGGCGATTACGAGTCAGAAGTTTGGTTTGATTAAATGTCCATTGACGAAAAATGGCAGCAATAACAGTATAAAGTTAGGTTAGGTCAGCTAGCTGGCCAAGACGGCCGCGCATAGACCGTATTGGGTTCCTAGTGGTGTCAGTTAGAGCTCTTTAGTGTAATGGATTGACGTTAAAATGGTCGATGGGAATGGACGCAGTTCAGAAGCGACCTAATGTCTCCATCTAGCGGAGAACGGAGCCCATAAGTCAGAGGGTAGGAGTGGCCATTAAGGTCCGTTTTGACCCCTAAGTGAGTAAGCCGCGTAAAATATGCTCTAAGCTTTCTCTGACACGATAAAAGTGTAAAAAAGGTCTGAAGGTTTTGTACAACGAATGAGGAAACATGATTCCATCTGATCACAGGCTGCAAAGCTGTAATGCACAAACAAATACACAATTATATCCAAAATGGGGAGAAGAAATCCAAAAGTTTACAACCTCACAACTCCGATTGTATGGGAGACACTCTCTGGTGGTGAATTTCGGACCTTAATTAATTTTGTATTTTTTGTACTCAATAATGTTGCCGATCGCTGAATAAGTCATTCAAATTGGTTCAGTAATTTCAGAGATACAATGTTTCTTCGCTTACTTAATTATTACATTTAGAAGTGGGGAGTCAATTCCATAGAAATTGGCCAGTATTGTATGACAGCCCCCTTAAGACTTGGAGATAGCGGGTAGGTATGTATGGAAAAATCATTCGTAAGGAAAAATTAATGTGGGTCAGTCGTACATTTGACACATCTAGGGGCAACTTGGGAGCAGTTGGAGCCTATTTTATAAAAACGATGATTTTGTATGTTAGCCCCATTAAGACTTGGAGAAAGGGTATAAATATATTTGAAAGAAATGTTCAGTAGAGAAAACTATTAGGGGTAAGTCATAGATTTTAACCCTCTAAGAGCCATTTCTGAGCAGCTGTGAAGCAACTTCGGTCACACATGGGACGGCGCGAAAACATTAGCCCAGAATCGATGGAAGAGTCTTGTCGAGGCCCTATGCTCCAGTGAGGAGTAAACAAGTAAAAAAATAGTAGAGAAAAAGTTTTAAAATCTTGTCCAATCACCGCAGCTTCTCACCGTCTAAACCGTCGAGACCCTGTTCTACTCTAAGCTAGGCTTGTATATTTACATGAAAATTATTGAAATATTCACATTTTTGGTGCTTTTTGTTGTTGTAGCAAAGAGTAATTACTTTAATAACCATTGAAATTGATAGATCAGGAAACTACGGCAAAAAAAACTACAGCGAAAATGGCCAAGCACAGAGATAGTATAGAAAATAGTTGTTGCACACTATTTATTGATGTTGTTGTAATCATTACAATACCAAAAAAAAAATTAATGAAAACAGTGAAACAATAAAAGAAAACAACATGACGTTAAATACGCGCATATAAATTACATACTGGCAGACGCACCGGCTCACACACATTCATACACAAATATTGGCGCACATGGCCAGCGAGACGCTGGAGTGTGTTTGTAAAAGCTTCGCGTTCGGTGATTTAAAAACCTGGCTAAAACGTGTATGAAATTGTTAAATCAGTGCGGCTGCAATCACAACAACAAAAACAATAGCAACAGCAGCAGCAGCAACGCCAACAAGATGAACTGCTACAACTAAAGTAATAAAAACAAAAGCAACAACAACAATAGCCGACAACAAGTGGACTCTCGCTGGCTGTTTGCGAACTTTTTACACTTATTTTTTATTGTTGTGGTTTTGCTGTTGTTGTTGTTGCTGCTGGTGTATCTCATAGATGAAGCACTGCATAGTTGAGCATTGCGCGCATGCGCACAGCATAAAATTGCAATTGATTGAGCGGCCGGCGTTGGTGACGGGATTGTGTCGGTGTCTGTGGCTGGCGGCCTGACGCTGCCGGCCAGTTTGACAGCCGCAGCAATGCAACGCACTAATTAAACTTGCAAAGTAAGCGAACGAACGTGCACAGGATCGACGCGCTGGGCATCCTGCTGCAAAATTAATGGACGCACAGCAAAACATGAGCAGCAGCGAGCATATTGCAGGAATGTGTGTTGTGCGCAAAAATAGGAACTGCCATAAAATTCCACAATCTTAAATCAAGTTTTTGAAATTTTCTGATTTCGTTTTGTATATTGTTGTTGTTGTATCAATATCTTTGCAGTTGTTGTTGTAGTTGTTGATGTTGGCCATTTTTGACGCGTTGCGGCTCTGCATCAAGAAAATGTAACAACACTCGTGTTGTGGTTTGCAGAAGTACCTAAAGTTGAAGGCAGAGACATCAAGTTCGAGTATACTTGTGTGCGTAAGCTGAACCGATCAACTTGATATCAGCACCTTATTGCAGGCTGTAGCGCAAAAGCGAGCGTTGTTGGCTATTTTTACTAAGAAAAAAAAAATTCAAAAAACACATTAAGAACACGTTTCTGTGCGTTCTCCGCACTGCCAGCAGTGCGCCACTGTCCAGCGCTTCGTCTGTCTGTCTCTGTGTCTGTCTGTTTGCCTGCTTACTGAATATTACGCGAATACGTCATGTTGCGAATATGTATTACAATGTTGTGCGTGAGTACTTGTTGAATAGCTGAAAGTATTTAATTAAAAACGACACAAAAAAAAATAAATTCTATGTTACTCATGGCGGAAAGGAAGGTGAGCATTATCCATCAATTAAAACGGCGTCAGGCAGACAGCAGCAATTGTATGTTGCTCATGGGTGGGAAAAAGATGATTATTTGAATTTCTAAGCATTTACATAAGTACACTTGAAACAATTGTGTACGTTATGTTGTAACAAAATTCAATGTGCGAACTTTGTATAAGAGAGATAACAACAAGATTTGATAGAAATTAAGAATACGATTTGGGTTCGATAGAATTAGGTTTTGGGAATGATTGGGTTTTTTTTACATCTTTCACTTTTATCACTAGTACTGTGAGAAATGAGAATTTGAAACTCTAGAGCTACGTCCGCATCTATCGCGACTTCTTGAGCTTGCATCTAGTTTTTCTAGTAGTGTCTGATTTCACTGGGTTAAGGAATGTTTGCAAGCTAGAAATTAGATATCTGAAGTTTATCAAATCTACTCCTTGTTATGATGAAATCTCGTCAATGGAATAACATCACGTAGTGCCAAGAGCCGACTAAGAATAGTGTCACTATCGTCGCCCATTTTCTTCTCACAGCTTCATCTACACTCTCTCTATAAGATATTTGTTTGAACAGGAAGCTGTTGTCATTCAGTTTCAAGTACGTTTGGCTATAAATCCGGGAAAGTCGTGGGTTCGATTCTCAATTTAGTCAACAACAAATGTGTATAAATTTACCATTTCTCTTCCGACTGAAAAACTATAAAATTTAAATAGTTGTAAGTCTTCCCAGTTAGACAGAACTGTACTTTACATAAAGAGTAGTTTCCTGGTGACAAATGTAAGGACCTACAATAGAACAGTGTTGCCAGATCAGGAGATTTCCTCCTAAATTTAGGAGGTTCTTGACCTTTTAGGAGAATTTTTAGGACAAAGTTTAGGAGATTTATATTTTATGTTAGGGGATTTTTCTGATCCTTGGTGGATTTTTAGGAGATTTTTGGATAACAAAGCATGATGTATTGGAAAACTGGGAATAAAACATATTTTGCAAACTAATTTAATAGTCAAAGCATCCTGTTGTCTTAAAAATTTGAAAGCTTACGTTCTATCTTGTTCTTACTTATTTCTGTTACAATGAAATTCCGCCAAAAATTGAACTTTTTATTTATTTCATTTGTTATATGTTTTCTTTTTGTTTAGTTTTTGTTGTTAAGCTGAAGATGAATAAAAAGAATTGCAAAAAGAAATGCATTAAAAGGAATTATATGTATATATTTTTATTTTTTTATGAAAAGTTTTCCTTCCTTCCAAAAGTATTCCTTTAAAATGACGCAAATTATAAAACACTTTTAGGGACTTTTTTTAACTTTAGGAGACAATTTTGTTATTTTCGTTAAGATTTAGGAGAAAGTCATTTCAGGTATCTGGCAACACTGCAATAGAAGTCATTCAAAAGACAATCTGACAACTTTAACCTCACAGATTTGCGTCTTTGGAAGTGTCCAATATCTCCACAACCATAAGAAAAGAGTTCAATTACCTAAAAATATTTAAAAATTTATTTAGCGAATTTCTTATCTTTCCATCCGATACCATGAAATACAAAACATAGATTAAGTAAACCAAACCAAATATGTTTTGTATTCATTAATTATTATTTTTTAATAAAATATTATTTATCAATAAAATAAAATAAAAAAAACAATATAAAATAATATAGTATTATTTTAACACCTTTTACTTTCACCTTTACAACTCAATTAATTAAAAATGTATCTAAAGTAACACTTAACTTTCTTGTAGAAATATGTGTCAGATTATTTTATGTTGTCTCCATTTTTATTACAAATTCATTGACTTAAGAGTTCCACCCCCTCCCCCTTTCCATTGCTACACTATCATAACTGTTAATTGATAACTTCAAGTCTTAGCTCAATAATATTCAAACCGTAGCTTTATTGTTTTTTTTTTAATATTGAACCTGCATTTACTTTTCCAGTGTTTACGCAATCATTTAGCGCCTTTTTTGCGTTGAGTGTACGCAATTTATTAATCAAACTGAAAATTATGGACATTTGTATTCAAATGAATACATTACAACATCAACAACACCAATAACAACAACAATAGCCTTAATGTAAAGAAAACAACAAAAACAATAATAGCCATTATTTTTATTAGAAACAATTGTAAGACAAACAAACCAACACAAGTTGGTGCTCACATGTGTGTAACCACAGGCGTCAATAGTCTCGCTTTAGCCATAACATTGGCTACGCAGATTACACCAGAAAATTGTCTGTAACCACTTGAAAAGTATTAAAATCTGCGACGAAGATGATGTGTGCGTCATAGAATTGTTGAAAGGTAATCAATGGTTAGGTTAGGTTATGGAAGAGGTGTATGCAAAGTGTATTTCTAATTACTTGGAGACGCTGAGAGAAATTTGGTGCTCTTGCTTAACTGTTGGGTTCCCAGAAGATTTAGACGGGATATTTTGGGAACCATTTGGCCTGGGAGAGGAAATTGTAAGTATAGATCAATCAGTGATCAAAACTATGAATTTTATATGAAAACTAGTGATACTTTTGAGAATCAATGCCGCCACTAACGATGCCCTTTATTCACGAAAAATATTTGATTGTAAAAATGTTTGAAAGGCTATTTTGATCTTAGTGGGTTATACTTCAAACACGATTAAGTAACGTGTTGCTTGCTATAATATATATATATAAATATATGACGTCATTTGAATGGACGAACTCTGGCGGAAAAGGTGTTTAAAGCGATAGTTGAAGGCCAATGGCAACAAGAGAGGTCATGTTTCCGTTGGGTCGATTGAGTTGAAGAGGTTCTAAGATCTCTTGGTGTGATTAACAAAGGTTCTTATGATGGGGTTTTATTTCATTATGCTTATATGTACAAAAAAATACTTGTATGTAAAGTTGGCATTGAAAGTGTTGGTTTTGTGCGTGGCGACTACTTTAAAGACTCTGAGTTCTTTGCTAAATTCTGCGGAGACCAGAACCATTATTCTACACATGTCTTTTCATGCCCTAGTTGCCAATACCAATGTTAGACAATGGCGAAACCTCTAAGTGTAAAAGAAAAACGGTCAATTGCTGTTCAGAATTGGCGTTAAAGTGCAGGAATTGTTGTATTACAATGGGCCATATAAGCCTAACCTAACCTAACCTTAAGGGCTGTCAGAATATTTTATTTTTGCATACGTTATTAAAGTTGATACGTTGTAGGAATGGAGGATTAGTTTTTGTTTTGTTGGACGTGAAATTATACTTACTGACTTATTTACTTACTAAGTTCTAACTTCTTACTTACTTATTTACTTACTTGCTTACCTACTTGCTTACCTACTTGTTTACTTTAATTCTTACTTAGTTACTAACCTAGCAATCACTTATTTACTTAGTTACTTACTTGCTTACTTACTTAGCACTTATTTATTCACTTAGTTATTTACCTACCGAAAAACAACATCAGCCAAATGGCCACCACGACCACGCTTACAGAACCATATCCTTTTCATGATATTTTCCATAACCAAATCGCAAAGTGGCTGCCCTATGTCCTCGATAGCCTCACGAATTCTATCTTTGAGGTCTTGAATCGACGCTGGGCTGTTGTCGTACACCTTATCTTTCACGTGGCCCCAAAGGAAGAAGTCGCAAGGTGTCAAATCACCTCTTCCAGAGATAACACGGTCCAGAAACTTTTCCCGTAAAAGAGCAATGGTTTCGTTGCTTGTGTGGCATGTAGAGCCGTCTTGTTGAAAGTAAACGTTGTCCAGATCAATACCATCCACCTCCGACCATACAAAATCATTAATCATCTCTCGATAGCGCAATCCATTCACCGTAACTGTTGATCCAACCTCATTTTCGGAAAAGTAAGGTCCAATGACCCCGCCGGACCATAAACCGCACCAAACAGTCACACGTTGAGGATGGAGAGGCTCCTCAACAATAACTCTTGGGTTTTCCGAGCCCCAGATGCGACAATTTTGCTTGTTGACGTAGCCACGGAGGTGGAAATGGGCCTCTTCAGTCAAGATGTTTTTCGATGGAATTCCGGATCATTTTCATGCATTTCAAGGACCCAATCAGCAAAGACTCGACGTTGTTGATGATCGGTCGGCTTGAGTTCTTGTGTTAACTGAACTTTATAAGCCTTAAGACCCAAGTCTAAGTGTAAGTGTAATGACGTTTTTGGAATGCCCAATTCCAAAGAACGACGTTCTTTCCATTTCATTCCATTTTTAGTAATGGCGTAGTTTCTACTTGTCAAATGTCAAAGAATAAAAGCTTTAAAAGTGACAGCTACCGAAATACCGGGTGATTCAAAATAACACCTCTTGTTGGAAAACCCTATACTTACTTACTGACTTATTTACTTACTCACTTCTTACTTACTTACTTAGAAATGACTTAATTACTTTCTTATTTAATTTCTAACTTACGTAGTGACTTATGTTCGTACTTACATACTTACTTCCTTGCATACTTACTTACATATTTCTGAACTTAGTTACTTAGTTGGTGATAACACCAGGAGATGGTAAAAACTGACTAATCTCATCTTTAAAGAGAGGAAGAGGTGATCGAGAAAGTACTCGGGCCCGACGTTTTCAAGCGACCCAAGTTTCTAGTTTTATGTACTTATGTTTTTTTTACTTTACTTCACTAGTTTTATGTATGTTTTACTTTACTTTACAGAGAACCATAGAACAGTCCCGTACATCTCGGATCTTGCGGGCACGGGTTTCCTCTACAAAGCTATGCCTCAAGTTATTTTTATTTTATTTTTATTATTACTTTTGTTATACCATTTTTCTAAAAAAGTCTTGCTCGTATAAGTAAAAAAGGATTCTAATTAAAATCGTAAACTTTCATTGATTTCAGTCAGATTGTGAAAGGATGAATTTGGAAAACACTTTTATTATATAACTATTTGTTCTTCGACTGGGTGTTTTGTGAAGATGCAGTTCAGTTAAAACCAGGTTGCCTGACTTCAGATTGTTCAGTTTTCGCAGAACTTCCCCAGTAACCTTGAGATTTTACATTCCTATGCTTTTTAAATTCAAAACTGTTTCCCAGCAAATCAAACCATCTAAACGATTAATGGTCAACAGACCAACGAACCAAGTCGGGCGCAATCGGCGGCAGTGAACACCAACAACTCTTTGCTGGGGTATGGCAAAATGTCGACAACATTCGAACGCAAATTGCCGGTCACTCTCAATTTTTGTTTACGCTTATTTCATATTTCTTCTGTATTATTTCATTATTTGCTCTTCGTGCGGCTGTTGTTGTTGCTGCTGCTGCTGCTGTTGATATTCTATTGCGGTGCGTATATGAATTTTTTTCATAGCAACACACGCGCGCACGCCATGTATTTGCGGTCGAACACATGTCGAAAAGTGGAAATTCGCTGTAAACGAGACGAGCTCTTTGCATGAGCTCGACAACGAGTTGGCGAGCGATAAACAAGTGTAATGACAACAAAGTCACAAGCGAGCATCACAACGATGTGAAAATGACAACAAGCGAAGCGACAGTCGAAAATTTACTGTACACACATACATTGTTATATGTAAAGTTATGATGGAGAAGTGGCGCTGAAAGGGGAGTGTGGGTCGCTGAAAGATATGTTTTTGTTTTTTTGGACTTGGCTCATTCACTCATTCACACTTAATCGTTATCACTCTTACAACTTGTAAGGGAAAAGTTTAAGAATAAAATTATGGCGACAGCTCGTTGTTTGTGCATTTTATTAGACTATACAAGTGAGGGTTGGGGATAAGTGGGCAGGGGGCAAAAGCAAGCTAGAAACTAGAGCTGAATTGTAAATATTTCCTTTAATTAGCGCTCGTTTGTGCAATTATTGCACTGGCGCACGTGATTGTTGCATCTATTGAGTGCAGTCAGTTTTTACAAAAATAAAACGAAACAACAAATATGAAAACAAACGTTACAAAATGCAACCAGCACACGATTCAGTGCATTTTATGGCCGGCTGGCGCTTTGAATGTGCGAATATTTGAATTAATGAATGCTCAGCATTTGTTAATATTTGTCGTTGCCACCTGTTGTGACGGGTCAGGTGTACAAAAAAATGTACCCCATTCAATCATGGAATACGCATCACATCAGCTGCCGCTAAAACACAAAGACTAACAACGTTCAGATTAATGCGTAAATGTGTAAAAATTGTGTACAAATAAACAACAAATAACAAAATTACTATGGAAAGATATGCGTGAAAAAAGTAGCCGTTGGCTATATAGTCGTCGAAAAAAAAGAAGCAGAACGCGTAAGCATGCGCACACGACCTTGTCGAAGTTCAAGCACCCTACACGCCAGCCGGTCGGACCAGCTTGAAGCTGTTTGCGGCGAATCGGTTTGATTCGTCGCGTCGCGGTATGCAAATTGCGATGCGATTCTGCTGCGAATGTCATGGCCGTTGCTGCACACGCCCACTTTTTCGATGTGTGCACTTTTGTAAGCGGGCGTCGAGTGTAGTTTTGAGGTTGGCCTTCAAAATGCCGCAGGCCAGTTGTCAAGCACGCCGCAATGTTTAGTCGCATTGATGAATTGCGCCTAAAGTTCAGCTTCGCATAATGAGCTAATCGTGTTTGAGGCATTCGCTGCATGTGCACTGATATGTATTTCAAAAGTGATTTGATAGATTGAATCAGAAGTGAATGGTTGACGGGTGAGCTGAGCAGTGACTCAAGGAGTTAAATGCTTTGAAAGAGGAAAAGTTTGTTGGAGTAGAGTGGAGTTTTTTGATGCCAAGAATTTAAAAGGAGATTTATTGCAATTGATAGATTTTAGTTGTTTATTTGTTTAATTTGTTTAAATTGTATATTCGCTTAATATACCAGATTTCCTTGGACTAAAAATACCTCCGGTTAAGAATTCGCAGAAAATGGCCACTTTATTGGATGTTTACGCTCCCTGTATGAAAATGATTAGTGGTCCTGAGGTCTGTGGTAGCCGTCAATCTGTCTCCTGGGGTATTTTAATGAATTCGAGTATATCCCAAATAAATAGAAAGTATCTCTAATAAATTAAAGTAATTAGAGACGTAATTGTGCTTAAAAGCCCAACGCTATTTAAATAGTGAACAATGACTCTTCTATGTGGAATAGAACTCATTTGTTATGTTGTTGAGTTTATGAACTGTGTTGTGTTTATGAGTTTTGTTTGTCCCAAAATACATCTTGTCCTACTTGCCAAGGGTCGACCACTGCACCTTTGTACCCTTTTAAAAATATAGTCTAGAAGTATCATATTCAACATGTGCCCTTGTCTCAACATCTTCGAGAAATAGGCTACAAGTTTTATTAACAACGAGTTTCAGTTGTGTAAGGTGACATCTGACGATTCTCATAATTACAGTCAGTCCTTTTAGGTTTATCTGTTCTAAGTTAAGAAACTTTATGGCTTCCCAGCTAAACGTTAATTAAAGATTTTTTGAGACCTATCAATTCTCAGCAGTCTTCTTCCATCTTCTCAGATGTAACAAGTCTATCCAGTTGCTGAACATTCTTTTCAAAGCGAAACTGCTGAGACTGAGCCTAGGTTTCAGTCCTCGAAAGTCATTGTCAGGCCCTCTTTGGAGGAACATGTCCAATAACTCTTTCTGATCTGTTCCAATGTGTCATTTGATCCATATTTTTTTTAAGATTGAATCGAACTTCTCTCATAACTCATTCTGCTCTGTTCCAATGTATTACATGATCCAACTTGATTGACAGATTGAATCGAACCTCTCCGATAACTCCTTATGCTCTGTTTCAATGTATCATTTGATCCATATTGATTGATAGATTGAATCGAACTTCTCCGATAGCTCATTCTGCTCTATTCCAATGTATTATTTGACCCACATTGATTGACTGATTGAATCGAACCTCTCCGATAACTCATTCTGCTCTGTTCACATGTGCCATTTAATCCATATTTATTGACGGATTGAATCGAACTTCTCCGTTAACTCATTCTGCTCTATTACCATGTGTAATTTGATCCATATTGATTGACAAATTGAATCGAACCTCTCCACTAACTCATTCTGCTCTGTTCTAATGAATTATTTGATCCAACTTGATTGACAGGTTGTATCGAACCTCTCCAATAACTTATTCTGCTCTGTTCCAATGTATTATTTGATCCATATTGATTGACAGATTGAATCGAACCTCTCGGATAACTTATTCTGCTCTGTTCCAATGTATTATTTGATCCATATTGATTGACAAATTGAATGGAACTTGTTCAATAACTTATTCTGTTCTGTTCCAAAGTGTCATTTGATCCAACTTGATTGACAGATTGAATCGAACCTCTCGGATAACTTATTCTGCTCTGTTTCAATGTGTCATTTCATCCATATTGATTGACAAATTAAATCTAATTGTGATCCCAAGTCATTTTAAGTTAGTTGAGGTTTGTCTATGTTAAAAATCGTAGATAAATCTTATAATTTTAATATCTCAGAATAATTATTAAACATCTAAAATATTTAATTTTATTGTCATTTTAATAAAAAAAAATTTATTGCAATTTTATACTAATACAAATATATCTCAACACATTGTTTTCATTCCATCTGTCAGTAAAAAATTGCATAATTAAACTAAAAACACCGACAACACCTCGACAACGCACAATTTGTTTTAGTTTATTGTTGTTGCATGACTGTCAAAACAAAAAAACATCGACCAAAGAATAGTCCAAAGCATTGCTGGAAATGTCAAATGTTATTGACATTTAATTAATTTGAAATTTGACTGAAGCACAACACTGAAGTTCCCAAGAAAATGCAAATGCAAAAAACCACTAGAAAGAGTGAGAGAGGTTGGGCAAGAGGGACGCAGCGAGTATGCGAGACGACAGAACTTGCGGTTAATTTTTGCTTTGCACACTTACTTGTGTTAATTTTTGCGGGGCGGCACAAAAGTCAAATACGTTTTGAATTGCGATAAATACACTTTCTGGGGGTAAACAATGTGGCTGCTTTGTAATTGGCGTTGTTGATGTTGTTGTTATTGTTGTTGTTGTTGGCTGCTGTTGCTGTTGCTCATACATTTTAATTATTGTTGCGAATACTGGCGTTTACTTTGCTTTTTAAAATTTTGTTTTTGGTTTGCCTTCTTTTGTAATTGTAAGCGTTTGTGTTTTATTTTTCATTGCTGCAGAAAATGCGAAAGCAATAAAAAAAAACGATGCAGTATATAGAAGAGAAACGAAATGTATGTATTTAGTAGTGCACAGTGGGTTGGAGTGGTGTTGAATTAATGGAGACTAGATACAATGTATGTGAAATTATGCAATAACTGGTTGGTTGAATGGAACTAAGCAGTTTTCTACATACAAATGCGACATGATTGCATATTAAAAAAATTGAAATTGGCATAAAATACCAAAGGCTGTTATTCCCAAATCATTCCAACATAGTCATCCAGGTGGGTTCTGTGTCCGATTTTGATTGTAGGAGGAGTACATAGTCATCTTCTAGTCATCTTTCTCTACAGTTTTTGAAAAGTACGAAACTAGTCTGAAAATTTTCCGATTTAACAAAGATATAAGACATTTTTTCTTCACATTTCTTTTTATTTGTCCACTTCATCTCTTTGTAAGTCTACATACTTCACCCAGAGATGCCCACAGTTCACCCTCGTAATTAGTAAAAAACCAAGAAGTTTAGTTAGATTTTCTATCAAGCAACGACACGTAAAAAAACGCATCGATTCTAATTTGATCTCTTCCGAAGGAATATAAAAAGCTTTGAGCGGCTGCAGACAAGTGACTACTGTCAGCCACTTTAGAATTCTTCGGTCTAAGTTAAGAACCGGCCTCGATAGCTCAGCGGGTAGCGCGCTGGCTTCTCATACCGAGCGCCCCAGGTTCGATTCCTGGCTTGGGCTGGAAAAAACACTCATTTACTTCTATCGCTATCCACTTGAAGGAAATGAGAATTACAAGAATCGCACAAGTGCGCTCTTGGCAGGCAATGGCAAAACCTCCAAGTGTGAAAGAAAAAACTGCCAATCGCCGTTAAATTGTAGGTCCCCTCCCTCCCTTTCCTCCATCCGTTTGAAATGTGTGTTGTATCACATGTTGGAAAAAACAGTGTTGCATACATATAGGCCTAAGTGTGTCTCATATAGAGGCAGCCACTTAACCAACCAACCAAGTTAAGAACCTTTCTGATTTCCCAGCCCAACGGCATTTAATGATTGATTCTCTAAGGCTTAGCAATTGGTTCCCTCTTCCCATCTTCTCCAATGGAGCGAGTCTATTCAGTTGCTGACCAATCTTTCCATAATGAAACTGCTGAGACCCTGAGAAACTAATGAAACTTCTGGTCCGTAGTCATTTTTAGATCTCCTTTAGAGCGAGACATAAATTAACTCATTATGCTTTATTTAAATGTGTCCTTTGACCCATTTTGACTGAGAGCGACCACTTCGAAAGATTAAATTTAACTTTGGTCCAAGTCGATTGA
This sequence comes from Melieria omissa, assembly GCA_963971225.1. Classification (NCBI taxonomy): domain Eukaryota; kingdom Metazoa; phylum Arthropoda; class Insecta; order Diptera; family Ulidiidae; genus Melieria; species Melieria omissa. Next base: position 13,387,926 of record OZ020269.1, read on the forward strand.
GGTTAGATATGGTTTTCTAAAGTAAACTCTTAGTAAAATCTAAAACAATCACACGTAAAAATTATCACCGATTCCTATTTGAAATCTTTCGAAGCTTCCTTCGATAAAAAGCTTAGAGCGGTTGCGGAGTAGTTATGTTCAAGTCGAATGTTCTATAAGTTCAACACTACAATAACATCAAATCAACGCTTATAAATACTAATCAGATACTTGTTGTCGTTGGGGCTTAAAATGTTATTGTAGCGCGAATAAGACTCAGAGACACTGAACCCAGACTCCAGACTTATGTTGACCTATTCTGTTGTTGTAACTATTCTTTTAATTAATTGTTGCTATTGTTTTCATGTTCATCATTCGATTGGTTTAATATAGGGTTTTCCAACAAGAGGTGTTATTTTGAATCATCCGGTATTTCGGTAGCTGCCACTTTTGAAGCTTTTATTCTTTGACATTTGACAAGTAGAAACTACGCCATTACTAAAAACGGAACGATAGGCGCTTCAACAATGCATTGAAATTATTAAAATTTGCTACAAAAATGGTGAAAATCTTGCAGTCACAGTTCAGCTTATAAAGTTCAGTTAACATAAGAACTCAAGCCGACCGATCATCAACAACGTCGTGTCTTTGCTGATTGGGTCCTTGAAATGCATGAAAATGATCCGGAATTCCATCGAAAAATCATCTTGACTGATGAGGCCCGTTTCCACCTCGGTGGCTACGTAAACAAGCAAAATTGTCGCATCTGGGGCTCGGAAAATCCAAGAGTTATTGTCATCATCAACGTGTGACTGTTTGGTGCGGCTTATGGTCCGGCGGGGTCATTGGACCTTACTTTTCCGAAAATGAGGTTGGATCAACAGTTACGGTGAATGGATTGCGCTATCGAGAGATGATTAATGATTTGTTTATGGTCGGAGTTGGATGGTATTGATCTGGACAACGTTTACTTTCAACAAGACGGCGCTACGTGCCACACAAGCAACGAAACCATTGCTCTTTTACGGGAAAAGTTTCCGGACCGTGTTATCTCTGGAAGAGGTGATCACAATTGGCCCCCGAGATCTTGTGATTTAACCTTGCGACTTCTTCCTTTGGGGCCACGTGAAAGATAAGGTGTACGCCAACAGCCCAGCGTCGATTCAGGACCTCAAAGATAGAATTCGTGAGGCTATCGAGGACATAGGGAAGCCGCTTTGCGATTTGTTTATGGAAATTTTCATGAAAAGGATATGGTCCTGTAAGCGTGGTCGTGGTGGCCATTTGGCTGATGTTGTTTTTCATTATTAACGGCATACCTTCCTCTTTATTATGAAATAAACATCCGATCATTTATCTCAAAAAATTGAATTTTTCTTTGAATACCAAAATAACACCTCTTGTTGGAAACCCCTGTAAATGAAAATTGCCATCAACATAAACAAACATTTATCACATGTGCCGCAAAGCTTTTTGGCTAATTACACCACTGTGCGTAGTGCGAGAAACGTATGTAGTGAGCTGAATAAATTTTCCGGCTGTAGTATTTGAGTTTTAAGTGAGTATTAAATATTAAAATGTCTCTTTTATTATTTGTTTTTTGTTTTTTTAAGCTGCGTGATATTTGTTGCTGTTGTGACGGTGCGATTTTGTATTGTTTGTGTTTTTTGTTTTTGTATAAGTAGCTGTTTTTATTGAAACTTAAGTATTTGGCTTTGGCTTAAGGTGTTTTTTGTTGTTACTTTTTTGTTTTTGCAAAATTTACATAAATGGCAAGTTCAAAACTGTGGAAGTTTTTAAAAGCCCCACACACACACATACACAGATACATATGTACATATATAGAGTCAAACACGCACAATACGCAGACTGCCAAAGTCCGCGAATTGGTTGAATAGCTGAGCAGTCATCAGTCGTCGCCTCAGAAAACAAATGTCGTATGTATTACTAGGCGTAATAGAACATACGACATTCGTTTTCAGAGGCGATGCAGTGTTGTGGTTACATATAATTTGTTGTTGCTTCTTATATTGATTGTGTTATTTTTTTTTTTTTTGGTTTGCTTCAGTAAATTATTTTAATGAATTTGTTTTGTTATGCAAGTAAGCGCTGAATAAATAAAACAAAATTAATAAAAAATGTGTTTAGTTTTCAACGCCACTAAGCAAACACATTTGCAGAAAGTCAAACAAATGACTGACGGCACATGTGCGCCAATCGGTGTTTTAAAGATGAATTGAAAGAAGATTAAACGTGTAAGAAATGTTTGCGCGCGTTTTTCGCTTCTATCGTTTGAAGTTCAGAGTTCAATGCACTTGTCAGGGTAGAAAAATGTCTTGAAAGATTGAAAGAGCATTTGTATTAAAGTAGTTGGTCAAGTAGTTTCTAGTTTAACGCACCTGTCAGCATACAATTATGTCTTTAAGGACAGACAGACTTTTGTTAAAATAGTTGGACAGATAGTGTGCGAGACAGTCAGCCTAACCTCAAAGTCAAAGATCTCTCACACTCTCGAGTAGCAGAATGGTCTGCATGGTGTAGGATCTCATGGCTCCATGTCTGCTCAGAGTGTGAGCCATCTTTGACTTCTTTATTGACAGATTCAAAAATTGCCAATGTCAGAAAAATGATCAAATATTTTTAGGTTAGACTGGCTGGTTCACACACTGCTGATCGCAACTAGCAGAATGTTCATCACTGATGAAAGCATTGTGAATAGCTTTCAGCCACATGATTTACGCTGGATTACACTTTCATGCGGATCGCATTCCGCCGTTCAAATACATTCTCAACACTCCACACCCTACACAGGTTGTGTAAGCAACTTAAAGTTCATTGCAATCAACAATTCGATTTGTGTTAGAATGCGAGTATTTTTGGCTATGCTTACAATTCTATGCCGTTTACGATTTACGTGCAACACTATAAACAATCTTTGCGCGCCCATAGTCGCATGAATGAAAAATCGAAATTTGTTTATTTGACTTTCGTTCGAATTTCCATCGAGTCCACTCAAGTCAAACTAAGCGCACAGGATGTTATAAAATCACCAAACAAACACTTTCTTCACTTCCTGTTATTGTTTGGACGCAATTGGCCAGTTTTTAATTTCCACCAAACGATACGGCAGATGTCGTAATTGGGAGCTGGACTGTGCTAACATACATCTATATATGTATGTATGTATGTTCTAACGGACATACATACCTATATACGTATGTAGGTATGCAACGAGCAGAGTCACTTAAAGTGTCTGCAGATCGAATTCTGCACGCGCTTTCGCATGTGTTACGCACACAGCGAGCCGCATAATACATCCGTTTCGCGCCTGTTTACACTGTCATCCGAGTTGCATTCGATATTGGCTGAAAGCAAAGACGCCCAGTGGGCATTGCAAGTGTCCATACGTCATCGATATTTGGTGCTATTGTCGTTTTGCAATTGTTGAAAATCAACGTCCGGGTTTAAGGTTACTCACAATTCCCACTGTTCTCCATTGCCGCTTGTATAACGATGAAAATGCCAGGCGTGATGATTTATTTTATTTTTATTTTTACTTAGATCAACAATCAAGGAATGACGCTTTTCATATGTAAGCAGTGTGTTGGTTTTGAATGAGTAGAATATTTTTTCACCTCCAGGAATGAGTTTTATTTATAAAACCCCTAAACTATAGGGCGATTTTAAGTTTCGTCCTTAAAGTTTTGGTATCTCTTTATTTGTTTTTTTTTTTGCTGCTTACTTCTAAACCTTTGAGTTCGAGTTGAATCCCTAGTTTGATTTTTCGCCTCCGGTACTGAGTTTTATTGACGAAGTCCAAAAATTATCATAAAAGTTGGACTTCGTACCAAAAGTTGTGTAATCTCTTAATTTTTATGTAGTAACTCCTAAGAAAGATAAATAAATCTTGTTCTCTTAATAGATCTATGCCTCTCATGCTCTCTCTCTCAAACTCCATCGGGTTTCTATCAAATTTTAGTTAACCCTTTCGGTACAGATTTATACTGGGGAAAGCTAAAATTTAAATTTTACGTTTTAGGCCTCTATGTGATTATATTAGCAACATTCCATAAGAAATTTTTTAATTTTCCTGTATACGTCTCTTTTTTAAACTTAAATATTCAGTTTATTAATTTCGTATTTTTCCTTAAACTTCAAACTATTCTAAGGACCAATAAAAAAATGTATTCCTGGAACCATAGAGGGTTCAGACGTCAACAAAGTAGCATGTTGCCATATATTTCTTCAAATTCTTTCTTTCTTCTTCATATTTCTTCATTTACTTCAGCCAAAATTAAAGTAAAAATATCTGAATTAAAAGAAAACATCAAATTAAAAAGTAATCGCATTTTTCTGCTTCTTCTTCCTTTACTACGTCAATATATACCATTAAAAAAGTATATACTTCTCTTCTTTAAACTTAAACATTCAGTTTATTAATTTTGTATTTTTCCTAAAACTTCAAACTATTCTAAGGACCAATAAAAAAATGTATTCCTGAAACCATAGAGGGTTCAGAAATACAGAAATAGAGGGTCCACAAAGTTGCATGTTGCCATATGGCAACAAAATAGCGAAAGGATTAAAGTTAGTCTTTATTTCTTAAGATCCAAACCGAAAATATATTGAATTATAATTTTATCTGTTTATCAATCTCTAAAGTTCGTGTTGCATAGATAAACATGACTTGTGAAATAAAGATAAATATAAAAAGTTGAATATAAAAGTGATTTAGTGTGACTTATTACTATTTCATGACGATGATTTGGAAGTGATTTTCGTTTATTTTAAACATGTAATGTATAAACATAAAATAAAAAATATTACCAAAGTGTCAATTCTGAAAAGCTGAAGATTTCTCTCTCATCCCTCTTTGATTGCACCTTCTGGATCTCTAAACTAGGCAAACATTAGCCTAGAAAATCAGAACAACGCTGAGTTAACACTTTCGTTATATACAAATATGAGTCATACATGCATTTTGTTTATTTTTATTTTTTAAGACAGTGAAAACCATACTCAGAAACTTGAATGTTTCATTGACGCTTATTTCCATGACAAACGAATTAATTCCTAAATTAAATTCCTGTATTTATTGTATTTGAATGCAGTAATTCTCATTACTACTTATTTGTTATAAATCGAAACCAACAATTTCGCAATCAACTCACATTAAATGTCATTCGTTTAACTGACAGCTGTCAAATTCATTTAGGCAAACTGTCAACGTATATGTGGTGGCATTGTCAGCTGATTGCTGATGTTGCTACTGTGAATTGTTGATGTTGTGTATATGTTTGTTTGTATGTAAGCAAACATCAAACAGTAACAGAGAAGCTAATAAATGAGTGGCACAATGGAAATTGAAAGAAATGCTGAGAACTGAACGTTAAACGCAAGAAAAGTGCTGAATAAAATGCCCAAAGTGCGAATAAATATTGCAGTTGAGCCAATATGACTAAACGTAAAAGCGTTCTAGACAGTTCACTCATGCGTCACGCAAAAACAAATAATTACACAAAAAACAAAAACAACAAATGTAAAGAGCTATTTACTTGTATATTTTGCAAAAGCTTTGGCCCAAAGAAAGCCAAAAGAAGAAACGGAAATACAGGAAGCGAATAGCAGTTCAAAGCAAACTACATAAGTAACATAAAGTGTGTAGAAAAGTAAAATGGAAATGTAAAATTTCAGATGGAAGGCGTAGAGCTTATGGAATTTTTGTTACTGTGAAAAATAAAGCGCCAAATAATAAACAAGCTGAGAGAGTGACAGAAAGCGAATCAAAAACGAAATGAAGCACAAAAATTCACCACGAAAGCAAAAAAACTAAGCACGAGGAATTCAAATTCCATGGGACTCAGTTAAATAAACACACACACACACACACCAAAAAATCCAATATACACCACAGCAGCGGCCACTTGTTGATGGCTGAGTGAAAATTTTAACTGAGCGACAAATGCGCCACAAAACAAAATCATAAAGGAGAGCGCGTCCAACACATTGGAGCATGTTGGCTGCCGAGCTGGCAGTTTGGGGAGCTTAGCTCACCACACCAAATACAAAACCGTTTTTGTTCGCTCTTTCTGTGTTTGAGGTGCGCTCTCTTGCTTTTCGAGGGGGGTGAGGTGCTCTCTTGCTGCTCATATTTGTCGCTTTGTGTCTATGACAGCACATGTTGGGCCGTGCAACGCAGGAGGCCAACTCACCTCGGCCACTTGCTACCCCAACAGGCCGCCGCTTCAGTCCATCAGGTTTTCAGTTGGTGGTGTTGTTTTAGTTGTTGTTGCACATTGTTTTGCCCTCTCCTTTGGCTTTGGACTCCTTGCGGCCGCCCCCAGCGCAGTGCTGACATGGCTGGCTGCTCTTGTGCTGGTGCTGTTGATTTTGTTGTTGTGTCAGTGCTTCGTGCAACAGCACCTTCAGTGCCATCGTCGTCGTCATCATCATCATTATCGGCATCGCCATCGACCCAAGCCAGCTTTTCGTTGCGTTCCATTATGCTCTTTTTTTGTACTTATCAAGGTCGTCGCTTGGTGTCGCTTTCAGCTGTTGCTGTTGCTGTTATATGGATGGTACATGGCATTTGTTGTTGGTTGGTTGGTTGGTTAGCTGGTTGCCAGCCATAGCCGCCATTGCGTATCATCAGCGTTGCTACCAACTTATTTCCTTGCCCCTTGTTTACCAGTGAATGTGTGCGTGTGTGTGTGTTGGTGTTTTCTTTTTGTGATTTCATTTTTCCTCGTTTGTTTTTTGTTGTTGCTTTGCTTGCGTTGCTTTCAGCTTTCGATGCTATGTTTGCTGCATTTGTTATGTTTGCGCTGCGTTGTTGCTTTCTAGGTTTCGGTTTGCTAGTTTTTTCCTTCTAGCGAACGTCAACTGCAGCTGTGAGTTGTTGTTGTTCCATTTTAATGCTTTTATTTTGGGTTTGAATTGTTGTTTTTCATTGTTACTTATTAATGTTATTAGTGTAATACTGTTGTTGTTCTTGTGGCTGCTTCTGGCCTGTCCAACTGGTTGATGCGTTAGTTCATTCGTTCGTTCGCTCTTTAGTTGGTTGGTTAGTTGGCTACTTGTTGTTGTTGTTTGTGTTGCTGTCCAAGTTCTTAGCTCTACGTTCTTACCGGTTCTTATTCTTGTTTTTATCACATTCAACTTTTCATAACTTCAACTGCTGCTGCAAGTCCACTTCGTAGTCTTCGTAGTTGTGTTTCCCTGCTGTGTTGTTGTTGTTTGTGTTGCTTGCTTTCGGCCACTTTTAGCCGTTTCCTTGCTGCTTCGTGTTTGAGGTTTCGTGTTGCACATCGTTTATTTGCTTGTGTACTTATCACTTTAGTTTTTAATGTCTTTCATGTTGAGACAATTTCGAAATGCTCAAATTTCAAGGTTAAGCGGTGCGTTTTGTCTCAATTGGTTTTCAAGGTCAAGGAAAATTGGCGCCGCGAAAGCTGAGCTAACATCGCGGCTCAAGTTTTAAAAGTGGTTCTAAATTTTTGAAACCTTAGAAGTTTTCAAGGTCAAAGTAAAATGACTTTTTATGCTGCCGCCTCTGTTTATGTCTTAAGATTAGCTTTGAGTTTTCAACTCCTTAAGGCGACGGTGTCAAGGTCAAAGAAAAATTAGGCTGGAAGGCTACTTTTAAGTCATAAGTTAGATTTGAAGTCTAGCTTGGGATTTGTAACGCCATAAAAGCCTTCAAGGTCAGAGGAAAGTTACACTTTAAAGCTGAGCTGAAGCCGCTGCTCAAGTTTTAAAAGTGGTTCTAAATTTTTGAAACCTTAGAAGCTTTCAAGGTTAAAATAAAATGACATATTTTACGCTGCCGCAACTGTTCGTGTTTTAAGATCAGCTTTGAGTTTTTAACGCTTTAAAAGCTCTCAAGGTCAAAGAAAAGTTAGTCTTGAAGGCTATTTCGAAGTCATAAGTAAAATTTGAGGTCTAGCTTGGGATTTTTAACGCCTTGGAAGTCTTAAAGGTCAGTGAAAGTTACACTTTAAAGCTGATCTGAGGTCACTCCTCAAGTTTTAAGATTAGCTTTAAGTTTCTAACGCCTTGAAAGTTTTCAAGGTCAAAGGAAAATTACACTTTAAAGCTGATATGAGGTCATTCTTAATGTTTTAAAGTTAGCTTTGAGTTTTTAACGCCTTGAAAGCCTTTAAGGTCAAAGAATTTACGCTTTAAAGCTGATCTGAGGTCACATCTCAATGTTTAAAGGTTAGGTTTGAGTTTCTAGCGCTTTGAAAGCCTTCAAGGTCAAATGAAATTGACACTTTAAAGATGATCTGAGGTCATTACTTAAGTTTTAGGATTAGCTTTGAATTTCTAACGCTTTGAAACCCTTCAAGGTCAAAGAAAAATTTCGCTTTAAAGCTGATCTCAGGTCACTACTTATGTTTTAAGGTTATCTTTGAGTTTCTAACGCATTGAAAGCCTTCAAGGTCAAAGAAAAATTACATCGAAAAGCTAATCTGAAATTACTCCTCAAGTTTTAAGTTTAGCTTTGAATTTTTAACAGTTTGAAAGTCCTCAAGGTCCTCAAAAATTACGCTTAAAAGCTAATTTGAGGTCACTGTATAAGTAAGCTTTGAGTTTGTAAAGCGTTGAAAGCTTTCAAGGTCAAAAAGATGTCGTTTCAAAGCTCAACCTGTAAGGATAACTTTACATATTTGTTGCTTCCAAAGCTGTCAATTTCAAGAAAAAATGTTGCCATAAAGTTGAGCTCAAATCATTGCCCAAGTTCCAAGAACAAACTTTTTCAAGAAAAAAACGAAAGACTGCTTTAAAGTAGAACAATGCTTCAGATTACCTATTAAGCTCTATAGTTTTTTTTGCGTTTTGATTTATCTGGTATTTTCTAAGTATTAACGAATCTAACTTTATTATGTCAAAATATTTTCTACTTCTGGTTAAATTTTCTGAAATATTAGTGAAAGTTCACCGAAATTATGCAAACTACAGTCTGCTTCACAATATAAACCACAAAGTTACAAAGTTGGCCACATTTCAATTTCTTTTCACTGTCTACAACAATATTTATCTTTCATATTTATTGTTGTTTATTGTTTTTCCTGATCATTTCATATTCTTGTTTCGGTTTTCTTGTTGCATTTGACACTTTTAATGTGTTTTTTTTTATTTAAATTTTTCTTGTTCAACAACATTGTGCGGCCTGTCACTGTCTTTGTTACAAACGGCCATTGACCGCATTGAACTCACCGACGCATACAATATTTGAACTCGTTTTCAAACAGCTCCAAACACTTTAACCGAAAACATTTTTTTTCGTCAGAAATCCAGCTGATTTGCATATTTGGAAATTTACATTTACATACACAACCCACAGCATACATATACATACTAACATATGTGCATACAAATCAATGCTTTGAACTTCGTGTTATGAACTTCGAGTGCCTGACGGCATTAAACTTTAAACTAATAATTTCCTCATTTTATACGAAAAGATTGAATTAAAAACCTGAAAAAGAAATATTTCATATGGGGGCATCCCCTGAGTGTTGGTTAATGGAAAAAAAGGTAAATACTCTGTGATTTATCTCTGTCATTCAACTGTGTGCATGAAAAATATGCGACATATCATAAATAAATTCAGCTAAGCACAGTTAAATACAGTCAAGTATAGTAAAATTTCACTTCTTTCCATGAAAGTCAATGTATTCAGCTCAGTTTTGTTAATGCAGCTCAAGAAAAATAAGCAAACCTTTACTTTATTCCATAAATCTTCATTTCATCTGTTTAGTTTAGCTTATTCAGCACCAATTCAGCGCTCAAATACTCTATGAATCAGTGCAGACAGCACTGGTAATCAATTTCTGTTACTCACTTAACTGTTTGTATGACAAATACTCAACAAATAAACTCAATTCAACACAATTTAATGCGTTTAAAAACAGCAATATTTCACTTAGTCCCATATAACTCAACTTATTCAGGTCAGTTTTGTCAAAAACACTCAAGTAAGAAAATATTAAAACACCAACAAAACATTGAGTGTCCTATATATGAATTTATTTTATGCAGTGTAACCTATTTAGCTCAATTCAGCACACAAAATACTTAATTTACATTATCTTACAATTTTGAGATTTTAGTTATACTCAACGAACAACAACAAAGAAGTCTAACTAAGTCTAAGTCTAAGTCGGAAAAGCAATTTTTAACTTAATTCAGTCTTATTTTATCTCTAATGGTGCTTTAGCCAGCCTTATTCAGCGTATGAAAGAACGATTACCACATCTACTCAACTTAAAGTAGACGTTAATGTTATTTAGTGTAATTAAACGCTATTCAGCAAACTTAAACACACTTTCCTTGTTTAAAATTTTCACTTGTAGTTTAATTTACTCTAATTCTATCACTTTTAGTGCAATTATGCAACATTCAGCGCTATTCAGCTACAGCTAAATTTAATTTTCTCATTCTAATGTCTTACATGTCACATAATTTTTCACGTGTAGTTTAATTTTATGGAATTCAAGCACTTTTAGTATAAATTTCCAACATTCAGCACTATTCAGCTCCAGCTGAATCCAATTTACTTAATCCAATGTCTCATATGTCACATAATTTTTCACGTGTAGTTTAATTTTATGGAATTCAAGCCCTTTTAGTGTAACTTAACAACATTCAGCACTATTCAGCTTCAGCTGAATCTAATTTACTTATTCTAATGTCTCATATGTTACATAATTTTTTACGTGCAGTTTAATTTTGTGGAATTCAAGCACTTTTATTGTGACATCACATAATTCACCATTATTCAGCTCAAACTGAATCCAATTTAATCATTCCAATGTCTCACAAGTCACATAATTTTTCACGTGTAGTTTCATTTTTTGGAATTTAAGCCCTTTTAGTGTAACTTAACAACATTCAACACTATTCAGCTCCAGCTGAATCTAATTTACTTATTCTAATGTATCACATGTTACATAATTTTTTACGTGTAGTTTAATTTTGTGGAATTCAAGTACTTTTATTGTAACTTAACATAATTCAGCACTATTCAGCTCTAACTGAATCCAATTTACTCATTCCAATGTTTCACAAGTCACAAAATTTTGCACGCGCAGTTTAATTTTATCAATTTCAAGCATTTTTAGTGTAACATAATAACATTCAGCACTATTCAGCTCCATATAAATTTAATTTTCTTATTGCAATGTCTCACAAGTCACATAATTTTTCAAGTGTAGTTTGATTTTGCGCAAATTAAGCAACATTCAGCATTGTTCAGCTCCAGCTGAATCCAATTTATTTGTTGCAATGTCTCATTTGTCTCACAATTTTTCAAGTGCAGCTCAATTTTCTCTGTTTTAACCTCTTTTGGTGTAATTAAGCAACACTCAGCACTATTCAGCTCTAGCTGAATTTAACAAACTTATTTCCAAGTTTCACATGACCCATTTTTTACATGAATTTAACATGATTTTGCCAAATGTTACTTTATTAATGTAATAAAAAGCAACATTACTTTCAGTTTAATTCAATTAAAATTTTAGTTTTATTCAGCACAAACATTTTCTACTTTAACATACTCAATTTTGATTTTTACAACACGACCTCGTTAAATTGAATGCAAATTAAAGCAATTAATTTTTTTCATTCAGCTTTATTCAGCTCCATTCAGCCAAATGCTGACGTCAAACGTTCACACCATTTTTGTGCAATTAAACTTTTTCGCCAACTTTCTCTGCGAAAAATTCCTTTTCAAATGCATATTTGCCCGCTTCCTTCCACTCGATGACCAATAAAAGCATTCAAATTGTGGCCATAAAGTGAGCCAGAGAGACGCGAAGACGTCACCGAAGAACAACAAAAACAACAAACTGATAATAGCAATAAAAGTTGTGAGCGCAAAAAGTTATAAAACACAACAACACGAGCGCCAACAATTCGAATACCTTTGCTGCACAATTTGTCTAAAGCAGCAACAACAACAATAATAATAAACGCCGATGCATCACAATTTTCAATGCAACAAAAACCTAGCAGACGTTAACAGCAACAACACCAACAATAACGTCAACAATACTTACGCCTGTAACAACTACAACAGTCAAACAGTTTGTCCAGTTTCAGTTTTTATTATTTTATTTATATATTTTTTTTAACCGCTTCGCGTTCAACTGGCGAACTAAAAATAGCCGCCGCTCATTAGAAGCGGCTAAAAATAGACAGACACACCGGTCGACGTGTGAGCGAACGACGCGGCATGGAGCGCATAAAATTTTAAGAGCAAAAAATTACAAAAAGGAAAATAATAACATAGAGGCAAATTGAAATGGAAGATATGAAGCAACAGTAACAACTACAAAAACAACAACAAACACATTTTGCAATGCAATAAAATGGGTACAGTGAACTGGATGGATGGCAGTAGCGCATTCGTTGTTGTTGTTGTTGCGTTTATTTGTGACGAGAACGCAGTTAGAGAGGCGCAATTTTTGTTGTAGTAGCCAATAGTTGTTGTTTGTGCGAAATGGTGCCAAGCAATTGTGGGCTAAGTCAAGGGTTCCAAATAGTTTGAAGGTTGCTTTGTCTTTGATGCTTCTATAAAAAAACCAGTTGACGGCAGCAGCGATCGCATGTGCGTCACACCGCGCATCCTGTTGCACTCTCCGCCTTTTTAGCCATCAAATCAACTGCGTCCGGCCGGCGTTAATTATGCCACAAAACAAAAACAAAACACCAACTATCAAACCGAAACCTGTACAGGACGCACAGCCGAACTAGTCGACAGCAGTGGCTGACGTGGAAGCCTGCAACACTGAACACACTAGACGTGGCTGAAAATTTTTATTGTCCGCTTTTATGGCCGCATTGTTGGGCATTTGACGTTCGTATGCTGGTCGACTGCATTGAAAAGTTTGCCATGTATCCGCATCCGTATTCGTGTGTTAGCGAAAAGTAATTGATGCAATTTTGTGATGGAAAATTTTACCTTTATTACGCAGCATTTTTCATGCTTGCGCTTCTTAAGCTTTGGTGCGTTTTATTGATTCAAGTTATGGGATATTTAATTGTGATTTGCCGTGACTCATCTTCGGATCCGGTCTTTGAAATCACCTACTGAGCCAAGATTGAAGATCGAAAAATAACTTCTTTCAATGGTTCAACTTAGTGGAAAAGAATCCATGTTAAAACGGCCGGTCGTTGAAATCCCCTACGGAGCCAAGATTGAAGATCGACAAAGACCTTCTTTCAATGGTTGTCAATCCAGCGGAGAAGGGTCCATGTTAAGGTGGCCCAACCGTCTGTCTGGTTGACATATTTGGGAAGTTCATGTTGATGTGAGGCTGGACTGGAAAGCCAAAGGCCTTTCATTATTGGGGCCTTTGTACACAGAGTACAGAAGAACGACAGGAAAAAAGAGATTAAGAGAAAAACATAATCTAATTTGTTTTGGCCTAATCTAACCTCTCTCGGCATAACCTAACCTCCCTGAACCTCTTCTATACCTAGAGGAAAAGTACGAAAAAGGATAAGGAAGAAGGTGAAGAACGTAGTCAAACCTCTCTTCACTTAATCTGATTTCTTTTTAGTTTTTCTGAACCTCCATTGTGCTCAGATTAAAGGTAGAAAAAAGAAGAATACGAAAGAAGGACATAGCCTAACCTCACTAACCAATGTTGTTCACGTTAGTCAGATATATTCGTCGTATAATCTGTTGTCAAACAACAATATGTAAACTAAAAAGAAGGCTTCAGAAAGTTTTCGTATTTTGAAGACTTACTTCTAGAGTCTTTCAGCAACATACAACAATTTTTACTATCTAGGAATCAAATCAATCAATCATTAAAATTATTTTTCTAGAATGCTTCAGTCGTTTCTTTTAGAAAAAAAATGATTTTCGACACCTTTATGCTCTCTTAAGATTCCATTGACTCATGACATCACAATCGACACATTTTTACCGAATTACAAAAATGGAACCACATCTATGGTTTGTTTTTAGCCATATTCCAAGCCTATTTTGAAAGCATACTTCTAGAATGTTTTAGTTAAAAATAAAAATTGTCAAAATAGCTTTTTTTTATTATGTTCTATTTTTCTTTTCATAAAATGTACTTTTAGACACCTTTATGTCCTCCAAAGGTTCCATTGACTCGTAGTGTTGAGTGACATTGGTGAGTGACACTTAAACTTTAACGGAATTTCCCAATATACCAAAAATTTAATATCATTGTGTTAGACATATTCCACGCTTACCTTAGCCAACCCAAAATAGTTAAATAGTAAGAAGTCCTTTTTGTTGCCACATCCCAAGTGAGACAAGCCTTACTCAACCCCAAATAGTTAAGTAGGTGTCCTGGACATAATTAGAAAGCGAATAGAGTTCACACAAAGAATACAGTTCACACAGAAAAAAGTCAAAGTTCTAATTGATTTATTAAGCGAATCAATCAGTATCGTTTCCCATGCTTTATTCAAATGGCGTGTCGCATTGGGGCCCTCACACTACAGTTCCCACCACACACACACAAACACACACACATATGCATTGGTTATTTAAGGAAATTTCAGGAACAAATCCGTTTTCGTGCACAAGAAATCGTGTGACGCCAATGTGTGTGCAGTGCGTGCCGCCGCTGAAGGTTAAAGCAAATTACTTGGTCAAATATGCAACACACGCACATACACACAGCACAACACACGCACTCACAGCGACGAAACCAAAACGCATGCCATGTGTTGATGCGGTGTAAATATTTCAGAAGCCACTAATAAAGTTGACAATTTCCAATTAAATGCGATTCTGTTGGCGACAAGCCGAGGCAGGGCAACAAATGTGAGGGCGCAGTGGTTTTGGCGGCAAAAACACTCCAAAGTGTCGTCTAAGAATGTGAAAGAAAGTCTGAGAAACGCTCAGAAAAATAACGCCTAACACAAAAATAGTGTTTATGAAACAATTGTAGTATGAGTTTGATTTTGTAGGTTAGAAAATATTGCACTTAAGAGGTTCGTACATCATTGGAGGCCTTCAAGATAGTTTCATGGGTCTTTTAGGGGTTTTACGAGTATCAGAGTAGTTAGAAGGGCATAAAAGTCCTCGCCTGTATGACCGCTCTGGCATAGTGAAAATTAAGTCAAAAGAAGACTAAGGAGGGGTTTCATTCTTTTGGCTCAATTGCCCATTTAGTGTAAATCAGGTCAAAAGAAGACTGAAACAGGGTTTCATTCGTTCGGCAGAATAGTCCATTTCTGTCATAAAACTGCATGGTCGCTCTGGCATAGTGTAAATGAGGTCAAAAGAAGACTGAAACAGGGTTTAATTTCTGGAGCACAATTTTCCATTTCTGTCGTAAGACTGCAAGGCCGCTTTGGCATAATTCAAATCGGATCAAAAGAAGGCTGAAACATAGAAATAGTTAATTTTTGTTATAAGACTGCATGGTCGCACTGGCATAATGCAAATAAGGTCTAAAGAACACTGAAAGAGGGTTTCATTCTTTGGACAAAATAGTGCATTTCTGTCATAAGACTGCAAGGCTCTGACATAATGCAAATTATGTCTAAAGAAGACTGAAACAGGGATTCTTTTCTGGGGCACAATAGTCCATTTCTTTCATAAGACTGCAAGGCCGCTCTGGCATAATGCAAATTAGACAAGAAGAAATTAAACAAGACTGAAAGAGGGTTTCATTCTTTGGACACAAAAGTTAATTTCTGTCATAAGACTGCATGGTCCCTGTGGCATAATGCAAATTGGGTCTGAAGAAGACTGAAAGAGGGTTGCATTCTTTGGACACAAAAGTCAATTTCTGTCATAAGACTGCATGGTCCCTATGGCATAATGCAAATTAGGTCAAAAGAAGACTGAAAGAGGGTTTCATTCTTTGGACACAAAAGTCAATTTCTGTCATAAGACTGCATGGTCCCTGTGGCATAATGCAAATTGGGTCTGAAGAAGACTGAAAGAGGGTTGCATTCTTTGGACACAAAAGTCAATTTCTGTCATAAGACTGCATGGTCCCTGTGGCATAATGCAAATTGGGTCTAAAAAGACCAAAAGAGGGTTTCATTCTTTGGACAAAATAGTCCATTTCTGTCATAAGACTGCAAGGCCGCTCTGGCATAGTAAAAATTAGGTAAAAAAAAGACTGAAACAGGGCTTCATTCCTTCAGAAAAATAGTCCATTTCTGTCATAAGATTGCAAGGCCGCTTTGGAATAATGCAAATCAGGTCTGAAGAAGACTGAAAGAGGGTTTCATTCTTTGGACAGAAAAGTTAATTTCTGTCATAAGACTGCATGGTCCCTATGGCATAATGCAAATTAGGTCAAAAGAAGACTGAAAGAGGGTTTCATTCTTTGGACAAATTAGTCAATTTTTGTCATAAGACTGCAAGGTCGCTCTGGCATAGTAAAAATTAGGTGAAAAAAACGCTGAAACATTGTAGGTTTTTCAAAATAGTAATGACTGTTGTACCCCTTAAGTTAAGAAATTTGAATTTTTTTTAAACATGTCTTTTCTGAAATCCCCGCTTAAAACTTTTCTGTACTTTTGACTACCTTTTCAGTTGAACTTTAACAAAGTGGCGATTTCTTGTTTTTGTTGCAAGTATCAATTTTTCTATTGGAAACTTAAACCTTTTCAACCACTTTCAACTCAATGAAATTCTTTCAACAATCTTAAATCACTTTTTAACATTTAGCTACTCGTTTAGTTTATTTTTGTGATCCATTTAGGTAGTAAAAACTGTCTTAAAATCAACTAGAAAAATTGTCTAAAAAACAGACAATTTTACCAAAAACCAAGTTTTTTCGTGAACACTCCTTGAAGTGCGAGACCAGAACAACGTGCTGAGACTGAGCGGGGGACAGTCGATTGGTCAATGGTAGTCGTCTGTGAAATCAACGCATACAGTGGCAATTTACATTAACATTGATCGGCTGTAAATAATGAATGCGACAAAGCAATGAATGCGACTTAAATTTAGCTGTTGATGTTGCTGCATAGATAGATTGTACATATGTGTGTGAGTGTGATTGTAAGTGGGTGTGTGTGTGAGTGTAAATGTGTGTGAATGAATAAGTGACAGATAATTGCCACTAAGTGCAGTGCGTAGTTGTGAGCAGGTGAAGACCAGCACCGGCGCCAAATGCCTGGAACGAGTAAAAGCCAAAAGTGAAAAGACGACGTTTTTGGTTTTTTGTTTTTTGGAGGTTAAGGCGCTCATTACAGTCAGCTGTGCAGACACGTGCAATCGCGTAGGTGTGTTGGTTTTTTCTAATATATTTTGTTTGTTGGTTTTTGTTGCCGTTTTAATATTGTTTTTTTGTCTCTTATTGTTTTTGATGAGTAAGGTTGGGGTCAGTCAGTGTGGCCAGTCGAATGAACTTTTGTCACTTTTGTTGGAGTGTTGCAAACAAAAACAACAACAACGTATGGCAGGAAAGGCGAATGAAGTGGATTTTGTTGTTTTTGTTGTGTGTGTGTGCTCAGTTGCTTTGAGTGAGGTACACATTTAGCCCAATGAATGTCAGACATGTAAACAAACTGATTCTTTTAGTGCATTTTTAAGTTTTGATTTGAAAATAGTTAATGGAAAAGAAAAAAGAAAAAGTTGTGTTTTTAAATACTTTTCAAATGGGTTCGTGGGAGAGTGCAAGAATGAAATGAAATTATTAAGAATATAATGTCTTCAGTTGACCCTAACTGTGAATGCTTTTGAAGTTTGTGGCTTAATCAATAAAACTGCAGACTAGAAGCATACAATTTCATTTTCATGGGCTGTTTAACACTCGAAAGACCGTAAGTTTTAAATACCTTCAAAGACTCCATGTCATATCTGCTGATATTTTGAAAAGTGCTCGTCAGATTTGGCTAAGTTTTTAGAAAATGTATTTAAAAAAAATATAAAATTATTTACGATAAAAAAAATTAAAATTACCAAAGCAACAGTGGATAGAAATTAAGAAAGAATAAATAAAGAAAATTCAGATATTTAAAAATAATAAAGCGACAAAATTCTCGCAATGATCTTTCTGGTGTTAACATTTGACTTCAACTGCCTGGCAGCCTGTCAGCATTATTTCTTGTGTTAAATTCTTAATTTAGTATCACACATCAACAACTAAACACTTTGGCATACATCCTAAACGAACTTAACCCCTGCCAACTGCCACTGCTTCAGTGTTCGAAACGCTTTTTGTTGGCATTGAAGGTTAATTAAAAAGTTCCTTTCGAGTTCGCGCACTTAAGTAATGCTGAGCATCTCTTCTACTCTCTACTTACACACACATATGAACACATATCTATAAATCTATACATATAAAAGAAATATATACAGGTACATTACATAGCAGCAGCTATTTACTCTGATAGTTCAAAAGTGCAACAACAATGCATTCACATGTCAGCGCCATAAGTTTTTAATCTCTCAACCGTTTGTCAACTAAACTTTCGTGGCGTAATATATCTGTTCATGATTAGCTGTGTTGTTATTGTAATACTTAAGTTTTTCTTATGCTGTTGTTGTTGTTGTTTGCTCTAAACTTAGATCCTAACCAACATCTTTTGCTAAATGATATTTTTCCTCTTTCTCCAATATTGATTGCCATTTCTTTGTCGCTAAAAGTTCAACTTGAAGCAAGTCAGCAACAGTCATTTAAATTGGTTGATGTGTTCATATGATTTTCTTCCTTCTATATGTATGAGTATACTCAATATTTATTAGATATTTGCGGCACAACTTATGTCGAACTTCTATGACAGTAATTGCTGGCTTTGCGGTTAGTCGAGAAAGTTTTCTTGGCACTTAATTGATTTCTGATACACACTACTTATGAAAATGTCTTCTAAATTTGGCTACAGAAACGTTTTATTTAAGTAGCTGTCAGTGCTAAAATCATCTCAAATAAGTTTTAGCTATTTTTAACGTTTACCTGAATATGGGGGAAAATCTTTTTTCGGCGCGAATTAGTTATTAATTGTGTCAAATATAAATGAAGGCTTTCTTAATTCGTCAATTAATGCTCCAAGCAGAGATTAAGATGACATTAAGCTGTAATAACAAATATTTAGCGAGCATCTTCAAGTAACTTGGAATTCTTTAAATTATATAAAAATGCACATTTAGATCTTCTAGTAAGGTTCACCCAACATGACAACAAAGATTTACAATTATTACCAAATTATGGGCTCATTTTTTAAGTCATTGTGTTTATAAGACACAAACAACAACAACAAACAAAGCTAAACAATTTTCAAACACACAAACTCAAAAATTAACAACCAAATAGCAAAAATGTATTTCATTGCAAATAATGAAAAATACAACAACAAAAACTTAAACAAAGTAACAGAAAAAATTATAATAAATAAAAAAAATAATAAATAACAACAAATAACACCAAATAACAAAAATGTGTTTAATTGCAAACAATGACAAATACAACAACAAAAACTTAAACAAAGTAACAAAAAAATAATAATAAATTAAAAAAAAAATAATAAATAACAACAAACAACACGAAATTACTCGTTCAACAAATACCAAACCAACCAAACAGTGTTGCCAACCAATTGATTTTTGCGTGTTGCCTTTATGTGTATTTCAGCGACATTGTTGTTGTTGTTCTTATGTCGCTTCACCTTGGCCATGACAGCGCGTCTGCGTAACCAACAATTTTTTTCCATAGTTGTTGCTGTCTTTTTTACACTGTGGAAACTGCAAAAAGTGTCATTTTGATGAAAAGTAAATGCAAAAAATATACAAAACCAACTAATTAAAAGACTTTAATGATTTATTGAACTCAACATTAGTTGTCTGCAAATTTTTTACAAGTCCAACAAATGGTTGAAAGCAACAGACACTAAAAAAAACACATAAATAAGAAAGGAAACTACAAACAGTGATTAATTTATGCAAATCGCTGGCAGATGTATTAAAAAATTATATATTAAAAAAAATCTTGGAAACAATTACGCTCGCTTTGTTAGTCATTCACATTTAAGAGAGAATGAAAGAAAAAGAGAGAGAGAAACTGTTCAACTTCGATAGCAATAAAAAACGAACCACAAACAGCGGCAGCCACAAGACAAAAAACACTTAATAACAACAAAAGCAACAACAACAATAAGCGTAAGCACATTATTGTCAGCATCGTCATCGTTGCGGCGGCGGCGTCGTTAAATGCTGTGACTAAAGTTCAATTACTTTTGCAAGGTAGACGCCAGCAGCCCACTGCCAGCAGTTATGGACATCTTGCAGCTGTTGATGTTGTTGTTGTTGTTGTTATTGTTGCTGTCATTGCGCTCGCCTACATTGGAACCAGTGTGTTGGGCAGTGGCCGCAGCTGCGAGTTCACCTTAATGCCCAGCACACGTTTCTCCATTTTCGATTGACGCACACTTTGTCGTGGGGTCAACTGCACTTTTTGACACTTTTGTTTGATTGTTTGGCGTTTATTTTTGTTGTTGTTTGTTCCTTCTTTTACCATGCTCGAACTTTTTATTTCACTTCTTTGATATTGTACAAAATAATAAAATATTATTTTGTAATATTTTTATTGCGGCTTCGTAAAGCAAATCGCAGTTCTTGGGAATTGTGAGTCGTTTGCTAAGAAGCGGAAGTGGTCGCACATATGTCGACAGCATATCGGTTTAATTGTAAAAAAACAATATTAAAAATAAAATAAAATAAATAAACAATTAATTGTAAAAGAAAATAAATATCCAAACAATGAGTTTAGGTCTTGAAAATTGTACAATAAACCAAATTAATTTCTGAATAACCTCAATAAATTTTAAGAAAAACTGAATAATATTCTTTTTGTCTCTCACTAAATCAAAGAAAATGTGATGTAACCTCAATAAAACTGAAAAAAAATGAATGCAGATTCAATGATGTGTGATAAAAATGTGAAAAATGTGATGTGAAAATAATGATTCGAGATTTTGAAAAATGTGCATTAATTAAAGAAGATTTTAAAACATTAAAAACAAAACTTAAAAATCAAAGTAAATTCTATACAACCTCAATCAAACTAAATCAAACAACAGTATTCTGCTTCTTTCTATCCATCCGTTTCACATTAATGCTTAATGCTTCCTTCTCTCTCTTTCACACATGATTCAAAAATCCACTGAAAAGTTGAAAATAATGATTCGAAATTTTGAAAAATGTGCTTTAATCAAAGAGAATTAAACAATTTTTATAAAACTGAAAAAACTAAATTATATTCCGTTTCTCTCCCACTAATTTAATTTAAATTCTTTACAACCTCAAAAAAAAAAAAA
This sequence comes from Melieria omissa, assembly GCA_963971225.1. Taxonomy (NCBI): domain Eukaryota; kingdom Metazoa; phylum Arthropoda; class Insecta; order Diptera; family Ulidiidae; genus Melieria; species Melieria omissa. Next base: position 13,409,175 of record OZ020269.1, read on the forward strand.
CCAAAAACACGAAACAATATTGTTACGAAAATGACTTCTCTAAGTTCGTTTTGGATTGTGCTTGAAAATAAAACCACTTTAATTACTCACTTTAATTAGTCAGAAACCAACAATCGCTTTATTTACAAATTTACACTTGTTACTACTTTACACTACTACTATTGCATGTTTCCCCTTTGCTTGCTCAACACAGACTCGTCCCTCTGCACTGCACACTGCTGCCTTTTATACTTGTTTGGTTTATCTCGCCGATGGTTCTTGCACATTCCATAACCATTCGTAAACCATCCTTGCCATAACGGAATTATAACATGCCGGCCGTACGCCAAAGTGCATGCCTAAAAGTATGCTTGGAAAAGCATTCATGCATAGCACAACACAGAGTGCCTCATCGTTACAATATTCTGCTTCTTTCTTTCTCTTTTCACTATTAAGTTGAAAATAATAATTTGAGATTTTGATTCTAAGATTTTGAATTTAAATTCTATATAACCTCAACAAAACTAAAGAAACTGAAGAATATTCTGTTTCTTTCTCTTCTACACACAATTCAATGATCCAAAGATGAGCTGAAAACGATGATTTGAGATCATGAAAAATGTGCACTGATCAAAAACTAAAAAAACTGAATTTCTCTCTCTCACTAAATGAAAGTAAATTCTATATAACCTCAAAGAAAAAACTCAAAAAATTAACAATATTCTGCTTCTTTCGCCTTCTTTTACACATAATTCAATGATCCAAAGACGTGTTGAAAATTATGATTTGAGGTCTTGAAAAATGTTCATTAATGAAAAAATCTGATTATTTTTTTGCTTCTATCTCACTAAATCAAAGTAAAATCTATTTAAAAAAATAAAAAAACAACTGAACAATATTCTGTTTCTCTCTCTCTCCCTTTTGCACATAATTGGACTGGTCCAATAATGAGTTGAAAATCATAAATTGAGACCTTGAAAATTATGCTCTAATCAAAGAAATTTCTATAGAACCTCAATTAAATTGTAAAAAATTTTATCAGATTTTGTATCCCTTTTTATGCACATAATTCAATGATTCAATGTTACGTTGAACGTAAAGATTTGAGGTCTATATATCAGGTGTACAACTTTGCTTCCGCCGTTTTTTTCCAAAATTAAAAGCTTTATTGCGAAACAGTGCTTACAGATGTATTATTCAAAGTATTGTCCGTCGCTAGCGACAACTTTCTCCCATCTTTCCGGCAATTTTCGGATCCCGGCTCGAAAACAGGAGTCCTCTTTTGACGCTATCCATGAAGCAATCCATTTTTCCAATTCTTCGAAGGATTGAAAATGTTGATCTGCCAGGCCGTGTGCCATCGAACAGAATAGGTGGAAGTCAGAAGGGGCGACATCTGGGGAATACGGCGGGTGGGGCAAGACTTCCCATTTCAGCGTTTCCAGGTACTTTTTGACCACTTTTGCGACGTGAGGCCGAGCATTGTCGTGTTGGAGGATGACTTTGTCATGTCGCTCTTGATATTGTGGCCGCTGTTCTTTTAGCGCGCGACTAAGGCGCATCAGTTGCGTTCGGTAGCGATCTCCTGTGATGGTTTCACCCGGTTTTAAGAGCTCGTAGTAAATCACACCGAGCTGATCCCACCAAATACAAATCATAACCTTGGCGCCGTGAATATTCGGTTTTGCCTTCGACGAAGAAGCATGCCCGGGATTTCCCCATGATTTTCTGCGTTTAGGATTATCGTATCGAACCCACTTTTCATCACCGGTTACGATTCGATGTAAAAACCCCTTACGATTTTGTCTTTGAAGCAGTTGCTCACATACAAATAGACGGCGCTCGATGTCCCTCGGTTTCAACTCGTACGGCACCCAGTTTCCTTCTTTCTGAATCATGCCTAGGGCCTTGAGACGTTTTGAAATGGCTTGCTGACTCACTCCCAACGATTCGGCAAGCTCTTCTTGGGTTTGGCACGAATCTTCATCAAGCAATGCTTCTAGTTGTTCATCTTTAAAAGTTTTTCTCTTCCACCACCATGTTTGTCTTCGACATCGAAATCACTATTTTTAAAACGTTGAAACCACTCCCGACACGTTCTTTCACTCAGAGCAGCATCACCGTAAGTTTTTGAGAGCATTCGATGCGCTTCAGCTGCATTTTTTTCGAATTGTAACAGAAAAGTAAAACTTCCCGCAAATGGCGAGAATTGGGCACATAAACGGACATTTTCGAGCGTGAATAATACGAAAACAAGAACAACTGTCACTGAAACGGCGATGACAATTCGTTAGGCACTGTCCACACTCACTTTAAAGGCATTACCCTATGTATTTCAACCAGCCTCAGCCGGTACAGCCACCTATCGGAAAACGGCGGAAGCAAAGTTGTACACCTGATAATTCCCATAAAACTGAAAAAAATACTGAATGATATTCATCTTCTCTCACTTTTGCTTATAATTATGATCAGTGATAAGTTCTCTAATGATCTCTATGAACTCTAATGTTACCATCTATTTATGATCCCATCAGTTAACTATCAACTTTATGTTCTCAGACTACTTTCCTAACATTAATTTCATCCTGCTTTTCACTAAAATTTCATTTCTCGTCTCTCTTCATTTATTATATAATTTTTCTTTTCATTCCTAATCATCTAATTAGAACATCATCACTTCATCCATCTTATCCATCCATCCATTCAAAGTGTTTAGTGCACGTGGAATGGTTTGCTTGTTTAGAATTGTTTGTATAATTGTTCCGCTGACACAATGTTAATTGGAAATTCAAATTGTCACCTCAAATGGCAACACATAAAAACACTTCATTCAAGTTGTCAACAACAGCTTTGCGGTGTGAATGCAAATGTTCAATGTCGGCGCAGTCAAATGCGTTCGACGAATTTTCCATTAAGCTGAATTTTCAGTATCAAATTATTAATTATCATTAATCATTTGACCATAATCTTACTGAGAAGCAAAAGCAAATTATGGGCAATGAATTATTAAATGAAATACTTAATAAAATATAGTACATACTATAATTTAAGGAAGTTTGAAATTTAAAATATTTATTTATAGTTAGAATGATTCGATTTAGATAAAATATGTACTGGTTTCTTTGATAATGATTCTTTGTCGTTTTGAAGAAAATTCCATTACGTGTCCCTCTTTGAAATCCTCGTCCTTCTTTGCTTAAACTTAGACTGTCCATCCTTAAATATTAACTTATCTTGAGGCAAATTTTTCACTAGCAAAATCATTCGCCATAGAGAAGAAAAGCTGGTTATTACTTGGTGCCAAGTTCGGACTAAGGTTGTTGTATACACTAAGGTCGTGGTCGTGTTGTATGCACTAAGTTGGTGGATGTATTCACTAAGGTGGTGGATGTATTCACTAAAGTGGTGGATGTACACACGAAGTTTCTGATTGTATTCACTAAGGTGGTGGATGTGTTCACTAAGGTGGTGGATATATACACACAGGTGGATGCATACGAACTTCTCAACTTGCTGTTTCTGGCAACTCGCTTTCGACGTGTAAATGGCCTGGCGTTCTTCTAATGGAACACAATTCAAATCTTATTACCCAAAACTGGCCGCTTCTGGACAATTTCTTCCTTAAGACAGTTGAACTGTTGACAGTACAGGTCCAAATTAAGTGCCTGAAGCCATAGGGAAGCAGCTCATAATCGATGAGATTCCCTATCGATTCTACCAAACACACAGCAAAACCTTCCTGACCATCAATCCTTGCTTGACCAATGTTTGCGCCCTTCCCAAACGTTTTCGCTTCACGTTATTGCTGGGGATACGCTTCAGAAATGGTTTGAATTTGGTGCAATTGAGCAGAAATTCGCAGAGGGAAATGAGGTTCATTAGATTTTTCAGCGTCGACTCGTGTGGTATCCATGCATCGAGCTTCTTCTTCCTGTACTCTTTGCTTTGCATTAAGCTTTACAAAAACTTCCAAAACTTTCTTGCACAAAGCTTAGCTTAGTAAAAAATATATATTGGAAATTGCCAAACATTCTTAAACTCACAACCACATAATACAAACTTAGTTGCTTTTGCATCCTTAAAAAAAATTCATCACTTTATTCTGTGCTTTCAGATCAATAATTAAAAATCACTTAAGACTTTTGTATTCTTTTGTTTTTCTTTTTGTTTTTGCAAAAACGTGCGCTGGTGCCATTCAAGTGGCTTATCGAATGTTTGTTATTTACATTGAAAAAAAATCCATACACACACACAAACACACATCCACACCTGCACAAGTAAGCGCGGCGAAACCGGTTTAACGCGCCACAGCACAACTGGTTACCTACTCATTTCTCGTATTTCATGTCAATTCGTGCTTAATGTGAATGAGGCAGCAATTACGTTTTTTTCCTCACTTTATGCCATATCATTATAATTATTATAATTTTTATGAGAATTTAAATATTAAATTATGATTTGCGTTTATTTCGAGCTGTTCAATTGAAAGTCAAAAACATGAATTGCTAAATGAAATATTCACTTTGGGGAATTTGTTTTTTCACTTAGAGTTTAGAGAAGTTGAGTTTGTGGTCAATAAGGGGGCAAAAGGCAGGGTACTAATAAATATTGAGTTTTTTTTTAACTTTGTAGCGTTATTCTGTCATTAGGGACGACTTGACTGCATCTTTCAGGCAGCATGCAGATCCGCGTTGAGAAAGTTCTTTGTTTTTTGGAGTGAGCCAAGAATTGGCCAAATTTTTGGCTTTTTCCTTAAAAGTAAAATGCTCAGAACTTCCAATTTTGTTCCATTGTGATGCCCGAAAATATGAAAAGCTCTTTTGTCGATTTATTTTTTGAAACCATTCTGATTTTTGATTTTATCTGGTCAGTTTATGCAATGACCACCGAGTTGTCAAATAATCTATTGATTTGTGGTATCTATCTAACCTATCTAAGTCAGTGTTGGCTTAATAGGTGGAACGGTTCCTAACCCCAGACAAGAGAAGTCTCCAGAAAACTACTCACGCTCAGTTGTTAGGTGAGGTTAAATTATCAGATTGTCAGAAGTGTCTCGCATAGACTCTTTTGGGTCTTAAGTGAAACCTATTGGACCAGGTTCTTAGACGAAAATGTGGTCAAAATAATGATCTCTTCAAATTTTACAATATTTTACAAACTTTCAAAGAGGTTTGATGCTTTTCTTTGAGACTTGTTTGAGCACCGAGATTAGTTATTGAGATCATCAAATTGTTCAGTCAAGTTGGCAAATGTTTATGTTTCTAAGTAATTTAAACGAGTTTTGGACCTGAAATGAACCAAAGCTTCGTCTTAGGTTATGAATCGTTAAGGACATTCCATCAGTTTCGTTATTAAGATCACAAAACGTTCAATGAAGTTGGCAAATGTTCATGTTTCTAAGTAAGTTGAACAAGTTTTGGACCTAAAGACAAGTTTTGGATCATCAGTTTGATTGTTAGGATCACCAAACGTTCGATGAAGCTGGCACTGATTCATGTTTCTAAGCAGTTCGAGCGAGTTTTGTAACAGAAACGAACCAACGAACGAATATTTCATCACTTTGGTTATTAAGATCACCAAACTGTTCAGTGAAGTTGGCAAATCGTCGCCTCAGAAAACGAATGTCGTATGTTCCATTGAGTCTAGTAAGACATACGACATTTGTTTTCTGAGGTGACGAAATGTTCATGTTTCTAATTAATTTCGAGAATTTTTGGACCTGAAATAAACCAAAGATTCGTCTTAGGTTATGAATCGTTAAGGACATTCCATCAGTTTCGTTATTAAGATCACAAAACGTTCAATGAAGTCGGCAAATGTTCATGTTTCTAAGTAAGTTGAACAAGTTTTGGACTTGAAGACAAGTTTTGGACCATCAGTTTGATTGTTGGGATCGATGAAGCTGGCACTGATTCATGTTTCTAAGCAGTTCGAGCGAGTCTTGTAACAGAAACGAACCAATGATTTGTCTAAAGTTATGAATCGATAAGAACATTTCATCAGTTTGGTTATTAAGATCACCAAACTGTTCAGTGAAGATGGCAAATGTTTATGTTTCGAAGTAATTTAAACGAATTTTGGTCTTAAAAGGATCCGAAGATTCGTCTAAAGATGTGAATCAATAGGGACATTCCATCAGGTTGGTTGTTAGGATCACTAAACTGTTGGGTAAAGTTGTTGAGTGCTCTAATGATATGAAAATAACTTATAAAACTGTGTTTCCGTTCAATTCAGCCGCACTTATGTAGTCTGGGACTAATTTACTTTACTTAAGTAATCTTTTTCCCCAGAATTTGTTTACCATAAATTTACAAAATTTTCAGTTTGGTTCACTGCATTTGTTTTGACTTCACTCAGCTGCTCACAACTACCTCAACTTGTCCTCTTAACTTTTACTTTTCTGTTTCTACATCTCTCTTTCTTTCTAGATCTATCCTGTTCTTTCTGTTCCTCCCAATAGTTTTGTCTTTCAACTGCTCACTTCTGACTAAAGTTTTCTTTACTTTTACTTTTCTGCTTGCACATTTTTTCATTGTTTTATTCTTCCTACTTCTCCTTCTCTTTCTTTTGCGCAATTTGACCCTTTCTTCTTCATTATTTTAGTATTATTTTATTACCTCTTCCGCTTCAAATCCTACGCTTAGTTTCTCTGTTTCTCATCTCAGTCAATTTTTGTTGCTCATCTCGTTCTCCATCTTCCATATGCACAACGTTTTAAAATTTTAAACACCCGAGCGCCATAATTTAATCCGCTTAAGCGTTCAGCA